>WQNJ02000071.1:6777500-8039166 GCA_016584745.2 Phylloscopus trochilus trochilus | reverse complement strand
ATGTACACTTTTACCTGTTTTTTTGCAGAGTGAGTTTTAAATTTAGACAAAAAAAAGGATGTGAGAGTACAGATCCAAATCTGTAATCTGTGCTAAGTTCAACATGAATTTCAGCTCTACAGTCTGAATCTTGCTGCTGAAATTTGTAGGTGATCATTTTTTCAAGGGGTGTGGGATGGCAGTGGGTCAGTCACATCCTTCTCACCTCACACTGCCCTGCCTACACTGTCCCATCACATCCAGACCTCTCCTCCCTTTCTCCACTTCTAAACAATGCCTAAAGTATTTATTTGCTTCCTTCCCCACCCCCATTCTAGTTTTTTGGGGGTTGGAGGGATTTTGGAAGGGTTTGGTTGGTTTGTTTTCAGAAAAAAACAGCTTGAGAACCTTCCCATTTCTCCTGTCCAGTGGGAGAGCTGTAAAACACTGCTTTGTGTTCAACTGCCCAGACAGAAATTTCAAAGTAAATGAAAACACACTACTATCATTTAATACACATTTAGGTGGATATTTAAGAATCTTCACAGCCTTGTGAAAACAAATATATTTTCAGAATGTTTCCTCACTGACAGCAGAACTCAGCAGTTGCTGTATCTCTGTCCAAAAGCTTCAGCAAAATCAGCATGCTTGTTTGGAAGTTCAGATTCACAGGAGAGTTCAAAACTGAATGCATTAATGGACCCAACGGTTTGAAATGTCACCTTGTCAATAAAAACCTGTCAGTATAGTTGAGCATAACAAATGGCAATTAATCCAATGGTAGGAGATTTTCTAATGTTGGCAAGTTCATGAAGGATGAAAAGCAGAGAACTTATTAAATAGCATGTAAAACATGAGTAAGCATGTAGTATTTGCCTTGTATTTTCTGCTCTAACAAGCAGGTTTGGAACTTAAAGAGTAGGTTTACATGTAATGTGAGATGTCTTCCCATCTATGTGTCACATTTTAGCTATTTGGTGAAGGTGAATGATTTCATTTGTTCTCTAGGTTGCAGGAGATATTTTTGCAGCAGTGCAGTTTCTTTCCTCTTTAAGAAGTTCTTCAGTATTTGTGTTGTTTATAAACAATTTTTTCTGGACTAGTCATCACACTGACATACTTTTTAGATTATGTAAGTGGCCCATTTTTTTCAAGAAAAAGTGCATCCTTTCCTATCTTCTCTTATTTTCATCTGATTTCAGAGAATTCAGACAATACATTTCAGTCTTTCTGAAAATTAGGTAAGTAATGACCAGCCTTACACCTATCATAGTAGTGACCATCTGACATTCAGCTGATTAATGAAACAGGAATATCTTGGGTAAGAAACAATTCTATGTCCTAGGCAGTGTATTAGTCCAGAATACAGAAATCAGACAATGTGGCATGAAACAAGAAATACCCATGCACTCAGCTATCCTGTTACATGCCAGAGAGTAATTCCTGTGCCAAGAGTTGGTCAGATGCTTCAGAGACCTGCAAGATACAAATGTTGCTCAAGTGGAAGACAGAACAGAAGTGAGACTTTCCTAGAGGCTCCTTAGTTCCTGGGGCTCCCATAAAAACAGGTTCATCCTGAGTGAGAAGGACCACAAAGCCTGTTGTGCTTCTGCCTGTTTTACACAGAGAAACGCAGAAAAGTATTTCAAATTAATCTCTGGGTACAAGAGATCTAAATTCTCCATGAACATGGAAATTTTCCTAAATAAGGATTAAGCCAGCTGTTGTGCTCAGCAGCCTGTCTGCAGGGGCTGAGTGCCACATGCTGTGTGTACAACAGGTTGTCGGGGAAGCAGGAACTGCATTCTGCCCCAAGAGAAATATCAGACTTTCAGAGTCTTCACCACACAAAGGAAAATGGATCATTCAGTGAAAGATCAATCACTGCCCAGCAATGACCTAAATAGTTTGATGTAGCCACTGAGGGGATGCAAAGGTTTATTTCCATTCCAAAATATTTCGCAGTAATGGCTCTGTTTAGAGTTGTGGCTTGGCAGCATCAGGTCAGACTTCTAAGAGATCAGGATTGCCCAGACAACATTTTTTCCAGCCTGTGGTAAGTGCATCAAGTCAGCTGTGCTCACTTCTGGCCTTTCCAAGAATAATTGAAGTTAGATTTGGTAATCTCACTGCAGAAGCAGCATCCCCAGGCAGACAGAGCTCTGTGGGATGGGGTCAGAGAAATCTGATTGCTCCAGAAAACACCAGAGCAGAGAACATCACTGTTCCTGTCTTGAACTGTCATTGCAGATACAAACTGCAGCACTCAGTGCTGAACTCTATGCTGGCTCCTCACTTAATCTTTGCAAGACAGCAGAGGCTGGACATTTCTGCCTCCATGGCTGTCATTAACTGCAGGAGTCTTGGGGGAAGCCAAAAGAGTGCAGAGCTACAAGTAATTCTTGAGGGGTTGCTATCACACACAAAAATGCCTTGGAGAATGGGACTGGTTAACCCCTCTTGAGTGCTCATTACACCTGCCCCTCACACCTGCCTTCCCCATACTGAATCCCCTAATGCCCTGGAGTTCCACAGTGACATGCTCGGTAAACCCATCCTAAAGGATGCACCAGCAGGCATGCAATGGATCTGGCAATACTTAAATTCCAACTTAATACCTGAGAGTTATTTTACTAACAGTATACTGTGAGGCACTGGGATACCCAGAAAAAGCACTTATGATAACTACACTTCTTTTGTTATTTTTTTATGTTCCTAGTTTAATTTTATATTTTCAGCAGAAGGATCGGTAGTATCCCGAAGACATTAAAAATAAAGCTGAATCTACAGATTAGAGCTCAAAGTATCTGTTGGAAAAGCAGTCTTTTCCCTTAAAACAATAAGTTCCAAATTACTTATTTCTGAACAGCTTTTTCTATTCAATTTCATTTATTTGAGCCTTTTTTCACCTTTCTTCTGGATATTCTTTAAAGTCTTACATCTCACTCATCCTGTTTCAGAATAGTCACTCATTTTAACAGCACATAGTCCCAAGTTCTACAGCATGAGCCACAAAAAACCGAAAGATGAACAACGTGAAGAGGAAAGATTAGAGATCACAGGATAGCTCAGAATTTCCTGGATTTTAATGCAAAGTCCCATTTCAAGTCCAGAATGATCATCACAGCTTTTTTTTTTTTTGCATTTCATCTTTTTCTCTTTCAATCTACACTTCAACCCCAGGCCAAACTCTCCTCCTTTTCCACGAACCAAATTACAATGAGTGCCAGGCAAATGTTCAAGTTGTGATTGTGCCTGGTTCAGGGGAAGTCTGTTCGACCCTGTCAGTGATTGATAGCTGAGGGACTGACCAGATCTGGTTAGAACTTACCAGCTGAGTAGCAGTAATTGATGGCAGCTCTTTAGTCATACCCACAGCCCAGGCACTGGCAGGCAGAGGAAGGGAGCTCAGTGTCCCACTCAAAGGCAGGCAGGGCACAGACCCTGTCCACAGGTACTGGGGATGGAAAAGAGGGAGAGGATGCTGCCTTCCTCCCCTCCCCTCCCCTCCCCTCCCCTCCCCTCATCTCATTTTTAGTTCATTTGCCAAAAAGGATTTCCCTTACCCAAGACTTTTTTTTCATTGCTTTAATGAGGAATCTGTGCCGGCTCCACTAAACATCCCAGTTACTTTTTAACCTTTAAATCAAACTGTTCTTTCATCTGTTTTAATTTCCACCTTTTTTTTTTTGCCATAGATTGGCTAAATCTTCCTGCAGCAAGACCTTCACTCACATTGCACGGAAAAACACATTTCCCTCAAAACTGTAGTATTTTTTTGACTAGAATGAGAGAGAAACATATACTCTTTTCAGAACTTTAGTAATCCTGACCCTAGAAGATTTTTACCTGCTTTGTTTTGGACCTGGATGTACCTCTCCCTATAGGTCCCTCTTCCTACTCCTGCCATATGAATAATGAAAAATGAAAAGCATCTATAAACACCTTCATAAGCAGCTGACCTATATTTTTCAGAACCATTAGTGTTTGATTGTATAGCTTTAGTATGTGTGAGTTCACCACAGGGTGGCAGAGAAAAATGTAATTATATACTGTTGTATAACTATTCTTTACCCCAAGATTAGCATAATTTATAGAAGTGAATTAGTCTGGTTTAATCACTGTAATGAAAGGAGTGGTACAATGTTCTATGCTTGTATCCCAAATAGATAAAAATAAGCAAAAGCTTTACAGGGCCAGAGATCACTAATTTTGATTGCTAAATACTTTTTCCCAGATAATACTGTTAATTTAAGAAAATGTTCAATTAGTCATAAATAAGCAGTTATAATTTTAAAGGTAGATTGTAGTGGGTATTGCATGATGTCATTAAAGGCATAGCAGAAAATTGCCACTTTTTGAAGGACTAAATCTTTCTAGATTCTTAAATCCTCATTTTCTTCTTCCTGTTTTCTGTTATCTCTCAATTAATGAGTACAGTGGTTGAACTTTTCTTGTCACTGAGAATCCTTCATACAGCGGGAAGATGACATTTGAACAGACAATGGAATTATGAGTATGGAATTTGCAGTATGTAATATGATGCTGCTGGAGATCTTCAAAATTTTAATCTTTTATACATTTCAAGATTTATTGATGAAATTTTTAATTTTTTTTTACTATCTCTTGAATAATGGCAATGCTGCCTTACTCTGGAGGATATATTTCAGCTCTCAATGCTTTGCTGCTTAAAAAGAAATCAGAATACTTTCAGTTGCCAGATTTGAAGCCATTGTGGCACTGTCTAATATTACTGCAGTCTGGAGATTTCTTTGACCAATTACTGAGATGAATGCCATTCTATACTCTGTCATTTCCCTGGTGTCCTGATTTATCTCTTGAAGCCTTTATGACTTTACCTTTGGCTTTTATGTAGAGGCAGAGCAGGCCGTGTGGTATGATGCAGAGGGGCATTGGTATGATAATTTTCTTCAAGCTGAGTAGATGGAAATAATTAATGGACTGCTTTATTGATGTACATAGATTAATGATTCTCACTGTGGTTCCAATTCCTAACCTCAATAAATTAGCTTGAGATTTGATTGGAGGGACCAGTAATTACAGGGCAAGAATAATCACTGCACAAATACAATCTGATGGTGTTTTATGCCATTGCCAGGGCCAATGCTAAGACTTAAAATATAAACAAAGATGTGCTGCATGGATAAGTTGACACCTTTCATTTAAATTTGTGAACTCTGGAGAAATTTAAATTCAGAGAATCTGTGCTCTTGGAAGTTGAGCAAACTTCAAAGAGGAATTTACAGGCTTGGTGCAGTAAAACAGAAATAACTTGACTGTCTGGCCTAGACTCCACCTCATGTCGTTGACAGGGGTCAAGAGCAGATACCTTGGAAAAAACAAGCATCTATAAAAATAAATGCCCTAAAAATTGGATCACATTTGCCACTTTTTGTCTCTCCAGGCCTAGTGCAGATTTTAAGCCAGGATTTTGGCAGTTCACATCACTGTGGTATTCATCCTAGAGTTCTTGTCTGACCAGAATGAATTTGTTCATTTTATCTGTTTATACTAAAAATCACTTCTCTGATGCTTGATTCTTATCAAGCAGAATCAAGTATCTCAGATCAAGATCAGTGAATCAAGTTTCTCAGATTCATTCCCCATAAAGAAGCTCCTGTGTGGGAACATCCCTTGGCACTTTTTTGTGATCAGTAAGGAAAAGAAGGCATACAGCTTTACTGCTACATAATGTTGCCTGTGCTGCTCTTACAACCTGATCACCAGCTAAGCCAGTGTTCTTGCTTCTCATACTCTAAGAAAAGGTATTGATGGCTTTTAAGATCTTAGAAAATTGCTCTTTGATATCTTCTTCTGGCGTGTCTTACTTCAGTTTTATATTTAACTGGTAAGAGTTTATCACCTTTTCCATGTTTCTTATTTAGACAGCATTTTTTGAAAATGCTCCCTTACTCCAGCCACCCTATTTATTTCCTGTAATTTAAGTTTTCTGGCTTCTTTCCCCTGTTGAAACAAGGGCTCAGAACAACCCAGAACACAATTCTGGTGGCCATTTAAATAAGATTCCTCATTTCTATCTAGTTCTTCACTGGGTTACACAAAAATCAACTACACAAGGCTTTTCATTCCTACAGAGATCTAAATTCAGTGTAGTGGGATACATATTAAACAATCATTGAATCACTAAGTTTGGAAATGACCTCTGAGGCCATAGAGTCCAACCCTTAACCCAACACTCCAGGTCCACAACTAAACCATGGCTCTAAGCACCAAATCTACACATCTTTGGGATGCAAAAATGTTGCTTATACAGATGCTGCTAAAGCAGAGTCCTTGCCTTGCTCAGACTCAGCCATTTCATACTGGATACCTGCCCACAGCCCTTCCAGGACCTTTGAGCCCAGCATGATTTTTATTACAGTCAGGCAATTCAGATGTCATGCACAGTACACCGCTGTTCCCATCCTGGAAAACTGTTGGCTCCTCTCAGCATAAATGCAAACTGTTCCATGCGGGCAATACCATTCTGCTCATCTGCAAGTTTGCTGTCCCTATGGAAGGACATCCTCTTGGGACACCATCCCTCATTGCTTTCCTCTGGAGAAGGGAGGCTCATATATATTTCAGCAAATCTGTGGTACTCATCACCGGAATAGCTCTCAATCCTTGCTTTATTGTTCTGGCTGCCTTTATTTCACTGCTGTTATGCATAGGTTTGGTAAAAGCCATCAGAATCCCTCATCCTTTTGTGTCATGCTGATGCTCAAGCACCTTCATCTATCTCAATATAAATTGTTCCTAGTAAATTGAAAAGAGCAGCTGCAATAAGATACAGACTAAATAAAGATGCCAGAAATTCCTGCACAGGTATAAAATATAATAATCCATCTCACTATATAACAAACACACACACACACACACAAAAATCTGTTGTCCATAGTGTGCCAGCACATAGAAGATATAAACTCTGAATTTTTTGTTCGGAGAAGTTTGAAGACATTGATTATCTTGGTTTGGAAAGACAGGTTTCTGCCAGGGAAACTGGGGTTCCCCTAGAATGGAGACTGCAAACCTCTCACACCCTGCCAAATTATAATTTTGCAATCAAGGGCTCTCAGGCAAAGATTTTGGGGATAGGAATAACAGTTCTTTACTAGAATATTAACAATACTAATGCAATAGGAAACAAAACCACCCAACCAAACAAGCAAATAAACAAATAAACAACAATTTTGGAAAACCCTGGCAGTGTCAGAGCCACAACCTGACACCCTGTGATTCAGGGTGTTGAAAGCAGTCCCAAAAGTAAGTCCTTCTGAAGTGGCAGACGTGATTCTGTTGGAGCAGAGATGATTCTGTGGAAAAGCGGATCCAGGGATGGTGAGGAAGGGGTCCGGGAATGGTGAGATGGAGTCTGGTGAGATGAAGTCCGGTCTTCCTCCCAGGAAAATCGGGTGAAAAACTAGCCGCTCCCGTGTCTGTGAGTCTCCGTTTATGCAGACAGCAAAAACTGCCTGCCCCCCCACTCCCCCACCCCCCTACTGCCAGGGGATGAGATGTATCTCATAATAGAATGATAGAAATGCAGATGCACCGCTTTGGGGGGAAAGGTACAGGCTGGGAAGGTGCTAATGGCCTATTAAGATGAGATGTCAGGCCTTCAAACAGATGAAAATAGAATACACAAAACCCAGCTCCACAACCCAGGACATTGATCAGACACAAACTTGTGATCTGATGTGTGTGTAATATGTTTGCAACAACTCAGCTCCCAAGCAGTGCAAGTTTAGGGGGATTTATAGAGGAAACAGAGATGACACAGTCACTATATTCAGGCTTTGGTTACAATAACCGGGAGCTGGAGCACCTTGTTAAATGATATTTTGAGCTGGTATTTGACCTGCTTGCAAACTAGAGAGTCACAGTAGCTCCTGTACAGCACAGGTGCAGTCTAAAATGCTTCAGAGGTCCACACCCAAAAAAGCAGCATATTCCACACTAGTAGATTTTTATGGAAATACAACATAATTGTGGGAGATACTGTTTCATTAATGACTTAAGCCCAAGTAGAATCTTTCTGCTAGTTAAGCTGGAATTAAAAAAAAAATATTTTTATATGTTTTCTTACATTCATATACCTGATTTCTTCAGACTAAACAGTTAAGTCAGTACCTGTGTTTAATTTAAGCCTTGGCTTCCTACATGAACCTTCTTAGATTTTTCTGTTACAATTCTGAATACTTTTAGCTCACTTTGGGCATCTAAGCAGCAGCACCAATTAATTAAATGTAATCACACATTAATATTGCTTAATATCCCCATCCTCTAGTCAACTTAGGTGTGTAGTCCTAAGTCAGTCATCTTAATTAACCTTGGTCTGAAGCAGAGGCAGAATCACTCTGATCACAGTGGGGTGAGTGAAGCAGTGGGAAACTTTTCTCTTTGTGTGCCCAGATATAGCAGGACTGGAGAGGTCCTGAAGCTCGAGTCTGGGGTGTTTAGAGAGAAATCAAAGATTTCAGATCAGACTCACATGTCTGATGACAGCTGTGATCTTTTAGGGCAATGCCACAGCTCTGCAATTTCCTCAAGTTCCAGGCTGTTGTGACAGGTATGGCACAAAACGCAGGGTTTCCTGTCAGAAACTGAACTAACATTATAAAACAACCCCTCTTAGTAGCTCTTTTCCAGTGCAGCTTTTCTGGGTCAATCCCAGTTGCACCATAAATTGTTTTGCTATCAGCATGAAGATAATGGGCTGGATGTATTTGGTTTACACTAAGTTGTATTGCACTTAACATTGTCTAGGTTTTTTATTTTAAAAACTTGCTAAAGTTTTTGTGGTTTTTTGCTTGTTTTTTACCAATTCCAGGAATATTTCTGACCAGAATGTTGGCGTTTTTTTAAGTAATACTGGAAACCATTGAAGCAACAGATTCCTCATGTAACATTTTTCCCCTTGATTCTACAGCTCTATAGTTTCATTAAATCATTTTTGAAAATAACACCAATAACACAACAAGGAGATTAATCAAGGGAAACCAGGCTCTCTCAATTAACCTAAACTTTTATTTTAGGTCTCTGTATAAAGAGGATTTTCTCTCTTACAAAAGCTGAATTGAGCTGTGTCTTGGTTTGGAAAGACAGGTATCTGCCAGGGAAACTGGAGTTCCCCTAGAATGGAGAATGCAAACCCCTCACACCCCGACGAATTATAATTTTGCAATCAAGGGCTCTCAGGCAAAGATGTTGGGGATAGGAATAACAGTTCTTTACTAGGAGATATTAACAATACAAATATGATAGGAAACAAAACCACCCAACCAAACAAACAAATAAACAAATAAACAATAATTTTGGAAGAAAACCCTGACAGAGTCAGAGTTTCAATCTGACCCTGTGATTCAGGATGTTGAAAGCAGTCCAAAAGTAAAGTCCTTCTGAAGTGGCAGACATGATTCTGTTGGAGCAGAGATGATTCTGCGAAGAAGCCGGTTCAGGGGCGGCGAGGAGGGAAACAGGATGGCGAGCACAGGAGACGAAGGAATTCTTGCCACACCGCCGAGAAGGAAACGCAGAGCACCCAGCTCCTGCAGCAGGGCAGCCCCGGCGCGGTCCCAGCCTTCTCTCCCGGCCACCTCCCCTCCCCTCACCCCCCACCGCCAGGGCATGAGATGTATAGAAATGCAAATGCACCGCACAGGCTGGGGAAGGTAACAATGGCCTATCAAGGTGGGTCATCAGGCCCCCAAACAGATGTAAATAGAATACACAAAACCCGACTCCACAACCCAGGACAAGCTGTTATGGTATTTCTCTTCAGAAAAAAAAACGACAACTGATTGTGAGATTGCTTAGTTTTAATTACACTACACTTACTTAATTCAATTTCAGAGCATTAGCACTATTGTTTAGTATATTCTGTGAACTTCTCTAGGCTTCTAAGTCCCCAGTGGAGGTGTGAATTGTGTGGGAGGGCAAACACAAAACTTTTTAAGACCATACTGCCAATTTATTTTTCAGATCACACAAAGCTTCACTTATTTTAAGGGCCTTCCATCTGACCTTCTTTGGGGTGGTGGCACACAGGGTTTGTTACTCAAATAAAAGACTACTGAAACAATTTGATATGGGCACCTGCAATTCCACCCATTTTGGGTGCTATTCTCTGATCACTGCTTTCCATGGCTGTGAAGCATTCCACTGTCATACCTCCTCTGAGATTCTCATGCAGTAAGAGGAGTTGCTGATTTGATTGTCTGTCTCAGGTGTTAAAAAAGATAAGTCACCCCCAAATTTAAGGTATGAGTAGCACATAGTCACATAAAATTTGTATGCAAGACAGCTTTAAGCTCTGCTGGCTGCACCACGTCAATTATGGCTGTTAGAGTTCATCTGCACCTGTAGCATCTGTAGCTGCACAGATACACTGGCACCAAGAATGAAAAAGTTTAAACTGAAAACCTGAGTTTTCAGATATCTTGTAATAGGAGTTAACATCTGTAGGTGATAACACCTGAACTACTGGAGCAGGCAACATCTGGAAAACACTTTCCATCACTCCCGCACGGGCACAGGGAGGTTTTGCTGTGCAAGCAACAACCTAAGAATTCCCCAGAAAGTTTATCTAATTTTGGAGAAAAGTGACATTAAATATAGATTAATGCAGCCAAAGTTCTACACCTACATACACTCAAACTTTGAAGGCAAAAGGAGCTGAGTTGCATAAAACACATAAGGGAAATATCAAGATCACTCTTGTCCTAGGGCTACACTAGTTAGAAGATATTTTCCACCTTTCTCCCCTCCAAGGAATATCCTCTCAAAGTGTTAAGCCCAATGTAAATGTGAGGCTCAAATCCAGTCAAAATTCTATGTAGGTCCCACTAGAGTAGCCAAAAACTGCAATCAGGAGCAAACATTCATACTACAAAGTCCTGAATCCAACTGACTGTAGCAGCAAAAAAGCTTTTTATAGCCCAGGTGGGTTGTTTCCAACTGCACCCACCAGGCAAAGCAGCTGTGCTCCTGCCCCAGGGCCCCAGCCTTCCCCTGTCTGGGTTTGGAGGCTTTGGTTTGGACACAGAAGAACGCTTTGAGGCTTAAAGGTGGTGAAAACTTTTAGCAACATGTAAAAAGAAAAAAATAGAGCCCAAAAAAACTCACAACAAGATTGTGGAATTTCTAGTTGCTACACAAAACTACAGAACAATTCTGACAAGGTCCAACTGCAGACACAAATCTAAATGTGTCCTTAGTGTCTTGTAATTGCACTCCAGCCATCTACAGAAATGTTTTCATTAGCCAAAGAGAAGTCCAGGTTGATCTTGTCTGTAAATTGCAGATGAGATGCAATGGGACTCTCAGCTGCAGTTCCCTGATATGCAGCAATATCACATTTTTTTTTCCAATTAAGAAATGCAAGAATTAACTCAGTTTATCCACAGTTAGGGCTCCCTCCTTGTTCAAAGCCATTGCATGCCCAGGGAAGGAATTTATCCTTCCTTACCACCAGAGTGTGTCTTCCCCAACAAGATTTTTTTTAAATCAAAACTTTATCTAAAGAAAGATTTGGGTGAACAGAAATAGGTAAAACCTCAAGAGAGCAGTCCTGTTCTCCACTATCACAGTGCATGTTTCTCTTAAAACATTCCTATGGGTTTTAATGATTTTTTTCTAAATATTTTAAGTATTTTTTTAAAATTGAGTAGAATGGAAGAGTTTCAGTCCAAGGACACATGGAATATATGCAAAGTTAGCATAAGGACTAGTGAGTCACGTTGCTATTCCTATTTGCCACATTCTGTAGTAGCAAAGGAGCTGTTTATTCTTTAACCTAGGATTATATCTAAGAGGAAAAGAACTAACCCATCTTCTTTCCTGGTACAAAATTATATGAAACTATATGTTTTGGTCATGTTGTATGAAGTTTTAAATTTCAAATGCAAGATGAATTTTCCTGTTTTCAATTTCAAAGTGTGTGTGCAGACAATTTGAAAAGTTTAATTACTTGGCCATCTGCCTGGCATGTACTGCCCCAGTCTTTCCAGACTTCCCTTAAACTTGCACTTTCTTATATTTTGCAGTGCCCTCCTTTTGGGGTTTGGTGAACTCAGCTTGGAATCTTTGCTCTGTTGGTAAAAGACAGTCACCTGTCAATATTGAAACCAGCCATATGATTTTTGATCCCTTCCTAACTCCTCTTCGCCTAAACACAGGGGGAAGAAAGGTAGGTGGTGTCTTCTGTTCTGATGTATAAAACAAATGGAGTTAGTAGACTTAGAAAATATTTGCTATATTTTAGTTTTCTAAAGTATTTTAGAAAAGACTTTCATTTGTCAGCTCTGAGGCAGAATTACAATGTTATGTGTTTTACAGATACTCCTCTAATCACTGAATTAATCAATTCTGCTTATCCAGCTGAAGGATTGATATTTCAATTCTGAAATTACTTTATGCATAAAACATCTTGAACCTTTTAGCAGTCTTGGCAATAGTCATTAGTTTATAATGGTTTTGTGTTGCTTTTCTTATGTTGGGATGCCTAAAACAGTATTTTAAAGTATTTATTGCTTGTTCCATGCAGGCAGTTATCTCTTACCCAGTCTGTGTTACAAACCAATGCAGGTGAAAAGGCACTGTGAATTAGAGTGTCAGAGCAAGCAGAGACTCCAACAAAAGATTATTTGAAATTATTTATTGTTGTCATGACAAATAAGATGTCGACTGAAAACAGCGTGATATTCTAGGAATTTGCTCTGTACTTCCCATGGAGATTCTTGGCGGCACATGTGCAAATACATCAGAATTGATGTTACAGATGAGTAATGCAATGGTTGTCTCTCACAATTAAGGGATGAATATTATGTGTATGTTAAGAGAAGTTTTATTGATGTTGTGGTAATTTGGCCAGGAAGTTTTTGTTCAAGAAGTTATAACTTGACAAACCAATTAGAAAGAGGTATGTCTACGTGAACATTTGAGAGTTGAATACCAGAGGTTCCCAGGGAACTGCCCTTTCTCTTTCCTTCCGGGCAGTTGAACAGGTAACGTCAGCTTGGGTCATTCTGTCAGAATGGCCTGAGCCGGCACCAGTGAGCCAGCAGCTGAGGGAGAGAGGACCTGGGCCGAATTTAACTCTTTCTTAACACAAGATGAAGCTTTCAGAACTCCAGTCTTTTCCCTGTGTGAGAGAGGAAGGACAGGGTGATTTAAGACATAAAGAGGCAGCATGGTACAGAGTCAGCGAAAGAACTGATAAAGATTATTGGAAGAAGGGGTTGAGGAAGTGGACATTTTTGACTGGACTTCTCTGGATGTAAACCACGGAAACTGGACTAAATGATTCCTTTAAACTGTGGAAAGTTATGCATTTTGTTGATTGTTTAAATTGTTGATTGTTTAAATTTATGTGTAGATTTTTGAGCAAAGGTGTTTGTGATGAACTAAGTAAAATTGATTTTATGAGATGCTTGAACAGAGATAGAGATGAAAAGCCTTCTGTGTGCAGTGAAGAAATGAGAAGATACCTCTGTTCCTTGAGATGAAGAATCCTTTGCCTTTGAAGTGGTTCACCTTTAAAAAGTGACACCCCAGCCTGCAGTGTTCAAGTACATGACCCATAAGCAGCTTGGGAAACTGCTAATGGGAGGGGTCACGTAAGCAGAGTTTACCAGGCACTGTTTTGGTGACAGTTAAAACCCACAAGAGAACTGTTTTAAGTTCTCAGTGGGATCCATGGGACACTAAGAGAGACTCCTCTCCCAAAGTGATGAAAGATTATGTTTAAATGGAGAAACTGACTGAAAATCACAAGTTGTCTCTTTATGTTGTTTGTAGAAAGTAAACATTAGTGTGGGAGGGGAAGAGTGTTCTGAAGTTTCATTTTCATTTTTCTTTTTCTCCTTTCAGTGTGTGTGAATAACCTATCCTATAACTTTTAAGTTTTAGGCCTGTTTTGCTTTTTATTCCCTCCTAGTCATATCTCACAAAAAGTAAATACTAAAACCATCACAGATGTATAGTTACGTTATTGTGATATCTTCTCCCCATATTCCTCTTTCCCCTCCCCCTCCTATTGTTATCACTGGACAGCCTTCCTAACCGGGGCATTTGGGGGGAGGGCAGGCTTAAGAGGTTATTAAGAGGTGCAGCATGGCAACACCTGACCTCCAATCAAGTTGAAGAAAGTAGTCTCCACCAATGGACAGCAAAGAAGAGTTGACTGATGGACTTTGGGAGGGGTTAAGGTTACCTGATGCACCGCCAGGTGTATAAAAAGGTGGAGCAGCCATTTTGTGGCTGAGCACATGGCAGTTTAGTCTCATGCTCCCAGCACTGTAATTTTCCTCATTCAGTCATTTTGTTGTATTTTACAAAGGTTTAATAAACCTTAGAAATTTTAAAAGTGAGCATCATTTCTCACAGCTTCATCACAGAAATGTTGAAATGGTGGTATTGTTATTACTGGAGGACAGTAATGCTTCCAACTCTGGCCTGAATTTCAGGGTAATATTTACATTTTGCTTTTTAAATGGAAATGTCTGGAGGATTTTAGTTTTTGATATTAAAAAAAAAAAAAAAAAAAAAAAAACCACCCAAACACAAACACTCAGAGTTTTAACGACTCTGCTATGTACATAAAAGTTTACACATTCCACATTGTTTATAAATTACAGAATGATATGAAATTCAACAATGTGGAAGTTGTCAGTGAGTTGAATATGGGAGGTTCAGAATATTCAATGTCTACAGCAGTTCTAAAAATTCAGCTGGGTTTTTGTACCAATGCAGAGTGAAACAAATGTCTGATTATAGATAAAATGTAAAGGCATTGACAAGCTGGGCATTGCTGTATCATCTTACCATGAGGTTCTTACCATGCTCACAAATACTGCCGCTGATAACCTTCTATCATGTTACAAGAACAGATTTGTTCCTGTGGTCAGTTAAATCAAAATTCTCCTTTGAGAAAAAAAGATTGCAATTTTGATGCCTTAATAAAAATTCTTCGTTCATAGTTAAGGCTATGATTTTGCACGTAGCGTATTTGTGTTCACTTTTTCAGTAATGTTTTTTATATGTTTAATGTTAATATGTTAAATGTTTATATGTTAAAAATAGAGGTGTGTTTCATATGGGCTGAAGCACTTCAGCTCTCAGCACTCTGTACCAAGGGCTGTGGCAGCCAGAGAATTTCTTGGACAAGACTTAACTGTGATTATGCTGTACATGAAAGGGTTTTATGGAACTGATCCTAAGAAAAACAATGAATAAATAAAAAAGGGATTTGATGTGGTTTCAAATCAAAGTTATAATAAGCTAGCTTACATGCACAGTGAACAAGACACAGCTACTTGCACACAGTCACAATTATAAACCTCTTGGAAAAGTGGCTGGGAGGAGACTCAAGCTCTAGGAGATAGCAAGATGGAAGAAAATACTCAGTTAAATTGTTCTTGGAACAGTAACTTCAAATTCTTAATAAATTTTTTTGCCATTAATTTAGAAGTTCAATTTCTTCTGAGTTTGAACAATATTTATGTAATTTTGAAAGCAACATATCTACTTTTTGTGCTTCATTTGGGAAATTAACTTATGAGGAACAGAAGTGGCTCACCCACAGGAACAGAATCCAAGACCAATCTCTGATCACTGACTTAATACTTCCTCTTACCCCTTTCACTCCTTGCCACTCATTCCCCCTGGGCTTTATTTTTAGTGGAGAGTGTTGCTTAATTTCTGTAAACCAGTTACTTGTTTTGTTCCCCCTTCTCACCTTGGCAGACCAAAACTGTCCCATTCCACTAGAGAACTGGTGTCTAAAGTTTCCATTGAAGCACATCCCTTTCTAGTTCCTTTAGATAGTTTATTTTATTTCAGTGTTAATAGTGGAAGTCTTAATAAACCAGATTGAGACTTTCCTACAGTTTCTTAGACTGTTGGAAATAAGGCAATATTCTTCTTTCTCCTTAAGAGAAGAAATGGTCTGACAGGAGGGTATGAAGGACAACATCACTGTTTTCCTACCCTGAAGCCTACAAGGGGAGAAAAGCCCAGTCTGTGGCCTGTCACACAGCAGGTGACTTCATGGTTACTTTTGGCCTGAGGCTGAGAAGAAAATTCTTCCCATTCCATTCAGGAGTAAAAGGGATGTCAGTGCTATTTGCCAAATATTTATTCCTCTTTGATGCAGTTTTTTTGCAATGAGGTTGCAGTGAGCAGTGATATATTGCTTTTTGTGCTGCCCAATGATTTCAGGGCAGTATCAGGTCACACATTTACAATTCAAGCACTATCGGATGCTATTCTGAGCTATACTCCTATTCTGTATGTGTGATTCTCCATTTCCTGAGAAAGTAGCTCTGCAGGTCCTGGAGTCTTGAGTGTCAATGATACTAATAATTGGATTTCAAGATCCAAAATCTCAGCACAAGATATTTAATGAGTTTACATGCAGAAGAAGAAATGCTGCTTTTGAGGAAACCCCCCAGGTTCCATTTCTCTCTCAAGCCCAGCTTTGTCTCTTGGTTATCCATTTTAATGAATTTAGCAAGCAACCCATTTCAGATAAATAGCCCTTTCTGATAAACAATGCCAACCCTTATTCATTTGCAAATCACACTCCTCCATGTCACAAAGAATGGCTTTTTACTTCACCCTTTGACTTTCTCTGCTCTTTTTGACTTGGATTCACTTAAGCACCAAAGTAGTCAGCACAACAGAATATCTTACATTTAGGCAGGAAGCACATTGGGTTTCAATCTCCAAAGCAGAGATTTCCAGCCTGTTATGGATGACTGTGGTAGATGAACAAACCATCCCACTTCCCACTGATCTGGTACTTTTCTGGGATTCCTTCCTCAGTTTACCTCTGCAAGAGATCTGCCTTTTGTCCGACAGATTTTGTCCCTTGCCTTTCTGTAGCCCATCTGTCTTTGGTCTCTTGCTTCTCTGTGGACTTAATTTCAAAATCCCCATTTCTAGAATTCTTTTAGACTCCACTACAATTCTTGGCCATACTTTTTTTTCTTTTTTTCTCCTAAAAACATGTTGAGCAGCAGCATTTGCTTTAGACACCAAGTGTATCCCTTCCAAGTAATTAAACCTTGCCACATCGGTGACCTTATGTCATATGAGTCATTTTAGGTCACATTCAAGGACTGAAATTGTTGCCTAAAGAAGGTAAAGTTCTGTTTAAAACCAGTTTATTTTTAAGGCAAGCAAGGACATTATACCTGATGTTGACCTCTGGGGAAATAAGAGGAATTGATGTCTGCTGGCCAAGGACTGTTACTCTATAGCTCAGTGTGCATAAATGGAAGTTACTCAGCAAGATCCACACTGCTTAAATGGGGCATTAATGAATGCAATCACATATCATTTAAATTAACATCCATATAAATAATTAGTTCATTTTATGCATCACAAGATAATGGCTACATTCAGCAGTTTCTAAAGTAAAACAGGGTAGGAGAAAAGAAATTTATGGATTGCAATCAGTTTAATGGTTTCTCTGCCAGTTAGTTCTGATTCCATGGTGTTCAATCAATTCAGAGCAAATATTACTAGCATTTTTTCAAGAGTGCAATATGTGACAACTGACAAGCTTTGCTTTGGTGATTACTAAAAGGACAGATACTGGTAGGAAATGCATTTCAACATGGCAGGAATATGAAAAATGAATTGTTAGAAATGTTCCAGTATAACTGATATAGCTAGACTATACCTGCATAGATGATTTGGCATGGCAGATACCAGCTCAACTAACCTAGCTCGAAGTCGACACAACAAGGATAGAAAGAATTCAAACCCAGTCAGAGGACCTCAGCCAACCCCTGTGAAGCACATACACACCCATATCATTGGCCAGTGAACTAGGGAGAGTTAAAACCCTTGACCAATCATGTCTGTAGACACAGGAAATTTGAAAGCCATATAAAAGGAGCTGCCGGATGATAAACAAGATTTTTGCCACACGATCGGAAAGTGTGTGTGTATGTCACATCCCTGTGTCTGACTCCATTGCAACATCCGGTGACCATCTGATGTGATAGCAGCAAGCCACCGTGGTATTGCAGGGAGACGGGGCGGGGGCGGGTGCGCAGCAAAAATTTGCTGACAGCAGCTAGTTGGGCTGCAGGAAGCTGTGGGCAAAAAATTTTTGCAGGCATCAGAGAGAGCCACAGGCAGAAATTTGCAGGTGGCAGAGAAACTCCAGGCACTAAAGAACTGCAGAGAGTAAAGGAACACTGTGGGCAGTAAAGAACTGTGGACAGTAAAGGAAGAGTGCGAACAGCAGAGCACGGTAGACAGAGAAGAAGCTGCAGGTGGAAAAAAATGCCACGGACAGCAAAGAGTGTGGCAAGGAATGGTGGAGAAAGCCATGTGGGTCTAGACCCCCCATTGTGAAGTAAAGACATCAGCAGGAACATGAGGGCACAGGCTTTGATACCGGAGGACCCCCTCTTGCAGATACAGGCATTCATTTTAAAAAATAGATGGGAAAAGTATGACAAATGGGCTTTACTAGCCCTAATAACATGGTATGAGAGCCACGGGCTGGATGTGTCGAAAGAAGGTCAAGAAGGAAAACTGCAGCATCTGCACGTATTGAAGTTGAAACTAATTCATATAACAAATCTTTGTTAGCTAATTCTCTTGCAGTTGCTGTGAAAGTGTTATGCCAGTGATACAAATATGGACTACAGCATGCCAAATATGTCTTGAAGTTTATAGTAGAATGCTTGTTGATTTTGCTTTTCTGCACTCCGCAAGCATCATGCTTGCCCTATCAACCTGAAAAACAAAACCCACTCTTTTGAATCTAAATTGTTAAGTGGTGTCAAGAGTGTTTGCAGCTGCAAGCTGAACTTGTCGTTTCCTACACCTAATTCATGGAAATTTTCTACCTTTATTATTCAAATAGAGATTCCTACACGATTTAAGGAGTCAGTAAGTTGCCACCATCCTAAACCTTAATTTAAAATTTCTTTTATGAATAGATGCTGCTGTAATAATTCTAATTGTAAACTATCCTTTCAAGGAGAAATTAACTGATGTTAATTTTAATTAACTGATGTTAATGATATTTTTCAAAGTACCTTCCAAAGAATAGAAAACATTAAGGGATCTCCTTTCCTCTTCCAAAAATCTTACAGTTTCAGTTATGGGATTTCAAAATCTAAAGTAAAGTTTTGTTCTTAGTTACTTAAAAATTGTAAACAATTTCAACAATATAAAGCTCTAAAGCTTAGAAGGAATGCCATTGCCCAACACCGTGGGCTTGTAAAACCTTTGTTAAAAGAAAAAAAAAGAGCTTTAATCATACTGTTATTTTTCATGAGTTTAGATCCTAACTTCTCTACTCTGGAACTCTTTATTCTTAAGGAGACACTGCAACCTTCTTCTGTGCTAAAAGCTTCAGACCAGCACTCATGGGGGCAAATGAGCAGCACCCCAGAGATATTCACCTAAACTTCATTACCTTACAGTGTTAAAAGAGATTTTCTTACTGAGAAATAAAGATGATACCTCTATTCCAACCATATTACCCATTCACAGTTGACTTCTGCTGAGTCAACACTGAAAAAATTAGTATTTCCCAGTTACAGATATTCTATAAACAGTTATCCTGTGTTACAGAGATACTACCCTTTATTATAAATTTATTCTACCCTGTCACTATAGAGATTTGGTAACTTCTAAGGAGTGAAATACCAAAGTTGTAAGGAAAATGTACATATACCTTTCACTGATTCGTAGAGTTCTCTTTAACATAATTTGACCTGCAAAAAATTAGACAATTTCTACAGCTCTAAGGTGTGTCACACCAAACTATTATACCCCATTTAGCAACTAGACAAGCCATCGTCAAACGTGCAAATAGTACTTTAAAACACATTTTAAATAAAAAAGGGGGAGTGTGTAGTAAAACTCCACAGAGCAAAGTAGCAAAAGCTGTGTACATCTTGAATCACCCAACAGTATCAGAACAATCCTAAAACCCAGTAATCTTAAATAATTTCCTATCACTGCAGTTGTCTGGAGATGGCCCAGTCACCTAGACCTAAAGTAATGGTAAAAGACATTATCATGGACAAGTAGGAGGGTCCCTGGGACCTCATTGCATGGGGACGTGGGTATGCCTGTGTTTCCACAGACACTGGAACACAATGGATTCCCACATGTGTGTTCACCCTGCTCTGCATCCTGCTGGGGAGCAGAGACAATATCTTCCTGATGAAGGTCCAGCAGACATCATGGAGCAGTGAGTTAAATAACTTGTGCAATTGATACATAATGATCTGGGACTTTTTTGAGATGACAAATTTATTGAAGGCAAAACCCTGAACTGGACAAGTTGCTTTCCCTGTTACTTGATTTTCCCACAGTTGTAAAGTTGAAATGTTTATTGTTCATAGAGTTAATTTGTAAATTTGTAACTTCAAGTAATAAGCCAGCTATGTGCCAGTGTGAAAGCTTGTATTGTTGGTAATCCTACCTGACAGCTCCTGAGAATGGATGTAACATTTTCCATGATATGTGGAATGCATCACTAAGAGAGGCTAGGCTTGTCAAGTTAGATAAAATTATATGTGTCATCATACTGTCCTGTCATCCGCAAAGGGTCCTTGTGGGTAAGATAATAGAAAGCACTTTTCATTTTTATTAAACTGAGAAGGGGGAACTATAACAGATATCGCTAGACTATATCTGCATAGATGATTTGGCATGGCAGATACCAGCTCAGCCAACCTAGCTCGAAGTAGACACAGCAAGGATAGGGAGAATTCAAACCCAGTCAGAGGACCTCAGCCAACCCCTGTGAAGCACGTATACACCTGTATCATTGGCCAGTCAACTATGCAGAGTTAAGACCCTTGACCAATCATGTCTGTAGACACAGGAAATTTGAAAACCCTATAAAAGAAGCTGCCAGACAATAAATGAGGAGGTTGCCACATGATCGCAGAGTGTGTGTGTATGTCACATTCCTGTTTCCAGCTCCATTGTGACAGTCTAGGAGGAATGGACAGCAATAAGACATCAATTTCATCTGGAAACTGACTTGATAAATTTTTAGAGGTCTTAATAATGATTTTTGATGTAGAGTTGTTGCAGGCAGGCGGGTGGTGGTAAGAAAGGTCCCGTGACCATCTTGCAGAAGCGCCTTGAGAAAGGTGTCCTGTCAGGCACAGGCACGACTTGTCAGCCTCTTCCGAGTGATTTCAGGCTCACTTGTGAGAGTGGCTGAGCTGCAGCTGCCACTCGGATGACACAGGAGAAAAGGGAGGCGAGACAGAGTCCTGCTGTCGCCTGGAAGCCTTTATTCTTCTTTGGAGTCCAGGGACTAAAGAACCGGGAAGCCCAGGGAGCAGGGATTATATAGGGAAGTCAGGGGGTGAGGTTATAGAACTTGGCCAATGGGGTGAAGGATTGAGAAAGGGACCAATCAGGGAGAGGATTGAAAAGGGACCAATCAACAGGGGAAGAAGCTAGGCCATAAGGAAACAACCAGTGGGGGATAACAGATTTTCACAAAAACGCAAAGCCTCATGGGGCTAACTGATTTTGCTTATCCTGACTAGGAGAACTCTCTCTCAGAGAGACTTCTTTGGGGAAGCTACTACAATTCAAAGCAGCCTAAAGGCTGCACACCCTCGAAGGGAGAGCAACACCATCAGTAGATGGCTCGGGTGCCACCACATAGAGTAGCTTTGGAAAGTCAAAAGTCTGACACAAACCTCAAAAAAACTTAAATGCATAAAAAACGAAACTTAGTATTGCTGCGTTTTACCATTGTTTACCATTTCTAATGCTTCTGCAGTTCTGCATGTTCTGGGATGAGTGAACTTGCAGTGAAACCAGCTGGTTAAAGTAACTTGTTAATTCATGGATTAACCCTCATCATGGAATTCAGAACAGGAAAAAATTACGAAGTTCTATTCAGAGATACCTGCAGACTTAGTAGATCATGCATAGGGAAAAACAATCTACATCTTACTATATATTGGAACCTCTCTTTCTGTATTGCTTCAGTTGTCCATAAGATTACATCAGTTTGGAATGTGTAAGGGGCATGTTGGTGTGTTCTCAGTTTCTGATTGTCTGTGACAAGTCACCCATGAAATGAGTCCTGAACAGGCACAAGAATATACTTCTCAGTTTCTTCATAGCATAAATGTGGTTTTTTTGCTCCAGTATAATTACTCTGCTTGACATTTAATCTTGTCTGGTGCCATAAAACAAGCTCACTTGTCTGCCATGGGAAGTTTCCTGGGAGATCCTAGACCTGGATCACTGGATTTACTCCACAAACAGCACTTTACCCTGGTGCTGAGCTTGGGATATGATCTCAATTTGGCAGGAGGATCTTTCAAGTCATGAATTACTGTCTCAGCTGAAGTTCTGCAGTGATTGAAAGCAGCTCATGGTGTCCTTGCAAAGGTGGGTGCGCTGTTGCTGGAAATGCACTCAGTGGATGTAATCAGAAACATCAACAGGATCTGCTTTTCCGGAGACTGGGCAGCAGATCCATTAGAAGGTTAATGATGTTATTGAAGCTGGACAAACAGATCCCAGCCAAAGGTCTTACCCATCCTTTCTCCCTCCTCCTGTTTATTTCAATAAGTTGCTTTCCAGTTTTCAGTCCCTAATGATGAGACTTAGAAAGAAAAAGATTGGAGCAGCACCTGGCCTCCAGCTACAGTTTGATATATTCAAAGAAATTTTCAGATTTGCCCACATTGTTCTTAATGCCCCTTTCCTGTTTTCTAATAGACCCTGTGCACTGCATTGATAATATCTTATTTGGATTTATTTCATCCTGCACTTAGGTCTATTTATAAACCTATGTATTTATTTCAAGCCTTGCAGAAGTAACATATATCTTGTCTGTGTATGTAATTCTCTACTTGTGGTTAGAGTCACTGGTATGAAAAAGGCTGAAGATTTTTTTCTCTCCCACTGATCCTGCTGTTAAAGTGTGCAAGTCTCGTCACACCATATGCTTTAAATGAAATATAATTTTGTGTTCTAGAAATGTTAAAACACATTTCCTGGACTCAAAACAGTGATTCTTTGTGGGTTTTTATTTTCTTGTTACAAACATTAATAAATGTTTGACATACTGAAATGTAGTAATATATAATACGTTATTTAAAGTGCCTATTTTTGACACAATATCAATGAAATGTTGTGAACCGAGAGCCCATTGTAATGGATGGGGATGTTCCATGTCATTTTGTACAGAATTTGAATCATATTATCAAGGTCAGGATATCTGGGGAAGGTACAGGCATGTTCAAGGTGGTTGTTCAGTTTCCACCAGTTCATGAGGCAAAAGCCTTGCCATGCCAAACAGAATTAAGAAGAATCCAAATTCCTCTCCTCCTGGTAAAACCTGACCTCAGCATTTACAAGTTTGTGTTTGAAGTTTAATGGGAAAAGGCTGCAATTTCTATATATCAGAGATTTCTTCTCAGAAAGCAAATGTTAGTTACCTGTTTTGGTCAGTCTATCCTTTAGGATGGTGACATTCAGCACTTGAAGTAGCTATGTTGCTATAGTGGCTGCCATCCCCTGTGTCTGAAATGGCTCTAGAATTCTCTAAGTGTGGATTAGGATGTGAGAGGGGACTTGATCATGTGTGTGTCTGCTGTCCATCTGGGCTGGCTGAGGCTCTTTGTGGCTGCAAGGTGGCGATCCAGCTTTCCAAACAGCTCTGCAAACAGCAGGCACAGATATTGCTGGTGGCAGCTGTGAAGAGGGAGCTGTTAGGGCCTCAGCTCCTGACAAATTGGACGCAGCCATTAAGGAAGCGAGGGAAAAGGTTCTTCTTTTTTTTCTCTCACTTTTATCCAAAATGGTTACATCAAGAAATCACCAGATATTCAGCAGGGTATTTCTGCCTTGCAGCTGGAGTGTGTACTGTGTGACAAACACATCAGTTCTGCTGTGAGATAAATGACACTGCTGCCATTCCCAACTTAGAGTAGCATTTGATGCTGAAGAGAAGGGCAAGTTCATTGTTTCTCATCCCAGAAGTGTTAGTCTGTGATGGTTGAAAACTGAAGCAGGCACAGTTTGCTTATAGATGGAAGAATTAAACTATGTATTTTAGGATTAGATGCTAGAGAGGAGCTTAAGGGGAAAAACTGAAAAACTGTCATCAATGAACTGTATTTAATAATCAAAAACAAATCTGTGGATCAGCAGCTCCTCATCTTACTGGGATCTAGAAGGTGGAGGAGTGGGAGCATTTAAGCTGCATGTCATCCAGCAGGCTGAAGGAATCCATCAGTAGATGATTCTGCAGCAGAGGAAAATGTACATAAATTTGGGGTAAGAAACTGTTCTTATTATAAGAGACAGTGTGTATTACAGGGGCTTATAGGCCTTATAAGAAAACTGGAAAGATGGAATAATCCTTTTGCATGTACCCTTTTTTATTTGGGATGTGTTGCTCCTGTACCGAAAGTGACAGAGACTCAGAGCTCATAGTGGTGCTGTTGGTGTGTGGTAGCCCTGTGTCACTTAGGTAAGTGTTTGAATCAGTAACTCTTTGTCTGTGTTATGTAATTTCATACTGAATCAATTAGAACTGAGCACTTTTACCTCCAGCTTTTTTATCAAGTCATTGCTTGTATCCCTGAACAACAAACAGATCCAGACTACCAGGGCAGATCTGACAATGGAAATTTTAGTTTCTAAGCTGGGAAAATAAGAAAAGAAAGTTTAACTTGACTGCCAAAAATCATTGGGCAGTTTGTTTTAACTGGAAAATGTGAAGAAGATTATGAAAATAAACATTTTCTCTTGTAAGCCTGAACAGAAGAAGAGTGTGTACTGCATTCTTATTCATTTTAACAACTCAGTGCCACCTGTATCAGGCAAGCTGTTCAGCAGGAGAGGATGTTTCACAGAACACAGTAATATGTCATGCTGCCACAGAGATACATTTGGGATATACACTGGGATGAGGAGGAAGTGGAAGGAGAAGAGTGGGCAAGGGCTAATAAGAACAAATTGTTTCTCTTTGCTGTCTGAAGATGTTTAAAAAGAATTCTTAAAAAGAAAAAAGGAATGGCTTTAGACTTCATTCCTTTATCCTTTCTTCTATGTCCCAGCCAGCAGCAGAAGACAGCATATCAATGCTGTAATTTGCTACTGATGGTATTAAACCTATTCGCTCACAATTCTGAAGTCCCCCTTTTCCTGCCACTCTGCCAGGACCGCAGAGAAACCTATCACAAATATGACTTCAAATCACAGCATCTTCCTGGGCTATGCCAATGGCAGCACATCTCTGCTGTGGTGGCACTTAGAAGCTCCTTCAAAGATCCCTTGCCTTCACTAAGTGAAACTCTCAGGGGTCAAAGCCCAGACAATCAGACTCCTTTGAGTTTCCTCAGGACTCAGCCCAATGGCAACTTAATGTGGAGAGAGACAACTTCGATCCAATTGTCCGAAAAGCAATTTAATAATTCAAAATAACAATAGGGCGTCCACTGTATTGAAGTGAACCAGACCAAGGCAGTAACAAGGGGCAAAAGGCAGGGTCTTGGGTCCAACAGGGGTACTTATGCACCCTGGTATGGGTGGAGAATTAAGGTGGTGTCTGAGGAAAGGGTCCAATGGGGGACAACGATTAAGAATGTTAAAATTCTTGTACCAAAAATCAACCTATGATAACACAGAGAACTAAGAACTTTCTAGTAACAATTAGCATAGAGAGCATGTGAATAAGCCTTTTGCTTATGGCATTGAAAAGGGTGTTTCCCAAGGCATTTTTCCAGGGTTCTCTTCTTCCCTGGGGAAATTATCCTCTACAACTAAGTATTTAGCCTTATCTATGTATTTCATCTAGTCCTATACCAGATAGGAAGGACTATTTAATACCTCTACCCAAAAAAAGCGTTCAAATGTACTGAGCAAAGAAGCCTTTGAGGGGGAAAAAAAGGGGTTAAAATACGAATTATTTTTAACATACAAATGTACTTAAAATATTGTCACAGCCCTTCCAAATAACTGTATTTGTGTGTTTACTTTGCTAAAGCATATTATTTATGTGATGGACATTAAAAGCTACTTTTGAGTGACTCAAATGATGCAAATCACACTTGTGATCTCTTCTTTCACTATGGTACTAAAAAACCACAGGGCTGCTGTGGTTTTTGTAGCATGAAGATGGATTGGCATGTGAATCCCTATAGAACAGATACGGGGCTGTTTACTGGGTATTGCTCCATTAGAAGCGCAGAAACACTGTTAAAGAGCCCTCCTGGTTTGATGTTGCCCAGGGACATATTGAATGCTGGAGACAGAAACTCTGCCCTCAGAACCTTCCTGCCAAGATAGATTTGGCATGGACAGAAGGCCAAATGATATGGAGATGATATTGGAGATCCTGGGATTCATCAGCCACAACAGGAAACCCATGCCTCTAAATCTCAACTCCAAGCTTAAAACTTTGGCACTTAGTTTTGTCTATTAGAAACCTTCTGAGTAAAAGTAAACCATAGGCTACCCACGACCAGATGGATGTTTCATCCACGTTTTTCACAGTGCTTACACCACATTTTTTCTGTAGATGTATAGAACTATATTGTTTGGAAGCACAGGGATGTTTGCCAGTTTTGGACAGAATATTCCTCTTGTCATGCAAAGTTTTGTGCCATCTGCTTAGCCATTTGTCTCAACCTAATCTCCCAAGTCTATGAACTAGTGTCATGTGATTCATGTGATTTTTTGTATCTTGATTGATTTCTTGAGAGGCCTATTTGTGACAAGTTACAAAACACAAAGTGTTCCATAAGCAGAAGAAATAAAGCAGCATGGTTTTCTACAGAATCTCATTTTAGCTTCTTTAATTTTAGCCTCTGTCACCCATTATCACTTCTCCACTACTCCACGGATGCCTTCATTAAAAGACAAAGGCAGAAGATGCTGTGGCTATTTCCAAGTTCTTTGTTCCAGTGGATGCTCCTGCTAACTGCCCCGTTGACTGCTGCTGATGGGAGCTCTATACTACTCTGTATTATGGAGTTTTAAGTGCCTGCTCCTCAGCACAAAGTTAGTTTGCTCTTTTCTTCTAGTCAGTTTTCACAAAATACTGAGATTTCTTCTTTGTTAAAGCTGGATGAAACTGGCCAGGAGATAATGGAGTTAGTGTGGGGAAAATAGGAAACTCTTCCCCAAAACTGTTTGTTACTATTACAGTGAATTATTTGCAGTATATTTAATCATACTAAAAGCAGTGTCTGTGAAGACAGGAGCTAAGGAGTTAGATGACAAACAGAGGATTTCACAGGTAGGTGTATATTAAAGGAAGGAATTGCATATCCTGCAGATTGCCACTGATCACATCACCACAACAGTGTTTGGTTGCTGTTTTCTCCAGCAGAAATGCATAATTTTCAATATGTTTCAGGGAGCACTGAGGATTCATCACCATAAGCAAAATGAAGTTAATAAATTAATAAAAATGTAGCATTGCTTGGATAAAAATCTTAATGAGTCTCTCGCCCTAAGGAGTTTTCCTTCCTGCTTTAGAAAATCCTACAGCATTTGCTCATTAATGATCAGCTATTTCCTTACAGTTGTGATAAATGTCAGGCAGGGAGGTAAAGCAGAACAAAGCCTTCTGAGAACCACTGCAAACTGCAGTGCAAGGACACTGCCCTGAGCAAGGGCACAGCCAAAATCCTCCCCAGCTCGATGGTCAGTGCTCACAGGCCAAAGCAACACGAGGGAATCTGCTCAGAAGTACCAAAGCCAGCTCAGAGAACCAGCAGAGGAATCAGTTAAAGTTATGAAAACACAGTGTCTGAGCTGGCATTGCAGAGTTTCTGTGAAGCTCAGCCAGCCATAGTGTCCATCTCTGCATTCATGTCCATGGCTTGGGGAAACCTCTGCCCAAACAGCAGGATATTTGTATGGACTGGTATTTTTCCAAATGTCATTTTCTTTAAATGCTGTTTGAAGTTCAAAGTTTGCTCAGTTCCCCTTAGAATATCACTGCAAATACTGCCAAGATGTTTATATGTGTCCAGCTGCTTCATCATCTCCTTTCCCTACTCTCCCAAAACAGTGTGAATAAAGAGGAGAAATCATATAGCAGGGAGAAGTCTGAAACCATTTTCATGATGAGTGCTCACCTCTGCAAGTGAAGGCATAATATCCTCATGAAAGGACCAATCCTTCATTCTCAGTGACTGTCGTGGTGTGTGTATGGCTGCCTGGACTGATGATGGTTACCCCTCAGCCCCTACAAAATAAGCCAAAAATAGAAAATAAGAAACACATTTATGAACATCTTCCTCACAAACTCCAAAATATGTTTGCTTATTGAAGACTGTGCTAATGAAAACCTCTACAAGGTTGTCTTGCTTTGAAAGACAGGTGTTTGCCAAGGAAGGTGGAAACCTCCCTTGGAGTAGAAAATGTGACCCCCTTCCCTCCAAATTATTTTAACTCCAAAATTATGGGGCTTTCAGGCAAAGATATGGGAAAAGGAGTAACAGTTCTTTATATATGTATACGTATACGTATACGTATACGTATATGTATATGTATATGTATATGTGTTATGTTAGGGTTGTTGGTTGGAGACAGAAATTACAGACTCACTGAGGGTCCTCAACAAACAGCAATGAGTTTAATATGGTTGCTCCTTTTATAGGCGGTTTGAATCTCCTGGGTTTAGAGAGCTGATGGGTTGGGATCTCTCTCCGCCCAGATCTCTGCCCAGTGGTGTGTCTGGATCTAAGCTTGAACAGGGTTGGCTGAGGGTCTCTGCTTGAGTTGTATCACTGTTTACCCAGGGACTTGTTTATCTAACTGGGAGAGTTAAATTGGGTTTCCCATCATAGCCAGATTTATCTGTCCAGCTGTCCAGCTACAGGCTAGCTGTACTGTGACAACTCATCCTTTCAGTTATATTAATAAGACAGCATGGGTCTAATTTGAATGAGGTTTTCTACCTAATTTGATAAACTTTGCTCTTCTAGTTGGTGATGTATCTCATGTACCACTGGGGTTGCAGCACTGACTTCCAGGAGCTGTTAGGGGAGATCACAATCTTTTAGGCTAACATGCGACAGGTTACTTATAGTTACAACTTAACACTACAAAAACAAGAAACCATTTAACTCTCAGAATCATTAGAAAAAAACCAATTACTAGAAAAACAATTTGTAAACAAACAGAATCCTTACTTAGCAGTTACAATATTACAACTTAATAGTACAAACAATAAACAATTTAACTTGAAACCTTTTCAATTAAAAACATATATCTTTCTACCACTGATGTCTTTCAAATATTAGAGTCTTGAAGTTTGAGTAGGGTGATGAGCAGATTGTCTTATTATTGATAATTTTTGCTTCTGACAAGGTGTTGTCTTTCTAAGTTATGTTGTGAATATAACTGCAAAACAGGAGAAAAATATAAGAACATGAGAGCACTGAAGACTTTTGAGAGGGGTATCTACCCTTCTTCTCCCCTTATTTTAGCAACTATAATAGGAACAAAATATGTACTTTTGAATAAAATTAACACAGCAAAACTTAAACTGATATGTTTTACTATCACTCAGGGTCTGCCAGCACTGAGGAGCTTCCTTTTCACAATGAGGACTTGAAAAGCCTCTTCTGGATGAGGCCTTCATGTTTATCTCAAAGGAAAAGAGGTTCAGCTTTTGTAAAGCGAAATCAGCTAGTCAAAGTGACTTGTTTTCATCTTTAGCACAGAAACACCTGGGTTTGATAACTTTCCTTGCCAGTTAAGGCCATAGTTTGGCCAGAACTAAGACCTAGACTGGGAGGGCTTGATGGCACACCTCTCCCACCAGTCAAAGCCACAGCTTGGCCAGAGCCTGAGACCCAGACTGCATGGGCTTCCCTATCATATCCTTAATTAAATAACTAATGATATATAAATAACTTGTAAATAAGTACAACTATGCTCACATATATATACACAACTCTTTTAAAAGTACCATTTACCCTTTTATCACAAACGAATTTAAAACCATCAAAGGAAACATCTCCTTGTCTTAGCTAGGTTTTTCAGATCATATTGTGGTACATGATTAAAAGTGACACATCTTTGTGCCTGCAATGTCTTTAAAATACTTGACTTTTGAGGTATTTAAGTAAAGTCGTAAGTAAATTTTTCTGTGAAGGCTTCTCTGCTTGGGTCAGTTATATTTGTAAAATTCTTCTGCAGAGTTACCTAACAAAAACATAATGTAAAATCTGTATAGGAGATGACACACTGTAGGTTTTCTGAAAGTTAGGGGAATTGGCACCAATCTAACATAATTCTTGTGATCTGTTGAGGTGGTGAACACAATGGTAGCTTGATGAAATATGGACAATTGTGGAGTCCCTTGTACCAATAATGGAATTTCCAACTGCCTTGCCCTGGAAAAGCGACCCCTCCCAGATGTAACAAAGGCTTCTCCCCCATGGTTCCCTGCAAACATTGTGTAATCTTCTCCCTGGGTTTCTCAAGCCCATCACCCCCCCCACAGTATCCCCTTTCCCTATTTCCCCATTGGCTGTGGGGGCCTGGTATCCAGTTTCTGTCTTCCCTATGGTCAATTGCCCCCTGCCCTGCCCCCCGTACCACTCATGAACATGAGACACCATATAACTGAGAAAAACCACATGATCGCTCTCTTTGTCTTCATCCCCTCTCCGGTTCAGGGTGGGGGGAATAAAAATGGATTCTCAAGCTTAAGAAAGAGACTTGTCTTCTTTGTTTCCCTGCCAGTGGCTGAACCTTCCTGGACACGATGATCACTGTTGCCACACGTGCTGCTACAGACAATAATATCTGGTAGGAAGGGGCCTAGATCTTGGTTTCAGTTTACTTTAATTAATGGTATCTAATTATATAAGTGAACACAAGGCATCTGTTTTGGTTTAGGTCACTGTTTCTTTTTGAATGCTGTAGTACTTAAGTTTGGCAAATCAGCAGCTCTTTGAGCATTCATTTTGTAAAAGTCAATATTACGAATTAAAACAATAACATTCTTTTATATAAATTAAAATTCAACAGCTTTGTTTTTCCTGTGTAATTATATTACGTTCTGATTTGTGACTTTGGAAAACTAAAAATTTTACAAGACCTTTAGGGATAATAATTATATGAATTTCATAAACATAATAGAAAAGGCTGGATTCAAGAACAAAGATATTGTCATTATTCAGAGTTATTGCAAATTGTGTTCAGTCAAATATCGGGTTTTATAATTTGTAAACATCAACACTGTAAGGTGATGAAATCTCGGTAAATATTACCATGAATTTTACATTAATATAGTATGGGTGTTTAATATATTTTCTTTTGGTGTTGACTCACCAAACGGTCTGGATTTTGAAAGGATCCATCTAGGGTGCTGCTCACTTACCCCCATGAGTGCTGGTGTGAAGCCTCTAGCACAGAACAGTGGGTCCTTAAGAATAAAGAGTTTCAGAGCAGAGAAGTTAAGATCTAAATCCATTAAGAATTACAGTATGATTAAAGCTCTTTTTTTTTTTTAACAAAGGTTTTTAAAAGCCCACATTATGGGGCAACAGCATTCCTTCTAAGCTTTAGAGCTTTATATTGTTTCACAATTTTTAAGTGACTGAGAAAAAACCTTATTTTAGATTTTGAAATCTCATAACTGAAAATGTAAGATTTTTGGAAGAGGAGAAGAGATACCTTAATGTTTTCTCTTCCTTGGAAGGTACTTTGAAAAAACACATCAGTTAATTTCTGCTTGAAAGGATAGCTTACAGTTAGAATTACTACACCAGCATCTATTCCTAAAAGGCATTTTAACTGAAGGTTTGGGATAGTGGTAACATAGGCATAATATTAGCACTGACTCTTTAAATCGTATAGGAATCTCTATTTGAATAATAAAAGCAGAAAATTTCTATGAATTAGCTGTAGGAAATGACAAGTTTAGCTACCAGCTGCAAACACTCTTGACAGCATTTGACAATTTAAATTCAAAACACTGGGTTTTGTTGTTCAGGTTGTTGGAGCAAACATGATGCCTGCAGAGTGCACAAAAGCAAAATCAATAAGCATTTTACCATAAACTTCAGGACATATTCAGCAAACAGTAGTTTATAGTTGTAACACTGGTATAATACCTTCACAGTAACTGCAAAAGAATTAGCTAACAAAGATATGTTACATGAATCAGTTTCAACTTTAGCACATGTAAATGCTGTAGTCTACCCTCTTGAGGAAGGGGCTATTAAACTAGCCTGATCTCTTCCTTTATTTAGTATTGGCTTATTAAGTCTGTAGGGTATGAGAGCCTTGGCAGAGTCGAAGCAGCAGCGAGCAAGGAGGCTGCGAGGCTCCACTGACATACTGGAGGACGGCCACAATGCATTAGCCAAATGCCACCGAGCGTGTGGGATAGGAACTCAGCACTGCCTTTGTCGGCGTTGCCTTGGCCAGTGCTGCTAAGTTCCTTGGTTTGCTCCCCACTGCCCACACACAGGGAGCTGCCGATGTCCCACCGAGCCCACTGAGAGGGTGGCCGGCCCCCCGCCACCATGTGGCAGCTTGCCATGCCCTCAGCACCAGTTTTTCGAGACGGCTCAATCATTGCTGCCCCCATGGCACAATGCCCCTGGCACGCCTGTCTCCACCACATTTGACGCCGCTTTTCACTTGCTGGGCTCCCCACAGGGTCTTTTCCCATGTTTTCATCTCTGGTCTTGGCATAGGGGCAGGTTCCCAAGGCCCATCCCCCCGGGGTGGTGGCTTTTTGCATGGCTGGGTCTGGCTCAGAGTGCCATGTGGTCATAGGCATCTTCTAGATATGGCAGGCTCACCACTGCTATTGCGGCCCACATCTTTGCAGATCTCCCCTGCTGGTGTACCTCTGCAGAAGGCAAATGGAGAGGGGATGTTTTGCTGGAAAGGGGCCCCCCAGCTCCAGTCAACGCCTCACAGCACAGGGCACAGACTCTCCCATGACACTGTTGGGGGTTCCCTTAAGTTTAACTGAATTGGAGGATTGGGAACCATCCCTTGGTTCTCCTCCCACCGCCCTGGTAAACTTACAGGTGTTGGCTGGAGATGCAGAAGGGCTAAGAGGGGCTGTCTTCATGGCATAAAAATCCCTCCTTGCCTGGTCTACAGATGCTGAGTGGCAGCTCAGATCTGGTTGCAAATTCAATGAAACACAGTGTTCTGCAGCTGCAGGTTCTGGCAGCTGCTTGGGCAACTGCAGCACAGGTTTGTTTGAACATCTTTTAATTATTTCCAGTTTTTTTGCTGGATTGTGGCTCTTCATGCATGCCTTTAATTATTTCCAGCTTTTTAGCTGGTTTGGACAGGGCCTGCATGCACTGTACTCTGTCTCCCCCCATTCTACTCACGGGACGGCTGTTGTCATCACATCAGGAATCTCCAGATATTTCTTTAGGGGTTGTTGGCTGGAGACAGAAACAACACGAACTCACTGAGGGCCCTCAACAAGCAGCAATGAGGTTAATATGGCTGCTCCTTTTATAGGGTATTTGAATATCTTGGGTTTATTGGTCTGAGTCTTAACCCCACCCAGCTCCCTGGCCAATGATACCTCTACATTTAGCATTAGAAGGGGTTGGCTGAGGTCTCTGAGTCCAAATCCGTCCCATCATTTTTTTACCTAGGGATTTGTTTTATTTCTAGGCTGGTCGAGTTTGGGGGTCTGATATCTAGCCACAGACTAGTGTACTGCGACATATGTGTACATGTACATATACATATACATATACATGTATATGTATATGTATATGTATATGTATATGTATATGTATGTGTATATGTATGTGTATATATATGTATATGTATAACAAGGCAAACGAACAACAGCAATGGCAGCAACACAAAACAGAACCACAACCCCAGTGACAGCCTTCTCTCGGCTGTGGACACTTTCCCCTTTGGTGTAGTTCTGGTCACAGCCAGCAGGGGCGCTGGTGCGATGATTCCACCGTGGCTGCAGGGGGCGCTGTGGCACAAGTTCAGTCGTGTCTCCCTCACTTGGTAATGGCGGGGAGAGTGGATGGTGAGAAATGGGCTGCAGCAGGAGCCCTGGAGCAGCAGCTGGGATTGCAGAGGCAGGCACGCCCCCAAGGGTGGCAAACAAAATGCAACAGAAAAGTCCACAGCCCCAGCAGAAGCCATGGGCATCAGTGGATGGTGGTTTAGAGTACAGCAAAATAGCCTGAGGCAGTGGCAGAGAACAGCAGGATTGGGTAGCAGCAGCTGGGCCTCTCTGCTGCAGCTGCTGCTGCACACAGCCAGGAAGACGCCCTGTTTGGAAAGGGGGAGGGAGTCGAGGTTCTGGGTTTCTTCCCTGAGGCATCCAAGCAAATGAGGAGGGTCCTTTCCAGTCAAATCAGGCATCAGCACAGTCCCAGTGCAATGGCTGCTCTCACAAGCAAGGGCTTACCCGCAGTAACAAGAAGCAGTACAAGACTGGGCTTTGACAATGGCAATGAATTCTTCCTGCAGTAAGCAGCAGCTTGACCCTCCTCCTCCAATGTTGAAAGCAAGAGGAGCTGAGCCCAGCCCCTCACCTCCCAGCCAAAATCTCACACCATCTCTGCCAAGATGAATGCCCCTCTGCTATGATAGTGCAGCCAGCTGCACTCCTCCCCTCCCCCTTTGTCTTTCTTAAGTACTGTTATTGTCTGTTAGCAACAGATGGCACAAAAATTCCATGGGAGAAAGAAACAAAAGAAAAAAATCCTAACCTTCAACAAAGGTACTAGGTCAGAACCCAGAAATCATCACAAGTCAGGAAGTGTTTCACTTGAATCTCCATAATTCTTTGGGTGAAAAGCTATTTCATTCCCAAATGGCTGAAAACACTGTTAATAATGAGGTATTTTACAGTATGTTTTCTCAGCTAGTTCTGGGCTGTCTGATTATGTCATTTAAAGGATTATATATTATTTTGAGTAATGGATTTTGCTCATATTCTCTCCTCCACTTAGACATGTTTTTTCCTGAGAGCCCTTTAGTTATAAAACCATATATTGTATCAACATCTAAAAATCCTTTATCTAGTAATGTTGATACTTTTTTTTAATGACCCACTGTGCCCTGCATAACTACTCACAAGCAAAGGGATATGCAGTTAACTGAAGAGATTCCTAAAATGAGGAACTACTGGGAGGAGTGAAAAACTTGAACTTTTCTTCCTGCCTCTGGGAGATACCATCTACTATCTTCAGAAGGTTTGGTACTCCTGTGGAGGTGACTGCTGGAGACAGAGAGCTGTGCTGGTGTGGGAACATGCAGCAGCCTTTGACCAAACACTGCACACAGAAATTAGGAACAATACTACAGCATCTGGTAGATGTAATGGGAGAATAAACCAGCGGTGCTGGATGAAATATTGCGTATGTCAAATTATTACAACAAACTTCATAAATATTACTGTTAGGCTGACTGCAATAATTTTTTTAATAATATGAGAAGACACAGAAGGGAGTTCTGCACATCATATGCTATGAAAAAGAATGATGCTGCTGTAGAGAGCACGAAAACCAGCTCCCAGTTAGAGTAGACAGAAACTGGCTGCAAACAAGGAGGTAATTGGAACAGCAATTCCAGAATGAGAAGGATTGTTGTCATCTCAGGATCTGCCATGGTAGCAAGAATCCACAAAGCATTAAAGAGATGCATTTTGAAATTCTTTGCAAAATGGAAGTTAACGTTTCTTTGGCTTTTTATGGTATTTTGAGCCCCATCAATAAGCTTTATGGCCTGCATCCTCTGTTGGCTATCAACTTTCTGTCCTGGTGCACAGTAGATGGGCAATCACACATTATTTCATTACTCAAATGGACACCTTTGGTAATCCTGGATTCTTCAATGAGATATGTAATTGTTCCCAGCTTATGTGACTTTTATTGAATTATTATTGAAAACATAATTTCATGCTTGGTTAAGTTGTAAATTTAATTCATCTCTAGCAAGATTTAGGAACAAATTATGACACTACCAGTGCTCCTCCAAGGGCGTGTGAGGCAGTTGTAGCTACCCAGAAAGTCTGAACTGGCTGAGCATTCACTGGTTACTTTTCAGCACTTCTTGCTCATGGATTTAAAAGTGCAGGAGAAATTTTCTCATCTAAAGGAGGCCAGTTGTGACTGAAAATTGTCACTTAGTTGTAATACATAGGTTGAGTCTTGTGGGTACATTGCAGTTCCAGTTAGCTGAATAAAATTGAGCTGTCACTGGGCTTTAGGTGGTGTCAGGATGCAGATGAGTCTTTGAGCAGGCAAAGGACAGGTAGCTGCTTAGGGCTATTCATTAACCAAAAACTCAACATCTTGATTGTAAGTGCATTGATTGGGCACTTCCACAAGAACTTACCAGTCAGTGAGAATTGTCTGAACACAGACTGTGCAAAAACTGTCTGAACACAGATTTTTTTCTTTTTCAACACGAAATCCATGATAGTCTGAGCTGGATGAAGTCATGGATTGCTTTATGCAGGACTGACAGCAAGCTCTCTCAGCCGCACTTCTTTGAGTCTGTTGGACAGAACCTGGCTCTTTTAATCCTAATTTCTCTCTGGAAACATAAACGCATATTTATCTGCTTAACACAGGCATCTACGAATAGCCTGAGGAAATTTCTGCTTTTTTTGGTAGGAAAAAAACAGCTTTTAGAGGCCTGCAGTTTAATGAAATCAATTTCCTTCTTGTTTCTTGAATATAAAGCAGTTCAGACTGTCTTTGACACCTCAGAGTAAATGCATCATAAATTAAAGGTGTTAGAAAACTTTTCAGTGAATTTGACGAGATGAATGGGTAAAGCATTCACTAGAATGCTTTACTAGAAATATATTTTTCATAATAGATTGGAATTTATGGAAACTTACTTCAAATTTAAATCAGTTATTTAGCATCTGCAATATTTATTGCTTCAAAGGTCATCCTACTAATTCTATTGATCATCTTAGAAGCACAGTGAAATATACTTGATACAAAATTTTCTTTACCAATCAAGGTTATTTATTTATTTTTACAACTTTGTGCAACATAAACATGTATTACAAGCATTATGTCTTTGACTGTTACTGGTTCAGCTGGCAGTATTTGATTTTAAATCCCACATCATTCCATGCAGGTGAACAACCAGAACCAGACACTGATTTTTATGCTGCTTTCCTGAAAGTCAGTAACATATTGAAATTATTAGATCTTTTATGTCACAACTGCCTACAGAATGTTTTATCATTTTTCTACACAGAATCTGTGGTAATATTTTTACTTGAAACAGCAAGGTTTAATCCTTTTCCTTTCTCTTTGCTTGAATTCTTGCATTTTCACACTGATTCTACAGAGACCAGTGAGAATTTTTTTTTTCTGGCCTGTTGGTGTTTGCAATTAACTTTTAATTCAGAACTCCTGGAGAATCTTTTGTATGGGTTTGAGTTTCTTCACAACCTTTGAAGCTGAGGATGCAGCACATCTCACTGGCTCAATTTTTCATTAACCACATTTTGCTTATTTTACTTTAACACAGAATCTCATTGCAGACAGTGGAGCAGGTTTTGGCAATCAAAGGAAAGTATTTGGGCTTGGATAGCACACAGTCTTTGTTATAGTTGAGGAACTGGTGGATATGTCTTGGGGATGGGTTTTATCCCGTATCCACTTTTTTATTTGTTTCTTTTTTGTGTGTCTGGAATGGTCATGCTCCCAGTTCCACATGCCTCACAGTGGGTGAAAGTCAGCCCAGGATTTCCTGTGAGGGTTGGGGGTGGGGGACTCTTGAGTCCTTCCAGTGGAATGGTCATCTCTGTGGCCATGTGGCATGGTGCCTCTAATAAGAGATACTGTTGCCATGTGGGTTTTGCCCATCTTTTTTTTTTTTTTCCTTTGCCACTGGGACTGGGCTTGCCAGTTTGCATCTCTGCTTGTTTGCTTGACTCGGGACCCAGAGCCAGTTCATGCTGTGCTGGGAACACACACTGTCCCTTGCCAGGGCTGCCTCCCTCTGCACAGCCCAACCCTGGGGCCAGCCATTGCAGGCGAACTACCCAGCGGGTTGATTCCCTGCCTAGCCCCACTGTTCTCTGCTGCTGCTTCAGGGATTCTTGCTATAATTTTAACCCAACACCTGGACACTCTACAGCTTCCTGCTAAGGCTGCAGCAGCTATCCTGGTGTGCCCACCTCTGCCATTTCAGCTGCCACGCCAAGGTTCCTGCTACAGTCCATTTCTCCACCCAGAGGGGCACTGGGACTGCCTACACCTGTGGGTTTGTAAAGGGAGCCCCTTTTCTCTCTCTCCCACTGGCCCGTCTGCCATTCCCCAGGTGCAGAGAGGCGTCTGAACTCGCACCACAGCGCCCCCTGTAGCCATGGGGGAATCATCGCACCTGCCCTGCCTGGCAGGGAACCACTAGCGCCCCTGCCCGCTGTAACCAGAACTACATGAAAGGGTAAGGTGTCCACAGCCGAGAGAAGGCTGTCGCTGGGGTTGGGGTGGTGGTGTTCATTTGCCTTGTTATCCATATACATACTTACAAAGAACTGTTATTCCTTTTCCTGTATCTTTTCCTGAAAGCCCCATAATTTTGGAGTTGTAATAATTTAGAAGGGACAGGGTCACATTTTCCATTCTAAGCAAGGTTTCCACATTTCTTGGTGGACTTTGAACCACAACAGAATGCTAAGTAGCATAAATACTGCTAAGGAGTAAAAAACCCCTGTTTTTTGCCGGACATATTTGAAACAGAAAATAGTTTAACGTATAAAAACCAGCATAACATAGTGAAGCTATTTTAATATAATTTTAATTATCATATTTATGTTTCTGCAGAACAAGGTGAGTGTTGCCTTGAGAAATCACTGGAAGTTAAAAAATGATTACTGAGTCAAACACCATGTTTTAAAGAATTAACCTGATTGAAAAATAAGATAGTCACTAGAATTTTCCAGGCCAAAGTTCTAAATAAAAGGAAAATAATTTTTTAAAAAGAAAACAAACCCCACAGGGGAGTAGTAAATTCATCATTTCTACTGCGGAAGAATTGGCGACCTTCTCAATAACTGTAAAATGCAGAAATATTTCCGGCCATTAAAGACAAGGCAAGGTATTTAGCCCTATGCCTTTTCATTCAATACATGATTTATGTCAGCTTTATTTTTCTGTTTTCCAGTAAGCCTTTCTTCTCCATCTTCTCTGGGCTACAGGGCTACATGGAAGTTAGGAATTCTAGTGAGACTGGAGTTTTTGTGCAGTAGTGAGGTGTGTGTCACTGCTTTGTTTGCTGGATTCTACTTTGAGTCTGTTCACAAACCCACCTCCTGCACACCTTGATACTGTGATGTATTGACTAAAGTAAAAATACTTGCAAAATAACTTTAAAGATTTGCATTGAATACACCATCTTTCTATCTCTGTCTGTCGCAGGAAGTAAAACTACTCTTTTATCCTATAAAGCCTTGATTATCTTCTCCTGGTCTTAGTATCTGTTTAGAAAAGGTTCCTTGCAAGTTCAGGTAGTGCTTCTCTGTTGCCAAAGGAAGTGCTGTCTGTAATATCAAATTTTCTCATTTAAATACTTTTTCAGTGTTCTGCTCTTTTATGTTTGCAGCTGTTTTAAAGTATCTTAGCTGAAGCCTTTTGAAGTAAAATACACACAAATGCCCTTTATGAGCCTTCTGGCTTTGTCTGTCACAATCCCTAATAATTTTTCTTGGAATGCATCCATCTTCCTTTGGCAGTTGCAGGTGGGATTGTCAGAGTGGCTTTCAGCAAACAAGGGTGCATTTTGAATGGTCAGCAGAGTGCCTGAGAAATCATTGCACTGCATTGTTAAAGTTTATCTTTCTACTTTCATGGTCTGTAGTCCTCACACGGATTTATTTCTTCTGTGCTTGCACACAACTTTGATGGTGCCTTGTACTCTGCCCTTCTTAGACTCACCATAAAGCCTCCTACTTGAAGGATAACGGTCATGATGAGGGAAGTATACAAGGCAATAAACAGCTTTTGCAGGTGATTAAACATACTGAAGCAAAGCTGAGGCATTTGAAAACCCCAAAAGCTGTTTATTGTAAGCAGAGCAACACATCAGCTGTGTTCAACAAGCCACAACATTAAATAAAAAGCTTCTGCCTTGTCTTTGCAAGAGCTGGGAGGTTTTGTCCACCGAACAGATCTTTGCTTATCATTTTTAATGCCATGGGTCTCACATATGGTTTAACAGGAGATGGTTCCTGAGTAATTGCTTGGGATAAAAGCAAATGTCTTTCTTCAAATCACTTTGGAGGTTCTTGATGACAGTCCTTTCCTCCTCTCCAACCCCACAAGAATCCCCCTTCATTCCCAGCTTCTTTTTGCCCTCTTGCTACTACTTCCATTGTCCGTTTCATCATTTAATTTCTTGGTTTGATTTTTATTTTGGTTTTGGTTAGGTTTTTTTTTTCTATTCAATGGCATCTTTGCCTCCACTTTCCCCAGCACTTCACAGAGTTTTCCTAACAAAAAAAATGTTAGGAGCCTAAGGCTGGAACATTCAGCCACTTCAAGGAAGAGGTTAGAACAGGAGTATTATGAGTTACAACATTTGTAGCACCAGGGAATCTGTTCCACAAAGAGCACTGCTTTGGTAATGATGAGCTATCTAAAACCAAGCAGCCTTTTTTTAGCTATTATAATTTATCAAATCATGTGGTCTTCAAGAGTATTTTCTTTAAAACAGGATGAGACTTTTTATTCTAATAGAGCAACACTTGATAAATTCATGCAGATTTCTGTGGGTCTTCCTATCAAATGCAGTGAATAAAACTGCATCTACTGTATTCCAGCCCAAATTTACTGGCAATTATAATAGTAGATACAACCATGGCTATTTGTGCAAGTCAGACTTCAGTTATCTGCTGACACGAGCTGCATGACAGATAAATATGCCATAGGACAATAACCCTCACAGAAAACTGTAATTTTCTATGGATGTCAATGGAAGGAAATTTATAGTCTAAATGAAAGAATGTTTAATGCTTTGCAGCCGCTCACAAAGACAACATTTTTGCTGTTTATTGCTGAGAATTGTAGCACAGTTTCTCTCATTTACAAATTAGACCTTGAGGCAGTATCTTCTATGAAAGCAAAATATGAAAGGAATAATTGAGGTCTGGTAACCAGCTGAGACTGAAGCTGTATGCTGTGAAACAGAATTAAAAGATAAAGTGATCAGAAAAAAATCTGGTTGGTAATTCCAGGTAGGAGGTTTTTTGGTTTTTTTTTTCTTTCATCTTGTCCTTTAGTAATTTCTACAAGAGCAATGTTTTTGGGAAACCAATATTTACGCATTTATACATGGAAAAACATCACAGCAGCATTATAAAAACCCTGTGTATGTTACATTCTTGTCTCAGATAAACACAAATCCAGCATAATTCTGGATTTGCACTAGTATTACTGAAACACAAATCTATCATTGAATGTCTTTATCCATTGTGCCCTGTTAAGTTTATCTAGGGCAAATCCTGAACCACTAAAATCATGGCTCAACAGGGAGAGGGGCATTCCTTACCCTCATGGAGAGGCAACCAGGGCATCCCTGGCACAGCAGCTCTGTGGAGAATTGCAAGAACTGCCTACAGATATGGGCAGGGGCTGTGCTGACTCATTGGGAAGGCAAACTAGAGCAGGCACTAGTGTGATAAGGAAAAACACACCCAGGAAAAATATGCTGCATCTACAGTTGCTGGGATATATCCAGGGTAACTGCTCTGCTCATTGTGGATTGTGCTGTGCCTTTCCAGGGATTGCAGAGACATCACATCCTCAGTGAGGAAGAGTACAACTGACTGCTTCCTGGGAAGGTAGAAAATCCTCAGGTCACTTGAAAACCTGACAAGGATTTCAGCTGTCATATTCAAAATGGGAGACAAAGCTAATGATAGAAAACACATTTTAGGAACCTAATTTTTCTCTAAAAGGGATATGAGCTGTTCCCATTTCAGGTTGGGAAAGAAACTCTCAGAGAGTGATTTGGATTGTTTCTCACAAAGATTAATCCTCAAACTTTGTTCAGCATTTACTCTTCTCTTGTTAGGCTCTGCAATGACTATGAAGTAAAGAACATCATTAGGTAGCTTTTGATATTTATTTGTACTTTCAGATGTAGTCAGAGCAATACAGAGAACAGATTTGGAGAAATAGAAGAGGATGTTTATTCTTCTGATTTTTCAATAATTTTGAGTTAAGCAAGACTAGTTTTGCTAAGTGGATTTTTTTTTTTGCCAGATATGTTACATTTTTCATTCATGAGTTGCACCTGTAGATTATGTGTAACTAAAAGAATGTTTTCCTTATGAGCATTCAGTAAAGCCAGATGCTTTTAGTGGGAGTTCTTGGGTTGAAATAGATTTGGTGGGGCTTTCCCCCGTTTTACTTCCCATCAAAATGTTGCTCATTGCAATTAAAAGCAGAAATTCTGTTGTTTCCTGCACTATAGAAATAAATGTCACAGTAAAGACTAATTGAAAATAAACAAACCTATTCCAGGGGTTTTTTGGTTGGTTGGTTGTTTTTTGTGGTGGGTTTGTTTGTTTGTTTGATCTGAAACATAAAGCCATTCCCGTTACAGAATTTTCAGAGAACTTTGCAAGACACCTGGGACTATCTTTTCAACATAGTTCCATGCGTAATGAAGATTTACAAATTTTCTGAATCCCATTTTCATCAACAGAATTTAGTGCCAGAATATATCTTCTTGCCTTTCAAAATCACTTCAAGTGTTTATTTGCATCTCAAGGACTGAATTAGTTTTAAAACTCTGACTCTTAAACTTCTGTGAAGTAAATACCCACTTAGGGCAGTGTTGTCCTCCACTAGATTAAATAGACTTTTAATATTGTATCTTCATCTGAATAGATTTTCTTTTCATCTGGAGTTAATATGAAATATATTGCATTTTGTATTTATACATGAAAGGAAGACTGATTTATTTCACGTACTTTAGGCTATTTTATTATTCGCATCAAGATCTCATCTATTCCCTCTGCATTCATATTTTATAGTGCTTTAACTGATGGATTTGATTTGACCCAATACTTTGATGGCACCTTTGCCATGGAGGCTGCACACACATAACACAAATCATTTATCTGATTCTTTTCAAAACTATTTACCTTATCCTTGGGTTATTTTATGAAATTCTGGCCTTTTGGTTCTGACCAGATTAACCAGTAGACAAAGGCAGGTAAAACACAAGTCCCCAGTCCCCAGGGGTAAAATCCTTAGTTACTCACTTATCATATTTGCAGTGTTGTAAAATACAATTGTTTTCATTCTAATGCAGCAAATACTTCAGAATTTAGCCCTGAATTTGTCTAATTTCCAAGGCACTTCCTGGTCCGTGTTTTTTTATATCTGGACTGCCAGGTTTCATCCCCACTGAAGTCATGTGAACACTACTGACTCTCATCCATCTGAATTTCCTCATTTTGTGACACAGGAAGGCAAGATAAGTTTTTATTCCCAAAACCCTGGTTTTACTGCAATATCTGAGGTAACTGTGATGGTGAGGCAGAAGCAGAGCCTGAATCTCTGCTTCCACAAACAGGCATTGTCCTTCCTCAATTTGAAACAATTTAGAACTGTACTGTACTGATTACTAAGAAGCTTTTAATAAACTAATAGGAAATGGGGCCTAGATATCAATTCTTAAAAAAAAAAAAAAAAAAAAAGGCGCTTAAAGTATTTTTAGAGAAAATAGCAAAGGAAGTCTGAGTATATTTTAAGATTTCTTTCCCTTTATCTGTTTTGTTTTCTGTTTTGCATGTTCATGCATCACAATGCAGGAAAAGCCAATGAAGAGAGTTTTGTTTTACCTGGGGATTACCACAGGATTTGGTCCTTCTGGCAGTAAACTTCCTACTGCTTTTGCAGTTATGAATGTATTTCTGATTGGGATTATGGCTCATTCAGAACCTTCTCTAAATTTACACTAAGTTTACGTTTGGTAAATTTAAATTTTTATATGGTTGCTCCCACCCATGCACTTTGGGATTCCAATACAAATGCAAAACTCTGTCTTAAATATATTCCCATAGTAGGTCATAGTCCTGCAACCCCTTAAGCAAAACTTGTTTTATTGCAGAGTTGCAGAGGAAAAAATCAGAAAGGCAAATCCATAATCTTTCATTAGGAAGAGAAACACACGTTTTGCATGTGTGTAAAGTCCTGCTCAGTGAATCTGATTAACTTCACTGTAATTCTAATGTCCTATAAAAAGAAGTACTGGAGGAATTCTCTAATAGAAATTATTGCTATTCTCAAAAGTATCAGCTAATAAAGAAACCACATTATTAACCTAAATTTCAAGGTAAAATTTACATCTCTCTGTTATTATGATTTTCAAACTGTTAATTCACATATTTTATGGTAGGTTAACTTAGTATTGGCAAGGAACTCTACTCCGAACTGTTACTTTATAATTCTTTTTTTCTAGTTCAGGTTTCCTTTTTCTGGTTGTTTCTGTGTTTTGTTGTCATTTTTTAATCCAAAAATCTAAGTGCTGGTGTATATTCTTCAGCCAAAATCTTTACATCATAACGATTAAAAACTGGTGGTGACTGTGTGGCTTTTAAGTGTCACCTTTCTTTACAAATCCTATTTTATGTTTCATCCTCTGGCTTCAGTTTACAGACATGGCAAGACTGTTTTAAATTTCAGAGAAAGGTAAAATGAAGTGTCCAAGATTATAAGTGGATAACCTATTTCTCTTTAACTGGAAAGCTTTCAATATCTGGCTTTGGCAAACAAAGGCCATTTTGAAATGGTGTTTGGGCTGTGACTGAACCCACATGGAGGTTGTATTTACAACACAGGAGTTGTCAAATAACAGTCAAAGTAATTTGGACATCACAGAAAATAATAGGAGTGATTCTAGTGCTTTCTGTGAAAACGTTTAAACTGCCATTTCATTAAAAATTCCACTCTGCAGCTGGTAGCAGAGATTTACTGGGTTTCACCATCTGTGCAGATTAATGTTTCCTAAAGGAGAATGAATGCAACAGATGAAATGGTTGGCTTTTCAGATCAAACAAAACCCCAAAGTACAATCCCTTCCCTGACTCTTGCATCTTACACCTGTTTCCTTTTAATCACATGACTGAACTGTTTAGGAGAAACAATTCCAGCTTTCCTTAAAGCTGATCGATTTGAAGATTGCAGATCACCAAGATTCTTGTGGGCTGGTAGGTGTGGAGAATTGGTGATTTTATTGAGTAGATTTTATTACAGATCGGTTGAGCACCTTCTTTAGATGTTATTGTGTTCATCTCCAAGAAAAATATCTTCACCCAACAAGTACAGTGATTTAAAGGCATTTCAGTGTGTGCTTCAGGCTGGATTAGCAGTGACAACCAATATGGGGAAGCTCAGCTGCCTCCAACCCACACTCCTGGGTTTTCAGTCTCATCTCTTTCTTTTTGACTGACCATAACTAATCTTTCCAAGGGATTGAGCATGTGATTAATTTCAATTGTGATTTTAAATCAATCCTTTGTCGCTACATATTTTACAATTTTATAATTTTAAATTACATTAGCTTCCATTACATTACTACACATCAAACACCAAAATAAATTCTTGGCAGCAATCACTGTATTATGATTCATCAGTAAAATGAATAGAGTTTCTGGGTTTTGCCAGGAAATGGGATCATTAAATTTGACTATTTCTTGAGGGCAAGAAAGGAAAGCACACTACCTGCTTACCAAACCAGTTATTAGTCCCTGCCTGGGTTTCCTGATAAATATTCCTGGTTATTTCCCTGAATTAAGGATGTTTTGCTCTATATTGATGGCTAACATCAGACACTGGTGCTGAGGGAAGGCAGATCCATGGCATGGTGGGCTCAGCAGCCTTCTGGAGATGATAGGTTGGGACCAGGAGTGGGGCAGCTGCCCCATCCAGGGCAGCGACTGCCAGATCCTCCTGTTCCTAAAAAAAGACACTCACTTGGCCCTGCATAAAGAACAGCAACAGCACAGGGGTTTACCATCCCTATGGATGGACACTAAAAAAGCCAAGCACCCCAGAAACCACTTGATAATACAAACATGAAAATGGATAATTAAACTTGCTGGCAACATTGGTCCTTGCTTTCCCTTGCATTTTTCTTTTATTGAAACCCAGCTGGTCTCTGGCTGTTGCCCCGGGTAACCAGCGGTGACATTCAAGGTCATTGATGAAAAGCAAGCCTTTGTCCCCTGGATATTTCCTATTCCCTTTTAAATTTGCATCCTAAAATAAATTCTTATAATAACAAATTTTGGTCAGTGAAACACTTGGGTTTGTTAGGTTTTTTAATTTCCATTCACTGCACTTCTTTGGTCAGTCCATTACTGCTCCTCCATGTTAATTATAAGGCACAATATCCCAGAGAGCTGCTGGTTCAAGGAATGTCTCAGAAATGTGTCACAGTGTCACCAAGGCTGCTCTGCTGTCCTTTAGGACAGACTGGTGACACCAGACTGCACATGCACAGCACCAGAGTGCTGTGGAACCAGCAACCCTCCTCTATGTGTATTCTACCTGAGCAGCTGTAACTCTGTTCATTCTTGTACTTTGAAGATGTTGAAATTGTCTTTTCCCCTTTCTGTAGCACTGGGATTCATTCACCAAGTTTTCTGCCATGGAAATAGTTTATAAAATTCATTAAAGAACTTTCTGAGGTAAAAAGGTCAGAGTTTTATAAGAAGATAGGGGAAAAAGTCCATTCTTCTAAATGGGAATTTTGTGGTGATTCATCATGCACTTCTACTTTATATGATTTTCACATGGTTAGCAATGTTCTGTATGGTTTAAGTTGGGTTTTTTCTGTTGTTGTTGTTGTTGTTTGTTTAACCTGCATTTGTCCATTGCTTGGTTTACACTTTTCATGTAAATAATCTGCCTGATTGTGAACTAAAGAGAAATTAATATTTTCAAATATGTTGGATGTTGTCTGTGAGCTCCCGTTGCATTTTTATTATTTTGTCAGCTTTCCAAACCAATATTTTTCTGTAGAAAGATGCTACTTAAGAAATGAGTATCTGGGAACAGAGGAACCAAATTACAGTTTTGCTTAGTGCTACCGGAGGCCACGTATGTCTGTGGACGCGCGGGGCGAGAGCCAGTAGTGGCGACCTGGTTCAGCAGGGCCACGGCCGGTCACTACTCTTGGCACACACAGACTGTACCGGACAGACCACTCACACGCACCGATGCGGCAGATGGTGGAATGCATTTACTATTTGGCGCGCAGCTTCTGTTATGGACGCTACATGTCTGCGTCACGGCCGTGGGGGTCCGTGAGGTACATCGTGATTTGGTAAGAACGCGTGGAGAGGCGGGGACCCTAACTACCCGTACAGACCCGGTATCTTCCGTGCGGGACCCTAACTGCCAACATATCCCCCCTCTCCAAGAATGGAAAAATTTTACAACTGAGTAAACTTTGGTTAGTGCGAACTGTAAACAGGTTAGTAAATAAAGTGCAACTTTGGTCAACAACACTTTACGTTAATTGTCTCTGTTCTAAGAACATGATATTAACTGAGTCTAATCGGGATTTGACAAACTGGGCTAACTTGTTAAGAAGGCACGGACCGAACATAAGAACTAAGAGAACAACGAGGATTGGTCCAGCCAACGTAGAAATCAGGGTAACAAGCCACAGGGATTGGGTAAATAGGGAATTAAACCAGCTTTGCTGGGAGTGCTGCTTACTTCATTGGTCTGCGTTGCGCTGCTGCAACTCTGTCATGGACTGCCTAATGGGTCCTGGGTAATAAGCATAGAAAGAGCACTTTTCATTCAAGGCGGCGCATAGACCTCCTTGCCGCAGGAGCAAGAGATCTAGCCCACACCTGTTTTGCAGCACTACCTCAGCTAGGGAATTTAGGGAACGTTCTAAGTCTGAAATTAATTTTTTGGATCTACAGTAGGTCTTCATCGACAGTTGTTTGCAGCTGACTTAGGCCTTGATTCTGAGTGACTAGTGCAGAGGCACCTGTCGCCGCTCCTGTCGCTCCGAGGCCTAAGAGAACTGCAAGGCTAACTGCCGTGATGAGTTCTCTCTTCTGGTGCGGGAGGTCTGTCTCAATCCGAGGCAGCATTTCATCATCTGAGTAGTAGAGGATCCTGGGGATGACAACTTGCACACAGAAATCGTTAGCATCTCTGAAATGCTTTGTTGAAACACATGGTGTGATCCCTGTGGATTTGCATACCCATGTCCCTGGAGTAGCTGGAATGATCCATGCTCGAGATTTGCGGGGGATGATGGATGTGTTAAAAATGTCTTTGTGCTGTCGGATGAGACATCTGCTGCCTATGCAGACTCCCTTCCCTGAGACCTGTTCAAGTGTAATTCCTTTTCGGAGGATGTCCCACAGACATTGCTTGGGATTGCCTTCATTCAAGTAGCTGAACTTGCTATTAAGAGCTACTCCTTCATAGAAAGGTGGATATGTGTCATAGCACAACCAGCAGGAGCTGGTAAGATTTAGCCTTGTCGCGTTCAATGACATGAATGCAGCTCCTAGCATCCTATAGAAGAGTGTATGGGATGTTAACTTGAAGGCACTGCGGAACGTTGGTCCAAAAGTGGTGAGACCTGCCACAGGGGTATCGTATGTGTGACTGTTCTGTTGGACGGCCATGTGATTGGGTCCGAAAGCTGCACAGTGCTGAGTTGGAGCTCTGATAACTTGCACAACCGTGCTGGGGTCTGTTCCCATATGATATAAATAGACTGACCACTTCCATCCGAGAGACCAATCGGGCTCTCGGGGCTGCAGGACGGTCACATTTAAATGGGAACAGGTCCCTTTGATGTTGCTAATTTGCCCATTGGTGCTGTAAACAGATCTCTTACAGCCTTTGGGCCAGAAGGTTACCTCTAGGAAGGCATCCTTCTTAGCTGGGACCCACAAATCACTCATGACAATGGTCTTACACCCCCAATGCTTGCAGTACTCGTGCTCTGACTGGATGCAGTAGATTGTCCCGGATTGGCACTGGGACACCAGTACGTTCCCCAACTAATATAGGAAGCAGGCTTCCCTTGGGGATCAAGGCTATGCCATTGAAGTTAAAGATGTCGCTGAGGTGTACTATGAAGCTAGGTGCATTGGAAGTGGTCTTAACAATCACTCTACCGTCTCGTGGGTCTCTGAAGCTCCACTGACACGGCTGGTAGGGATGATGACTCGACCTGGTCTGACCCACAAGTCAGGTGTGGCTGACTGGCTCAGGACTAGGAGAATGCAGTTGGTAAGACGAAGTGAGGTTCGAAAGGTCGCGACAGTACGAGGACGTGGGAAGATGATGATCTCGTAGACCTGTCAACAAAACTTAAAAATGCAATTAGCACTACAGCTTGATATGAGTAAATGCATGGTATGAGAAGCCATACACATGGAATCAGGTAGATTATGAGCATATTGTTGACGAGCCTGATGCTGGCCGCCTACTGACCGTTCCCTGAGAGAGCAGTGTACCTGAAATGAGAGCAATGGGGGTAGAGGGAGTGGCTCACAAAGGCGACTGGTGAAGCTCGAGTGCCTTGGTTCAGGGCTTGCCTATCACTGGCTTTATTGACTTCAGAGGGCACCACTTCACTTGCCCATCTTTCTCGACTGCCCAGTACCCTCGGCCTGTGACTACTAACTTCCACCCCGTTTCCCATTCGCCTACATCGTTTCGAATACTGACTGGTGGACCTAGTTTAGTAGATTCAACTGCCCAGTGCTTCTGTGAGGGAGCTTGTGGTTGATCCCCTCTCAGGAACTGGTTGAGCGCCAGCAAGGCAGTGGCCAGCAAACGTGGCTGTTCTAATGGGGGGATGCTACCGAAGAATCCTTCAGCTCGTGCAAGAGTCTCCAGCTTGGACTTCAGAGTTTGGTTGGCTCTCTTGACAATGGCTTGTCCTGTGCTGTTATAAGGTATTCCTTGTTTTAGCGTGATGTCCCACTTCGTGGTGAACTCTTGAGTCAGTCTGGACACGAAGTTGGTCTCGTTGTCGGTCTTGATTTGTTTGGGGATGCCTAGCCATGCCATAGCTGTCAGCCAGTGCTGGATGGTTGCCTTTGAGTTCGCCTTGGCATGTTGAGTGGCAATGATCACACTGCTGTACGTGCCTACAGTCACAGCAAGCCATGCCCGAGGTTTCAACAACTGGCACAGGGTGAAATCTGTTTGCCAAATCTCTGAGGCTTTGAGGCCTCTGGGGTTGACTCTGCTGGACCATAGCGGTGATCTCTGGCAGTGAGGACAAGTGGCTATGACATGTTTGGCATCGGACATTGGGATGTTGCATTTCTTCACAAGAGCTTTGGCACCAATGTGAAGAGACTCATGGAGCTGTTTGGCTTCTTGCAAGGTCCATAGACCTTTGGCGGCAGCATCAGCCTTGTCATTACCAAGTTGGAAAAATCCTTTCACCGGGTTGTGGCTGTTGACGTGAATAATGGTGATGGTACCTTCTCGTGCTAAGAGGGTTTCTTCAATTATGGTGGCAGCTGGGGATGCTGAGATGCCTGGACCTGTCATTGCTTGGCAGAGCTTGGCAACGAACATGGAGTCAGTGACGATGTTGAGATGCTCAGACTGAAACAGTCCACGTGCCAGCACGACTGCTGAAGCTTCCAAAAGCTGCACTGACAGTGTTCTGTCGGTCATCTTCACACATTGCCACTGATCTTGTGTCTGCCAAACTGCTGCAGCCATAGAGGTGGCAGAGGAAGCGTCTGTAAACACAGTCTGGCCTGGTTGCGGTCGGTCTTTGACCTTCTGCGGGTGGTCAATGTCCACCATGGTCAGCAGCTGAGTCCATGGGGGCTTGGCAGCATAACAGAGCTCTCCTGCAAAGCCGAAGAGGGCTAATGCAAGGTGCTCAGAGACCACTACTGAAGATGCTGGAATCTGCTTCTTGAATGGTAGGTATATTTTCACAGGCTCAAGACCTAGATGACTCACTGCAAGCTTCCTCCCTCTCATGATCAGGTTTCCGAGGCATTCTACCCCTGGGGTAAAGGCTCGTGATGGTCTTCCAAGCACTACCCACTGCACTGGCTTGGCTGTACTAGGAGGTCCTTGTGCCAGTGCTCCGACTCCACCCTCTTTAGTGAAGTGCACGTACAAATCTGTTGGTAGCTTGGGATCCCAACGCGAAAGGACTGCTGAGGACAATTGCTGCTGGATAAAATCGAGAGAGCTGATGGCTTGGTGGGTCAGTGTTTTTTGCTCCCATGGCTGCTTACCCTTGAGGAGCTCATGCAATGGAGACATCGCCTCTGGTGGGATGAGGACGATGTTTCTCAGCCACTGGAGAGATCCGACGAGCTGTTGTGCATCATGAAGGGTGCTGATGTCGCGGCAGATCTTGATCTTTGGAGGCGTCACTGATGAGCTGTCAATCTTCATGCCCAAGAACGTGACAGAGGAGCCTTTCTTTATTTTTGCTTCAGCTATTTCAAAGCCGTTAGCCTTCAAGACTTTGGAGACAGTCAACACAAGACGGTCTACTTGCTGTGGTTGAGGAGCAGCTAATTAGTATGTCATCCATGTATTAGATGATGGAGGCTTCTGGATGAGCAATCCGGACTGGAGCCAAGGCTCTGCTTACGTTGACTTGGCAAATGGTTGGCGAGTTGATCATGCCCTGAGGCAATACCTTCCACTGAAAGCGGAGATTGGGCTGTTGGCCATTGGGGAACACGACGGAGAATGCAAACCTCTCTTTATCTTGATCATGTAAGAGAATGGAGAAAAAGCAATCTTTTATATCAAGGACAGTGCATGGTTGGTTGGCAGGGATGAAGGAGTTGCTTGGGAGCCTTGTCTGAACTGGGCCCATGGGTTGGATCTTCCTGTTAACAGCACGCAAGTCGTGGAGTAGACGAAAGCCTTCTCCGCTGCGTTTGGAGATCACAAACACAGGGGTGTTCCACAGTGAGGTAGATGGTTCTATGTGCCCTTAATCTAGTTCTCTCTGCACCAGCTGAAGAAGGATGGACAATCGAGGCTCTGGAATGGGCCACGGCTCTACCCATACAGGGTCTGAAGACTTCCATGTTAGCTGGATTGGAAGTGGAGGGTAGGCTGCAGTGGCCCTCAGGGTAAATTTGTCACCCTGACGTTCAGCTGGGCTAGGGCATCTCTCCCAAGTAATGGTGGTTGTCGTGGGTCTGCAAGAACGTAGGCGTGGAGCCGTACTCCTCCTTCAAATTTGTGACCTGCCTCGTTGTACACAATGATGGAGATTTGCCTTACACTTTTCTTGGCGGTGACGACTCCTCCGATTCCGCTCACATCTGAGGCGTCTTCCAATCTCCAGCTTGGTGGCCAGGAGTCTTCTGGGAATACGGTCACATCGGCTCCTGTGTCCAGGACCAAGAGAAGGCTAATAGCTGCATCATTCCTGTGTCGACGAGGGAATGGGTTGGCAATGGAGATGACTTCTCGGCAGATTCCCCAGGCTAGTGGGGGACTGCGGGTCCTGCATTGGATTGCCAAGGCTACCCAAGGGTGTTATCTTCGGAATTGTTCGCTGGTGGCATTGAAGCAGTCGAGCCTGGATGAGTTGCCGGTGGAGGAAACACCATTTGCGGAGGCCATGACTGAGCCATGAGACTGGTGGGTTCTGGAGAAGGCAAGGGATTCGTGGGCTGCTGGCTGGTCTGGCTGGGCCGCTGGGTGTATCCACTGGGAGGAGGCTGCATGCGGCCCATCTGCCCCTCCCCCACCCGTTTCTCTGCCTCTTGGACCTGCATTCCCTGGCTACATGGCCTTTCCGGCCACAAGTCCAACAGGGACCCCTTTGTCTCCCTTGGAACGGAGGACCTGGCGGCGCTGGTTTCTCTGAACAAGCTCTTGCAGCCATCACTTCTGCCGCGGCAGCACGAACTGTGGCTGGGATCGGAGCTAAGGCGGCACCTACTGCAGCTTGGACAGGGACTACGTTCTCCTCTCTTGCGACGTGCTTTATCATCACCGCGATGCTGGCACCTGGCGGCACGGAGTGCAAGATCTCCTTCGTGGCTTGGTTGCATTGCTGCCGCAAGCATCCTGCCGCAACTGGTCCCTTTGCCTCTGCTGGCAAATCTGAGGCATCTACAGCAGCTTGCAGTCGGTCCACGAACTGTGTGAAGCTCTCACTTTCACCTTGCCTCATGGTGGACCACGGTGCTGGCTTGGCCACAATCCTGCATGCAGCACGGATGGCTTCTCTGGCTACTCTGGTGGTGGCTGTGACTTCTGAAGCTCTCAGTCCCTAGCTTGTGCTTGTGGGCTGACCATCTGGGGGTCTTTGCCTATCAGCCGCTGTATGTTGGAATTTCTCAAGGGATGTTGGTCACCTGTGGCTCTGGCTAGCATATTCAGGCAGTTGTCCTCCCATTCCTACTTAAAGACGATCATTGCTGCCCCATCGAAAATCATCCGGCAGGTCTGCTTGATGTCGAAGGGGAGCATGTCATCATTGCCGAAGAGGCCATCTAGCAAGGTTGAAACCATAGCTGAATTGATCCCCTTCTTGGCTATGGCCTTCACCCCTGCCTGCACTTCCTTTGGGTTGACAAGGGAATAGGTGGGCAGGTTGTTGTCAACCCTTCTGACTGGAAAGGCTCGCACTGCGGATGGAATAAGTTCTGCACAAGCCCTTTGGATCTCTTTCCAATCGGTAAGTGGCATGGGCTTTTGTAGCTTTTTGGTAGCTGCAGGTGTCATGAACGGGTTGGCATGTTTGGCTAGAAAAGCTGACACCCTCTCTCTGTCTGTGTCTGAGCTTGAACTGTCTTGATACTTGTAGTGTCTGTGTGATTTCTGTCTCTTTTTGTGCTTTGGAGTGTGCAGGGATTAATACTCTGTGTGTACTGTGTGCCCACTATCATCTGTTGAAGCCTCTGTGTCAGAGGAAGAAGTAGTGTAGCAAGGGACTTTTTGTTTATGGAGCTTTTGCACTCAGCTCGGCTCCTGTTCCTTCTTGTGGGCTGGTCTCCCTCTCTCCTGCCTCTGATCATGCCTGTGACTGCACTCGCCTACTGGTGATCAGCTACTGTAATGAGAAGGATCTCTTGGGCGTGCACTCAGCTCGAGTCGTGGGCGTGCTCTGAGCTCCGACTGTGAGCTCTCCTCCCCCTCACTGCTCGAGGTTTCTGCCCCGCTCCCCTTGAGTGTCCCACCGCACATGTGTGTGGCAGGAATTTGATCTCCGCTCCGCCCTCCTTCTTCTTCCCCAGCGCCATGTTGTGGTGCATATGGTGGGGGTCTGTCCCGATCCGTATTTGGGCTTGCACAGTCATAACCGTGACTAAAATCGCAAGTTTGACCGTCTTTGTGCCACTGGCCGTGTTTGGCGGTCGACATGGACTGGTCTGTCGGTGCCACAGCGGACGTGCAAGCGGTTTGCGCGTCCGGGATGGGTGCCGTCTCCACAGATGATGGCGGAGTGTGTGCGGGACTGAGGGACTGTGATGAACACGAAAGAGCCTCGCCGCTTTTCCGATGCGAACTGGACCCCGCAGAAAAATCCCCGATTCGCATCTGTGTAGCTGCCCTGACCCCGATCTTTGGCGTGGTTCGCAGGCATGCCTGGGCAGCTTTCCACGCGGTTTGTTCTTCGAGTGCTTTACAAAGCGCTTCAGTAACTTTTCCCCAGCTTTTTAATGCTTTGCTAGAGCCCGTAATTAGAACATTATGTGCTAAAGCTTCGGTACATTTGTCCCAGCATTCAGTGTGAAGAATATCAACAGGACTTTCTATAGCATGTGATTTGATTAGTTGGACGACTGCGCACCTGAAATGCTTAGCCTTACAGCTAATTTTCCACTGATTATTTCGCATACAACCTGCTCCAGCGCATCCATGACTGCGAGGTACTCCGGGCGTCCTCGGTCGCCGAAGTCGGTCCTGCCGCTCCAGCCGCCCATCGACTGACGAGTGCGAGACCCGAAACAACGCTACTCCTTCTTTCGCCGGAGTTTCAGCACCAATTGCTACCGGAGGCCACGCGTGTCTGCGGACGCGCGGGGCGAGAGCCAGTAGTGGTGACCTGGTTCAGCAGGGCCACGGCCGGTCACTACTCTTGGCACACACAGACTGTACCGGACAGACCACTCACACGCACCGATGCGGCAGATGGTGGAATGCATTTATTATTTGGTGCGCAGCTTCTTTTATGGATGCTACATGTCTGCGTCACGGCCGTGGGGGTCCGTGAGGTACATCGTGATTTGGTAAGAACGCGTGGAGAGGTGGGGACCCTAACTACCCATACAGACCCGGTATCTTCCGTGCGGGACCCTAACTGCCAGCAGCTTAGGTGAACATAACTGCTTTTGATGCAAGTGGGAGTTTCCCTTGTTTATCTGGTGTGTAATTTGGAAAAGTGCATTTTACATCTAATTTGACCTAGATTTTCCTACATCATATTTGCAAGATAGAGGGAACAAGCATAGCAGACATCGAAGTGTTTATTTGGTACCTACCCTGGCCTGAGAGTATAAACGTCAAAGTGTTTTGCAGCCAGAGACCTGGAGGTGAAGAGAGCTGTCAGCTCTACCTCAGAGGGAATTCTCTGTCTCAGGCTCAGCACAGCTTTTCCAGAGGTTCCCAGTTGGTATCTAAAGGCACTAAAGTGTTTTAGGCTGGGTTATGGAAGGTGCAAATGACAGTATTTACCTATTTTACAAGCAGATTATGATCATCATGATGAAGTATTAATTGCTTATAGGGTAGTGGGTAGATTTTAAAACTCACCAAGATGGCTTTGCAGCTGCTCCATGGAAGTCATCTTGATGAATAAATGTCAGCTCCATCTTAGCACAACAGTTGTCATGCTCAAAGTGTTCCAAGTGCTGGTGTGAAGCTGACAGGGGAGATGATCCAGCTGGACTGAACCAGGGACTAGAGCTGGAATGTAGTTGTAGGATCATATCTGCTGGAATGGGGTGAGGAAGGATGGAACCTGCACACAGGTGGAGCAGGAGCTAAGAAGGATAAACAAAACCAAGCATCCCACAGCAAGAGCACAAGATGGATGGGGTTATCATCCTTTAGAGGATAAAGGGATTTGATTTGTTCTGACATTTTATCTGTTCTGTGTGCATATCCATGGCAGGATCTCAGTGCTGAGGATGGGTGCCTGTGTAACTCCCAGTCTGTCACAAACATTCATGTGAAGCACAGAGCAGCTTCATGGACCAGTACAGAAATTCAGAGTATAGAGCTTAATTGGAACAGTATTTGTGTTTCACTGCAGGAGTCAAGGCTGCTCCTCTCTTTTGTTTCATTGCCCCTCCTTACTTCCTTTCACAGCCCAAACACTTGCAGAGGATTTCAAGTTAATTTACATCCTTTAGAGGGTAAATGGCAAAAACTGTTTCTTACAGCTGCATTAGGACTGACTTCTGGAAATTTTGCAAGGAAATCAGGTCACTCCTTATTCCATCAGAGGAGACATATTCCTTTGGAATGGAGTTACTCTTTGTTACCTGTGAGGCAGCATTTCTCTGATGGGCCTCATCTTCCACTCCCACCTGGGTGAAGTAGATATTTGTACCTGTCAAAATACACTTGGTTCATACTGTGAAAAATAATTAGTTGGACAATGGAGCTGCTTTGATTTTACATATGACTCAGCCCATAACCCTTCCTGTGTTTGTGGGATTGGACCTTGGATTTGGGAAATGACATAAATATTCTTCTAATCACCTATGATTTCAGAACAATGGATATTGCTGAAATGTCAGTGCTTCTGAAAATGGCAATTTGTTTACTAGGAAATGAAAAGATTGAGCAGCTTTTGATGGTCAGGGAAGCAATGTATGTGTGCTCTTGAAATTTCTGAAAAATATATTCATATTCTGTTCTGCTTTGCCTGTGGTTCCCACACATGTGTGGCACCACTGGCAGTATCTCTTAGGAGAAATAGTCCTCTGGGTAGATTCTGAAAGGGTGGGTCCAGCATTAACATAAACTCCATTTACTCTAGCATATTTTGATTTGCACAAGATTAATGGTGTATATAGGACCCAAACCACCTTTTCTCCTCCCTTATACAGATTATCGCATTTATTTCAATGCATTTTTCAAATTAATAACCACAATCCAGAAATATTGTTATCTATGAAAAAAGTGCTTTGCTTACTATTACAGACTTTGAGTAGAACTGAAATGTCGCTGTAATGTATCCACACATAATATGACACCAACTAAACATCTTTGGTGACTTGTGAAGCAAGACATTTCCACAGACTGTGCCTTTTGTGCCTCTTGTTAACAGGATTAAGAAGTAAATAGTTGTGCTGTCAAGAGAATGTAAATCTTTCCAAAGATGTTGTAGGATATTTCTGCCCAGTACTCCATTAAGTAATGAAGAGTGTGCTGACTGTACTGCATGTTCATAGTGAATTGGAAACATTTCCCATCTCTCTGAAATTTTGGGAAGAACTGTTAAAATACAGGTCGTACATGACTAATTCAGAAAAAAAATTAAACCAACCCATAATATGAGTTAAACCTATTTGAAATCCCTAAAGTATAAACATGAACTGATGTAAATCCATGGATATATGGCTACAGTTTTACTCTGACACTACAAATTTACATTGCTCATTGAATCAATACAATGTTAAAAAAAAAAAAAAACCCAGTGCAGATCTGTTAAGAAGTGTTTGGGTTAAATATGTCACATTACTGAGCTGACAGACTTCAGCTTTGTTGAACATTCACAAACCAAACCTATTTTCTCACAGCTGTCTGGAATGCCAGAAATCTGTGTTTTTAAAGTATTCCCATAAGATCCTGCTCCACTTCTCTGTTCATCCTATCACTGAACTCATTGTTTTAGGCTCAGCTTCTCTTTGGTAGACAACTGACTGATTTGCTGATCAGAGAGGCACTTGCAAACCTGTCTTCTTGGGACTACAGGCATTTCTAGAACAGCATATTCTGCCTAATTTATACTTTTTCCTGATACTCCAGTCTAAACTTGGTGAACCCTCATGCACGTTCCCACTAACCCACGTTACCCCATTTAAAAATAGCCACACTGATATTGTGAGCTTGAACAGGACAGATTTTCAGTTTTCTGTATTAAATATGGTGAAAGATGTATCAGCAATGAATATGTTGTTCTAGAAGAGGCATGTTCCAGACTAGAGAAAGTGGGACCGTCAAAGAGAAGGGATAATATCAATGCAGTGTTTATATTTCACATGCTTCACGTTTATATTCCAAATGAGAAGGCTAGGAAGAAATCTGAAGAACAGATGCAGTTTGGGGAAATGCAGACAAACAGGAAAGACAGCATGGGTTTTCAGATAACTACAGACAAAGCTATTTTAGGTGGCCAGACATACTGACAGAAGAAGTGCCCATAAAAATGTTCTGTTGTGTGGAGAACTGTGGAAGTTGAGACAGACACTACACTAAGAGTGCTTCTTTAAAAACTTCAGGGGGCTCCAAGCAGCAGCATCTTGTTATCTAGCAATCTCTCATACCTTTTCTCTGCAATCTCCCATGGGCAGCTCCACACAGCTCTCAGAGTCTGTCCATTTATACCAGCAGCTAGTCTGTAGACTCAATGCCTCAGCTCTTCTTCTACTCTCTTTCTTCTGCTGTTCCAGCTCACTCTTTTCGGTCCCTAGCACAGCCACTTATCCCTGTCTGTCCCTCATACAGTAGCCTAACTCATCTATCCCTTGCCCAACCTCCTGTCCCTTCCTCCTCACAGCACAGCCAGCAGACTGCAACTGAACCCTTCCCAGCTAACTCACTCTTTATCACACCCATCACTGGGAGGGCAAGACTGTTCCCACTGTTTGATAATTAACACAGCTGCAATGTATCAGAGCATTATCTTCCCACAGAGAACTGCACTGAGCACTTGGAATAGTTTCTCAAGGCAGAAAATAGCAGGGTAGTCCAGTATAAAACTTCAATATCAAGTGTCCTGCTGCACCTGTGCTTGCAAGCAGCCTTGGTGGAACCCTGTCAGGTTGGAATCCCAGCTCCCTCCAGTCCCTGTGCAGGGTGCACTTTGAGCACTCACTGCAAGGGTTGTTTCTGCCTGGCTTTGTCTCAGATCAGTGTTAAAGAAACAATGCAGATCTGGAAAAGGCAAACTAAGCCTTAATCAGCAATTCAGCTTTTAGAACTCTGGCCTTGAAAGTAGAACAATATAAAGAAGGTCTTATGAAAAACAGAGGGGAAATTAAGAGCAGTTATAGACAGATTTGGGAAAACAGAGCTATTACCCACCACTTACCCAGCATTCAGGTTTCATTCAGGCTGAATCTTTGTCTGCTGTGTGAAGAAACATCAGGAGAAGCTCAATGGAAAAACCATCTGTGGGATAACTGTCCATTTTTTTCCTTCATTTCACCCATTTTCAGTGAAGCTTAGAGACCCAGCACCAAAACTTCACTAGTAAGAGGCTTCCCCTTATATCCAGACCTTCTGACAGCTGGAAGACAACTTCTGGTCTCTGTAACCATGCTCAACCACCTAATGACATGCATTTCCCACTGCCAGAGTAGAGCACTACAGATACAAATAAATAACTTGGCAAGTGAAACCCTCTTGTAAAGCTCACATCCAGTTCCCTGGACAAAGGGGAACCTGTGTCCACCCAGGGGCTCACCAGGTCTCACAGCTGAGAATGTTCCACTTTACAACACACTCCCCACCTGCACAGATGGACATTCAAGGCACATTTCATACTGTGTTCTCAAGTACTTCCTCAGACCTCTCTCCACAGCAGGTGAACCCCTCACATTGGACTGTGAAAATTGTCCTGATAAGGGATCCCTTCTCACCTGCATGATCAGCTCCTTATAATCCAACCAAGCCAAGAGAGTGTCTCATATTTATAAGGGAAAAAGAAATCTTTTCTCACTGTAATGACTGCAAAGCCAAGGGCATGCCCTGAGATACTAGTGGCAAATCAGTGCCTTCCTGAGCAGATTTGACTTGACAGCCCTGTGTAAAAATCAGAAATAAAGCCATGAGTTTACACACTCCACAAGTGCCACAGTACATGTGATAATGGCAGATTAAAAAAAAAAGAAATGAAACCAAAGAAAAATAAAGAGGAGAAATTAAGATTTCTGGGAACTGTTCAGAGCTGAATTGGGAAAATAAAAGCCACCACTCCATAAGTTTGGCAGTGTAAAACTTTACAGGCAGTTGTGGAAAGTCTTAGAATGTTGAAATGCTGATGAGCTGAAGCCATAGGTCTGTCCCCCTGGGGTTTGCCACGTTCATGACACTTAGGCATCAGCTGAATATTCTTTTTTTTGTCCATTTTAAAAACAAATATTTTGTCTATAAAGAGCAAAATTAATTGGAACTCTGAACATAAAAATGTCAACAGTGATTCATCCAGTAGCCTCCTGTGGAAATACTCCTTTTTCAGTGGAACTGGCTGTGTGCTGCCTGTGTAGCCCTTCCAGTTTCATCTGAACTTGTTTCATCAGACTCTTTAGGACATGCTCTTCAAACAGCCAAGCAGTGTTTACAAAGGCTTCATTTCTGATAACTGGTTTGAAAAGCCACATATACTCAGTCATGTTTTTTAGCCATTGCATCATTTATATGTACTTCCTTCATCAGTGGTTCCTCAGAAATCTAGTCTGTTTTTATCAAGGTTATTTTTCAGTATGCATCTGTATTGGGATGCTTTCTTATCCATTTATATTGGTCCTTCTTCATATACTCATAGAGTTTAAAAAAAAAAAAAAGGATAATTTAGCCATGATCTCAGTTTTTGCAGTGCTTTAAAGTTCTATTAGCAGTGTTGCTGCCCAGCATGTTCAAGGAGAGGGGAGCAATGCAAAAGCATTAGAGGCTGAAATCATGTATACACCAATGCATGCACAATGGATATTAAGGTTACTCCAGATTTATATGAATAGAAGAAAAAGTAAAATCTTCAATCCTGTGACCTCTGTCGACTGCTCTTGGTGCTTCTCTGCAGGCTGCTGGCATCCTTTAAAGCTGTCTGAAGCATCAGTTTGAGAAATGCATTTCCAGAGTGAGCTGAGATGGCAGACAGCTACAGGAAGAATTTAAAGTTATTTTAAAAAAAAATGATAGAAGCAATTCTCTTTGGGAAATAGCTTCACATATTTCACAGCACCTGGCTTAATAGCTGTGATGCCCAATCCATGTTAGCACTCCCAAGACACAAGAGAAGCACAAAAGTGAGCAGCTGCTTTGTGGAGGCCAGAAACACATCATCAAAAATTAAAACAGGTTTCAGGGGTTGCATAATGGAGATTTACAGAGTTAACAGCAATATCTGGGCCGTTTTCACAAACTCCCCTGCAATCAGGTTCCTTAGATAGGCTGCTGCTTGGCCTAATTTGATTCCCATAGCTTCTCTTGGACAAAGCAAAACACCCAAAAGTTTTAATTTGATACTCTGGGAGGGTTCTCACCTGGAAACAAAACAAACATACCTTGGGAAGCCTGAATAAAATCTAAGGGTCACATTATGTCCTTTGGAGTTGAGGCTAGAAGAGGGAAATATGTGAGAAAAAGCTGTCCAAAACTAGCTTTGCCCAATTTTTCCCATTCCCTCTTACAGATAAGGAAGACATCTGTTTTGAACCTGAAGCTTTATGGATTGTTTTCTTTGATAGGAGGACCTTTTGAATGCTCAGAAATTCCTAAACTGGGGCAATCTACCTTCTTAGGAGGGTTAAAATAGAAGCATCAGCTCTGCCTACTCCTTCTGTCTCCTCCTGCATCCCTGGAGCACTTCAGTCCAGATAATGCAAGAGAGAAGGAGCAAGCACCACAACTTCCCAGGATACAGCTCCATTGTTTCCAGGCTGCATCTGCTCCACAGAGCTATAAAATTCAGGCATCGAAGCAGTAATGCTGTTTTTATTGCCTTGAAGAGTGTGGATACCTGATGGCAATGTTTTTCCATGTAGGGAATGGGAGAGGGAAGGGGATGCACAGCAGGAGCGAGGCAGGGAGGGAGCCCTGCTCAGGGCTGATGTCCTCTGAGCTGGCAGGTGAGTTTTACAGTGCAAAAAACCAGCAGTGCTGGGAAGATTCAGTGGGAAATGAACTGCTGATGGAGCACATAGGTTTGGAGCTTTGGAAAAGTTGAGTGACAACACGTTGTCTAGATTAATCTGTATGTTTTTTCTCTTTCAGTTAGAAACTGGCCCCAAACCAAATTGTCCAGGTCAAACAGGCCAAAGTCTAAACAGGTTAAAATCAAATCTAGCTTTAATAAACAAAAAATGTAGCTCATCTTCACTAACATTTTCTTTGCTCTTTGTTTAAAAAGAACTGGATTTTTATGGGACTGTTTTTTATTTTTTTTAAGTATGGCTGAGTACAGAATGCTTGAAACATGCATATTAACACCATATTAAACTTTAACAAAGTGCTAGAGTACCAGAGATTTAGTATTAGGCTAAAAAATGTTAGGTCTGGAAAAAGGAGTCCAGTTTTCCATTTTTATTTACTCACATAACATTAATAATTAATCTAGGTTTCTATTAAGGAAGACTTTGTTGTTGATGGAAAGGATAAAAACAGCATGCAGAAGGTCAGTGAGACCAATGTGACATGGTGTAGACTTGCTTAGTCACCAGCTTGTGTGATAATACAAACTTCAGAAAAACATACAAGTTCTGCATAAGAATCCTTACAGGTCTTTGGCTTTAATCTCTGATTTCTATACATTGTCAGCAGAATGAATAATTGCTACCATTCTCCTTTTGTTTGTATTTCCTCGTAGTCCAACATAGTCTGCACCATCGAGATGGGATTCAAACACAAGCAATAAATTAAAGCAGCTGCCATGTCACCTTTACTGTTTCTGCAATTTCATCAGTTGACACTGGATGAGTAGGGCAAGATAAAGAAAAATCCCCACAATGAAAGTTATGAGGGGGAATTTAAAACTCTGAGCACCTGAGTTTGTTTCAAACACTGATTCAAATGAAAGTCAAATGAAATGTTATGTGTCTGCTCTGAGCCATCCCAATAGCTCCAGGTACTGCTGCTAAGTATTTTTGTTCCCAAGATGTTCACCTACAGCTCAGATAAGGGGAAGCAGAGTCCAATTTAGCCCTAGATGTGTATTATATTAAAAAAAAAAAAATCATCCTACCCATGGGCAGGGTTATAGGAGGCAGGATAGTAGATCCTGTGCCTGGCACTAGATCCTACTCAGAGGAGTAATCACAGGTTCCCTCTCCTCAGATAACAGTCCCAAGGCATGGCAAGGCCTCTTCTTCTCCAACTGGCCACTTGAATAATCTCCTTAGAGAGTTTTGCAGACTGTGAATTACAAGAAGTCAGTAAAATAGTAAAAGACTAAGACTGTGATCCTGGCTTACACTGTTGAGCCGTAAGAACCATATACCTAGAATTATGGGAAGAAAGAACTAGAAAATTGAGGCTGAATATCAGGAAAAACTTTCCAACAGTGAGAGCTAGTAGGCCATAGCCTACTCCCACAGAATCCCCCACATGAAACAGTTGGTGCTCTTAGTATTTGAGAGTCTCAAAACTGAGATGGGCAAAGTGTTCTATGAGGAACATCCTAAAGAACTCTTGCAAGATGATCTTTTTTTCCTCATGTACACAAGACAGTATGACCTTGAGAGGAAGTCCCGATTCCTCTACTTTTCTTGTCAGTGATGCTCCTTAAATTTGTTATTACGTGAAATATTTAGTTGCTCTCTCATTATATGAAGTCTTCATCAACTGGTACCTGTCAGTGTCTGATATACACAACACAGAGCATTTATTTTTCAGTCAGGAATTTCACCCCACTTTATTTCTTCTTCCTAGAAACATAGGGCTTGTAACATTAATCTTAAATGTTTTAACCTAAAATGTTTAAGTGGGCTCTGTAGCCTTTTACATAGCAATTTTTTTTTCTTATTAATGACATTCCAGAAGCAGTTTGTAACCATCTTTATGCATTCCTCTATAGTTTGATTTTGGAGGTTGAGCCTCCATAGCACAGGGCATGACAGTTTTTATCTGGTTTTATTTTCATTACTGAGTACAAATGTAGAGTTTATCTGTAATGTTACTGTTGCCATGCAGTTCTGGCAGTTTTTTTGTGCTCGATCTTTTTAATGATTATGTGTAGTTTTTCCTCCAAACACCTCTTCTGCTGTTTGCTGGAGTTGTGAAGTATTTACCAACTTCATGAGATGTGACCGATGAATATTTAAATTGCATGGAAAAATATGAACACTATCAAAACAAAGAGTGTAGGATTGTATTTTTTCTTACACTCTACAAATCAGGAGTAGTTGCATTGGAAATAGTGGAGTAATATCTCTGTAAACTCAATTTAAATACCAGTAAAATCAGATCTCCCAATCTGATAAACAAGAATACTGAGGTTTAAGATGACATTTTAATTTGAAAACTGTTTACCTTTTACTTGCTGTCAGCAAGGCTAAAAGTAATTAAAGTGTCAATTAAGTGTCAATTAAAATTGGCATAAAATATTTTCCAAATCCTGGTTATTTTCTTTCCTTTCACTACACTTAGTACAATCAGTTTTTCTCATTTTATGTGGAATTTTTTTTTTACAGTAGTGATAGCATTTTCCTATTATTACATTTACTATTCATTATTGTGAATATGATACTGCACCAATTGGCATGGATCTCAGGGAATGTTTTCATATCAAATCTGGGTTTAAAGTTTCCCTACTAAGCTGGGTATTTGGAGTCGATTGAAGTGTGCTGAGGTTGAGATTAGCTTGAGTCAATCAGTGTAAACTAAGTAATGCAAATCAGAGTACTTCAAATTTGTACCAATGCAGCTGAGTTAATGATCTGATAAAGGGGGATTCAGCTCCTGTGATTGGAAATGTTGAGTTTCACTGAGGCTGCATCAACACAGAGAGATGAGCATTTCCAGAAGCAATTTGATCAAAAAAGAGGGGTGAACAAATGTTACACGATAGGTACCCTCTGCTCTCCCCTAAGTGGAATGGTAAAGAATACTATTAGCTTAAGCAAGATAATCAGGTACTAAACAGCAAAAATAAGAATACTCAGAAAAAAAGTAGACAACACAAGCCATCTTCTCAGAAAAAAAATCTTTTAACCTTCATTTGGGTGCTATTTATGCCACTGCAGAAGTATTTATGCTGCAGAAAAAGTAACTTGTGGAACTGGTTATCTTGGCTACCCTCCATTCCAGTCCAGGTGCCTTGAGCACAGTGCAGGACATTACAGCCCTAATGAGTCCTGCACACATGTGCTGGGAGGTGCTGCTGGGACTGTACAGCCTAGCCTTAGATCCTGACATAGAAATGTCTCTGAAATATTATGTAACTGGGAAAAAGGCCTTAGGTTGATTCAGTTTGATTTTTAAAAGGATCTGAAGTGCAGAATAAGGACTTTACCACTAGAAACTGTAAAGCAGGTATGTTTTATTTCTCCCTGGGACACGTGGAGGGATATCTCCTCCAAATCATGCATACCTGGTCAAGACAAGGTCCAGGTTTAAATACATATTGATCCCACAAAGCCACACCTCCCCACCCACCCACTTCCTGCCTTCTCTCATTTGATATTCTAATTAGCTGTCACGCCTCCTGGTGGTCGTGAGTTTGGGTCTTGGGAGGAAGGCCAGTGTCTTCCTCAGGTTGATCTTGGCTTCCGGGCAGGTGTGGTGGAGGTTTGGCTATTTTTCAGGTCACTTTGCTCTTGCCAAAGATGAGAAGCTTGATGTTGCTGGATTCAAGCCACAAAGTTCTGCTTTATCGATTTCTGACAAATAGCTAGATCCTGCTTTACTGAATTTCAACATTATACATCTTGCCTATATGACTCCTACCTAGTAACTACCTAACAACCAAGCTTAATAGCTAATCTTTCATGTATTCTTAATACAAGCTGTTTCTTTACTTTTACAAAATCACCGAAAGTTGCTGCTAAAGTCCTGTATTTTTATATTTATAAACATCCTCCATATCAGATCCAGATTTTGTTTATTAATAACTTTATATCATTGCTGATGTACAGTGCAGCTTATAGGAAGACGAAGAATTTATGCTCTCTTAGTTATCTCAAGAAAAGATAGCATTGAGAATCATCAGATTATATTATACTTCTGTAGTTTAAAAGATTTTCCAATTTTATCTATTGATAAAATTACTTGAAGCTGAGGATTAAAGAGAAAGGTTTAAAGCAGAAAAGCTGATTTAAGACTGAAGATCTTTCTTAGCAGCATCCATTTAAAGTTAATCTTTGATCATCTGTGAAGCTGATTACCTAATATATAAAACCTATAAAAATTATCCTCTCTTTTATTATGCAATACAAATATTGTATTCTTTCAAATGCAGTTGATCATGAGTAACATTCAAAAAATCTGTTAAAAAATATTAGTCAGAAATGTAATAGAGAGCTCCAAACACACCACAAGGATGGAAGGAGGGGAAGGATAGAGGAAAGCTTTGTCATTGTCACTCTCAGCAGTGAAATGGAATCCCTGGATCACAGAGAGGGACTTGTAAGGCAGAGTTCCTATTCTAAAGATAGTGAAGAGTTTAATATTTAAATATACAAGAGGATTGTTATATACTCTTACAGTCTATGTATTGATTACACATCCTCTTCAGCCCAGATATGAAATACCCCAGATACTCCTTGATGCATCATTACGAAAATAAAAACTCTCTTTAGCTTGCCAGAGTTTCTCACTGGGTCTCCTCAATATTTGCTTCTTGCAATCCCCTCGGTAACTGTGTGATTTCAGCTAACTCTGTGTCTGAAGTCCAATTAACAGCATGAACATCTACCTGAGGCCAAGAGCACCCCTGCAATCTCTTAATAGCAGAGCTCCAAAAATTACTCCACTGCAGAGTCTCTTGTGAGCATTTCTGTCGGGAGGTTTACAAAGTAGGAGATGTTTCCTGAAGTTTTCACATCCTCAGACATACTGTAAATGGAGGGGGTTTCATAGAATCTTTATTGACTCCCCAAAACCAAAGGGGATGGAGGTAGAGCAAAGAAGATGGGCAACAAAGGCAACACTACTGATGAGCAGAATCCAGGCAAAAATTAAACACCTAAAGAGTCATTTCTCAGTTTATAAATCACATTGTCTCCATCCTTGCACTTTGTTTTACACATTTGTTTTGAATTATATAAGAGCTTTAAAGACCTCTTTGCCCCTATCCTGTTTGTATTCCAGAGGTTCAGTTAACAGTGCACTGTGCCAAATAAAGTCCAGAACAGTCTTGAGCAATTAAGAAAGCTGCTGGGGCATCTTGTTTTCTATACCTTCAGAGTGTTACCTGTTATTTCCATTTATAAAACAAAACAGAGGGCATAAAACTGAGATTTAGGATTACTTTAGCTGGAAGAAAAAGTATTGCTTGCTACAGATCAAGATCTCCCATTATCCAGATGTGAAACTTTTCCATCTTATTTCTGTATGAAGCTGTGACAAGGTGTTTGTCATGCCTTCTGTCACACAAACCCCATCACACATTTGTTCTTCATGTCCATTATGTGGTCCTTAGCTTGAAATTAGGGGACAGGCTTTATTAGTCTTACATTTAGGCAAGATTTTGATAAGCATTTTGAGAGGGAAAAAAAAAATCTCTTTTCAACATCTAATTTGGACAACAAATATTTAAATGTAGGATATTTCTGGGTAAAATGTGTCACTGGCAGATCAGCAGTGCCTTTTGCAAAGGGTTTTCAAGTTATCAGAAACTGTAGCTATTGAGATGATTCCAGATAAAACCATTTTGTTCATTAAATGTGGCTTGGCTGGCACAAGAATTTGTCCTGGGAAATGCATTTTCTGAACTCAGGTATGATTAAAGAGGGTGCAGGGGTACAGAGATCCAGTCAAGGAGTCAAGGGAATCTTTAGTGTTGGGCATGAGGATAATGTACTGCTTACAGGCCTTAATCCCATTAAAAGATAAAACAGGGTCCCCAGGCAGGAATTACTGTTTTACATACTGAATTATCCCTATGAGTAGGCCACTTTTGCACCTTTTTTGCTTTTTTTTTTTTTTTTTTCTTTCATGCTTAATCTTTGGTTTTTTATGACTTAGAAGACTTGGTATCAATGAGCATTAAATTCAATTTCATTATGTTTGTGAGACCTTTTTTCTCAGAAAAGTGCTTCTCAAGGCATAAAGTTACTGTCACAACAGAACAAAGATGAAAATGCTTTTATGGTTTGTAAATGACTTGAACTGTTTAGGGAGGTCCTGTTTTTAATAGCCCAAATAATTCTGTTGGCTTGCTTAGAGAAATAAAATCTAATTTATAGTAATTAAAGCACTAAACTGATTAAAAATTATCTCCATCATCCTGTATTTAATACCCAGTAGCTTTGCTGCTGAGGCAGTAATGGTTTATGCTGAGAAGGGATTGCTCTGTTGAACAGGCAAGTTTAGCAGCAGATAAAATAGGGGAAACTAGAGCAGCTGAAAGTGAAAAAGAAGGTTGGTAATTTTAGAAGTAGTTTTTTAATTCCCTGTGAGTTTATTTGCCCAGCAATAACAGTTTTGTTGGAGAAAAGGGAGAATATCCTTCAGAAAGAGCTCAAAGTGCTGGAGGGTTTTTCCTAATGCATGAGATGGAACTACAGCAAACTCCTGGAGGCTCAGAAAGCTCCATCTTGTCCTGGTACAGCTCTTTTACAGGGACATCTAGAGGGTATGCTTTTGGCTCCAACTTCCATGTCTGCACTTAAAACCAATAAAACCAAAAAAAAAGTGAACTGGAGTAGTGCCAAGATTTTCCAAGGGTGTTGATCCCCAAACTCCAAAAGGAAAGGAAACATTAAAATTTGCTATTGCTGTTTTAGCACATTATATTTTTGTAAATGGCACAAACAAGTGGAAATCGTGGAATACAACCCATGGAATCTTTCTGGAATGAAAGTGTAGTAAAACTTTGTCTTAAGTATGAGGCATAAGTTATGACCTATTAGCACAGAAAGTTTTCAGGTGGAGAAGGGGTATTAATCTCTGTTATCTCAATAGGAGAGAAAAAAACCCCCACCTTTTAACTTTTTAGATTCTCATTCTAACCTTCTGTATTCCTTTTGAAATTCAGATTTAGGCTTTTTTTTTCTCTTGAACACTAACAGAAGTTGTTGGAGAAAAACCACTACAACACTGCACTGTAGTGTTGCACTGCAAGTTCTTACTATTCTTTCCAGAGGATCAGATTCTATGAACTAGATTTTATTAATTACAGCCTTGCAGTAACCTTACAAAATCAGAGGCATTTCAAGTATTTGAGTGGAATTCAACTTACCATCTCATTAAGTTGTTAAAAAACTCTTCTTGGAGAAAGGATAGCAAATAGGTTGAAGATATTTTTACCATCTGCAGTTATCTAAGTGTAACTCATGTTTCATGTTTCAAAGGAATGTAAATGATGCTTTTTTGAGTGAATTGGGAGTTCATTAGTTAGAAGCAATATCCCATTTAGCAGAGTCACAAATCCTACATAATACAGAGAGTAAAAGGAGATATGTAACCTCAGAGGTACCTACCTATTTTTTCTAGATTTCAATTTCCAATGAGTAAAAAAGCAAGGGCAGTGTACAATATTACATTTTAAACTGTAAGTATATTAAAAAGAAATAATTCTCATATATAATATCCTGGTTTTTAAAGGAAAATATGCATTAAAAATATTTGTTCAATCATAGGTCTGCCTTCTAGCATCAGAGATCAATGTCTCTGATTAAGTTGTGCTCTATAGATTTCTGCAGTCAAGTTCATCAAAAAACTCATTTCTCTTCCTCTAATGATTCTTGAACCCAAAGTTCTTCTCTGAAGTATTTTAATTTTCACTAGGTCATTACAAGACAGTAACTTAATAAACTGCAAATAGGATACGAAAGAAACAAAAATCATTTTTACATCCTTTTTTCTGATATTAGCATAACACTTCTTTCATAATTTTATTGCTTCCAGGTTTTTTCTGCACATATGATGGTAAAAATTATACTGCATTTTTTTTGTAATCCAGCATACCAATAAAAAATATTAAATCATTGGAATAACCAAGCTAGTTAATTCCAGAAAACTATAATATTATTTTACATTGTGCTACAGTAACTGTTAAGAGTGAGTTTCCTGCTGAGATAAAAAACATTTAACGTTTATCATAAATAATCAGTAAAAATTTGTAAACTATTCTTGTGTGAAGACTTGCTGCAAAACACTTATTTAAAAATATAAGCCACTGGTGTCTTGCCTTGGTGCTTCTGATTGAAGGTAATATTCACTACTCTAAAATGAGATAGTAATTGAAGATTTTTTTTTCTGGCCTCCTGTTTCTGGTTTCTCACTGTGCAGTTTTTTATAACCTCAAAAATCATGTTGCCATTATATTTTTCCAAAATACTAAGTCAGTCAATCATGCCAAAGAAATTACCTGAAAATGTAAAAAAAAAATAAAAGCATGAATCACATCCAAAGGTAGTAAAAAGCAGAGTGAAAGGACAGAAATAATTGCTGGTGTCATTTTTCTGGGTTCAGTGCACTGGCCTGGAATCTCTTGCACTGTAGGCAGTTGGGAGCCAACAGAAAATGAGGATTCTAGAGGATGAGCCTGGCAACAAACAGGCTGATGCGTTTTGGAGACAACAAGGAGCAGTAAAGCCTGGCTACATTTGGAACATGGTGCAGCCCCAGCTGCAAAACCCCTGCAATTTTTGAGAAAGTCCCTTTGTTTCAGAGTCAATAAAACATTTCTGCAAATTTCCCACTTCAATTCTGTGCAAAAGTCTGTACTAACAGCAATAAAGGCAATGCCACATGGTAGGAGGGCAAATATTGCTTCAAAATAATGATATAAAAATAAAATAATGAGTGTGAAGCACCTGCTCTTTGTTCCAAGGGCATTTTCCCTGGTCTCCTTGGTACTTCCAGAGAGAAGAGCTACTCCTGCTGCCACTCTTCCCTCATTCGCCCTCCTCATCCCCTTTGTGCACTGAAACCAAAGGTGAAATTTTCTCTGACAGTCCTTTTTTTAATGCTACACTAATTTTGCATCCCTATTTTTGTTCCTACCATCTGCCTATTAATGAAAAGTTTTCAATATATTAAATTAGGGTAAGTTTTCAGTACCACTGGAGTGCTTAACTCCTGAGTGTTGCTTATAGGCGATGAGGTCCTTGCACTTGCCATGTACTGGAAAGGCTCTGACATATATGTATAAACAAAATTAATATTTCTGGTCACTGGAGCCTCTTAACCTTTTCTAAAAAAATGGAATTAAAATATGGATTTAATTGCAAATGAATTATTCAAATTTGTCATTTATACTACAGTGTAGTGGTTTGAAAACGGTAAATATTTTTAGCAGAAGTGCTCAGTGAAAACTGAAAGTGGTGGCTAAAAAGGGATTTTATGTAACTTCTGGAAAATAAGAGTTTTCTGAATTGGCACTGCTATACTTCACTCTATCTGAACAGTATCCTTATAAAACCAGAATGGGGAGAAAATCACTTCAGTAGCTCTGCAAATGGGTCCCCCAGTGGCTTTAAGCATTTGTTATTATACACAAAATAACACTTAGGGTACTGAGCATCTTCAAAATGAAGGAATAAATCCTTAACAGGCAATCCTGGGCAATCATGTATACAGGTAATTCTCCAACAATAATAAACTGTTTAGTTTCATGTGCTTTAATGCCTTTTATGTATTTCTTTCTTCATTTATTTTAGAAAATTATCTTATTTCAGTAGTACCTCCAACAGGAGCTATTGGGCAACAGAAGCTGCTTAGTACACCTTTAAGCATCTTGTGGTATTTTTGAACAAACATAAAGCTACTTCAGCTTCATGAAACTCTCTACAAATGCAAGATAAAGCAGTTCCTTATTAGACTTCTCGGTTGCAAAGAGACAAATGCTGTTACTTCTGCTCCCTCCTGGGATTTGCTCTACTAACCATCAGAGGAGAAGATGATCTTCTGCCTTTTAATTACGTACAGCATTATCCAGCTGTATTTAGGACTGGGATCTAATCCTAAAACATAAATTCCATCATTAAAAAATTATTATTATTCTTTGTGCATTTCATGCAAGTGGCGACTTTCCTTCAGCATTAAAATTTCATTTTCAGAAATACATGCTGTAGCAACTGTAGGGTTCACTGTTAACCGAAAGTTAATAAATTGCAGTTTTCTGTGTCACTCTGTTGTCATTATCATAGAATTATAGAATGTCTTGGGTTGAAAGAGACCAACAGAGTTTCACCTCTGAAATGCAAGTTAAGTGATAAGGAAGGATTTAATCCAGATTTAACTGTATTTTACTGATTCTGTAATTTAATAATGTCAATGACTTAATTTTCCTGACCATCCCTTGTGGAGAGCTGGCCAGGACTGTGGCTGACAAACCACTGCCCCTACCCCATATTCTGACAACAGATAAATCCTGCTGCAGGCACCTGATTTCACTGAAGAGGACTGATATTTTCTGGTGGTAGTTCAAGGTATAATCTATTGAAAATACACTTGCTCAGTGTAATTGCAGACAGAGCTTGTCTGAACATACCTGTAGAGTTTGTAGTCACATGAAAGTGGAAGAATTAATAGAATCATAGATAGATTCAGGTATTGTCATGGATCCCAGCCATTATTCTTGGCTCATTTTTATTAAAATACTATTTTGCTGACAAACTGAGATGACAGCAGTGGAATGGGAGATGGTAGAGTCCCAAAATATCCAGTGCATTTACTGTGCTATGCTATCTGTGTTGTAAAACAAAATTAAAACTAAAATAAATTAAGTGATGCCACTTCTCCTGTCATATTTAATGCTGCAGAACATGGCCTTGGTTTGAAACCCTCTCAGGCCATCCAAAATTTCCAGGTAGAATAAAAGGAGGAACAAAAGCTCTCCTCATTCCCTTATATCCATCTTGCACCCTCATCAGGCAAGTTAACAGTTTTGAGCAAATACTTTTCCCTTGTTTTTTGCTCATCTTTCCTGAGAAAAAATCCCAACCTGTTCTTTCTGGGGAATAGAGTTTGCATTAATTGCTGCTTCAAATAGCATATACTTAAACATGGAAATTCAGTCTGAGATGAAACAGTAACGGAAATCTTGCCCCCAAAAAGGCAAATCTTGCCCCCAAATCTCTGATAAGGATTCTAGTGCAAAAGAAAAGAGAGAAAATATGCTATGGGGAACATAAAGAATGGATTCCAAACAAAATGTGTTTCAGAGATTTCCCACAAGGCATTAGCAACTTCTTAATGCAGTTCATTCCAAAATTCCTCCAGGGACCCAGTAAATAAAGGCAGCTCATTCTGCATCTCCACAGGTCCATGGGAAGGAGAATATTAAAATGCATGTGAGGATGCAGAGAGGTGCCCAGAGCTGCTGCAGCAGCCCAAGCACAGTTAACCATTGTCAAGCCTTTGGGCCTGACAATTTAGGCTGAGCAAGGGTCAGAAGTCCCCGGTGGTGCGGGGACCATTCCCTAATTGAAATTTGATGGCAGCCGAGCAGCTCATTGCCCTGGATGCCCAGGACTGGAGACAGGGATATCTAAATGAGCACAAAGAATTCTCCTGGCACAGCACTGTTCAGTCGCCCCTCACTCCCATGTCTAAACTCATGCCAACCCTCCAAATTCAGCAGCAGGGAAATCCTAATGCATTGCAAGGACTCTGCAGCTGAAACCAGGCTGTAACAATAATTTCACATTTGGACAACGTACTTTTCTCTCTTTTTTATGCTTATTCATTCAGTTTTAAACAGCTGTAAAGAGAAAGTGAAAGCCAAGAGTAAGAAGGGAAGAGCCCAGTGCAGGGCTGAATCCAACTACATTAAAGATTAAATTCTTTCTACAATAAATGAGTTTTTGCAAGCTCTGTAGCAGAAAATCTGTTTTGTCCAGATCATCTACAAGAGCTCATCAAACAAAGTGGAACATTATAAAAAATATATTTTTTTATAAACTTCATATCATGGAAACATGAGATCTTTCCAATTACTGTTTTCTGAGAGTTTTTTTTTAAAAAATACAAATCCTGTCCTAAATTTAAGAACTTTACACTGTGAAATAGCTTCTGAACTTGAAAGGTCGCAACAAAAAATCCATACAAATTCAAAATACACAGTCATTCTAGTCTCCTGCAGTAGTAGCTTGATCACACACACACATTTCCTTAAATCTCTTCTATGAGTTTGGGCTGAAGATGATTGGAAATATTTTTATTCTTCATAGTATTCCATACAGGGCAAACACAAGGTGAACATGTATCCAAGTGTGTATGAATATCCTAAATGTACTTCTTTGCCGCAGAAGAATGGACAGTATTTTTAATGCCAAGAAAGATGACAAGGGAAGGAAAACTAAAGAACATCTGTAAGTGACTAGTATTAGTGACTGCACACAAGTCAGGGTGGGATTTTCCTCAGGTGAAGAAGGTTAATGTATCAGTATGAAGGAAAGGTTTGTGAATTAGATGTGAAGTCCTAAAGGCGAAAATACTGCAGAAGAAATAATTATGTTGGAAATATTCTTAATGGTTTGGATAACATCCACTGAAGTGATCAGGTCATTCCTGATGCGTCATATATTGATGATTCAAGGATATCATAAAATTATATTTTTAGGATAAAAGAGATGCCTGTGTTTCTTATGACTTGTAAGTCAGAAGAATTCATATGTGAAGATAGATTTAGGTAGTTTTTCTTTTTTAAATTTGGGCATCAAATCCCATCAGCCTAAGGCTAACCAGTGAAAAATGAATGAAAAGTCAGTGACTGATTAAAGAATTAGTCAACATGAAGCCTGCTAGAATCTCCTACCTGAGGACATTCTTTTATGCCATAGTCATTAAGCAGAGCAGTAAGCAGTTGTGTTTACCTCTACTGTCAGTTAAATACCAGAACATGGTATTTCCTTGAAAATCCCACAGATGGGGTGCTTATCAGCAGTTGTGTTTACCTTTACTGTCAACTAAATACCAGAACGTGGTATTTCCTTGAAAATCCCACAGATGGGGTGTTCATCAGCACACTGAGCTGTGCTGGGTCTCCAGCAGCCGTAACTGTAGATTGGCAAAGCACATAAACCTGGAAAATCCCTTTTCTATCCAGGAAATGTCTCTGCACTGGCAGCCTGCAGCTGCTGCTGCCTCAGACCAGCTCTGGCTGAGGAAATGCAGCAGGCAGGTGTGGGAAATCCAGTATTCCAGCAGCATCCAACTGCTAGAACCCAGTCTGTGATGCTTTGAAACCTGGGCAACCATCTATGAGACAGGGATTCAAATGACCTGGAAAGAAAATTTGGCTGCACTGAAATCGATGGTAGAAGTCTCTTTTTTCTTTAACAAAACCAGGATTTCACTCCTGGCAGTTGCGAAGCTGCTGTCTGTGTGGAATTGTTTTCCTACTGAAGAGTGTTGGTTTGGGGTGGGAGGAGGCTGTTTCTCCTGGAATTTATTCTGTAACTGAGCCAAAACCTAGAGAATTCATCTCAAGCAAACCACTTCCACCTTTATTTTCCCAAGGAAACTTGAAATCTTTCCTTGCGTAATGCAAAGGAAATGAGGCTTCTTTTTCAGCAAAACACCCTCAATTTGGACGCAATTTGCAAGCCAAACCAAGCTGTTAGAAAGGGGAAAACTGATGAAGTTGTGCGCTGAGCTGTCAACATGCCCTAAAGAAAGGGTTTGCATCCAAATCTGTGAGAAGTTAGTGGTCAGCTCATGCCCCTATTAACCCAAATACTGCTGACTGACAGAGCCATGGATGCAACATCAAAACTGGTGAGCTCCTGGTGTGCAGCTTTATGTGCTGGTCATTAAACAGCCTGGATGGAGCTGTAGGCTCCTGGCTCAGGCTCAGCTGCTGTGCATTCACAGGAGTATCCTGGTGGCACCAGCAAAATCCGGATTGTCCCCATCCCTCCTGCAGTCCATGTGCAACACAAAGATAGCAGCCCTCTGACAAGAGGAGGGAAGCAGTTATATATCTGCAGCCACACAGAAAACTGCTAAATATTAAGAATAAAATGCAGTTTTCTGTGCCAGTGAGAAAGTAGTCTGTTGTTCCCCCACAGTTGCCGTGGCCTTCTTGCACCTGCACCCTGCAGCTCCATCCAGATTACAGCAGAAATATTCCAAAGCCACATGGAGGAATCATATTCCCAAGGACCCATTTGGCATTGAAAACCTGTCTTTTCTACTGGAAAAGCCACTTGTATGTGTTAAAGTGTAGCTGGCATGTTTGGTGGCCAAGACATGCTTTTGTGCCACCACGGTGAACTACCACAGTCATAATCTTCTTTCCTGTCCATTGCACAATGTGTTGAGGGGTTTTCTGACATGACGGAATAGATGTTGTGCAAGTTTAGAACCTGAGAGGTTTTTTCTAATTTCATTTTTAATTGTTTCAGTTGGAGAAAACTAATCCCTATGCTATTGGAAGGAGTTAAAAGGATAATAAATGTTCTAATACCTGGATTTGAGTATTAATTTTGTAGGCAATCACTTTAATGTTATAGGCTACTTTTCCCTATTTGGATTTTAATCCTGAAAACATTATTAAAATAGGCAGGAATTTTCCTTCCTTAGGCCTTAGTTTGTCTTTCACAAGCGATTTCATGTCTGTATGTAACAATTCACAAATACACTGATATGAATACTTATCATTCCAACAAATAGGCTATTTATTTCTGGATAGAGTTACCCAAACCTAGTGGACAATGCATCTGACCAAATCACTGGGGTTGACTTGAATTTTATTAGAGTGCTAACCTCTGAGCTTTCTGTACAGTATGTCATCCTTGCTGACAAGGAAATAGCAGAAATTCAGCCTCTGCCTTTATTTAGTTGCACCCACAGTGTATTTTACAATAAATGTATTTACTACTAAATGCAAAGACAAATCTACCAATTTATTGAAGAACTTAAGGCTGCCACCACTTCTCTGAGGAAAGAAACTATCTATGGAAAAAGAAAGCACAAGTTTAGAATATGGGAGCAACCTGGTTTATTGCTGCTGTAATACTTCAGTTGTCATTGGAATAATAATTATAACAGAACTGATAAACCAGTTTAGGGATATTTGAAAATGGCTTGAGCAGACTTTAAAAATTATTAAACTGGTGGAGCACACTGTACCAGACAGCGTTATGGTGATACTGGTTTGGCATAACATGTGAGCTGAGAATGATAACACTCACTAGGCTTGGGTCTTATTTCCCTTACTCGTGTAGGTGTTTGCATAACGGTTGAAGGCTTTCTGCAGTGCTGCTCAGTTGGGACTGAAATTTACCATTCCCTTAGCTCCTAAAAAAAAAAATCCAGTTTTCCAAGCCAAGAGAAAATAGTGTGAATTATTCACCTTGCTTCATTATTATAAGATACTTTATGGTAACACCAGAGAAGTAATTTATAACATATGGGATTATCTTTTATCAAATATTTTCTCCTTTATTTTCTTGTAAATGTCTTGAAGCGATGAAGTAAATCTTGAATCATCCAGTCAAAAGTGCCCAACAATGATAAATAGTTGCATTATGTGCACAGGATTGCAACTGTAGTGTTTGCCTCAAAACTGTGTATTAACTTTTTTTCTCTGACAAACAAGACTTTGGATAGGAATTTTTCCTTAAGTGCTTCACCTTGTCATAACACTAAATATCTACCCCGCAGTTTAGAGGCAAATGGAACAAAAAATTAGGATTAGGGAGACTGTAGGCTTCTGCTTTTGAGAGAGAATGAACTAAAATTAAAACACAGATTTAAATGTAATGGGAAACCTATTATTTGCCAGAAATAAGCTGGAGTTGTGAGAGGGAGATAGACTCTGTGTTTGCGTGTGTGTGTTAGTGTGTGATCAATTGTGGGAGTGAGTTTAACTGCAGCTGTCCAACTTGGGCAGATAAATGTAATGGAGGGAAGGTGACTTTTAAAAAACCAAACCCAAATTTTTTTTTCTGGAATAAGGGCTAGAGCACAGCCAAGGGTACTGTGACACTGAGATGGAAAGCTCATTTTGTTCAAAGATAAAGTGCACATCTGGTATGTTACTAGACAATTCAAAAGAGAGACAGTTAAAACCTGGTAAAATCTTACTATTTAATTGTGGTTTTAATATGATTCAGGTAAGATCAAAAGTAGTTTTCCTACTTTCTGCAAAATATATTTTTCAATTAAATACCTGCATCATTACATGGTGTTTCAGAAAAACCACATTCCTCACATTAGAGGCTTTGTCTGAAAACCAACCTGGCAGTTGAGTCAAGTCATTTCTCACTTCTTACTAGTTCAGGTCCTGTTCTGTCATTGTCTTCACAAAGATATCAAAATTACAACAGGTTTCTGGTTCAAGACTTGAAAAAGATGCGGCAGGCAAAATTAAGCCATTTTTCATGTTATGCTTCACTATCCCATCTTCTTTGCATCTGCAAAATCCCACAAGGATGGCAGTAGGAATTTTGCATTTGCTTGGAGGCTGGGATTCCATTCTTTGAACATCCAGCCCTTGTGCATGTCCTCAATCATGGAGAAAGCCAGAACACCACAGATTAAATTAATGCTGCTGTTCTATTACTGAGACCAGAATCAGGCACAGCAACAACAACATGCCTGAAATGTTCTGAAAGCAAAACCAACAGGGTTTAAACAGGAGTAGAATTCAGTTAATACCAGACAAAATTTTACCACTGCAGTAAATGATGAGGGGATGTCTTGCTGATTTATGTCTCTGAGGAGCTCCAGAATGGTGATGTTGTGTGCTGTATTGACAGGTTTGTGTAAAATTCAGCACAGCCTGCTAAAACTCAACAGCACAGACCAGCCCGTCCGTTACTGCTATTAATAATCTACTTACTGCTGAAACACATGAATAGAGTGTGCAGCAAATCAAATTAAAATGTTGTTTAGAATATTCTCCCTGAACACCAATAAAGCTTTAATTATAAACTATATATTTTTTTAAGATGGACTAAAAATACCTATCTCTTCCAGTTACATTCCAGAAATCAATAAGAAGGAAGGTAAATTACTGCTCCTTCTCTGACATCCCTGCTATTACAGTCTCAGTGGGGTCAAATTACTTTAATTAGATTTTCAAAAAATATCAGATGGCTGCCGTTAATTCCCCAGGCTGTTTATGCACCTCCCCAGTTTTTTAAATACATTTCCAGGAGATCAGTCATTGATCTTGAGGAGATTTAATAACCCATTGGTAACTGTATAAACACCTGCAGCTGCCATGATTGCACTGGTTAGACTTTATAATGGCTATAAGCAGCAAGTCAATATTTCCAGCAAAAATATGCACATGTTCACAACCTAGTCCTGTAAAATCATCTGGAGTTCTGAAAACGTGCATCTACTTCAGAATGTCAGTTAAGCTCCCAGGTGTGCTTTCAAAGCAAATTCCTCATTCCCCAATCAATGAGGTTCCATACATATCTGGGGAATCACCCAGTGTGAAAGCAGAGATGGAAAAATCTGACATCCCTCTGTGTGTAGGCACTAGCATGGATGAGGATGTGGAGGGCTGTTCAGGGGATTTCAAAGACATCTGAAAATCACACTTCTCACAGCAAGATCTTTGTCCAGTAACCCAAAACTTCTGGTATTTGGAGCAGTGAGTGTCATCTCACCCAAGGTCTTGTAGTTAGGAAAAGGTTTCCTATCACTACTGAGCAGTTTCAGAGGCAGAAAAAAACAGCAGAATAATTTTTTGAGTATTCTGATTTCTCTTTCTCAGCTGTCATAATTCTATTGCTGGTATTTTATCTAGGTTGGTTAAGGTTGATGCCTTGCTTTGTATTTTAACTTTGTGTTGAGGAAAAAATATAAACTAGAAAACAACACTTAAGCATTAAATAACCCTCCCATGGAGATGTTGCTGTGGCTGGACAGTTTTCAGTAGCCATCTTTGGGGTTGTCTGGGCAAGGTGCTGGATTTTATAATACAGAGCTGTGTTCAGTTCCAATCTCCTGATATTTCATCCACTTTCCTCTTGAGTTTGGGGAAGCTCTTCCAGTAGGCAGCAGGCAGCAGCACCGAGACCTGGCATGCAGTTTGCACATCTTCTGGAAACATTCCCCCAAGTGCTGTTATTATCCTTAGGTGTTTTGCCATTTATAACAAGGAGGTGGAAAATTATGGTTTGCCTGGGTGAGAGACCACCCTGGAAAATGCCTTCAAAATGCATACAAGCCTGGGCAATTTAATAACATTTGCAGCAATGACGCTGTGCCGGAGTCTTTTAGCTAGCTCAGCCACCACAACACGGCACCAAGAGTGGGACGTGTCTCCTGAGCGGGCAACGAGAGATGCGGCTTAGAGCTTCTTGCTCTACGGCACAAAGGTCTTTGATTGGCGCAGGTTGGGGACAAGGAATGAAAGGGAAGTTTGTTTGTAATCCAGAGGAGTTTATTCTTCTGAACAGTCAGTGACAGAAAAGACTCAGAATACAGTCTGCGGCAGCTTATAAAAGGGTCCCAGGGGCGGGTATTGAATTGTAACCAATGGGGAGAGGATATGGGAGGAGAACGAGGAGTTTCATACTTCAGGAACCAATGGGAAAACAGTGGGAGGAGGACAGACCACTTGGGCCAATGGGGTGTAAGGACTAGGGAATCCCTGGGATGGATTTAGACAGGGGTTGGCCAAAGGAAAGGACTGACTTCAGGAAAAAAGGGTTGGGTTAGGTGCTACTGACAACTCGGGGTGGAAACAATTTTCAGGACAAAACCATTAATTCAGGGAAATGGGGATACAGAAACAGTCCATTAACAATGAAAGTTAAACAAACTACAACACAGCAAACTATTTGTTCTTCAAAAATACCTTCATAGGTAGCAGGGAAAACCCTTTAGCTGTTTAGCTGAGGAGCGTCTGGAGCACCAGGAACTCCATCAGTCCCCAGATTACTGGGGAAATCATCCTAATCTTCCCTTTTGTTTGCACTGACATTTTTATAGAGGCTCTTCTTTTAGCACGTCATTGATTGAGCTTGAAATAGCATAATCAACTCAGTGGGAATTACCAGTCATAGATTACAGCCAAATTCTGTTTTCAGTTATGGCTGGCTGAGTCCACATAATATTTCTGCAGTTACTGTGTATTTACCTCAGGGTATCAGGAATTACAATCCATGAATCTGCATTTCCAAGGCACCATGATATTTAGAAACACTGGATAGTAATTACTAATTGAACTTCATTGTTCAACTGTAGGTTGTTTTCCTCCTGAAGAGACCTACCTGTTATTATTAATTACCACTACTTAATCAGGATCTTACTTTCATTCTGATTTCTTGGAATACCTTTTCATTGAACGTTTTCAAAGCATAATTTTGTTTCCTTATATTTGACCTTAAATACATCCTATAGATTGTAACTACTTTTTCTTTCAGTCTTTTTATTGCTTTCTTCTCATGGGTATTTAATTCAGTTGTGCTGAGCTTGGTTGGCTTTGGGGAAAAGGATCTGTGTTTAAAGTTGAATTCTTTTCCCTCACTTTATCAATTATAACTATGGAAGTTGTGCTTTAAATACAAGGGGTTATTCACATTCCTTCTCAGATTTTTATTTTAAAGTAAAGCTCTTTTTTATGGGGAAGCTTTCCTAGTAACATTTGGAATAAAAATAGGAATTCTGTTATTTTTGATCACTGCCTCAGTGTACAAGCCTGATTTCCAGTGTGATGATAACACAGCGTCCCAGTTCCTGTAATTGCTCCAAGTCCTGCAGTTTGGTCTAAGAAGTGGATTTGCACAAAAGGAAGCCTTCTCTGTATTAAAAAAAAAAAAAAAAAAAAAAAAAAAAAAAAAAAAAAAAAAAAAAAAAAAAAAAAAAAAGTGCTTGTTCCCAATGGATATGGAAGAAAAATATGAAAATATGACAAAGAAACAGTAAAAGTCAGTAAAAGTAGAATCCCTCCATATATTTCTTGAGCCACTCATTATTTCAATGTGTTTCTTGGGAGTCAGGAATAATTTGGAATGGCCAAAAAATGAAAGGAACCAATGGTAGCTGCTGTTGATATATCTTGTTTTCCTTATGTTAATCTGTAGGTGAGTCCTTTAAATGTCTGATGTTTATTTTAAGGTATTGGAATACCTTAACAGATAATAACAGATATTTTGGATGCACTTGGCTTTAGTCATATTTTCAAAGTAGTAGTAGGTGGCTTGGAAACTGACATTGTTTTTGAAACCCCAGCATCTTCTGCTGTTCTCAGGTTGAGTTCCTGGGTTCAAAACACTGCTGCAAATGCAGTCCTCGTTGGGTGTCTCAAGACATGTGTCTCAATCAGAGCACATGTGGCATCCCTGTACTGAAGGTGACATAAACATGACCTTGAACCTGCTTTGGGGCCATCAGAACAGAGCAGAGAACATCCCAGCATATGAACTGTGTCCCATGGAACATCTTGAGTGGGATATCTCAAATCTGCTCACTTTTCTGGACTTACTGAAGAGTTCCAGCTGCCAGTGGCTGCAGTGAAAAGCAAAGTGCACACAAAACCTGCCCATATCTGTCAGGTTGGTGACCAGGAAGGTATCTGGGCCTCAGATGATTCAGAAGCAGATGAGAGCCCAGTAGGTGGATAAATGCAAACCTCATCTTCAATGAGCACTTGAAAAAAAAGGTCAGGAATGAAGCAGGAGAAAAGAAGTCACAAGCGAAAGGGATCTAGTGCCTGGTGACACCAGGGAGGAGAAAACTGTCTTTTCTCCACAGATAGACTGTTTCTATATAATAATTTAGCTATCAATGTCTGTTCAGTTTTTAAACTACTTTAATACTGACTGACATTTCCTTTAAATTGTAACTTGTGGAATTTAATTATAATCTTTTATTTTCTTTGACCCATGGAATGGGAAGCAGCAAAAATAGTAAGAACTAAATTGCAGACATTAAAAATACTTCCTATCAGAAGAAGGTAAAGAAGCATATGTAGGCACTGTAATGTGTGAGAAATTTAGATGGCTTTCAACATTTTCTTTACTACAATAACTGCTGTTTGACACTACTTTGTGCATGATTAATATCTTTATTATTGTATTGTGGAAGATCTCTTCTGCCCTAGACTGGAGACCTAGTTTTTAGAAACTTTAAGATTTTTAATGTCCCACTGACTAGTGGGAACTGAAATTTCTGAGCTTTCTTGTACAAGATCAAAATGGTTATGAGTGCTTATGCACCCATTTGGTCTGTCCACACACCCCAAAAAAAGTTATGTCATAGTTTCTTATGGGTAATTTCCATCAGTATGTTTGATGATATGAGGCTTCTGACTCTCTGTTTAATAGTGTAGAGCAGAAGATATTCTGCAGAATTGATTGGATATCTACTTCAAACACTAGTACAAGTGCTTGGGATTCCATTTATCTTAAATTGTTTGCATGTTTGAAAAACAAATCATTCCTTAATGTGGAGCCAGTGTGTGCCATAGCTTTTTTCCTCTTGGTCCAGTTTTTATGTGTTGCTGGAGTGTGACAGCTCTGATAGCAGTGTCTCAGGAACTTGGAACTTCATAAATAAATCCAAGCACTGCCTTACAGTAACTAAATTTTGCTACTTTTCAAATTATGCTGCTAGTCCTGTCTCCTGTTATGGGAGATTGGAAGGAGCTTGCCCAGGAGGTTTAATTTGCACCCTGCCTTCTCTTGCACAGGCAGGGAGGTTCACTGACACTGGTAAAGACCACAACGGCACAGACACCAACTTCAGAAGGCTGACAAAAACTGCATTTATTTCCAGCAATTTCTTCCCTTTTATACTGTTCTACAAAGAACTCAATTGGTGAAAGAAAGACAAACTTCTTCAATCACATTGGTCAAACCAGAGGGACATCAAGAAGAAGTCCCTCCTAGGGAAAGGTAACTGTAAGGTAATAAAAGTTACAGTTAGAACAACATGTCTCTTGTTCACAGAAAACTCTCTGGGAAAAGTTTCAGAAAACCAAAACATCTCAGGCACAAACCAGGGCTACAGTTCACTAAGATGAAGGGTTTGTTTTTTAGGCCTAATGCTGTGGTTTCACTGCATGAACTCTATCAAAGGAGACAGTTCTTAGCATGAGTGCATTGCCAAGGCTAATACCCACCCATCTATGTATTTAAGCTTGTTTTATTTTGTTCAGTCAGCCTGTACCTCAGATTTCTCAAGTATAACTTACTGGAGAAATATTGGCCAGGGCACTGCAGAGGGCATTTTTGTAACTGGCAATAGGAAGACTCTGGACCCTTACAGTGAGGGAGATTCCACTGAGCCAGATTTGGTAAAAAAACATAGGAAGGCATAGCAGTGTGTAACTTTCTGATTTACTGTTACACTGACTGAAAGAAATTGATAGCCCCAGGTTATGCACTCCTAAGTTGTACTGTTGTGCTGTTTTGCTGTAAAATTAAAGTTGCACTGTTACTTGCCTGTTTTAAACTGTTCATGTTGAATCTGTACCCCTGAATTTCTGCTCGTTATGTCCAAGTTCTGTACCCTTTCTCCCTAAATTCTGTGTTTTCCCCTCTCCACCGACGAAAGCCCGCCGCCGCCTCCTGTTGTCCCCCCCTGCTGCTTCCTGCTGCTCCCTGCCGCCTGCCGTCGAGCTGTGGACACCGCCCAGTATGGAGATGAGGGAACTCCCATGGTGCCTGGCTGCGGCCGGGAGTCCAGTTGGAGCTAGAAAAGCCCCTGGGACAGCGAGCCGACACAGAAACTGGACCTAAGAAGGACAAAGCTGTGCGAGGCACACGTCTAGCTACCTGCAGGTAGCAGGTATTTTTTGTTACTTTCTCGCCATGACCTGAAAGGAACTGGAGAGAGGTGACCCCCCTGGACCACACGAGCCAAAGCGATTCTATGGAAACCCCCGTGAGGAAGGAATCCCGACTCTGCAGCAGCAGCAGCAGCAGCAGCAGCAGATTCGACTGCACCTCCTCCTCCGTGGTGTCTACTGGGAGCAGCGGCGGCGTGCGCAGCCCCTCGGGCCCCCTACCCAGAGCTGATTTCTAATAAAGGCCTTTTAAAAGGAGCTGGTCTCCTGGCCCATTTATAACACTGACCACAACACAATCCAGGCTGAAATTTTAACAATTTAAATGCAAAATTCCTAAGACCTTTTTCACAGGTTATGACTACTAAAGAGCTGTCCTGTTCCCATTGCTGTGATGATTGGGTTTAGGTCAGCTCACCTACTTGGTTACTCTCATGTCCTAGAGAACCCCATTCTAAAAAAAATTCTGAAAGTTCTGTCCTTTTAGCTGAACTGCTGAATTGAGAGAAATCTGGACACAGAAATAGATGAATGGTTCAGCTTGGTTCACCAATCAATCAGTTAATCTAAGCTCACCTTTTGTTTTCTGGGCTGTTTACGGAACACATAAACACGTGGACACGAGTGACTTAGAGGAATACAAAGACAATTAATACTATTTGATCTACTTCAGAACCAAGTATTTTCCTTTATCAAGACTTTAAAGCCATCAGAACACTACATGGCTTTTTACTACAGTCTGTGGGATGCAAAACATGTAAGGGTCCAAGGTATTTAGCAGATTCTACCCCCTCATGACCCAGCCCTTGTCCCATTGCTTGGGCCATCAGCTTCTCTGGGACTGAGATCTTTGGCTCCCTAAAACTGTGTGTGAGGATTGCACTTCATCAGGATCATGAATCTTCTCTGCATTTTCTCACTGGCAAGTTTAATTGAAAAATGGGGAAATCAGTGGCCCAAAGTGAACTGACAGCAGAACCTGACCCTCTGTTCATTAATCTGAATTAAATAAAATAACTTTGACCTGAAAGCAGGCAGGCAAGGCACCTGCTTCCAGCCTCACACCTACATGATCTCCTGTTTCCTCACCCACACCTCTCAACATCATGCAAGCACACATATTTATAGCCTGCTGGAATGGTATTGCCTATTTTCTTGTGCACACAGACCTAATTAACAGCAATCACTCAATTTATTCTTGATTCCAACATAATTAACAATATGTTTAAGTAATGATATTGCTTATGTCTATTAACTGCAGCCAAACTTGTGAAACTATTGCTCCATTAATTTAATTCTTCCTCTGGATTGAGGGAAATTCAATTACTGTGATGCAGTTAGTCATATAGTAAATGTTTTCAAGTTCTCTTCTGTTGCTTAGATACTTCCTTAGTATTTTCTAGATTATTATAGTTTGTTGCCAAGGGAATTCATAAGCAAAAGAAATATCTTTATAAACTGTCAGGTGTACCTGACTATTCTTTACAAGTTCTGTACAAGAATTAGATTATTTCAGCAGTAAATAATCCAAAAGCATTAGATTAATTTCAGTAGTAAATAATCTACCAAATTATTTTCTTCCACAATATCATATTACAAGGGGGCAAGGAATTGATAAAGTCATTGTGGTGACTGATGTCCTTGTGCGTCACTGCCAGCCCAGTGCAGGTTAGCAAGATCTTCCCCAGAGTCTGGAGACAGCAGGAAGGAAAACATTCCTCCAGAAACAAAAGAGGAGCCACTTACCACCTCTTTTCCCTGCTGGGAGCTGGGCCTCAACAGCTCAGGCTCCCTTGGGCATGTGCCCAAAAGCTGCATTTTGGAACACAGGGTGATCTTAGAAGCTTCTTCTCTTCACCATGTGAGAAACCAGTGTCTTCTTAAAACTGTTCAGCTCTGCCCCCACCACAGCTATTACACACATTCCTACTTGGCTGGTTTCAGCATATTCCTATTCAAGATTTTAACCATAAGAACCTTAGCAAAATCATGGAATTCCAACTGCTCAGATTATTTGTGAATTCTTCCCCCAGAGTGGCTGGAGGGAATTCTTTCACACACTGTACATGTCCCCTTAGGTCATTTATATGCTTCAGGACACTCTGGTTTGTGTTGTGGTTCGTCGTGTGAGTATTCCAGAACAGAGGCAATTTCCTCAAGGTCTCTGAGCAGGCAGCCTCAGCTACACTGGATGACTGATGCCATTCACTTGCTAGTAAAATCCTGATTCTTTGACTCTCCATTTTTAGCTGTATTCCTCTATTCAGATGCCTGAAACAAGGCAAGACGGAGATGCTGTTATGTTGACTCCCAGGACTTGAAAAGATATCCCAGCAGCACTGTCTCTACTGATGTAGAGAGCACTGCCTTGTGCATATTGCTGGCACTTCAAAACACACCCTGAATAAAGGAACAAGTAGGGAAGGACCATGGGGGAATCTGAGCACAAATGTTCTGCCTTGAATAGAAGCATGTGTGAGCTGCCAGCTTTTGAAAGGTTTGTGGTCATTTGGAGGGAATCTTTAGCCATCTACACAGCTCAGGGAAGGCTTGTTTTATTCAGGAGAGCTGAGGACTGGGGTCTACATTTTCTGAGTGATTAGGCCTCTTAAAATCTCTTTTGATGCATGAAATACCTAATATGTGCCTATGATGTCATCATTTGAGTGAAAAAGACCTGGTTTGAAACACTCCCAGCTCTCACTGATGATTGCAGAGGTCCAAAACCAAGGATCCTGTCTACATTTTGCAGTTTGTATCAGTTTATGTCACAATAAATCAGCTTTGTTCCATAGATAAAGTCCCTCTTAAAACAATGTTTTGTGTTTAGTTTCCCTATCAATTAAAAGTAAAACCATGTAAACTCTTACACAGTTTCCAAATAAAGACTAGAGGCAATTAAAGTAAATTGATCTAGAAATAATCAGATCTCTCACACAGACACACACACACATTTGGATGTTATATGAGGAATATGAAAATGGTGGGAGTACACAAGGAACAAAATTGAAAGGGAAAAGTGTTCCAAGAGCTCTAAATTTAGCATGATACAGAAGACAGAGTGTTGGGCAAAGAGAAATCAAACTGTAAGGTTGTTTACCAAGTGTTATGATGAAATGATACCTAACAGAGCTGTTTCCCATTAATCCCCTACCTGGTACACCTTCCCTGCTCATTACAGATTGCTCTGGAGATGAAACTGCCTTATCTGTGTAGTACTGCTCACACATCTGATGCTGGGAAATTACCCATCCTAAACTATGAACAAAAGCTGTGTTGCATCTTAACTTGCTTATAAATGTGTGGTTCTTCCCGAAACTCTAAATACAAAGCTCTGGCATTTGAGCATAAGGGCTCAAGCCTGTCATCCTCCTCAACACATTCAGAAGGGCCCGGTCAGGGCATTATTTTGGGCATTTTGTGATGTCCTGCACAGAGCATGTGATGAACCTTGGCTGATTCTAAAGCTGTCCCCAAAGAGAGTGGCACAGAAAGGGGCACCACTGGGATCTTTGTGTGGGCTTTTGTTCCTAGGATGACATGGTGGCATTTCAGCCTCACTGCAGAGTCCTTCCATCAAAACTAAGTTCTTAAGCTTTGCTTAGACCTGAAAATTTCACAAGAAATAGGGGTAGGGTGATGCCTCTTTCCTCAGTAGAAAGAGCCTAATTCCAGCTGATCTTTGAGTCCAAAACCTGGGTTGTTTTATTATTTTTACAGGAAAAAAAAATGCATGTTAAATAGCTCATTGTAAATGCACAGATCTGCAAAGCTCTGTATTTGCCAATAATCCCCAAATTTCCTGTACTGGCAGGAGATGTTTCATTACTAAGAAAAAAAAATTTAATCATAAAGAACATAAAGAACAAAAAAATATTTAGACATCATGAAATATTTTAATGCAAATTGTAGGTATGTGGACTAAATTGCCATGTGATCTCCATTGTTTTTTAGGCAAATGCATTTGCCTAATTCATAGCTCTTGTATGCCTGTGCTAACAAGGGATGAGTGACCACTTGGCTTGTAAAACTAAATAGACCCTCCATTTTTCAGCCACATTGTTTAGGGCAAGTTGAAAATTTACCCTAAATCTGATTTAATATCTCATAGCCTGATTTGTATGTGCTCTGCTATAAATGGTCATTGACTGAGTATTCAAAGCAGGAAAGCAAGTGATCTACACATAAAGAATGACCACTAATCTTCACAAGGGGCATTTCCCTGTACATTTGAATGCTTTATTTGGTACAAATCCTCAGCTGTAAACTCCAGGTTTGATTGTCCTCTCACAACAGTGTAAATCAGAAGTAGTAGCTCTGCTGAAGCCAGTAAATTTATACTGCAGTAAATCCACCATAAGAAAAGAATCAGTCAATATCGTTACTGTTTGGAACGGCAGTAGTAATGACATGTAAAAACTCCAGTTTTTTCAGAGGGCATTACAGCAAAGGTTTATTGAAAGACACACTCTTCTATACAGTGTTTGGGTACAATGAATATAATTGGTCATTTAGAGCCTACACCTCTCTGTAAAGATCTTTGCCAGTAAACAAGTTGGAAAAACACCAGATGTCAGGAAAAGCGATATCTACAAGGATTGTTTGGGTTCCTCCTTATGATTTCCCAGGCCAGAGTAGGAAACAGCCTCAAGCTACTGCCTGAAGCCTAAAAATCTATTTTCTGACCACTGTCAGTTCCCACAAGTCAATTCCCTGTTGACATCAATAAAAAGAGCACCAGGTCCCATACAAATAAATGGCAAGAGGCTTCCTTGTGTCCATTCCACTTGACAGAAGTTATTTGACAAGTTCATTTAATGAGGTCTGTTTAGGCTGTGCTACATTTCACCTTATGTTTATATGGTAATGCTTAGAAACTGGTTTACTGCATGAAATGTAACATACTTTGATGCAGTCATCTATATGTGAGAACAGGAGATTAAATGTACCACATATGGAGAAAATTTACAATTCAGTGTTCCCAAATGGCATCTTTACATAATTGTTAGAATACTTAAAGGAGCTGAATAGCTGTAGTGGTCAAAAAGAGAAAGAGACTCATAAAGCTAATGATAAATAAATATTTGCACACACATGACACACACTAATTTAATGTTAGAAGAGAGGAAAAGATGCTAGCTGTATTTCCCATAATAATATATATATATATATATATATATATATATATATATATATATATAAATTTAAATATGGCACAGATTTGAATCCTGTATTTTGCAGGATTGTTAAATGTTCCCTGAAGTTATACTTTCCACTATATTTTTTAGTAGTAAGCAAAAGTTTATCTCTTTAGAAGTCTGTAAATTCTGTGAAGTGACAGGTTTTGCTGTAAATAAGATTTTGCTTTGGAACAATAGAGGCAATTCCCTAGTTATCAATGCACCATATTGCAAGGATTGCAGAGACCTCAGTCATTGGGGCTCTTGGCAAAAGTAACATCCTTTGACAGCAGTTTGAAAGCAGCCCCCTTGCATGTCAGAGACAGTGTGAACCCAGAGCTGCACAGGCTTCAGCAAATTTTAAAACAACTTTCTAGATTTAGCTCTCCAGCTAAACAGATTTAGCCAATTATCTGCCAGTGGGATCACATCATTTGTGGCTCCAGGGCTGTCTCTGCCAGCAGCAGGTTTTCTGGCTGGCATCATCAGGCAGCGTGACCAGGCTCACTGTTGATCTCATTTTTTTCTCTGGAATGTGTTTAAGTGGAAGCAGAGCTGGTTTGGTACCAACACCTCATGAAAACAAGAAGGTTTCAGCACCAAGGCTGAGTTGGAGATGTCCTGCACATCTTGGTGACAGGGAGCCAAGTACAGGGAAGAGGAGGACAGAGGCCTTTGGAATCTGAGGGATGTGTCAGTGTGGAGACAAAAAAGTCTCCTCCTTTATCCCCCAAAACACTGCACCACAAGAGTTAAAATAGAAGAAATTTTCAACTCTGCTGTATGGAAATGTGGGAACCTGCAGCTGAAAATGGAAACTTACCCAACCCCTGAGATGTTTCCAAGAAAGGACATGCTTCACCTGTGAATTTATCCTGAAAATGGAATGCAGTAAATTCTACAGGGCTGAGTATGATAGCTCTGTGGAATTACACATGTAATGACATTTTGTACAAAGAAGTCAATGCTTCGATTTTTGTCTCAATTCATGTTGAATCATGTTGCATCTCATAGTAGTAACAGTAGTTTTCAGATACCATTAACATTTTTTGAAGCAACTGTTTAATATTCAGGGCTTCTTTTTTGTCTGATTTATCAATATCATGAGTTTAGAGGGGCTTCAGGGCCAATGTTTGTGCTGGAATACACACAATCATGAAAAATCTTTTTGCTTGACAAGCCAGCTCCTCCCTGCTCACTTCTAGAGTTTTCATTTGAAACCAAACTGTCTATTCTTTCTCTAAAAATTGTTTACTGCTCTTTTATTGTCACTTGCTTTCATAAATGCTGTCAGTGCATATGATACCCTCTCCACTTCAGAACTTGCTGTATATTCACAAAGGTGATAAAATTCATTTGATTTCCACTGAAACAAGCTTGAGGGCCCAGTTTACAGAATATCTCTTACAGTCGCGTTAATTCCATATTGTGGAAATTTAGCTGGGAATTACAAACAAAATAATAACCATTCTATCTAACTGGTGTAAAGGTTGAATCTTAAGAGTATAATCAGGTTCCAGAAAATGGAAATATGCTGTGTCATACGTAAAAAACTGTCTGCATAGTAAAGCTGTAATTAAAAATTTATTAATATTACTATAATTAATATCAATTTGAATTAATTCTTCCCTGATACATACTCTTAACCTGTAAGTGGAGCACATGCAGTTAAAACTTTCAGTGAGCCCACTGCAAAGCTTGACTTGAAATTCCTAAGATATAACTTTTCTCATCAGTATCTAAATTGTTTTTGTTGTTGTCTTGGTTTGGAAAGATAGGTTTTTGCCAGGGAAACTGGGGTTTCCCTTACAATGGAGAATATAAACCCCTCACCCCCCGCCAAGTTATAATTTTGCAATCAAGGGCTCTCAGGCAAAGATTTTGGGGATAGGAATAATAGTTCTTTACTAAGAATATTAACAATACGAATGTAATAGGAAACAAAACCACCCAACCAAACGAGCAAACAAACAACAATTTTGGAAAACCCTGACAGAGTCAGAGCTACAACCTGACACCCTGTGGGTCAGGGTGTTGAAAGCAGTCCAAAAGTAAGTCCTTCTGAAGTGGCAGATGTGGTTCTGTTGAAGTAGAGATGATCCTGTAGCAAAAGGGTCCAGGGGTGGTGAGGAGGGGTCTGGTGATGGTGAGATGGGGTCTGGTGTTGGTGAGATGAGATCCTGTCTTCCTCCCAGAAAACTGGGTGAAGCTAGCAGCTTTCGTGTCCCTGTGTCTCAGTTTATCCAGACAGAAGAACTGCCTGCCCACCCTCCCCCCCCCCCACCCCACCACTGCCAGGGGGATGTGATGCATCTCACAATAGGATGATGGAAATGCACATGCACCGCTCTGCGGGGGAAGGCCTCAGGCCTCTCCCCCCTTGAGTTACCAGAGATAAAGAAAAACATCTTCTCAACTACTGTTAACAGATGAAAATAGAACACATATTTGGTTCCACAACCCAAGAGAGTTGTTATATAGTGTGTCTATACCATCATCTAGTATCATGCAAAACTAGCCCATAGCCATCGCCCTCACAAAACTGAGCCCAGGATTATTTTGTTTAAACTTGGAGAACAGAGGAGCTGGATCAGAGAGGAGCTCAGACTCCCCTGTTGTTTTGTTGGCCCCTTCCCCTGTCTAGGGCTGTGTCAGGGCTCTGCTGCTCCTCTGGAAGGGGCTCTATCAGCTCCCTGTTGTAGCCCCACAGCGCCACCACCAAAGAGCTGCTGTTCCTGGTAGCGTGAGCCTGGAGACCTGAGCTTCCAGCCTGCAGCTCTTGCCCTGATCGCAGCAATAGATCTGCAATTGTGGAACTGGAAAATAAACCCAAACCACCAGGCTGCAGCTTTTCCTAAAGCTTAATGATAATCCTTTGTAGTGTTTCTGATTTGAACTATCACTAACAACTGCATCAGTAGCAGAGACTCTGAAGATAGGCTGGTCACAGATCAGATGGATATCAGGAAACATGAAGAAGCTCCTTAATTAATTTCTAATCTTTTTTCAGCCTTAATCTTCTTTTTTATAGTAAGATCTGGCATTATAAATTTTCTGCACACATGCTTTCTAGATGATGTAGATTAAGTCTTAGGTCTCTGAATTGCTAGAAGCAGCATGTTGGTAGGTTAGTTCTTACTGCAGCCTCATACTGGAACACCCAGGATTAATCACTGTGGGCTGATATATTCAGCTAAAATATTCATTAAAAGTATGTGAAGTCATCCAGGATTTTAATCCATGCTCTGTTCTGTTTCACAAGGGTTTGTTCAATCTCTTTGCCACAGCTAGGGCTGTTTTATTTGTGCATTTATTCCAGAATTAGACTTAAAAATAGCAGTGCTGGGATAGGGAGCAGGAGGGTACCAAGTGAATATCTTGTTTCCAGGAATAAGAATAAATTGTTCTGCAGATATTTTGAGTAAATACTGTATAATCAAGAGGTGGAGCTTTTTTTTTTTTTCCTTACTAGCAATTGATAAAGTGTATTCTAATTTATTTTGTGAATGCATGAAGTAAGTGAAGAAGCCTCTTCTACAACCCTAACAAATAGAGATGCAAGAAAGGTAGCCACCAAGTGCCCTCCTCCACCCTTACCCTGGAGCAGAGTCTGAAGTCTCACAATTTGGAACATTTGAAACGTATGTTAGAGAATTCTGTCCCTATCAAATTCTGTAGCAAAATAGTTTCAGGATCCTAAAGAAGGTCCATAATTGGCTTTTTTTCTCATGCTTTCTAGAGAGGCTTCTAAACTTCCCTATGGTTAAGCAGGAATTTTCCATCTAGATAAGAGGTTTTTTTTAATAAGGAGTTAGTCAAATTTAATAACTATCTGGACAACTCTCCCCTGATCTTGTTTCTGACACTTCCAATAGGAGACTTACAGGTTGTAACCATAGAGGAGAACAGAATGTTCATCCCTTCAAACATGGGAATGAAGATAGGTCAGTGCTGACAATGTGTTTTAAATTGTTCCTGCCTCAGATGCTCTTGCAGCACTACCAGATCCACATTTAGATAAGAATTTATAATCTGTCCCACTGCCCTGGTGCGGAAAAAAGTGTGTTCAAGTAGCTGGGCTGCAGCACTGTGCTGTGAAAGTGAAAGGACGAATGTTCACTGAGCATTTCCTGTTGGGTAGAACACACACATCCCTGTGCTGCACACTTTCATCAGGATTTAGGTGAGTTCCAGACTTGCAGAAAGTATTCAATTCTTCCACAAACACCAAGAACAGAGACACACAACAGACAGTGAGTTTACCCAGAAGAGCAGGAGACACTTGAGACCTCCCCATGTGTGTTTCACTTCCTGAGGAACACAGGGACAGGTACTACACAAAAAACAGACTTAAAATTATGGCTATCCCCTATGTATAGGACTGTAAAAAAATAGATCAAACTAGCTAATCCACTGGAAGATGGAGGAAAAATCCCTTTGCACAATTACAGATAAAAACATTAGGATTCACATTTTCCTAATAGCCTAAGGGACATATTTAGGAGTTTCTGAGAATTATTAGAAACCTATAATTTTATGACTTACAGAATTCTGTTTACGTAGCACTTCAGAGAAGGAGGTTATGTCAGCTAAATTGCTTGGATAGGGAAAAAGTTAGCCTAGGTCAGGATTTCTCTGACTTGGAGCATGTGTGGAGCACTCCTGGTCTTCATGTGCTTTCAGTGCAGGGCTTCATCCTCTGGCAGCTGCTGGAAACAGTTGTGGGTCAGGGGGAATTAAGTCACTGACATCTCTCACCTTGTGCCTCATTTCAGGGTGGTGGTCCAGACTTTGAGGAGCACTCCCCTCGAGTGTAGATATTTTATCTTAGAGGTTGCTGGTTTGACATTTGCTTTGTTTTCATGAGACAGGACATACTACAAAAGGTAGGGATTTAGGAGTATCAACCTTTTTTTTTAATATATAAATGAAAAAGACAACATGCAACAGTATGTAAACCAATCTGAAATCCCTTAAATGTGATCTGGCCATAATATTTCTGTTCAGGCTTTTACTCAATATCTATTACTGAGTTGTCAATTATCAGCTTGTCACTCAGTGCTTTTGTTATGCTCTAGCCTCTATAAATTTATGTTTCAAGCTGGGGTTTTTTTTTTATGTTATGAAAGCATAAGCTGGTATAGGAAACAGAAAAAAATCAGAAAACAAACAAACAAAAACCCTCGATTTTTTTGAAAGAGCTGGAGTTATACCCTGACTATGTATCTCTGACTTGACATGCAAATAGCCACCTATGTGCTTGGATAATTACATAGATGCTTTGAGTACCTGAGTGGATATATATATATATATATATATATATATATATATATATACATACAAACCCACAGTTTTTTTATATATATATACCCCTCAATACCAAGCTGCACCCCTCAATACCAAGCTGCACTCACTCTTGAGGTGGAACTTTGAAATGGAAAAGTCTTTCTGATATTCTAACTGGCACATTTTAGGATATTTGCCCCTACATGGATTTTCTTAGACTCTGAGGTGTACAAGAATTTTCTGTTTTTTCCATTTTATTTGTTTGGCTTTTAACATTTGTGCCATCATCACATGAACCTTCTGCCCACTCAGCCATGTCAGGCAGACTGATTGAAGACACCCTGACACTCCTCAATATGTGCAGAGGTTTCATATACTCAAAGAAAAGTAAATTCCAACAGTGATGAAAAATATTTTCACAATTAGAGGCAGCTTTTTTAATGTTCCAATGTTGGCCCAGGCCTGGGGTTCCCACCACCTTTCCTCTGTGAGCCAGAATGTCATCTGGAAGTATTGGGCACTTTGCCCCAGTGTTCTCATTCCAAATGAATATCAGCAATGGAGGGATAACGGATTTGAGCTCCAGCAAAAACTTCCCTTTTAAATTCAGCCCTTTGCCAAGTCTGTTGATGCCCTACTTTCAAGACCGTCATAGCAAGCAATTTTGGACACTATCTGTTTATTAAAAAATGCTAAATTCAATACAGCAATATCTTGTTAGAGAAAATTCAATTCATCAATAGGTTTGCATTTTAAAAATGATCAAAGGAGTTCTTTATTAGGCATCATCTAGGCTTTAGTAATATATAGTTGGTACAAAAATAATAAGACATAAGCCATATTAGACTTACAAATCTTTAAATTACATCAGAGAGTGGACATTTTTCTCTAAGTGAAGCGCTAGGAGCATTTCCTGTCTCTACTTTAGCCTATATTACTCACGAATTACATACCGAAACCTGGTACTGCTCAGAGATTCCAATGGCTCAGGGGCAGCAGAATCTGTTCATATAAAACCATTAAAAATACCAAGTGTGCTGAAATTTTCATTGGACTCTTGTAAGCAATATTTATTCTGACCTGCAAGAGTTAATTTCTGAAAGCTCCAGTTCCGCTTAAGCACTGTCTAATTAGTATGAACATAAGCACATTTAAAGTGTTTTCCTCTGCTGCAGGCAAGAACAGCAAACCTGAGTGTGAGAAGGAACTCTAAAACTGATCTTTGTTAGGGGTAAAGAGAGAAAGGCTGTCTTTACAGAGTAAGATGTTCAGCACCTCTCAACTCCTCAGCTTTAATTAATCCCAAATAGGACTGTGAGCACAGAAGTGCTTGTGCAAGCACCCAGAGCTGGGGGAGGTCCCCCTGTACAGGCATTTGAGAGCATCCAACCCCAGTTTGCCAAAAAGAAGGAAAAAAGGTATAAAAAACAGGAGGAAAAGCAATTGGTGATAAATAGGATTGTGGATCCATAGCTGAATATGGACTATTGAGTCTTCCTGGGAAGATAATAGAGATGAACTTGTCAAGAAGTTTCAACAGATGAAATCCTCCTGAAACTTTTAAAATATAGGTGATAAAATACTTCTTAAAAATGAACTTTTCTGTGTAGAAAGCTGAGATTCTCTCTCATCTAAATTGTATCCCTATTGGAAAAACATTTTCATATGCTGATTCCTTGCTACCTTTATCCCATAACTCCTTCCTCTTTTCCTTAGGGTTTCTTTTTCAGACCCAGATATGTCTGTGCTTTGTAAGCAAAGCAACCAAGAAAACAGAGCAGAATTGGTGGGAAACTGACACAGTAGAAAAACTGATTTTCTAATAGGCTCTTTCAAAATAGTTTGTCACCATTTCTTTAGGGTTTGAACTAATGGAAAAGTGTCTTTCACTCCACATAGAATAAGGCTTGTGTGGGAATGATGTAAGAGGACAAAGGTTCTTCTTGGTATCCAGAGCCTTGTTTTGGTTACTTGTAAAAATACTGATTTATACAACTGCAGCCTACATGGAGCTTTACAGGAGATCAGTATGTTGAGCAAAGGACTGGCTCTTCCCCTGTAGCCATGGAATCCATAAACACAGCAGGGAATGGGGAAAAAAACAACCAACTAAACAAAAACAAAACAAAACAAAAAACTAACCAAACATAAAAACAAAAAAGGAAATAATAAACACACAATCTTTTTTACCAAATTAAGAAGAGGAGTGCTCCTAAGTTAATCTGGAGCTCAAATTCATGCTGTAACCCAAATTTCCTACTCTTCTATCCACCTTGCATTGTGCATTGTCAGGGGAAAAAATGAAGAGCTTTGGCAGAGAGGGAAGTGTCAGGAAAAGCAAAAATGGGTTGAAGATAGGGGTTGGTTGGTTGTTTTTCTTTTATTTTTACCTCTTCTGCAGTTGTGCTGTTTTCTCAACATAAAAAGTACACAGATGTTTTTGAGACAGACAAAATGAGAACAGTAAAACCATCCTCTGTTAAACTGGAAGAGTTATATTTGGAGCTGGAAAGGCTAATTTATTCACCTTTTTTAAAGAAATAGAAAAAGCAGGCTAGGACAAAACAGCTCTCTTCTTCTCAAAAAAAAACCAAACAAAAACAAACAAACAAACAAAAAACAACAACAAACAAACCCCCAATGAAATATGCTACTAGGCAGAATAACTCATAATTTTTGCACGCCACAAAGGATTTGTCTTGACACACAATGCATTTTATTGAGGTCAATTTTCAAGTTATCTAAATTTATCTAAACAATCTCTACCTCTAGAGGTACAGGGCTTGGAAAATTATATTGCAATAATTATGAATTTATTCCTTGGCACTGATTTGAGAAGCAGTGAATATTGTGAATAACACTGTTCTCAAAAAATTTCTTAAAAAGCTGGTAAAACTTTTGTCCCTTTCATGCCTAAAAAGCTGAGTTTATAAACTCTACATTTCCACTGAGTTATAATTTCAGTAAAGCATCACCATGTTTCTCTGGCTACACCACAGCTCAGACACTGCAGTTTTTCTTAGGATCAGTTAATGGAATGTCATTGCTGGAGTGAGCACAAGATCACAAAATCAGCAGCAGTCCCTTCATTATTTTAGAGAGTTTATGAAAACTTAGTACGTCTAGAAATTCAAACATCCTGGCAGCAAAGGAACTAGAGAAATAAATAACTACAACAAGTGGTGTTTTCTAGCTCTTGTAAAATTGAATCACTAACCTTAATAATGGTGTGTGTTGACTGTGGTGTAAAACGCATGAGCTTTGAGGGCACATCCTTTACCCTGGGCAGGAAGCTCTATGATTCTCAGGCACTCGGATGCAGAGCTGCTCTGCATGCACAACAACAACAAGAAGAAAGTTTTTTTTATTAATCTCAGCCTGTGTGAGAGGACATTTTTCTCTTCCTTTTCAAAGTTATTAAAAAATAAAATATTTCCCTTCTGTAGATGTATATGTAGAGATATAAACATGTTAAGGAATATAGATGGAGGTAAATAAAGTAGTGAGTGGATTAATAACCTATGCAACACTACAGTATTAATTACTTAACCTGAAAGATACTACTCAAATTAATTTAGCACAGCCTTTTTGCTAATGCTATGCACAAATAGTAAAGCAGAAGATGCACCAACAGTTTAAAAGAGAATTTAAATCAATCAACAGGCTATATCTCATCCTCTCAGCAGGGAAGGATGTGTTAAGAATAAAAGTACTGAAGGAAATGCAGAAGCAAAATTAAGATCATGGAAAGCTGGAACACATTTATTAATATGCACTTGATCAAATGAGATTTAAGCATCAAATGTCTAAGTCTTGCGAGATGGTAAACATAAGGAAATTAAAACACACTAATTTCAATATGCATCCTATAAATTTCTGTCTGATCTGGATTCCTTCGGAAAACCTCTAGCTTTTCAAGCCAAGACCTCTATGAAGGAAGTGCTCTGAAATCAGGCAGCTCCAAAAGTCAGTGCATCTCAGTATAACTCACTAAAAAGGAGCTCAGGTCCTCTGTTTTTTAATATATTCAATTTTACCTTTTGAACCCACATAAAAAATGGAAAAAGCAATTTTTCATTGATCTGGATTCTTCACAAATTTGTTGGCTTCTCTGCCATTTACAACCTTTTAATTATTTATGTAAGCCTTCAGATTTTGAAAAGGCAGCTCTTTTGACATCCCTTTAGCAGAGACAAAAATTATCCTTAATAAAACTTTGAATGCAGATTCTTCAAACAAAACCAAACTAAAATCACTTTATAGACTGCAAGACTATGTTAGGGTAAGGAGTTCTCCAAATCCCAGTTATTCCTTTAATTACTTTTTGACTTAGCCTATTTCTAAACTAAGGTTAATAAACTAAGAGGAGCATGCAAATATAAATTTTCCCTCCTTCATATAATCCTTGTGACTGTCACAGCACAGGATGAGAGTTGTCATCAGTGGTAAAAAAGTGGCTGTGGACACACAGGATTGTGAACAGCTGAGTTCTGCAGGCAGTGAAAGTCTGGCTTAGAATGCCCCAAAATATGGTTTTTTACTCAAAATGGAATATTTTAGATGAAAGAGAGCATGGTATCACTGCAAAGCTGGAGTCAGCATACCCGGCAATTATTAATGCAAGACATCATAAATTTGGCTGCATCTGCTTTAGGCTCCATAGTTACTAACAAGCAGAAGTCATTGCATTAATGGAGTAGTGGAAACATAATGAAGCACTTTATTATCCCTAAAAGGCAGCATGTGGCACATGGGCTCTGTGGGGTGTTACCAGTGTGCTTGGAGCAATTTCATTCCTTCACATCCTATGGCATATTTCACGGCTAACCATGACCCTGCGGGTCCCCTATTAAAATTATATTTTGTTACAGAATGGAGTATACATTATTGAAGCACATGATTTTCATCAGTGAAATTTGACATATTGTGCTCATCAGCCAGTAAGCCTGAATATTTAATTTATGAGGTTAACTACACATTCTTTACAGACCAGTCACATGGGAAGTAAACAGGAAAAACTACAGAGAAGTGAATGGGAAAAGTTACTACTGAAATGCTTTAAAAGCAGAAAAAAAGTGTGTCGTGCCAAATGCTGGTAGATGACACATTACATTAGGCAGGTAAATGGGTCAATTGGGCTCATTAACATCATTTCCTTTTTAAAACTTTTCAATTGAGAAGATGAAAAGATTATGTTAATCTTTACACTTCTCTCTTATATTTTACATTTTTCACATGAGCCTTTTTAATCAAATATTGATGATGATGCCTGTTGTTCTTCAAAGCACAACAATTAGATTGCAGCTCCCTCCCAGTAAGTGGTGTTTTCTTATCTTTATTTTCCATCTCTCCACTTTTTGTTTTCATAAACACAACATAACAATATTGAATTCTTGCCAGAAAAGCCACTCTGAATGTTTTATCTGATGATTTAAAAACCACCAGAGCCTGAACCCCCAAACTCTTCAGCCGTGGAACAGATCCCAGAGTTCTGTCCCACAGCTGAATCTACCACTCCTGAATTAAAGCCATGGATAACAGCCCTGCCATATAAAACTGATGAGTTTTCTTCTTGACTGTGTCTCTGTGGGATACAGGTAAAGGCTATATAGGATGGGTGGACGCTGCTCTCTACTGGCAGCAAGGAAAGCATGCAGGAAACAGAATTTCCACTAAAATTACTTTCAAAAATAAAGCCTTTGCACAATTTCTTTACATAATGTTGCATACAGTGATTAAGCATAAAGGCAGGGGAAAGGTATTAGATAGCATAACTCTTCAAATGTACAAATATTCATTGAAAGCACCTAAATAAATTGCATCTTCTTTGGAAAATAATTGCTTAAATAAAATTTTGAAAGTTCTTTTTTGTACATGTATCTCCATACACACAGAAAATACTTCAGGACCAGGATAAATATCTCAAAAGTTTGGAAAATTGATAGAGCAGCTGTCTCCCTCTTCAAGAGAAGACTTCAAAACACAACACCCTTTAAACAGCTCTTAAATAATTTAGAATAAAAACTCTATAAAATCATTTTATTTTCCAGCTTGGGCCCCCTCTAGCAGCAGACAGAGGAATCAACACCATAATACTACTAAAACTTACTGGATGCCATAAGCATAATATTAAGAGAATGAATGTTCTCATGTAGCCACTTGTCCTAGGTTACAATGTAAGATGTGCCCAAAGTATATATTCTATCACCACCTTCATGAGCTGTTGAAACCAGGTGGGGCAGTGTTTCCCTTGCCCCTTCCCTCTGGACTATCTCCTGTTAATGGGCCATCAATGCCTTGCTGCAGGACTCACAGGTAACTCCCTCCAGGAGCCATCTCTGTTTAATGGGCAATCAAGGACCCACTGCATGACTGGTGGAATGATATCAGCCCATTGTGAGATGCTCTGCCCAGGGGGAGGAGCCAAGCATTCTCACCTGGATATAATCTGGGATTTGGGACAGCACAGGGAGTCCTTACCCACTGGTTTCCTGGAGGACAAGAGCTACCAGGCCTTTCTATGGGATCACTGTTTGAACAAGACCACTTCACCTGGACTGCTACCACCACCCTCACTATCAGGGTGTCAAGTTTTATTCTAGCTATGTCAGTGATCTTCTGTACTACTGCATTTATTTTATTTTATTTTATTTTCCTCCTATTAAATTGTTTTTCTGATTTGAAGTCTCACACTGGTTTTGCTTTCAAACCAGTACACCACTGCTGTGAAATAAAGGAATATGATTCTGCTGCAGAGAGCAAAGCAGGTTGCTCTGGCAGGTTACCTTTGAAATTCCGGTTTGGTGCAGTGCCTAAAAGTCAGATTTCGGATCACAGACCTGAAGTCTATGTAAACTCTGATTTCAAACTCTGAAGCAGCCTCTGTTTTGCACAAGGGAGGTACTTGCTACAGTCCAGTCAATTTAAATCAAAGAGGACAAAACTTATCACAGGATATGGTCAAGATACTGTGAACAACCACCAAAACAACCCTATTAAATGAAAGGAACTTGCTTGAGGGACCTCAGAAGAACAACTCAGTTTATCACTGCATATAGAAACTCAAGTTCAGATGCCATATCAGAGATGAAATTTTCCATAGGACAATTTTTCCTAACTGTCAGGAGGAAAATGAACCAACCTGGCAAATATGTTTATGTATCCGTATCCCAGTGAGACAAAAAAACAATTGCACAATTATTTTGCATTTTTTCACCTTGAGATCCATAGATGGGGGGTGCTATGACCAATTTAATATTAATGTTAATGCATTAATGTTTCATGGAGCACCTGTCCCTCCATGGAGCTGCTCAGGGAGAGGAGTTGCACAGAAATCCAGTGGCACGTCACAGGTTCCTTGGGATTCTCATGGCACTGCTGCCATTGTTGAGGTGCAGAAACCAAAGGTAATGGCAAAGTGGTTCAGGTGCTGCTCACAGAGGAGGAAAGCCCACAGTTCCCACCCCTCCCAGAGCCTGCAGAGCTGCTTTCTTATTCTGCTGGGACACAGGACTCCAGCAGGAAAGAATGGAAAAAGCCAGGCAGCAGATGATGAAAAACTGGTTATTGCAGTACATAAAACCAGGGCACTATAACTCCTTCAAAACACAACTCAAACCTTGGTGATTTCTTTCCCTCCAAGGCACTAGGCCTTCTTAGAACTGTATCTATTTTCTTCCTAAAGAAAGTAACATCTAATATTGCAGATAAGATCCAAGGACACCAGAGCAGGCAGCCATACACAATTGATTTTCCTGCTTCCTTACATTTAGTGCTGGTCCAATGGCAGGTACTGATACAAGTTTAAAAACATTCTTGGAACTAATCTTCAGCCCTCTTTTAACTTAAATAAATCCACTATTTCACTATTTGTAAAGGCTCCAGGAAGCAGAGGGCCTGTGCCACCCCTTGAAGTTGACAGTGAACTGCAGATGTAGCAAGGAATTGAAAGGCAAAGCATCCATCTCCTTTCCTCTTGCATTCCCTGCTCACATTTCTAGTATGGCTTCACCCTGAAAAAGGCTTCTTTTTCTTTGTCTCGGGGTTTTGAAGGCTGTTTTAGCAGAGGCTGTATTGTAAAGATGTAGGCCACAAAGGAAGTTCTGAAAAGTATTTTGTTCGGGACTATTTATGGAAGAAAAGACAAAGGGAACAAGATATACAGCTGGGACAAAACAAATATGTTTTCACAGATGCTGGGTTAAAGAACACTGGTTTTTATGTGGCTTTTTTTGTTTGGTTTAGGGATTTTTCTGTTTTTTTGGGGTTTTGTTTGTTTGGGTTTTTTTATTGTGAGGTTTTTCCTAATGGTCATAAAGTTTGTAATGTTTCAAGATAAACATGCATCAAAGAGATTGTGTTTCTTGGGCGTGCATTTTTACCGACTTTGCTTATGTTCCATCTTTCAAAGAGCAGGGCCTTTTTTTTTTTTTTTTTTTTTTTTTTTTTTTTTTTTTTTTTTTTTGTGATCGCAGGGCCAAGTTATACAGTTACCACAGAATATCCAGATCTTACTGAGAAATGAAGTATGGGCTATATGATCTGCCTATACTTGTGTGGATGTCTTGCATCAAGATAAAGAGAGAAAAAAATGCTGCTGGAGAATTATGTGTGCAAAGCTCTGTGAAGCAAGAATTAAAAGTAATGAGATTAAATAGAAAATAGCTACATCAGGAATATGTTAATAAATTAATTAAAGCCTACCAAAGTTGAAGTGTTCCATAATTAAGACTGAAGCCTGTGAGAGTGCCCTCTTCTACTTGGGGATTTTGCCACAGGTAATATTACCTGTTTGGAAATGTTTCTAAATCTGTGAGGAAAATCAGATCAAATGAGACTGTGGCCTGATCATTAATCTGGATGATTTTGGATTTCCCTGTTTTCTCAGACCAGCTGTATGGATGATTTAATATCTTTTCTCTACTGCAGTCCCATTTCTAGAAAGTAAGGTAAACGTGAATATTGATCTTCCTTAAAAAGAGGAGGTCAAGATTTAGTGCTTATTTCTTTCACAGGTTTGTTTGCTGAGTCTTCATCTTTGTATAACTTTCAAGTCAAACACACAGAGAACAAAGCAGAGCAAGAAGCAGCACAAAGGCCACCACAATGAAGCACCTGACATCCATCTGACAAACTAAGGAAATAGTTATATAGATCTTAACAGGTTTTTTATATGAGCCTTTTAAACTACACTGTAACATTTTATCCAGTCCACATTTAAAAAAAATCCTGTGCTTTCTGGAGTAGCAGAGACTGTTGACTGTGCCAGGAAAAGGCACCATCTTTCCCATAAGGTGCCCATCCTCCATACTGTTTACTTTGTAGGGTAATGTAAAAAATGCAGAAAATACTTCCTTGTTAACTTCTATACCTGTAACCTTTTGTAAGGCCGTATGCAAGTTTGCTTTCCTCAAAACCAACTTAGTTTGATGTTCTGAAATGAGTCACCATCACTTTAAAGTCTGAGTACTATAAACATGGAGAATCCTTCTCTTACCAGTAATGAACAAGTTCAGGAGCTCATTTTCCTGCAGTAGCAGTTAAAACTGCACCTAGGGAAAATAAAATGCATTTGCTCTGCAAAAGGCATTTATAAGTATTGAGCTTGCAAACAGAGGGTGAACACATTTAAGTGTTTCTGTGTCCTAACTGTAAATGGTTAGCACCTGTTACCACCTGCGAAGGTGCTAAGATTTTGGGGTTGTGTATCCTGACAATATCCTGGACTGCAAGAAAGAAATTCACATAGTGTTATGATGGTCCTTCCCATAATCAAGCACAGCCAGCTATAGAGCCTGGGCAAGTCACAGAAAAAAAGAATTCCTCAATATTTCAGCCTTTTCATTCAACTGTAATCTCAGTACATGGGACATATATGACCCTACTTCATAAATGGGCATGTCCTAAAGGTGCAGTTTGGTGCTGAATCTCAAGTGGTCTCTGCAGCTCCTCTTTCTTTTGGCACACACAAAAATAAAACCAGTGCTTCCCTTAAATTTAAGAAGGCACATAAAAGGGTGAGGCCTTGTATTTTTCATATTGAAGATCTTGGACTTTGTCCTTCCTGGTGCGCCCAGTCTGTGCCCATGCAGGAGAATTTAAGTCTCGCTTCTAGTGTTCACACCTCCCCTCAGCTCAGAAATGAGGTACCTCAGATGCTTCACTGCTTTCCTGATATTCTCCATCTGCAGCTATGCAGGGAAATGCTGGTTCCAAAAAGTCAATACCATGTCATTATGAACACTGCATTTTTATTAAGGGGGAAATAAGAAAGACAAATGTTACTCCTGTTCATGAATTTTCCTCTTGTAATTTCCCCTCTCTGCTGTGTGGAGAGTGATTTGATTCACATAAGGGGTTATTTGGGTCAATTTTACTTTGAGAGAGAAAATAATGATAACCTCATTTGAGATTTATGCCCGTTTATGTAAGAAAATGCATTCTGATTTTGCATAGCTGCTGAATTTAACTGAGGGTTCAGTGAAGCATGAGCTTCCAAATGTGAATAAGAGGCTTTAACCATTTTCTCCTGTTTGTTTTTAAACTACATTTGTTACTTAGGATTAGCAATTTTATGTCATTTTTGTACAGTGTACTGAAACTGAGTTCAATAAACTGACCTTCATCCACTTATTAAACTAAACTTGATATTTTATTATTATGCATGCAAAATAAAGTAGAAAAAGTATTTATAAAAGCATTTATAAATAAAATCATTGTGGTTTATTTGCAGTGAACAAGAATAAATGCCTTTATGATTTTTCATAAGAAATTTATTACTGCTTATTTTAGGTTGGAATAAACACACAAAAAAGTAGAACATCTGTATCAAAGTGTAAAGAACTACAACAATCAAAAGCTGTTTAATCTCCTCCATTTAGTTCTAGTGCACAGTCTGTTGAGTATAACTTTTTACAATGTACTGTGCAAGAAAACAGGTTATTCAACTCAGTAATTAGTATTATAAATAAAATGACACTGCAGCAATGTTAATTACCATAGTACTGAGGTAGTATAGGAATAATACATAATAGTCATGTCTTTAATTTTAAATTAAAGTGCAACAAAGCATATTGGTGCTACACTTCTACTTCTTAAATTAAATTATTGTTATTCAAGTGTACATTTGTATCCGTGCAGAATGTTTTTAAATCAATCATAATCCTACTTTAATTCAAGCTGGTATATTTGACTTTCTAATGGCATAAATTAAGGAACTTTTTGATCTAGAATTTTTTTCTAAGACAGTGGAAATCATGACAGAATTATATTCCATATGAAAAATTTCCACAATAATTTTCTTTTTCATTACAGCAGCTGTAAATCAGTTTGCAAATGAAACACAACATTCAGCCTTTTTAAGAATAAAGATTAATCTCAAGGAGCTATTTGATGTGAAGTAGGAACTAGACATATATAATCAAATTGGAATTAATTCTGCACTTCTCTGGCTAAAAGATCTGACAATTGTACACATAAAATATTTATAACAAAACAAAGAGACTTGCATGGGAAGCCAGTGAAAGTTTTTACCTGCAGCTCCAGGAGGCATAGAGTTCCCTATTAATGAATAATTGCATCTCTGCTTTTTGCAGCACCTTTACTTTTGGGTAATTTTGTTATAAATATTAAAAGAATGGGAAAATAATTAAATTTCAGATTTGTTCAAGTGTACTTTAATAATTGATGTCAGCTGAAATGTTCCCATTTCCAGTGCAGAAATTTTGAAGTGAAGGCATTATTCAGATCTGGCATGAAAAGTATTCCAAAAGTAGTACTCTACTTAATTAGAAGTGCAACAGTCCTATTCAGCATGTTAGTCAAGGCTAAAATGTGTACATAGGGTTTTAGCAAAATATTTGAATACACTGTGTAAGGTTCAAAGCAGAAATTGAAGTGTGACCTGAGGTTGGTTATTTCATCTCACAAGATGCATTCCAGTATTTGAGTGAAGGTGTGTAAAAAGCAAAACCTCCAATGAGTTTGTAAGATTTGCAGATTATTTTGAAAAAATCCTTTTTTTTTTTCTCCTCTCCACTTTGTTTAGGTCAGTGGAACAATGTACAACACAGGGAGACATGTGTCCCTGAGGTTGGACAAGGAGCACCTGGTGAACATCTCCGGGGGCCCAATGACCTACAGTCACCGCCTGGAGGAAATCCGATTACACTTTGGCAGTGAGGACAGCCAGGGATCAGAGCACCTCCTCAATGGACAGGCCTTCTCTGGGGAGGTATGTCACCATGGGGGGTGGAACCACTAGGAATTACCCACCTCTTACTTCTGCCTGAAGGTATTTGCAAGTTAATCTGTTAAAATTGTTTTCCTGTAGCCATTCTGAAAATCAGGGAATTGGTTCTTCTTTTTTTAACCAAGCACTGCAAATTTTGTGACTCATTTCTACAAATGACACTGCTTATTGTATATAGAGACACCCTCTATCCTCATCTGTGCTACTTACAAAGTAATCAGGTCTCTTTGGATGGAGCCTTTATGTCTCTTGTAAAGGCAAGTACGAGATTAACTGTAAAAGTAAATCTGGAAGTGCTTCAAATTCCCATAGAAGTGCTACTTTTGCTTCTCACTGGTGTGTAACACTACATTGAGTACCATTCTGCCTTTGAATCATGCAGAAACAAGGTGATACTTGTTTCTGGAGGTGATTCCTCAGAATTCTGCTCAAGAAATAAAGTTAACTGCACACATAGCCCCTGGCATAATATTCATGTTGTATGTTAAATACGTGGCTATAACATGTATTTCCTGTCCCAAGAAAGACCATAATTTCTTGATCCTGATACCTACTCCAGAATGGCCCATAATTCTTGCTGGATAAATATTTTAGTGGCTTAGATGGAACATTTTTTCAAGATGTACAATGAAGTCTTCAGACTTTCTGGGATCTTTCTGTTTTCCTTATATCGGGACATTTTCACATAAAATAGATACATGAGATTTGCAGTACCCCATCATCCTCCAGCTTGGGCCATGGTTGTGAACTATGCAGCATCCAACTCTACAACTCAAAATAATGCCTCACAATAACTTTGTGTTACTGTAGGGATTATTCTGAAAGCCACTCTGTTACCATTCTTTCAGAATACAAAAAAAATAACAGCTTTTTCATCGTAAAGCACTTATTTTCTCAGAGATGAGTAATCACATTAACATCTGTACTATGCATCACAGACTGGTGATGAGTCAGTTAATGTGTGGCATTTTCTTTGGCACTGAGCAACCGCAGTTATTTAAGAGTAAGAAATTAATTGCAGCATTGTCGCATGATGATAATTGATGGTAATCATCGGCTTTGTTTTATAAGCTTCATATAGCCTGTGGCAGCTTTTTTTTTTTGTGAAATTACTAATGTTGTGCACAACTGATTTTGGTTGCCTTTGTTAAATTGTATAAGTGAACTTATGTATTACTCCTTTAAGGGCTGAAAGTAAAGGATGCTGTAGTAAACAAGGTCTTTGCTTTGCTGTTCAGACAAGCAATATTCAAACAAAATAAAGCTGACTGAACATGAAAGCAAAAATCTGAAACATAACACGGCACTTGTGACATATCACCACCATTTCAGATGCTTTTAAAAGAGTTTTTAAGTTTTTAATTCATCAGTACTAGACTATAACAATGTAAAAATGTAGAGCATTGCTTGCAATACTTACTGTTATTAGCTAGGCTCTTCTAGTTTTGAAAGTATGAGTTCTGAAGTACTATTAATATTTGATTTTTTTTAACAGAGACCTCAACATTTCTTAATAAAAGCAGAAAACAGAGCTAAGTGGAAACTGCTGTCAGTCAGCCAGGCACTGCTGGATCTGCAGTGTGTGCAGGATTCATCTTGTTGTCTGAATCCTCCTGCAGTGAATAGAAAGAACTCAGCACCTTCAGAGGATTAATCAGTCCTGATAGCCAGAGCTGGGTCACTTAGGCCAGGACAAGTCACTCTAGAGATGCATTTGCCTTGACAACAGAGCACAGACAAACAGCAGGCAGAAGAGCTGAGATTCAAGGACTCCCATTCTGATACTGAGTTGTGTCCTTTGAGGGTGTTTTTCAAGGTTTCAAAAGCTGTTTTGGACAGGTGGACAGGTGGGCTCCAGCAAGGTCAAGCATTAATTACTAATTCAAGCTTACCCTGCACAGTTAAGTCCTACTTCTAGAACACACTGTTCCAAAGTAGAAGCCCAGGTCAAGTCACTGGTGCTGTATGGCTGCAGATGATGGAGTTCTTCAAGTGTCCATCCACCACGCAAGTGCTGTATAAATGAGTAATCTTCCACAAACTCTCAGCACTGGGGGATGTAACATCTACATGTCCCAGCAATGAGAGGAAGAAACCTGTAAAGAAGCCAGCTGACTTCCATGCAGAGAGTCTTTGTGATGTCATGGGTGCTTTCAAGGCTTGCTGCTACTTACTATTCACTCCGCCTTGGATAATGCTATCAGCAGGGATGGGATAAAGAGAAATAACTGCCTAGGTTCATTAGTCTAATTTAGCTGGTGCAGGTCAGAATAGCAAGGAATATTTGCTGTCTTAGGCTTTAGGAACCAGGGAAAAATCATTGCAGGACTGCACTGTGTGACTACTAATTGCAGACTGAACTGCCAAGGCATTACCCCATTACTGCTGGTCCCAACTGTGTTGGGCGGACCTTGTGTGGGCTTTCCAAAAACCTTTGTTTCACTGGGGAAACAATTCCAAAGTTACCCTAGAAGGGTGATTTATTCCAGTAGATGACAATCAGAATTATTCCTGCTGCTCCTTTCCTCCATTCCCATCCATGTCTCTCCCCTCATTTTCACTGAGGTCTCCAAGTCATAATAGAATCAGGACACTGCAGAGAGACAGAGGGGCCTGGGGAGAGGGCAGGGGACAGGGCAGCAGATGTAATTTAGGCCTGAGTATAGAGTACTGGGAGCTCCCTCCCAGTACTCTATACTCAGGCCTAAATTACATCCAAGTCCAGACAAAGCAGGGGCCTTTCAACAGCATCAATCCACCTTGAACCAGCTGCTAAGTTCTTTACACATCTGGAAATCCTACCTGATGTCCACACTAAAGAAGTAATTTATTTTAGGGACCTTTATTGCCTAGTTCTGCAAGTGGCAGGCACTCAGAGCAAGCTGGAGAGCACTGGAGTGGTACCATGGCATGAAAAACAGCCTAGAAATAGCATATTGCTTCAGAATGTGCTGTGGACTGAATGATACCAAGAGGCTTGTAATTTCCAGGCTTTAGGTTATAACTAGGTGTTAAAGGCTATCAAGAGAGATCTCTACAATAATCTGGTTACCTTTTAGCCCCCAGTTATCACTTTAGTAGACAGAATAATTGAACTAATGTTTAAATAGTTTAAAGGCTTTAAAACGGTGGATCAGATTATCAATATGTTTGGCACTGGTAACATGGAAAGGCAGGCAGGCTTTGGAATTCTTAAATAAATAAATGGAGTATTTACTTGCCCCTGTGATACAGACTCGACTGAATTTAGTTCCCTATTCCTTGCAGGAGCATCCTACTGTATTATAATGATTAAAAGAAAATTTTGACTTAGACAAAGTCTCCAACTAAGATAATTTTTGTCTGCTGCCTAATGCCTCTATGCAAAACAGGTTTTCATGCTTCAGAGTCTGTGTCATTTAATGAAAAGGCATATTTTCCATTCAAACAGCAGAATTGGCCAGAGTGCTGTAGCTCAGGCACTGTCTGCCTTGTTAAAATAAAAAAGGTAACAATTTCTAAAAGGTTCATGTGAAAATGGGACCCTTTAACTTTACCATGTGGCAAAGTCATAAAAAACTTTTATGGTCAGTTTTTTTTTTTCCTAAGCATAAAAATGAAAAATGTGCTGCAGAAGACCTCCAATCACTTTACGGCTGTGCATTGTGGCAGCCTCATCAGTGCCAAGGCAGAAAGTCAAAGAGCTTAGTTATTTGGGATTATGCACTTTTCACAAACTCAGTGGCTGAAACCTTTCAAACAAGAGACCATAGTCCACAATACGTGAAAAAAAAAAATTCTTCTTTGCCCACCCTCCCAAAAACCCATGGACCAATTATAAACACACAATTATTTAATTTGCTACAGAAGAATTAAAATGAAAGTGAGAACTGAATCTGAATAAATGAACACATATTTCTGTACATACAGTTTGGAACTGAGATTTACTTTTGCTGCTGCTAAAAGCTGCTGACAAAACCAACACAAAAAATACAAGAAAATTAAGATAAAAGGAAGAAGCTGGAGGTTCTGAAACACCAGTCTCTTCTTGCTACTGCCATTTCTTTAACTGCAGGTGTGTCCTGTGTGAATAGGGGACTGATAGTGGTATTTCAGGATTACTTATCAGGGAGGTCAGTGTTGTAAATCCATCTTGGGATATTTTTAGAAGCAGGACTGTCAAATAGACAGCCTATGAGAACCAGCCAGCCAGCTGGGGTAGTTCAATCCAGCCTGCACCAGAATTAGAGTACTCTGAATTGTTAAATCACAAACAGTGGCTCTGTTACTGAGACCTTCTGTATACCCCAAACTTGCCTGTGAGGTTGCAAACAATATTCCTAAAACACCTCGTGGTAGTGTCATTTATAGAGGAAAAGCTTGAAATCAGATTGTAACTAACACATCATCCTTCCTCTTCCTCAGAGAGGAAGATTGAATCAGATAGTGATGCCATTGAGGAGGGAGGAGAGGAATCAGATGCTTCTTCCTAACCCCACTCCTCCAGGTGCTCACAGAGCCAGCTGTGAGCAGCCCCTACTACACTAGGTAACCCCAGCACTGCTGCCAACAGCTCAAAGAAGGAAGTTTGACATTAGTATTTTTCAGTTGCTACAGGACACTGGTATTATATTTTGGAGCCTCTCTTGGAAGTGGAGCAGGTAATTTTTAAGTATTTTGGCCAGAAGTTTACTGTATTCCAATGCTTATTAATGTTGAAAAATCAGCCTGTGGAAAAAGTACCAGCTGAGGGAACATGTGTCTAATGGAAGGGGGGCTTTAGTAAAATCTCTATAACCTTCAGAGTAACATTGAGCTTCAAAGAAGGAAGTCAATATTAATTGGGCAAATTAAATTGCTATAGGAATGGAATATAAATCAGGGAAAGGTGGTAATATTGTCATCACTAAAGTATAGGGAGACCGCTCACATGAGTAATTCAAAATCACTAGGACATGAATATATGCTTCAGTTGTAAGAATGCACCTCTGTGCTCTCTAAAGATTACAGATGGCTTCACCCAAAATTTTATACAATATCAATAAAAAGCAGGTTTGAAGTCCAAAAAGACACTTATTCACAGAATATTCTGCACTGAAGGAACCTACAAAGATCATCAAGTCCACCTCTTAAGTGAATGGCCCATACAGGGTTATTGTGTTTTTCTAAACCAAATTCAATTTTATGTTTTAAGTTAAATGAGCTTTTACTGCTTGTTAATATAACAAAATGCAGCTGGTGTTTCTTAACAAGAAAGCCTCTCCTTCTGAACTACTCTGTTGGAGCCCACAAGAAAGATTATTTTCCAGGAACAGGGAACTGAAATTTTTGTAGTGTATTTTACATCAAAAGGCAGTAAACTTCCTGCACTAAGTGCTAAAAATACATCTTAATCCTTACTGACCTTCAAAAGCAGATTCATCTTTAACTTTGTTGGAATGGTTGACTTTTAACTTACGTTCCTGTAATTTTTTTGGCTAGACAGTCATCTTCAAGCCATAGGTATTATAGACTTGTTAAATAAAAAAAATCCCAAACCTCAGTAGCCAGGAGAAGTTCTAAAATCAATCAAAGGTGTAGCAACTATAAATCATTGATCATAAATATATAAATAGAAAAAAATACACAGCAAGTACAACTCATTTTTATAGGAATGGCCACATTGCCAGGCAGCACCAGGGTACTCCCACAGTCACAGGTTTACATTTAGTGCCACTTTTGCCATGCTTCCATTTTTAAAGGAAAATTAGATTCTATAAATAGACTCTTTTATCCCTCCCTTAGGAAAAACCCTTACATACACAAATCAAGTTATATGATGACCAAACTTCATAAAAGCAATAAAGAATTTTACTTCATGTATAATCAGCTTCTCCTATCATAAATAGTGTTCCTGTTATTTTTTCACCTTTCTAAAATTTGATTAGCAGTGGAAATACAAATAAGGCTTTTGACTTTTTTTTTTCAAGGGAAGAAGTTACAGTGCATACTACAGGTCTAAGTGTGCATTTTATGATAGTTCAGGGAAAACAGGAAAAGTCAAATGATTTTATTTGTAGTAAGTTGTAAAAGGGTGTTTCTCATGGTGGATAAATCCCAGAAATTCAGTTACTGCCACAAAAGGAATTGGGATCGGACCTGATGCAGCTGTAGCTCTTCATGGATACAAACTAAGAAAAACATTTGGGGCAGAATTATGTATTTATGTCTTTTAGCAGAAAGACTGACAGTAACATATAATTGAAAGGAACAGTCATTTAATTTTATAATCCCAAACAATCATTAGAAACCATCTGGAGATTGAACGATGTTCAGAACAAATTATTCACCCCTTCTAAAATATGAGACTGAATTTCAGGTACCCAAGTATGGTTTTGATCTTTGCTTTACTCTTTCATTTTCTCAGAATACTAAGGTATTTTCCATGGTCACTGGAGGTGAAAAGTTACAGTTCACATCAAATGAAGAACCTTTACAGCAGTCTTTTATTACATCATCATTTTGATTATTTAGTCATGCTAAAATTGTACTAAGTCTTTTTGGAATAATTAAATACATTCATTTTAGACAACAAAACAATATAGAAGCCACCTGATTTCTGTAGATCATTAGCTGATTTCTAGAAAGCATCTTTAAATATTTGAAAATTTTGTGTATGGTATTTAAGGAAGTTTCCCTTCAAGCACTGAGTGCCAGGCTGTTGAATTTGGGTACTAGCTGCTACTCCATTGACCTTCTCTTTGTCATTCCCACTGATGTGCAACAGGACATTCAGTTCCCAAATCAGTTCTAGCAAGAACCAGAAATGTTTCCCTCTTTGCTCACTGATGCCTGAAAGCATCCACATTCCCTGGATTTCTCCATGTTTTACTAAAACACATGATTATTCTTGGATTCTACATAGCAAATTCCAGGTGCTTGATACAAGGAGCTCCATTTCTGGGGGACAGAATTTTTTCCTTCTGTCTCTTGTTTTCTGAGGATTTTGGGATAAAAGCCCCATAGATTATGTCTACTTTACACTGAATTTCAAGAAACTCTACTAGCAGATTTTTAGAGGTGTTGTATTTAATTATCTACACATATGTGGGCATTTCTTGCCAGAAAACTTTCCTGTGTTGGAAACCACTTTTCTGAACCTTATGAACTCTCCATCCATTAGTAGAATTGCAGAGCTGTCCAACAAATTCCAAGCTTTATGACAATGTCAGCTCATCATGCTCTTGTAGCATGTGACACAGCAAAATATATGCATGGAATAATAAATATTGAATTTCTTAGATACCAAGTGAAGCAGGTTCCTTTAGTAATAAATATATTTTTGCACATGTTTACTTTTTGATTAATAACTGTTCTCTTTTTTGGGAAGAGAGAGAGAGAAGTGAAAGAGTGTCAATGTACTGAGAGCACAGTCTGTCACTGACTGTAATCTAAATCCCCCTGGTGCCTCAATTTTAAAATCCAACATCATAAAGCAATAAAGTGGAGTTTTTCTGCTTAGAGTAGTAGCTGTAGGATTTGCTTTTTTAAAACCACCGGGACATGAAAACATTCAGCACTCTGCACCTCCAGTGTCACTTATGAAGTATTCACTTTGCATCATTGCAAATGATTATCATTTACTTGGGATGACTTCATTTGCTAGACTGACTCTTCTTTAATTAAAGATCAAATTACCTCTGCAGGCAAAAAACTATGTGCACTTTGAAATGGGTTTTGTTTTATGTCACTTGGTAATCAGTTTTTCATTACGCTTTTTGTAAGTGTGAACTTTTCCCCCAAATACATTTAATGTAACCTTCCCAAGAAAGGAGCAATCTACTAACAACCTGTACAAAAGTTCTTGCAGCTACTATGGACAACTACAAAAGAAAATAAATACCAAGGCATTTTTATTATTCTAATTTAGCAAAACATTAAAAAAAACAGTGAGCAGTTACTGTAAACCTTACCTTGGGCAAAACCCTTATGGAGGCAACAGACTGGTCTGGGGTAAAACTATGATTTGGTATTTCTGTACTAAGTATGGACTGCAAAATCCCTGTTAGCCCAGTCTGTCCTCACTGTTAGTACCCCTGAACTGGATGAGGGATGCTGGGGATCAGATAATAAATAGGAAGGTCCAGGGTTAATGACAGCCACAACGCTGAGGATCCAGTGATGCTCCTGAGCCCATTTGGTGCTGAGCACTCACACCCTACACAAGTTTGTCTCAGTAAATGCTTAAGTGGAAGCAAATCCAACTAATTCTGAGAGCAAGCCTGGCCCTTGCACCCAGACAGTGGGGAGTCAGTTTGGAAACTCATCTTTAGGAATTTTTATTTTGCTCCATAAAAATGGAAGAGCTTCAGACAATGAATATGACTAATTCCAAACTAATTCCAAATGGTCTGAACTTGCTGACAGAGTCCTCTCATGGGAGATAGGAATTTCTGCTCATTCCCGTAGCCAGGACAGGCACAGGAGGCAGCCACAGCCAGTTTTCCTCATCGCAAATGGATGTGCTGGTCCCTGTGCCTTGGGACCCAAATGGGGACTTGGGGGCACCACATCCATCTCGGATTGAATGAGGCCAGTAGGAGTTCCAGCTCCCACCTCTCCATCCTCCCCGGGAGTAATCCCTGTTTCCTAATACACAGCTCCCTGACCTTCAGAGTATTTCTATAGCTTCAGTAACTCTTTTGATAGGTCTTTGTCCCTTACTTTATGTTTAACAGTTTCTTATGACATATTTTAATATCTTAGCAAAAAGCCAACTAAATCATGTCATTTCTAGCAGCCTTTTTATTACATTTTCAGGGATTGCTGGGAGGTGGCAGAGTTACAGTTTTCATTTAGAATACTGACTTGACCTTCCTCCATCACTGTAGACCTTTCCTGGCATGCACTACCTCTCAGAAAGTCAAAATACTTTAAATTGAGGTATTTTGTTTTAGCCTTCTCTGGAATTTCAATAAAGACTGAGAAGGAAATACTTCTAAATATTGTTTTCTTTAGACAAAATTGTAATAGATAATGAATTGGGATGTTTTACAAACAATAAAGGGAAGGAAAATTCAGTTTTATTATAATTTCAGAAGCATGTCTTTCTAAAATTATTAAAATTAGAACGGTTTCTCAGGCATATCTACTTTTAAAATAGCAGGCAAGTAGTAGCAGCCACAATGGCATCAGTGCTAACACACTGAAGAATTAAATTTGACAAGGTTAAACCACATTTATTCCAAGCCAATTTTCTTTCCATTCATCATCTAATATCTCACATTCGGTCTGCAATTTTATCTTTATTTAAACTAACTGGATGTTACAGAATACACCTGCCAAGACTTGGTGGTTTAAAATTCAGTAGGAATTAATTAATTATATTCAGCTACTTTTCAGTGCTTTGGTTGGGGTTTTTTAATCTACCGCCATGAAAACATTTTGTCACTGACGATTTACCATAGGCACTTTAGAAAAGCACCATATTCAAGTTATCACACTGAAAGTTCTATCAAAGACAAAGAGAGCTCTGGATTTTAGCTAGAAAAGGCAAGTCCATTACTGTCCATCTCTTTTCACCATCTCGAATTTTATTGACTTTTTCTTATCTAAGTATGAACATGCCACTACCATATAGTCCCTGGAAAGTCTGCTAATAACAGAAACCAGGTGGCAACACAGCCTTCATTTGCTTAACCTTCAGTGTAGGACTGACCAGAAACAGTTGTCACATTCCCTCAAATGCAAAATTCTTATGAATAAAGAAAATAGATTTTTTTTAATTTCTTTTCCAAGGCATGTTCAATGTGAGCAGCCTATATTTTGTGTATTTTGTTACATGAATCTTTGCTCTTCTCACCTGTGGCAGTTTCCTTCCCATTTTCTCTGACAATCAAAGCACAGAGTGATTGAGGCCTGAGCTATCAGTCCCATACAGCACCTCCAGCCCAGCACAGCATGGGGAAATGGTTCCATCATTTCCCATGCTGACACAGGAATTAATCTGACAGCATCCATGGCTACAGGAGCTCAGCCACCCAGTCCTCATTACCTGCTGCTCTTTTGCCTCCCTGAAGACTGAAGTACCCTGGTGAGGTTGTGCAGACCCAACTTCCTCCTCCTGCTCCAACCCACCAAACTTTCAATGCAGCACTTGCACTGCACTAAAATTAAATAAAGCATTAGAGGAGCATGGCATTCAAATTGGGGTTCTGCTAAGATTCTCCAGAAGAAGCAAACTTTTTTGTTTGATTTTTTGAGAGAACAGAAAAGCTTATGGTCATGTGCATAAATGATAAATTCAGCATACTTGCCTAAAATAAGGAATTATGATTCAGAAAAGGATAAAAGACTTCTTAGTACTACTAAGTGTACCACTGTCAAGTGCTTTAGAAGACAGGTTAGTGTTCATTGCTTGCTCTCTTCACATAAAAAACAGGGAAGAGTCAATAAAATATCACAAAAATATGCTACCAATAAAAATATCATTAAAAAATACATAACTCATTTGCAGAACAATACACCATGGGGAGAACATGAAGTCCTCTTTGCCACACATTTCTTTAGCAGGACGTGCCTGTATTTCAAAGACAAAAACTAATAATCAAAAGACAGACAGAACTCTTATCCCAGTTCTGAGTATTGTGGTTTTGGAGCTTGTGGACTGTTCTGAAGAGTATTGTGGCACAGACCTGTGGAGCCAATTTTACTCAAAACACAAATTACTACACCAAGACTGCTTCCATTATTTTAAATGTTCATGCATTTTGTTCAATTTTTACCTTAAGAGCAGTGGAGGCAGTGAGATATTTCCAGTGAGGTGGCTCATGGACAAGCCTGGGAGGGTGGTGCTGCTGTGGTTTCAACAGTACAACCCAGCCCTGACACTTCCTGATTTGGGCACAATTAGTGCCATGAAAGAGGCATCAGGCAGCAATATTCCCATGTGCATCCAAGGCTGCAAATCACAGCATAACCCCAGGAATTGCAGTGTAAGGCAGAGTACTCTATGGGAACCTTTAAATCCTCCATGTTCTTTGTACCCAGGTTGTCCCTTTGAGAGTCTGTCTGTACACACAAACACAATTTTATTCATACTCAGCCCTTCCTTGGGGAGGGACATCACAGAAAAACCAGCCAGTTCCTGAAGGCATCTGTTCTACAGGCTCTTGGATGAATCACAAGACAAACTGGCAGGAAATCAGGGAGGTTTCTGGTAAGTCTCTCCTCTTTCAGAAAAAAATCTCTTTGAAATCAAATTCCCCTCCACAAGTTACTTTGGTTTTGACACATAAGCATTTTCTAGCAAAATTCTGTTTCAGTGAAAAAAATCCCAACTAGTTCTGGTTATGATTAGTTCTAGGCCTCATTCTGTGTGAAGCCCAAGGGTATGTTCAATCAAGAGGATTTTCACTGATTTATAGCTTAGAGCCTCCCCATCTGCTGTTCCTAAGTCACAAAAAACACAATAGAAAAGCCGTTCTTCCTCCAGACTGGTAGAGCAATTCCCTGGGGGTGTTAATTAGAAAGAAAAAAAAAAATCACCCTTATTCTTCCAGATTCTAATGAATGTCAGTCTATTCTATTCTCATAGGATTTTCTTTCAGAAATCCAGGAAAACGATGAAAGGAAAAATGGCAGGGGAAAAAAAATGTTCTGTAAGCCTTTTTCTGATGGCCTATTTAAAAATACCTCACTATTTTTTAGATATAGCCATTACTGAAGATGAATACTTCAAAGAAAGTTGGAAATCTTTTGTTAGAATTTTGAGCTGTCAGGCAGCATATTCAGGGTTTATCCCCACAAATCGTCATATATCAAAAACCACTGGAAATAAGTGAAACCATGGGGATGATGACAGATGTAATTTGGGATGTAAGTTTGCTATTACTCTCAGAAGCATAAAAACTATGGGGGTACAATACAATAAAAAAACAGGATGCAATCTCTGGGATTTAAAATACTTAAATCCATCTAAATTTAAAATGCAAACTCCACTGTGAGCTTTTACATGAACTTCATTTTTTTCTTATTTTATGTACACAAGTATTACCAAATAGTAAAGTGTCAAGAAATTGCTAATACTGCAGAAATTACCAAAAGATTAAGGTGAAAAGAACATTTTTAAGACAGGCTTTTTTCCTAGCAAAGAATATCACATCATTTTTTAATGTGATCCATCTTTCAAATGATCTTCTAAACTCATTAATATTTTGGTTGTGATCATCAAGCAATCTTTGGGTAGCTTGGCGCAGATCAATTTTATCTGTGTACTGCTAGATAGTATTCCTTATTTTGTGTTCTGAAAGTGGAAGCTTATAGCAAAAAGTGAATGACTATTATTAAATCTAAAGGTGTACATTATTTAAAATAAAATAAAAAAAGAAGAATTCTAGAAAACCAACAGAATTATTGAGCTGTATCATCCTATATCAGCTGAAAATCTGTCCTTTATGAAGATGAAAATAAAACTGCAGTGAGGAGCTGGAAGGGACCCTCTGTGTCTTTTTAGTTCATTGTTTTGTTTCAAGCTGGGTTTGAGCAAAAATCCTAATTTGGAGATGTCCAGTGTTGGAAGCTGTCCCCTAGTCCCCCCCATTTCCATAGTCCCCTTGGAAATTTGGAACTGCTAATGGCTGCTGTCTTGGTTTAGAAAGACAGATGTCTTCCAGGGAAAGCTGGAGTTTCCCTTGGAATGGAGAATGTAAACCCCTTCCCTCCAAATTATTGTAATTTTGCAATTAAGGTGGCTTTCAGGTAAAGATATGGGAATAGGAATAACAGTTCTTTACTAGGAATATTGAAAAATACAAATGTAGTAGTACAGAAACAAAACAAAACAAGCAAATGAAAAGAATCCTAGAAACACAGACAGAGTCAGAATATGACCTGACACCCTGTTGGTCAGGGTGTTGGGAGCAGTCCAAAATAAGTCCTCCTGGAGTGACAGATGTGGTTCTGTTGGAGCAGAGATGATCCTGTAAAAGGGTCCAGTGGTGGCAAGATGGGTCTGGTCTTCCTCTGGGAATCCAGTGGAAACAGACTGCCTTGGTGTTCTGAATTGCAAGTTTTATCCAGGTAGGAATCTTGGCTCCTCCCACTGGGTGGAGCATCTCACAATGGGATCATGTAATTTTATCAGTCCTGTGCTGAGTCTTAATGGCCGATTAACAGAAGATATCCCTGGAGGGAGGATGGGTTGTGGAAGAGATAAGGAACATTGCTCCATCTGTTTTTAACAGCTGGCCCATTAACAGAAAGGCAACTGCTCCCTCCCCGCTGGAGTTATGAGATAAAGAAAAAAACCTCTTCAACTGGTTTCAACAGATTGGGAATAGAATACAAGCTTTCATTTATATCTTGCATTGCAACCCAAGACAGCTGGGCACAGCAGACACTAATGACAGCCCTTGGAATGCTTTTGGCTTCACAGTCATTAGCACGTTTTCCCATTAACTACCAATTACCTCAGAAGGTGATTATTGTGCCAAGTTTACAAATGACAGAGGGTGAATCAGATGCAGTCAGGACAAGCATGGCAGGGTGAATGAGAGCTCATGGCATTTGCAAAGACCCAAAAATTTTACCACCTGGTTTCTCAAAATTCATTCTTGAATTTTCTTATTATTTTGTTCCATTTATATCCTTGATAGGCACCTTAAGCAGGCAGAACTTGCACTGTTGCTGCTCCAGTAGAAGTTCATCACCCCAAGACAGTGCACTGTGCAAATTGCAACATCCAACTGCATCAAAGAATAGTCATGAACCTCCTGTCATATATACACAATATTATGCCACCCAGAAAGCCTGTTATCATCTATATCTGAACCTGCCTCTCACCAGCTACTTTTTAAATTTCCAGACTTGTAAATATAGAAAAAGGGGTAGATAAAAACAATGCCAGGTAGAGAAGACTGTAGTTTAATAAATATGCCAAGCTGAGTAGATCTCAAAGTACTTCTGGACTGCAGGGCCGTAAGCATTTGACAATATTAAAAATCAATGAAGCAGTGAAAAATTATTTACAAGATGTGCCTTCAAAATTCATGGAATGCTGACGGGGTGAATACCTCTTAAAATGTCTCTAAATATACAGTAATTTTTCTTTTGATGTATAGCTTCAGATTTATTGAACCATTTCATTACTTTGACAGTCTTCACACTTTGATTCTAATCAGGAGACCTGTAACTGAACAACTGTTTATCAAGGAATAATGAATGCAAATGAATGTTAATGAAGCAAATAAAGCAATCCTTAACATGCACACATTTCATCTGTACACCTTTCTTACACCTACTATCTGTGGTGAAGTGGACCTTCACCAGTTTCTGCAGAGCAAACTGTACTATGATAACAATAGCATGTTTCCCTTGTAATTTTAATACATATTGGAAATCTCATTTACAGTAGTGACACTATTATGTAAAAGAGCCACATACGGCTGGGTGAACACCTCCAGCTACAGACAGTAAAACTACTGCCAACAACTTGCGAAAAAAAATCAGCACAGCCTTTGTAATCTGAAGTCTGTGCCCTGCTGTGATACATCAGCCTTCAAGGTTTTGGACCAAATTTTCTCAAATGATCAGCATAGTGAGAGCTAAAAACCATATGTCTGTGTGCATACATATATAAATGTGAGATAAAACCAGCAGCAGGTGAATGCTGAGCTGGTTTGAATGAATAATCCACTATTTAATAGTTGGTTAGGTGAAAATATTTTCCTTTGTTTATTAAGAAGCTGTCTTTGTGTTTTGATTCATGAAAAATTCTCCCTCTCCTCCCCCTTCTCCTGTTCCTCCTATTCTGAAGCAATGTGAACTGCTCCTGCTTTACACAGGTTACACTGACTTCTTTTTCCCTTTTTTGCTGCTGGCAGTTTTACCCTTCTCTCCATTTGTTATTAGCGGTAGAGGAACCAGAAGGAAATGGGAGTTCAGGGAGCTGGTTCCCCCCACCTGCAGAGGAGTTTGCCATGGCAGCACCATCCTCATTCCTGCTTTTCTTTGCTCTGGTGTCTTGTCTGGGCTGAGAATAGAGCTTGTTTTCATGATACAGCTAGACCTGCATGGTCATAGGTACTTTGTTGAGAGGTGGCTCCTGGAGGGTACAAGCAGATCCTGCAGAAGTCACTGGGAGTGGAGCTCTTCTGCAGCATCACTCCCAGAACATTTTCTCATCTAACGGCAATAGTGACCTGTAATCCAACCTCTGTCCCAGGGACTGTAAGGTTTTTTCTGGGTCTTTTCAAGTAGTAGCAATTAGATCTACTTTTATTAATTAATTGTTTACTTAGCAGGCCTTTGGTTGGCCAGTAACAGTGTAAATAAGATGAGCATATAAAACTGCATAGATTTGTGAGCAAACTACTCCAATCACCTCAGCCTGCAGAATAATCTGTGCCTGTCCCACCCATGAGATTCCTGACACTAGGATTTGTGACAGCTGCCAGATGCCCAAGTCCAATGTGTTTCTCTACTACTTACTGAATTTTCAGTACTTTACTTGTGAAGTACAGTATAAACATGAAAGAGCTAAAAAATATGTTCAGTTCTAGTGTTCATTACTTAAAAATTAGAAGTTCCAGAAAATATAAAAAGAACATAAAGTCATTTATCAAGAGCATAAATATAGTACTTTCACCTCCCTGCTCAGAGTACGAGCAGATTAAGCCTATGCCTGTTCTGTCAGCTATCTTCTGAATTAAAAGCAGTTCTTCTGGTTTTTTGGGGTTTTTTTTTCCGAAACAATGCATGTACTTTGTGGTGCTTCAAATAACACAAAATGAACTTAGCTAAAAAATTACAGAATGCAGAAGTTTAGTGCTCTGAAGTTGGGAAGTGGGAGCAGAAAAGCTGGTTGTGCATCTCTTAGTTTGCTTGCCCTGACGGTCTTTTTTTGTCTCCCTCTCTGCTGTCTCATCCGATCTGCCACAGAGAGAGATCAAACAGGGCGAATCAAACAAGTCAAAGTAATTCAGAAGGTTGTAGTTTTTCTCAGCCACAACATCAATTCTGCTGAATTGCAGCATCCCTGTACACTTAGGCTGTATAATAAAATAAAATAGTATTTTTATAACACAGTTAATGCAACATTTGGGATATTTTTGTTTGTTTGTTTCTGAAATTTGTGGATTCTAATTATGCAACAACAGAGCTCAAGACATGTTGAGCTGTACAAAGAAGAGATACTGCAACCTGCCAGAGCACCTGAACTGATTCTTCTGTGCTTCCAGAAGCACTTCCAGTAGCCAACCTGTGACATCCCCAGAGTGATGCAGGTGGCAGAGCAGTATCACTGCCCTTTCCCACTGACAACCTGTTGGAAAAGCAGTGGCCTGATCTCAGACTTGTATTCACTAACCCCTGAACCCCAGAGACAGGAAATCAGGGTGTATTTAAGGACCATTTTGCCTCTTGAGGAAATTCACAGTAGGGGATGGAACAGTGGGATGGTGTTGGAAGAACGACAGATTTTAAGGAACAGGAAGAAGCAGGTCAGAAAAGGACAGGGGAGAGGTTTGGTATTCATAAAAATGGGAATATTTGGGTCTGAATATGCGCAAGGAAAATGCCATGGCTTTGGTGGCACAGGTAGCATCAAAGGAAAGGCTGGAGAAGAGCAGGGCTCAAAGGAATCCAGCCCTGCTGGGCATAGATAGCTACGAGCATGGCTTTGATTTAATCTTTTCATCTGCTGACAATGACTGATGGGAGCTCTGACTGTCCAGAGCTGACAATGGTGATGGGAGCAAAATTTCAGTCTATTAAATGAAGGTGGGCAGCCCCAGGTATGTGCAGAAATATAGACTGACTTGATAAAACAGCTGAGTTTAGTTAGAATTACAGGGGGAAAGCAGACAAACTGAAATTTGGACTGGAGCACCAGAGCCAACAGCAACTTTATATAATGTGGTTGAGAGATGTAGTTCCCTGAAGTACAAACAAATGCATTTTTACATCGCATCTTGAGTGTCTTACACATTTTTTTCAGGAAATGTCCCAAAAATCTCAGCCTTGATGATCAAACTCACAATTGTTTTCAGCAATCCTATTTCCCTAGTGAGTTGCCCTCTTTTCTTCTGCAGCAAATTTCTTCTACTTGACTCCCAGTTCTGCACAAAGTGATTTACTAGAGAGATTGCATTTTTCCCCTTCTGGAAAGTGTCAGTTTCTGAGCAAGATCAAATAACCTTCTGCACTTCAGTATTGACAAATTTTAATTATTAAAACCTTTCTCCCAGGAAAAATTCTTCATGCAGTTTGCTGAGAAACCAGCAATTTTTAAGAGGATTCAGGGACTTCTTGAGGAGATCAGAGAACTCTGGAAACAGAATTCTGAATTTATACTGAGCTCACATTTCTACAACATTTTCTAAAAAGTAGGAAGAACTAGATATTTTTTCCTTTGCCTTCTTTCTATGTGTCTCCCTTTAAACTTGAGATAAGTTAAAATAAAGGGCTTTGCAAAGAGAAACATGAACACATAATTTGTTATGCAGTAAAACTCAATCATATATATATTTAAATGAATTATAAAGCTAAACTTTTTCATTGCATATATATTAAGCTTATTAAAATCAGAAATAAATTTTTCTTATGAATCCTTTTAGTGATATACAGTCCCCCACTGTCGGTTTTTTATGAAATCCTTTCCTCACAACAGCCTGGCAAATATTGTTTAAATGTCAATGAAAGAAAATAACAGATACATTCCTATTTGAATTTCTCATATTTAAATTCTCAGGTTTTCACATCATTGACAAATAATCAGGTGTTTTAGCAAGGCCATGTTGTTCCATAAATCAAAAGCTAAAGACAGCACTACCTGCATGTCACAGCACAGCCAGGCTGTAGCTGGACAAGATAAATCCAGCCGTAGCATAAACCCAATTGGGCTAGCCTGGCTTGTTCTAGAAAAGAAGTGGAACGAGTCCCTGGGTGAGCAATGATGGGACAGATTTGAACTCAAACAGGGCCTCAGCCAATCACGTTCAATCCAGAATGCAGAAATATCACTGGCCAAGGAGCTGGGCGGGGTTGGAACCCCAGCCAATCAGCTGTGCAAGCCTGGAAAATTGGAACCTGCTCTGTGAAAGGGCTCCCAACAATAAAACGCACTGTTTGTTGATGACTCTTGGTGAATCCTGGCATTTCTGTCTCCAATCAACAACCCCATGCAACACCTGCATTTAAAGTAAAACATAGCTTTGCCTACAGACACCACAAACCAGCCTCTCACATCGACAACAAACTGTTTACTGCAGGATAATGAAATGAAATACATGCTTAATGATGTAAGATTGACAAAGTAATAAAGTTATAGAGAGAGTCAACATTATCTTCAATTTGGTGTCTGCTTTGGTCGAAGAATTCTTTGCATTACAGTTTAAAGAACTGGATTTTTATCTACAGTAATTTTTAGCTCCATTTCATCTGTGCACTAAGAGAAAGGGATTTGAGTTTTTTTCACTGTGCAAAAGCCATACCAGAGGATATGGTACATAACAAGGAAATTAAATAAAGAAAGAAGTGTCACGCACAGCACTAGGACTAACTGGAGAAAGTACAGCTGGAAGAATTGGTGAACATTAATTGCATAGGGAAATGACTAAGAGAAAACTTACAGGAGATGTTGCATGTATAAACCCATCATTCTTTGTACACCTGAAAAAGAACAACACATTTCCATTACCGTGCATAAACAGTCAAATATTGGCATGATTTTATGGGATTGGCATCAATTCAAAGGGAACCAGACTATTTACCACAGCCCAGCACTCCAGTCACACCAAGAGCACCCAAACTGAGGACAGCAGGAGCATCATCCACTCTTTGAACCATCCATCCTCTCCACGGTGTCCTGGCAGGGGGAGGAGGCTGCCATCAGGGTGGGAGAGGGGCAGGCACTACTACTGCTCTCTGCCTGCCTTTCTCACTGACCACAGTTATTCAGGCTGGAAAAGACCCCTGAGCCCAGTCTTTGACTGCTCGCCACCTTGAGGTGTTGTCATCAAAGGACAGTGCTCCATGAGGAGATGGAAGCAGGTTGGACCTTTCACACGCTACTCAGACCTCATCCTGCCATGGAAGCTGCAACATCCCCACTCAGTATTTCAGGAGTCTGTAGCTCTCCCAGTGGGAGCTGGTGGCAGCAAGAAGGGAATAGTGGGTGGTGTTTGCATGGCAGTCATGAACATTCCGAATGCCAGGCCCTTTGCCAGCCAGAGTAAAGAGCTGCTTTCACAGCCACTGAGGTCAGGCTTTCTGCCAGCAGAATAAAATTTACTACATGGACAAAACAAATTTCAAAGACTTCTATTTGAACCACTGCTCAAAGTCATCTTTTCTAATTGCAGAAAGTCCAACAAACCAAAGATTGGTTCTTCAAGAACTCAGCATTTTAGAGCATGGCACATTTCCTGATCTTCTTTCATTAAGGCAGAATATCTCTTTGGTGTTTCAGGTATTTCCATTCTAGAACAAACAGCATTTTAGCTGTATAAACTAACGTGCAAATGATTACAGACTGTGTTGTCTAATAGGGAAAAAATGCTTTGACTTCTGTTGTCTGATGTAGAAAGTCAGCTGATAAAAAAATGCAACTGTGACTTTACTGCTGCCCCTACCACCACCATCATGTCCATGTGCTGCATTTGTTCAGCAGTGTTTGCCAACATCCTGCTTCTTTCACCAAAGCCTTCAGAGGAAGCTAAAGGACTTAGCTGAGAAAGATAACTGGCTTAGTTCCAGCTCCGAAGTGTTACTTACCTTCCCTACTGAGTTTAATGCCACTCAATTCATTCAGAAACAAGATAATTTTATGTTTGTCTGCCTTAAGCTGTACTATCTCACGTTCTTAGATCTCTGTCCTCTTTCTTTTTTCTTGCTTGCTATTCTCAACTTCAGATTTGCCAATTAAATTACAAACATGAAGCTGGGTCTTATGCAATTCATATTGAACAGCAATAGGCGCTTGCACTTCCCTCAGTATTAAAACAAGCTTCCAGGATATTCTTAAAAAAAAATAAAAATATCCACTTATCTTCTGCGTGCATGGCAGATCTCTACCAACTTTCTCTGAATCTTTGACTCTGCAACTCTGACAGGTGTTAAATTTCCCAGAATCATTTCTAAAAATTTGACTCTAATTTATCATCTCATCTAATACAGCATTAATATCTTAAAGGGCCTCTGACAATTCAATAAACCATTATTCCAGAAATGCTTTTAGCTATTTTGAATCGAGCTGGGCCTTCTCAAACTCTTCTGAGTTTGAGCTCTCAACTTACATTCAAACAGCAACTTAACTAGCAATTTTATCCATTTAATTTTTTTCTTTTATCAGGCTTTAAAAGTTTTCCTGTTACCATATTTTGAGGTGCTAGAAATCAAGTGGAAATCCCAGAGTCTTCTGCCAGAACTATTTGGATTCTGATCCTCTTTTTGTGCTTTTTATGGATGATGTATCACAAATTGTCATTGTCATGGATCAAGGACACAGATTGAACTCTGTAACATGGCATTCATTATTGAGATGCTTTCCCCAATACCAATAATGTTACATCTGAGCCTCTCACAATATTGATACTGCAGAGAAATGCAGCTCCGTGTTGGAGTTGACAAGCTGGGCAGAGATGGGAGGGAGATCTACTCAAAGACAGAGTAGGACTTGAACATAATTTTTTTAAGTCATAGGTGAGCAACACAGTCACTAAAGTGGAAGGAGACTCTTGAGAGAAGTGCGTGAGAAAAAAAAATCATTAAATTGTTGGAAAAGACCTTTTGATTTAAACAAGTTCAACTGTTATCCTATAACTAAACTAGGCTACAACTAAACCTCATCCCCAAGTGCCGCATCCGCACGTCCTTGTGGGATGGTAACTCCCCCTCTGCCCTGGGCAGCCTCTTCCAGGGCTTGACAGCCCTTTGGGGGGAGAAATTTTTCCTAAAATCCAATGTAAACCTCCCCTGGCACAACCTGAGGTTATTTTCTCTCATCCTGTTGCTTGTTACCTGGGAGAAGAGACCAGCCCCTGATAGTATAGGGTTAAAATGATTTCTGTAGAACTGCAAGCAGGTAACCAGGGGTGGTGATGGTTAGGAAGCATAGTGGTTAGAAAGGAAAAGGCCTGGGCTTGCTGGTCAACAGGGCCTTGAGATTAGAACGTTAGCTTTGCTGTAGTTGCTGTAGCTAAGGCCATTGTTTTAACTAAATCAAGTATGACTTTGTTCGGGGGAATTGAATATGATCACTGTTTGGCTAAATTACAAGAAATTTATGCTTGGGTAAAATCAATAGAACAATATAGGGTAAATATCAATACACAGCAGTGTAGCAGAAGGGTATAAAAATGTGTGTGTCGCGAATCGCTGTCGGAGTCAGATTTGGGTCTGTGTACCCCGGCTCCCAGAGCTTCTCAATAAAAGCACCTGCATATGATCATTCCGTGATTATATGTTTCCAACACTAACACCCCCACCTGGCTACCACATCTTCTCCAATAGACAGTACCAACTGCTTCTTAAAATACATCCTAGTTTTATTCTGTGCTTTCCTCATATACACACATTGCTGGCATTTTAAGAATATAAAATCCCATGTTTCATTTTTGGCACAAATAGAAAATAACATTCTGAATTTACAATACACCTCCATGCTCAAGAGAGCAGGTAAAACTGATAATTGCCTTATTTCTGCTTCTGGTTTGGAACCCTAACACTAACCTTTATTTGTTAGTTAACATTGGGTAGATTAAACTTTATTTTTCCTTACTACATGATGAAATGAGGACAAAAGAGGCAAGATCTTAATTTTCACTAGACCAAATTCTCTTAACGTTTTCTTGCTCATCCTTTTATTCATTAGACACATCAGTCTGTGATGTGTCTCTGTCTCCCCTTGCCCATCATACCCAGCCCCTGAATAGAAATGGAAGTACAGATGATTCTTTGACAAGGTGGACTGAGAGTTCTGGTGGATTTTAGAGAAAATTTGAACTGCTAATTCCTCTGCCAATGACCTGCTCTGGCGTTCTTTGTATTCAATGTTTCAGGGCAATGCAGTGAACAACAGAAACATGCAGGAACCATTTCCTGCTGCTTTCTGGGTTCATTGCTAAAGAAACACAGAATTCTAGCAGAAATACAGAGCACCATCATGTAACTGAATCTACCAAATGGAGCGTTTATACCGAGTTCATCATCATGGTGTCTGAGCATCTGTTGTATTTAAAATGCGAAAACAATTTAAATGCAGTGTTTAGTCAGAAAATCCTGCATGAATCCAGAAATTATTATAGACTTATCTAATAGTGGGGGTTTTACCAACATTACCACTATTCTCTTTTAAGATAAAACTTTTGTAGATGATGGATTGGGTCAGTGCCAAATTACAGCTCGCAATGAAATTCTGCATCAGCCAAGACATAATCAATATTAGGCATTTGAGCCTCAAACTTCCATTTGATCCTCACACAAAGCAAATAGAGAGAAGTGTCATTTATTTATGTTTACCCAGTTCTTGCTCATCTGCTAACGATGAGTGACAAGAGTGGTTGAGTGGCAGGTCAGCCAAAAATACCCATGTTTGGAGCAATTGGCTCAGCAATGACTCCCCTGTCAAAAACCCTCGGAGTCACTCAGCAACCAGCATCCAAGGAACTCCTCTGTAGCTCTGGGGCTCAATTTGGATTTTTCTTTCCTTGCCTTTACTTCTGTGTGGAAGAGAGTACAAATGGTTGTGACACTTGCAACAGTTCCAGCAGCATTTGGATGACAGGAATCCATTGCCTCTCACTTTTACTTTTTCGGCCTACTTACTTAATTTTTTTGTTGTTGGTACAAAGGTGAAAGTCCTGAGAGTAAATTCTGAGATATGCACAGCCAATATGGTCTCTTCTGACAGTAATTTATAGTTTTTACTGTAGTCCTGGGGATGCTTAAGAGAAATGTCAAGTTTTAAATATTACCTAAACTACTCTTCTTTCCTACTTGTAAATAAATTAAAGTAAGATTTAGGAAAGAAATCAGAGTATATATAAATATTAAGGAGAAAGACTTAATCATCTACATTTCATTCAGTCTTTTTTATATATATTTTCTAGCTGCAGTGGTTGCATATAAACAAGGAATAAGGCTCTGTTAGAGCATCATCAGTGTAAGATACCAGCTCAGCAGCCCAAATGGCATCTAGAAATAACTAGAGACAACTACTTCAACTCTAAAGACTCTAAAGCAGGTTATGGCAGAGCTATATATATATATATATATATATATATATATGGAATGCTGGGTAAGGCTCACTGTTGAACACCATTTATTGCAAGTTAGTTCTTGTCGCCAACTGCTCTAATGAAATGGTTAGACACCATTTGTAGCTTCAGTGCTCATTCCAAGCATGCCATTATTTCTAATAAGGTAGATTTTGCAGCCAAGAGTAGTTAACTCAACTGCATTTCCACTTCACTACATGATTATTGCATTTCTCTACACAGCTGTTCACTCGAAGCAAGAGAAAAATTAGTTCCCTCCATGCATTCTTAGTCTTATTCTTTTAAGTAAAAAGAATTCTAATATTTTTTATTTATCTAGAACACAGTTGCTAGTATATAACTACAAATATGGGTGACAAGCCTTACTGTTAAACCAGTTGTTTATATACATTTCTTTTAAATCACACACTGTCAAAATCAGTAAAAATTCAAAACAAAGCACAAATCACATTTTTCAGCAACAGCCTAAATCAATTCAGTTTTAATAAAAAGAACATCAGACATAAAAAATTATTTCAAGCAGATGGTTTTTTGCATTTCTTCTTAGTTTGAAAGAAAAGTTAACCTTTTTTAACAGATTTTATTCTTAAAACTGCAGTTGTTTGCTAAAATGCAAAGTAAACTGCTGGAAGTACAGGTGATTATGTACCATTCATACGTTACCAATTTATTAACAAAACAAGAGCACCACATCTTTGTGGGCTTATATATAAAGAATAAAAGGTAAATCTGTGGATTAATTAATCAGGATGTGGGTAAATCACCTTGTCAAACACAAACGTTAAATGGTTCAGTACCCCCGGCATGAAAATATGGGTTTGTTCTTCAAAGACAATAAAATTCCCCTGCATCGTTGCCAGGGATTGGTCCAGGGAAACAAGACAAATTGGAGCCACAGGTTCTGAGGAGCTGGTCCATGTTCTCACAGCTGGTGTTATGCCTTTCCACAAAGCAGAGAGTACATTTAATTTAACTTCGGGCAACTTTAAGAACAGTTTTGTCAGTCACACAAATTGCACTGATCTCATACCTGTTCATACCCACAAAATTAATGCCATAAATAACTCTTGGGTGGTGCAACATTGCTGCTCTTTCCAAAGGGTTTTACAAGACCTGTAAGAGCAATTATATTTTAATAGTGGAATAACTGTTGTTATTAATAGGTTTTAACTCAGTAAAATTATTTTCCTCTCTGGGCACCCACCGTGCAGAAACTACTTTTTTTTTTGCTGTTTTTATTAAACTTTGGATAAACAAAAATGCGTAATTATTTTCCTTAATGATATCTTAGACACTTTTTACGGGAACTCTGAATCAAAACATTTAACCTGTCTTCTTGAGCAATTTCATTTACTTTTTTTCCCTGCTGTGCTGGAAGCATACTTTGTGCTCACTCTCAATGAGGTTGAGACAGGTTGAGACCCCAACAGTTTCTCAGGTAGTGCAGCATAATATAAATATTATGGTTACAGATGAGCTGTTCTCTGCTGCCATTTACTTCATACTTTACCTCCCTTGTCATTTACAAATAAAACATATTTATGGACCTAACAAGGTTTATAACTCTTCAAGTGAGAACAAAGGCTATTTTATTATTCCCAAGAGGCCTGTGGAAAAATATGTGTGAAGTACTGCAATATTCTAAATTCCCACAGTTTCCTATTGCTCCATGTTTGGCTGCAGCAGAACATGCTTGAGAGGCTAAAAAGCTCTGATTCTGGTCCTGGTCCAATGCACATTCTTGGGTGATGGAATAAGGCCATGTTCTGGTTTTTCATCAATTAAAAGAGAGTAATTAATCTTAATTCTCTCTTTTTCCTACAAAATAGAACTTCTGAACCTGGAGGAAAACAAAGAGGTATCAATAGTTCCATGGTAAATTAATCTTAAAGGGGAATCTTCCAAAGAAAATCAATAGGTTAGGACAAGATTCAGTATTGCCTTTCAGCCCTGAAACCCAAACTAAACTCAAAGGGTGCTTTCAGCATTGTAAATCTGCTCTTGTGATGTGCTTTTAATACAGTGTCATCATTTGAAAAGTGAGATTTTCATATATGAGCAATTTTACTTATGTGGCTTTACCTTCATGTAAGACTCCAGTAATATTTTATCCAGACCAAACGCTTATGGGTATTTCAGGTAACTTAAAGAAATTACTCTCAGAGGAAATTTAATAGGGAATTATATTTTTTTATCCTGTTGTATTCTATGTTTAAGGCACTTGTTCATTTGAATCTTTCTAAATTAGCCTGTTCCATGTGAGAAACTTTGAAAATTATGTCTCCTTAGATGGTCAATAATTTTCTAAAAAAATATAAACCTAATGAATTTAGCCATGGTACCATGGAAACCAAATTAATTTTAAAATTAATTTGAGTGCAGGGAAGAAGGATATAACCCCGAAACAGAGAAAGTGACAGAAATTGGGAAGACAAAAAAGTCTCTCTTCATTAGGCACTGAGACCTTTGTTTGGGACTAATATCCTCTGTGTGGTTGTATATACTTGAGGGGTTTTGTTTCTGTAAGTACCATCAGTCAAAACAATAGTTTGATGTTGACTCAGGGTTCCCATAGGTGGAAGAAGAATTTGGCTCTTGCTTTTATCCATTCCTGCACTCAGCATTTTAGTTTCTTATATAAAATGAGTTTATCTAATTCATTGTTATTGTGGGACTTTGTATAGAAGGTGGTCTAGTCTAAAGCAGATTTCATCACTTATTTCCTTGATAATTCACAAGTTAGTTTGGCTGCCAGGATAAAGAGTTGTACATGAAAAGACAAATATGTGACTAAGTCTAAAAATTTCAGTGAGTGCACAGTCACCAGAACAGTGATGTTATCAAAGTTCAGTAGTACCACAAAGTGATTACTAATGAGCTCTCTGTGCTGTAGAGTAAATGCCCTCATTAATTCTTTAAGAGACCTTCATTTGTCCTGCTTTCTGGCTGTCAGAATTTGGTAGAGGATTCCATTGACTCCTGTGGCATTTTTTACATAGTTCCCAATTGAGACAGGACAAAAGTAATTGAAATAAACACATCCTAGCAGTACTTTCAACCCTCACCTTATTTTTTTGATCTGTGAACTGCTGGCTGTAAATAGCAAAGCTACACACCAAAAATCTTCTGATCTTACCAATGCACTGAAGCAGCATCACAAAGGGATTTGGGGAGTGGTGAGAGGACAATCCTTGAGAGACTTCTATGTAAAGCTTGCAAGATTTACTTAAAACAAAAATACATTTTGCAGTCAGAGTAGAATGTGGAAAATAGAACTGTTTGAACACATCATTTATTTCTTACCTTATCTTGGACTGAGATAATAATGTTAGGTTACACATAACTTGGAATACTGCTATAATTCAGATCAACACATGGATTGGTGGACTTAAATCTTTAGGTGGCAAAGTGAGGTTTAGTCTGTGTAACTTGATTGTGCATTGCAGATCCTGTAGAGACACCATTCCTGCAGAAAAAACCCCTCACAATAGTGTTTCAGTACTGAATAAGCAGACCTCACATTCATCCAAAAGACAATTTCACCAATACAGGCATTAAACTCTGTTTCAGTGAGGTTTGGGGGTTGTTTTTTTCCTTTATTATGAACTTGGACAGCATATTCTAATGACATTTCCTTACTGGCAGTCTTAGTCTTGGAACATTTCTACAGTTACAAAAATTACCAGATATAAACCAAGTTAATACTGATCTTGTTCACGGCATGTAAGTCGAGAAATTTCTCTGGACAGCCTTTAGAAGCATCAGCACATGAAAGATAGACCTGATTTTTAAATGTGAACATCAGGCTGCTGCAATTCTGATGATGCCAGAATAAGAACCTTCCTTTTCTAATTGACATCTGAAAAAGATCTTTAGGCTAAATAAAGCTGACTAGCCTTTCATCTGTTCAGAAGCACTTAACTGTCATGGGAATTTATCAAATTTGTTCATTAAAAAAAAAAAAAAAAAAAACCACAACAACAACAACAACAACAAAAACAAACAAACAAACAAACAAAAAAACCAGCTACAAATTGCGATGTAAATGGTAACAGTGTCTGGTGATCCCAGACAAATCAAATGTCAAGGTTCTGGGTAAGACATTTACATAGGCAGTGAGAGAAGGGAACTCTGCCTTTGTAATTTAAAAGCTCCAGCAAATCATAAATCTAAAACACAGAAGGAAAGCTGCAGGAGCTAAGGGGAACCTGGTTAACAATACAGTACAGTGCTTAACTGTAGGAGCCTCAGTAACCAAGTTTTCAGAATCTGGGGCCAGTGAATATCAGTATTATGAATTCTGTGAGCAGTGGTTTTAACAGTTCCAAACTCACATCCCATGTTTCCTCAAATATTTCAACCCCTGATTCCTCTCTGCTTGGCTTGAGGCTGCAGAGTACAGATACAAGATTGCCCTTGGTGCCCAGGGCAAATGCTGCTGGAACAGGGAAGTGATGTCAGCCCCTGCAGTGCAATCTGTAACTGGATGTAGGTGAATTCACTGGCTGGCAACTCAGAGGAAAACACACTGATGCTGTACAGTTGGAGCCAGATGGTGAGTGAAATTATTAAAATGACACCTGCTGCAAACACCTGAAAAATTACCTTGCTACAAAGTACTCAAAGGAGAGATGGGATCCCAATACAAACTAAGCAGTGTGTGGGGAATATTGGCAAACACTGTATGGGATGATTTGCCACTGGTTAATTGTAATTCTTCCCTTCACCCTTTTCTAGGTTCAGCTGATCCACTATAACCATGAGCTGTACGCAAATGTCACAGAAGCTGCTAAGAGTCCTAATGGCTTGGTGGTAGTTTCCATATTTATGAAAGTAAGTATTCTGTACTACATATTCCCAATATATAGACAGTAAACTTTTCCCCAAACTGTAAATGTAAGAATTAGATTCCTCATTATGCTACAGCAATGCCCAGAGGCTCTGATCTGGAATCCAGAGACAGCTTCATCCTAAACTGAGCACACCATCTCTGCTCCAAAGCTTTTACAATATAAGGGAATTTAGAAGGGATAAGCGAGATGGGTAAAAAAACCCTTTAGATCATAAATATCACTTATAACACTTTAATGGCTATGGCAGAAGTTACTAGCTTTGCAGATTTTGTGTTTCTTCATGAAATGTTACTCATCCAAATCTCCTCTAGTAGGCTGGGGCCCTGGGAAAGAAGGCATGTCATGCTGATGTGTCAATGCCAGCAAAATCAGTGTTACTTAAAACATCTCAGTCTCAATGTTATTTAAAACATCTTAAACTATCAAAACTGAAAAAAAAATTAAAAGTAGAACTTCTAGTATCTTCCATTTCAGAGAAAATTCCATTTCAGAATTACAGAGACATGAATATTTTGTCTCCATCCTGTTGCATTCAAGGTACATAGTTAAGTCTATAATTTATAGTGATCTAACACCAAACTCAAGACTTCATGGTTTTCCCAAACCTCTTTAATTACATTGGGGAAATCTTTTCTCTCATTTTATATTAAAAATGTTTTTCTCACCTCTAAATATTGTTAATATTCTGTCATTCATGTATCTCTTTCATCAATCTAAAAATGTATGTATTTCTGAGGAATGCTGAAGTTCACCTCATCATACCTTAGGTACGGGATATCTATCAGTTCCCCTTAAAACTCTAATCCAGTTTCATAAAGGTCATAACTAAGCATTAACCTTAGAATTAAAAGTGTGCATTTCACAGAGAATACTGAATAGTAAGATATAAAAGTGCAATTTTCACACAGCTCTAATATTTAAGAAAAATATTTAGGTGTTTGTTTTTTTTTGTTAATCCAAAATGTATTGTGTTATGACCCAACAATCTGACCTGCATTCATGAAAAAGGGAAAAATTAAAGAGAAGACAGAGGGAATCTTATCAATATTTAGAAGTACCTGCAGGGAGGTGTCAGAGGATGGACCAGGCTCTGCTCATGGCTGCTGAGCAACAGGAAAGAGGCAACAAGGGGACAGAATCTGATGCATGGAATGTTCCACGTGAACATGAGGTGTTACCTCATATGTTACCTAGACATAAACCAGAGGAAGAGAGCTTATATTTGCAATCAAAATAGCCTGCTGCAAGAAAATGTATTTATCAATAAATAAAATAATAGAATAATAATGAAAATCCTGCCTAATATATCAACCACCTGCAAATTTCATGAAAGCTGTTGGAGAAGAAACTTACGCTCACACATTTATTCAGGCATTAATTTCTGTTCACCCTGTTCTCCTATCCTTGTGTTTTATTTATTTTACCAAGTTTCTATTAAGCTTCATTAGAAAAGCAAGTCAGTAATTATTTCCTTCTCCCAAAGCTATGAAGAAAAAGGCAGAACCCAATTGGAGGAGTATAAGAGAGTGAGCATGTGTTATGTGTGCAAAAATGGAAGACCTGCAGTTCTGGAAAGGAAATGTATGTGAGAAAGTTTTGATGTTGTGCATTTTCTCTTCTGTAGGTATCTGAATCATCAAATCCATTTCTAAATCGTATGCTTAACAGAGACACCATAACAAGAATAACGTATAAGAGTAAGTTTCTTTTCATTTCTTCTGGTAACAGCTGTGTTCTTTCAGAATCAAATAACACATTTAGTGATCCTGAAACAAGAGGCATTTCATTATGGGCAGAAATTTCAGTTTTGCATTGCCAGCAACTCTGTATGATAAACTCAGGAATGTGTAAAAGTTCGTTAGGTCATCACTTTATCAAATGAATTTTGAACTTCAAAGTCTGTTTTATATCTGAAGATGCAAGAACAGATTAATTAAATTATATTTGGCACATACATATAATGTATTCACACAGAATGCTCAGGAGAAACTGCCTACTGTTGGCAGGAAAAGGAACATGTGGAGCAGCCTGGATTATATTGGATCTGGTTGTGTCAAGATGCTACACCATTAACTGGATTTAGTATTCATCAGTGTTTTCTTTTTGTACAGAAAAGTTACAACATTCCTATTCAGCTACTGCTGCATTTAACAGATATAGAAAGAGGTCATTAGCATAGCTTTTATAGTTGTTATATTCAAATTTGAAAATCCTTGAACTGATGATCCTCAATAATTCCATGTTCGTATATTGACCTTGTGGAAAACTGGAGTTTATTTAAGGTATTTTAGAGAAAATAATGAAAAATATGTATAACAAACTTCTTCTCCTGAAAATCTTGTTTCCTTTGTCAAATATTCTAAGCTGCTATGAAGTTTGTAAGTTCAACAATACCTGAATTTAACTTTCAGAAAGTACACAGCAAACTGGTAACAAATAATTCTTTGTCCTCTCCTGCAACACACGCGTTTCACTCCAGTGATGTTCCTCTGATTTTTACGTGACAGTTAACAAATCTTGTTACATCTTGGGTCCAAATAAGAGGCTTCTATGATAATAAAACACAGTTCTCTACAATACTTACGGAAAGGAAGAAAACAGAGTGTTCTCCTCAGGATGTTTTTCAAGATTGTTTTATTAGTATCAAGTGTCATCTTCTCTGCATGGAAGAAGCAGATCAGTCCCATTTTTAAACTGCTTCTCCTGATTCCTTGCAAAAACACAGCAATGCTGTTCTGCAAGAGCTTCCTGCCTACCAGTGCTGCTGCAGCATCTTGGAAACAGGGAATTATTGTCCAGCTCTTTCACCCACAAATTCCATATCCCCAGCTTCTGTCTGGAACCAGACAGATGTTCTCCCATGAGGCCACACCCTCCCAATACCAAATATTTCATTTGTATGCTGTATTTACAGTGGGATTTCTTCTCTGGAGCTGTCAGCATCCCACAACCTCCCGTTGCTTGGTTTGTCTCCTTACAATGGAAACACAATTCCAATCACACCTAATTTGTTTTTACTACATGAAATTTTGCATGAAGATGAGCACACAAAACACAGGCTGGAAAAGCAGTGATTAACAGATTTGCTTTAATTTTTAACCACTGTTTTTGCTAAGTTTATCCATTAAAATTAAACCCCTGGTAGATGCAATGCTTATAATATTCCACAGGGCATTGGGTTACTTACTGTAGTAACAAGTATTGACGGGGAATTTTTAGTGTAAATTGGGAACATGAAAACGTTATTGAAAGTAATTCTGCAGTTGTCTTGCATGATGGATTACAGCATCATTGCTGAAAACTAATTTTAGCTCTTACACTGCAAGGATTTCTAGTGTGCCTTTAGCAGCTGGATTTTTTCAGCTTCTGCTTTAGGGCTCCACTCTTGAAGTCAATACTCAGCACGGGGCTGACAAAATGCCCAGGCCCCATGTGCTCAAGTGGAGCATGGAAGGAATGATAAATGGTGCACTGGTTCAGAGTCAGGACAGTTCATAACATAAATAAAGGGTTGTTTTTGTTTTTGTTTTGGTTTGGTTTTTTAACAGCAAAAAATAAGGTGCTGTCTCTCCTGCTGCATGAAATTTTCACAGGCAAAGAGGATTAAAAGAGAAATTTTTACTCTTAGATATTAATGGCTACAGTGAAGTAAAGTGGACCCCAAAGAATTTTTAATGAGATTTTAAATGCTTATTTTATTCTGTTATCACAGCCCAAAGAATCTACTGTGAGCAAGCTGAAACAAGGGTTTTTTCAAGCAGGCTTTAGTCAGAAGCTGTGTGGATATCTCAAAAGAAAACTGATTTATTATTCCTCATTAAGTGTGCCACTTGAGGGGATAAGTTAGTTCTCCTTCAAAACAGTTATGCTACATGAGCCTTCACCCAGTGTTTGCTTAACATTGGCAAAAAAAGTAACTTTTTAGATTCACAAAGTTCCACATAAAAAATTGGTCTTGTCATTGTCTGGTAAGTAGAGAAAGTCAGGATCTCTGCATTCCTTACCCTGTAAATCTAACTTGGATCCTTTTCTGGATTATCATGATATGAACTTTAAAATCAAATGTACCTTCCTCCACTCAAAAAACAATATATTCTCTATAAAAAGCATTAGTATGAAGAGAACATATACAGATTTTGCTGTGAAAGCCAACCCCACGCATCTATTACAAACCTAGGGATAAAAGGATTTCCATAATTTCCTAGGTAAATTGTCAGAGTCAAGGCCTTTAAGTAAATGACTATGAAATCTAACGAAATCTAATTTGTAGAGAGAAGAATTCCTGAGTTTGGAAATCATCATAAGGCACCAGCAGATTAAGAGAAAAAGATTGTGGGCTGTAGATAGGAATGATGCTGAGGATCCAGGAAAGGTTGGATGGATTTATGAAATGAAGTTTGTCACTGGCAAGAGATCATACATGGTGATTTTGAGCATTTTGAACATATTTGCAGTGAATATAAGCAAGACTTTGAAGTGCTGCAGTCTGATATTAGTACCAACCCACCAGGTCTGCTTCAGCTCCTTACCAATTTGTGGGGAAAGGGCAGAACTGTTCATGGGAAAAATGTTGGTAACCAAATCTTTATTGTGTAGTGTTCTCTCATGGAGTATCTGACTTCCCATGGAAATATAACTAAAATACATTAATTTGAGGCATTAATTTGAGGCATTAATAAGTACTGCTTTTTCTTGGACTAACTCTTATTTCATTCACCCCTATCTTCCACTTTTTCTGAAGTGATATTTTCCTCCAGTCTCATATCAATATCCCTCATCTGTATTGATCTTCAGTTAGAAACAATCTTAGTTTCCCTCTCCTAAGGAAAAACATTTCAGGGCAAATTCTACCTGCTTGAAATCACTTTAGCCCAGCTGAAGCCAATATGGCTGTGAGAAAGCAGATATGTTTCTTAGGGATTTCTTCTGCCTGACTCTGCCACTTGGTGCTAAACACACTACTCTCCATGGCTAATAAATAATGAACAGCACATTCATGTGAGAGAGGGAAAAGTGTGTGATGACTCATTGAAAACAGACACTGGCATGAAAAAATCCATCAGTTCTCTTCTGATGCAATTCTAGCAAAATTATCAGCACACTGCAAATAATGTTTTTAATGACTAGGACACAGGTGTATTCAGTCATCTCTAGTTGTTCAAATTTTCGTGCTTCTATCTGGAAGATTTGGGTTTAGAAAGAGTACAGAAAACACTTGTGGAACTCTGATGAATTTTGAAAGATATAACCATATCTCATTATATCTTGGTACATATCTACATATCTCAATTCTGATGCAGAGGAATACACCTCATTAATTCCCAGGGAGCCTTACAATAAAGGCAGGGACCCTGGTACTGCTTCCCAGCAAGCTTTCCACCTAGATTTTAGCTTTCTGAGGGAGCTGGCACACCACTGTGCACATGGAAGGCCAGGAGGCTTCATGGAGCAGCTTTATTATCATGTTCTACCTGCAACTTCCTCTTGTGCCAGAAGGGCAATTAAGTTTTAACTCTCTTGGCCTTCCTGAGGCTTTGTTGAGCAAAAATTGTTAATCACTCCAAAAGATGGAAAGTCTGCATTCTCCAAAGGCTTCTGCATCTCAATCAATAACTGCAACTTTAAGAAGTTTTTGACTCCAGTCCCTAAATGCGATTCATAGTTGTCCTGTGAATGCTTGTGCTCACTCTCAGTGTGTGAATGGGAATCTCAGTGCATCTCCACCCAGCAGGGTTTGGGATGTTACTTGTGTTACTTGTTCTTGTTTAAACTGCTGGAGCATCCAGAAATGTGCATCTGTTAAACTTCATTCTTTGGTAAAACTGAACTACATATCATCATGTTCTGGAATTAGGAGACATGAAAAAGGTGGTGGTGTTTGTTTGGTTTGGTTTGGGTTTTTTTTGTTTTGTTTGGGTTGTTTTGTTTGTTTTTTGATGCTATTGTTTTACCTGAGTTGTTTTCCTTCTTTGTTCTCCAGATGATGCATACTTACTACAGGGGCTTAATATTGAGGAACTTTATCCAGAGACATCTAGTTTCATTACATATGATGGGTCAATGACAATTCCACCCTGCTATGAAACAGCAAGCTGGATAATAATGAACAAACCTGTCTACATAACAAGGATGCAGGTAAAGCAATTTACAAATCACTCAGTCTAGGATAGGTACAAAATACTATTTTAAACATAGTATTTATAGCTTTACATTAGATTAAACCCTTGTGCTGTAGGGATTTCTGCATGCAAAAGCATTGAAGAGGTTTTTTTATCAAAATAAAAATATTAACTGTTTAGAGCTCTGTCAGTATCTACACACACAAACTTTGAGGGCCCTGTTTTCTGTGAGGGTTTGAACTAAATGAAACCAAACAGTTTCCAGCAGTCTCTTCACAACTGCATCATTCTATGATGCTGTCAACAGTTACTTGGGGACTTTAAAACAAGTACAAGCAGTGTTATACAAACATAACTGAGGTTATTAAGGATGACAGGGGCCATTCCTAGGTCTGAAAAAACACGTCTGTCACTGTGGGACACAAAGGCGGAGACGCGAGTCCATTCAGAAGGCTGGGACCCCTCACAGGAGGAGTCCGCAGTTTATTGTCCAAACCTATTTTATACCTTTTCATAAAGCACCCACCTTAGAGGCGGGGACCCCTGGAACCATTGGTCACTTGAAGAGACCGTCACGCAAAGTCCCTCCCATGCGAAAGTGTGTGGAAAAACATCTTAGTTTACAAATAGCATGACCTTGTTTAGCAGTTCTGTCCTGGGAACAGAATTTCCAGAAACTAAAACATGGCAGGCACAAACCATGGCTACACATGTCAATAGCACATTAATGTGACAGAGATAGAGTATCTAGAGCCTTCTAGGAATAAATCAGCCAATGCTTTCTGGTATAGAATAAAATTACAGGATACAGACAATGCCTTTGGAAAAATCAGACATATATTGAAGCCCCTATTAGAGAGAAGCAGAAGAAATTATGCAAGAGAAAACACAACTTCACATCCAAAAGGAAGCTGTTGAGGAAACACACTGTGGAAAAGTCTCAAAAACTACATTTCTGTACAACTTGCTTGCAATCCAACGCTTGGCATCAGAAAACATCAAATTTAACACTAATTGCCCTCTTCTCCAGAGTTTCCATCACTGAATTGTCTACAGAGCTGTAAGCTGAACTAAAACCTTCTCTCTTGTGTACTGGAGCCCCAAGGAATACTTGAACCACCCTCAGCCTGCCCCAAGCAGGCAGCAGAAGAAATATGGCCTGGGAAACTAAATGAGGAACAAGAAAACAACCCCAAATATCACTTTGGGATTTAAAATCATATTAACATCGTAAATTAGATGACTTTTAAAAGCCTAAGCTGTTTTATTTTTGTGATATTTCTTCTGTCCAGTTTAGTCTGGAGGCAGAGAAAGCATTTTGTTTGTTTTCTAAATGGATTTGGGAGAATGACACAGTTGACCACAGGCAAAAATGCTCAATATTGTGAATTTTTCAAACACAGGACCTGAATATTTTCCTACAAGCAACATTTTTCGGTCCAACATTAATGTGCAAAATAAGGACTCAAATATTTCTAGTCTGTGCTGCTTGCTACCTATGGGTTATAACCTCATGATATTTTCTCCTTTGCATGTTTTAATGGTTAATCACATCCTCCATTAATACTTAGTTATATCCTCCATTATTAAAGTAGCAAATGGATTTGGTGGAATACTTACTAATTATGTTGTGTATTCAGACTGAAAAAGCAATGCCCAGCTCAAGTTTTCCCTAGAAGCTGTTACAGATTTCCAGTACATAAAATTCAGCTACTGCATTTCCCCATTAAATGCCGTAAACAAACCTCCTAAATTGTACACTGACATGGAAGATATTTTGTTTTTATATCTTTAAACCAAAATATTGAGGATTTCTGGTTTGTAACTTGAAAATTTTTTCCCTCTCTGATTTTGGTTGACTTGAATCAATTAAGAGTTGCGTAGTCACCATAACAGCCATTTCTGCCAACCAGTGCTGGATGCACAGGATGATTCAGTATTTCCCTCTGTGCTGGGAAATCATCTCAGAAGAAGGCTGGACGAACACTGGCAGTCACAGAATGTCAGATACATGACAGGTATCATGACAGACCTGTCAGCAAAAAGAGGCTCTCACTTTTTAACATCATTAATTTCACGACTTCAGCATCATCACTGTCAGTTTTCCTTCCCATCCAGCCTGCCCCTACCTGGTTCTTGAATAACACCAACCAAAACTGTGGCTTCTCAACTGAAAGCTACACTGATAGCTACAAAATTCAGGAAATTAATTCTTGTCATTCATCAAGTTCATTTGCTCTGTACCAGCTGCTGCCATCCAGCACTGTGGATTGCATTGCTTTCCAGCTCACCCAAGGACACCTCAATACCATTTTCATTCACTCCCCACAAAACTGGTTACTCTCATTTAAAATGAGACTCAGAAACAGAGGAGCACACAAGGAATGGTTTTAAGTTAACTCTGACTACAAACTGTCAAAGTTAAATTCTGTTTTACTGAAATTCTGTTTTATTTCCATTTATTAACTGAGCTATTTAATAGTGTTGTATGTTGTTTACTTACAGCAAAGGCCAGTATTAAAACCCCCTTGTTTCATCTTTATAGATGCATTCTTTACGACTGCTAAGCCAGAATCAGCCATCACAGATATTTCTGAGCATGAGCGACAATTTCAGACCAGTCCAGCCTCTCAACAATCGATGCATCCGAACCAATATCAACTTTAGTTTACAGGGAAAAGATTGTCCAAACAATAGAGCACAGAAACTACAGTATAGAGGTATGTTCGATCTCCAGAATAACCTTTTCTATGCTTTCACTGAGCTCCTTTCTTTGAGACACCCAAGGGCATAACAAGGCACACAAATAAAAACACATAAAACTCCGGATATGGGGAAATAACTGTGTCAGTCAAATGCCGCACATTTGAAATAGATGAGTTAATGTGCAGGAAAAGCATGACAAAAAAACCAGCCTGGGACATCTAATATGTGTTTTAGAAGTAAATACAGCAGGCCCTTGGTTTTCTAACCTCATTTTAAAGTCTTCTCACCTTACAAAGTGCATTTTGCTCTGGTTTACTCACCCACAAAGGGGGATGAGCTAGTCTTGATGACAACTGATCTCAAACAAAATTAACAATTCATAGGACTTAATTTTGCTTTCGAGGTGCAGCACCATAACAAACACCTAAATTGCTAAGTGTTGTGTCAAGCCGTGGATATAAACAATGAAGCAGCTCAGTCACCTGCAGCTAGAGTCTTACACTGCCACAGCTGTGGTTCTCAACTGAGCTTTAATGTGTCTCCTGCATCTTTGAGCCCATGCACACAATTGTGTTGCCTGAAATAACGGTGTTGAAGTACCCTCGCAGCAGTAATATCATCATTATGAAGGGATAGCACTAAAGTAAAAGAAAGGACATTTTCAGCAGCAAGGCAGATGACTGTGTGGTAATACTTCAAAGAAACAGTCATTCAGACTTAATTCTTTTCCAGATAGTGGAGGAAACTGAACCTCCTGGCTTTTCTAAGACATTTTTTCTAAGTTCCTAATACAGTGTAAAATCAATTTGATTCACAGTGTTAAACTAGTTTCATATTGGAGTTTATTAAAGCATACATGGTTTTGTTTGTTTCTCTTCCAGTAAATGAATGGCTCCTCAAATGAGACAGAGCAGGCAGAACCCAAATCTTCAGTGGCATGCTCCTTCTGGGAATTGACATCATCTACAATGCACCCAACCTCCCTCTCTGGGCTCACATGCACCATGTGCTGTGGGAAAAGAGCTGCCATACTGGAAAACTCCTCAAAATTCATTCATGTGATTGGTGGCCATTTAAAACAAAACAAAGCAAAGCAAAGCAAAGCAAAACAAAACAAAACAAAACAAAAGAGAAAGTATTACAGTAAATGTGATTACAATTTTCCTGAACTAATTTAGAGTCACAAAGAAAGACTTTTCAGCCTTTGTACATATGAAATTCTTCCTCTTCTCCCTCCCCATTGAAAAAAAAAAAAAAAAAAAAAGAAAAAAGGTGGCTCGGTACAGCATCAAAGTGGAGTTGTGTTCTGTGTGCCAAGTAATCCTTGGAAAGCTCTCTCATTATTTCACTATCATTAATGGATACTGACAAGACAGAACAAGACTACTGTAAAAGAAACTTATTTCTAGGTTATGATCTTTCTGTTAATTTGATTTAAAAAGAGACAGACTTTGAGATAAGTATTGAGAGATAAGTATTGTAAATATATTACTGGAGAATATAAAGGAAATTGAAATATTTCCCTCTGTCACATATCTGTAGTAGGATTTGGCAAAATCAGAATACATCCATTTTCTGTTTCTTGTTTTACAACAGATCATATGTTGTGTTGGTTACTATTAACAGCTCAATAAATGTGTTTAACAAATTAATTTAGTTAAGTTGTTTTGATTTCGCTTTTCCTTTCTGAAATAACAAGCCTCTACTACTTGTGGATGCATTATTTATGGGGTTTTTTTCTTTTTTTCCTTCTTTTCTTTATTTTTTTACTTCATTTCTTTGTTTGCAGCCCATTCAAGTGAGTTAATGACAATTGGGAATGCACTTAGAGGTGGTATAACTTTACCTTCTGGTTCATCATTAACAGGAACTGGGCTCAGAAGCAGAAAGCAGTTGAAACATATCTTAGTTTAAAATTGTCATTTTCCTTGCTGAAGCCATTATTGGGACAAACATTCAATCCTGTAAATTGGTGGTGAAAGGGATATTTTTCTTTACAGATAAAGCAGGACCTGACCAAGTAAAAGCAAATGCCTTTTTTTTCTTATTTATATTGGTCATTCATTGTGTTTGGTTACTGTCAAGAACTCAATAAACGTGTTTAACAAGTTCACACAGCACATGTTTGACCTTCTTGAATACTGAGGGATTTTTCAGGTTGGTTTTTCTTTCAGTCTGGAGAGGGGTCAAGGCCTCATGATCACCCATCCCTAATGCTCACATTGTACCACATTTAAGTTCATAGAAAGCAAGATGAAGCCAAAAAAATGCTCTGGCACCAAGGAATTATTTGCACCAAATGGAAGAACAGGCACTACAAGAAGTGTGAGGGAACAGCCAGGGAGCTTTAATATGACAAAAATGCTATTTTATTTGTGCCTGAAAAGAACAGTGCAAGGAGCACCTCACAGGAAAGTCAAGAGTCTGTGGTTTGGAAAGATTGAAGCTTGTAAAGTTAGAAGAGGCCAGGACTGGCCTTCAGGGAACCCTCAGGATGGAGATGGAAAACTGTGAGGAACCCAAAATTGTCAACAGTTCAACTGCTCAGTGCAAGGTGCAGGGAAGACTCAGGTGAGAAGGGCTGGCACAAGGGTGCCCTGTCTGCACCAGGTCTTGGACTGGTGACCCTGGCCTAGGATGCACTCAGCACATGTGTAAATTACTTGATCCTCAGGGTGTTTAATTTCCAGGATCCTGTTTGCGTATCTGTAAAATACTTGACTCTCAAGTTATTTCACTTGAAGCATTCAAATTACTTCCAACATCATGCAGTGATGGGAAAATTCACAACACAACCACAGAAATGCCACACAGTGAGTATGAGACTGTAGATTAATACTGTCAAATTCTGTAATTGAAAAAAGCAACACTTCCACCTCAAGGTTTACCTAGTTAATAAAAACTGAAAAACAATGGAAGTCACATGCCTTCAATATTTTTGAGTGATCTATGACTTATAAACTTGTTTCTCCTACTTGTTTGGAGTCTTTTAAGCTTCACTTAGGGTGCAGAGTAAAGTTACTGAGAACATAAAATCCATAATGCATCAATCTATATTTTTGGATAAATATCGGCAGTTGTTGGTCTAAGTTTTTCGGTGACAGAAGGTAAGGAAGACAAGCCAGGCCTCCATAATAAAGCTTGTAATAAATAAAAAGCCTGTTTTCTATTTTCATGAAAGCTGATAGAGGGGATTTAAGAGGAGGGAGAGATGTGATAGAAGGGACTAGTCCTAGGAAGGAATCATCCTGTGCTTTGGATTAACCCTGCAAATTGAGAAAGGGACTGGGACATCATACTGGGAAATCATACTGAGACACCACAAATATATTTGTCAACAACTCCATTTTGTGAGTTAAGATTTAATCATTTGCCATAAATTGCTTAGGTTTTTGTTTTAGTCATATTTTGCAGCAGAAATAGACCCAAATAATACTTAGAATTAAGTGTTTTGCCTATTTCAGTAGTGCTCACATTTAGGCATCCAGTCCCAGTTGTTCAGATCAGGCACAGAGCTCTGTCAGGAGACTCTGAGCAGCCAGAGAAAGCCACACCTTATCAAAAAGCCTTTAAGCAAAAAGTTCCAGGATCAAGCAGCTGGCACAGACTGTGTGTTCAGAGCCCACACAACACATGCCCAGAGTAATCCCTCCAACCTAAGCACTTTGTCCACAGTGCTGAGCAGAGTCTGGCTGCATACAGAGCCCACTACTCTTAGGAAGGGCTGAATGTGGCCTCATTGCCATCCCTGCCTGAGCCATTCTGAACAGGAGCTAGATTTTTTTCTGGTGATAAGGCTCAGCACAGAAGGGAGGTACCTGGCAGGTAATGCACACCTGGCAGCCTGTGGTGTTGACTTCAATGAATAGTCAACACACAGGCAGAACCAGGTTGTCATGCCATGATGATACAGATCTTAAGAACTTAATAATAAGAGGAAATGCTCTGATTTATCCACTCACTGTGGAGAATGCAATATCGTAACAGGTACCAAACTATCAAGCTCATGATAAAAAACATGAGAAAATTAAAATTTACAATACTCTAAAACCTCTAAAAGCTCAGTTTTTCCTTTCATTAAACCAAAAAGAAAAGATATTCCTATGCAGAAAATCAGAACTAAAAGATATCTGTGGGATGAAAGCAGAAAGCAAAGACCTTTGGCATAACTGTACCTTATACATACCATACATCTCTCCTTCCACCTTCCTGTTCCAGCCTTGAACCAGCAAGCAAACACCTCAAGGCTATGCCTGGAAGCTTGGACATTGTATTATAAAACAAATTCCTACAAAACAAAAAATATGCTTTATCACCATTTAAAACCTCTCACTTTTCTACCAAGTAGATACTCTGAAAGAAGAGGGGCAATGGAAATTGTCCTGAAAAATTGAGACCTGAGATCACAACACCAGGAACAAAGACACTTGAGGGTGTGCAAGGTTGTACTCCTGTACTGATCCAAACAATCACAGACAAGGAACTCAATCAAAGTAAGTTAGTCTGCAAAGATCAGAACAGCTTCAAAATCGGAGAATTCTTGTTTTTTATGAATAGTGCTACTTGCTCTGAGTGTCCCACACTTTGGCCTTAAGAAATGCCAATACTAATTGCTGCTCATGTGACATTAGTTTGTCAGGCACCAAAGATATTGAGGGCCTGCTGGAAATATTTTTAATGTATTTTGTATGTCAAACAGTAGGATCTTTCAAGACATTTATTATAAAACAAAGAGAAAAGAACCCCAACAGGATAAAACTTCAGAATCCTTCCTGCTTCTGGCAGAACCTGCCTTTGCTCTCCCTATTTTCATTTTCTGGGGATTTCACTCCTCATTACTTCCACCCTCCTCTTACAAAAGCAGCTCTGAGCAATGCAGCAAAGGTTCATCCCACAAAATCACAATGTTGCCATGAATATATGAGAATTGGCATGTTTCTTGATACCCACCATTGCTGGAATCAATATATCTCGAGCAGCCATTAAAAAAAAAAAAAAAAGTAATGATACAAAATGAGCTGGTGCATCTATTAATTGGTGAAGACAAGCTGGAAAATAGGATATTATTGTAACCAGAACCCCAAGACCAAATACAACCCTTCCAACATTTAGGGCATTCCTCATGATCTTTTAACATTAAAGGAGGATGTTCCATCTTTTTATTTTACTTTTTAAAGTGGTCAGGGTTAACACTACCAAAATTCCATCTCAGTCTGAAACCAAAGTGTGTTGGGATGACTGTATGATACTGTATTCCCCTATTGTCTTGCCCAGAAATGGGTTCTGTAACTTTAAGCTAGACACGGGTGAGGGGGGGAAGCCAGGGGAATTCTTTCGGCGATCTGTATTCAAACACAGATACCTCTTCGCTCTCTCTCTCTGTTCTTTCTCAGCAGAGAGAGAGAGACTCATATGCTTTGCTTTTTTGTTAGCTTCTTTTCTGTTAGCTGAGGCAACAAGCTTCCCGGGACTGCATACAGCTTCTCCGGCTTCTTATGGAACTATTCGGCTTAGCTTCGGTCTGAAAACAGACCACAGACCGTCGCCGGGAGCTGGCGGAGGGGCCCCGGGTCACCGCATCCCGGCTCCGGATCTCGGGAGAAGCCAAGCAGAACTCTAAAATCCACCAGCTTTCTCCGCAGCGAGGCTTTAATATCTAACTGTCTTTATTTATTTATTTATTTATTTATTTATTTATTTATTTCCGTGCCTGCGTGCACTCTGTGTGTTAAATAAACAGGGTTTTTTCACTTTCCTCCAAGAAATTCCTTTGGTATCACTGGTGGGGGAGGGAGTGCCGAATCCTGCCTTCTTTGGAGGAGATGTTCCTTTCCTCCAAGAAATTCCTTTGGTATCACTGGGGGAGGGAGTGCCGAATCCTGCCTTCTTTGGAGGAGATGTTCCTTTTAGGGTGTTTCCTCCTAACTTGTCTCAACTGAGACACAAAGTTGAAAATTTTGCAGCTTTCAGGAGGTGAACTTTCCCCAAAACTCAGGAACTAAACGAAAAACTGTAAATGCCCAATGTAATTTATTGCCGATGTTATAAATGGGCCAGGAGACCAGCTCCTTTTAAAAGGCCTTGATTAGAAATCAGCTCTGGGTAGGGGGCTCGAGGGGCTGCGCACGCCGCCGCTGCTGCTCCCAGTGAACACCACAGAAGAGGAGGTGCAGTCGAATCTGCTGCTCGCGCCGCAGAGTCAGGATTCCGTCCTCACGGGAGTTGCCAAAGAATCACCTTGGCTCGTGTGGTCCAGGGGGGTCACCTTTTTCCAGTTCTTTTCAGGTAATGGTGAGAAGGTAACAAACTACCTGCTGCCTGCAGGTAGCTGGACGTGTACCTCACACAGCATTGTCCTTCTTAGGTCCAGTTTCTGTGTCGGCTCGTTGTTTTTACGGGTTTTTCTAGCGTCGACTGGACTTCTGCCCGTAGCCAAGCACCATGGGAGTCCCCCGATTTCCATACTGGGCGGTGTCCGCAGTTCGACGGGCAGGCAGGAGGCGGCGGCAGGAAGCAGCGGCAGCTTTACCCGACGGGAGAGGGGGAGCTCAGGGCTTAGGGGGAGGGAGTACAAAACTTGGGACATAATAAGCAGAAATTCAGGGGCACAGATCCAACATGAACAGTTTAAAACAGGTAAGTAACAGTGCAACTTTAACTTTACAGCAAACAGTATAACAGTACAACTTGGGAGTGCATAACCTGGGGTTCTTTGTTCATTTCAGCCGATACCAAATTTGTAGCAAAAGGTAGATGTTTTGCACATTTTATTTTACATCTCAAAGCTGTACTGAACACTGTCCCACAAAAAATCTTGGTTATATTTGGTTCATAAACTCAAAACACTGTAAGTTTTTCAGGGATATAAGCTATAACTGCTCCATGTTTGGATTTTTTAAATTAGATTTTATTCCCCAGATATAGTGGCTGACAAAGCATGGAGAGTCTACTGTAAGAGATGCTGATTTACTGGCAAATGGCTCTGCACAGTTCTCAACAACACACTGTAAAATTATTCAAGGAGCTTGTATAAGCACCATTTATAATATGAAATGTAATGCAAGCAAACATTTTCTTTTTCCTACAGTGTCAGGCTTCTGTTCTAATAACTAAAGATGTGTCAAACACATACTCGGAACAGAAAATGAAAAACAGGATAATAAATCTTCTAAGGACAGGATAATAACACTTTTTGAATAGAGAAAGAAATCCTTTAAAGTATTAGAAAAAAAGCAAAAATATTGACACAGTTAATGAATTTAGGCAGATGCTCCCACCCCATTAGGGAAGAAAGAGCTGGAGCCAAAAGTAAGTCCAAGGGGAACAAAGTAATAGTGGAAAATAGTGTAGTTGCCCCAGAAGGAAGGTCAAGGCTATGAAATTCACCCTTGAGTGGGTATAGGAAACAGCCAACACCTCACATTCCACTTTCTGAAGCATTCAGGTATTTGCAGCATGTCCAAATGCAGCAGGACCATGTTTGGACTTGGTCAAGTGAAGGTGATGCTGAGTCCAGGTTAGAATGTCCTTCCCAATTGACCATTCTGGATGTGCCTTGTCAAGGATTTTGTGAACTCACCTCAAAGATTTTGTGAACCTTCTCAAGGATTCTGCAAAGAAAACACCAGAAATGCCTCATGCTTGCTTCACTTGCTGTCCTGCTGTGCCACCTAAGCTTTAGTAGTAAGACTCCCTGGAAGTTTATCCTTGCAAAGCTGCCCTGAAGGACTCCTGGATAAGTGCCAAATTTAACGTGCTGGATGAGAAAACAATTGTAAACCCCACATGGTAAAGAGAAGGGCATACGTCAACATGATGAGGAAATATATTAATATTCAAATATGCATTAAGGATCTTATGAAGGAATGTTAAGACAACATAGAAAGTCATAAGCGCAATGGCAGAAAACAGAATTTGGGAGAAAACACCTATCTTTTCCCTCTGCCCTGAATTTTCCCCTTAATGATGCAGCAATATAGCAGCAAGCTGATTTCAGCTTGCTGCCTCTTTTCAGACTAATTTAAATTTGACAGCACTAGAGTAATAATGACATTTTCAGATATTCATGCCAAAGTTTCACAATACTGGAGACCTCTCTCATCCAACATTTATTTATATCTGTGTTCCTTGAGCTGCAGAAAAGATAAAAAAATGGAACTCCATTGACACACATTTCACCCAACTGCTGCCCATGTTCCTCCCACACAGATGGGCAGCTGAGACACTTAAACTAAAACTAAATCACTGAGTCTCTGCCCTCCTGCAAGCAGTGGCCTCTCCTGGAAGCATGTGAACTATCAAAAGCAAGCATCACCTCTTGAGATCTTAAATCATGTAGTCCAAACTACAGACCAGCAGGACTTCAGCTTTTAAAAGTCTTGATGAATCCCTGCATAATTCCTAATACAAAGGATGAAGAACTGTGGAATAATTCCAGGTTTCAGCTTTCAGAAACTGACACTTTCCACTTCTTATATGTTGCATTTCTTACAGAGGACTACTTCTTAGGGGCAAACTTTCCTGTCAGCATGGGAAATATCAGAGGACATGGTTGTTATCCCAGGAAAGGTTTCTGCAGGGAGTCTAAATGATCTCAAATATCACAGCTCTGCCTTTTAGAAGGCTGATGCAGCCAATGAAATAAAACAAAAAACAGACAAACAAAAAGACTTAAGCAGGTGGAATTCACAAAATATTCTAATAAACAGCTTAATTCTAGTAAATTAAGTAGTAGAATCTCTACTAAAGACCCATCATTCAATGCTGTCTTTTTTCACCACAACACACAAGGATTTCAGTGCCATGTGGGGCTTCACTGAGGATGCACAGCTCTGGTGCCGGATTTCAGCTCAGAGCCCACCGACCCACCTTCCTCTTCATGTCCGCCTCATTCTTTTTCTGGCAGCTCAGACAGCTCTTTAATTATTAGTGTGTCTTTCAGATTCCCCTACTCCCAGATAGTTCCTATACACAGCAAAAGAATTCCCAGCAGGGCAAAGGTGTAGATTGCCACCAACCATTTAGAGCAACATTCTCTCGGCTTGTAAGCAGCAATTGGTTCTATTAAAAAAAAAAAAAAAAAAAAAAGAAAAATTCTAAAATAGTCAAATGAGGTTGGCTTATAAAGCAGTTACAGCATTGTCTGGGTTCCTATGCACATATGCAAGCAGCAAAAGGGAAAATCACCAGCTCAGTTCTCCAAGCAGGGATTAATAACATTCTGTAGGAAGCAATTAGCCCACTGTGCCGGTGCTGCTCTGGGTGGTTGTGCCTCTGTGTGAGCTACACCTCACTGGAGGCTCGCCTGCAAAGCCCAGAGCCTGGGGCTGCCAGCCTGGAGAGAGTCCCCAGCAGGCTGAGTGCCGACCCTAGACACATATCCATGGATCTGCTGCTGGGATTCACCACCTTCCCACCCTGCCCATCAAGGGAAGCAGCACTAACCACACTGACTGCCACTTTTGGGGCAGAGTGACAGAACACATGGAAAGCCTTGTGGTGCCCTGCCTCCAAGTTTGTTTTCATCACCGGAATTTCAGTAGCAGCCAGAGAAGAGAGCAAAATGCACAGGATAACTATGCTTGGTATGTCCTGCTGCCCCAGTCAAACAGGGATTAGGGACAAGCCAATCAGCCTGGCCTTCCCTACCTTTGTCACAGCATCATACACACATAACAATTGTTGTTTCCAACACAGAAGTGTTTCCACTGGAGTAGAGACTCCAGCATTCCATTTTGACAGATCATTGTCATTCCCAGTCAGTGCAAGCAACCATGGAAACAGAAGAAATTTGGGACCAGGTTCAAGTTTAGAGAAACTGCAGCCAGCAATAACTAAACTGTGCATGCTCTATTTACAATGCCTTGATGCTGCACTGTGATTTGGAAAGGACTGTGATCTTGCTACCCACATGAAATGGATGAGAAAGGAAACATGTCAAAGCAGGAATGAGGTTGGATGGTTAGACTGTAACAGCTTGCTTCTTTATGATGTTTGTTTGTGTGGTTACTCAGAATTTTTTGTTGTTTTATTACCTCTTTGATGTTAACACCTGAGAATAATAGTATCACATTCTTTTTCCTATATATGTTGTTTATTTGCAGTTTTATGATAATTTTTTACAAATTAATGAAAATTTGCTTGTTTGGGACACATAGGAGAAGAACAGATCCTGCAAAAATGATATTAAGGTTCCTTATATGAAGGATTCTTCAAAGTTACACTGCCAAGCAAGAAGGGAACAAATTTGAGATCACCTTCACATGCTTCTCAGACAAAAACACTGAAAGAGGGAAACACAAAAAATGAAACTTAAAAATGTATTTTCTTTTAACGGAATTTACTTGTAATTGGTTTACAAAACAGAGCACAGGAATAACATTCTGTGCAAGCAGCACCATAGATACTGTGAAATTACTAACAAGAGACACACAGCAATGCAATCTGTTTGCTTTTATAATGTAAGATTTGTCACTGTGAATCAGGTGGTGTTGTGAAAGGGCAGTAAAGTCTAGTGAGTGACTGTGACATGCTGGAGCCTAGCAAGGTAAGCAAAGCCCTTTGTGTCTAAGGAGTGGGCATCTTACCATGATGGGTAGAAGAGAGAAAGAAAAAAAATCAGATGAGATTGACTTCAAGAAGTTTTTCTTAATGAAAGTTTTCATGTCAATAGTCATTACAATGCTAATGTCAACACTTTTTTGGAAGTACTACCCTTACAACATTCATTAGGGATGTCATAAGCATCCCAAAAAATATGGTGACTCAAATCCACTTACTTTTCTATTCAAACCATGTCCTTGAATTGGTTTTAAAACAAGGAAGAACACAGAAAACAAAAACAAACAAACAAACAAAAAGCCCTATTGCTTATTTGATGGCTCAGTGGCATAGGGCTGAAATTCAGAATTATGTCAAGTTGCCTTTCTGTTTGTTTTGCTTTCCAGTTTTGTATCTAATCTAAAAAAAAAAAAAACGTGATGGAAGCTTACTTAAAAAAAAAAAAAAAAAAAACAACAACAACAACAACAACAAAAAAAAAACCACAACCAAGAAGTGGCAACATCTACTTCCTGAGACTGTTTGCACATTAAAAGAACTGTGTACACAGAAAAGGGCATTTTGAAATACTTCAAGCAGCCTTTGGCTGGGTTTCAAGTATCTTTTTCAAGTTTCTGGTTTTCAAGTATTCTGAGGGCTAACACTGGAGTTCTCTGTATCCTGCATGGCCTTGAGCGGAAATTCCTCTCTCTGCTGTGATAAGCTCCCAACCCAGATGTTCAAGAGCCTCTCACCAATCACCATTTCCTCACTGCAGCTGCTGCCTTGGGTCATCTTTGGACATCAGTCTTTCCAGCTCAATACCTGAAAAAAACAAAAACAAAACCAAAAACAAACAAATAAAAAAACCCCAGAAATCTTAAGACATGTTCTCAAGACAATGATTTAGGCCCTTTGCCTGGGTAATTGAAGAAATAAAAAGAAATTTTCATCTAAATTTTACCTTTTGAAAGCACCAAATTTACACAAAGATTATTTGGCAACATTTTTGTTTTTATTCTGCGACCATCTTCCCCTACATGATTTTAACAAAAGCTCCCTAGGATATTTTGCTTATGTGAAGATCTAAAAATCTAATCCATTCTATCTCAAGCATGTTATGCCTCCAGAAAATAAGTTCTAAATATTTATAAATTATATCTTACTGGAGCTTCTCCTCTTGGTTCAAAGAATAGGGATAAAACGGTGCTGCTACACAAATAATATTGGTTATAGAAAACTTAAAATTATTTGCCATGTTTTTGCAAGTTCTTCCTAAATCAGATAATAAACATTTATGCCTTTAATGGTACAATTAAATCTGGAGCAATTACTGCAGATAGTTCCCATACTTCTTCACTGAGTTTTGCTGAAATATCCCAAATAATTCTTGCAGTTTAATGCATTTAAATATGTGATTATGTTTAGCATACATCCATTTATTATGCACAGTCACTGGAAATCAAGTTCACTTTGAATGTATTTTCTAATTGCTACTTAGAAACACTGGCAGAAAAAATAAGTGTGGAGGCTACATTAATGGACATATAAATACATTAACCTAAAACTTTTTAATGATGAGAACATTAATTCAAGACATTCACTCATTAAAATATTCATCATTTTCCTCTTAATTATAAAGTAACTTTCAAGCAACAGAAAGATCAAAAATGATTAATATTTTAGAAAAAGAAAAATTGATAAAAGAAAAATCCAGGGGAAAAAAAAGAACCCATGCAAAAAAAAATTAATTGAAAGAGCTGACTTTTCTCAAAAGCCATCAAGATTATTCAGGGGAATAGCGCTCAACAAGAGACGCCATCTTTTAAAATATTCCATATTTGCACTGTTATTTATAGTGTGAATTTTGCAAAATGATAAGCTGACAAGCACTGCAGTAGGAAATATGGTCATTCAAGGTAAGTAGTAATCAGCTTTCTGGGATTTCCCCACAGTCTGGGGGCCTGGGAGACATTTGTTCCATCAGAGGCTGCTCTTGGAAACTGTGACAAATCCCTGCCCCCTTTTAGGTCTCTGTTCATACCTAAAAAACAAACAAACAAACAAACAAAAAAACCCCCAAAAAAACCAACAACAACACAAAAAAAACAAACACACCAACAACAACAAAAAAAACCAACACCACCAACAAAAAAAAAAAAACTAACACAAAAAAGCCTTGGCACAGTAGGGAAGGGCTGATGTAGGAACTACCTCATAAACAATTCAGATACTGCAGCAATGGAAGTCCTTATAAAGTTTGGGATGGATTTGCAGCACAGGTACAGCTGCAACTGTGCAGTATTTCCCATTACTGGTGGTTTGGGGGTTATATAATGATCCCTCCAAGCACAGAGAGAGAGAAACCCGATCTCCTTCCCATGCCATGAGGAATTGCTAAGTCTGCCTGACCAGAGGGACTGAGCTATCAAACTACAGCCAGGGATGTTTGGATAACAGCATTCAGCATTTTGATAATTATGTGAATTTTCCAGATACCTTTAAAATGACACAGTACCCTTTCTAGATGTGTAACTATGGTGGACTTCAGTAGCTGGTACAGGGCTGCTCAAAAAATTGTCATTCCACCCAATTTCCAAGTTTTGAGGCCAAGTTGCACCTTAAATTACTATTTTCCATTCCCAGACCATTTCACTCCTTACATATTTTTCTCTGCTCCCCACAGTGAACACAAAGATAAGCACACTGAAAATTTTACTGAGCAGGATCAGATTTATAAAATATATATATATATATATTAACAGGAAAAAAAAAAAAAAAGATAATACCCAAAGTCTCTTTCATAGCTCAGAACATACTTGCACATAAACTCCACAAACAGCAAGATAAACAAAATATTTTGAGAAAAGAAAAATGTTACTTTAAAAGCAAAAATGTAAGGTTAAGGATTTAAAGGAAAAGAAAAGAGAGAATAGTGAAATGAAACAAGTGTAAAATAAAAACAGTAAGAACAATTTTTTTATCATGTGGATCAGAATAACTGAAGTGAGACGGCAACAAATGTTTCTATCAACATTGAATACTGGCCTTTCAGGATGCTCCCTAATACTGGCAAAACATGGAGAGGGTAGAACTAACAGTGTTTGACAGCAAACAGAAAATTAACACAAATTCAGTGCTTAACAAGAAGACCACTGCAAGTGATATGATTCAGCCTTATTAATAATACCTTTAAAAAACCTTCAATCTCTACAAAATTTTTAGAGATGATTTACCTGAGGGGGACTGGAACACAGAAACATGATAGTCATGTTGTAGTGGGTTTCACACTGGCCAAATACAAGTGCATCTATGAAAAATCATTCACTCATTTTCCTCTGCTGTAGTTGAGCAGAGGAGGGGGAAAGAACAATTAGAAAGTTCAGGGATGGGATAAGGACCAGGAAAAGACACTTTAAGGGCAAAACAGGCTCAAAACCTCAAAAAGGTATAAAGATATAAATTTATTAACAGAATTAAAGGAAGATAATGGGAACTAAAATAAACCGTTAGAGCACTTTTCCCCTCCCACAGCCCTTCTTTCCCTCCCACCGACAGCACAGGAAGACAAAATATGAAATTTTTAGTCAGTTTGTCACTTCTAAAAATCTTTTTTCAGTTCCCTTAGGGAGAGAATTTTCTTTGCTACATCATGGAGTCCTTCCCACAGGAGACAGTTCTGTGAACTTTTTCAACATGTTTTTAACTTTCAGGAATTGCAGTTTTGCCCAAAATCACAAAATCTCCTTTAACATGAGTCCATCCCAGGCACTAAAACGGCTTTCCAACAACTGCCTTCTTTTTTCTTATTTTTCTTCCCCGCCCGCCCCCCCCCCTCCCCCCCCCCCCCATGGGCCATTTAGTTTATGAGGTGAAGTTTTTAAGGATGAGGTGTTCTAGTATAAAAGAAAGGGTGCTCTATCTCCGAAAGCTAGTGCTCTCTTGGTCTTTGTTCAAGCCTCTCACTGGATCACAGTTTCTCAGCATCCACATCTTTCAGCACAACCACCTTCTTCTCATGGGCTGCAGGTGAATGCTGCATCCCCCACATGCACAGAATGAATTACAGGAAAATGCAGAAGAGAACTGGTGTTCGTAGGTGTTATAAATGGGCCAGGAGACCGGCTCCTTTTAAAAGGCCTTTATTAGAAATCAGCTCTGGGTAGGGGGCTCGAGGGGCTGCGCACGCCGCCGCTGCTCCCAGTAGACACCACGGAGGAGGAGGTGCAGTCGAATCTGCTGCTGCTGCTGCTGCTGCAGAGTCAGGATTCCTTCCTCACGGGGGTTTCCATAGAATCACTTTGGCTCCTGTGGTCCAGGGGGGTCACCTCTCTCCAGTTCTTTTCAGGTCATGGTGAGACAGTAACAAAAAAATACCTGCTACCTGCAGGTAGCTAGACGTGTGCCTTGCACAGCTTTGTCCTTCTTAGGTCCAGTTTCTGTGTCGGCTCGCTGTCCCAGGGGCTTTTCTAGCTCCAACTGGACTCCCGGCTGCAGCCAGGCACCATGGGAGTTCCCTCATCTCCATACTGGGCGGTGTCCGCAGCTCGACGGCAGGCGGCAGGGAGCAGCAGGAAGCAGCAGGGGGGGGACAACAGGAGGCGGCGGCGGGCTTTAGTCGGTGGAGAGGGGAAAACCCAGAATTTAGGGAGAAAGGGTACAGAACTTGGACATAACGAGCAGAAATTCAGGGGTACAGACTCAACATGAACAGTTTAAAACAGGCAAGTAACAGTGCAACTTTAATTTTACAGCAAAACAGCACAACAGTACAACTTAGGAGTGCATAACCTGGGGCTATTTCTTTCAGTAGGTTTATTTGTTTTCAAGTTCTATCAGTTGAAACAGTTTTTGTAGAGTTCTGCAGCACTGAAAGGTTGATCTTGTCCAGGCTCCGCAATCAGGGAATCGCTTGCCATGCTTCTGGATGGAAGTCTCCGCTGGCATCACATAAGCCGTGCTGGCTGCTAGCTCCACTCCACACCTTTTCTTTATGCGGGGTACCAAAAAAAGATAAGCTGTTGCCGCCACTTTTGTTTTTCTGCCCACAGCATAGCTGGCTAAAAGTGGCTAAGCACATATAGTTCACTGCAAGCCATGCTGCGATTGCTGCAGCGACACAGCACCGCCCCGGTCGCGCAGATTTCAGCCCCACAGTCCCGGCCGCGCGAGTCCCTCGAGCCATGATGGCGGCAGCCGTGCGGCCGCTCTCGGCCCCAGCCACTCTCAGCCTTGAGGCCTCCCGCGGCAGCCACAGGGCCGCTCCTGGCGCTGGTTCTGGCCACATGGTTGCTCGCACTGCCGAATGGCCCCTAGCGGCATGGTCCGGTGGCACCGCTAGGAAAAGGAGTGGTGGGCCCTGCCGGGAAGGGGCCCAGCCCTGCCGGGAAGGGGCCCAGCCCTGCCGGGAAGGGGCCCAGCCCTGCCGGGAAGGGGCCCAGCCCTGCCGGGAAGGGGCCCAGCCCTGCCGGGAAGGGGCCCAGCCCTGCCGGGAAGGGGCCCAGCCCCGCCGGGAAGGGGCCGCAGCCACCCCGCCAGGACGAGGCCCAGTGGGCTCCGCACGAAGGGGCTCGGCGGCCCCCTCGCCACTGCAAAGAGGGCAGGAAGAAAGAAAGCTTCTCCCAGTTCCTTCTTTCTTGAATATGTTATCATAGAGACATTACCAGCTGTTCTAATTGGCTTAGCAATTCTCAGAGCAAGCCAGCGATTGGTTTGGCCAGGTACGGAGGAAGCTGCTAGCAGTTCCTTAGCAGTTCCTTTTTCTTTACAGAAAAATCACTTCCGTGGCTAGCTTTTTCCCTCCACACAAAAAATCAAGCTATTTAAAATCAACATATGTGGGTATTGTGAAACAAAGAAATCTCTTCTCCAGCCCCCTGCATCATCCTTTACTGTGCTGAAGAGTCGTTGCCATGAGACAAATGTTGCCAGATTTTTTTTTTTTTTGGGGTGCATTTGAAGGCCCAAGTTCAGCAATGATGAATTTTTGATAGTGACTTTACAGAGACCATAAAATATGTCAGTACTAAAACAAATTACAGAGCAATACTTACTGGGGAAAGCAAAGTGTCAAGCATCATGCTCATTAGAATTCCTCAGCATGAACAATTGCTTAACCAATGCTCTTAACCAGCCTGTGCATGATGTAATGATAAAACAAAGATATCCTACTCTGTATAGTAGCACCCCTCCCCAAAGCATTACTTTGATTTTTATTTTTTTTAATATTTATTTCATCCTTCACCTGGACAAGACTGAGAAAGCCTTCTCTCACAAACTGGCATAATTGCTTTTACTTTCTGTCAGCAGCTGTGCAATGACTATTGTTGTTTAAGGTTGCAATTCATGTCCTAGCATTTTGATTTCTTTTCTTATAGTAATGGATGAAGTGCCTCTTTCTTTTAGATGCATCCCAGCATCCCAGGAATATCTGCACTGACTCCACTGGGAATAAATCCCTTCTAATTAGTAACCATATTGTGCTTCTTAAAAATGGAAGGTGACACAGAAATTCAAGACTTGGGCATGAGAGATGGGCTGTGAGAGAACCCTCCCAGCCCACCTGGAAATGGCAAAAACTGTCAGCAAGGCCTCAGACACCACACACCAATCTCCTGTGTGCCTACAAATGCTTGAGAAACAAGCTAAAATTAATGCTTGTGCTCTGCTGTCACTCTTGTTAAATGAAAAATAACACAGAATTTCATTATGGACATCCTGTACCACTGGTACCTCACCAGCTGATCCCCTGGGCATTGCACTGCTATGTCTCTTCCCTTACAAACATCCATAGACCTGGAAAAGGACACAGATGTCCTGTACTGACCATCTCTACTAATATCAAACACAAGGGAGACAAGTCAGGCAAGATCTTCACTCAAGTTCACTCATTTAACACTTGAAACTGGAGCCTAAGCCAGCACACTGCTTATATTTATTTATAAATTATCATAGATAGATGATGAAAGAGTTTGCTGAGTTACAGAATAAAACATAAAAAGCCTGTTGAGCCAGGACTAGCCAGTGTTCCCAGTGACTAGGTTACAGTCAATGCCTCAAACCTGCCCCTTTCTTCCCTCAGATTTTCATAGGATATCTGTGGTCTCATCCATGTACAGGAAAATCCTAGGCCTTTCTTTTAAAAGGGATCAAAGAGCAAAGGAATGATAACCTAATCGTCACCATTCATAGAGCACTGCAAGACCCAGCAAGAGGGTCCTGATTTGACCCCAGAGTCTCATGAATCCCAGTGCCAAAACTCATGAAAGGAGTAATGTTACCTGCAGGGAGCTGAATCTCGATGAATCAGCATGGTACCCTCAGTCTGTATTGTCAGGACACAAGGAAGAATCTCCTCAGCTTTTTGACACTTTGTCATGCAAAGCAGATGAGCAAGAGCTTCAATCCTTAAGTCAGAAACCAAAAAACAAACAGAGGTCAGAGGGTACTTTTATTCCTCCACCTTTACTGAGTCAGCCAAAACTTATTTCAAGATGCTTTAGTGAACAGAAAAACCCAAGCACTTGCAAACTTTGCAGAATCTATGTGAAGACTCAGAGACTTGGTGGAACAGAAAATTCCCACATCAACCCTCACAGTATGCCTATACTACAGAACACAAACCCAACAACAGTCCTCTGTTGAAAAACAAATTGAGCCAGACTAGTGTTTTATCCTGTATAAAGACGCCATAGCCAGCATAGTTGAAGTTTATCTGGGCACTGCAAACAAGAAATTTAGTAGCAAATTTTCTTCTCCTTGTATATTCCAATTTGCTTCTTTATTTCATCAAACTAAAGCTCCTTTCCACAATTCTGCTCACTATTCTCAAGTACAAGATGAACATGTTTGTAAAAAGCGTGTTGTATTATGGCCTTGCACTTAAAGTACCTATGCAAGTTTAAGTTTACTACAGAATTCTCTTAACTATGTGAGAGTTTCTTGTGTCTACCCTTGTGCTCATTGTCCAAGAAACAATGTTTATAAGTACACCAATTCTTTTTTCCCCTGCAGCTCAGAGCATTCAAACACTTGCTTATGCATTTTTATACGCACATTCAAAGTGTCATACATGTGGCAGTCATTGATTATTCTGTAATGGTTGGAGGATTCATATATCATAGCTCTGGTATACTGATCTTAAGATCTTCATGTTTTCAAAGCCCTGCGGAGTTCAATTTTTTAGGTTGATACCATAATTTCTCCTGTTGTCAGTTCCAAGTATGTATTGACAAGACTGTCAAGAAGTCACCTTTCATGCATTTATTTTCTCTCCTTCACTTAATTCAAAGATTTTCAAATTATAAGAAGGATCATTTAGCCTTTAAGGTGTAAATAAATCCAATGGAGACAATGCATTTAAATCTATTTCTCTTACAGAACTATTAGTTGTTCCTGTCCAACAGGAGCTTTATTTTTATATGACCTATTGTCTTTTAACTAATATTCATCTTCTCAGTCCAGGATCTATAACTCAATGGATGATTTTATTTAATAAGTTTCTAGCCATAACAAAATCATATTTATGTATTATAAATATTGTATCTTCGCACTAGTACTTTAGTACTCTCCATCATAGATGTCACTATAATGAAAAATGCTATGGGTGAATTTCTAGAAAAAGAGCAGAAAATAAACAGAAATATTAATTATATTTTCTCCAACCAACTCTTTAGACTAAGAATGATTGCAACATGTAACCAGAGTCCAAATATCAAATTTACCAGAGCTGTAAAACCCACATCAATAGGATGTGCAGGTAGGAGAAGGAGGTGTTAGTGCAAGATAATCAGCAAGAAGCAGTCAGGCCAGTCCTCAAGAGTAACAGCAATAGTTCAGATTAGGTATTTAGCTGAAACCAAACTTGACAAGACAACTACTAAATACTCACAATTTGTTAATAATACCAATGTCTAATCAAACAGATTGTTTAGCAATATTAAAGGCCTGTAGGATGAGGCTTCACATGTAATCAAATCTTCCCTTTTCCCTTTCATTAATTTACAAAGGAATGGGTAGAGCTTTTCAGACATGAAGCAATTTCTCTGAAATAGCCTCTTCTCAGCTGCAGAATAAGCCCACTAAAAGAAGTGCTTCTTGAAAATTGATCTTTAATTTCAGTGACCAGAAAAAAATGCCACCTCTAAAGAACATTTATCACCTCCTAGTGGCTTCAACAGTCACCATCTCTCTCTCTTTAAAAAAAAAAAAAATCTGTAAATATTGTGGGTCATTTCTTACCATTTAATCACCAATCACTGCAGGCTTGTACACATATGTAAAACAGATTCTACCACAGATATCTGTGTTTGTCATAAAAAGCTGCTGATATTTATGAAGAAATTTTCAGGCCATCATAACCCCATGGTAACTGTTATAAATTTAAAGAGCCAATTTCATCAAAAACCATTTATTTGCCAACAAAAATTTTGGACAGAGAAAATCGACAAAGCCAACGAACAAGGAAACAGTGTCTGCACTAGGTGAAACCACAAGCGTAACCTCTACCGCATTACACTCCCCCTGGTTTCATGAAAGACTGGGCCCATGCCAGCTGGTTTTATACCTTTTCTGGCTGGGCTTACGTGAGTCCAAAATTCTTTTAAGTCCCTTTGTCTCTCGAGCCTTGGTTTCGGTGGAAGTCGAAATCTCTGGTGTCAGGATCTTCTGTTTGAAAAGGTTTCCTGGGTGGAAGGAGTTCCGGGCAGTTCGGGCAGTTCGGATGGCCTTGATAAGATACTATCTCAGAGCCATCAAGCTTCCTCAAGGGCCTGATTGTCCTTGTCCTGGTCATTCTCCATCTTCTGTTGGGATTGTAATTTCTTTATTCTCTCATCCGGAGACGGGGGAGGGTCTTGCAAAATTTTCCAAGCCCTCTGCCCTGCTCCAAGAGGGCTTTTGACTTTCTTATGACACTGTATTTTTATGACTATTTACTACTACGATAAACATTGTGAAAAACATAAACCACAATAATAAAACTATGAAAACATGAATTATCGTTCACCACAGTGACAATCATTTGTTGCTTTTTTCTGTTTAGAACCAATAGCAGTAGACACCTCTTAGTAATTTCCTTCACACTAAATGCATTAAATTCAATGAGAATGATTCCATTCACACACTGGCCCCAGACCAGCACTGAAATGTCATTTCTGGAACACTCCTAAAGGCCTGATTTTTCAACAGGGTTTCATGTGAATTTTACCTGAAAAAGCATGTCAGATTGTGTTTACTTACGTAGACAACTTTAGCTAGACAAGAGCTAAAATGGCTGAAGATGCCCCAAAATGCAGCAAGCATGCATTTTGATCAGAAGATCCTGAACACATTGCTGAAAACAAAATTTGTTTCCTCTAAACAATAGAAACCATCCTAAAGGCCTGGGTTTCATACCAGCTGTCACATCCATGTTACTATGCAGGCTGCGCTGAACCAAGGAAGCAGTGTTTGATCCCACTAGGGAAGGGCAGAGTATCCAGGCTGGGAAGTTTGTTAGGGTCAACATCTGCCTGAATCTCTTTTTCTGGGGGTAAAATTCCCCCTGGACTAACCCACCCCCAATGTGTCTTTAAACAGTAAGTTAAAAGGTTCCTTTAAAGTTATAGCTGCTGATGCCTAAGTCTCTCCTTTGATGACATTATGCATATCCATGAAAAGGATTTCCATGTTCTCTGTTGTTGGGGGTTAATTTGTTTCTTTTTTACTTACAGATTTTTTTTCCATAGGCTGCTAGGAGACTAACTACAGGGTACTTAATGGTGCTTGACCAAAGCAAAGAGGTGGCCAAAAATCAGGAGGGGGAAGATAAGGGGAATTTTTGGGGCAGGTAAAGGACAGAGCTGGAGGCAGCTACCCCCTCTTGCTCTCGGCATCAGAGGGAGGACAGCCAGGCTGTTTGCTTGCTGTGAGAGTTCACTGTCACCACTGTCATTTCTAGTCCTGGGAAATCTATCACCATCTGCTCGTGTGCCCAGGAATTCTGAGCTCCTCCTCCTGTCCTGCTGGAGCTGGGCTAGCCCTCTCCTGCCATTGTGGATTCTTCAGCACTGCTCTTTTTGTGCTACGCTGTGGTCCCACGACCTCCTGCCCTGCCAGGACACCCACCCCTGCCTGCCGGGGACATCCCTGCCATCCAGCTACCATTGCGGAGCTTCTGGTTTGTCTCATCTACCAGCCTGGGATTTTCCACCATTCCAGCTTGGTGCTCTGAGAGTTTTGCAGGGGCACCAAGATTAAACTAGCCCAGGCTTTGTGAAGCAAAGCCCTCGAGGTTTCTGGTTGTGTTTTGTTGTTAATGCTGTAGTTGTTGTTGTTTGTTTTGCTTTGTTATACGTACTAGTAAGGAACTGTTATTCCTATCCTCATCTTTGCCTAAGAGCCCCCTTAATTTTCAAACTTATACTAATTCAGAGGCTGGGGTTTGAATTTTCTATTCCAAGGGAGGCCCTGCTCTTCATAGCCGACACCTGTCTTTTCTTAACCAAGACATCTGTACAGAGCAAAGAACTGATGTTCCTATTAAGGCTTTTAAATCTTATGTCTCCAGAGAACTTCAGACCTCTACCACTAATATCTTTACATATGCTGAAAGCATGATCAGGCTGATGGTGGTGATCCCATTCACAGAGAGTGATTCATTCCCTTATAAAGGATGCAGCCCATCAGCTGCTTCAGTTTTCAGTGATTGCCCTTTAGGAAGTCCTCTTAGGAGACTTCCTTAGTTCAGGGCGAGCAAAAGTGCTTCAACCCATGTGCAGCCCCTATGTTGCCTCAGTTTGCAGGGACTCTCTTGTGGGAAGTCCCTTTGAGAGTTTTCCTTGAGGCTCAAGGTGAGAAAAAATACTTCAACCCATGAGCCTTTGCAGTTCTGTGTTAATGTTTCATACTCCATTGGTTATTCCCCTTGTTCCTGGTTTTTACCCCTCCTGATTGGTTCTTTTTGGATCCTTCCCCTGATTGGTCCCTTTCCCAATTCCTTTCCCCATTGACCAAGTTGGGAAATCCCACCCCTAGCTACCATATATAATCCCTCTCCCTTGCACTCATTTGGCTCTTTTCTCCTCTGGATCTCATGGAATAAAGAAGCTCTCCTGGAGATTGGAAAGACCCCATCTCACTGCTTTTACTCCTGCGTCACCCAGGATGGCAAATGCAGCTCTGCTGCCCAGGCAGCCAAACAAAGAGCAAATCATTCTGCACCTAAGAGCTGATCATTTGCACCTAAGAGTGCACAAAGAGCTGATCGATCTCCACCTGAGAGTGCCTTTGCCTCCGTCAATCTAGGTGTCTTTTTAAACACGCTTCTAGAAAGGAAGGTCACGGCACCGTCACCACCAGACCAGACTGCGACAGCTGACCTTCTATCTTCTGTGATTTTGCACCCATGTCCTTTTTCTCCTTGTGAATCTGTGTTGATTCCCTTTCAAAAAAGTTCATGTCCTCAATTTCCACCTGTGATTTGATGCCCATAATTTTTTCAGTGTTAAGGTTTGAACACCAGGGGGTGCAACCTTGATTTCCCAGCAAGAAATCTGGAGGATCAAATAAGCTAATTTTTCAATTTGTTTCAAGGTAAACAGTTTTGTTTCTTTTTACAGGGGTAGGTCATATAATTTCTCCAAGAAGCAGAGTCAATTGATTAATTTCATACTACTGAAGTAAGAAACACTCTTCCATTACAGGTACAAATATAAAAGTTTAAAAGGCATTTAGGGAAAAAGTGGAGACGATCACTATAGAACATGATTGATATTATCTCTTTTTAATACACAAACCTGGCGGGGGAGACAGGTTTCTCTTATGGAAGGTTAGATCTCAGACATAAGCAGCACCTATTTGTGTGGCCTTAATTCAGCATCTACACAATTCCTGTCACAGGCTTGTTTAATGAATGCTAAAAACGAGTGATTTAATCCAGCTAAGTTGGGTGTTTCAGTACCTAAGGAAAAAAATCAAACAATTCTATCCCACATTCCTATTCACCAAGCAGTTCAGCTGAGTACAGACAGCACATTTAGCCTGTAAACCTGTAGGGTATTTGTTTATAGAAATATTTTTTATTATAGGAAATGTAATGGGAAAGTCATCTCCTTCCAAGTCAATTCCAATGGTGTATACATTATTAAAATTAATGATTAGGTATTAACACCTGAACAACGTAGGTTATAAATAAGGTATACGGACTGGATATTAATTTTCACATTCTGAGTGCAATGTTTCTTGTTACTAAAGGATCTGAAGCACACCACAACTTCAATGTATTTTTTATTAGTGCAATAAGTCTATCTGACTGTATGATCTAGTGCTGGTATGCTTAAGATACTAGCGAGTGTACAAGGAAGTACTCAATAAAACAATTAATAGTGAGGGCAGCATTTCTTGGGCACTGAGTCAGTAAATACAGCTGAGAGTGAATCAAAAAGGGCTACAGCAAAACTGACATCTTAAAAGCATATTTTTGAAGTGCTGAGTATTGCTACAAATCATTACTGGAGAAAATAAAACAGTTTACTGGGATCTAGGTCTTCTCTTCAGTGGGAAGATGATGAAGGAGGAGAGTTTAGGGTGTCTCTTCACCCTTTTAGAAGCACTCTTCAAGAAGTAAAATAACCATGTGTCCTGAAAGTTAATCCAGCAGGTAAAACATAAATAACATGAGCAATGTACTGCTACCTAAAACGCCTTCTTTATCCCACCTGTTCTCTCTTTCAGACAGAAAAATGTGGCAATACTTTTCAGAAAAAAAGTCCACAGTAGATAAGCCCCAACATTCCTGTTCTACCTCAAAGCACTTAGAAATTTCAGCATAGGATCTCATGACCAGCCCAATTTTCCATCTTCTGTTTAAATCCTCTGCTATATGGCAGTTAAAGAACTATATATACACATCCCCTAAATTTAGGTCTTAAATTAACCATAATCTCAAATATAATTAAGCACTGTTCATGCAGAATTCAAAGCATAAATTGTAATTTTAATATCAAGTTTGTGTGTGCTGCATTCTTGTTTCATTTTAGATTAAACAACTATTGAAAGATTTTTCCAGCATTCCCTAGTAGTCACTGCTTCAGCAATTATGAACAGCAAAAATAATACTTGTTTCAAAATCTTCATAATCACTGATCAGATCCCAATTTTACTTAAGGCCTCATTCAGCAAAATGAAAAAAAAGGGTGCAAGCCATAAAATCTGGCCACACATTTGCAGTATATCATCACACATCTTAATTTCAAGAACAATGGCAAAGTCAGATCGCAGAAGATTCAGATAGTTATTGGAATACCAGAGGCAAGGGGGCTCTGGCTGATTTACCAGGATCACAACACAGATTCATGAAAAGGCTCCTGCCTGGTGTTTCTTCTTGTCCGTTGTCACCTCAAAAAGATGTTTAAAAATAGTCTGGTGGATCCTGGGTGTGGATGAGCTTAGGTTACAAAAAGGCTCTGTAAGGCTCTTTATGTTATTAATTTCTTAAATTGTTCTAGTTCAGAGCCTACCCTCCCCGTCATCAGGCATTTCTCAAATTTGGCCAGAGCTAAGCTCAAGGAGAAACCGCCTATGCTGATCAAGGATCCAGAAACACACCAGATATCAGGCCAGATATCATTTTAATTTGCCAGGACTCCAGATGAGTATCTTTCATTCCAGCATGTTGGAAAACTCAAATCAAGAACAGAAAAAAAAATTTGCAAATAGGAGATTTGGGTGGCTGCTGATTTTAAGCATAGATAATGCACAGCAAAGACAGGTACACTGACATTCCTAAAAGCCTAAATCCTTCTTCACTTGGAATATTGACTGTGGCTATTTCTCCTATGCTATGAATAAAAACTTTTTTCATAGTTCTGTGGTTCAGACAAAGACCTTGGGATAAAATCATTCAAGTATTTGTTAGCCAAAGTACTGGGCTTCCAGGTACAGGTTATTTTGGGGTCACTGGTCAGCTTTGTGTCTAACTCGGCATTCAAAAGGACAGGACCACTTCTTATCCGCATTCAGGAAGGAGAAGTTTTCAAGTTTAGCATCCAAATTCACTTCTCAGGTTACAACCATGGCAAATAGTCCCAATGCAAGTAACAGACAGTAAGGTACATCTTCACCATATCTGACAGCCTGATTTCAGGTTGATGATCTTTTCACTTTTTTTACTCTTTTATAAAAAAAAAAAATACATATAAGTTTGAGTTATTTCACTTTGCATTTGTGGTACAGAAAACCTTTTATTATCCCCTTTAATGACAAAGAAAAACAGCAGGATCATGAGGGAAGAGAAAAGCTGGGGAATTTCTATAGAGCAAGAAGTTCACAAATGTTCGTGGTTCCCTCCTGTAGGAATGTGATGCTGGTGGCATTTGTAATTATACATCTATCAGCAACAGTACAAAACTTCTAATTATATTTCTGACACATTTATTTTCATGCCCTCTGCTTCCCTCAAGTGCTAGATATAATGGCCCTGCTGGACTCCCACCTTCCATAAATCACCTGCTCAACATGGTTTATCACTTCATTTAAACAAGCCAGAAAATTCCCAATAAAGCTGAAAGGACCAAGCAACCCGTTCAGTAGCTTTTTTAGGTCCCTCTGCACATGCCTGGATGATGCTAAAACATCAGTCATCCTGATGTAGCTGACATAGCTCTGGGTACCACTGCTGAGGTACCCAGAGCTATGTCATGTTACAGTCTGGGTGACCCAACTTGAAGAACAGGGTACACCCTGATTCAGGGTTGACAGCTTTATCATAATCCAGCAATAAAGCTAGGTCACCGGCTCAACGAAGATGACCATTGCTGTGGGTCTGCCGCAGCTACTGGTGAAGTAAAAGGAGGGGCTGCCACTGTGGTTTTCCAAAAACCAATTTATTAAGGCAGTTAACAAAAAACAGAAGCCGGTACACAGTAGTGCCAGGGGATAAAGCCTAAACATACCCTAAACATAAGTTTCTTGCCTATACTCCCGTTTCCCATAGCCTCAGGTTGATGCCTCCTGGGCAATCAGCTGAGGCCAGGCCATTGTTCATTGCAAGCAGCCAAACTCCCACAGTGTCAGTGCTCACACTCCCTCAGATTTATGCTGGGGAGGGAAAAGGTGCTATACATATCACATTTCTTTCATGTTTCTTTCAGGTTTTAAGGGCTTGGAGCTCACACAGTACCAAAAATTTTCCATCCTTATTTCTTTGAGTTCAAATAGGAGAGATCACCCCCTCAAAGCTTCCATTGAAGATAAAATCTTCACTTTTTTGTAACTAAAACATAAATGTGTATCAGTTACTTAGAGGAGAATGTATTGGGAAAGTAGCCAGTATGGGGTATTTTTGAGGAGTTAAAACTCTAGGAAAAACAACACTACTTTCACATGATGTTTAGACAAGCAGTGACCTGGAAGAGGAAGGTGACTTCTGTTTTGGTATCTGTTAAAACACCGTATGCTGTGTAAACAACTAGCATAAATATATTTCTTACTGCAGTCAAAACTAAATGTTATTAACAATTCTGAATTTTGCAAGAGCCAATAGTAACCATAACTGGGTTCAGCATGGCATAGGTTTAAGAGTCTCTTATTAAAAACATGCCCTCAAATTAACATGCCCAATGCACAGGTCATCACCCTGGTCAGAGCATCGTGCCATTTGACCATATTCATAGAGAGAGAAGAAATGAGTCACTGAACAAGCGTTCACAGAAATTGAAATTTCATGTGCACTCTCGCTTTGCAACACACTGCTCTTACAGAAATGGCCAGAGGGATCAAATTCAGGGCAACCTAAGCAGAAAATAGATGCATTTGGTATTCAAAAGAAGTAATTTTTGGAGATGTTATGCATATCATACTGTGCAATATTACTTAATTGACTACCAGAGAGGGGAAATCTTCATATAAAGAAACAACTACCTGACAAGAAGTGATTGTACCTCACAAGTGTGATTGTACCCAGAATCACAGAAGAATGAAACTTGTGTGTCCTAAGATCCACATAAAGTTCCTTTCAGCAGTACAAAATAAATCTGAGTGAGGTTCTAAAACCCCTGGGATATCCTAAATGAGCTGAGAACACCAAGGAGGGCACTACAACTTCCTGCAGAACTCCCCACACCAAGGTGGGCTATGAGCTGCACCTCCATCTGCTGCAGCAGTGACACATTGGACTCTCCACAAGGAAGCATATGGCCGCTTTCAAACTAAACAAACATAGTTATGCAGATCTACAGCATTTGTTCATTTTTAAATATGCAGCTTGTTCTGTTTCTAGAAAATAAATCTTGCAAATCAGTAAGTGTTATGAGACTTTTGATGGCCATCTGGCCTCAAAACCACTGATTGCTGAAGTATTGTCTGTAATCGTCATCTAAGAACATATGCTTATTCTTTTCTAGCTCATCCTAAACAGCCAGAAGTTACAAGTAGCACATAAAGAAAAATAAAAAAGATATAAGCAGCAAAAAAACCCCACAACTACAGCATGAATTTAATAGCACTGCAGCAGAGTATTCAAATGAACACTGCTTCCATTGTAACAGGTCCCACAAAATCACATCTACATTTGTACTTGATAAGTTATGAACAGCTCTTGTAAATCAGTGTGCTTACTGTTGTTTATTAGCAAAACCAGGTACAACAAGCCAATAAACTCATATAAATCTACACACTTTAATAAGGCAATTAATTTATGAAGTAGATTATACAACAAGGGAAGTTAAAATATATTGACACACAGGGAAATCTAAGCGTTTAGGTATAATTCAAAGTCTAGTTTTCTGTCGTATGCAGTAAGAATTTTCAGTGTTGTTTTACAAAAAACACACAGATTAGATTCCAAGTCAGTATATGTAAGCATTGCTTTGGTAGTGCAAGAAACTTCCATTTTCTTACCACAGCAAAAAAAATTTGAGGAAGGAGGAACTCATGTCCAGTGTCAATGATCAAGGAATCTATTTAGAGCTGTTTACAAAGCACTCTTTTTTCTTTTTTTTTCTCACTTAAATGTTTTTCATTATACTCCTTTATCAAGCATCACTGTAGTCACAGGACAGACCTGGCCCTTTCCCACTCCTCTGGCCAAGACAATGATTTTGGAGGTCAAATACCTTAAACTGCATAAGCCAATTTGAAATTGGAAGCAGCCTTTAACTTTAATTACAGCCTTTTTCTTGTTGCCCCCTCCCTAAACTGTTCAGCCTTGCTTCAATCCCTTGTACCTGAAGAAGCATGTGTGAAGAAGCATGTGTGAAGAAGCATGTGTGACATATGAGTTAGATCTGGAAACCAAACTGAAATATGTCTATCAAAAATATATATTTAACCTGGCTCCCCAAGGAAATGCCTTTGCTTGTACAAAGGATGGAGCAAAAGAAGCCCAGAAGACCAGCACTCACTGAGCTAATGAAACTACAGCTTTACAAATATGACAGGAACAGCACATGCACTTGTTTTTCCAATTGTGATGGAATTAAATGGAGCAGAGTACTCTTACTGGACTCCTCCTAAGCATTTAGTTCTTCCTCAGGTATTCAGACAAGTAACAGCAAAGTCTGCAATAAGATTAACAGACAAAAGGTTGAGCTATATGATTTAAATAAAATATGAGATGCTTAAGAGCTGTAAGGATTCCCCAATGATAGAAACTTTCAGATCAACAAATGCTAGGAAAAAGAAGAAAAAAGATCCTTTAAACCCGAATCTATTATGTCCTTCAGGGTGCCTTTTCCTTCCTAGATTACATTTCCTTCACTAGATACTAAAGGTGCTTAAAGGGTCATTTTGAGGGCACTTCAGTGCTTCTTGGCACCCTGAAACAAATGGAAGTGGTGATATATTTTAAATACTACGTGATTCTTCCCTAACCCCAAAGACCACTGGCAAGCTAACTACCTATAAAACCTACTGAGGGGAGGGTGTACGGTAAAAATAGATTAAAAAATAGATTGAAAGAAAGAGGATTCTTGGAAAACATCAAAATTTCCGAAAAAACTTCCCATTTTTCGTTCAACTTTGGCATATACGTAGAAAGAGAAGGCAGCAGAAAAGTGCATGCTGAAAATGTTTAGGTTACAGAGGAGCAAACCCACTTTATCACTACACTGAGGATACTTTAAAAAATAAATCAGCACATACCCAGCTGCATACAGCTGAAAAGTCAAACAGCATGTGGAGCTGTTGCAGGATAGGGAAAATGTTCTGGTTAAAGGTACAGAGACATTTACAACATTATTAAACTCTTCCTACCCCACCATTCTTTCAGAAGAGCCTTTAAACACTTGAAAGCATGATCTTGCCCCAAAAAGTCAAATGCTAGGATGGGTCTTTCTTCCTCCATGGGTCAGAATCGCAGCAGGAAGAGCAGTGCCCACTTTGAAAGCCTTTGTGGTTTTTAAGAGCCAGATGAGGAGTATCAGGAAACAATTGCACTTTTCATTGTGGACTCTAAATTTGTGTTAAGGACTAAATAGTGTTATTTCCTCCTTTTTTACTCTGTGGCTTCATTTATTTTCTGTAATTATTTTTAAAACCCACATAATGGGAGCTTTATGAAACTCCCTGCACAAAAGATATACCAAGTACAAGTACTTGGTTATGACCATGCTTATCACCTCTAGAGTTCATATAAAGACAGAGCAGTTTTACCACTTTATTCCCTGAAGATCCCTTATCCTACTGTATAGGACCTGTACATAAATCTTGTACAATCTACCATTGGCACAACTGAGGAGAAGTGAGGGAAGGGGAAAGTTAGAGATGACATCATAAATAATATGCCCTAGTAAGGAAAACAAATAGTGCTAGAAAGAGAAGCAGGTTGGTGTGGGTAGCAGAGGCTCCAAACATCAGTCTGGAAATACACTTGTTCTGTCTGTACTTGTGACCTGAGAGAGAGTCACACTTCAAGAAAGGCTTGAAAACAGGGCTCTGAATTGCCCTAAGACCAGTTAATTAAAAAACAACAACAAACCCAAAAAAACAACATCCCACACACCAAAACAAAACCCCCAAAAATCCCCAAAACACCCAGCTTCAATTCTGTAAGACCACCTCTACAAACTCCTCCCCAAACACTTTGTCTTGTTAACACAAGCCCCACATTCACCTCACATTATTCCTCCTTATTGTCTCTTTCTCTCTCCAAACCCACAGTCCCCATCTTCATATGATCCACACAGTCAGGATATGTTTCCATTTCCTGAGCTTCTCAATGCCCTATCCTTATTTCACAATCTTCCTTATAAAAATAGATCCAAGGCCTGTTCCTGAGTGTTGCAGAACACTGTCTTGGGTCTGACTGATGTAAAGATCACAGCCCTTACAGTGCTTTGCTTTGCATTGGTAGCTTGACGGGTATTGGTAACGGATGAGTGTTTTAGCTACTGCAGAGCAGCGCTGTCCCTCTGACATTCTTTTCCCCACCAAAGGACATTGGGAGTGGGCAAGATCCTGGGCAGGGACACAACCAGGCCAGTTGACCCAAATTAGCCAAAACAGTAGTCGATACCATGTGATGCCAGCTCAGATATTTAAGCTAAGGGAGAGAAAAGAAAGGGGGGGGACGTTTGTGAATTTTCAATGTTTGCCTTCCAGAGGAACCTTTACTCATGCTGAAGCCCTGCTTCCCAGGAGGTGTCCAAACATTGCTGCTGATGGGAAGTAGACTCACTTACTTTCCTCTTTCACTCTTGCGCGCGGAGATCTCTGATTACTTATTTCTTTTACTGTAATAACTGTCTTATCTCACCCTGCTGGTTGTTCTCCATCTTATTCTCTCCCCTGTCCCAGGGGGAAAGGGAGAGTGACTGAATGGGCACTTGGCACCCAGACAGGGTCAACCTGCTACAAACACACAAATCACCACTCTCTCACAACCTTCCTGTGCACAGTGCAGATCACCCGGAACATCATCAAATCTTGATAAATAACAATTTTTCATTATTTCATTACTATATGTTCATTACATTTTGGTATTGCGGAAAAAATTTGTTTACAATTCCCTTTAAAAAATCCATGTGATTGTTGCAAGTGCTTTTATTTTAAAAGCTTCCTCATTCTTTTAGATTTTATGTGAAATTAGAATTAGATTTAAGCACCCTATAAAAAAACCCATCCTCCGCAGGGAATTACCAAATCATTACCAAATTGTAATGTGGAGGATAAAGAAATTACCCGCTTACCATATAAATTGGATTAGATAATCACAAATTTTTCATGCACAGTCAGAGATGTATCTTAGAATTTTAAAAGACTGAGATTCTTCAAAGTCCACAGAAGAACAGGAGATAATGGAAATGCACATCATTAGTTGCTTTGTGTAAGTCTTCCTTGACATCTCCACGTTGATTTTCTCCTCCGCACTGAAGTAGTGTCTTAGTTTACCAAGGCAGCCTCTAGTTTTAAGTCTGGTCTCATCTAAATTCACCTGTCACCTGTCATATACATTACTTTTGCCTCAGTGACTACATATATTTTCCAATTACTCCGTTCTCAATGATAAATGAGAAACTGAGGCATTGATCCTGGATAAAACCTCATGCAAATGCAAAAATATACAAAAAAGCCAGTTGGTTTTAAATTCAATTCCTCTCCTAACTATACAATAATACATTTCTTGGAAGTATCCTACTCTCTTGACTAATTAAACAACAACAACAAAAAAAATCAAACAAAAATCCCACACACTAAAAAACACACAGAGGTGCTCAGCAATTAAAATCATCTCACTGAAGAGGTTTTCTAGATATTGTCTTGGACAAAACTGTGAGTGAAAGAGCTCAGGCAGAGCCCAGGTCCTGATGCCAATATCCCCATAACTCCTTCAAATGCTGTCATGCAACACACCACCCCTGCCAATGTTTTGTTTGCTTCTCAACCTGTACTATTTCTCTTCTCATTCAAAATCCTCATCAAAACAGCAAAAATTCTCATCAAAATACCACATAGAAGTGGATCTCTGTCTGCATCCTTTTTATCCCTGAGCATCATTTGAACTGTGCATGAGGAAATGAAGGTCTGAAATGAAGCCCTCAAAATAGACTGACAGAAAATATACTAGGGTTAAAATGTTCTTATTTGCATAAGAACCAGGGTAAAATTTAACTTTATTAATATCTTTGTTGTTTTCATTCTATTCATAAAACATTTCTATGTATAAATATATATATAAATAAATTATTGTATCTACTTGATGTATGTTTCACTTCAATAAATGTTTTGCCACTAAAACCATAGATATCAGCTCATGACAGGACTTTCAGGGCACAAGGAGCTTTACTCCTCCATCACACTCAGCCTATGAAAGCTGAGATTTGGGGTGAGTCATCACAGAGATAGTAAACACACTAGAGAACACAAAAAATGCATTTTTCATCAAAGATAATGACTTTTTAATTCAGTGGGAGTTAGATCAGACTGTAACTAGGAACCAAAGTCCACAAAACCACTAGTTGAACTAACCAACACAACAGCCACACTGCTAGAGAACTCTCAGAAAATCTTCCTTTGCTGAAAAGTTGGTGTTACTGCATTCAAGTCATCTACAAGACTGAAAAGCATAAATTATTCCACCACACATTGGCAGTAAATTTACACTTATTCAACTGCTTCAGATGTGATTGCCTCAGGTGGCAGAATAGGAAAAACTTCAATGTTTGACTATATCTGAAAGTTCTGCCATCTGTTCACTAGCTATTTGCCAACAGAAAGATCCCAAAATTCTTTAATATTTGTCAGGAGCTGCTCGCTTCTTTATTGATTGTGCATGACTGTAAGACAGCATGTAAAAGCAGCTCATGACCTGCCTGGATCACAACTGACAAATAATCAGAGTCACACATGTAAGTTACAGAGAAATTTAAATAGATAAAATAAATATGCAGTCAACACTGCCAACCCTCCCACATAAATAAGCAACGGTATTATTCTTTAAGTGGATTGAATTGAGAATTTATGTCTTCTCACAATGAGGGAACACTTAGATTCTGATTTCAGAGGAATTACTTTGTGGATAAGAAGCGGGGGCCATGAACAAAACCTGAACAATGGGGACCACTGAGCAAAATCTACCTGCCAAGTACCTACACTGAGCTGAATAGGGCTACCCAGCTTGGTTTTGTCATATCAAATATCTTTTCATTCACAAATTCAAGTGAGTCTCATTCACGTTGGCTTTGCTAGCTTTATCCAACAGGAAAAACCTGAATAGACAGAAGTACACCAATCAGTTCTGTGTAGGACATACAGAGGTATCTTAAGGAAAACAAACAAACAAACAAGGGGAATATAGCCCAGTTGCTGAAAGTTTTCCACATCTCAAATGTTCAAAACACTAAGATGGGAAATAAAAAGATTTCCAAATTTAAAAAAAAAATGTTTTCATTAAAATGGCTTGTGCACTTTATTGTGGAGAAATCAGAATCCTAAAAATGCACCCAAATACAAGAGAGGGACTCTGCAGTTTCCAAGACCATCACAACAGATATTCCATTTTTAGTGTTTGCCAGCTGGCTTACATACTACATAATCTTCTAAGCTGTTGGAGCATTTCTAATGGTTCAATATTCTTAAAATCAGATGATGCTAATTATAATAAAAAATTAAATTATAATTTAGCTGTATAACAAAATGTTACCAACAACTGGATACAAAAAGACACTTAGATTTCTAGACTCAGAAAGAAATTCTAATTCATTTTAACTGAAGTGGTCAGCAAGTAACATGAAAAGCAGCTATGGAGTTTAAAACATTAAACTGTTTAATTCAAAAGGCTTCTACAATATGTTTACTCACTGAAGAAATCAGAGCGCCTCAGAAAAATAAATAAGTAGTTTGTATTTTAAGAAATTGATTAAGGAGGTTAAGGAACACTAGTGGTAATTTCCTCTGGAGTTCCAGCCAGATGATTTAATTTTTTTGGTTGGAGCATCCTTAACTGCAACTAATGCTTTCCAAAAAATAAAGGGTGAATTAAAACAGACACTTGTTCTTTCAAATGAGGACTTCTCCTCTCTTTAAAATTCCAATCAGCTTTACAAATTAATAAAAATGCAGACAGGGTAATGGGTAAGTCCTACAGCACCCAAATGAAACTCACTTCCATGACATTTGCCATCAGCAACACCAGTATTCCTGCTGGTGCACTGCTGAATTCAGAAAGCCTCTGCTTTAAGCTTCTTAGGAAGTGTAAGTTTTATTCCATAGTGACACAGTGCTTCCAACAGCAGGAGATAAGGAGAATACTGTACACAGCTTTGGAAGTTGTTCCTCAGCAGAGCCTCTCAAACCTTCCTGGCTCTGCAGTGATTAACTGAGAACAGGTACAAGGTAAAAATACTTGTGGAAATCACCCCTTGGCTGCCTGCAGGCCCTGCACTACTCATGGTAATTCACCAAACTCCTGCTCAGCCTGTGTGCACTCACAAATGGGTAATTAATTCTCTTTACACTTGCTGCATGTACAGTATTAATCTACAGTACAAATTTTATGGTAAAATAAGCTGCCAGCCTAATAAACACTACATTAACAACAACAACAAACCCTATGTCAAAAGCATATTTTAAATATATAAATTCCAGGAAAAAGAAGTCTTTATGAAGATACAATGCTCCTTTAGGCATTATTCTTAGGTCTTCCTCATGGCTTTGACTACACATAGAGCCCACCACATGATTTCAAGTATTTTAGATTACATGCATTAGAGTGTTGCTCAAAGAATTTTATTAATTTTTTATAGATTTCTTTTAATTTTTGGTTATTACAATGGCTGCAGAGAAAGGGAGCTATTTCCATTTCAGCTCCAGTTGACTTACAGACAGAACATTTTCATACAGCAGTAGTAGCAAGTACAGACAAAAAGGAAAGAAAAAATTAACAGTTATATCACATGCTTCTGATTAGGATGACAATCCATTTTATTGTGAAACCCAAATTTTGCAAAGATGAGGGCGAATATGGACTGAAAATAAAAGGTATAAATGACAAAGTTTAGTAATGTTACATCTAGGCCAGGCACCACTGCTTGTTCTTATAAATTGCATAAGGTCCCAGAACACATATTTAAGAGTTGTTCCAATTTTTAAGCACCCTTTAAACCACCAAAGAAAGTCTTTAGGACTAGAATCTTATAGGCAGCTCTTCCTTCATCAGTCAGATCCTACTGTATTAGGCCACTATTGAATAGCACAGAAAGTACTTCTCCAAGTCTGAGGAAAATAAATATAACGCCCTAGGTCAACACCAAGAGACAACAGGGCTCACAGAACAAACAAACCCTTCAGCACAAAATGATCTAGTGTTTTCTGGTAAGTCCAAGAGGAAAATAAAAAATGAAAACAAACACACACACCAAAAAGAAGATGTAACACTGAGAAATTCTGGAAAGCCTATAATCTTTACCCTGTTGCTATTCTTCTTGAAATGCTGCCACTGCCATGTTAACAGATTACATATGGGATGGTAGATCACATTGGAAATGTACTATAACAACAACTTGGTTTTGCAGCTATGGAAATGGTGTATTTTGGAAGTGTGTCATTCTACCTCAAGCCAAAAGACAACTAGTAAAGTTAAAAGTTATATTGCAGCTCTTTATAAAGAAAAACAGGTCTACATTCAGAGTATGGGCAGCTTGCAGAAAGTGTATGGTGGGCACATTTCCTCTTCCTCACCTCTATAGTTGCAATTCTGATTTAGAAATAAAAATATGAAAATTAAATTTTAAAAAATTGTGGGAAAGAATCATACAACTGCCACTGCTGTTCCAATATGCATCTATGGCAATGATCCACTTTCCCAAAAGTATTCATTGCCCCTATTTTTTTTTAATCTTTTTTCTCCCCAGGCAGCAATTTACATACAGCTTTCAAACTGCTGGAAAATCTTAAACATCTGCACAGACTGCAAATTGAGAACATCCTCAGTGGAATGGAACAAGAATATGGTCTAGATATAAAACCTGATTTTAAAGTAAATGACAAGGTCAGAGTAATTTACTAAAATGGTCTGTTTAATCATCCTCTCAAAGCACTTAACATTTTGTTTAACTTACAGAAGATAAAAAAAATCTGGGCAGGAAAAAATATGTTATGTATTGGTTTAGAAGAGACTGAGTGTGAACAGGATTGCTCGATACTCCCTAAATAGAAAATCTGACTTCAATTCATTCACCTGGACACAGAAAGCAAAGAATTATAAACTCCATTCATAAGAGTGGATGAGAGAAAACATGAAAGACACATTTAAGTCATTTGTACAAACTGAACTGGTATTGTAACAGGGGTTTTGACCAAGTAGTGGTTTTGCCACTGACTGGATGTGAAAAGCTGTCAGTCTCTTTTGATTTTATTTTGCAGGTGAATGACAAAGCAGCAACTCTGGCTGCTGGGTACATTGACAAAGACAATTAACTGAAGATTACACTTCAAAAAGTACAAGATGTTGGCAAAATGATAATTTCCTATGGAAGTGTGTTATTTATGTTAACTACAGCAGTTATTTTATTTTAGACATAGAATATACTTAATATTTTAGTTATCTGCATTTTGATAGCTACTTATTGTACACACAAACTTATTTTGTGGTACATTATGCTTAAACCCAAAAAAAAACAGGGAAAAATTCAAAACAATAAAATCAGAAGTTGAAAGGCTGCCATACTGTGAGGAACAAGGGAAGCATCCACATAGCCTTGAACAAGATGTTGGATTCCTAAATAATGAGAAATCTGAGATACTGTAATAGATTTTCCTGCTAACAGGAAAAGACTACTTCCAGAACAGTGCCCCAAAAATAATTCAGTTAATATAAAAGGGGAAAGCCAGCAAAACAACAACAGATATGCTATGCAGGTGTCTTGGTTTGGAGAAAACTTCCCCCGGTGCCATTTCTTCACAATAGGTACCATTGTTAAAGTAACCCCAGAAACACAGAGTTAGTGTATGATAGCCCTGAATCCATGTGCTTGCTTTCCAGAGGAAGTTAAAAATCCATGAATTCCTCACCTTATTGACCCACAAAATAAACTGGATGCCAGCCACAGTAGCCTTAGTTATACGGCCCATGTTTAGATAAGGGCCTGCAAATGGCAGAAATACAGCCACGACCACATGCCACCCAAACGAGGGAAATTTAGACCACATGATTCTAGCCAGTGGGCTTCTATTTAATACGCAAGAACTGTTATTCCTCTCTCTCAATGCCCTTGTGCCCCACATTGGGCGCCAAAATCTGTCTTGGCTTGGAAAGGCAGGTATCTGACAGGGAAAGCTGGAGTTTCCCTTGGAATGGAGAATGTAAACCCCTCACCCCCGCCAAATTATAATTTTGCAATTAAGGGCCTTCAGGCAAAGATTTGGGAATAGGAATAACAGTTCTTTACTAAGAATATTAACAATACAAATGTAGTAGAAAAAAAAACCCACCCAACCAAACCAGCAAACAAACAACAATTTTGGAAAACCCTGACAGAGTCAGAGCTACAACCTGACACTCTGTTGGTCAGGGTGTTGGAAGCAGTCCAAAAGTGAGTCCTCCTGGAGTGGCAGAGGCAGTTCTGGTGGAGTAGAGATGATCCTGTAGAACAAGGGTCCAGATAGTGGTGAGAAGGGGTCCAGTGGTGGTGAGAAGGGATCCAGTCTTCCTCCAGGAATCGGGTGAAGCTGGATCCTTTCTTGTTCCTGTGTCTCAGTTTTATCCAGGTAGGAATGGTTGGCTCCCCCCACTGGGTGGAGCTTCTCACAATAGGATGATGTAATGTGGATAGTCTATTTTGGGGATGTGTGCTATTAGGGGCGTCTTAATGGTCCATTAGCAGAAAATATTCCCTGGGTGGTGAAAGAGATAACAATGCCCTACCTGGTTTGAACAGCTTGGCCCATTATCAGAAGGCATCCGCCCCTCTCCCTCCCAGAGATAAAGAAAAAAACATCTCCCCAACTGCTTTTAACAAATGAAAATAGAATACACACCCCTGGCTCCACAACCCAAGACAGCAGGCTACCTATTTTTTGGAAAAGGCATTTCAGTCTTTGGAAAAAGCTTTTATAATTCATATTCATGATTAAAATAATCATCTTTCCTTAATAAAGTCGTATACTTAATCAAATTATTAATCACTTTGAATGTTATACAAAAATTAGGCCTTATTACAGCCATATAAATTCGGGAGATTATAAGATACATGAATTAGAAATTAAAAAAAAAAAAACAACCAAACACAAAAAAAAATATCCCCATCACTTCATTGTTTACTTGTGGCCAGACTGAAACAAGCTTTCCATGAAGACAAAAGAGGAAATTGCTCTCAGGAACTCTACACCGCTGTGTAGAGTGACCTGAGTGACCCAAGCCGTGGACGGAATTTGTCTGTTAAGCCTTTATTCAGGTAATTTATAACTAGTCTGGTTATCATTTCCTTTTTGGATACAAATATAGCTTGAGCTCCGAAGAGAAGAATACAGTGCCAATTCAAGACATCCTTGCCAGCTGGATTTTGCCGGAATAGCACTGAAAGATTCATTTCCTGGGAAACCATTTTATGAAAAGCATAAAACCTTTCATACCCTAAATAAACAGTAAAATAAAACAGTAATGTAATGACTTGTTAATTACTGTCCTGAACGTTTATTTTTGTTTTATGGCTTAGAAATCATCAAAAAAGAACTGAAAAGAATTAAATCTGAGAGCTATTTGTGCAAACACATCAGATTGCATTAAGCAACAGAAAAGCTATTAACAACATAGTGAAGTGTCTGCTAGTCTGTCTCTCTCTATATATATATACATACTTGTGAAAAACAGATACAACACATGGAATTGTTTCAGCAGCAATAGCCTACTTTAGGGTTTGATCTTGCACTCATTGAGATAAGCAGTGAGTCCCCATTGACTTCAGTTGTGCACCATCAGGAATTTAAAAGCTCAACTATTGTAACCCGTTTATTTCAAAATTTCTAGATGCATTATTCAACACAGGCAGAAAAAGCAGTTTAAAAGTGAGGGGAGAGAATAAATTAAAATCCAAACACATAGTCTATTCAGTGGGAACACACTTCAATGGAGAATCTGGAGTCCTATCTGTTGCCACAGCTGGAAGCTTCTCGGGAAGCCCCAGCATGTTTTGTCTTTAACATCTCAACTCAGCTGCAAAAATTATTTATTTTGGAACATGCTACTGCAAAAGCAACGAAGAAAAGCAGAGCTCTGGTGCAGCATTTTGCATATGAAATAGAAAAATGCAACCAAAATGTGGTGCACAGTAGATATGTCTTTAAAATAAACTGAGGTACCCAGGAGGCACAAAGATAAGCATCTCCAATTCCATGATGTCCAACCCTTTACCAAAAGGCAACTTGCTTATCTTTACATCAAATTTTTCCCCCTTCTCTAAGCTCTCATCATATAACCCCTTCCCTTCTTGCATATTTTTCCCTTTTTGCTTCTCCCTTTTTGGGTCAGTTATGTAAGATTTTGTACAGTCCTGTTTGCAATATATCATTAAAATCCAAGTGCAGTAAGAGCAATAAACCCAGGCAAAGGTTTCCCCTGCTGTGGCTGGGCATTCAGAGCAGTGTACAGGGTTCGAAGGCAGTGCTTTGAAAGAAAACTTATTAATAGCGAATAGCTGTCAAATATTCCAGAAAAACAAATCACAGCTTCCATCGTATGTTAAGCTTAAAAATGATGCAGCAGGGAAGTAAAGAAAGTTTATGTTGTGACTTTTGATTTATGTGATAATTGCAGTGATTGACAAGAGTCTGAAAAACAAGGAGGAAGCTTAGGAAGTTTATAATGCACTGACATTTACAGGCAATGATGGCTGTCACAATTGTCAGAACTTTAATAAATGTGTTAACTTTTCAACTCTTGCAATAATGAGATCTCTTCTACTTTTTGATATTTTGTTATCAAAACTCCATTATCTGTCCTTCCCAGCCAAAATACAATAAAAGCATTCACAATGAGTCACCTTTTAAAATGTAATTAAAAAAAAACAAAACAAAAACCAATCATGACATTTCAGGCTTGACTCTAAGGTGGGCTGAGCACCAGAAATGCTTATGGAAATAAAGGAAAACCTCAAAAATTTCAGAGTTCCAATTCCACCTCTTTCTTCACATGGGCATAAATCCTGTAGCAGAGCAGCAGGACCTATGCACAGAACAAAGCAGAATTCTTAAGTTTTAGCTTTTCGCCTTTTAGTTTTAGCTTTCATATTTTTCAGATTCTGTGCTGCCTAGGTGTGTAGCTCTGAGCTTCATATTAATTGTCAGTAAGTTCTCTTCAAAGGGTAGGTAGACAAAACAATTCCTTTCCTGTGGAGGCCCCTGAACCTGTCAGAGAAACCTTTAGGCAAATGCCTTGGAAGCATCTGCCACAGGCTTTGAGAAAGCCTCAGAGCTTAGCGTGAGCAAAAAGACTTTCCCCCATGGTGCTCTGCAACACTATGTTCTGAAGGAGACGCTTTAGGAAAGTAGCTGCATTTCACCATCCTGCCACACTGCTACACTCTCCAGCTTAAGACCAAGGACAACCATTAAAAACTTCAGGCCCAAAAGCATAAACAACGGAGAACTGAAAAGAGCAAACATGGAGGATAGAACTTCATAACCTGAAGCTATAATTGGACAATTAACCCCAATATACAAATGGACCAAAACTTACAAAACTCTAAGGCCTTGTGACCATTTCAGGTCCATCTTGGGTGTAGCCCTAACGAAGCTCCTGTACTGCCCAAGGTGTATCCCTTAAGGCCTTTTAATAAATACCAACTTTAGTCTTTAACTCTGTATAGTCTCTGTTCTAGGTCAGCCTCTCAAGGCACCAGTTCCTTCAACAGATCTAGGTTTGAATTTCCCTAAAGCTTGACCTATTTTTTGTTTTGGTCAGCCCTCACTTACAATGGAAATCCATGAAATAAATCAGAAGCTTTTAAAGTCCCTAAAGCAGTTACAGTTTTTCAAGAACAAAAGCAGGCAGAACAGCACTCCAGAGGGCATTTCACAGTTAAAACCTTCTTTACTTACAGCAAAGATTCTTAATTTAATTCTTCTACTTTCACAGGAAACTGAGCTCTTCAAAGTTCGGTAAATGTAACAAAACAGTTGTTAAAGACTGAAAGATTATAAATGTGGGGCGGGGGGGCGGGAGCGGAGCAGGCGGGCGGGTGGGCAGGGAGGATAAACACATCAGCCAATTTAGTGCAGAATTGTAAAGCAATATCCAAAACAAACTCCCAGAACATCCTGGCTACAGAGAAAAGAATGAATTAGGTACTCTCTAGAGCAAAAACATTCCTATCATTTTAGAGATAATGCTACACAAAAGAGGGAGTACTTGACATTAGCCATGCTTAAGAAGACCACAGCTCACAAATCAAACGTGAGAAACAGCAGTCACACAAGCTATGATTGATAATCACAAAGCAGAATTAAAGGAACACAGTAAGGAAACAAAAAAAAAAAAGTACTACCCTGCATTCCCTGTTAATAAAAGACCCTTCTAACCAAATATTTCACCCCATGTGTCAGAAACTACAAGGGTCTGGGACCTTGAGAGAAGGATCACAGCATGACACAGCACACCACTGGGCTCGCTATCTGAATTTTCACTTTGGTAGGGAAAAAAAGATAATTGGGAAGTCAATCCTACTAATATACCCAGGGAAAAAACATCAGAGAAAAAGTCTTCCTCCTCAACAAAAAGGGGAAAAGAAACCAGTCTTAAAATGTGCATAAGGGGAAGGATGCCTGGGATAAAGCCATATAGCATTTCCGCACCCAAAACATCATTATCCTTCCAATAATATAATAAAGATATAACATTCCAAACCAGAACTTAACCAGAGTGCACAGTTCAGATTTAAAGTTTGAAAATTCAGGTAGAGGCTCAGGCAGTGTTGTTTTGTTGAAAGCTTTTTTCATGAAAAATTAAGCATCAGATCAGTTTGAAATTATTTTTGGTTGCTACTTTGGTTTAACCCAACAAAATTAAAACCAGCAGCAACACAGAGCTTGTGTTAGGGAAATAAAAAGTGTTTTGACAAATAGTCAAAACAGGTGGTTAGTCTTATTTCAGGTGGGAAATAGGATTTGTATAAATTCTGTTATAATTTTAATATGTGAAGGTTTATCTTGCTTAACAACCTCTGCAGGTACATAAATTAAATTCTAGATTTGCTGCATATGTTATTAAATGAAATTGCACTAAGAAGATTTACAGTTTTATCTGGTGAGATTTAGGAAAAACACAGAATAATTCCTATAGCAGAAGGGTGCGAGGCAACTCCATGAGAAGGAATTATATTCCTACTTCCTTCCAGGTGGCAATTCCTTCTCATGAGTCCAAAAATAGTTCATTTTGCCAAAGGCCCTGAAGGTTATTGCAGAGGCCAGATTCTCCATGCTTGCTCTGATTTTCCACATGGGCGATATTGTGTGGGACACCTCCTCCTGAGCTGAGGGCGGGCGTCTCTTTCAACTTTACAGCGTCTCTGAACTTTTCAGCTCAGTGGCTCAGATATCTTTCTTCGGTGCAGGCGGAAAGCAAGGATTAAGAAAGGGAGATCTGTTGTCTTAAATCCAAAGAGTTTATTCCCTGAATTGCTGTGACAGACAGACAGCGAGCACCAGGCGCAGCAAGTTATATACCATTGGATTTTGGGTAAGTAACAGCTCCGGTCAATGGCGGAAAAGTGAAGGAGGTAAACAAGGGTTTTGGGGACCAGTCATGAACCAGTGAAAAGTTCATGACCGGTGAAATACAGACAAATGAAAATTGGTTTGGGGAAAGACTGGCTTGGAATCTTCAGGAAAAAGGGTTGGTCTGAATAACTGACAGCTCTGGGGGAGTAAACCACTTTTGGAACAAACCCACGAACTTGGACAAAACAAAGGGGGTACCGAACAGTCCCCGTAACACTGCAACTTGAACAAACTGCAACATCTCCCCCTTTTCTCTTTAAAAGGAGAAATTGCAGTGTAAAGAAGCTTTTTGGAATCCTTTTTAAATTTTTAGGCAGATTTCTTTCCATCATGGTTGCTCTTTTGAAACTACTACATGGTTCAACATGAGTGGGAGAAGCTACCTTCTTTAAACCTTCTATCATCATCACTTTTAAGGCTCTGAAAGCAATTAGGATAAGAAATACAACTACCAGAAACCATGCAATTGATTTACCAATAGAAACTTCCCATCCCAAAAGTCCCCAGTTCTTAAAGATATTGCTCATCCAGTCTTCAGTTTCTTGTTTGATGTTTCCAATCAGGGTCTTCATTTTTCTGATGGAAGCGTGGATGCTTTCACTCCTGGATGACAAGTTGAAACAACAGAGACTCTCGAATTCCTCACACCCATGTCCACGTACAAGAAGGAAGAAGTCAGTGGCAGCCCTGGACTTCCTGGTTGCTGTGTTGCGTACCTGGTTCTGGCCCAGCTTGGTGTTCAGCTTGGGCTCCTGGTAGCTCTGATACACTACAGCAATACTCTTTTGTGAGGTCTTGGCTCACAGGCAGTTGGCTCACACTGTCATGGCTGTGGTAAAAAGAGGGGACTCTCCGAGGCTTTCAGGAAACAGAGGCTTTATTTGGGGGGGGTCAGGGAATCCCCCAGCCCCAGGTGGGTGCCTCCGAGAGACCTCGAGCCTGGGGATGCAGGGCGTTTTTGTACAACGCAGTCCGGGAGGTGGGTACAATTATACAAACCAATAAAACAATCCAAACACTACATACCAACTAAGTTACCTAAATTCTAACAAATCCGATACAGGTTTAGGAGTGGTCTCAAGGGAGTCTTGCCAACTAGTGGCCGAAGCTCTTGGACCTTAAAGATAAGAATTCCATGATGGACAAAGGGAAAAGTTATACATAATACAAGGATGAAACAAGAAGGAACCAATAAGGAAGAGTCTCCAGGCAGAGACTCTAGTTGTCCTAGAAACCCTTATCAAACTATGATAAGAATCCATTCTAGGACAAGAGGCCCTTTCAAGGTATCTAAACTACCCTAAATTTACAATATGCAAACTATACTATATTCATAACTAAAGCTTATAAAACATTTCTTGCAAACCCACACTGGTAATCTCCTCATCTTTAAGGAGGTCACTAAGTGCAGTTTATGTTAAATTGGCCTGTTTCATAACCCATCATTCCAGGTGGCCCAATTCACCCAGAGCTTTGGCTGCTGATAACCATGCAAAAACACTGAGACAGCAACCCTTTTCGACTTTGACCAATGGAAAATTTTGGGGTTACAGTTCTTATCTAATTGTTGAACACTATGTTTTTGGATGGTTGATTTTTTCTTTTGGTTCCAATTCAAAATTTTTGTCTGGTTAGGCGAAAACAGGGATAACTGACCTATGGTGCATGGGCCTCCATAAAGATGAGAGGGGATGCCTGCCCACACTTGCTCCCCACAAATAAAAAAGTTCCCTTTGGGTAGCCTTTTGGGAATATCAGTAGAGAAGGTGGCAACTTCATCTACTGCAGCACACCATTGGGAAACCGTGAATTCCCTTTTGTATTGTGCCACTTTAATATACCTCTGTGGCCCATAACTAGGTGAATAGTCTAAATGAATACAAAAGGCAGCATGAAAAGAGCCAAGGAGTTCAAACTCCTGAGGTTCTTGCATCTGGGAGTGAGTTCTTTCATCCACAACACCCATTGGTGGAGAAGGTTGTGTGAAGAAGGACTGATTATCGGGCTCTCTTAGGGTACTAGAGGGTGGTGTGGGTTAGAAGGTTAATTCAACAAACTTTAAGGAAATTGGGTTGGTTTAAAAGGTGTCTCCACCAGGCAAGTCGACAAAGGGTTATTGACTGCTGCCATTGACATGCACAGATAGTCTTGCTTTAATGCACTGGCCAGGGTCACCTATACGTTGTTTCAGAGTTGAGGGACGATCCACGCTTCTGAAGACTGGATGAGGATTCCCTGGAGCAACAAGATGTACATGAGCATTCTCAGGGATGGGGTAAGCTCAAAAAAGAAAAAAAGAGTTGCACAATAACAACTTGAAAACATCTGATAAATGGATTTCGGATCAGGACTCAGGTTCTTTCGCTTCTTCCTATCAGCGTCTCCTTAATGAAGCCACTTTCATGTCCTTAGGTTGGTTTGCTGGCCCTTTAGATGTTTTGAGGAGGTAGAGTTTTACTCATTTTTGAGGGACCCACTTCAGGCTGGAGGGTGTGGGTATGCACACATCCGTCCCCACATCCCCAGGTTACTAATTCATATGGGCCCTCTACCTCCCATGTCTCTGAGTTTCTCACCATGACTGGAGGGTGTTCTCTCAGTCACAAGAAGACATTCTAACTGAAGTGCCAGATCACTGGAAGGTTTAGGTTTTCAAAAGAGCAGTTGAGAAAGTTGATAGTGAAGAGGGCTTTGTACCACTGCAATTGTGGTATCAATACCCTGCTGTCCCCTCTCTGCTGCTCAAGGACTCTCTTAAGGGACTGTTGTGTTCTTTCAATCATGACCTGACCTGTGGGGGAGTAGGAGATGCCCTTTTTATGCTCTACTCCCCATTGCTGCAGGAACTCATCAAATGCTTTGGAGGCATATGTGGGCCCATTATCTGTTTTGATGATCTTGGGGATCCCCAGCATGGAGAAGGCCTGCACCAGGTGTTTTTGGGGATCTGTGGCCTTCTCTCCTGTGTGGGTAGAGGCATAGACTGCTCCAGAGTAGATGTTGACAGATACATATACATACTTCAATCTGCCAAATTGGGGTATGTGGGTGACATCGGTCTGCTACACCTTGCAACTACTAAGTCCCCTGGGATTGACCCCTGAGCCTAAAGATGGGACAGCATATTTCTGACAATTTGGACATGTTGCCACAATGGCCTTGGCTTGATCTCACCTTAAATGGAATTGTCAGACTAGACCAGGTAAATTTTGATGAAAATTCTGATGACTCAGCTTGGCCTGCTGGAACGGATCAGGTAAGTTGACCATTTCTACTGGAGCAGCTAGGGCATCAGCCTTTCGATTGCCCTCTGCAATGAAGCCTGGCAGGTCTGTGTGTGATCTCACATGCATCAATATGGTTGCTCCTGGTGGGAGAACAGATAGATTAGTTTCAAGAGCAAGTTGAAAAGGTTTGGATTTGAAATCTCTCTTAAAATTGAATTTTCTGTTCTAGACACTACCTCTGCTACATACACTGAATCAGTGATTAAATTGAATGTGTGGGAAACACTAAAAGTAAAAGAAGATTTTTAGGAGCTGAAAAAGCAGGCTTCAAACAGAAAAAGCTGAGATCTCAGATTTTGCAGCAACTGAGAAAAGTTTGGAACTAGAAAAGATACAGTAGTATATAATAGTATAGCGAACAAGGACATGAAAAACAAAGGCTGAGTTTTTAGGTTTGGCTTGAATAAGTCATAACACTGCAGAAAACATATGCCAGACAAGATAGTAGGAGGTCTTAAGCTTAATAAGGGTATTGTGTATTGTTAATAGAGAAGCTTACAAACAACTATTGTTTGAAATAGGTGTACATGTGCTATAATTGATTAGTTAAAACAACTGTCTGTAATTTTTAGTAATATACTATTGGCTGAAAAGTCCTTAAGATGCTTTGTAACAGAGAAATCAAGGGCTTTTGTAAACTGCTATTGGCGCGATTGTGGGCTGCTGCTGGGGCTGCTGGGGGCTGCTGCTGTTCCTACTGCTGGCTGCTATATGGGTGCTGTAAGCTGCTACTTTGCCTTTACCTCCATGATGAGACTGATGCTTTATTAAAAAGAAAACAGCTACCACAGCAGTCCGGTCCAGTTCCTGCCCGCGTTGCCCACAGACTGGTGCCCCATGTGAAGATTTGAGATCTCTCTTAAAATTGAATTTTCTGCTCTAGACACTACCCCTGCTACATACGCTGAATCAGTGATTAAATTGAATGGTTCGGAAAACCTCTCAAGTGCCCTGATGACTGCAGCCAACTCAGCAATTTGAGGAGAACCCCCAGCCTCCTCAATGTCTGACTCCCACTGCTGAGTTTGAGGATCCTTCCATGTTACCACATACCTGGGGGATGCTCCGGAAGTGTCGGTGAAAACTGTCAGTGCTTTAAGTAGTTTCCTATTCAATTTCTCTTTTAGAATCAATTTAAATTCTGAACTGGAAAAAATGTGAGCTGGACTGTGAATTGAAATTTTTCCAGGGTAGCTGCCTAAAGCAAACTGCAGAGCCTCGTTTTCTTGGAGCAACTGCTCCAACATTTCTTTTGTGAATTTGCCTGATGACAATTTGAGTGACAAGTGAACATATGCAAAGTCATACCCTGCTGTGGATTTGTTAGTTCTAGCCAGGTCTGGACAGAAGATGCTAGATGTGGTGGTATCCCATTCAGACTTGGTTGTTTATTATATATTATCTAAGTTACAGTCTTACACGGTGTGAGCTTGGTTTCACCAAGCCAAAGATCTCCAATTCTTGGGGTTCATCAGGTGCTTCAGAAAGAAATTTTGTCCAAAGACTCCATCCCTCAGTGGGATTTGCAATGAATCGTGAAAGATCTGGTGAGATATTTTTCGGTATTGGTCAATTGTCTACTCGCAGTCTGACCAAGCAGGTCGAAAATGGTTTTTCTGGACTTGAGTTAGTTAGACAAATGGTATCCAGGCCTGATGCATTGGCCAAGGCTACCCAGACATTGGTTTTAAGTTGACTCACGGGCAGGATTGTATTACTTAAGGCAAACAACAAAACAATAAGGCACGAATGTGATGTCTGATTTGGTGTCATCTTTTTGGTTTTCTCTTTTTTGATTTGAGGCACTGAGGATTATTTCATTTCTTGGGGCCTGATATAACTAATTATTTCAAATGGCCTCATAAACTATAAAATTTTGAATCATAGCATGATCTATGCCACACTTTTCATCAATGAGATTCTCAAAACCTAAAGTTCACAGTCCCAGCACGCATAGCAAAGGACATCTCTCGTCAACTGCAGTTCACATCTGCATGCTTGCTTCTTTGTTCTTATCATCCAGATGTGTCTGTGGCCAACAGAGCTTCACATTTTTTTGAAGGAATCCATTTCGGGCCAAAACCTGTGGAAACACAAGCATATCCTTTGCCCCAGGTTATTAGTTGAAATGGATAGTTTGATCTTTCCTGACTCTGGATTCCTGATCAAAATCAAAGGATTTTCCCTCAATTCTGCCTGTGTAGTATTGGAAAAATGTCTGATAATTGGAGGGTCTGGTTCTGTGAAAGAAACATTCAGAAAGTTTAGGACATACAGTGTTTTGTTTCAACACATCTGAGGCATGGGTCTTGCCTCTCCTCTTATTTGCTTGTCCAATAGAGATTTTAAAGTGTGATGTGTCCTCTCAATAATTGCCTGACCTGCGGGAGAATGAGGGATGCCAAAGTCATGACGTACACCCCAATCCATTAAGAATGTTTTGAGCTTTTCTCCCACATAGGCTGGACCATTGTCTGTCTTTATTTCTTGAGGCACACCTAGTGAGGCAAATGCTTGGAGAAAACATTGACATGCATGTTTTGCTGTCTCCCAAAGTATGGGTATTTTGTGATATCTGTTTGCCATAACTGCAGACTCTGCAATCCTCTTGGATTCACTGCTCCAGTGGATACAGGAGGATGCCCAATTTGACAATCAGGACAAGCACTTATGATTGCTCTCGCCTGATGTCTGGAAATGTGAAATGTTTGCATAAGCGCTTGCGCATTTTGATGAAAAACACGTGACTCAGTTTTGCCTGCTCAAAGATATTTGGCAAGGTGTCTGTAATTGGCATCATTAGTTTGTCCTCTTCCACATTTCCCTCCACCAAAAATCCTGGAAGAGAGGAATGTGCCATGATGTGAGAAATAAAGGGGTTTTTTCCTGTGTTGTAAAATCTGATGCATGCATTCAAGATAATGATAGAGATCTTCGTTGTTGACACTCTTTAAGAGAGAACCCTCTATTCTTTTTACCACATAGACCACATATGATTGGATGAAGAGGTTCTTGGAATAACTGAAATGCTCTAACTACTGCTGCCAATTCCACAGCTTGAGGAAAACCCTCTACTATTTGAATATCTGATTCCCATACTTTTGTTGTTCGGTTTTGCCACATTACCACTGACTTATATGTTTTTCCTGAACCGTCAGTGAATAATGTTATTGCATCTAATGGTACTTCACTTAACATGGGCTTTTCTCTAAAACTCAACTTTGCTTGTAGCAATTTATGACTTGGGCAATGAAACCAGCAGACACCTGTATAATCTAGCAATGCAATTTGCAATTCTTCTGATATTTGTGATGCCCAATCAAAAAATTCTGGTTTTAACGTTAAGTAAATCATTGCAAAACCTATGTCTGCTAATGCTAGCAATCTTGCTCTGACTCTAATGATGATCTGAGTTGTCATTTCCAAAGTTGTAAAGATTGTTTTCAGAGATCTATATGGCAAGAAAATCCACTCAATTATCAGTAAAGGATCGGTCTTCAATGTGTCCCATTGAAATATGAGACCATATAATTGCACCTTTTCTCCCAACACCGCAAGAGAAAATGGTTGTGCCATCGCACAACGGTGTGCTTGTCTTTGCTGTAGGGCTCTAGCCACTTTCTCTAGGGCTTCTTGGGCTTCAGGTGTGAGAGTCCTCGGAGAGTTAATGTTTCAGTCTCCTGTCAGCAAACTGAAAAGTAGCACAAGTTTGTCATTAGTAATCCCAAGAACTGGTCTGATCCAATTTATCTCACCCAAAAGCTCTTTTAGATCTTGCAAATTATTGACATTCCTCCTGAGTTGTATCTTTTGAGGTCTAATTGTTTGTTCTGACATTATCCAACCCAAATATTTCCATGGTGAAACTTCTTGGATTTTTGGTGTGGAAATTTTCAGTCCTGCTCTCTGAACCTCTGCAATCACACAGTCATGAGCTGCTTGCATTTCTTTGTGTGTTGGCACTGAAATGAGCAGATCATCCACATAATGTATGATCACTGTTTGTGGATGTCTCTCTTGAGCTGGAGCCAAGGCTCATGCCATGAACCATTGACAAATTGTTGGAGAATTCTTGAGACCTTGAAGAACAACCCAATAATACCTTTCCAAAGGTTTTTCTTTGTTGATACTCAGGACAGAAAATGCAAATCAAGGTGTGTCTTTTGGATGAAGAGGAATGTGAAAAAAACAGTTTTTCAAATCTATAATTACAAGTGGCCAGTCTCTTGGGATCATCGAGAAACAAGGAAGTCCAGGCTGCAGAGATCCCATCTCTTTGATGATTTCACTGATTTTCCTGAGGTCATGGAGCAGTCTCCATGAACCAGAAGTCTTTTTATGGATAACGAACACTGGAGAATTCCAGGGACTATTTGTTGGTTTAATATGTCCTTTCTGTACTTGTTCTTTTACTAACTTTTTAAGAGCACTCAACTTTTCCTATTCTAGGGGCCATTGATCCACCCAGACAGGGCTGTCTGTTTTCCAAGTCAGCTTCAAGGTGACAAGTGCCTCAATGACTCCTATTAAAAAATCCACTTCTATTCTGGTTCCCCATTGTGACAAGATGTCTCTTCCCCATACTGTGATGGGTTTCTGTACAACAAAGGGACGAATGATCGCTATCTTTCCTTCCAGTCCTGCAATGACAATTGCATTTTCACTCTGCATACCTAACATGGATCCTCCAATTCCTGTTAGAGAATTCAGGGGTGTGATCAAGTTCCACTCTCTGGGCCAGAAGACATATGAAATGACTGTGACATGTGCCCCTGTATCTAGCATGCCTGTGATTGTGATTGTTTTACTTTCATATGTCAAATTGCAGGTCATTTGTGGTCAATCATGGGCTACTTGCTGCATCCAGAAGAATGAGTTTTCATGTCTGCGCATTCAGCTGATTCTTGCTTACTCAATGCTGGTGCGACTTGTTGTTCTGTTGCATTAGATGGCGAAGCAATGGCCTTAGCTATTGGAGTATTTTCTGGGATGACTAATGGAGCTTGCAAATCTTGAGCCAAAACTGTCAATTCCTCATTATGATTTGCTGAAACTATGGTTGGAAAGACGATAAGCCCTAAAACACTACTTCTGTCTTTGCCTATAATCAAAAATTTTTGTCTTTTCCATTAGGTTCCTGTGGATATCACTGCATGATTTTCATTCATGAAGCATGTTAAATTGGAAGCTGCCAATTCACATTGCACCCCTGGTGGCAACAATTCTGGGTCGCTGGGAAAGTGGCAAATGGTCCTGCAAATGAGCTTGATTGGGGTTCCCCACATACTGTATGTCATGATGATGAGTTGTCGCCATAACTTGTGTCGTAACGTGTTGACACGCCTCACTCTTCTTGAAGTTTCCCAGCAGTAGTAAAGGTCTTCCATCTACATCCACCTTAGAACCTTAGAACAACACTGATTCACAAAGTGTCTCCCTTTCCTGCATCTTGAGCAGCGATTTGGCGTTCCTCTTTCATTTTCTGCATCCTCCGGGCAAAATTCCTTTATATGTCTGAATTTTCCACACTTAAAACATGGTCTTCTGACAAGTTCTGCTGCCATTACCTCTGCAGAGTTATCTTTTGGAGAAGTCGGATGAAAATCTGCAAGAGTTTTTATCCAAACTTCTGTCTGCTGCTTCCAAGATTTTTCCAAACTGTTCTCCCAAGATGTTTGCTTGAATAGTTGCTACATCCTGTGGAGTGCCTATTTTGCTGCAATCCTCCATCATCTGTGGCAAGGTTGGTTGCAGGTAAGGTAAAGCCCCAATTACACATTTGCACTCCTCATTGGTGTTTGCAAAAGCCAAGCTTTGAAATAGATGTGGACATACTACTTCATCACTGCATTGCCTCTCCACAGTTTGAGTGAAGCGATCTATGAAAGAGGTGAATGACTCGGTGACCCCTTGCTTGACTTCTGTGTAAATGCCATCAGGGGTCCCTGCAGGTTGGATTTGCAGAATAGCTTTCCAGGCTGCATCTTTCATATCTGTAATCACGTCTCGAGGTAGATCCACAGCTTGAACTTCTGGTCTATTATTGTCGCCCTGATTTTTCAGCCTTCAGATATTTTCTTTGTCATGCGAGTGTTATAAATAGAAAAAATATTTATGGTAAATATGAGTATGTTTTTCATTCCTCTTTCATCCCTTCTGAGGAGGGAACAATTGATGGACTTTTAGTTTGACCAATGTGATAGGAGAGGTGGCAATCTCATTCTCCAATCTATGGTCTGGGTGTAAACACTATATAATTGGAGTCACACAGAATAAAGGTCAGAGGGTCTTGCTTTGTTGACTGGAACGGAGTCCGTGTCATCCTTTCATGTCCTATTCCAACAATTATGAGGTGGATTGCTGGCCAACTGAGCCACTGTAAGAGCTGCATTAGGACCTCCAGCATAAGTCTTCACTAACTGGGCAAGAGCTCTTCTCCATTCCCATAACATGTACTGTTAAAATTGTTGTTGCAATATATCTGCAATCATAAGGTTTTAAATCGTAGTTGCGGAATGTGCTTTCAACAGTTGCTTGAAGTAAGCAGAGCCTAAGCCACCATCTTTAATTGCATCTCTCAAATCTTTGATTATGTTGTGTGTCCCTGGCACCCATCCAGCAGGTACATTTTGTCCAAAATATCTCACTGGCATGGCTGTTAATTGTGTTGAAGCTATGTTAAAATCTCCTGCTTTCAATGCCTTTCTTCTGATTTCTGCCCAGTCTGTGACACTTGATATATCTTTTGAAGGATCTCTTGCATTGTCACTTGAGTTGATTCCTGAAGCAGAAGGAAATGGAACTAATTCTTTGTTTGCGTTTTGTGGATTTGTGTCCTGCAGAGATGCTCTTTCTCCAGGCTTTGAAGCTGTATTGCTTCCTTCCTCATTAGTGAAGGTAACTCATTGTTGCATTTGCTGTTACTGTGTACTTGTATTAAAAGGTACAATAATAGAAACGGCCATGGGTGGCACTGTAGCAGGAGGCTGAGCATCTTTCTGCTCACAAGATGGCATTGACGGAATTACAGCATTGTTTACGAAAGTACACTGTGGGCCACCATGTTGTTGTATGGAGGAGATATGTCATGTGCTGCCATTTTCTTGTACGGCAGAAGTATGCAAGGCACTGCCATTTTGCGGGATAGAGAGTTCTTGTGCACAATCACGGAGCTGAAATAAGATGTCTCTGAGGAATTCTTGTGGAATTGCGCCATGGAAGATGACTGACTGAGCAAGGGGAGTGATTATCAGTGCTGGCAGCATGGCTGGGGAAGCCAAGGTCCTGGGAATACCTGCACTGTTCCTAGGGGGTCCTGCTGATGCCTGGTAAAAAGCGGGCAGCTGGTCAAAGCCCCGTGCTGTGGCTCTCGGTACTAATGAGTCACCTTCCACAGTTTATGGGTCTACATCTGCCTCCCCTTCTCTCTGGTCTGGAACCAGACCTGTGCTCCTCTTCACCCATTTCGTGTGATCCCTGTTCTTACTCTTGACCTGGGCTTGCCTCTGCAGGGGTGTGCAAGCTGGCTGGTGTTAAAGCCGTGTCTGTGACTTCTAAGTTTGCTTGCAAAGCTATCGAGGCTGTGTCACCCGCTCTGGGTGGACTCAGAGTCTCTTTGCACACTTCAGCTAGTGGTGTAGCCACTTCTTTCAGCCCGTGCAGTTTTGGAACCATCACAGACAGCTGTGCCACCCATTTACACCTTTGTGGCATTGCCTTGTCCCCTTGCGGGGGTGCAATTTTGCCTGCCGCCCCTGCCCCGCCGGTGGGGTCGGTCCAACCACTCCCACTGGCTGTGGGGAGTTGCACCATCCATCCTGTGTTCCCATCTCTGCCCCATCACTTCCCACAGCTCCACTTCAGCAATTTGTGCTGTTTGCGCCATTTTTGTAAACCATGCAGTGACTAACTGCAGAAGCAGCATAAGTTGTGCTGTTTGTGACTCTCGCACCATCTGTGAGTTCACGGACTGCACAGTTGGCATAACTTGCAGAACTTGCACTGAAACTAACTTATGCACATGCAGGATTCCGCCAAACCCTGGGCTGGATTCTCATAAATCAGGGGGTACCTTATGTGTCGAAAACATTCCCATAGGGTCTGCTTGCCCCTCGATCGTCAGGATAGCCCCCACATCTGGCTGATTTGCCACCAGAGGTTCTTTAAGACTTGCCGCTGTTGCTGATAGTGCCAGGAGTGAAGACAAGGGGACAGAAGCTCCTCCTTCCTCTGCTTTCTCCATTTTTCCCAGTTTCGGCACTTTCAGCTTTTTGGTTTGATTTTCATTGAACTCATCTGTATGGTGCTGAGTATTACTTTTGTTAACCACTGTCTCATATACTATTCTACATGCAGGAAGAAGCTTCACAGCTGCGGAGTTCTTAAGGGTCGCTGCATTATAAAGTCTCAGGCTCACTGAATCCCAAAGGAAAGGGTTAAATAGAGAACCTGGTTCATCTGTGGAAATTGTTCCTTGACCCAGCGCAAAAGATCTTTCAGCTGGTCCCTTGTAACAGATACAGGATGGTCTTTAATCATAAGCTCTAGGGAGTTTAGTGCTTCCTTTTGGGGTTTGGACATTGAGTTTCCCATTTTTCCCTTAAGAGTGAAAAGCATACCTGACATTTCTGTCAGCTTCTTTTTCTTGGGCACCCTCTGTTCCGTGGCCGACCAGCAAACACAGATTCTGGTTCACTTTCACCAGCTTCTTGAGATCGCCGAGCTCCTATTTATCTTTTCTTCTACCCTGGGGCTTTTATTCTCTTACAGCTTGCCACTGCCTCATTTTCTCTGGATTTCTTCAGGGAATTCATCCAGACCCAGCACCTAACAGGTATTTCTCCTCACAGGGAGGGCACCACTAATGTGGATTTCTTAGTTCTAGCCAGGTCCGGACAGAAGATGCTAGATGCAGTGGTATCTCATTCAAACTTGGTTTTTTATCATTTATTATCTAAGTTACAATCTCATGCGGTGTGAGTTCTCTCTTGTTAAGCAAGAAAACGTCTACTTCTAACTCGTTTCAAGGACTTTTAAACAATAAGCAAAACCAATTAAAACCTGACACCTAAGTTATTTTTATTTATAACCCAATTAAAGATCATTCAATGTCTGCATTGCGGGCCTCTACTAAACAAATAGAAAAGATCTCCCAAACCCAAGAAGAAGGGGGAGGAAGAAAGTGAAGAAGAAGGACTCAGAAAACACCCAAATCTATCCATATTTTCTCTTACTTATATTACTACACTCTATGTTCCCAAAACTCCAAACTACTTTGTCGCAACCAACACAAAGAACTCACACCCACACCTTGCGATGTCCGAGGTGGAAAGAAGAAGGACTTTATTTACAGAACCAGCATTTATCGAATTCCAGCAGTGATCATGGATTGGAGGAAGAAAATCTTCTTTTCCAACCACACTGGACCATGCAGCAGTCCATCAACAGTCTCCTCCTTTATGAAAAGAATGTAAACATCTCTAGATTTTACTATAACAAATGGCTTGTTTATATGAAAGTGTATCTGACTCCAAACACACAGAAGGCTAAAAACAAGACTTTTAAAAACTCCTTAAAGGAGACAGAGGAGAACGGCAAAAACCCAGACAACATCTCATCCTTTTTCCGTTTAAAAAGAAAGGAAAAAGAAAAATTAACAACGTTAAAAAGGAAAAAAATATGAACAATATTCAGTGCCCGCTCGTGGAAGAATCATCGGAGTGATCACTTGCATTGTCTGCATCAGAGTCATCACCCAATGATTCACCCACATGACTTTCAGTTTGGTCACGGCTTCCACTTTTCCTGTTGGCCAGATTCTGTCTCTGTGGTCGCAGGTCAGGACGAACACACTTCGAAGGTACCCAGCGCGTCCCAGTATCTGTGATTACGCTTGCATACCCACGCCCCAAAGTGTGAAGGTCATAGGGCCCTTCCCACTCTTTTGTGACTAAATTCCGCACCTGAACCTTCGCTCAAGGCTGTTGTGTCTCGTCCAAACCCTGCCACGAGAAACGATGATTTGAGTTTTGCGGCACCATAAGGTGGTTGATGGTGAACAAAGCTTTTGCCAACCGACTGTGCGGGGTTTCACCCTGCATTCCCCGTTTTTGTTTTTGTAGAATCTGCTTCAGAGTGCCATGAGTGCATTCTACAATAGCTTGACTAGTTGGAGAATGAGGGATACCAAACTTGTGTGACACACCCCACGACTGCAGGAACTGCCGCACCTTCCGCGATGCATAAGCAGGACCATTGTCGGTTTTCACAGTGGAAGGTGTGCCTAGAACAGCAAAGGCCTGACTGCAGTGGGCAATGACATCGTGGGCCTTTTCTCCAGTGTGAGCAGAAGCCCACATCGCAGAGGAGAACGTGTCCACCGTGGCATGCACATATTTGAGCCGGCCAAACTCGGCAATCTGGGTGACATCGGTCGGCCAAAGTTCCAAGGCCCTCAGGCCTCTGGGGTTCACCCCTGCCGGCAAAGGTGCAGCAAGCACGTGACAGTCATCACATGATTCAACAATGCCACGAGCCTCAGTTGGCGTCAAATGAAACTGCTTCTGCAGGGTATGTGCATTATGGTGGAAAAACCCATGTGATGCTTTGGCCTGTGTGAGTATGTCAGGCTGAGGTGCTTCCCAGGCAGCCAATTAGCCAATTTGTCAGCCCTCGCATTACCTTTCACTACAAACCCTGGCAAATCAGTGTGACTCCTTACATGCAGAACATAGTATGGATGAACTCGGGCCTGGATCGCACCCCACAAGGCTTTCAGTAACTGAAACAAGGCAGGATTACTGACCTTCTTCAAAACTGAATAACCCAACCGCTGTGCGATGTCGGCCACATAGGCAGAATCTGTGACCAAATTGACAGGTTCCTGAGAAAATTTCTCGAATGCCATGACAGCCGCCCTCAATTCCACCAATTGGGCTGACCCATCCTCATGACCTTCCAGGACCTGCCACTCAGATCTATCCATCCAAGTAACAATGGCCTTTCCCATTTTCCCCGAACTGTCAGTGAAGATGGTGGGTCCCTGCACTGGTTCCTGGCTATATTTGGGCCGAAAAGAAATCTTTGTGCATTTTGCCACCTTCAGGGGCTTGTGGCTGGGCAGATGATAAGCAATCTGCCCTGAAAAGTTTTCCAGAGCCCTTTGCAGGGACACACTGTTTTCAAGGCTCCAGTCAAAATCTTCCCGCTGTACCGAGAGTATGATCTTTGCGGGATTCGCACCCATCAGTTGCAAACACCGCTGCCGGCATTTGACTATTAATCGAGCAATTAGCTCAAACAGTGTGGTTGCCATCTTCTGTGGCTGATGGGGCAGAAAGACCCATTCCAAGATGTGCAGGGAGTCAGACCATTTTTCGCTCCATTGGCCGATGATACCTGTAGGATGGAAATCTAGAGTGGTGATGAACACAGTGACATCAACGGAAGGATCAATGCGATGAACTTGGCAAGCAAAAACAGCTTGCTGAACCTCCTCCAGCACCTGACATGCCTCAGGGGTCAATGTGCGGGGTTATTTTAAATCAGAGTCTCCTTTCAGTAAGTCATATAGAGGAGACAGCTGTGCGTTGGTCAGTCCCAAATACGGACGTAACCACGTGATGACACCCACCAATTTCTGGACATCATTCAGTGTCTTCACAGAATACACAAATTGCACCTCCTGGTGTCGGATTGTCCGTTCCAGAATTTTGACCCCCAAGTACTTCCAAGGAGGTTGCTGTTGAACCTTTTCTGGAGCTACCTGCAGCCCATAGGAATGCAATGCATCGAGCAACCGAGGCTGTATCCTCAGCAGCTGATCCTGAGTGGATGCAGCTACCAGGATGTCGTCCATGTAGTGATAAAGATGGGCGTCAGGAAACTGCTCACGAACTCCAGACAAGGCACGGGCCACATACACTTGGCATATGGCCAGAGAATTGTGACACCCTTGGGGCAGCACCTTCCATTGATATCGCTGTGTAGGTTCGGCATTGTTAATTGCTGGCACCGAGAAGGCGAATTTTGGTCTGCCATTGGGATGCAAAGGAATTGTAAAAAAACAATCCTTCAAATCCACGATGAGGACTGGCCAATCTGCGGGAAGCATGGTAGGCGACGGCATGCCCACTTGCAGTGCTCCCATGCTTTCCATCACAGCATTGACCTTTCGGAGATCCGATTTGGAGTAGCAAACTCCATTTCCCAGATTTTTTCTTGATGCAGAAGACAGTAGTGTTCCAAGGGCTGGTAGAAGGTTCCAGATGACCCTGGTCCAACTGCTCCTGCACCAAGTTCCGAAGTTCTAATTTATCTTGAGGAAGGGGCCACTGGTTGACCCAGAGGGGTTCGTCCACCAGCCACCGTAAAGGAGGCATAGGACACTCTGCGCCCTTCATCGCAGTGGCCCCCATCAAAAATCCGTCCCGATGCGCACCCCCCACGTGGACAGAACATCCCTCCCCCAGAGATTAGTAATAGTTGAAGTAACATGAGGCCGAACCATGGCCATCTGTCCCTCTGGGTTTGTGATCAGCACGAGCCGCTGGCTCACGTAGCATCGTGTATTTCTTCCCAGTCCTGTGACAGAAGTCTGCACAGGGTCCAGGGGCCACTGTGGGGGCCAAGCGGCAAGGGAAAGTATAGTAATGTCCGCGCCGCTGTCAAGAAGCCCACGGAGACGGATCTCCAGTGGTGTCACGCCAGGGACAGACAAGGTACACCCTATCTCGGGACGTTCTTTGGTCAGGACAGCGGTCCAGTGAACTTGAGGCGGCCCAGTGAACTTGAGGCGGCCCAGTAGATCCAAAGCCACCGTCTCCCTGCGATCGGTCAGCTGTCCTGCGAACAGAAGACTTAAAGGGGACAAGTTGAGCAATCCGTGTCCCTTTTGGGATAGTGAGAGTGGGGGTGTGTGTGGAGACCATGGCAGAAATCTGTCCCGTAAAATCCGCGTCAATGAGCCCCATGTGCACAATGATGCCCTGGATGGTAGCACTCGACCACCCCATAAGAAAGGCACTCATGCCATCACCCAAGGGACCAAAGGCATCCAGAGGGACCCTGTGTATTTTGCAGGATTCTAAAACAACTGTTGCTGCTGTGCCGACGTCAACACCTGCTGAGCCACAGGTGCTGGCTGTGAGCTGGCTAAGCAGACCTCCATCGGCTGCGGGGCTTGGGGAAAGCTTTGGGTCTGTAGGCGTTTTCCCTTGGTGCTCTGCTTCCCGTTTCCCAAGCCTGGCAAAGCCTGACCATTAACATGAACAGTTGCCTTACAGACAGATCTTGTATGGTTTGGTCGTCCACACCGACCACACCAACACTCGGGACCCGTGTCCTCCTGTGCCTTCTTTTTCTGTTTCTTGCTGGCCTGAGTGTTCCTCTGCTGTTGCTGCCAGCCCTGCGGTACTACCCAGGCTGGCTGCACAGTGGGAGCCACAGCAGGCTGCATCACAGGAACCAGAGCAGGCTGCATTGCAGCTGCCACAGTAGGCTGCACCATGGGAGCCAAGGTAGGACGCACTGCGGGAGCCAAGGTAGGCTGCACCGTCTGGGCAACCATGGCGTGGTCTGGGGTACCTATCCTCGCACAAGCCTCTGCCATCTGGGTAACAGAGGGATCACCGGGAAGGGCCTCTATGCTCCTCCTACAGTCAGCATTGCAGTTGAGTCTCACAAGCTGTTTAAGCAAAAGGTGCCTTGACCCAGGATCTGCCACCCGCTTCTCCACAGAGGCAGTCAGCCTGTCTGCAAATTGCAGGAAAGACTCATTGGCCCCCTGGATAACAACCGCAAAGGACTGTTTCAGAGCAGCCATTTCTATGGTCTGAACCAACGCTGCTATACCTGTCGTCCAGCACTGATCTAACACAAGGGGATCAAAACCAGCCTGCCTGTTGCCATGCTTCGTGCCTGCCTGTTTTGGTTTCAGGGAATTCTTTTCCCAGAGAACGAAACTGGCACACAAAGTCATTTAATGTAAACTACTGTGTGTTTCCACATTCCTTCCCAGAGGAGGGACTTTGTGTGGTGGTCTCTGGAACTGACCAATGGTTCCCAAAGGTCCCACCTCTAAGGTGGGCACATCTGAAAAACTATAAAAGTAGTAGTAGAAATAAACCGTGGGGCCCTTCCCTGCAAGGGGCCATGCAGCCTCTTCTGAATCACTCCCTGCCTCGTTCATTGTGTCCCACAGTGACATCTGGCCCGACGTGACCTGCAGCCACAAGATCAAGGTAAAAAATACCTTGTCCGCCTTTTATAGAAAAAAAGGGATTTTTATTTCTCTCCGGTAAGGAGAAGAAATTTGAAAACATGAACCCACTGCTAGGCCCGGAAGATAACTTAGTGTTACAGATGTGAGGGATGTATCTTGCGCGTTGGCAAGATGGTATATCCTCTGAAAATCTAGCAGAACTATATAAATGGGGTAAATCGCAAGGATTTATCCCAACCCCCAAAAAAGTGCAGTCTAGGTCATTTTGGTCTCTCTTGGGACTTCTTTTGAATTCGGAGTTAGACAAGCTAAATTGTCAAAAATATGGGAAAGATCTATGACAGTCTTTGAAAGGCCGGGAGAAGATTTTCTTTTCAGCTCATTCCCTGATCCAGTCGAAGAGCACCGAAATTTTGAAACTGCAACTGGCGACTCGGAAATTTTCCCGAAGCTGTCTTCAGAAGACCCGGGTTTGTCTCCCCCTCCCCCCGTGACTCTACTCCTGGGAAGGAGGGTGGGTGCCCCCCGGGCATGGGTGGAAGCGGCCAACGGCAGTCTGCGAATCGGGCGCCGCGAGTGCGCCGTTCCCCAATCCCCCTGTATTCTCCCTCACGAAAGGCCGCGTGTGGGAGGGGGGAGGAGGTGGGGGGTCCCGAGACACCGTCACGCCCCGCCCTGCGGCCACCGTGCGGCACTTTCCCATGCAAAAAGCCCATCGCGGCACCTATGACGGTTCCCTCTTGCGCAGGCGCGGGCAGCAGGCCAGCTACCCCCGCACCGTGCGCCTGGGACACCGCCCCGTGTCCCCCTGCCCTGAAAATCCAACAGCCCGCCGCCCCCCACGATGGGTGGGACTGGGCGGAACTCGGAGGGGCTTGAGACCTTGACACCGCCCCGAGAGCTTCACAGGGGCGGAGACAGAAGGCAGATGGGAGTGAAAAAAGCAAACGGTTTTTCAGCAACCGCTCCGACTCAAGCGGCCGCGGCGCCGGACGAGCGGCTGGGCGGAGCGGCTCTCTGTAGCCGCCGCGGGAGGAAGAGGGGGCTGCCCCCGCTGCCTTCCTGCCCCTCAGCCCCTGCCGGCTCTGCGCAGCTGGGAACACCGCCCCCGACACGTCACGCGGCACCCACCGTGCCGGGGCGGCCAGCATGGCGGCCGCGGGGGGCGGCCCCCTCCCAGGGCCGTCGTGGGAGACGGGCAGGGGCGCGCCAAGCCCGCCCCCGTGCCGCGCTGCCCGCCGGGGCTGCCCGGCCGAGAGCACCGCCCGCCCGCAGGTGCGAGGGGGTGGCGCAGGGTCCCCCTGCTCCAGGCTGACAACGCCCGACCCCTCCCCCACCAGCGGGGCTGCGGGAGAAGCCCCGCCGGCCCCCTCCAGGGACGGGAGCCGGCAGCACGGCAGTTCCGCCCGCTGCCGCTCCGGCACACGCCTGCCCCTCAGCGTCTGTGTTGCCTAGCAACACTGCCGAGCCATGGGCTGCGGTTCCTCCTGCGTCTGTCCCCTTGGCTCCAAGCCGTGTCACCGTGTGCTCCGGAGAGCTGAGACCTTCTTGGAGCGAAGTGCAACATGCGGCTTGGGGACCGAAACAATGGGGTGTCGAGGACCGCTCTTTGGGAACCCCAAAGAATTATTTTGGCCCTGCTGGCATTGCAACAGCAGGAATGGCAGGTGCCCGGAGTGAGACACAGTTTTCTCTGTCTGCTTCTGTGATGTTCAGAAAGCAGGCTGAGAGGGATTTGTGGCTTTCTCTCAATTACCAAAGGGACTTTCAGAGATCGTTTAACCTGTGCCTCTGCAGACCTTTGTTTTCAGGACTGGGAACTGGCACTGGGATGTTTGCTTCGTGCCTGCCAAGCACCCTGAGTCCCTGCACAGCACTCCTGGCCTGGTGAACATCACATGTTGTGTATCTTGTACTTCCCTGATACCACCCCTCCAGAAACGTGATGCCTGGAGGGGACGGAGCACTGCTTCGACAGCCTGCAACCCCTGATCAGACTCAGATGGACTCTTCCCTGTGGTTTTGCTTGCATCCCATGGGAATTGTTGTGAACCTCTGGGGGGCGGGATTTTTGGCTGGGGTTTAGGGGGATGGATCGGGATGGATTTTGTAATGAGGGCCACTGCATTGAATGGCACAGCATCTCACCTGACAAGGGAAATCGGCAGCTGGTCACAACATGTTTTAAAAAAAAAAAAAAAAAAAAAGGGGGGGGGGAAACAGCAGGGACAGTCCCTGCAAACTGGCCAACAAGCAATTTGGAAACTGTGACCAGAATGAAAGCCGACAAGTGGAGACATCTACAAGTCAGCACTCGAAGACCTCTCCACAAGCAGATATAAAAATCTGCATTTTTCTTTTTTTTCTTTTCTTTTTATATAAACTGAAAGGGTGAGATGTTGCCATGCTTCGTGCCTGCCTGTTTTGGTTTTAGGGAATTCTTTTCCCAGAGAACGAAACTGGCACACAAGGTCATTTAATGTAAACTACCGTGTGTTTCCACATTCCTTCCCAGAGGAGGGACTTTGTGTGGTGGTCTCTGGAACTGACCAATGGTTCCCAAAGGTCCCACCTCTAAGGTGGGCACATCTGAAAAACTATAAAAGTAGTAGTAGAAATAAACCGTGGGGCCCTTCCCTGCAAGGGGCCATGCAGCCTCTTCTGAATCACTCCCTGCCTCGTTCATTGTGTCCCACAGTGACATCTGGCCCATCAGGACTGGCATAATTGCCCGTGCCCAGCAGCACATCAGTGCCAATCGCACGCCTAGGGTTCTGTGGACTCAACGTCGTATTCTGTTCAACTGCCCTGATTGCCAACTGAGCCCATTTAGACTCAAAAATGTCATATTCCACAGGCTGAAAAAGAACACGAGCCAGACTGCATACATCGTAATGTGTCAGGGAGTCAGCGGCAATCACTCAGAGCATCTGCATGACTTCAACAGACCCCAGACCATCTTTTCCCGCCTCATCATGGAGCTCCAATATAGCTTTCCACGACAAAGGGTTATAAGTGTTATGAGTAACGCCCTCAAGCACAGGGAAAGCCCGGTAACCCCCCGAAGAGGTGGCTGCATCCGCTAAGTCTCGCCCTGTGGGTCCCACAGGGGCAGAGGCAGATGCCTGACTGGGAGTCTGGTCCACATCACCCGATACCACGCCCCCTACAGCATCATCAGAGCCAGAGAAGCCATCTCCATATTCCAGGAGACGATTTGCAAAGGCACCATCAATTATTTCTTCAACCTTTTCTTTGACTTCTCTCCAAAATCGTCCGTGTCCCTCGGACGTACGGTCACCTGGCACGGGGGAAGCGTCCACAAACCCAGGGAGGCGGAGCCAGCAGCCCGAGGCCCGTGGCTCCGGGCGATCACTGGTCTCCTGCCAGCTGTATCACCATTCACGCCCAACCCCACAATGTCCACCTCTGCCGCAGCCTCAGCAGAGCCCGTGTCTATCAGCTGTCCGGCCACCGCAGCGCAGGCAGCAGGCACCGCGGCAGACACAGCCTCTGGCAAAGCCCCTGAGTCCAATGCAGACCGGAGTGGGACCGGTGCGGGGGCGGGACAGGGCGGGGAGAGCGGCACGGCTCAGGCAGCCGCAGCCTTGCCCCGCCCCCGAGCCGGCGGTGCCGGTGCGGAGAGTTCAGGTGGGGGGGAGGGCTCGGCGGGGGAAGCGGCGCGGCTCAGAGAGCCACGGCTTTGTCCTGCACTCGAGCCAGCGCCGTCAGCGCAGAGGGTTCAGGTGCCGGGGGAACCGCGCCAAACTGCCAGGGACATGGCTCAGACCAAAGGCAGCGCCACCCATTGCGCTCAGCAGGGGCTGCACAGGGCGGGGAGGGTCTGGGATACCTCCCAAAAGTGTCTCGCCCAGGGCATGGCCAATAGCTGGCCCCGCCTGTCCCGAGTGGAGCGGGAGCATGGGGTCTGGGAAGTGATCCCTGACAGCTGCTGCCACCCGTGCTTGCCCAGTAGGCAGCACAGAGGCAGGGGCATCCAGGGCCCCCTCCTTCGGAGGGGGTGGCAGCGGCAAGGCCGCCCCCTTCACTCTCACAGCATCCTGATCCCTTGACATCGGTCCTCCACAAGTTGGGCAGAGACCAGTCGTCGACTCTGGGTCAGACAGAGGCAAGGACCCAATCAGGGTGTCCTCAGAGCCCCCTAATCCCGGGAAGGCATGGAGGGAAGCCACATCACCCTTCACCTGCCGCGAGGAGTCAGTGGGCTGGGAGCTGGTTCCTCTCCGAGGGAACCAGGATCGCGATTCAAAACAGAAACACCCCCCAGCACGCCATCACCAGCAGAGGGAGAAACCTCTGTCCCGAACAGAGACTCAATATCCAACTCAAGTCCCTGCAGCTCAGCTTCCGAGAGAACCTCGGCTTCTTCCCCTAACTCCTCGTCCGTATGGAAGACGGGCGGTTCTCCCTGGGAACTCTGGTCTTCTGCCGAAACCTGAGAGCTGACGGAGTCAGTCTCTGCAGAAACCTATTAAACTGTTTCCAAGCTGCCAAAAGTTCTGCTATCTCCCTAGTAAATTTAATAGAGAGAGCTTCTGCAATGTGCTTTCCCACACGAGCCCACACGGCCCCGGAGACGCTTCTCCAGGGACCGGGAAAAAGCCTTGATCTCTAGCCCACCAGAACAATCTCTCCAAGGCCACTGGGGCAAGTTCGACCAAGCCTCTCTCCTCCACGATATCCTTCCAAACTTCCAATACTACAGAATGCTGGCTGGAAAGCACAGGGAGTGCCATTATCACAAAACTGTAGGCAAAGTGCCAAACAGCCCACGGTTACCAATTCAAAGCAAGGGGGGGGGGGGGAAGAGCTATAAATCTCACCCACGGTTCACACACACACTCGGCGGTCACCAAATGTTGCAACCAACACAAAGAACTCACACCCACACCTTGCGATGTCCGAGGTGGAAAGAAGAAGGACTTTATTTACAGAACCAGCATTTATCGAATTCCAGCAGTGATCATGGATTGGAGGAAGAAAATCTTCTTTTCCAACCACACTGGACCATGCAGCAGTCCATCAACAGTCTCCTCCTTTATGAAAAGAATGTAAACATCTCTAGATTTTACTATAACAAATGGCTTGTTTATATGAAAGTGTATCTGACTCCAAACACACAGAAGGCTAAAAACAAGACTTTTACAAACTCCTTAAAGGAGACAGAGGAGAACAGCAAAAACCCAGACAACACTACCCTGTGACATCACACATCTCTATACCACTACACACACACACTCCCAGTGCTATCACTCAATTTTGGAAGCCATTCCCACAGCCTCAGGTCAAAGGCAGTACCCTCCTGAGGGTTACCACCTGTCAAAGCAGAAAGCTTGATATTTTCAGCATCCAGGGTTCCAACATCCCGCCAGTTCATGCAGCCTTCCTCTCGTTTTTCTAATTAGCTCAGCCACCAGTTTTTGTGGCTTTGTGATACTTTTGGACCATAGATGACTGAGGAACACCCACTCTATAATCAAGAGGGGGTCCCTCTGGCCCTTGTCGTTGTCCCATGTTGTATCCCTCTGGCATCCCCTCCCTGTGAAACCCTACCTGCCCCTTGACTCTGACCTATGGCCCTTGGCCATAGGTAACCCCGCCCCCTACCCTGAAATGCATAAAACCCCCTTTCCCTCCGGGGTTCGTCCTCTTTCACCTTGGGATCCCCTTCTTGGAATAAACCTTGGAACACATCTCAGGGTAAGAACCTCTTTTGGTTTTATGTCCCTATCCTGAAGATTCCCCTCACCCTAACCTCCATAAATCTGAGCTAGCAGCTGGCCTCGGGGGGCTGAGGGAAGGGGAACGCTTCAGTCCCACTGAAATAAAACTCTATAGAGATGTGGCAACATGCCCAACAGAATTAATTTGAATGGCAGGTCTGGCAGGCACCGATGGGCTTGCCTATCAGACGTTGCTGACTGTACCTTTTCTATAGCCAGTCTTGCCTCCTGGGCCAGTACCCTAGGTAAATTTAGCTCCTCTCCTCCCCTCAATAAATTGGAGATGGGGGGCTAGTCTTTGGTAGTAATGCCTAGCCAAGGCCTGACCCAGTTTAAAGACCCACACAGTTGTTGGAGATCCGCCAAGGTCCTAGGGTCCTCCTTGATCACCAGCTTCTGGGGTCAAATGGTTCTGCTGGTAATCTCCAGGCCCAGAAACCTCCAAGGGGGCATCTGTTGAACTTTCTTTTGCTGGAGTTCAAACCCTGCAACAATTAAAACATCAACAGTTAGGTCAAGCACATGTTGAAGCACACCGCCATTGGGGGCACCCAGAAGCACATCATCTGTGTAATGCAGGATGATGGCTTTTCCCGCTTTGGTGTGTACTGGGGACAGCAATGAAGCCACATATCATTGGCAAATGCTAGGGCTGTTCTTCAAGCTCTAAGGAAGAACTTGCCAATGGTAGCATTTCACTGGGGCTTCTCGGTTGATGGAAAGTACTGAGAAAGCAAACCGTGGAGCATCAGCTGGGTCAAGGGGAATTCGGAAAAAAACAGTCTTTGATGTCTATGACTGCTAGATTCCAATTTTGGGAGAGCATCGAAGGGGAAGGCATCTCTGGCTGTAGGGACCCCATGTCCTCAGTGGCCTCATTAATCTTTCAGAGGTCATGCAGGAGCTGCCACTTGTCCTTTCCCAGCTCCCGAATAACGAAAACCAGAGAGTTCCAAGGGCTTGTGGTTGGCATGATGTGACCTTTGGCCAACTGCTCCTCCATGAGCTCATTGATTGCCTCTAATTTGTCCTTAGATAGCAACCCCTGGTCTACCCAGACTGGGCAATCAGTTTTCCAATTCAGTTTCTGAGCAGGGTGCTCCTCAGTGGCCACTACTAGAAAATCCCGAGGGGTTTTCAGGATCTCAGTCTTCACCCCCAATTGGACCATGGTGTCCCTCCCCCACAATGGAACTGAATAATCTAAAACCAATGGGGGAACACCTGCTGTTGTATTGCACTAAGTAGTTTGTTCACTTTGTTATATTGCAATGGGTATTTCTGTTATATGTCTTTACACAAAATATTTGCTGTACCTTCCCATGAGCCTCTGCACTGCATTCACTCTACCCAACACTACCTATGCCTCACTTCCCCCAGGTCAGTCCCCATTGCCTGGTAGACACCCCTCCCCTGCGCCTCCTTGGCAGTGGGCATAAAACTACCTTCTGTCAGGGAATTGGTCTCTTAATTCCTCCAAGCTGCATAGAGTAGGTTCTGCATTAAACTGTGGGACTGTGTTCCCAAAGAATTAAGAGCGCCTTTTTGTCTTTTATCTTCTTCCTTGCCTCAGTTTCCCCTCAAGGATACTGCTAGCCAGGGCTAAACCTCAGGGGCGTAGGAATTGAGGCAACCTGCCAATTTCCCATCCAGCCCCTCGATTTGCATGACACTCCTAGACTGTTTTGCGAATTGAGTGCCCCCAATACCACATACTTTGCCCTGCACAGGTTGCAATTCCAAATGTGACTGCGAAAACCTAGAAGGAATGAGCATCACATCTGCTCCTTTGTCCAATAATCCATCTAAGTGATGATACTCTACACATCGCTGGATTCCACACCCTATGACTCGTTTGTCCTCCCCTACCACCTCCACCCAGTAGATGTCTGGAGATGAGTCATCTACCGGGAGCTTCATTGGTATTGGGATGGCTTAGGCAATGACCTGGCCCTTTGGGAGGAAATAGGGTGGGTGGACACAACGCGCCAGGAGAATGAGTCCCTCCAGATCTGATGTCATAATTCATCTGCAGGACAGATCTGAATATCTGAGGGCATGTGCTCGGTGTCCCCAACCACAATGTACTTACAATCCAGTCCTAGAAAAGAGTTCATGTCCAGTGAGGCAATAGAAATTACCTGCCAGTAATGTGAATTAAAACATACTTTTTTTAATGGTTGTAAGCAAAAATTGTTGGCACGGCTTCCAAAATTTGTCTTCCCCAATTTTTCTCCTACTGCCCCTTTCTGATTTGCCCCATTTCTATCATCATGCGGGGAAGGTCCACACTCCTGTGGTAATTCATTTTTTCCAAATGGTTCTATTCTCCTCTATAACTGGTGAGGGACGCGCAGGAACGAGGCAGGGAGTGCATCAATGAGGCTGCGTGGAGCTCTTGCAAGCAAGAGACCCCCTCCTTTATTTTTCTGACTCTTTTTGTACATCAACAACTGTGCCCACCCCAGAGGTGGGACCCTTGGGAACCACTGGTCATTTTCCAGAGACCATCACCGAAGCCCCTCCTCTGGGAACAGATGTAGGAAGTTCGGTAGTTTACGGAACATGACCTTGTGCTTCAAGACCGTGCCTGGGAACAGAATTCCCAAAACCAAAACAAGCAGGCACGAGAGCATGGCAACATCTCACCCTTTCAGTTTATATAAAAAGAAAAGAAAAAAGAAAAATGCAGATTTTTATATCTGCTTGTGGAGAGGTCTTCGATTGAAGACTCGTAGATTTCTCCACTTGTCGGCTCTCATTCTGGTCACAGTTTCCAATTTGCCTGTCGGCTAATTTGCAGGGACTGTCCCTGCTTTTTCCCCCTTTTTTTTTTTTTTTTTTTTTTTTTAAAACATGTTGTGACCAGTCGCCGAATCCTTGTCAGATGAGATGCTGTGCCATGCAATGCAATGACCCTCATTACAAAATCCATCCCAATCCTGTCCCCCCAAACCCCAGCTAAGAATCCCGCCCCCCAGAGGTCCACAACAATTCCCCTGGAATGCAAGCAAAACCACAGGGAAGAGTCCGTCTGAGTCCGATCACGGGATGCTAGCTGTAGAAGCAGTGCTCCGTCCCTTCCAGGCATCCGTCTCTGGAGGGGTGGTATCAGGGAGGTACAGGATACCCAACTTGGGACGGTCACCAGGCCAGGAGTGCTGTGCAGGGACTCAAGGTGCTCGGCAGATGCGAGGCAAACATCCCAGCGCCAGTTCCCAGTCCTGAAAACAAGGGTCTGCAAAAGCACAGGTTACACGATCCCTGGAATTCCCTTGGGTATCTGAAAGAGAGCCACGAATCCCTCTCAGCCTGCTTTCTGAACAGCACAGAAGCAGACAGAGAAAACCGGGTCTCACTCTGAGCACCTGCCATGTGAGCTGGTGCCATGTCAGCGCCAAGGGATGTCTGTGGTGTTCCCAAAAAGCAGTTCTTTGCGGTGCCGGCTTCTTTCGCCGGAGTGGGTCGGCGGGGCTTCTTCCACGGCCGCTCCGCCGGGGGAGGGGCCGGCCGTGGCCGGCCCAGCGCAGGGTCCCCCTGCGCCCCCTCACTGCACCCGCTGGCGGGCAGCGTTCTCGGCCGAGCGGCCCCATCAGGCCCCGCGGGGCGGGGTCGTGCCACCCCCACCCGTCTGCCACGGGCCGCGCGGCGTGGGGAGGGCGGCGGTCCCGGCTGGGCAGCGCCAGCGGGCCCCACGGGGCAGGGGCGGGCGGCCCCCGCCTGTCTCCCCCGGCGGCTCCGGGATGGGGCAGCTCCCCGCAGCCCCTGTGCCGGCCCCGGCGGTGGGGCGGGCGCCGCGCGGCGTTTCGGGGGCGGAGTCTCCGGCTGAGCCGAGCCGGAGGGGGCTGAGGGGCGGGGGGGCATCGGGGCCAGCCCCCCCTTCCTCCCGCAGCGGCTGTACAGAGCCGCACCGCCTGGCCCCCCCTCCGGGGCCGCGGCCGTGCGGTTTCGGGCGTTCGCTTTTGTGCCCGAAGTTGCGCACGTAGAGTGCACAGGCACTCCCTTCTGCCTCTTTTCTGGGGCAGACACCTGGGGGATGGGCAACTCCCGTCCCCTCTTTCTCCCGGGCCTTTTCGAGCCCGGACCGCCGGGGTGGGGCCCCCGGGGCGGTGCCAAGGTCTCAATGGGCTTTTTGCATGGGGAAGCGCGGCTCGGTGGCCGCGGGGCGGGGCGCAACGGCGTCTCGGGACCCCCGACCTCCTCCCCCCTCCCGCGCGCGGCCGTTCGCGAGGGAGAGCACGGAGGGATTGGGGGACGGCGCGTTCGCAGCGCTCGATTCGCAGACCGCCGCTGGGCGCCTCCGCGGCTGCCCGGGGTTTTCTGCCCCTCCTTCCCAGAAGGGGATTCACAAGCGGGGGGAAAGGACAAACCCAGGTCCTCTGAAGGCGGCTTCGGGAGACTCTCCGAGCTTTCATCTGCAGTCTCGAGACTTTGATCCTCTTCCTTTGAATCGGGAAGGGAGCTGAAAAGAAAATCTTCTCCCAACATTTCAAAAACCTTCATCGATCTTTCCCATATTAGTGATAATTTTGTTATCATGTCTAACTCTGAATTCACAATTTGTCCCAAGAGAGACCAAAACGACCTATACCGCGCTCTTCTGGGGTTCAGGATAAAACCCTGGTTTTTCCCCCATCTATATAGTTGTGTTAGATGTTCCGAGGTTATACCTACTTCCCAATGTCCGAGGTACAACCCCCACATCGTTAACACGTAGTTATCTTCCGGTCCTAGCAGCCGGTTCATTTTTTCAAATTCCTTCTCCCTAAGGAGAGAAATAAAAATTCCTTTTTCTTTAAAAAGGGGACAAGGTGTTTTTTACCTTGTTCTCACGGCTGCAGGTCACGTCAGGGTCACCAGATATAACTGGGCGACGGCGCTCAGGAACGAGGCAGGGAGTGCATCAATGAGGCTGCGTGGAGCTCTTGCAAGCAAGAGACCCCCTCCTTTATTTTTCTGACTCTTTTTGTACATTAATAACTGTGCCCACCCCAGAGGTGGGACCCTTGGGAACCACTGGTCATTTTCCAGAGGCCATCACTGAAGCCCCTCCTCTGGGAACAGATGTGGGAAGTTTGGTAGTTTACGGAACATGACCTTGTGCTTCAAGACCGTGCCTGGGAACAGAATTCCCAAAACCAAAACAAGCAGGCACGAGAGCATGGCAACACTCCTCCAAAATGTATGGCTCATTACCAAGTTGTTGTAAACCACCCCCTAAGTTACCATTCATTGTAACCCAATTGTTACCCAACCCCTCCTCCCCTCAGTATCCCATTGGTCCGAGCCTTGGAGCTGCCCCGCTCACTGGAAAGCCCTTTTAAGCTGAGGACATGAGGTGGAAGGCCTCTTGCTTGCTCTCTTGCTTGCTCTTGCTTGCTCTCCCTTGCTCTCCCTCCCTTCCTCCTCTCTCCTGTGGGAGCCATGGCGCTCCCCCCCAGTGTGGGACCCCCAAATAAACCCTGTCTAACCAACAGCCGTGTCGTGCCTTGCCTGCCTGTGTGCTGCCATTAGCTGCTACATGCTGCCAAGAAAATCCTCCCAGAAAGCTCTGGTAAGGCTCCGGTACCTCACCTCCCTTCCAAGACCCAGAAAGACTTGTTGCCAGTTGTCCTGCAGCTGCTAGCCGGGCAGGAAGAAAAGCAGGAGAAAGCAACAGATGGTGTTCCATACGTGGAGCATAGAACCAAAGAAATAACAAGAGAAGCTTCTGAGGACTGCTGAAGGGACATTGAAATGGTAGACTTTAAGAGGCGAATTTGAGAAGGACCATCGAGAAGACCTTTAATCTCTTTCTGGACTGTTACACGAAGCTCCGACTGAATTACAAGTTTTGGGACTTTGTATGTGCCGTGTTTCGCCATCAAAATACCTCAGAGAGACACCCTGAGGCAGCGCAGCCTTTGCCGGTCAGATGCCGTTTCCGTGATTGCAGTGTTTGGTTTCGCCTGAGTTCACCAGTCCCAGAGCTGCCTGTTCTAAGTTCTGCTACCTTCCCCTTAGTTTTACCCTCTCCTCCCCTAACTGCCTTCCCCTGCCCGTTCTCCCTAACTCCTTTCCCAGCCCATCTTCCCCTGAACAAACCCTCGGGAATTCAGCCCTCTGTCCCATGCTACTGGACCACGTGCTTGGCGCTGCGTTGTCGTCCAAAATGACGCCGACCATTCTCCACCCTTTCTATCACGAACCTATCCCCTCCCCAGCTCCTGGCTCTCACACTCCCCCCTTCCAGTTCCCTCACTGGGGGTGCGGGGCCAGCTGCCGGAGTCAGCCAAAGCCAGAGACGCCTCCCCCGCTCCCCGCCATACCATGGAGGTGGGGGGAAAGAGCCCGGCGAGCGGCGCTGCTGCCAGCCGCTGTGGGCGCCGTTGGGAGCCCCCCGCGCTGGGCACGGGGCCACCGCACTGCAATAACTCTGGCCGTGGCTCCTGCCGCCACCGCTCCATGCTGGAGGGCACGCCGTGAGGTGCGAGGCCACCATCCACGGAGCGCCGGCAGAGTGAGGGGCTGCCACCTGCTCGCAGCGCCTGCCCGGCCCGGGCCCTCCTCCACGCCCATAAGCCGGGAGTGGCGGGGGCCCGCGGTCCTTCCGTGGACAGAGCAGATCAAGCTGAACGCCCCGACGCCACGCTGTGCCTGCCCCCGTGCACCCCGTCGAACATCCAACCCCACCTCACTCCCAGCTGCTCCTAACAACATGCTCCCCTGTCTATTCATATGCAAATCCAGTCTTTCTAGCTTCTCCACCACACCCTGCCAAACCTGTTCCACCAGCTACTGTCTTGCAAGCTAAACTTGTGAAACCTCTCCCCCTACCCTGGGGGCGGGGATCGAGGAGCCCACGCTGCCTCTGCTTCCTACTGTAACCCTATGCTCCCACCTCCATCCCAAAATCTCTACCAGTTTCGGCAGCCTGTTTACCTTCAATGTTAATGTGTGTTTACTTCATTGGGTTGTAAATCCTACCCCATGGTTCCCTCCCCTGTTATTCCGCAAGCAGAATAAGGGGTAGAACTTGCCGAATAGGCACCTCTGCTACCCAATGTCCTTCTTCATCATCCCTATCCCCTGTTCCTATTTTAAGGGTAGGTCGTCAGCAGCAAACCACACTGCACAGAGTAGCCCAGTATTGTCTGCAGTCTCTCTGGCTCCCTGCGACCCCCCCAGTTCCCATTTCCTATCCCCTAGTCCTGAACAGAAAGATCTCGCTGCTCAAGACCCCTATCCCTCTATCCTTCATACCTTTTTATGCAATGCCTTATCTTCTTTCCACTTCCCTCCCATCCCCATGCAAGAGTTTTTACAATTGAATGTTTTATGTTTCTCCTGATTTAAGTGTGTGTTCATTTTGCAGATTCTCCCGTTTTCAGTTTTGGAAGTTGTGCCTGTTGAGTCACAAAGGTAGATCCAATGGAGGCAGTTTTCAAACTGTCTCTTGAGAGTGTGGAAAGCACTGTTTGGTTTATGCTGTCCTTGGTCCAAGGGTGACCGACAACCCTGTTAGGATAGTGCCTGGGAAAGTATAAATGGTTTTATTTTTTGTTTTGTTGTAGCCAATGTTCCCTAACAAGGTAGTAGCAGAAGCTACAAGTTTTGTTTTATTTTACAGCGAGGGCTAAAACCTAAACTGGGGGTGAAAGCTGGGAAAAGCCAGTTGGGGGGCAAAACAAGCTGGACTCAGATCCATAAAGGTGAAGATCTGAAGTCACAGGGTTCAGGAACAGATGGCGCTGCAGTCTAAAACCAGGGGCTGCAGTAGTCTGAAAAGCTGGTTGGAGGATGTTAGGCACTTTGGGCCAGTTACGTCAACAAGGCTAACCCCAAAACTTCTATGTGAACTTAGTGCCAAGGGCCAAGGGCCAAGAGCCAAAAGGCCACTAGTTGGCTGCAGAAGTACGCTCGGAGTGCCCCTAAATACCCCATTGGCTTACAGGGCCAGAGTCTAAATGCCAGTAGCTTGGCTGCGAGAGGTCCTCTGGGTCGCCCCTCAAGCACTAGCCCATGTTTGGTTTCATAAACAGCTTCATTTTAAGTACCTACTTGTTGCAGCTTATAAAGCCATCATCTTGGTGGCCCGGGTTCGGTGAGGACACGACCGTCACGAGCTAGGGCGTGAGGTTCGGACAGAATGACTTAGTAAGACACCAACATGGTGTATTCATCAAAATGCGTTTATTATCTAAAACACAGGGTTTAAGTACCTTCTGGGTTTCGCTACGTCATAGGGGGTCTTACTGGTTTCTTAAGGGTAGTGGAAAAGTACTACTATGTGGGGGAAGGGAGAGGGGTCTGTGACCTTGGATAAAGGTTATCTTGGAGAGGAATGTGCCTAGCCCTGTTCCCGTTACAACCCGATTCGTCTTCCGCAGCGCAGTCTGTCCCTTCCAATCCACATTCTCCCCACATCTCCCCCTCCCTCTATCACAAAAAAACGAGGTAGTTATACATATATATATATATAGATACTAAATGAGGTAGAAGGTTAGTATTTAGCAAAAAGGAAGAAGGAGTTTGGGAAACCTGAGTAAGTTTTCTGCCAGGCAAGCTTAGAAAAGCTTGTGACTGGCAATTTCACAGCATTTCATGTTGGTGCATGAACAGAATGTTAGTTTGCTCCACGCGGGCTCTGATAAATGAGACTATTTTGTTCAGCAGGCATGGTCCGAAGATGGCTGTTAAAAGTAACATTGCCAATGGACCTACTAAGGAAGAAATTAAAGTGGTTAACCATGGAGATTGGTTAAACCAGGATTCGAACCAGCCCTGCTGAGCTTCTCTATCTTTTTGTCTCTGAGCCAGTCTGCTTCGGAGTTCGGCCATCGAGTCTCGGACGACTCCAGTGTGGTCTGCGTAAAAACAGCATTCTTCTTTCAGGGCCGCGCACAGACCTCCTTGTTGCATGAACAGGAGATCTAGTCCGCGCCTGTTCTGCAGAACCACTTCTGAGAGTGAAGAGACTGACTTCTCCAGGTAGGAAATGGATTTCTCGATCCTCTGCAAGTCCTCATCTATGGTCATCTGCAGCTGAGACAGTCCTCGGTGCTGTGTTGCTAGGGCCGAGACACCCGTTGCCGTTCCAGCTGCTCCTAAACCGAGCAGCATCGCGATGGTAATTCCTGTTATTATTTCTCTTTTGCGAAGACGGCTGGGTTCTTCGAAAAGGCTGTACACTTCTTCATCAGAATGGTACAGGACCCTAGGAACAATCAGAACTTGGACACAGAAGTCATTAGAATCATTGAACTTGGGAAGGAACACACAGGGACTCACTCCAGACCTCTGACAAACCCACATTGCAGATGAAGCTGGGACAACCCACTTGTTGTTTTTTCTGTCGGGCTTTACAATTTTGGCACAAACATCTCCTTTTTGCTTGGCTAGGGTTGGATCGCCAAAGCACCTGCCCCGACCTGAAACTTGACTCAGGGTGATACCTCTGCGAGGTGTGTCCCATCTGCATTGGTGTGGTGCATCGGCTGTGGAGTAAGTGAATGAGGTATTTACAGCAACTCCTTCATAAAAGGGGGGTTGAACCTCGTAGCAAAGCCAACAGGAATTAGTTAGGTTAGGATTAGATTCATTCAGGGATAAAAAGGTAGCATCTAACATACGAAGGATTGGGTCTGGGTCTGATTTAGCTGAACGGCCTATCTGGAAAGGTTTCTCAACACTGTTTTGGTCTTCGGTGACACTTGTGGGTAGGATTTTGGGGTAAGTTATGTTTTTCTCTGTCTGTGTGCTTTTAATCACCTTGTTGGGTCCAACCGCTCGGGGTGCCGATGGTTGGAGCCTGGTAATTTGCACATTCACCCACTCTTTCGACTTTTGAATGACCACTGTCCATGTCCTTCCCACCGTCCAGCTAAAATCATCAGGCTGCAAGACCGTCATGTTGTAATATATACAAATTCGGAATTTGGGGATTTTGTAACTGTTTCGGTAGGAACTTCCGTGTGAAAAAAGAGGTGGTTTACAACCTGCCGGTGCCCATGAGAACTGTAGGAACTTGTCGGGGGCTGGTGGGTCCCACCCAGGCCCTGACGGCCTGGCATCTGTAACAATGGTTTCACAGCCCCAATGCCCACAGTATCCCCACCCAGGTACATTACAATAGCTTTTCCCTGGGTTTGAAGCTGGGCACCAATAGGATAGATACATCTGTGATGAGTGTGAAGACCTAGGAATTACCTTTGGTTGTCCTGGAAATAAATCTGTAAAACGGAGCACGAAAGATGGAGCGTTTGGTGTGGTGACGTCTCTGAGCACCTTACCACTGGTTAGGTGTCTCATGACCCACCTGAAAGGCTGATGTGGGTAGTAACTTGGGCTGGCTTGTCCTCTAGCAACAAGCCCCAATAACAAAATCACGCAGACATGTCGCTGATGTCTGGGTCTCACTCGCGCGGGTTTCTCTGCCGCTGTCTGACGTTTTGGTGATGGGTCTCGTTCCTCTTGGAGGGGCACATGGGCGTCACGTGGCCGCCCTATCAGCATGTTCTGTAAACAGAAACTCACAATTCTCATTAGTCTCATCCTGCTCATTGTGAAGATCAGGTTTAATTGATTTGAGAGGACACCACCTGATTTTCCCATCTTTTTTGACAGCCGCGTACCCTCGCCCCGTGAGCATCAATCTCCAGCCCCGTTCCCACTCACCCAGCTCATTTTTAATTACAACCTGCGGGCCTACCTCTATTGCTTTGGAGGCCCAGTGTTTTTGAATGGGACTGTTTGTTTCATTTCCTCTAGGAAATTGATTCAATGCCATCAGAGCAGTTACCAATATACGTGTCTGCTCTCCTGAGGGGATGGAGTTGGTCAAGCCTTCTGCTTTTGCCAACACCTCTATTTTGGATTTCAGGGTTTGGTTTGCCCGCTCAACTATAGCTTGTCCGGTGCTATTATATGGAATGCCCTGCACTAAAGTGATTTGCCATTTGGAAGCAAATTCCTGCACTGGTTTGGAAATGAAATTGGAACCATTATCTGTTTTGATCTGCTTGGGGATACCAAGCCATGCCATGGCTGTCAGCCAGTGCTGAATTGTGGCTTTGGAGTTAGCTTTGCGATGCTGTGTGGCCACGATTATTCCACTGAATGTGTCCACTGTCACAGCAAGCCACGCTTGAGGCTTCAGCAGTTGACACAAGGTGAAATCTGACTGCCAAATTTCTGAGGGTTTGAGACCTCTCGGGTTGACCCCACTGGTCCACAGGGGTGACTTCTGGCAGTGAGGACAGGTGGCCACTACATGTTTGGCATCCGTTGTGGTGATCCCGCATCTCTTTGCCAGTGCTTTGGGACCAATGTGAAGGGATTCGTGCAACTGACGAGCATCTTGCAGCGTCCAGACGCCTTTTGCTGCAGTGTCTGCCTTGTCATTGCCGATCTGGAAGTAACCTTTGACTGGGTTGTGGCTGTTGATGTGAATGACAGATACTGTGCCCTTTCGTGAGGAGAGTGCTTCTTCTAGCATCAGGGCTGCTGTTGATGTTGACACACCTGGTCCTGTCATAGCCAGACAGAGCTTTGCCACGAATATAGAGTCTGTTACAATGTTCAGGTGTTCGTCTTGGAAAAGTCCACACGCCAGAACCACTGCTGTCGCTTCCAGTTGCTGCACTGACAGTGTGGGATCGCATGCTTTGATGCAATGCCATTGCTCTTCTGTCTGCCACACTGCTGCTGCGGTGGAAGTCGTGGAAGAAGCGTCTGTGAAAACTGTTGGTCCTGGTTGTGGTCTGTCCATGACCTTCGGTGGCATGTCTATGTCGACTATGGTCAGCAGCTGAGTCCAAGGTGGTCTGGTGGAGTAGAGGATTTCTCCTCCGAATCCGATGAGAGCAAGGGCTAAATGTTCTGAGATTGTAGTTGACTCTGTGGCTGTTTGCTTGCGAAAAGGAAGATGAATTCTCGCTGGCTCGGTCCCTAGGTGTTTCAAGGCAAGCTTCCTGCCTTTCATGATGAGATTTGAGATGCATTCTATTGCTGGGGAAAAAGCACGAGCTGGTCTTCCAAGGACTACCCACTGAATCGGTCGAGCCTTTTCAGAAGGTCCTTGGGCCAGTGCTCCCACTCCCCCCTTTGGTGTAAAGTGTACGTACAAGTCCAGAGGCGTCGCTGGGTTCCATCTGGCAAGTGTGCCGGTGGACATCTGCTGTTCGATGAAGTCGAGGGATTTTGCTGCTTGCGGTGTCAGCTCCTTGGGTTCCCAGGGATGTTTTCCTTTCAGGAGGTCATACAGAGGATCCATGACCTCAGGAGGAATCAGGATGATGTTGCGAAGCCATTGCATCGATCCCACCAGGCGTTGCACATCGTGGAGCGTCTTGATGTCTCGGTGGACCTTCACCTTGGGAGGTGTCACATAGGAATTCGTGATCCCCACTCCCAGGAAGGTGACACAGGGTCCCTTTTTGATCTTTGCGCTCGCAATCTCAAAACCATTGGCCTGGAGGGTCTCTGTGATTGTGGACACCAGATGATCCACTTGGCTCGCTGATGGTGCAGAGACTAGGATGTCGTCCATGTATTGTATGATGGTCGCGGTAGGGTAGGAATGTCGGACTGGTGTCAACGCCTTGTCCACGGTGATCTGGCATACCGCAGGGCTATCAACCAGACCTTGGGGGAGCACCTCCCATTGGAAGCGTAGGCTAGGTCGCTTGCCATTTGGAAAAACCACGGAGAAGGCAAATCGTTCCTTGTCCTCAGGATGCAAAGGTATTGAAAAGAAACAGTCTTTGATGTCCAATACTGCACATGGTTGTCCTTCAGGGATGGCTGAATTCATAGGTAACAGTGTCTGAACTGGACCTATGGGTCTGATTGTCTTGTTCACTTCCCTCAGGTCGTGGACTAGGCGGTAGCCTTCTCCAGACCTTTTGGGAATCACAAACACAGGGGTATTCCATGGACTTGTGGAGGGTTCTATGTGACCCTTTTGCAGTTCTCGTTCAACCAGTTCCAGCAAGGCTGTGATTCGAGGCTCTGAGAGGGGCCACTGCTCAACCCAAACAGGGTCTGATGATTTCCAAGTCAACTTGATTGGCAACGAAGGGTGCACAGCAGTGGCCCTCATTATAAATTTGTGATCCTGACTCCGAGCATGGCTAGGACATCTCTCCCTATCAGGGGTGGAGAGTTCTGCAAAATGTAGGGGTAAATTGCCACGGTTTGTTCTGGTCCCTTTTTTGTGTAAATGGTTATGGCTACCAACCGGGTGCTTTTCCAAGCTCTGGATTGTCCTCCCACTCCATTTACTGGGGGGACTTCTTTGATTTGCCAATGTTTGGGCCAATGAATTAGGGGCACAATGGTGCAGTCCGACCCCGTGTCCGCTTGGAACCTAAGTCCAAAAACATGAGGATCTCGACTGCCATAGAGCTGGCACACTCCCCACACGATCAGGGGCTCATTCCCCACCTTCATGACTAGGGCCACCCAGGGATTCCGCTCTGTGTCGCCCCCTGCTGACCCTGTGTCACTGGCGCAGTTTGTGACAGTGGGGGGTGCATAGCTACCATTGGTGGTGCTGCACTGTTCTGCCCTGGGATGGTTAGTGGAGATGTGACACTGACTGGTTCCTGTGTATATATGGGGTATGAGGGTCCCCCAGCCCACCGGGTGTTGGGAAAGATGGGCCATCTCGGAATGGGAGGAGGCTGAATATGGCCCATACGCCCCCTCCCTCTCCCGTTTCCCCGGAGTTTGGATCTGCATTCCTTGGCTATGTGACCCTTTTTCCCACAGCTCCAGCAGGTGGGTCTCTGGCGCTGCTGGGTCGGGGGTGCTGCTGCAGGTTGCTGTGTCACCGGTTGCTGTGCTGGCTGAGGACAGTTAGCTACCAAGTGACCTGTTTGGCCACACTTCATGCATGGTAATGCATTGGTTATAGTATGAATTGTAGCTTGCACCGGAATCAACTGCTCCTCTCTTACCACATGTTTAATCATATCTGCTAAAGAAGCCCCTGCTGGCAGAGAACGTAGGATGTCCTTAGTAACAGTGTTGCACTGTTGCTTTAGACAGTCCAGTGCCACAGGTCCCCTTGCTTCCACAGGCAGTGTGGAGGAGTCAATAGCAGCTTGCAGCCGATCCACAAAATGAGTGAAGCTCTCACTCTCTCCCTGTTTAACTGTGGACCATGGTGATGACTTGTCTACCACTCGAGAAGCAACTCTTATGGCTTCTCTGGCTGCTCTCGTTGTTGCTTTGACTTCCTCTGCTGTGAGGAGTGTTGCTTGAGCCTGAGGAGTAACTACGTCATCATGTTTGCCCAGCAGCCTGGACAGGGTAGAGCCATGGAGGGGTTGTCCCTGTCCTGAGCTTTGGGCTAAAGCTGCTGTGCACTGGTCTGACCATTCCTGCTGAAAAACAATCAATCCTGCTCCATCAAAGAGCATTCGGGTTATCTGAGAAATATCGAAAGGCAATAAATCATTATTGCTAAAAATTCCGTCTATTAAAGTGGACACAACAGCTGACCCTAACCCCTTTTCTTGAATTGCCTTCACCACTGTTTGGATTTCTTTTGTACTCAGAGGTGTGTAAGTTCGTCTTAAATTCTGTCTAGTGCCAGTAACACGTACTGGGAAGGCATGGATAGCTGCTGCCGGCTGCCACTCTGCACAAGCTATCTTTATCTTTCCCCAGTCAGTAAGCTTATATTGTGTTGCTTCCCCTGTATTGTAAAAAGCTTTGCTCGGTTTTGGTAAAAAATCCGTAAATTCTACTATTTCCGACTCAGATTCTGTGCTAGTCTCAGAGCTCTCGGTAAGACTAGCGTCTGAGTTGTAATCCCACTCACAGTCGGAAGTCGACTGCTGGCACACTTCCGGCTTGCTGCGCCTTTTTGTCGGGCTTCGTCCCCGTCCCGCCTCCCAGGGGCGGGCTTCGCCCGCCTCCCGGGCTCTGCCCCGTCCCGCCTCTCGGGGGTGGGCTTTCCCCGCCTCTCGGGGGCGGCACCGGCACGCCTCCTGGGGGCCGTCCCAACCCCGCCCCTCGCGCGCGTGGTGCCCGCCTCCGGAGGGGGTCTTTTCTTTGTAAAATGACCTTGGAGACGATTTCCAGCCGCGCGTGCGCGTTTCCTCGCTCTCCCGCGCTTGCGCAATATAAACCGGAACGTCCGAGCCTCCCTCCCGCGCATGCGTCCCCGCGCGGAGCCGCACTTCCGCGTTTTCGGCGCCATGTGGCCGGTGACCCCGCCCCTGACTCGGGTCGCGGTCGCCATCTTGCCAATATGGCGGCGGCGCGCCCGTTCCCGGTATCGGCAACTCTGGCTCGGGCGCCGCACCGGCGCGCGAACGCGGGACGAGCGGTCCCGGTGTGGCCATAGGGACGCCGCGCGGCGCCGCCGCGAACGGCTCCAGGACCGCCGATTGCGGCGGTTCACGGGCTCTTTGCTCTATTTCTCTAACTTCTCGCGAGAGTTCTCGCCAGACGGACCACGGATTGTCGTTATCCCGCATCTCCGATTCGGGGTTCGGAGGGGCGGTGGGGGGTCCGTTCCCGGGTTCTAAAGAGGGGCCGTCCCGCGCGAGCAGCGGCGGCCGCGTCCCCGGACTCGCCAACCTGCCGGTATCGGGTGGGTCCAAACCGCGCGGAGGGGCTTGGGGGGGAAGCATGGACGAATGAATCGCGGCACTTTCGGGGGGCTCTGGAGGGATCCCCGGGTCCGGGGGGTCCCGTGGGAAAGCTGGAAAGTCCCCCCCAGGGCTCGGGGTGTCCGGGCATGGATTTTGGGGAGAGTGCAATGCGTCCCCCTCCCGCTCGCTCCCGCCGCGGGGCTGAGCATTCCCCGGGGGTCCCGTGGGTCCCGCAAATCCACCCTCTTTTCCCTTTTGCCGCGAGACGGTAAATAAACATGTTTTCACCGCGCTCCATGCCTCTTGCTCCTCCCTCGCCCTTATTAAAGCCATTTCTACCTTTCCCCACGCTTTGAGGGCTTTCCCACTGCCGGTAGATATAGTATCATTCGCGAGGGCAATTGTATAATTCTGCCATCTCTCTGGGTCTAATATATCAACGGGCCGCTGAATTGTGCCCAAATCTGTAAGTCTTGCAATAGCAAGATTTAAACTCTTCCGCTCTAAGCGTATTCCCCACCTCTCCTCCATAATTTTTACAACCTGAATAATCGTCTCCATCGGCGATTACTGGTTCTGAGGGCGTCCCCTGCTTCCTCCACGGTATTCCAGAATCCCTGGTACCGCCGTCTCTCACCGTCCAGGCGTTCCCCGTTCCCAGGCTCCAGTCCCGGGCTTTCGGCACCAAATATGTTGCAGCTTATAAAGCCATCATCTTGGTGGCCCGGGTTCGGTGAGGACACGACCGTCACGAGCTAGGGCGTGAGGTTCGGACAGAATGACTTAGTAAGACACCAACATGGTGTATTCGTCAAAATGCGTTTATTATCTAAAACACAGGGTTTAAGTACCTTCTGGGTTTCGCTACGTCATAGGGGGTCTTACTGGTTTCTTAAGGGTAGTGGAAAAGTACTACTATGTGGGGGAAGGGAGAGGGGTCTGTGACCTTGGATAAAGGTTATCTTGGAGAGGAATGTGCCTAGCCCTGTTCCCGTTACAACCCGATTCGTCTTCCGCAGCGCAGTCTGTCCCTTCCAATCCACATTCTCCCCACACCTACTTTAGTAACTTGAGTTTCATTATTCATTTTAAGATCTGCAATATGGACCCACTTACCCCAGTTATTATGTCAGTTATTTTACTCAATTCTTGTTGCATTTTGCTTCTTGTCAACCCTATTTGTTGTTTTCTCAATAATATAGTTTCAATTTCTTCCCCATCCTAAGTATCAAGTCAATTTAGTCTATAATTAAAAAGTAAAAAAAAACAAAAAACAAAAACACCAAAACAACCAAAAGGCCTGCAGTGCAACTGAAAGCCAGCAAGCAAGATGTAGAGCCACAGAGTATGGACAGTGTGTTGCAACCAGGATGAGCTGGGTAAAGAAGTTACCACCAAGTACAAAGTCAAAACCAGACATCACCCACCATCAAGTACAAGCATCAACTCAAATAAAACTGTTAACAATATATTAAAAAAAGGACTTACTATATTCAATTTTAAGGCATAATCCTCTCTCCAAATGTGCTTTTTCTTGCTGCCAAACTGTGCAACTGTTATCTCATTTTAAACTGTTAATTGCCATATTTAATCTCTGTACTTATTTAGTGCTTTCATCTGCATTTTTTTATTAACAGAAGAAGAGTGAGATGTGGTAATTCATTTTTCCCAAATGGTTCTATTCTCCTCCAAAATGTATGGTTCATTACCAAGTTGTTGTAAACCACCCCCTAAGTTACCATTCATTGTAACCCAATTGTTACCCAACCCCTCCTCCCCTCAGTATCCCATTGGTCCGAGCCTTGGATCTGCCCCGCTCACTGGAAAGCCCTTTTAAGCTGAGGACATGAGGTGGAAGGCCTCTTGCTTGCTCTCTTGCTTGCTCTTGCTTGCTCTCCCTTTCTCTCCCTCCCTTCCTCCTCTCTCCTGTGGGAGCCATGCCGCTGCCCCCCGGTGTGGGACCCCTAAATAAACCCTGTCTAACCAACACCCTGAGAAGCTGTGTCGTGCCTTGCCTGCCTGTGTGCTGCCATTAGCTGCTACATGCTGCCAAGAGAATACTCCCAGAAAGCTCTGGTAAGGCTCCAGTACCTCATCTCCCTTCCAAGACCCAGAAAGACTTGTTGCCAGTTTTCCTGCAGCTGCTAGCCGGGCAGGAAGAAAAGCAGGAGAAAGCAACACACTCCCCCTTTAGTTTTTTGGGATATTGATTTGTCCCACCCCATCTTGTTTGTTATTTTGGCCATCCTGACAGTTTTCCCCATGAGGGCAAACCCTGGCAATATGTCCCTCCTGCTTGCAAAAAAAACAACAGAGTGGTCCATTGGGCTGTTTATGAGGTGTTGCTGCAGCGACTGTCCTTCTCAACCCCTCTCCTCTTTTCTGTAGCTCCAGAATGACAGCTCTTTTTGCACACACCTTAATCATCATTTCCAGGGTTGGTGGTGAATCCAGCGAGGCTGATATGATCTGCTTACAAGTGCCATTGGCCTGCACCATCTCTGTAATGACTTCTGATTGCACCACCCGACTCTCCATTTGTTGTTCAATCGCCATCCGAAGCCTTTCTACAAAATATATAAATTATTCTAGAGGAGACTGTTTAACATTAGCATAACTAAATTTGGGGTCCACTTTAGGCATTGTAATCAAAACTTTCTTGGCAGCTCTTTTTACATGCTCCAAAACCAGTTGTGGTATTTTCTCAGCCTGTTTTGGTGCCATAATCCAACCCCTGTCACCACACAAATGATCAAGTATAATTTGGTTCCCATCAGCATCAAAGGTGCAGTCAGGAATTCTTAAAAGCTCAGGAAGAAACTCTTCAGAGATTGTTTCCATGCTCTTTCCCACAGAATACCTTCTGTGGGAACTAGGAGACATGAAAACAACTCTCGGAGGTCACCAGGAATGAACACATTCGAAGAGAAGGTGGCTTTAAGAAGGCCTCTAAAATATTCACTCTTTCTCCCAAACTCTTTCTGGGCTTTACAGAGTTCCTTTTTGTTTTGGTATGAGAATGGTTCCCATATAGGATTTCATCTTGTCTGGCTCTAACGTACAGGTGTGGCATATAGGAGAGCCCCCTTTTCTGAGTTCTGGCTTCTGGGTCACTTCCTGGCTCCGGACTGTGGGAACTGGAAGTAGGAAGAGGGGGGATGGAGCTGACTGAGACAGGGGAAGTGACAGGCAGGACCAAGACCCAGAGGGGCAGTGCTTAAAGAAGACCTCATGGGAACAGGGGGTGGAGCCGGCAGGGAAGGGGAGGTACCAAAGGAGGAGGGGTTTTCAGGTGATGTAATTGAGGGAGGAACAAAGGATGGAGCCAGAGGAGGGGCCGAAGAGATGTCAGAGAAGGAATGGTGCCCAAGGGTAGGAAGGGTTGGATGACTTAAAGGGTTTGCACAAGGAAAGAAAAGGATAGTGGGATGAAGGAGCACATGGTCCTGCCATGTGGCCTTCTGTGGGGAGACAAAAGGAGATGCTGCTGAAGGCAGTCTCCCCTCTGATATCTTACAGCCGTGTTAATTACCCTAGAGTAGAAACAGCCTTGCCCTCACAGCCATGGACATGATAAAAGAGTGAGTTAACTAGCAGGAGTTGGGGTTAGTTGGAGTCTGCTCACTTTGCTGTGAAGACCTAGGGGCAGGAGGTCGTGCAAGAGCCAGAAAAGGTAAGATACTGTACTTAGGACAGACCGGGTTAGGTGGCAGTGCCAGAGCCGAAGAGGAGAGCCAGAGCCGAAGAGGAGAGCCAGAGCTGAAGAAGAGAGCCAGAGCTGTGTGGAGCTGCTCATAGGAGACACAGGGAAAAGGTGTGGGAGACTTTTTGAATATCAAGATACTGATACTTGAAGCCTTCTGATGATTCTAAAGAAGCACCTCGAGTGCGAGTGCAGTGTCCATGTTGACTACCACATACATCGACTGCGACATCTGGTCACACCGACGTGATGAGTGACTGATGTGATGAGTGACATAATAACTATATACTGATACAACAAAAACTACATACTGATACAACAGCCTGAACTGCATACTTGGCCTGGACCCGTGTGGGGTCCCAGTGACTGGCAATGTAGACCTGCTTGGGAATGGAGTGGGGGAGGCAGCGTTGGTGAAGCTGAGAGTGGCAGTGGAAGCCACAGGGAGGTCCAGACCTGATCTTACATTATAGAGACACCTGGAAAAAGGTGAGCCACCAACTAGCAATAATGGGACGTAACTTCTCTAGGGAGGTTGTGTTGTGACTGCCTCAACAGTGACATTTGTGTCAAGTTTTTATGCCAGAATGTAAGAAAATGGCCAGGATGTTAAATGGATTAATCAATGTAGTTTGAGGGCTATCCTGGAATCAGACTGTTTCTTCAAAGAATCAAACATGGCTCATTAATATTATAGCTACAATGGAGAAGCAGAGAGAGGAGAGAAAAGGACAAAAAAACCAGGAAAAACAGAAAAAAAATAGAAAAATAGAAAACATTTTAAAAAGGGGAAAAAAGAAAAACTTAAAAAGCACAGAAAAAATGGGAAAAAAGAAAAAAAGAAAATAGGAAAAAAATAAAAACTGGAAATAAACAGAAAAAATACAGTAGAGAAAAAATACAATTAGGGAAAATGAAACTGATATTTATCAAGCAGTGTTCTCTGTGCCTAATGCATCCACTTACAGAAGAAATTGGAGACAGTATTTGTATGTAGTATTTGAATGTTATAATGTCAATTTATCTACACTATTTGAATGTTATAATGGTCAATTTACCTAAGCATGTGTTCTCGAAATGTTTAATTATAAAAAGAAATGGGGAGTTGTGGGGAGACAAAAGGAGATGCTGCTGAAGGCAGTCTAGCCTCTGATATCTTACAGCTGTGTTAATTATCCTAGAGTAGAAACAGCCATGCCCTCACAGCCATGGACATGATAAAAGAGTGAGTTAACTAGCAGGAGTTGGAGTCAATTGGAGTCTGCTCGCTGTGCTGTGAAGACCTAGGGATAGGAAGTCGTGCAAGGGCCAGAAAATGTAAGATACTGTACTTAGGACAGATAGGGTTAGGTGGCCGTGCCAGAGCTGAAGAAGAGAGCTAGAGCCGTGTGGAGCTGCTCATAGGAGACACAGAAAAAAGGTGTGGGAGACTTTTTGAATATCAAGATACTGATACTTGAAGCCTTCTGATGATTCTAAAGAAGCACCTTGAGTGCGAGTGCAGTGTCCATATCGACTACCACATACATCGACTGCGACAGCCTTCCCCGTCTTATGCCCCTCGGGGGCTATTTTGGGTAGATAAAGAAACTTTACGAACCATAACTTGGGGATTAGCAACCGGAGAAAAGGGTTCTAGGAAAGGATCCTTGCCAGCTGGTACCTCACCAGCAAGGCTAGGGTGCTGAGGAGCCTGCATGAGGCCAGAGAGAGGGTGGCTACTCTGCACTCCTTTGTGGTCTGCCCCAGGCAGTTCTCCCATCTTAGGAACCAAGGGTTTAAGACTGGGGAGCAGGGGAACTGGTGAAGCTTGTTCTGGTGGTTCCTGCACTTTCCCTTTATCACTCAATTCCATCCAAATTAAAAGAAACAGATTGAGGAATTTAGCAGCTGAGCTATCTCCCTCTCTCACCAGGACCATCAATTCTGTCCCTACTTGATCCCAGAATGGGACTTTCTCTTCCATTTCTCTACTGTCTCTGGGATACATTTGGAAAATGCACCAACAGCCATCACACGAACCTTTTTAACAAACCCCAGGAATACTTTAAATTTCTCCCTCCCCCCTCTAGGATTCCCACAGCTTGGAAAAAGATGCCCTTCTGTGAAGCAGACAATTTTGAAGCTTTTGCACCCGTAATTGTCTTTTCTGTCAGCTACACACCCCTCCCTCCCCTGTGGCAAAAGGAGAAACGAAACAAAAACTGCCGGAGATTGGTCGGGATGGGGGAATGCATGACACACCTTCCCGCAGCTTCCCTCTCCCTCGGGAAGCAGTGCACCCCCTACCCGTTCCTTCAGTACCCCTGTCTGGGATACCCACCACTTTCAGCCAGCCAGAACGAAAATCCACAGGAAAAGCTTCCTTGCCAGAGACAGCCCTATTGAGTGTCAAAGGATTATTGCCTCCTCCCCCCGGAGCGGCCACACAAAAGTCATCGCTTTTGCCGGAGGGTTTTGACAACCAAACTCTCTCAGAAATGAATTCTACGAATCTTCCGCGAGGTCCCTGCAGGGGGACTGCCCACTGGGTGCCAAGTATCGCGAAGGCCAGAATCTCCGTGTTAGCTCTGATTTTCCACACGGACGATATTGTGTGGGACACCTCCTCCCAAGCCGAGCTGTGGGCGGGCATCTCTGAGCTTTTCAGCTCAGTGGCTCAGATATCTTTCTTCGGTGCAGGCAGAAAGCAAGGATTAAGAAAGGGAGATCTGTTGTCTTAAATCCAAAGAGTTTATTCCCTGAATCGCTGTGACAGACAGACAGCGAGCACCAGGCGCAGCAAGTTATATACCATTGGATTTTGGGTAAGTAACAGCTCCGGCCAATAGCAGAAAAGTGCGGGAGATAAACAAGGGTTTTGGGGACTAGTCATGAACCAGTGAAAGGAAAACAAATTATACAGACAAATGAAAATTGGTTTGGGGAAAGATTGGCTTAGAATCTTCAGGGAAAAGGGTTGATGTCTGAATAACTGACAGCTCTGGGGGAGTAAACCACTTTTGGAACAAAACCAGAAACTTAGACAAAACAAAGGGGGTACCGAACAGTCCAGTAACACTGCAACTTGAACAGACTGCAACAGTAGGTGCAATGTTCCGCTGAGATGTTACAAGAGGCTTTGGGAGACCTAGAATTGCCTTTGGTTCAGATGAGCAGCCAGGTAAGAGTTGCAGGTAAAACACTCACTCACCCTTAAACCTTGTACTTCCTGTCTACTTTTTACCATGCCTGAAGCATTACTGTTTATAACTTCCCTTTCCTACTGATTTCAATCTGAATAAATCATATTTAAGTTACTAAAATATTGTTAAATTATGTTGAGTTTTTAACTATTATCCATGTCCCTTTTCTTTGAAATTTTCATTTCACATCAGACATCTCTATGATTAAGAAAATTGTTTATTTTTCTACAGAAAACCAGTGCTGAACATCCCTAGCCCTATAAAAATGACAGTTTATTTATTGCTGATTTGCTGGCTTTTCCCCCAGTTGTCCTTGACCACATTCACTCATTTATGAAATGCAGTCCATAAAAAAATGTAAGTTCTAGCTGAATCAGATTTTTTTTAGATTCTCTCTTCATGAAAAACTTATATAAAACCGGTACATCTCCCCATTATTTCTGCACAATTCTAAAGCACTAGGTTTCCCTAATGTGCAATATATTAGTTACAATTTCTAGGTCTCACATAATTCTGAATTTATTTTTTTAAACCAATAAACTTGCAGAATATTTCACCAGCAAAAAGCAGATCTTTCCTGGAAAAAGCATTTATGGAGGTACCATTTCTGCAAAGTCTTCAGCAGTTAAAAAGACAGACAAAAAAAAATCAACAAACTCCTGAAATAATCTCTTTCAAACATCACCCAGTGCCAAAACTCCTTTATGCTTAGCTACAAAATATTTGAGGTCAAGATTGTTATTTTCATTTTGGCACAAAGGTCTTACAGAACTAGGAATTTTTGCAAGTTGGGATATATTAAGAGTTACATGTAATCATGCTTACATGATTCTTAATTTAACCTGGAATTTTAAAATACGTATTTTCTGTGCTTAAAATCTTGAACCTCGTCCCTCCAGTTCCAAGTATCTCTGAAGTATAAGAAGTCCCACTGGTCTAATTTCACGTTACCGGCTCATTGGTTCCTGTTAACAAGACAATTTTCCCAAGCATTTTTCAAATCTACTCATTTAATAGCATTACCATTGTCTTCCAACTGTGTTAATAGTCTCCACAAAAATAGACCTTTGTAATGAATATGCCTGCTCTTACCTCAGCTTTTGAACTCTTGGAATTAGGTCCTTAGAGCTGAAAATGTAATTCATATGTCAAGCTATGCTCCCACTGAAATCAAGAGTCCTGTTGGCCTCTGTATCTGACCAATGTAATCAAGAGTAAGAACCTATGGCCCAAACCTGAGCTTTATCCTACATTTCTCACATAATGGTCATAGAACCTTCCTTCTGCTCAAACCCTGTCTTTGCATTCCACCAGTACAACAAATCCTGAGAGACCTCCCCAACTTACTTATTTACACCAATTATCCTCAAAAGTCAAGAGGGAAATATATGCTCTTTCTTGTCTGCATGCTACTTGTAAATCAATCTCTCAGATAAACAAATAAGTAAATTGCTATTTCATCAAAGGACAAAAATAAAAGTTACTGGCCAGTCATGAGGCATCTTCAGGTAAAGCAATCCTCTTGCATGTTTCATGCAATTATAATTCACATATTACAGTGATTTGTATCAAACAGAAGATGGGGAGTGACATTATCTTTTGAGGAAATGTCTGAATATTCAATATAAATCTATACAGCAACAACAAAACATAATCAAACAGATATTGTACTGAACAGCCAGACTTGTGTTTTAATGGAATCAATGCAATTGATCTAGAGAGGATTTAACACCAAAAACCAAATCATGTTGTTTGTAGTCTGATTCTGAGATAATTCCTTGGAATTAAAGAGCATGGGCTGTTTTCACAGCTTATTTTATTCAGCATTATGATTGGAATGTGGATCTCCCACATAACAAAAGCAGTAGGGTCATCACACTTAGAAATATCTTAAGTATTGTGGAATGCAAAAACCATTTCCCTCAAATAATCTCTCTTGGATGCATCATGTTAAAAGAGACTATGAGTACTCACAACCTGAACCCAGAGTTACTGTTGAAATCTCCCATGTACCAAATAGAATAACTTACTAGATGCTGAACCTCTCTGAATCCCATCAGCAACAGCTAACAAAAAGCTGTCTCACAGCAGCTAGAAAAAATTTTAGGGAGAAGCTTAGATTCAATCGACTTATCTTTCAGGTGGTTCCTGTTTAAGAAAAACAGAACCCACTAAAGTTTTCTCTACACCTGTCTTGGTTTGGGAAGACAGGTATCTGCCAGGGAAAGTTGAAGCTCCTGTTGGAATGGGGAACGTAAACCCCCTCCCTCCAAATTATTATAATTTTGCAATTAGGGGCTTTCAAGCAAAGATATAGGAATAGCAATAACAGTTCTTTACTAGGAATATTGAAAAATACAAATGTAGTAGTACAAAAAAACCCAAGCAAACAAACAAACAAACAACAATCCTAGAAACCCTGACAGAGTCAGAGATACAACTGACACCCTGTTGATCAGCGTGTTGGAAAGCAGCCCAAAATAAGTCCTCCTGGAGTGGCAGATGTGGTTCTGGTGGAGTAGAGAGGATCCTGTAGAAAAGGGTCCAGTGATGGTGAGAAGGGTCTGGTCTTCCTCCAGGAATCCAATGGAACCAGACACCTTGTGTTCCTGAGTCTCAGTTTTTATCTAGGTAGGAATGATTGGCTCCCCCCTACTGGGTGGAGCATCTCACAATGGGATGATGGAATGTGTCCTGTCATTGCTGAGCCTTAATGGCCCATTAGCAGCAGATATCCTCCTGGAGGGAGGACAGTGGTGAAAGAGATAAGAAACACTGCCCCACTTGGTTTGAACAGCTGGCCCATTATCAGAAGGCATCTGCCCTCCTCCTCCCAGAGTTACAAGAGATAAAGAAAAACATCTCCCCAGCTGCTTTCAACAGATGAAATAGAATATACATTTTTGGTTCCATAACCCAAGACAACACCACACAGCAACAGGGCTTTCCAAGTTGATGTTACTGCTGATTACACACTGTAGAAATGGACACAGGAGCAGAACTCTTACCAGCACAGTGGAGAGGGATAAGGATACTGCTTGAAGGCAGCCAAGGAAACCTCATATAGGGAAAGGTCTGACTCTACAACTCTTTAAGGATGCAGTGATGATCCTTTCACAGCTATTTTTCTCTACTGTCTTGGGATTTTTTCCTCCACTACAGTAAATATACCATCCCACCTAGTCAGAAGATACAGCTGGGTAGGAATCATTAGCTGATAGCACCCAGAGGCTAACATCAGTTCATCACTTAAAAATAAATAAAATCCTTTTATACAGCTTGACTTTTTCCTCACTGAATTTTCTCCAAGGCTATTTTTAGTAAGCCCATCTATAGGGACTGGTGGTAAACATCAATATAATCTGTAGGGCCAGACACTTTCCCTGGCACTGAGACAATGCTGCCCTCCACAGAGCCACGTTTCTGCATGAAAGGGAACATGAAAGTAGTGGTTTGTTCCTTTGGAGGATGGGAATAATTAGTACTCTCTCTCCAGCAAAGAGAGGGTCAGAATGTACACAAAGGGTTTTAATCTGCAGTTTTAGGAGCCCCAGCTCTTCAAGGAGGGATTTACCTCTCCATGGAGGAGCAGCAGGAGCAGGGAGAGGGGCTTTCAATACCCACACACACAGAGCCACCTCCCAGTCTCCACCTGAGCTTCACCAGTTGCCAGGCAACAGCCACACAGTCACACAGGTATTTTTCCCCATATATTAAAAAAGGAACAAAATAATTAAGTATAGCTTTGTGTCTATATAACCAGATACAGGTACAGACACACAGCTTCCAGGCACAGGCAAGCACGAGCTCAGTCAGGACAGGAAAGAAAAACCTGGACCCCCAGGGAAAGCCTTAGGAACATTTCCCCTCAAATAAACACTATTTTTTTTTTTTATGAAATAGTGTCACATCATCCTCACAGGCCTAAAGAGGATTTTTTGGAGGGGTGGTAAAGTACAGGTTTGGCTCTGCCATGACAGGACAAACCCCTCCTACGCAGCATTAGAGCCACAGGTACTTTATGGTGGTGGAGGTGCAGCCCAGTATCCTTTTGACTTACTAGAATGCAGGTGAGTTATGTGGGAAGCAACAGTGTCTGGGGTTGTGGAGCCAGGGGTGTGTATTCTATTTAATCTGTTAAAAGCAGTTGGGGAGATGTTTTTCTTTATCTCTTGTAACTCTGGGAGGAGGGGGGTGGGTGCCTTTTGATAATGGGCCAACTGTTAAAACCAGGTAGGGCATTGTTTCGTATCTCTTTCACCACCCGTCCTCCCTCCAGGGGAATATTTTCTGCTAATGGATCATTAAGACACTCCTAAAAGTGCACATCACCAAAGTAAAACATCCACATTCCATCATCCTATGCTCCACCCAGTGCGGGGAGCCAACCATTCCTACCTGGATAAAAACTGAGACGTAGGAACAGAAAGTATCTAGCTTCACCCAATTCCTGGAGGAAGACTGGATCCCTTCTCACCACCACTGAACCCTTTCTCACCACCACTGAACCCCTTCTCACCACCACTGGACCCTTGTTCTACAGGATCATCTCTACTCCACCAGAACCACATCTGCCACTCCAGGAGGACTTACTTTTGGACTGCTTCCAACACCCTGACCAACAGGGTGTCAGGTTGTAGCTCTGACTCTGTCAGGGTTTTCCAAAATTGTTGTTTGTTTGCTGGTTTGGTTGGGTGGTTTTGTTTTTCTACTACATTTGTATTCTTAGTATTCCTAGTAAAGAACTGTTATTCCTATTCCCAAATCTTTGCCTGAAGGCCCTTAATTGCAAAATTATAAACTGGTGGGGGCGAGGGGTTTACATCCCCATTCTAAGGGAAACTCCAACATTCCCTGGCAGATACCTGTCTTTCCAAATCAAGACAAACAGAAAACATTTTTTAAAAATTAATCCAAAACAAAACATCAAACATCCCACCCAAAACAATTTGAGGTTCAAGTTGTTGCCTTTCAAAGGCTGACAGTCTTGGCACTCCTCGCCCTGTTCCCTTGTTCTACAGCCAGTCCAAGATGCTGTCGCACAGTTTCACCCATGTGCCACACAGGAGCAGAGTTTATAAATACTTCGTAAGCAGTATTAATTTGAAGTTCTCAAAATTTCTTTGTTTGGTAAACACAAGGGAGTGTGGTTTTGGTGACTGGGAGAGGTGATGTGCCTGCAAAGTCACATCATTTCCCTCAGATCGTTTCCTCGTGACAAGTAAAACTTTGACACTGACATGAACTTCTGGAAAGAAATTTGAGTAAAACCTACAAATTTCTACTATGGATAAATCCTGCAGAATGTGAAGCCCAAAAGTTTTTCAATATTTTGTCCTTGAAGCAACATGCAGTATGCTTTGTCACCTGCAGAGAAGAAAGAAAAATAGAAAAACGAAAAAAACTCCCACTTTTTTTTCTTGGTGTTCCCTGCTACAACAACCCCCAATACACTGACAAGCCTGAATGCAAGGAACATACATTAGAGACAAGATCAGGAAGGAAGTCTCAAAATACTTTATACCTTCTATACTTCTGCTACTTTTTAAATTATTATTCTCTTCTATCTAAAAGATATTTTCAAATGTGATATGTAATGACCTATTTTTCTTCTTTCAATTTTCTTTGGTGTCTGATGTTTTTTCTCATTTACTTTAGAGAAATAAAAGCATGCAGGGAATTGGTGGGAGAAAATATGCAAAACTCAAGTTGTCACAGTCTCCATACATTGTTATTGATAAAAAAAGAGTAAAGAAATATAAGTGTAGCAGCATGAGAGCGAGGCCTGGGTCCTAGAGACCAGCTGTCATCTCTGAGCCCCAGGCACACTGCCACAATATATCCCACAACTAAGTAAAGGAATGGGCTTTTGAAGATCCGAAAGCTGTTTATTCAGGAACACAGGCAGGAATAGTGAAGGGGTCCAGGGACGCAGGATAGAAATTCAGGGACGCAACATCCTCAAATAAAATCCAGGGACTAGAGCGAGGGGGGACCAAGGACACAGGGTTATAAACGAGATAGCTAGGACGGGTCTGGGGTCACGGTCCAATAGGAATAGGAAAAAGTGGTGCAAAGGAGTAAATATGAACTGAGGGGACTAATGGGGTTACAGGGGTGTAACACTGTGGCAAAGTTAACCCAGTGGAATTCAAGGGAAGGAAGAACCTTCTAGGAAGGGTACATATATGGTGAACAGGGCTGAACAGGGTGACATAAACTTAACAAACCAATAGAACAAAACTTAAGAAATATTAACATGTGTCTGCAAAGGCCCATGGAAAGTTTTTCTTGCCATGATCTAAAAGGGTATCTTTCCCCATTTGCTTTGGTCCTTCCAGGATTGAGGCATAGCTACCTTGCGGTTAAGCCCCTGGGCCTCCACAGATAAGATTTGAATTTTAGCAGGGGGGAAAAAAGCTCATTGTGTTAGGGGCAATGAGGGAACACTGAGAGTCTAATAAGAGTTAGAATATCTCTGTACCACAAGTTGACAGTTCCTATATGATGCTTTTTTACTACTGGCCATCTTATTGTTGAAAGCTAAGAAAAATATTTATTTATTTTTAAATCAAAGACCTTACATTATTTTACCAATTAAACTGGTTATTTCTTTGCAATAGCAGACCATAAACAACAAAGACAAGCCTGGATGCAAAACAAAACAAAACAAAAACGACCAAAAAAAAAAAAAAAAAAAAAACCAAAAAAAAAACAACACCAAAAAAAAGACCCCCACCACTCTACAATGATATCACTGCTCTTGAATTTCCCATCTCTTTTTCCTTGTTACAGTGCATTTACACCCCTTTAGCTTCAAGCAAACCAGAACCAGGAATAATATAGTATCTTCATGGTGTTTCCAACTCACTCAATAGTAAGAATTGATGGAAATTTCAGAAAGACAAACTGCAGTTATTTCAGTGTATTTATCATAGCTGGTTCAAAAACAAAATTATGACCAAAACCCTTTCTTGTCACTCCACCCTCTCAGAACACTGAGAAATAAACAGGTTTTGGTAAACAGAAACTTTAAATGAGAAGGTTTCTAAACTTGCCCAGCTTTCTTTTAAACAAAGCATTATTCTACTTCATCTGTCATTTCCAACATTTACATAATAATGTGAACTAGAAAACCTAGACTAGAAACTAGAAAACAAATGGTCTGTATAGATGCATGCTGCTGATTCCAATCACTTTGTTCATACCCACACAAGAATGTTCAGCAAATAGCTTCATTTTAAATGGAACTTCATGGCTTTGGCAACTCATTCCAAAAGAAAGCACAGATACAAAGCAATCACAAGATATTTTTTACCTACATTGACAAAGTTGGAGTGAGGAATGCTCTAAAACCACACCACATCTGCATATCCCTAAAGTGATTTTTTTTTTTTGCATGAATATTGGACAAGCACAGTCCTTGACTATTACCATTTTTAATGACAAGAGATGAGAAAGAGGAAGCAGACTGCAGATGCTGATCTGCAAAAGTAATTAATGCTACATATTTTGCCCTTCTGGAGGTTTATCATATTACTACAGGAGATCTCCTCACAAAGAAGAGAGGCACATCTGGGGGCAGTTTCAATGTACCTGCCTCTGCATCATCCTCAATGAGAAACATAGCAAAACAGCTCAGACCTAGTTCATTACATCCTCTGGTGGTCCAAAATCCTGTCTATTTAGAGCTAGGAAGTACAAAGATAACTGGGTTAGAAACCTGCACTTTACCAGTATATCTGGAAGAAACGGCAGTCACTGATATATTCAATTTGTTTCTAATAGGCCTTGTTGTGGAAAATTAAAACTGCAGCTCTGCAAGTCTCACCAGTCAGAGGCTTTTCCATTCTATTTTTGGCCTAATTCACTAATGAAATGAGGCTTAAGCAATTACTGTACTTGTGTGTCTATCCGTCCTTTTAATAACAACTTAACTTGTTGTCTAGCCTTAATAAAGTTAGCACAGAGGTAACAGCCTTTAAGATATTAATTTCCTGCAAGTTTAATGGAATAATTAGTAACTGCATTTCAGATAAAACCTGTTCTCCCAGTACAAAATCTTCAAGGTATTTCAACAAAAGAGGGGACATTGTTTTACTTACTTATCAGCCTACATTTTCCGGTCTGAATACAGTTACTGTTAGTCCAGCTGTCAGCTTGTGACCACTTCATAGATACACTCTAAAGACATATAAATTCCAGCCTTTTAACAGTGACCTTCCTAGATAAATATCTACCAAGTATTAGCCTTGATAACTATTGGGAAGGTTTTGTGTTTATGGATTTAATTACAAGTTTTTCGTATTTTCTAAACCAGTCTAACAGAAAAAAAAAAAAAAAAAAAAAAACCAAACCAATATTTAAATCTTAACAGATGTTTTTAAAAAGGATTTTCTTCAGTAGCATTACAGCAAGAAATTACAGATGAAACTGCTTTTGACTGTGTGCCTATGTGATGATTTTGAAATAATAAATGTCCAGGGAACACAACTTCTCCCCATGCCACTATGTTTTCAAGCTAAGGACTGGTCCTGCATGCAGAAAAAGCAAATCTTTAGAAACATACAAACATTTTAGCTAAGAGAAGGTCAGGAATATGTCCTCCTCCATCTCTATACTCTGGTGTTTTCAAATTATATTTCAAAAAACAATATTTGAAATAATATTATTTCAAATATTTATCACAGTTAAAAACTGCAAATCTAACTTCAGGCAGCTCACACAAGTCAGCACTATGTGGTCTGCTCACTAAAATTGCATAAAATAATTCTATCAAGAACTGGGATATATTATTATTCAAAGGAGTACTTGAGAGTAGGGAGTAGTTGTTAAATGCTCCTAAACGAGGATGCAAAATGCTCTTAAACAAGGAAGCAAGAAGCTGCTCAGCCTGATACACTGTGACCAGCAAAAAATTAATGTATTTCACATCACTGCCTTTTTGCACATCAGGTCTCCATAGTCACCTGTAAATAACACTTAAAATTGCTGTGACCATCCAAGCTGCTGGACCTAGACCAGACACAACCTCCCCCACCATCTTCCCTTAAATCTGCCTCACTGTACACTGTGGATCTGACAGTTACTCAGATTTTGGGCAGGGAGCATTTGGCAGATTTGATCTGCTCTGGAACACCAAACATTTTCACAAGATCAGAGGTTTACATGTTGAAGGGAGAAATGGGCATCTTGCTAGCATGAAGAAGCAATGAAACATGGATTACCATTGCAACACATTTTGCTTTAGAACATTAAATGATAGTTTGGGGCTTTGCAAGTTGCTACTCATGAATAGTAAATTGTGACAGATTTATTTTCCCTGCATAACATCAAATCATCATCCTGGTATGAGCTCAGCAAAGGCTGCTTTTAATGGGGTGAAGAACTACAGAGATTTCTCATCAAACTTAAAGGGATAAAGGGATAAAGAGTTTTTACCTTGGTATTTAACAAGTATCCTTAATGATGCAACATTTTGCCAAGGTTGAGCACTGCAAAATGCACACCCCTGATAGATCATTTATACAATTCTATAGACCTCACATATTAGCATATCTACAAAGATGTCCCAAGGAGAGGCTTGAATAAATTGCATGATATTCTTCCATCCTGAAGTATTCCCTCCTGGATGGGCCTAATCTTAGTTTATAAGGTGTTCAGAGGGGCCTCTTTCTCAAGATAGCATAGGGCTTTCCAGCCTCCAACTCCAAGGCCTTGAGGATGTTTGGTCTTCTGGCTTAACAGAATACCAGGACTGTGATAAGTTACCAGACTTAAGGAATTGCATGCTAAGAGCACTAAAAATACATAAAAGGTATATGAAAGGTATATAAAAGAGAAGACAAAAAATCATCATGGTATCAAACTAATGTGGAACAGAAATCTGGTACATTGCAAAATGTGCTACCAATAATGCAATTAAAAGAATCATCCTTAAATCACTGTGCTTTTGCTATGTCTTTACCAGTTTTGGTGTTAAACCGCACTTTTGCTCAGATCCTTACAAAGGGAATTGATCCCCCCACTTTTTTTTTGATCACTGTCTACATCTGCAGTTGTAGATTTTATTTGCCATTATGAAAAGCAAAGCAGCAGAGGATGACATCTTCTCATAAAGTAGGTGACATTCCTATACACTGCACAAAAGAGCCAAGACACCAAAGTGTTCTCCCCCAGTCAAGTCAGGGGGAAGGATACCTAAACATTGGGTTCTGCTTGGAATATCCACAGGAATCTCTCTCTGATCTAATCCTCTAAAATCATCTAAAGATGATTTGCTTAAGAAAATACCGGTGATCTGCAGCCAAGCAAAAGTCATACCCATGTATTTCAAATCCCCTCTCAGTGCATATCAGGTGGTGGGCTCTCTTTCCTTGCCTTTAATAGTGTGACAGTTAAGAAAATAAATATACATATACATGGTTATAGTTATGAAAGAAAGGAATGAAATCACAGCAAAAATTCCTCACTGGATACAACAATTACTTTACAAATCCCTTTATATAGAAACTTAATTCTTGAAGAGGCCTGAATTGTCAGAAAACTCCAGTCTATGCGAGATGACAGCTATCATCCAATCAGCAGGTGAAGCAGTGATCATAGGTTCTTTTTTTCTCATTGACATGTAATGAATACTTTGGTATTTCTGAGTTACAGCTCTCCTGAAGAAGTTCTGTATAGGATTTTTGAATGCTTAATAAAGAAGAATAATCTTTAAATTGTATTTTCTTTTCCATGTACCTCTCCCATTCCTTCTTCCAACCTCAAAGAGCTTTGGATTTTACTCAAGTGGATTTTGACAAATTCACTCACGATCAACTCCTTCCAAGTCAGGAGCTGTCTTGGTAATATGTTAGTTCAGGTAATTTTGCCTTTAAGCAAGTGACCTACCATCATAATGTGGAATAAATGGTGATGTGTTTGATTTCTACACAAAGTCCAAAAAGTTTTTTTCCATGAGTGCAGGGGTGGAAAACACTGAGTACTTTGACTAAATAAAGTTCTACATATATTGGCAATTGATAGAGAGACGGGAAGACTGATTCATCATCAGAATTCTTTTTACTGTGATTTCCAAATGCTTATATACTATTCTAGGAAGGGTAGTAATTTTTTACTACAATGATTAGGTTAAACGTCGTAGACAAACTTATACAGTTTACAACATCTCTTGCTTGCAGAAGTTTGATTCAATCTTCTTTTCCTGTTGCCAATCTTGATCCAATCTTCTTGTAATCTTCAAAGCTTTATTTATTCTTACCATGGCATCTTGGTTATCAAACTGGTTATGCTAATTAAATCTACATGCTATGTCCACATCCATACAAAGGAATTTAATGCAAAGAACAGGCTTGTGCTTGGTGGCTCCAGTTCAGCTTCTCTCAGGAAGTTTTATTACCCTTTGGTCTGTGCAAAAGTTTGATTGAAACTGCACAAGTTATAAAAATACAGCCGAAGAAACACAAGTATTCACAGTTTTCTAGCAATGAAGTTTGTCATTCCAATGCAAGTTTACCACAGTCCGCAGTTGGAAAAAGGTATTGGCTTTAGGGCTGGGAGTGCCAGCAGAGGAACGCTAAAACCCCAGTTCTCATCTTCTTTTGCAAAGTCTTTCTGCCACCTCAGGAAACAAGGACAAGTCACATATAGTCTGCTCAACATCTGTTGATAGCTCTAAGTAGTCAGTGTTTTTTAAAAAAGATCACATTTTGTCGACAAAGAAACATCTATTTAAGTGCCATTAATCTGGTGGTTGTTCTAACCTCCTCTGCTAAGATTTGAGGATAACAAACAGAGAAATGTCACAAGAAAAGGGAAATACATCTTTCTATAAACTCTCTCCCTCATTTTCAATGTGAAACAATATTAGAAAACACTCAGCACCCACTTCCCCAGGATATAAACAGAGTTTTAATGGATTCATGCAAGAAATTTGTGGAAGCCTATCCCCTGTAAACAGCTCTTCTTCCTATTCTATCAAAGGCTATTTCAACATCAAGCAGCACCAACCACCTCCCGTGGTGAATCCAATTTTGTATCTGCAATCACTGCTCCCAGATGGTGGATATTATCAGTCAAGAATCTGTTTTTAATAACAACTTGTTTGATCTGTACAGCCTCTTGCAAGGAGCTGATTCCTCAGGCACAAAATACTTTTCACCAGTATTTCTCAATTATCATAAAAGGGGGCTGCATAACCCCTGTCTTGAAAAGGTTCTTCACAAGTTTAATTTTTAAAAAGTAGGCAACAAAACCAGATGCAGATTAGGGCCAGAATAATTGAATGCCTTTCAAATCTTTTTAGTTAAGGGTGGGCAAATACAATATCCATTCATACATGGGCACTATCTGAGCCACCCGAACTTTTGCCCTTTACTTTTCCAACTGTAGACTTGTTTCAACTACAGTCAGATAACTGTGATCCAGTTTACAGTTTCTTATTCAGAGTCAGAGCTTTAAATTCAGCAACATCTTTAATATATGTGTATATATATACACACAGCATGAGCTTTACACTTGTCACATGAGGTGTGCTAAAAATTTTTCCTGTGCACTGGAAAATTTAGGCTCCACAAATTCTCCTGAACTTGTAAACCTGCTCAGGAAGACACACATAATAAGCAGAAATGAACAGAGCTTTGTTAGTTAAACCGTCTTGAATTTACGGGAGAAAATTTGCATTCTTTATTTTATAATTTTTTAAAATGCATAATTCTATTAAGGTTTTCTTTCAGTGTCACTAGTCTAGAATACACTACTCCAAATGGAAAACAAAATAGGGGAAACTGAAATGTATTAAGACCCAAATATAAATTAAAAAAACAGTCACCTCTCTTCACCAGATGGGAACCACAACTTTTAGAATGAGATCAGGATTTATTAAACAACTTTTTACACTGGCAAGAAAGAGAATATCACCAGTGTTATTTCATGTTCCCTGATTTAGTCAATACATGGAGACCTTTAAACACTTCTTTTTTTTTCAATATACAATTTAACAGTAGATTCAGATTCAATCTCTTCCTGGAACATGTCTGAGTACATTTGGAAGAATTTAGTGTATAAAAGCAATAGAAGACTCCGTTAAGTTTTAAGCCAGTCTTGCTCTCAGACTTACAGATAGATGGCAACATTACTTTATCAGCACCACTGGCAAAGCTTGAATTCTGAAAGTCTGTCTTTCTATTCAACATACTTCTGAGCCTGTTTTTCCCAGAAATGGGATAGTTTTTCATGCTCCATCAATTCACGGCACATATGCAGTTATCAGGAGAAGAAGGGCTCTATTTACCACAACATATTACATGTACAGAAAATAGTCTTTGTGTATTTTTTTTAAGAGCTCTAAAAAACTCTAGAGTAATTTAAAAAGGGGTTGGTCCATGTTCTCCAGATTTATGATTCTGTATCAATGCAAGTCTTAATCTGGTGGGTTCAGTGTAAGTAAATAGAGCTTCATAGACCAACCTGCACTGCAATGCTTAGTGTTTTGTTTGTATATAAACATACATTTTAGATATATGTTTATATATAAATAAAAATAAAATTAGTCCCCAATTTCACATCAGCATGCTTTGAATCTTAATCAAACCCTTCAGGGCAATTGGAGGTTATGAATAGAGAAGACAAGTTCTGTGCACTCATTTTAACAGCTGTACTCTTATTTAAGCATCCTTTCTTTCCTGCCCTTCAATTTAATTATAAAAAATCTTTCTGGTTTCATATCAGAGCAAACTCTTGATCATAAACCAGCAACCAGTAAAGCATCACAAAAAACATTTATCCCCGTGAATTATCTATATTAATATGGATCACATGTCAATACACAGTAATGTCTAGAGAAAAACAGACAGCATTATAAGAATTGAAAGAATTTAAGTTTCAAAAGAGAAAAAAATCACATCAGAAGCATTGTTCACAGAAAACCAGATGTGTCTGGGTTGGAAAAGACATGGGTATGCAGAGAGCAGCAAGAAAGAAATTCTAAATATCTTCTTAATACCAAGAATTTTCAGCTAAAAGCTTGTAAGTACAATTATTTTTTTCTTTTAAAGAGAGCCAAGGTTGTGATTTTGAGTTACGAATCATTAAAAGCACTGCCCCTAAGGCATACAACTCCACAGAGCAGTACAGGGAGGCTGAAGGGGCTGATCACATAGAAGAAAAGTCATTATATACCTTCTCCATAGAGACAAACACGTCTTTTTCATGTTTCACTCAAAACTCTGTTGTGATGGGTTAGGATAGTACATGTGTTTCACCATCCACTTTTCTGCCCTGGTAACACAGAGGGTTGGTTGCTCAGCTCTGCCTGTGCAGTTTCCTGACGTCACAGTAAAAATCAAGTACTGCAAGCATAGCATGAATGGATTTTGCATTGGTGCCTAAAAGTTTGAGGCAGAACAATGAAGGACTGGATTTTGGGATACAGAGAGGTGCATTATCAGTTACCTCCCCTGACTCAAAGGATCATCAATTCCTCACCTTTGGCAAAACATGCATTTTGTGGAACAAACAGGGAACTTGTGCAGCTCCTCATCACACAGCCCTGCCAACCCTGGCCCCAGGAGGGCAAGAGGAAAGCAAAAAGCCAGTTAATTGAGGGCTTCCCAACAGCCATGGCACTAGGTAACTAATTTCGAATTGTGACATTATTCATGTTCCCAGGAATTTACCAATTTATACAACCCCTTGAAATATTTTTGTGTTTCTATTCCAAGCTTCTAACGAAAGTCCTTTCAATGAAATGCAGCCAACTCATTTCCCAGTATTATAAAAGCTGTGAAATGTTCAGTTTTTATCATGTGATGATACCTTTTACAAAAGCTTAGCAAAACAGTCATAACCACTAAGCAGTTCCTTAAGAGAGGCTCAAATCTATACCTGGTAAAAGGGCTTATAATTACTGTGGTATTAGTCAAAACAATTCTACTAAGCAAACAAATTACAAACACAGAAGGTTCAGCTCTTATGAAGCTTTCCTTTATGGTAGCCCAGCAGAACTGGATGCATACAAACTCTTCCAAACTCTGAAGGAGAAATTCCTCTCATGAGGGATATCATGAAGACAATTCCCAGCTGAATATTTTTTGGTTTTCATATTGATATTTGTTGCACTCATGGGACATTAGCAGCAGAGCAAAAATGGAAAAAGAGACCACCACTGCTAATAGCTCCTGACTGCTTTAAAAAAATTGGTTATAGCTCATGTGCATATATGTCTGTGTTAGATAAAATAAACACATTAAATACATATCTAAATAAAAATAACATGGCTTTGGGCAATCTTTATTGGTTAAAGAGGTGGAGGGAGAAAAGCTCATCAGAAGCTCCTAAAGATCATCAGAAGCCTTTGCTGCAGAAGAAATTGCTCTCACAAAAATTATCTCCCCAGCCACATCCACAATTCCCTCAGGAGAACAAACAGGCCTACAAGGAGAAAGACTGAGAGAAAAGTTTCACTGCCTTCTTCAGTATTTGTGTTTATTCAGGGAGAACTACTCCCTATTCCAAATTACAAGCTTACCACATTCAGATTTCACATGCCAGTCTCTCTTTACTTTTTTTTTTTTGAGTAAATGGTCACAATAAGAAGCTGCCTCAATTCCATGGATAAAATGCCCCTTTATTTCAAGGAAGCAAATATCTTTCTGTCATGGGTTAACACACTTTGGTTTTTAGTTAAAGAGAAATGTGGAATACTGCCCTGTCAGGACCTTGGAATTGTTTTGGAAGGGACAAGCACCTATCAGAGGCAACTTTTATATACTGACATATTGTTTGACCACAGAGGACACTGAATGCAGCTTTGAAAAATACACATATAAAGCTGAGAGGGTGTCCGAGCCAGCCCTTTTCCTTCCAGCTTGCCAGCAGGTAACACTGAGTTGGGGCCACTCTGTGGAGCAGCCCAGGCCAGCCAGGCTCTGCTTCTCCCCTCTGTTGGGTGGGGGGGAGCTGGCCCTGGTCTGGTCAGGCTGCATCAGCTCCCGGCAGGGAGCTACGGGCCCAGTTGGGTCGGGCCTGCCCCAATGGTCACCGAGGAAGGGGGTGGGGGGGCAGGAGGCATCTACCAGCCAGGCTGCTCCAAGGTCCCTCATGGTGAAGTTCTTTTCTCCACATCCCTGTGGCTTTTAAAAATCCTATAGGATTCTACCTGGCAGAGATCACGTGACCATGTGCAGGGCCAGGCAAGAACACTCTTTCCTGGTACAGATGAGGCTTTTTAAAACCCTAATCCTCCTTTTGAGTAAAAAGAAAAGGACAGAGTGAAACATAGAGAAGACATAGCATGAGATGGAAGTCAGATGGAGAGAGTGTGAAAGACTAGTTGGAAGAAGGATGGAGGAGTTGCCTTGTTGGCTGGATTTTTCTTGTGAATCCATGGAGAATGGACTATTTCCTGTAACATATGAATCTTGTTTGGGGGGATGCATGGTTCTAGCTTGTGGACTGATGTAGTGGTGTGTTATTTTATTTGCCTTTTAGTTGTTAATGGTTTGTTCTATGTACCCCGGTTTAATTCCCAGTTTGGTTTATTCCACAGCTGTTTACCCAGTTCTGTTTCATATGTCAATCTCTGTTTCCCTTACCCCTGAGACCTGTCAATCCTGACTTGGTCTCCCCCCTGCCTCTGGAAAGTCCTAGGGAGGGCATCGGTTGATTGGCTGGGATGTCAGGGGTCCCCCCCCACTCCCCAGGGGATTTGTCCCCTATCCTGTCTCTCACCCCTGGAGTGACTCCCTGACCTTTCCTGATTGGTCTCTTCCCCCCTGTTCCCCCCCATTATGAAAGCAACAGTCATGGGGCAGTCCCCACTTTGCCCAAGGAGACCCTCTGGGGTGAAGTTGTTCCCCCCCACAGGGATTCCAATAAACCCTCATTGATAAACCTCTGCAGAGTCCTCCTCTCTTCTGTCCTCACTATAGTCATGCTGCTGCTAAAAGAACTCACAGGATCCCTCCAGATCATGAGCATACAGGGCAGCACCCAGCAGTCATGGAGTGGTGGTGCGGGCTAGCCAAGGCAAGGCAGGAGAAGATGTCTCCTGAAACCGCCGCGGCTTCAGACTGATATAACTGAGATTTAATAGAGAATTTGAACAGAGGAAGAAAAGTGATATGAAGCCCTTTGCTTCTAGGGGAAAAGGAGATCTCTGGTTTTTGAGATGAAGATGATTTTAGAGATGGAAGAAGAGAATCTTTGTTTTATACTAGAAGAGGCATCTTTAAACAGTACCCTAAATAAGCAGACATGGCCCATAAGCAGTTTGGGAAGCTGCTAATGGGAGGGCCTTCACAAAGGCAGGTTTTCCCCAGGCAGCTGTTTTTGTGAGAGCTGAGACCCACAAGAGAACTGTTCTATGCTGTCAGTGGGGAATCTCCATGGAAGTTCTAAGAGAGACTCCTCTCCCAAAGAACTCATGAAAGATTATTTTTAAATGGTGAAACAGACTGAAAATCACAGGTTTTGTCTCTTTATGTTGTTTGTGGGAAAGTGAACACTTCGTGGTGGGAGGAAGAGTGTTTTGAAAGTTTTATTTTGATTCTTATTTTCTTCTTCTAGTGTGTGTTAATAAATCTATTTTTATATCTTTAAGTTTAGGCCTGCTTTGCTTCTCCTGATCCTATTTCACAGAGGGAAAAAGAGAGTAAACACTTAAACACTGCACTAAATTTGGCCAACAGACAGGCAAACGTGAAACCACTACATTTTCCCAGCCACTTTTATCTGCAGGACTGAGCAGCAACTGCAGCATGTACAAGGGAGCTGCAGATCTCTGTGCTTGCAGGTTGCTGGAGTTATTTTCGCAACCCAAATATGGTCCTTGTATTAGAAGACAGAAATGGGATAAAGAACTGGAGAGTCATTTTCATGGCTCAGGGGGTTTGCTGTGCCCCACTGGTCAAATCTCTGAACCACTTTGGACCTCCCTTGCTTGTATAATCAGTTTTCTAACACTTCACAATCCTCCATAACCTCAGAACCACATGGGGGTAAAGCCTGATTAAGGCACCCAAAGATCCCCATAGCAAGGCAGTCCAAGGAAATACAAACTATACAATTACTTGCCTAATAGCAGCAGAGTCCTCAGCATTTCCTGTGTCACTGATGTCTGTTAGGATGGGATCCCTCAGGTTTTGGAGCTCTAAAATCGCCTGGAAACTGTGACAGCTTTCCTAGTGCTGACTTGCCTGATGCCTGCAATGAGGCAGGAAATTGTTGGTGCAGAGAAACAGAGGTTAGTCACAGGTCACCCTCACAGGATTTGTGTCCAATACCCCACTAAAGACATACCACAGGTCCCCTGTGCTGCCTGCCTGTGCAGCCTGTTGCTGCTGCATTTTTGCCTTTGTTTCGTAGTTTGGTGGATGCTTTTTTAAACACGCAATATTTGCTGGTTCTGAGTTTTCTCCAAAACTCAAAAGCATTCAGACCCCACAAATTTTGACATATACCTCCATGTAACAGTCAAGAGGACTATAAGCTGCTGTAGCTAAGAAGTATGTTCCAGCCTGCTGGCATCTCTTCCCTATCCCTCAGCAACTAGTCCTCAGAGTGGTACCAACCAGGTGCCTGAAGGAATAGACCCAGAGCACTTCTGGAGCAGGTCCATTCTCCATCTCTTAGAGCTCCTGAGCTATTTTCCTTTCTTCTCCCTGTTGCTGGGAGGTCAGAGCAGGAGAGAGAAAAGAATGTGTGTGGGAAAGCCCTTAGGAAATTTAAACCAATAAGGAAAGCGTAACTACTCTCCAGCTTTTGAGATACACAAAGGCAATCAATCCATGAGTTTCTTCCCAGCACACATCTACCACTAGAGGAAAAACTCAGTTTGACTGCTCAAACTGGTGGTATTTCAAACCCTTGCTCTACCATCTCTCCACTCCTGACAGAAGCCACATAATGCCATTAAGAGAGAAGGGGCTATTTTCCACAAAGCTATCAAAAAAAAAAAAAAAAAACCAACCAAACACCACACAGTTCTTAGCTGGCAGCACAGAAAGAAACTGTCTGCATTTTTCAGACAGTTTTAAAGAAGGAATTCACAGTTTAAGTCCCAAAATAACTTTAATCCCATGCACATTAAAAAAGTATCCCAATGCTGTGACAACACAGGAGAGTTAGCAAGAGACAAGCAAATTCTGTTTTAATATATTTTCACAAGAGAACACATTGCTACACCAAATTCAATCCAGCCAGCTCTCCATTTATAAACCATGAGCAAAGACATAAAGATTAGATTACTCCCCCTTGCTTTCAACTCCCCAACCCCTCCCCCCCTCTTCCCCACACACACACTTTTTTTAAAGCTGTGTCTTAGTCTGAAAGACAGGTGTCTTCTAGGGAGGGCAGGAGCCTCTTTTGGAATGGAGAATGTAAACCTCCTCCCTCTGAATTATTATAATTTCGAGATTAAGGGGCTCTCAGGCAAAGATATAAGGATAGGAATAACAGTTCTTTACTAGTATGAATAACAAGGCAAACAAACAACAATAACTACAGCATTAATAATAAACAGAACCAGGAATCCAGGAACAGCTTCCCTGAGCGCGGCACTTTCCCCTTGGGTGCAGTTCCGGCCACAGCCGGCAGGGGCGCTGGCCGGCTCCCGGCGGGCAGGGCAGGTGCGATGATTCCCCCGCGGCTGCAGGGGGCGCTGTGGGGCGGCTTTGTCCGAGACGCGAAGGGATGGAAAGGATGGGTGAGAAACTCCGGGGCTGTGGCTGAAGGGATGGAAAGGATGGGTGAGAAACTCCGGTGCTGTGGCTGAAGACACAGGAGATGTTGGCAGGCAGGGGTGCGGGCTACAGAGTAGCGAAGAAGTGCCGAAGTAGCAGCACAGGCAGGACAACAGCGACCCAGCTCCCAGTGGGGCAAAGAGGAGCAGGCTCAGGATCCCCAAACACCCAAGAAAACACCAACAGGCCCCTCTTGTAGTGAGGCAGGCGATAACAAGGTCCCAGTTCAGTGGCTGCTCCCAGAAGCAGAGGCTCACCCCACAGCAGAAGAAACAGGACCAAGCTGGGCTCCCGCAGCAGTGAGTTCTTTTCCCCAAGCAGCAGTTCCACCACCCTCCTCCAAAGGCCAAGAGTGAGAGAGCGAGATTTCTTCCTCCCAGCTGCCCCTGCTGCTGTCCCAGGCACCCAGCCATCAGTGCTTCTTAGCAACTCAATGGGAAAAAATTCCACAAGGAAAGAAAAGGAAAGAAAAACCCAACCCTCAACAAGCTGAGATTCCCATGGTTCCAGGAGCTCGAATTTCAGTAAAAACAGCGAGTACTGCTAGACTGCCATCCCAACAATCAACATAAATGCAAAGAAACATGCAGCAATGCAGTCCTAGGCTCCTCTTTCTCTGCTCAGTTAAGCTCATTTCTGTGCCTGTCTGCTGCCTTTTTTAAAAGTTGAATTATTGCCCCAAGTCCGGAGGTGGCCACCTGCTATAAGTGCAAAACTAGCCGTGGTGTTTCTTGGGTACCCACAAAAAGTATCAAGAAAAGAGAGTGTCAGTCTCATCTTGCAGGAGGACAGGTAAAGCACCACCAGTTTAAATTACTTTCTCAAGGTCACAGAACTAAAATTACCAACCCAGAGTTTGAGTCCACTTTGTCTATAACCCAGCCCAGTGCTCCTGCCAAGTGATACCTCTGGTCTGATATCACTGAAGTTCCATGCTTTCTCTAACTGAAATCATTTTGAAATGCAAATAAAGAGTTATAAAAAGATCCAAACTAAGAAAAGACACAACCTTAACATTGCTTTTGACCAGAAGCATCCATATAAATTTTTCTGCAGTGAAGATCCCACTAGATCCCACCTAATATTATCACTGGTTGCCACTTGCAATCCCTTAGGCTGGTAGAGCCCATCAGTTCAGCAGCTAATGTATAAGTGTGGGAGATTATTTGACATTTGCTGCTTCAACCTTGTCTCTTTAAATAAAACAATACTTCTCTTGATACCACTGAAAGAGTTCCTCCAGGTATTACAGGTATAGGTAATGCTATCTAAATACATTCTTCAGTCTTGGCATGAGATAATTTAACTGTACTTAGCATAAAAAAAAAAAAAAAAAAAAAAAAAGGAAATTTCAAAAATAACGTAAAGCTGATTCTTTATCCAGAAAAAAAAAGTACCTGGATTTATTTTATGACTGTAGGCTAAAGTCATATTATTGTCATTGTTATTCTAGTATATGATGGTACTAGAATGAATTACTGCAAAAGGCTCAAATCCTAAATCAAATGCTCAAATCTTAAACCTGCTTCAAATAAGGCCATTGGCAACGTGAGGAAATCCTATGAAGATATGTGACCCTGATGGATACACACACAAAGGAAAAAGTTTGGCTGTGCACTAGCACAGCAGAGGTGACCAGGACTAAACTTCCTACAAGAGTATAATTGTCAAATATCATTACTCAGATTTTGAAATATCTGCTGAAACATCACAATTTTCAACATTTCATAAAAGCTGCATGGAAGGCTTCATTTGCTCTAAGTGAATTCTGTTTGTGTCATCAAGCCTCACTTTCTAGCCCTCTTCCATATCTTTCTGTACATACAGTGTCATTAACCTCCAAAGTATCACCTACAGCTCACATGCTTTATATCATTGCAAATTTCAGAGCACTTAACTTCATCAACCCAGCATAACTGAAATTTGAATTGCTGGAGGAAAAAGTTGTGATTTAGTAACATAAAGTTTTTTTGTCACTGTTGTTGAAATATTACATTGAAGAGTTAGGATTTTTCCCCCAGAAACCTAGACAAATGTTCTGAATTTACATTACAGCAAAACCTAAGCAAAGCCTCAACACCCATTTACTTGTATTCATTGTCACAAGGCAAGTTTGACAGTGGTTGAAAAGCTGGTTTTGTGGTTTTAAGGGGATCCGTTTCTCAAATGGAAGAACCAATGTCTTCTGGAAAAAAAAAAAAAAAAAAAAAAAAGGTTAAATTTTCTTCAGCTTCCCTCTACATACAAGTAAAAACCACTTTACAAGAGTCTGGCCCATACCACAGGACAAGGGGAGCTCACCCACTGCTAGAGATCATCACCTAATCAGATCTTCCAGATATTTAATCCCATTGTATTTAAGTGGAGATTTGTACCATATTTAGCTTCTGAATAAAGCTCTACTCTTGGCACTGAGTAATACTTGAAAGCGTATTTGTATTTCTTGAACTGAGGCAGAGCTGTACCCCATTGGCTCCAGTGAGAACAATGCACATGAAATTGGAAGCTGTGCTCAACTGAGTGCCACATGAGCCCAGGTTATGTGATGGACAACAAGAGAAGAAAGTTGAGCTAACACAGAAAAACATGTGCAGCATCCAATTTGGACCAATTTTCCTATTTAAAAAAGCTTTTCAAGGATCCTCAGGATAACTCTCATTGCTAACTCTCATTCATTGCTATTGCAAACATTAAGTCCTTGTGATGAAGCAATGACTTCCAACAGACCTCTCAGACAAAATTTAATGTCTATATTTTAAATTAATATGCTTCAGAATAGTTAAAGTCCTTAACTGCACCTGAACAGCAGTTCTGGCAGAATACTGAGAAAACACTTCAAAAGTTTTCAGGGCTCTGGGAGGGAATGTGACTGTTGATTTAAAATCACATTTTATGGCTAAATTACTTATTGCCATTCTTATTGTAATGTCTAGGCTTACTCTACCCCACGAGCCTCAGGCCTCTCTCACCACCAACTTCAAACAGGGAATTTATTACAGAAATAAGTGTGGCTTTAAAAAAAAAAAAAAAAAGAAAAAAAAAAAAAAAGAAAAAAAGTAGACTCAGAACAGTGCTAACTGCAAGCAGCCGTAAATACAGAATGCTCACTGTGACTGCTATAGCTGGTCTATACCTGCACAGATAATTTGGCCTAACAAACACCAACTTGATCAGCCTAGCTTCTTAGAAATAAACAAGACCCCAGGCATATTACTGATAGGTCAGGTTCAAACTCAAACAGGGGACCCCAGCCAATCCCTTTGAACCAGGCATGCACCCATATCATTGGCCAGTGAGCTGGGTGGAGTTAAGACCTTTATCGATCATGTGTGTAAGTGCAGGAAATTTGAAGCCCCTATAAAAGAGGACGCCTAACAATAAAATTTGGCTCTTGCTGCATGATCTTGGTGTGTTCTTGTCGCATTCCTGTCTCCATCATCAGCGATAAGCAACTACCTCAGTTAATGAAACTCAACACTATGTATTTGCTTTACGAAGTTGCAGATTATTTTCAAATCATCAATGTCACCACATGTGAAAAAAATCCTGATGTTCTGCTGCTTACAACAGATTCCCTCTGTGTGCATCTGGTGGAACCTTTATTAATGGGAGGGTGGGGTGGATTTTAAGTCCACAGATCAGAAAGAAACAGGAATAAATGATGCAGCATGCCAAGGGACCGGCTTCCTTTCAAGACAATGACAGCTAAAGCAGCCTGGCTTTGGTACCTTGAAGGGTCAGAGATAAAGTGCTCCATGCTTCCAGCAGAGAGAGGCAGGAGGTGATAAAAATGAGTATGTAACGAGCCACTGTGCTTTGGTGGCTCAAGACAGATTTGACACTGCCAGGACAGCCACATCAGCTTGTATAATATAATACAAGCTCCACATAGAAGCAGAAAATGTCATTCTTTCTGGCTTCAGTCTGTCATGAGCTTAAACTTGTGCAAACTGCATCACCCTAGAAATAACAATGCCATGACAAATGCTAAAGGAAAGGATCTAGAAAGCCTCGTGTGGTGTTAGACCACAGCACAAGCTCAAGCCAGTAGAAATACCAGAGGAAGAAGCTGGACTGCCTCCTGATGCTGTTTATTTGTATAATTAATTGTTGTCCCAGCCTCAAAAGGTGATGAAGATGTTTGCAAGCATGGTGCTTAACAGCAGAGACCCCCCACTCCTTGCTTCAATTCTGGAGGAAAGTGCAGTTGCCTAAAACACGCCTAGTCCAGTTAATCGCACCATCTTGGCCATGTTCTCACTACCCCACAGTGTCAGCCCCCATCCAACAACAAAATACACCTTACTGGGTGCTTTGAGGTTTAGTGGTAGCATAGGTAAGTCAGGCTATTCCCCAAGTTTAAAAAGTCACCCAATAACTCCCCCTTGCCAGTGTATTAGATGGTTGTGCTACCAAACACTCAGAGTTGTATCAGGACCCCAGAGAGTCCTGTACCTGGAAATCAATCTGAACCCAAATTACTTTCTCATAATATTATCTTCTCCTATCTTTCCCCCCATGATAGGGGAAAGCACAGCCTGTTGTTCCTGTATTCCTTTGTGCTTTCCCAAACTTCTTTTGCAACTATTTCTTCTAGCAGACAGCCTAGGGCAACCACTGTTGCCCTAGACACACCATTCACCCCTGGAGAAGGCACTTAGGAAAGACTGAATCCCATGTCTAGTGGGTCAGCAACACAACAGGCTTGATCAGAGCCTTCCAAATAGATGTGCACAAGCACAGGCATCAAGAGACATTGCACAGATGTGAAGTCTGATGGCTGCAGGCAGGATTTCCAGCCAAGCTCTTCCAAGAGGATGCCCACCCCAGATCAGCATGCTCTGCTCCAGAGGATATCATCCTCTGCAACCCATCCTCAACTTCCCCTCACTGCTACAGCCACATGAAGTGGTGGCTGACCTCTGCAGATTAAGAGAAGCAGAGTCAGGTGGAGACAGAGAGGTGTTTAATGCAGTGATCACACTGTGTAGGCTCTCTGCTTGAATGCCTGCAGAAGAGGCTCACACTAACTGTTGTTTCTGAAATAGTTCCATCAAAATCAGCACACAGTACTGCAGCCAACTCTGATAACACTTCCATATCCATTCACACAGCAAGAAAAATGGGGAGAAAGGAGAGAAGCTATTTTACAGGATGTGAAAATGGAGCCTGTAGCAGTGACATACTGCAGAACTTGTTATTTTCTCTGTAGAAATATTTCATGTCATGCCTCTGACCCATAAAAATAGTTTAACAGGGAACATTCCAAACCAATTTTACAGTTATTTTTTTGCCCTCGGGACTGAAATATAAAAGTAACCAGACAATTTCTGCAACTTCTGGTAAAAGAGATGAAATAAAAAGACTGCTATTAAATAGCTTTATGTAACTACAGTATGGTGGAATCATCATACATATATTAATATAATACTGCTGCCTTCTACTTGCCACAGCCCTAAAGTGATAAACCAGAAGAAGTTATCCCAGCAATTGCCTGAAGCAGTGAACAGTGTATTTACATTCTGCACTAGGCATTTGTGGGGTTTAGGGAAGAAATACCATTTAAACAAGCACATGTACATTTTACATACACATAGCACAGCACCTTTCTCTACCTGCTGGACCATTTATATTTTATGGGGATCTTTGCAGCCCAAGGAGCCCAGTGCCAATATAAAAGTTGCATCCTGCAGAGAGGATGAATGTTTGCTCTGTGATTGCCATCTTGTGGCCACAGAAACCTGTCTTACTCCATATTTACTGCTCCCAACCATACCTATCTTGGAGGAGGCAACCTTTTGGCTATTCCTTGAGCTATAAAGGGATAATTTTGAGCTCTGGCTAACAAAAAGACAGGTTGTGGTGTCCTTGTGAACAGCTCAGCCAAACCCCCAGCCTTGTGCACCTAAATATTGGTGGGAAAGGATGAAGGTGAGCAGCTCCCAGGTGATCCATAGCTTCAACACAGCAGGAGCAGCAGCTGACTCTGCTTTCCAAGAGCATGAAAACTGTCTCTGATTGTTGATATTAATGGTATTATTAAGTCATCATTTGGTGACTACTGGAATACAGCTGAGGTCACACAACAAGTCACTACAAGAAAAGAATTCATCAATTCTGGCAATAACACCTTTTATCCTTATTTCAACCCACCCGGGAAAGTGCACATATGTTGGTTTAAGAGGAATTTATCATCTCTTGATTGAATAAACATCAAATACTATTTTTGATGAGTATCTTATAAAAATGCATATCTTCAAATATATACATTACAGAATGTATTGGCTAGAATTCGCACACTACTACACAAATAAGCACAAAAAATATAAATTATTAAAATTACCACCCACAGAGTGTCTTGCCATGAGTTTAGGGTATTTCATATAGTAAGACACCACAAATCTGAAGGCAAATGAGACTCTTCTACTATGGTTATAATGTTTATCATACAAAACATAATTTCATCCATGCCACCAACTGAGTATTTTGATCCTTGCTCTCAGACTCATTGTGTAGTTTAGCACATCTCCAGCATGAAATATTAATACATTGTAATTCCAGCAACCACAAAACTCAGAGGCAAGAGCTTGGAAGGATTCCCAGCAAGGACTGTGAGGGAGAGAAATCGCCCGAACTCTTTAATGCTCATTAAAGGGACAAATGTAATTCAGTCTTAAATTTCCTGAACAGGTTTCAACAGAAAGGGAGACTTCAGGCCTCCTAAATAAGAGTTGAAACATTAAACAAACAAAAAAATGACAACAACCACAAACACCCAACAACAACTTCTTCCTTACAAACTACCCTCTAAACTGGGCACCATACTAGATCCCGAAGTTTGCTGATCCCTTTGTGGGAAGAGGTAGGTTGGAGTTGAGCTGTGGGCTGTGGGACGCACCTGCAGAAGCACATGGCAGCACAAAGGAGTACATGGCAGCACAGACAGGCACATGGCAGCACAAATGTAATGTATGATTTAGAATAAATTCGTGCTAAGGACTAAAAACTACAGTATCTTTTAATGGAAACCAAGTGACGGGAAAGAGCAATATGCACCAGGTGATAAGAGGAAAGGTATTCGCTACCAGGGATGAATTCCTGTGTCAAAAGAAGGGTACTCCAAAGTAACCTTTTTCATCTGGCGAAACCCCAGCAATATGCATTAATGATAAGATGAATATTCATCACCAGAAAAAGATATTCAAGGGGATTATCTTCTAACAGGATTCCAGCGAGAAGGGTATTCTGAGAAAACTCTTTGTCAGAAGTGGCCACAAGAAAGAACATACATTAATATGTGAAAAAGGGACAAGATCATTGAGAGGAAGCGGGAAGACCTCCCGGTATCCCTTGAAGTCTGAAAGTAGTATAAAAAAGACCCTGTGAAAGCAGTATTTTTTGGACTACATGGGTACAGAACTGTCTGAACCCGGTTCACCCAGCACTGATCGCACAGCTTGGTGCTGTTTTGCTTGTGGCTTTTTCCAATTTTACTTTGATGATTTAATATATTCCTTTATTCATGTTATAAATTTAGAGAGCCAATTCCATCGAAAGCGATTTATTTGCCAGAGAAATTTTCGGACAGCGAAATCGTCAAAGCTCACAATCAAGGAAGCAGTGCCGGCACTGGGTGAAATCACGAGTACAGCCTCTGTCACACTGTACCCACGGGTTTTCACGAAGTGTGCCTTGTGCTGCTGGTTTTTATACAGTGTTTCATTGTACAGTACATGATCTCAGTCCTGTCCGAGATACATATTCATGTATCATTGTTTCCCTTCTGCAGACCTTGTTGAATAGGTTTCCAGGCAGGGAGATGCCTCTGAGTAGATTTACTGGAATTGAGCATTAGGATTCACCACTTGATGATGCTGATAAGATAAATATCAGTTGCTAATTGCTGGGTCGTTGGTGGACTCATCAATGGTGAAGGTCCATCTCCTCCCAGCTGCACCCTCTTTTCTTCTGCTAATGTAGTTTTCTCCTGAGCTGGCAGTGATGTCACAATCTTTTAAGGGTATGGTTTGCAGGCGTTTGTGGCTTTGGCTTTAGGGTTACAGTGTAGATTTCTATAAAACATATTTATCATAAAACCGATTACATACTATATTTATCACATTACACAAACATTATGAAAACATGAATTATTACTTATTACAATTCATTAAATTGGCTGATTCATTTATAACATAAAGGAGCGCATGGCAGCACAAAGGAGCACATGGTGGCACAAAGGAGCACGTGGCAGCACAAAGGAGCACATGGCAGCACAAAGGAGCACGTGGCAGCACAGAGAGGCACATGGCAGCACAAAGGAGCACATGGCAGCAGAGAGAGGCACATGGCAGCACAAAGGAGCACGTGGCAGCACAGAGAGGCACATGGCAGCACAAAGGAGCGCATGGCAGCACAGAGAGGCACATGGCAACCCAAAGGAGCACAGAGGAGCACAGAGAGGCACATGGCAGCACAAAGGAGCACATGGCAGCACAAAGGAGCACATGGCAGCACAGAGAGGCACATGGCAACACAAAGGAGCACATGGCAGCACAGAGAGGCACATGGCAGCACAGAGAGGCACATGGCAGCACAAAGGAGCACATGGCAGCACAAAGGAGCACATGGCAGCACAAAGGAGCACATGGCAGCACAGAGGAGCACGTGGCAGCACAAAGGAGCGCATGGCAGCAGAGAGAGGCACATGGCAGCACAAAGGAGCACGTGGCAGCACAGAGAGGCACATGGCAGCACAAAGGAGCACGTGGCAGCACAGAGAGGCACATGGCAGCACAGAGAGGCACATGGCAGCACAGAGAGGCACATGGCAGCACAAAGGAGCATGTGGCGGCACAGAGAGGCACATGGCAGCACAAAGGAGCACTTGACAGCACAGAGAGGCATGTGGCAGCACAAAGGAGCACATAGCAACACAAAGGAGCACATGGCAACACAAAGGAGCACATAGCAGCACAAAGTAGCACATGGCAGCACAGAGAGGCTTATCTCTGCCAGACCCTGGGGGGAGGAGGTGTCACACACAGATCCCTACGGGAGAAGAGCCCACCGGAAGCTGCGAGATGGGTGAACAGCGTGTAATCACCCCATAGAAGGGACACTTAGAACGTGTCAGAGAGTTGCTGACTTGGCTACATGGGATAGGTCACATAGTGAGAATTACCACATAAGAAAATACTATGACTTGAAAAAGTGTATCAAACTAGCTAATTTCTTTGAATAAACGATTCTGATTCCCTCATGGTTTGAGTCTGTGTTATGGTTGCTCACAATGCCTTTATTGTGTTCTGAGATTTTCTGAAAGCATCTACCTTACCCATCCACATGAGATTTTCATTTTAAGAATTCCTGTTTTAACAGGTGCTGGTAGTTGCTAGAGAAGAATAGATATTTTTTTAATCATTCTAAGGCCTCATTATATGAACAGGGCCAAATGCAGATAACAGATACCTGTTATCTTTCTTCTTAGGCTTTTCTGACATCTGTCCTACCCCAGTTCTTGTGTCCTCTAGAACTTCCAGCTATGCCAGTTCTTGCAATAAATTACAGCACCCACACATCTTGATCCTTCTGCATCCATAGCATACAAGATATTTTTCCCTTTTTAATCCCCATTCTGAGATATTCTAGTCAGGGTCTTTCAGCCTCCCCTTTTCCAAAGAACTGAGTGGAGAAACAGAAACATCTGCCAATGGTACTAAACCAGCTAGGGAATGGCATTTGCAGTCTCCCAGCAGAGATCAGTATGTAAGTGCATTCAGAACAAAATCAGCTTAATTATTCCACCCAAGGCTCACACACAAAGAAAAGATTCATAATTTTAATTATTTTGAGAGAGAGACCAGTTCTTTGTTTAAAAAAGAAAAAACCCCAACCCGCCAACAATAGGTAGACCTTTCTCTTGAGATCAGCACTACCCCACCAAGCACAAAGCAGGAGGGCATTAGTGCTTGAGGCAGCCCTTTACCTGCTCCACATACAGGGAGAAAAATCTATATCTAAACCTGTTGCAAATTGGAAATAGAAATAATCACACATACATACACACACACACACACAAACACCACTTTCCTTCTCCCTTCAGGACCTCCCTCTACCTCAGCCTCCCATCCCCGAGCCATCCTGCTCTCACTGAGCTGAGCAGAGGACAAAGACACCTCAGCTTTCTTCCTCCTTTTCTCAGTGTCCCTCTGAAGAGCAAGAATCAATAACAAGTTCACAGAAGAGAAACAGAAAGCTTCAGCCTGACAGTTTTTCCCACCCTTTTCTAAATGTTCTCTGCAATCCCAGCTGCTCTGTATTCATCTTCCTTGATGACACTTGGAGCTTCAACACCCAGCCAAACCCACCCAATTAATGCAATTAATGCATCTCCCTTCTGCAGCACAAATACTCCATAACACTCAGATCAGATTCAATTTGCTTGCAGGGGATAAAAAAAAAGGCAGTAGAACATTAGGTGAGAATTTTCCTCACTGTGAAAAAGGAACTTCAGTTGAAAGAAAAATAAAGGTTCGCAGTACATTATCGAAAAGTGGAACAAAGCCGTACTAAGAGAGGCAATCAGTAACAGATGTAATCAAAAAAGACACTCCCAGTTCCACTCCGGATCTGCCTGCAGCTGTGTCTCAGAAATCCAGGGACAAAGCAACAAAGGGCAGAGGGGAGCCCTTAGCCATCACAAACCCCAGCTCCCTGCACACTCAGACCCAGTACTGCATAACAGCCAGGAGCCATGTCTGTGCTTCAGAAATTCCCTGAAAAACAACATGGGGGGCTGTTTTATCCCTTAAAGCTTTATTTCAACTGACCTAAAGCAAAGAATTTCTTACAGTAGCCAGCACTCAGATTCATGGCCAAAAAATTATGTTAAGAGGAGGCCATAAATACCCTCCACACACACACATCCTTGCATAGCAGGCTCTTCCCTCCGGATTGGAGCCTTATCCCTCAAGCTGCTCTAGTCTTAAGAGGAACAAACCTTTCAGTGCCCTGAGAGGATGAGCCGCTCCCTATCCCAACATCAGCAGTCCCTGCTCCCTCTTCAGGGAGGAGGTGGCTCCCAGGATCAGGCTGCTCCCTCTCCCTGCCAGCACAACCAGGAGAAGCCAAAGAAAATCTTCCCATCCACTGCTCAGTCATCCCTCCCTTAAGGGAAAACAAACATGCAAACCACAAAGCAAATAAAGCTGATATCTTCAATCAAAGCCCTATTCAGAAAAGTTCCCTCAAGTTCAAGAAAACCAAGGGCTCTGAGCTGAAATTTATAATTAAAATCAAGACTTGGAGGCTTTGGATGACTGGAACTGGAGCACACACCCTCAAACCTCACACTCAATTTCTCTCCAAGCAATGGTGATCTTGGAATTACATCTCAGTCTTTTGCAATCAAACATCAAAGGGGCAATGGCACAGAGAAACACTTCAGTCAATCCCTACCCACAGCAATACCAGAGACAGAGGATTTACCCCATAGGAGTGATGAACACATTAATAATTCCAACAATGAGCATTGCTTAAAAAGATAACACAAAGGTCTCCCTCTGAGGGAACTACACAAATCATAAACTGGCTTTCTCAAGGACATTCAAAATGCAACAATAAAACTCCAATCAAAGAAAGATAAGCACTAAAGTGGGATTAACAATGTCCAGCACGTTGACTTGTGATATGATCCAAAATTAACATGAGCAGCAGGAACAGCAAAAGAAATCCTGAATACACTGAGGTAGTCTTTCCTTTAATTTCAGGAGGTCCAGAAACAAAAGCAGAGAGACTTTTCCTCTAGATCCCCCCTCCCTTTGAAAGTCTGACCTTTGAAACATTAGAAAGAGGGTTAGTTCCATTTTGTGTATGATTTCCTCTTGTAGGAGCAAAACCAGCACCTTGGCAGGATTCCCATGTTTATTGGGTTGCAGGATATAGACTGTTCACAACCATCTTGCAAAGCTGACCACTGAGGTGGTTATTTAAGGACTGCAGCTTGCAGGAGCACATTTTCACCCAACCCAGCCGTCGCAGCAGGACACAAAAGAAACGACACTCGCACACTGAGATGTCCAAGGCAAAAAGGGCAGGTTTATTTACAGACCTCAACATTTATAGAATTCTAACAGTGACCATGGATTGGAGGAAGAAAATCTTCCTCTCCAACCACACTGGTCAACCCAATAGCCCATCAACAGTCTCCTCCTTATGAGAAGAATGTAAACATAGAGAGACAGATACAATAACAAATAGGTTGTTTATGTGAAAATGTGAGAGACTCCATTGCAAAAGGTAAACACAGAAGGCTGAAATAGAACTTGAGAAAAACTTCTTAAAGAGACAGAGGAAAACAGAAAAAACCCAGACAACACCCAGCTGCAGAGAGAACCAAAGCAAGGCTGCGCATGGCCAAATCTGTGACCTGGTCTGTCACATTACACAAGACACAAGAGTAATACAGACTTAATTAGCATAGCTGGTTTGATAACAAAGATGCCATGGCAGGAACAAACAGAACTCTGAAGATTACAGAAGATGGAATTAAACCTGTTTATGGGAAGAGAGGAGATTCAATCAAACTCTGCAAGCAAAAGACGTTGTAGAATATATAAGTTGTCTGTATGATCTTTAACCTGATTATTGTAGTGGAAAACTATTAACCTTCCTCAAATGGTATATTTGGAAAATCTGAGTAAAATCAAATTCTGATCACAGAATCAGTCTTCCCATCTATCAATAGTCAATAATTGATGCTCTGTGTGACCAGAGAAGGACCGGCTAGCTGACAGCAATTGATGACGCCCCTGGAACTGATCGTGACAGTGAGAGAACCGCATTTGGTCCCACAATCACCTGCATGCTGCGACATGGCAGGTGAGCCAGGGGAACTAAAAGTATGGGACAGGGAATGTCAGACAAGAGAGACATCAATGAAACCATGTTATGCCTCCTGAGCAAGCATGGATCCCTCATCCTTAAGCAGGACCTTAAGTCACTCCTATGATGGGTGTCACGCATGTTCCCCGATACCACCCCTTCTATTTTTACTCTCCGCTACTGGGACAAGGTTGGCGTAAAACTCTACGACCTCGCCATGCTGCCTGGCCATGAGCCAGAGCTAAGTTTGCTTCCTGCTTGGAGGGTGGTCATGGACACGATTAAAAAAGAGGGGTGGAGAGAGGCAGCCTGCGAGGCTACAGTGGAGACGGCCCCCGCGGCCATGCTAAACCAAGATCCAAGATCTGCCCAGGTCCCGTTCCCCCATCCACACCCCCTCCCTGACGCAGGCCAGGGACAGAGCCCAGTTGCCACCTGCAGCCCTACTGCTATCCCAGCGAGCCCAGAGCTGCCAAACACTAATCGCTTATGCGGACACTGACTCTAGCAGTGATGGAGAGTCTTTTGACCCCAGCCCCGACAAAGATCTGGACTTATTCCCTTCAAATATGCATAACAATTGGTTACGAATAAAAAAGAAAGCCCTTAAGGACAGAGACTTTGATACTGCATCAGAGATTTTTGTAGCCCCCACGCAACTCAGCCCGAGAGGGGGAATCCATGATGGGAACCCTTAGGTCACTCAGAAATTAAAGAACTGCACCATACCGTGGCAGGTTATGGTCTGGGGTCCCCTTACTTCAGTAATTTATTAAGAGCAACTTTCACTATTCACCTCATAACTCCTCATGATGTTAAATCCTTGGCAAACCTTTTGCTCACCCCAATGCAATATGCAATATTCATAACACAATGGAAAAAAATACTGGAGAACGTAATTGTAACATATACAGGGCATACAAACCAAACCCTGGTTGCCTTAACCCTATTGACCACTTAGCAGGGGAAGGGGCGCATACCGATCCTAATGGCCAGGCTGCCTTACCAAGAGAAGCCCTGCAGGGAATTACAGAGGCAGCCCATTTTGCATTTCTTAAAGTTCCTGGTGCTAAAACCTCACAACAATCCTTCATAAATATTAAACAGGCTCCCCAAGAATTCTATATGCAGTTTGTAAAATAATACCCAGAAAGCACTTGGTTTGTTTTGGCTGTGGGGAGCCCAGGCACATTAAAAAAGACTGCCAAAAGGTGCGAAAACCAAAACCACCGAGTGTATGCCCTCGCTGCCAGAAAGGTCCTCCCTTTGCTAATTCCTGTTGCTCTAAATTTCACAAAAGTGGCCAGCCTTTGCAGGGAAACTCACCTCACAGCGTGGGATCCCGACGCATGAAGACACAAGTCCCACAGCCAACCCAGCAGCTGTTGCAACCAGGACCAACCTTCAGCTTCCATCCAGCCCTGCTCCCACCCCCCAGTCCATTGCAGAACTACATGCAGCCACCCCATGAAGCGCTGGATTGGACAATCAACCAGTAACACAGTAACATTGACCAATTGCTCAGTGTTTTGTCTCCCCACAGGAATTTGCGGACCTTTGCTACTGAGTTACCATGCTTTGCTTTTAGGTAGATCTTCTACTTCAGTAACAGGATTGTTTGTTTTACCAAAGTTATTGACTCTGACACAGTTGGGGAAATAAAAATTATGGCTTGGACCCCACAGCCCCTCTGCATGACCCCCGCAGGGAGCAAAATCGTCCAGCTTGTACTTTTCCCAGCAGCCCCCTTATCCGCACACCCGGTAGCTAAACAGGAGAAGCGGGTTTGGTTCAACAGGGGTACCACAGATATTCTGGACACAACGCATCACTTCTCAGCATCCCACATGACAATGCAAAGTGTCTCTGAAAGACAAGGAGGTAATTTTAACTAGGCTCCTTGATATGGGTGCAGATACTTGTCTTATCTCCCAAAATCAATGGCCTAATGATTGGCCATTAATGCCTGTCCCTCAGGTCCTTTCAGGGGTGGGCAGGAACAGTCAAAGATATCAGAGCCAATACCTGGTGCAAATTACAGGACCTGAGGGAAGGGTAGCTGTCAAGCATTTTGTGCTGTCTGCACCACTGGTTTTGTGGGGGAGAGATGTTCTCTCTCAGGGAATTTTTATGCAGTCAAATTTTGTATAAGGGTCATTGGGGCGCGACACCTCCAAACTGACTTGGAAAACCTCTGATCCAGTTTGGGTGGGCCAATGGCCCATGTCATTAGAAAAACTGTACGTATTACAAGAACTTGTACAAGAACAGCTGAAAAAAGGACATATAATCCCATCTAATAGCCCTTGGAATTCACCCGTGTTTGTAATTAGAAAGCAGTCTGGTGGGTGGAGGTTGTTGCATGATGTGGTGAATGATAATTCATGTTTTCATAATGTTTGTAATTATTGTAGTGAATGATAGTTTATACTTTTATAATGTTGTGGTTAGTATAAATCAGAAACTAAAGTGTACCCTTTTAAGGAAGTCAAAACACCTCCCCAGTAGGGCGGAGGGCTTGGGAAATTCCGCAAGGATTTTCCCTGTCTCCCGAGAGGAGAACAAAGAAATTACAATTCCAGTGGAAAATGGAGAACAACCTGGACAAGGATGCTCTGCACCTGATAAGGACTAAGGGCCCTGAGATGGTTATCTTATCTGGGACATTAAGAGGTACTCAGGAACCTTCCGAACCCAGGAAATCCATTCAGAAGCTGGACCCTGCTTTAGAAATTTCATCAATGGAGATGCCGAGGGACAAAAGAACTTACAAAATCTTGGATTCACGTAAGCCTTGCCAGAAAAAGTATAAAACAGCTGGCTTGGGCTCGGGTCAGTGTGAAACCAGGGGGAGTGTAACGCAGTAGAGGTTATTCTCGTGGTTTCACCCAGTGCAGGTACTGTTTCCTTGTTCCGTTGGCTTTGTCAATTTTCTTTGTCTGAAATTCTCGTTGGCAAATAAATCGTTTTTCGATGGAATTGGGTCTTTAAATTTATAACACATGACTTGAAGAAAATAAATGAGGCAATTGAGGGAATGGGACCCCTGCAACCAGGGGTCCCTTCCCCTTCCACGATCCCTAGAAATTGGCATCTAACAGCAATTGATTTAAAGGATTGTGTTTTTATATTCCTCTGCATCCAGACGATGCACCCAAATTTAGCTTTTCTGTGCCAAGCATTAATATGCAGGCACCATTAAATCAGTATCATTGGCTAGTGCCTCCTCAAGGGATGCGAAATACAGCAACTATTTGCCAGTGGACATGACAAAAACCCTGCGCCTGATCTGGGAATGAATACCTGATGTTCTGTTGTATTGTTATATAGATGATATTCTTATTTCTGCAGAAACTGTGGTTCTAGTGGAAGAAGCAGTGCAGGCTGTCTGCCAGGCTATTACATCAGCAGGCCTGACCATTGCTTCTGAAAACATTCAAAAGACATTTCCCTGGAAATGTCTGGGCTGGCGAATAGGCATGCATTCTATTTCAGCACAACCCTTGCAAATTTCAACTGAAATCAAAACTTTACATGATGCACAAAAATTGCTGGGAACAATAAATTTGGTTCGTCCCTTGCTTGGGATTTCAACTGCATATTTGGAGCCATTGTTTGCCCTCCTGGAAGGAGAGCCCGACCTCTCATCATCTAGACACTTAAACAAAGAAGCACAGATTGCCCTTCAGAAAGTGGCTGATGCTGTCTCAGAGACAATCAGCTCGGTGGGCTCCAGAACAGCCACTGTGGCTAATAATTTTAAACCCTAGCAGGCAGCCTCATGCCTTAATATTTCAGTGGGACTCAGAAAAACCAGACTCTCTGCTAATTATCGAATGAGTCTTTTTGCCTAATAATATGCCCAAGATTATTTTCGTGCAAGAGGAACATATGGCCATGTTGATTGTCAAAGCTCATCAAAGACTGACCTCCCTGGCCAGAAAAGATTTTGATTGTATCTATCTGCCTCTCACAATTTGAATTGGTTGCTACAGGTGTCTGAAAAATTGGAAATTGCTTTAGCAGATTACCCAGGGCAGATATCTATCCATCTGCCTAAACACAAATTGTTAAGCTCTTCTTTTAATTTACTCCCCAAGCCAAAGAGAAGTGAGACTTCTTTGCGAGCTATGACAATATTCACAGATGGTTCTGGAAAAACCCATAAATCAGTGATTGTATGGAAGGATTTTGAAACTAGAACCTGGCAATTTGATATTGCTGTTGTCAAAGGGTCTCCACAAATAATAGAATTAGCTGCTGTGGTTAGAGTGTTTCAGAAATTCAACACACCTTTTAATCTGATTACTGACTCCGGATATGTTTCAGGTATTGTGCATAGAGCAGAGAATTCTGTTTTAGAAAAGGTTTTAAATGACATTCTTTTTTCCTGATTGAAACTGCTGGTTTCTCTGTTAGACCAAAGGACTGCTCCTTATTTCGTGATGCATATCAGGTCACATTCCAATCTGCCCAACTTTCTCACTAAAGGTAATGCCCAGGCAGACTTGCTAACTTTATCAGTGCAGCATGTTTTGCCTAACAAAATAGAACAAGCTACACTAAGGCACTCCTTTTTTTCACCAGAACACTGGGGCTTTGGTAAGATTTTTGAATTAACTGCAGAACAAGCCTCTAATATCATTGATACATGTCCTGATTGTCAGCATTGCTCCCTTCCTAATGTGAACACAGGAGTCAACCCAAGAGGTGTACAGAGCCTACAAATTTGGCAAACAGATGTAACGCACTTTCCTGAATTCAGCTGCTTGAAATTTGTGCATGCTTCTATTGATACGTATTCGGGTGCTCTGTTTGCCTCAGCTCACACGGGAGAGAGAGCGAAGGACGCTTGCTGTCATTTTGCTGCTGCCTTTGCCACATTGGGAATTTCACAACACACTAAGATAGACAATAGACCTGCATACATTTCCAGCAGAGTTGCAGATTTTGTCTTCTTTTGGGATATCACCCACAAAAAAAGGCATACCCCACTCACCCACGGGGCAGTCCATTATAGAGCGTGCCCATGGCTCCCTCAAACGTCTTCTGGTACAACAAAAGGGGGGAGCTGAAGACACTCCTGCTGAAAGACTATGGAAGTCCCTGTATGTTTTTAATTTCTTGAACTGTTCAATGACAGACTTGAATCTCCCTATGACTAGGCATTTTGCATCATCCACATCGCTTTCCTAAAAGGAGAAACCACCAGTATTAATCCATGACCCAGAATCTGGTAAAATCCTTGGTCCTTACCCTTCGATCACTTGGGGGAGGGGCTTTGCTTGTATCTTCTCAGAAAAAGGACCTCGCTGGATTCCTGCAAAGAATGTAAAGCCATTCCGGGAACCTCTACCGGCAGCTGACAGAGGCCAGGATGCCACCAAGCCCCCAGGAGAGGAGGAAGAGAAGGAACCCCACCCAGACTGCAGCTGATGACATCTTTTGTCCTACCTGTAAAGGAAACTGTGAACTTTTGGTTTTATGTCAGTGTAAAGGGTGTGGAAATTGGTGATATTGCAGAGCCCTTTTGGCAAAAGTGTAGTGTAAATCAGGCATAAAGCTATTAAATTTTTAGTTATAGCAGGCCACAAGAAAAGGATAGTCCTCACCTCCATATTCTCAGGAGGGAAGTTTTGAGGAAATCCAAAAATAGCCATATTTGCAAAGTGGAAAACAATGGAATGCCTTATATTTGGCTGGTCCTTGAACAATCTTAAGAAAGGACAAAAAGGAGATAAGCTAAAAGGAGTTTCCTTTTTTTGCCACAACATAGTTCAAAACAAACAAACAAAAACACCATGGGGTCAAATTGAATGCTATGCTTATTAGCGTTGCTTGCCTTTTGCAGCACAGCCTGGCCTGTTGATCAACCCAAAACAAATGTTTGGATAACTCTGGTGTCCTGGTTTAGGGAAAATTTCTGAGGAAACCTCTGAAGGGGGTTCCTCTGGAAAGCAAACCCAGACAGCCCCTCCCCACAACGTGTCCAGGAAAAGAACTTCCTTGGAGAAAAGTGGAAAAAACTATTTATTTAACAAACAAAATGCCCACAAGTATAAAGAATGAATAATATGAAACAAAAAAACCCTCTCACCGCTCCAAAGAGAGATGGCAAACTGAGACAGTCCTTGCCCTGGGTGTAGCTCAGCTCACTCAGTCTCTCACCAGTCCCACTCCCTCCGCAGCTCCAGGCCCGGCGGCCGCAGGTGCCAGCCCTCGCTGCTGCTCTGGGTTTGTCAGTCCAGAGCAAATTTAACAGTCCCAAGAAAAAAGATAAAAAACAGTCCAGGGAACTTCTCCACCTCAGCTAGCTAAAACTAAGAGCACAGGAAATCTCTGTCCCACCGCTGTCCATGCCTCGGACGAACGCCGCAGCAAGGACGTGTGGGAGTCAGGCAGTTTTCTCAAAATAAACTGCGTGCTGCTTCTTTCTCCCACTTCACTCCCAGAACCAGTTTTAAAGGTACAGAACTTAATATACAGCACAAACAGAACAGACGACTGGGGATACAAGCATCATAAAGTCACCCTAGGACATCTGGCTAATGCAACCAAACAAGGTACCTTATGCGTAGCTACCGCATCCCCAGAAAATCCATTTTCAACCTGTTTAGTCAGTTTGCCATTAGATGGCTGGCCAGTACCGGAAACTACCAAAAGCATTGTACAGAGCTGTTGTTCCTCCTGATTTTGCCAAATATCGAGAATTCTATAATTTCATGATCACTATGCCCTGAACGGCCTCCAACCACCACATCTCCCACGAGCCCATCTCTATTTGCCAACAACATATCTGACATAGACCATCCCCTGGTGGGCTCACTCACCAGCTGTGACAAAAAGTTGTCCTCCACACACTCTAAAAACTTCCTGGACTGCCTTTTTTTCTGCTGTATTAAGTTCCCAGCACATGTATGGTAGGTTGAAGTCACCTACAAGAACAAGGACTGCTTATAGAATAAGTTGTCCACCTCTTCTTCCTGATTGGGTGGACAAGAACAGACTCCCAGTAGAATGTCAGGCTTTTTGACCTTCCCCTAATTCTTACCTGTAGGCATTCATAATCATTAGTTTCAATACCTATGGTGTCAAAAGCCTCCCTAATGTAAAGAGCCAACCCTCCACCTCTCCTCCTTTTCCTTGCTCTTTTGAAGAGTTTGTAGGCATCCAGTGCAGCACTCCATCTGTGTGAGTCATCCCACCATGTTTCCATGATGGGGACTACATCATAGCTTTGCTGCTGCACCATGGCCTCCAGCTCTTCTTCTTTGTTACCCATGCTGCATACATTTGTACCTCAGCTTGGCTACTCATTTCACCCCTAACTCAGGCTTACCACCCTTGGACCTGCTTCCAGACAGCCCAGTTGCATCTTCTTCCCCCTTCAAACTTAGTTTAATGCCCTCCCAATGGGTTCTGCCAGCTCATGAGCTAAAATTCTTCTTCCCTTAACAGAGACATGCAGCCCATCCAGTTCCAGCAGGCCAGGTGCCATAAAAGTTGCCTGTTGTATCCCTCTGGGGACGTTTACCCCAGAGGGAGCCCCAAAGCTGTAACTGTGTGATGTGTCCTTACCTTCCCCTGCTCTTTCTGACCAATTGGCCCAGTGCCAGTTATCTATCCTGGAACAGAGGGTCTACATAAACCCCTGTTCTTCCTGGTTCGTCCTCTTTGCCTCTTTGCCTCTTTGCCTCATGCTCTTCTACCTCCTTGGCTCTTTCTTGCCCCTGGAACCCCTGCAAGAATAAAGCCTTGGAACAATCCTAGGTAAGGAGCCTCTTTGGGTCTCTTCCCCTTTCCTGATATAATCCTAGCCCAAAGCCCTCTAGAATCTGAGTTAGCAATCGGGGTATAGGAGGAGGGCGGAGGGACGGGGATAAAATATCAGTTGGCGTCCACGTGGCCTGAAAACCATGCAAAGTCTGGAGTCTCTTATCTTGAGATCTCAAAAGCTTTTTGGACTGTTCAACTACCTGGACATTTGTTCAGTCGCTTTTTGCACGGCTGCAGGTGTTAAGGATAAACCGGGAGCCTATATTTGCTAATATGGGTCGGTTTGGATAGGGGAACTTCTGTAGCAAGAAGCAGGACACCTCGCTAGCGCTAGAAACCCCCCTGTACTTTGGTTGAGGGGGGAGGGTAGCTTTCCCCGCAGCGGCGGTAGGAATACCTTGGACTGCGGGTAGGCACTAGGACCCAGCGCTGCGTTTGGAAAGATTGTGTACCATGGGCTTTTTGAAACTTTTTCGGGTATCGCCAGGCGCCGGCGTCTCGAAAACTCCACGTTTTTGGGGGTTTGCAAGCTTTGGGGAGGGTTCCCCCGGTAGCGGTGGGACCCCCCCATAGCTCTTGGGGCCAGGGAGCCCGGCGCGGTTCCCCTGGACCACCCCCACACCCCCCCGGGACTCTCGGATAGCGGGGGAGGGGAGAAACGTCCTGCTTGTTTGTTATATTTCGCTCAGAAGTCTATAGAGATTAGACAAGACTGCACCCTAATAACACCAGAAACATGGGATTAACACCTTCTTCAGCTTGTCCCCCAAAGAGTTTAATAGAACATCTTACACCAATCTTTAAAGATCTAAGAATTTCTAAGAAGCTGCAAAGAAACTTTACCGCATGGTTAGCAGCCGAATTCCCAGATATTAACTTGCTAAATGTTACATCAGTGTCTTTTTGGGATGATATCGGGCATAGACTAACTTTAAAAGCAGAGGACAATGATAAAACCGCTCCAAAATTCATACCGATATTTTTTAAAGCACGCAAGTATTTCCAGGAATCCGAACGAAATAGCCAGCTAGTAAAATCAACCCAGCCGCCTGATTATAGTCCAGAGATAGTAACTGCATGCCACACTAATGGCGGCCACCACGCGGTCTTCTTACCTTCTTCCCACAATCCCTCTCTCTCCTCAAACCCCGCCCCTCACTCCTACTCCTTCCCTTGCCTTCCTTCCGCCCCTGGCTACCCGGGTTACCCTGGCGACCGTGACCGCGGCACGCCCCCCTCCGGTCCCGGCAGGGGACGTGGGGAGGGGGGCGGGGCGCGGACCGTGGGCGGCGCCGGTGCGGCCGGTCCCGGCGCGGGCGATTCCACACCGCGCGGCAGCAGCGGTGCCTCTCCCGGCGCGGGCGGGGGCGGCCCCGGCCCCACACCCCGCGGCAGCGGCGATGCCCCGCGCAGCGGCGGCGGGGGGGGGGGCAGGGTCCGGTGCCTCTCCCGGCGGCTGCGGCAGGGGCGGGGCGGGGCCCCCGCCTCCCCCCAGCCGCGGCTGGGAGGGCGATTCGCTCACAGCTGCGGACCTGAGGCATGCTACATCGGTGTCCCCGAGATCGGACAGGCACATGCATGCTACTAACTCCTGCAGGGGGAGGGAGAATGTATCTTTTCTTTCACTAACCCAAACTGAATCTGATGATAATATCCCTTTTGTTGCCCCTGTAGAATACCTTGGTAAGAGAAATGGAAGGAAACAATACAAGCCTTTCTCTTACCAAGATAAAAAAGAGCTATGCAAAATTCAGAGAGAATTTGGAAGATCTAGTGAAATTTTTAAAAGCATGATTACTGCTACGTTTAGCTCAAATGAATTAGTACCAAATGATATTAAAGATTTATTCAGATGTTTATTAACACCCTCAGAATATGATTTATGGGAATGCATGTGGAAAAAAGCTTTAAATATAATATTACAGGAAATTCCACAAACTCCTGATATAGCACAGGATAGTGATGGTAATGATATAACATTAGACCATCTTTGCGGTGCAGGTGAATTACACTGCCCTGAAAAACAAACCCGATTATTATCAAAGCAAATTTTGGATAAAATCTGTACCGCAGCAGAAAAATCTTTTTACCAATTACCAACACCTGAAACTAAGGGCAGTTATACAAGTATTAAACAATTTCCTTCAGAGAATTTTTTGCAGTTTTTGGACCGTTTAAGAATTCAGGTGGAAAGACAAGTGCAACAACCATCTATACACAACGAGCTGATTAAAGAGATAGCTCAGAGGAATGCTAATGAAACTTGTCGTAGAATTATCCTTAGTCTTCCATCAGAATCAGAACCAACCCTAGCTCAGATGATTGAAGCCTGTACCAGTAAAGCAGAGCTGTTCAGCGCACCTGAAAGCAATCCTGGACTGCCTCATCCCAGGACAGCAGCACCTGTGCGACCAGAACTAAGGCGGCAACCAATATCACAGAATCGCCTACAGCATATCATCTGCCACCTCTGCAACCAGCCAGGACATTTTGCAGTTTCCTGCCCTCGGAACCGGAACCAGAACCAGAACCAGCAAAGGAAGCCCAACAAACAAAAAAACTAGCTTCTCAGCGTGTCCCCATGGTTAATACTGTCATGCGCGCAAAAACAAATATGAGGGGTCTCCCACCAGTTGACACCTCTCTCTTAACAACAAAGGGGGTGCGGGTGGGGGGAAAGAAAAATGAAAATATTAAATGTTTAATTAACAAGGTTTGGCAGCCGCGAGGCCGGTATAGGCTAGTGAGTGGCAAAGGTTTTCATTTCAGATCTACCAACTGGACAGTCATCACAGTGCATCTATTAGACATCCCACAGGATCTGAAGGCTAACCACACGGAAATGTCCAGTGAGTGTTTTGTTATTGGGGATACTGCACACACACCAGAGGACATTGAGGTATTTCCAATGTCCATTAAGGGAAACATAACAGGCCTCATGCTGTTGGTACGCTGCAAACACCCACCATTCTACCTGGCAGAGGGACAAATTCTTGCCCAGGCCATTCCCGATCCGGCAGAGGTAATAGCAGATGGGAAATTGCCGGAAGTCTACTGGGCAGAGGTGGTGGGTGAAGACAAACCTTCCATGGCATGCAATATAGCAAATGGGTCAGAGCGCCTCCATGTGGAGGGGGTCCTTGATACAGGAGTCAGCGTGACCGTTCTACCAGAGAGCAAGTGGCCATCACACTGGGAATTGCAACCTGTCACAGGCAAACTTCAGGGCATAGGAGGAATCACATTGGCAAAAATCTCAAAAAATATAGTTCAAATCGAGGGACCTGAAGGAAAAGTGGCAAGTGTCCGTCCATTTGTTGCAAAATACAAAGCCCCCTTGTGGGGGAGGGATACCTTGTCCCAGTGGGGAGTCCAACTGGTCATTCCTAAGACACCCCAGGATTTTTAGAAATAGCCACTGTGACGCGCCCTGCCCACAAGCTAACATGGTTGGATAACACCCCAAAATGGGTAGCACAGTGGCCATTGAGCAAATAAAAGCTCAAGGCGCTTGAGGAGCTTGTGGAGGAACAGGTGGCTCAAGGTCACCTGGAGGAAACAACAAGCCCTTGGAATTTCCCAGTCTTTGTAATAAAAAACCGGGAAAGGACAAGTGGAGGTTGCTCCATGACCTCAGGGAGATAAACAAAATGATAGAGGACATGGGACCACTCCAACCAGGAATGCCTTCTCCAACAATGCTCCCGAGAGATTGGCAATTGGCTGTGTTAGATATCAAAGATTGCTTCTTTCAAATTCCTCTACACCCAGAAGATGCCCCAAGGTTTGCATTCTCAGTTCCTACCCTAAATCGTCAAGCCCCTATGAAAAGGTATCACTGGAGATCCCTACCCCAAGGCCTAAAATCGTCTCCTTTCATATGCCAACAGTATGTAGCATCCTTACTGTCACCTGTTCGTGCTGAGAGACAGGATGCCATCATCCTTCACTACATGGATGATGTGCTGGTGTGTGCCCCCAATGACTCTATACTCCAAAACACGCATGACCTAGTAGTTAAGGTTTTAACCTCTGCTGGATTTCCGTTACAGGAAGACAAAGTTCAAAGGATGCCACCTTGGAAGTACCTGGGCTTACAAATAACAGCGAGGACCATTGTTCCTCAAAAATTGGAAATCGACTGTAATCCTAAAACCTTAGCAGATCTCCACTCACTGTGTGGATCATTGAATTGGGTGAGACCCTGGCTAGGCCTCACAAATGAGGATCTAGACCCTCTTTTCAATTTATTGAAAGGGGAGAGGGAGCTGGCTTCCCCCAGGGAGCTGACCCCAGAGGCAAGGACAGCAATCGAAAAGGTACAGAAAGTCTTGTCAGACAGACAAGCTCACAGGTATGAACCAAGCTTACCTTTCCATTTCATTGTGCTAGGAAAGCTGCCACACTTGCATGGTGTGATTTACCAATGGATCGAGGGGCAGAGAGATTCACTCTTAATCATAGAGTGAGTCTTTCTCTCGCACCAAAGATCCAAGACCATCACTGAGCCACAAGAGTTGATAGCTCAATTGATTCAAAAGGCCAGGTTAAGGTTATGTGAACTGGCTGGTTGTGACTTTGCATGTATTCACCTCCCAATAAAACTCTCAGAGGAGGGAAAGAACTCTCCAAAGAAACTGACCAAAGAGATGTTTGAGCATTTGCTCCAGAGCAATGCCAGTCTCCAATTATCTCTGGACAGTTACAGGGGACAAATATCAGTCCATGCCCCATCCCACAAGCTGTTCAATGAGGAATTCCACCTCATTCCTCGTGAGAAACGGAGTCAGAGACCACTCAAGGCTCTCACAGTGTTCACAGATGCTTCCAGGGCATCCCACAAGTCGGTGATGACTTGGAGAAATCCTCAGACTCAGCATTGGGAAGCTGATGTGGAGTTTGTGGAGGGATTGCCTCAGGTAGCTGAACTGGCTGCAGTGGTAAGAGCTTTTGAGAATTTCTCAGAGCCAATTAACTTGGTGACTGACTCTGCATATGTGGCTGGGGTAGTGTCCAGAGCGGAGCAGGCTGTGCTCAAAGAGATCGAGAATGAGCACCTATTTAGGTTGCTTTCAAAGCTGATTTATTTGGTTTCTAATCGGGAACATCAGTTTTTCGTGATGCATGTAAGGTCACACACCGATTTGCCAGGTGAAATTGCAGAGGGGAATTGTCGAGCAGATTCCCTTGCTACACCAGTAGAAAAAGCACACCTCCCTGACATCTTCCAACAGGCAAAACTGAGTCACCAGCAGTATCATCAAAATGTGCCAGGTCTGATCCGTCAGTTCCAGCTAACACGGAGTCAGGCTCGAGCTATCGTGTCCACCTGTCCCAATTGCCAGCTCCAGGCCATGCCATCCATGGGTATGGGGGTTAATCCCCGAGGCCTTGGCAGTTGTGAGGTATGGCAGACAGACATCACACACATTCCTAGCTTTGGTCGCCTCAAATATGTCCATGTAAGTATTGACACACACTCAGGTGCAGTGTATGCCTCTGCCCATGCAGGAGAAAAGGCTGTACATGCCAAACAACATCCAGTGCAAGCTTTCTCGGTTTTGGGGATCCCAAAAGAAATTAAAACAGACAATGGCCCAGCGTACGTGTCCAAGGAGTTCCTGGAATTTGTCCAGCAGTGGGGAGTGGAACATAAGACAGGCATCCCTCACTCCCCCACAGGCCAAGCTGTGGTTGAACGGGTACATCAGACACTCAAACAGGTTTTGGCTAAACAGAGCAGCACAACTGTGTGGATGTCTCCACAGCAGAAGCTCTGCAAAGCCATGTTTACCATCAATTTTCTTAACTGTTCTTTTGAAAACATGAGTCCACCTGTGGTTCGTCATTTTAACAGTGGTAATCAATTCAAACTGTCCCATCGTCCACCGGTCCTGATCAGGGATCCTGAAACTTGGGAAACCAAGGGTCCCTATGAGCTCGTAACCTGGGGTCGTGGCTATGCGTGCGTAGCAATGCCCTCAGGCCCTCGGTGGATCCCCCAGAAGTGGGTAAAACCTTTTGTCCCCAAAAATCCAGCTCCAGCAGAAGGGGATGGAAAGCAAGTGACCACTGCCTCCAAGAGAAGACGCCGTCGGTTGGAGGAAAGAGAATCTTCCTAGGTGTGGACTCCTTCCGACAGGAACAGAAACTTTTAACATGTTTTAAAATGTTTGTTTTTTCCCTTTTAGAGAAAACCTTACTCCCATTCACCCCTGTGATGAACCTCAGCCAAATTGTCATCTTGTTAATGCTGAACAGTCTGGCAGCTGCATGAACCTGACATCGAAAGCACCAAACGTCCACGCTGCCCTTCGGAGCATGAACAGCCTGATCGGACAAGTGAAGCAAGAATCTGAGGACTGGTTCAAAGAACTGTTCAAGGGCTGGGGAGTCACAGGGTGGTGGATTTCTATTGTCAAAACAATTTTGTTATTCCTTGTTATCCTTTTCCTTGTAACCTTAGCATTCGGGATCCTACGTCGTTTAGTTTTCAAAGCTATCAATGGTCTCATACCTTCTACCTCAGAAGTCAACCACATAGAGCTGGCAAACCTCAGGCAAACTCATCTCCCCACCAATTGTAACTGGTGGGAGAGAGAAGCTCCACATTATGTGTAACCTAATACTTTTCCTCTAACCTTGTTAAACAAAAAAGGGTGAGATGTTGTATCCCTCTGGGGATGTTTACCCCAGAGGGAGCCCCAAAGCTGTAACTGTGTGATGTGTCCTTACCTTCCCCTGCTATTTCTGACCAATTGGCCCAGTGCCAGTTATCTATCCTGGAACAGAGGGTCTACATAAACCCCTGTTCTTCCTGGTTCATCCTCTTTGCCTCTTTGCCTCTTTGCCTCTTTGCCTCGTGCTCTTCTACCTCCTTGGCTCTTTCTTGCCCCTGGAACCCCTGCAAGAATAAAGCCTTGGAACAATCCTAGGTAAGGAGCCTCTTTGGGTCTCTTCTCCTTTCCTGATATAATCCTAGCCCAAAGCCCTCTAGAATCGGAGTTAGCAATCGGGGTATAGGAGGAGGGCGGAGGGACGGGGATAAAGTATCAGTTGCCCCATGGTCAAAGAACATGAAATTCTGTCGATTACACCAACCCTTGAGCTACTTGTTTATAATGTGGGGTCTCCTATTCCTTTCACCGTTTTTTTTCTGCCACCAAAGGGACTGAGGGAAAGACTACCTGTGCTCCTACTCTATCAACCACGTGACCACATGTCCTAAAGTCCCTTTTAATTGCCCTGACACTCCGCTTTTCAATCTCATCACTGCCAGGCTGGAGTATCAGCAGTGGGTAATAATCAGAGGGCTGAATGAGCCCAGGAAGTCTCTCAGTTGTATCCTGTACCCAGGCCCCAGGAAGGCATCATACCTCCCTTTGGGATGGGTCCAGTTGACATATGGGACCCTTTGCTCCCCTCAGAAGGGAGTCACGCACTACAACTACCCTTTTTTTCTTTTTGCTGTTAGAAGTGGTGATCCGTCCTACAGATGAAGCATAATTTGGAGGCCCAATGGGCACATCATTTTCTCCTAAATCATCTGGCTAACTCTCTAGATGCAGGATCCTGTACCTCTTCTGAAGTGGTACCTGGGCAGGTGATGGGGGTCTGGAAGAATTTTTATTATTACCTCTCTGAGTAGGGACCTGTTTCCATTCCCTTTCATAGACCAGGTGCCCTCCTATTGACTGACAGTGGGAGGCATGGGTGTTGCAGTTCGGGGGCAGCAGGACCCAGTCTGGAAGAAACACGGCAGTCTACTCACTTGCCACACAGACCTGCCAGACAAATCACTCGCTTACACCAATATGGTGGATGGTGAAATGCATTTATTAATCAGGAGCGCAGCCCTTAAATAGACGCAATGCGCTGACATCACAGTTGCGGGGCTGCGAGCTATAACGGTATTGAACGGAACGGCTGGAGAGGCGGGGCTCCTATCTGCGCGTACAGCGTGAAATCTTCCGTGCGGATTCCCTGACTGGCAACACATGGGAGTCATCTGACTCCTTGTGAGCCTTCCTCAAGGATGGAAGGGTGGAACTGCACCAGTCTATTTCCATTTCACTTTCCTTAATACTCCCTAGTCTTTCAACTTCCTCCCGAAGCTCGGCCACCGGTGAAAGGAGATCATTCACTTGTTCACACAGACAGGCTTCTTCTGCAACTGTCCCTGGAACCACTGATAAGCTCAAACACTCTGCACAGGAATGAGGCTATACAGACACATCCTCTTTGGAGGGTTCTATTTGATTAGACACACTTGTACTAACTACAGTTTTTGATCACGTGAAAACCATTACTAACAAGAAAACCCAACCAACCAACCAACCAACCAACCAACCCACAGCAAACTACAAACCTAGTTAAAATAGATCTTGTCATGACTGTATTAATTTTCAAAGGACTGCGCTGGTACCTATTTCCCTTATTTAGCCCAGCAGTAATTAAAACATTTTTCCTCTCAGATATAAACCTCTTTATAAAGAATAAATGCTATTCTTAATATAGAAATTAACACACCTAGAGCTTGTGTTCTCAGAGACATGGCTAATCAATGTCTAATGTGGTGAAAATAACACAATACATGTATTTTCTACAAAGGTTAAAAATACAGAACACCAAACTGTGAAGCTGTAATAAAACAGGCAAAATGAGTAAGAACAAACAGTGCATTCAGAAATTCCAGTAGAAAGGAGAAATAAAAATGAAATCAAAAAGAAATAGAAGAAAAATAATTAACTGCCTCTATGATCAGGCTCAGTTTACAGCCTCCACCTCTTGTTTACACCAACAGACCCAGGTTTGGGGCACCACATCACTCACACCATCCCTGGCACTGCCTCAAAACACCACCTGCCATTAAAAGGTCATCAATGTGCAAAGGGGTCTAGATGGATTTCTCAATATGAAATGACTTCTGGTGGCACAATATTATCTCAAATACTCCAAAGAGCCATGTCATGGGTTAACACAGTTTGGTTTTAGTTAGGACCTTTGAATTTCTTTAGAAAGGACAGACCTCCTCCTATACCAGGAGCCAGTTCATGGCTATTGGTATTTGGTTTGACCACTGAGAAAACAGAATGTGACTTTTGGTAATGCCCATATAAAGCTGAGAATGTGTGGGAGACTCCCTCTTTTCTCCAGGTGAGTGACCAGGTAACATCCTGCTGGAGTCAGGCCAGGTTGGGCCAGGCCCAGTTGCCCCTGGGTGGCCAGGCCAGGCCCAGCTGGGCCACTGAAAGCCCCTGCCCCGCCCCAGGGAGCAGCCTGGCCATGCCTGGGCCTGATGACAACTAGCAGCGGGGAAGGGGAGGAAAAGCCCTGGCAGCTGCCTGTGTTGCCGACCAGGGCAGGGGTGGGGGGATGTCTCCATCCCTCCTGTCCCCCCCCCCCCTCCCCCGCTTCCTCAGGCCTCAGGGAAAAGTTCTGAGCACCCCATGCAGCGAGATTGAGGGGTAGAAAAGAAGGCATCCAACCAGCCTCTCCACGCACATGGTCTGGAGATCTTTGCAGCTCCCGCCTGCAGGGACCACATGTCCACCGCAGGCCTGGGCAATCTTTAACTCTTTCTGCCAGCAAATGAACTTCTAGAGCATTGCCCCTTTCTGGAGTGAGGACATTCAAAATGATTGAACCATAAAGAGACAGCATGAAACTGAAGTCAGTGGAGAGTAAAAAGACTACTTGGGGCAAAGGAGGAGGAGTGGCCTAATTTAGCTGGACATTTCTGGCAAACTATGGAGAATGAACTGTTTTTTCCTGCAACATATGAATGCTGTTTGGGGGGGATGTAAGGTTCTAGTTAAAGGTAATACAAAGCTCTTTGCTCCCAAGGAAAAGGAAGTTTTTAGTTCTTGAGATGAAGATGATTTTGGAAATAGAAAAAGAGAATGTTTGTGTTATACTAGAGGAGGCATCCTTACACAGTACCCCTAATCAGAAGATACGGCCCATGTGCTGTGTTGGGAAAGCTGCTAATGGGTAGGATTTCACAGTTTGCAGAGGTTCCTTTCAGGTCGTGACAGATGTGTGGCATGGGAGCCACCAGAGGACTGTTCCTCTTGTGACAATGTCTCTTTAAGATCCAGAAAGACTCGTGTCCTAAAAGAACTGATGAAAGATTATTTTTAAATGGTAAAACTGACTGAAATTACAAGTTTTGTCTTTTTATGTTGTGTGGGGGAAAGTGAGCACTTGTGGGAGGAGGGGAGGATGTTTTGAAAGTTTCAATTTTTTTTCTTTTCTTATTTTCATTCTTTTAGTATGTATAAATAAACTATCCTTGTAATTTTAAGGTAAGCTTGCTTTGTTCTTTATGTTCTTCTAGTCATATAAAAAAAATAGCAAGTGATGAAACCATCACATAATTGCTGTGTTGGCTTGGAAAATATAAAAATTGGCAAATATGAAACCATTACATAATTTGGGGTTTCTGCCTGGTTATGAACCAAAACTCTCACAAGCCACAAAAGGATCATCATTCCTTAAAACAAAACCAACCAAACAAAAATACTCCAAACGAACAAAAAAAAACCAACAAAAAAGACCACCAAAATTTCTCTAAAAGGGTATAATAGCTTCCTTTGGTCTGCAGAGGAAAATAAGCCCAAAACAACAACACAAGAACCAAATCTAGAAACCACATAATGGGGAAAAGGAAATGATTGGGTCTGGGTTTTTTCTTTTCCTATTTTTACATCATGTAATATGCTAACTGCCAACAGAATACTTTCAGTGGAGAAATAAACAGTTTTCTAAAGTTCATTAGGATGAACAGGAAAAAGATGAGTGCTATCATGTGGCACCAAAGTGTGTAAAGTTTGTGTTTGTTTTCTCTAAATGCATAGCGTTATTAAATGCATACACACAGTAGAAAAATCCTAGAATTAAAAAAATCTATATCTGTCTGAAATATTTTGAACTTACAAAATCAATCAAATTTCAGAAGCATCAGCCCACAATTAATTCAATGTAACCCTCTTTAAATAATGCTATGTTAAAAGATAGACATGACTGAGAATTTCTGAGAATTTCTGAGAATTATGCGTTATTACTTAATGAAAAATATTAATAGCTCATGAAAATTATGTAAATTAGGAACAAAAAATGAAATTATTGGAAGGAGTAAAACCAACTGTGGGGACAATTTGAATGGAGAAGGAGGAGCCCAGACTCAAAGAGAAACTACTGTACTGGACAGCTGTGCATTGCTGGAAAAAAATAATAATAACAACTTAAGTGTATCATAAGTCTATGCCCAAAACTCATAGGGAGATGCCGCATGAGCCATGGTTCTGATGGGAGATGTCAATCAAGGGTGATGCTTCAAAATCACTTTACTGAACATGAATGCAGAAAATACCATACAGATGAAAGAAAAATGTACCAAGCTCTTGTCAGTTATTATATCCCAAGACCTCTCAAACCTGAAGAAGGAGGGGTCTCCTGTTTAATGACCAGTAATGAAGAAAGTTACAGGGTCAAATTGTCTCTTTGCAGGACTAAGATATGCCTCACTAGAAAAAAGTAATTTCCATCAGTGCTGCCCACACACTAATTATTTGTTTAAATATAGTTATTAACCTCATAAAATCTGCCAAAATTAGAATTGTTTTGTTTAATGACCAGCCATTTCTTAACAGCTGATGGCACCCACTGTGCCTTGTATCACATTTCTTACTAAAAAAATCAAGGGGAAAACATCACTTCAAAATTCAACATCTTGGCCTTGTTTATGTTCGTCTTCAATCAGCTCCTTCAAGTCCCCTTTGGAGGTGCACAGCAGCAGCTGAGTGCATAAAGTGCTACCTTTTCCCTGAAGATTTTTATCCAAAGAGACAACAATCCAGAAACAGTTTTGAATAGGTGCTTCTCTAAACACAAAAAAGAGTCAATTATGTGCATAACTATAAACAGTTCTAACTTCGAACAGACTTCAAATGAGAAAATATACTGTTGAATTTACATCAAGTTATAAAACCTCACATTTCAAATTCATTTTCTTTTAGTTTTTTTCCTCCACTGCTCCAGATCAGGCTTTGTATTCCTACTGTACCCCCTCCTGTGACAGGAAACCACAGCATAATTACTCCTTTTATCAAACCACAGGCTTTATCTTAAAACCATATATGATTTCTGCCATCCACAACTCCAACAGGAAGGTTGTTTCCAAACTTCATGACATGAACTATTACGAATATCTTTCTTCTTTCAAAATTGTCTATAAACGATGACATGGATAAATATGTTTTTCTTTGCACCATTATTGTCTTTCTGTTTGGACACTGCATTTATTTACTCTTCTGAGGGAGTTTCACCACAGGGTGCTCAGGACAGCACCAGCCCATCTCAATCTTAAGATACCAGTATTTCTCTGTAACCCTTTATGTTCATTATCCACTCAAGTTCCATTTCCTTGCATAAATTCCCAATATTAATAACATGAATATTGACAGATAATCACTTTTCCTTCAACTTCGCCAGGAACTGGAAGCAAGGTATTGTACATAAAATGGGTATGAATTATGAAGGAAAAGTCTTCAACAGTAAGAAATGCACAGTGATTCATCAGTCAGTTTTTTTTGAACAGATGACAATTAATTTTAACTGCAAGAAACAAGGAAAAGTGTTAATTGAAAATACTACAATATTGTACACCTGTTTATTTTTATGGTCTATTTTTCTATTATCCAAAAGGAAATGGATGGACTTCACTTACAACTTCCAATTTATACATGTTAATGCTATTAGTATATCTTCAGATTTTACTTGTTTGGCCAAGTGGATTCCCAGACCGTGATGTGCACTCTGAGCTCTGGCTCACAAATTATTTGTTGTTGTTGTTTTTGGTTTTGCAATATTCAAGTCTACTGTATGTGCAACCGATGTATAAAGGAAATTAGCCCAATTTCCAAGTATGTGGAAACGCATTTCTAGAACTTTAAGTCAGATTGCATTTGATAGGGTGTCTCAGGCTTTAAGTAGCTTTTATTTGCGGGTCTTAAAAGCACAAATCTTTCTTTAGATTTTACGTAATTCATTTTCACCTGTCTTTTCTGTAACATCCTAAAACCCAGATTTGACTTTATCTGTGTCATACAGAATTAAGACACTGTTGTGAATATTTTCAGTGGGAGTTCATATAAAGAACAAACCACAAACAGCTTCTGCAAATGAAGAAGCTATTTCACAACAGAAGCCTTTTGGAGCAGGATACTGAAAACAGAGAAGCACTTTGCCCAGAGTTGGAAGACACTTGTCGTGATAAAATGAACATTATTTAGCTGTTTCACGAACCTGTATTTACATAGGTTCTGAAAATGCCCAGGTGCACTGCCCTTTTCCAAGGCCCCATCATTATTAGCTTATTATACCCCAGCGGTTTCAAAACCCTAACTTTTTGTTCCTCTCATATTCATTATTTAATAATCTTTAAAAGAAATAAAAAAGGAACTCTTTACTACTCTATAAAATATTATTTACTCCATAGGTGGATGGTTTCTTTCAAGCAGTCACTACCAACCTCCCATAGCTACAAATAGAAATTATAAAGTACAAGAAACCTTCATACAACTCTTTGAAAAATGTTGCATTTCTGTGAGCAATAACTACCAATATCACTTTTCTTATTCCATAAAAACTTTATTGCCTTTTTCCTTCCCTAAGAAGATGGGTGAGCACATGTGCCAGTGGCTGCACTGTGACCAGTACAAGAACATGGTGTGGAGTCCATATACTCAATTTCTGACTTAACAAGCCAACAAGTGACATGGGAAGGGGGGGAAGAAAAAAGTTGAAAGATTGAAATTCCAATTTTAGAGGGAATGTGCTTGCACATAAGAGGAAAGATTTCAAATTAGTATTTCCCATCCATAAAAATATCTTCTTGGTACATACAAGCAAAAAAAAAAAAAAAAACAAACCCAAACAAACAAACAAACAAATGGCCACAAACAAACAAGAGAAAAAAAAAAGAGGGGGGGAGGCAGGGGGTGGAAAGGCAAGTATGTTATCTGGACAGCAGGTTCCTGTGGGGTTTTGTCTGGAGCACAGGGGTACAGGCAGCATCTGCAAACAAACTGTCAATAAAAAGCACAAGTGAATGACTCCTGTTTCACACCCCATCCCTTCCACCCTCTGCCTTCCCATGCAGGTCCCTCCAGAAGAGCTCAACATCTTCATTCCTAACTGCAAAACACCAATACCCACAGACAGAAAGTCGTATCAAAGCAGAATTGCTCTATTAGTATTAAATTAGAAGATAAACACTTGCCAGGTCGGGAGATTTAGATGAAGAACATTAAGTTGTTTTATTAAACTAATTTCTTCATTGAGTGCAGATTCCTGTGCATTTGGAATCGTGCTCTTACAGTTTTATCTTTGAGAAGTAAAAACAATTATTGCAATGGGCTAAGGCAGGTTTATTTTCCTGGCGTTCTTTGGAACAGATATCTTGCATGATTGAGCAGAGCTTTGTTCAATTCTCAGAGCAATTTACTAGGATTCAGAACAAAACGTTTGGTAAAGTTGTTCAGTCCTGGATGATTACTTCTTATTCCAAAACAATTATAATAAAGGGAAAATTAGTTAAGTTCCTGTAAAAATATGACTCTTTCCAAGTAGCAGCAAAGAATACATGGATACACAACTACAGCCCACTGAAGGAAACAAGTCAGTCCATATTTTGCCAAAAAGTGCCAAATTAAAAGTCACTGCTTCTTCATTTTTAATAATTTCAAAAGAGCTATATGAAGTAGGATATATCCCCCCAGAAATCAGTAATGTGCTCTTTCCCATTCTGTATTATTAGTTCCAATTCCATGCAGGTTGGAAGTAGATGGTGCAATGCTGAACCGCAACACAAGCAGAGCAAGGGTACTGCTTGGATTACTGGATCAAAGAAAATGAAAAGCCATTGCTTTGCTCTGCCCTTGTTCCACTGACAAAAGACCTCTCCCAGCTCTGGAAACTGGAACTTTTAGTTGAAAAGCTTTGGCCTGTGTTTCTCATACCACTGCATACCATTTACTCTCTGGAACTGCAAGTGGGGAAAGGAAAGCAGCCTCAGTTTTCAGAGGCTTCTGCAACTATAAGTGAAGCCTATTTGGAAAACTGAGACCTCATCAGCTTCTATCTGAGGAGGGAAAGCAGAGGATAAACTCATTTCAAGTCTGTGATAAGGTTATTGAATAAAATGAAATACAATAAAAATCATTTAGCAGCCTGGTAAAGGTAAAGAGAGACATGGAGATTTGAACTCTCAGGCTCTTCATTCAGGCAGTCAAATTCAGGCAGGAGAGTTTTAACCTTCACATAAGTAGCTTGCTTTCAGACATTTACTAAGTCAACAGCACATCATTCAGACATGATCAAGCCACATCACCAACGTCTAAATACTGTTCTGCATCACAGTTCATACAACTCCTGAAGCCTACAGAGCCCCACATTTCTCTAAAACTTGGGACAACATAAGGGAAGTGAAACTTTAAAAGACAGGCTGTGATGACCATGGATTTATAAGGATCAAGGAGAACTAGAGAGGTACCAATGTATGGATCTATCATTGAATCCCAACAATTTATTCCAAGGTTCCCTAATAGACAGGTCCCTTCAGTGGAAGGCATTTGTACCTAGCAGCAGGATGGCAAACAGGCATGGGGAGGGATACAAGGTTTTTCCCCCTTTCACAAAGTTCTTCTGCATAACAGAGCTTCAGTCATCCCCACCTGCAGCCTCATCCCAATGTGCCTCATGCCAAACCACTGACAGGACGTCGGCTGCTCTCAAGGCTTCAGAAAAATAGTGTTTGCAAGAATCACTTTTCCAAAAGACAAAGAGCCACATTCCTTATCCTCCACAGTGCACAGACATAACTGATAACAAAGTACAGGAGAAAGTACAACAAAGGACCAAAAAACAAGACAGAAAAAGGAGCAAAATCTGAGGAAAAACTGGTATTTTAACATCTGTGTTCCTCTCTCATTTACATTGCTGGGCAAAGATGGCCAGCACTGGAGCTGATTAGTGCTAAATCTGGTAGGAAATTTTTGGATGATGAGCATACCTATCTATAAAGAACAAAATGAAACCAACAGCTTAGTTTTGCAGACTAGAATGAGCAGCCATCAGGTAATCATTTTCTGTCCATGAACTAGAAACTGTCTCAGAGAACTAAAAATATATGGAGTCCACCATGCCTTGCCTTACATCCTGAGCCAGTTTTGATGTAGCTGCCCTACCTTGATGTGTTCAGTCCAGCAATAAAGTCACACTTTGAAAATAAGAAAAGATTGCAGATCAGTGCTTTTAACAACATTCCAGCTTTACAGTGGTTTCTGTGCTCTCTCTCTCCAATAGATGGATCTTTTATATAAATTAATTAGGTATAATAGAAGTGCTGCTGGTTGAATATTAAAGCATCTGCTTTTGCTGCCAATTGGTACTGAGGAGCATGTTGAAATGCCAGGTTGCTGCAGATTTTGTGCCAGCCATGTACAAAAACAATTACTTGCAAATCATCTGCCCTCGTCTACTGGAGCCATTCATTAGATGTCTTACCTCTGCCATGTATCACTTGATTCTCTCTGAATTATTCTGCTGGGTCATGAAACCTGCTTCTTTTAAATTTTTAGAAGATTGTTACAGTTTTTTAACACTCTTTCATACTCTTCAAATTACTCTAGCATCTAACTCATGGCTACACAGCAGAATAGATTAAAGTACCACCTCAGAATTAAAAACAAAGTTGAGGAAAATGCATTTACTTTTACAAAAATACAACGTTGCAAACCTTTTTTGGGGCAGACAACATGTTTTTGCTTTGTGCTTGCCTACAGCAAAGGAATTCTGCTCTGGGGTGGATTTGTACATGTCCCTTTAAATACATAGTAAAATTATACTGGGGAAAGGAATTCAGGGGAGAAGCTGAAAATGGATTTTTGTCTCTGTGCATACAGATAAGATAAACCCCAGGAAAAACAGAAGAGGATGAAATCCAGCCATGGAACCAGTCCTTGAACAGGCTTCTTTCCTCAGTTTCTCCATCTGAGCTCTCCTACCCCTTCCTAGAATTATCCATGACTCCTGTCCTCCCACCTGTGTCACCATGACAAAATGAAATTTTGCTTGAACATTGGAGAAATCTGGAGATAGCTCTTGTTTATATATGCATGCTTTGAACTACTTTTAGGTTGTTTTTTTTTTTTTAAATTCCAAGTTTTGTGCCATCACCAAAACTGGCACCAAGGGACATCAAAATGTTGTTTTTAGGAAACAGACTGTTCAATCTTTCCCCCTTTCCCAGCAGCAGCACATGAGGTTATTAAGGATTTACTAGTTCTAGCTCTAGTCCCAGGTTACAATTAACATCCTGAGTCATAGGAGCTTCTAAAGTTATAAAACTTACCTGGAGTGCAGAAACCTACTCCTTGCTTTATCCCACTTGGCTTAGCTATAGTAAAAAGGAAAAAGTGAGGTTAGAAAGTAACGATGTAGGGCGGGGGGGAAGTAAAATTTATCATCCTGAAAAGCTTTAGCCCTGCAAATGGGTTCTTTGCAGTGGTTGTCAGAATCAGGAATGGCAGAGGCAGCACCCCTTGGTGAAGCTGCTAGACCAGGGAACCTCAACAGGCCAATCCCACAGGAGCTGCACATATGGACGAAATTCTGTCACAAGGTCTAAAAACTATTTCCCTCCCCACCACACCCCCCTTTAAAAAAAAAAATCATGTTTTCATTCAGTTGGATAAAGATTTACTAGAATGGGAATCCTTCTGCCTGAGCAGAAAAGGGGGAAGGGGGAAAAATGTCCCATATCAGAGCTGTGTCTTTTTACATAGTATTAAACAAGGAGAACATATAAAGTATTTAAATTTTGATTTGAACCTCAAAGAACATCTTGTTCTCTGGAGTATCAGAGTGCAGCACAGAGAACACTTACCCACACCAACTATTCTGCATATGGTTCTTCTCAGTAAAAGCACCAAAAAGGCTCTTTTTATTAAAAAAATCTTGACATAGGCTTTTTTTTTTCCAGCTGAAATTTTTCCAGCTATTTGCACATAAAATCACAATGCTCCTTTGCAGAGCTAAGACCAGCTTTCTTCTGACAATGTAGGAGTCCTTTTTTTGTGCTTACAAACCATCCACTGCTCTTTTAGCTTTAGAGGAACCACATCAGCAAAAAAATATTGCCAGAAAGAACTACACCCAGGTCCATTTCTAAACATCATAGCTCAAAGGACATTGTGGATGGACCAGGGCTAAAACCTGGCTACACAACCTCCAGGATAGCTGGCTGCACGCAGAGTGACCAAATTCAACACTTGAATTTCAACACTTCAATCCATGAAATTGAGTGACATATAAATAAACATATGCATCTGAGTTCTTTAGCATGATCTCACTTCTACTACATGTGTGCAAGCATATGCTCTGGCAATTAATGATGCTTATAAGTGCTGTGATACTACTCTGGGCAGGGACTAGCGCTTGATATTTCTGAAGTTTTAAGTAATTTTGCCTAATAAAGTTAATGAAGTATATGCTACTACCTGGAGTATATCAATCTCTTCCCTTTCATCACAATATATAATAATTTCATTATCATAAAAACTCACTAAACTCAATTTTTGCACATTTTCTCCTCTAGTCCTCCTTACTTGGCTGATCTCTGAAGGTGGCATGGCCACTCATAAAGCAAATTATGTCTGTGAGATTATCACATGCTTCACAGAAGCATGTGCTCTGTCTCATTGAGAGCAAAGGATCATTTGGTGGAAATGGAAAACTATGCAGGAAAACTATGAAGGGAGTAAAGTAATGAAGCAATTGCAAGCTCATCAAAAACATAATCTACATGGAGAGAAGTCCCATTAAAGCCACTGGTTAACTTTGCACAGGTTTAAGTCTGTTACGAGTGGTAACAACAATTACATGCCTCATATTTTTAGACTAAGGGAGTAGGTTGAGCTAGAGATTCTTGCAGCCTTCTCTGAGTCTGCCTGAAAGCACAGAAGAGGTTCCCAGAAGATAGCTTGGGAGAAAGGCAGAAAAAACTTATACATTTTGGAATTCCTTAAAGCATCAGCCTGGAGCAGCCACAGGCCATGCTGCTTTTACAGAAACAGGAGCTGGACACATACCCAGGACCACCCCAGGCCTGTGGAACCAGATATCTACAATTTTATAACTGAAATACTGATGCTCAGAGACACTCTGTGTTTGGAAATCTTGCTATCTATAAGCAGTAGAAGAAAAAGGAGGTTTTCCCTCTCCTTGAGCATCTTCCCCACATTGAACTGCAGCCTTGAGGTGCATCACTTGTGGAGTATTAACCTTCTCTTTGTCCACAGTCCTTTGCCAGTCCTTTTGCAGCCTCCTTTCACAAACAAGCATCCAAATAACACCCCCTTGCATCTGACCAGGATAAAGAAGCTGTTTTATGGAAGGAGGAGGGCTGTGTGTCCTTCTGAGGAGTGTCTGGCTTGGCTGCCAACAGCCCTGCCCATACTGGGCAAAAGGATCTGGGTTTGAGTGCCCCTTCCTGCAGGGCCCTCCAGCAGAAACACGTTAATTACTGTACTTAAAAGTTAGTAAAACCTCCCACAGCTGGAAAAGTGGGATAGCAGAGGCCTGACCTGTTCATGAATTTGTCATATGTGCTTCACTTTCATTTGTTCTTGGCGATGTTTTGCATAAGCACACACAGGTTTCCAAGCTGAAAACATGCTGGAAAATGGGTTTAGTCTGTGCAAGTAAAATACCAAAACAGCTACACCAGCTTTGGGGATTCACAACCTTTCAGAGCTCAAACACTCGCTTGTTTATTATTCTATTTGGAAAATCTTGCAGCCTGAGGTACTCAGACTTCCTCCCTCTGGGTGAAATCAGCATATGACAAAGGCAGGATTAGAGCAGTAAACATATTCAAGTGAAGTCCTGTTCCACTGGTATAATTGCTCTGAGGTGAAGACGTTTTCTGGAGGACTTACTTGCTGGGGGATATGTGTCACGGTGGGACACAATAAATGAGAGGCAGGGAGTGATAGTTTTCATAGAAGGCTGCGATGATCTCCTCGCAGGGAGGAGACCCCGGTTTATTTTTCTGATTCCTATTATACTTTCTCAGATGTGCCCACCTCAGAGGTGGGACCCTTGGGAACCATTGGCCAGTTCAGAGACCAACACAAAAGTCCCTCCTCTGGGAACAGATGTGGAAAACACACAAGAGTTTACATTGTGTGGCCTTGTGAACGAAAACCGTGCCTGGGACTGGAATTTCCCAAAACCAAAACATGGCAGGCACGAAGCGTGGCAACAGATATGTCCAAACAAATCAGAGTTACTATGGCTAATTTTAAGTGCAAGTTCCAGAGATATCATTCAGCTTTTTTCCAGATAGAGGTAGGAGAGTATGGAACAGCTCTGTGTGAATTGTAATGAGACACTTGTTTACTACCACATTCCAAGTTCAGAAAAGCAATGTAACATTAATTAATTATTTTAGCAATAGGTCCAATGCTAGATGCATGCTACTGAACACTTTTTTTCAAATTATCATTTGAGTCTTGCAGCCTGCAGGAATCATTGCAGATGAAAGTTCTCTTAGTTTCTTCTAGACTTTTTTGCCAGCTGCTGAGTGATCTTTCTACTCCTGTGTATGTCACCGCCTCTAATTATCAGACCTACCCCTCAGATCACTGGAATTCACTTTATTGACAGGGAACAATAACTGACAGTACCATGTCCAGTCATTTTTTAAACATGTCTAGGGATGGTGACTCCACCACCTCCCTGGGCAGATGATTCCAGTACCCAATCACGCTTTCAGTGAAGAATTTTTTCCTGACATCTAACCTAAACTTCCCCTGGCACAGCTTAGGACTGTGACCTCTTGTTCAGTACGTGGTTGCCCAGGAGGAGAGACTGACCCCCACCTGACTACAACTACCTTTCAGGGAGCTGTAGAGAGTGAAAAGGTCTTCCCCTGTGGAAAACTGACTGGAGTAGATTCTGGCCCTGTGGAACAGCGAATCCTGTGCCAGGATGTGGGAATTCTTGGAGCAGACTGTGGAGATCCAGCTACCTAACACCACCCAGAATGTCACCTTGGAGAGTCCCAGGTGAGAGGAGACCCCTGGGAGTGGAGGGGGGAGGTTTGGGTGGGGTCATCATCCCACGATGGGAGCATCTCCCTGGGTTCGTCCCATCTCCTGCTGGTCTCCCAATGCTCCCACCACCTCCCAGTAGTCCCAGCATTATCTCCCATTGGTTCCAACACCTCCCAGTGGTGGGGAGACTCTCTCCTACTGGTTCCACCACCTACCAATTGTTCCACAATCCCCCAGCAGTCTCACCACCCTCCCCTGATTCTGTCCCCCCATTTCTCTTCCCCAGGACCTACCTCTATAGCCCCCCAGAACTTCCATGCCCTGACCTCGTCTAACACCTACCAGTTCTCCAGCTCCCCATTCTGTGGCTGTATGGGAGTCCTGGTCCATGAGGCTGCCGAATCTGAGGATTTCTCCAAGTCATCACCTTGTAGGAAGCCGCAGATGCATCCGTGAACACTATGAGAGCCTTGAGTGGTCTCCAACTCCTTTTCTCATGAGGAATGAGGTGGAATTCCTCATTGAACAGCTTGTGGGATGGGGCATGGACTGATATTTGTCCCCTGTAACTGTCCAGAAATAATTGGAGACTGGCATTGCTCTGGAGCAAATGCTCAAACATCTCTTTGGTCAGGTTCTTTGGAGAGTTCTTTCCCTCCTCTGAAAGTTTGACTGGGAGGTGAATACATGCAAAGTCACAACCAGCCAATTCACGCAACCTCATCCTGGCCTTCCGAATCAATTGAGCTATCAACTCTTGTGGCTCAGTGATGGTCTTGGATCTTTGGTGAGAGAGGAAGACCCACTCTATGATTAAGAGTGAATCTCTCTGCCCTTCAATCCATTGGTAAATCACACCATGCAAGTGTGGCAGCTTTCCTAGCACAATGAAATGGAAAGGTAGGCTTGGTTCATACCTGTGAGCTTGTCTCTCTGACAAGGTTTTCTGTACCTTTTCGATTGATGTCTTTGCCTCTGGGGTCAGTTCCCTTGGGGAGACCAGCTCCCTCTCCCCTTTCAATAAATTGAAAAGAGGGTCTAGGTCCTCATTTGTGAGGCCTAGCCAGGGTCTCACCCAATTCAATGATCCACACAGTGAGTGGAGATCTGCTAGGGTTTTAGGATTGCACTCGATTTCCAATTTTTGAGGAATAACGGTCCTCGCTGAAATTTGCAAGCCCAGGTACTTCCAAGGTGGCATCCTTTGAACTTTGTCTTCCTGTAATTGAAATCCAGCAGAGGTTAAAACCTTAACCACTAGGTCAAGCGTGTGTTGGGGTATAGAGTCATGGGGGCACACACCAGCACATCATCCATGTAGTGAAGGATGATGGCATCCTGTCTCTCAGCACGAACAGGTGACAGTAACGATGCTACGTACTGTTGGCATATGAAAGGCGAGGCCTTTCGACCCTGCAGCAAAACTCTCCAGTGATATCTCTTCATCAGGGCTTGGCGAGTCAGGGTGGGAACTGAGAATGCGAACCTGGGGGCATCTTCTGGGTGTAGAGGAATTTGGAAGAAACAATCTTTGATATCTAAAACAGCCAATTGCCAATCTCAAGGGAACATTGTTGGAGAAGGCATCCCTGGTTGGAGTGGTCCCATGTCCTCTATCATTTTATTTCCCTGAGATCATGGAGCAACCTCCACTTGTCCTTTCCCGGTTTCTTTATTACAAATACTAGGAAATTCCAAGGGCTTGTTGTTTCTTCTAGGTGGCCTTGAGCCACCTGTTCTTCCACAAGCTCCTCAAGTGCCTTGAGCTTTTCTTTGCTCAATGGCCACTGTGCTACCCATTTTAAGCTGTTATCTAACCATGTTAATTTGTGGGTAGGGCGCATCAGAGTGGCTATTTCTAAAAACCCTGGAGTGTCTTAGGAATGACCAGTTGGACTCCCCACTGGGACATGGTGTCTGTCCCCCAAAAGGGGGCTTTATAGTTTGCAACAAATGGACGGACACTTGCCACTTTTCAGTCAGGTCCCTCAATTTGCACGATGTTTTTTGAGATTTTTGCCAATGTGATTCCTCCTATGCCCTGAAGTTTGCCTGCCACAGGTTGCAATTCCCAGTATGATGGCCACTTGCTCTCTGGTAAAACCGTGAACTCTGGCCCTGTATCTAAAATTCCCTCCACATGGAGGCGCTCTGACCCATTTGCTATATTGCATGCCATGGAAGGTTTGTCCTCTCCCACCACCTCCGCCCAGTAGACTTCCGGCGATTTCCCATCTGCTACTATCTCTGCCGGATCAGGAATGGCCTGGGCAAGGATTTGCTCCTCTGCCAGGTAGAATGGTGGGTGTTTGCTGCGTGCCAACAGCATGAGGCTTGCTATCTTTCCCTTAATGGTCATTGGAAATACCTCAATCTCTTCTGGTGTGTGTGCAGTATCCCCAATAACAAAATACTCACTTATCCATTTCCATGTGGTTAACCGTCAGGTCCTGTGGGATGGATGACAGGTCCACAGTCATCCCACATAATGACTGTCCACTCAGCAGATCTGAAATGAAAACCTTTGGTAGTCACAAGCCTATGCCAGCCACGCAGCTGCCAAACCTTGTTAGTTGAACATTTGACATTTTCATTTTCCTGCACCCCCACCCCCTCCCCCTTTTTTGTTAAGAGAGAGGTATCAACCAGTGGGGGCCCCCGTATATTTGTGTTTGAGTGCATAATTGCATTGACTACGGGGACACGCTGAGAAGTTAGTTTTTTTGTTTGTTGGACTTCTGGTTCTGGTTCTGGTTCTGGTTCTGAGGGCAGACTCTTGAAAAATGCCCAGGCTTTTTGCAGAGGTGGCAGATGATATGCCGTAGGTGATTTTGTGATATTGGTTGCCTCCTTGGTTCAGGTCGCACAGGTGCTGCAGTCCTGGGGTGTGCCAGTCCTGGATTTCTTTCAGGTGCGCTGAACAGCTCTGCATTCCTGGTACAAGCTTCAATCATCTGAGCTAGGGTTGGCGATGGGTCTAAAGAAGACTAAGGATAATCCTACAACAGGTTTCATTAGCATTCCTCTGAGCCATCTCCTTAATCAGCTCAGTCTGTATAGATGGCTGCTGCACTTGTCCTTCCACCTGTGTTCTCAGACAGTTGACAAACTGCAAAAAATTCTCTGAAGGAAATTGTTTAATATCTGTGTAACTGCCCTTAATTTGGTAATTGATAGAAAGTTTTTTCTGCAGCACTACAAATTTTATCTAAAATTTGCTTTGATAATAATCGAGGTTGCTTTTCAGGACAATGTAATTCACCCTAACCACACAGATGATCTAGTGTTATATCGTAGTCATCATTGTCCTGTGCTGCTTCAGGAGTTTGTTGAATCTCCTGCAATACTGTTTTTAAAGTTTTTTTTCCACATGCATTCCCATAATTCATACTCTGAAGGTGTTAACAAACATCTGAATAAATCCTTAATGTCAGTAGGTACCAATTTATTTGAACTAAATGTAACAGTTATCATGCTTTTAAGAATTTCACTGGATCTCCCAAATTCTCTCTGTATTTTGCATATTTCTTTATTATCTTGATAAGAAAATGGCTTATATTCTTTCCTTCCATTTTTTTCTACCAAGATATACCACAGGAGCAACAAAGGGAATGTTTTCATCAGATTCAGTTTGGGTTTGTGAAAGAGAGGGCATTGTACACCCCACCCTGTAGGGTCCAGTAGCATGCAGTTCTCTCCCCGTTCCTTGGGGCCCCAATATAGATTGCTCTTGGTCCACAACTGTGAGGGAACCGCCCCCCCCAACTGCGACCGGGAGGAGGCGGTGGCCCCGCACCCGCCCCGCCGCCGCCGGGTCAGGGGGCGGCACCACCGCCACCGCCGCACGGGGCCGCGCCGTGGCCCCCCACACTGCCGGGGCCACCCGCGCTGCCGCCAAATGCGCCCGCCACTTCCCGGGGCTGCGCCCCCCCTCCTCCACCCGCACGCATGCCGCACTCCCCGGCGCTGGCTGGGGAGGGGCGTGCCACACTTGTGGTCGCCGGGGTAACAGGGGGCAGAGGGAAGGCACGGGAAGGAGTAAGAGTGAGAGGCGGGGTTTGGGGAGAGAAATGGGTTACGGGAAGAAGGTGACCCAGCCGCGTGGTACCTGCCATTGTTGTCCAACTGCGGCATGTAATCAGGTGGCTGGGTGGTGTCTCCGTTGGAAACAGAAGACTGTGAGGGTAGAAAGGGATTGTTTAAGTTGGTTTTTTTGCGGCTGGCTGCTGCATTCCGATTCTAGGAAATACTTGCATGCTTTCAAGAAAATTGGAATTAATTTCAGAGCCTTTTTGTCATTATTCTCTGCTTTCACGGTCAATATTTGCCCTATATTATCCCAAAATGAGACCAAATTAACATTGTGCAAGTTAGAATCTGGGAATTCAGCAGACAACCAATGGGTAAAATTCTTTAGTAACTTATTAGGGATTTTAGGATCTTTTAAAACAGGTTCAAGCTGTTTTAATAAACTCTTTTGGCAAACAGAAAGATCAAGACCCGTATTTGTGATGTTAAAACGTTCAATCTGTTAAATATCCACTTCTGAGTGAGGAAAAAAAACCACACGACTTTGTCCCATCCCATTTTCACTTCCGAGACCCGGAACGGGGTGGGGGTGCACCAGGACGGGGTAAACGGCTCTGGGCCAAACTTCCCCGGCTCCGGGGACTGTGCGGGAGTCCCTCCACTGTCCGGGGACCTCCCCAAAGCCTGCAACACCCCCAAAACGCAGGATTCCCTGGGACTGCCAGCGCCTGGCTTCCCAAAGAATTGTGCAACTGCTGCCACGCCGCACTGCTGCGGCACTGGCTCCTAAAGTCCCCTCCTCGGCAGAGTTTCTTCCCAACTCACAGGCGCACCCATCCCCCAACTAGCAAACGAGGAGGGGTTCCGTGATTTCGGGGTGCCGTGCTCTTTTTGCTACAGAAGGTCCCTATCGAATCGACTTGTATGAGTAAAACAGGCTCCCGATTTCACCTTCAACACCTCCAGCCGCACAAAAAGCAGATGAATCGGTGAAAAAGTAGTTGAACAGTCAAAAGCTTTTGAGATCTCAGGATATGAGACTCCAGCTACTTACGTAGTTTCGGTAGACCACGATTGGACGCCAACCGAAGTGTTCCCTCCCTCTGCCCTCCTGGCCGGGCCACTAGCTCAGATTCTGGGGGGGCTTTGGGCAAGGAAGACTTCAAGATAGGGAAGAGAGACCCAAAAGAGGCTCCTTACCTCAGGATGTTGCAAGGCTTTATTCTTGAGGGGGTCCCAGGGGCAAAAAAGGCCAAACAAGGAAGAGCATGGGTTTATCTAGACCCTCTGTCCCAGGACAGATAGCTGGCACTGAGCCAGTTGGTCAGAGATAGGGGGGAAACGTAGGGTCAAACTACATAGTTAAGGCTTTGGGGGTCCTTTTGGGGTAAACCATTCCCCAGAGGGATACAACATGAGGCCATGACCTTCACTGTGGCCATCTTCTTCTCCAACCCCCTGGACTACAACCAGTTTCCCATGGAGCTGAGCCAGTAGCTGATCTAGCTCAAAGCTCACCTGGGCAGGTTGGAGGACACCTTCACCCAAATGTCCCAGAGGAGGACTCCCCCCACCACCGACAGGACAACTGCATGCCAGCATGTCACCCTAGACACCTGCCAGGAGCCTGTCCAGGTGAGTGTTGGCCATGTCAAGGTCACAACAATCATGTCCAACACATGGAGGTCCATTATCAGGGTGGTTCTGTAGGAGTGGAAGTGCTCAGGGAAAGAAGCAGGGAGAGACTTCCATCCTATGTGATACCAAAAGGGTTAATTTAATTTGTACTGTGCCTGTGAACTTTTAGCAGAGAAACAAGGCATGCAAAAACTGCTTTCCCTGCAAGGACAGTTGGAAGATAAGAAATCTGGCTCAAGGATGTAGTAATAGGCAAAACAAAGACTGAATCTGGGAACTTGGGGTGGCTTTTACGGTAATAGCAAAACTTGTAAAATCATGTGCACAAATGGTTAGGAGTATCCTTTGTGCGACCTCAAGCTTGAATAAATGATGCCCTCTTTAAACCAAATCAGTGTTAATGAATCTTATTCCAATATTTTGGAAACTTTGTGACAGTAAATTGGAGATCCAGCCAGAAGATCAGCCTGGAGCTTCAATGAATCTGTGGTCAATAGATCTCCAGCCAGCACTGGAGGAATTTTCAGGGAGAACCTCAGCTTCTGATCATCAGGGACTCGAGGCAAGACCTTTGGGTTAAGTAAAGGCATAATTTAAATTATTTATCTTGGGATTTTGACAAGAAATACAAATTCTTACTCAGAGTTACTGGTAAGTGGGGTTTGAGTCCCTGCAAACAGGGTTTGAGTCCCTGGCTAAGCTTATAGTGGGCAGGTTTGAGTTGCCAACCTCAGGGGGTCAGAGTTTCCCCTGTCCAGGGTTCTTCCCCAAGAAGTATTTTAGGAGTTTGTGTGTTTTAGGTGTTTAGTATTAGAGGTTGTCCCCAGGAGGTATCAGAAATGGTTGTATCAAGCTAAGCTTGTTTAAAGAAAAATCATTGGTCTACTCTCTCATAGCACAGGCTCCCACCATCTTGACTTGGGCAGAGGAATGAAGAAAGAAAAAAAAAACAGTCTCCATTTACATTTGAAGCCCGGCCCTGGCCTCATGTGCAGCTGCTTTTGTGGTGAAGTCTTGTTAATTCCTTTGCATTATTGCATTCTTCTTGAACTCTGAGAGTGTGTTCATGTGAGAGTGGTGTGTTGATTTGAGTTTGTCAGCATATCAACACGGGGATGCCCGTGATATAAAAATTCATTTCCTGAGACAATGTTGGAGTGTGATTGTGTGTTTGCTGGAGTTTTGAACTTGCTTTAGTTTTTTCGGTGGCTGAGATGACATTTGTGGTCTTGAAGCACCCTCTTGTGTCGGTTTTAGTGATTGCCGGTTTTGCAGTCTCTTCCCCACTCCCCCCTCTGTTACAAACCCGAAAATACCGTTACGATATTCAGAGGTAATAGTAGTTTGTATATTTGTAATTTTTTATTATGGGCCGGGTCTTTTCTAAAACCAAAGTGAGAGATGATATTCCAAATTCTCCATCGAAATGTATATTGAAAAACTGGAAACAAATAGGAGGAAACCCATCAAGTAAACCTCGACTAATACAATATTGTAACCAGTGGTGGCCAGTATACCAGCTAAATTACCAGGCTAAGTGGCCAGAGAATGGTATCTTAGTTTAGGGAGGGAAGGAAATGGAATGAATTGCCTTATGGGGATTTATTCTTTTATTTGGAAAGTTTATTTTGAAACTGCAATGGGGTGAACCTGGGGTAAACAGAAAATCTCTCATGGCCTGGTAGTGGTAAAGGTACCTTTCTCTCCAATTGATCTCGAGGCAGGGGTGAGATGTCTCACATCTTCTCTATAGAGAAGATCTGGAGAGAGGACCTAAATTATAATGAAACCACTTGAGACCCAGACTGAGGGGGATATACAGGTTCTGCTAGATAATCTAGTAGATTCTACAGAAAAAGAGATGGTACTCTGGACTACAAGGGAAAGGTGAACAGTATAGACACAGAGGGCAGGCTACCAGGAACTGCTGAAGAGCACTTCCCCTCCTTGGACCCCCATTGGTACCCCAGTTGTATGTCACTATGACAATCTGAAGTCCAAGCTCTGAGGACACCTGCATGATCTGGAAAGCTCCCTGCAGAGACTGAATTTGTTAGGAGAGCTGCAGAAGGTCCTTCTTCCACCTGGATTCCATGGTCCTTGTATTTGCCTCCCCTGTCCTTCCTGTGAAAAAAGAACCATCTCACTGGAACAATCTCATTGCTATTTTGATGGGGGGACCAGCAACCTGCAATCACAATGCCTAAAAGCTCTGATTTCAATTCCCTGCCAGATCATCTTTCCTTACGACTTTCCCACTCCCTGTGGGCCTCCCTAAAGGTTTGACCAAAGCCTGCTGGGCAGCGCTGAGGGCAGCACTGAACCCATTCCACCTCTCCAGACAGCATATGTGGGCCCTGGGAAAAAAACACTCTTTGTCATGAGGAAGGTGTGGTGGGGCATCCCCTACCTGCCCTTCAGATCGCATTGTGGTCTCAGAAATGTTCACTGGGCCTCAGCCTTGGTCAGTGGCTCCCGAGATTGGACATGGGCCCTCTGCCTGCCCAGGGGAAGGTCCCTGGACATTGCACAGAAAATGCCAGGTGCTGCCAGTGCCCTCCCCTGCCCCCACCTCATGCACTGCCCTTGGAGATACTCCAGAGCTGAGCAGATGAGCCTGGGGAAGGGCTCATCATGGACTTCTCAACTTGGAGGTGTTTCAGTGTCACAGAGCACAAAAGCTGTTTCACCATATAAGGATTCTCCTTCTTCATCCATTTTGAGGAGCTGAGGAGAATGAGCTCACAGGACTGTTTGCCTGTAGAACAGCTTTTTCCTTCAAAGAGATTAAAGGCTGCTAGGGAATGGCCTAGCTTGCCTAGGTCATGCTCCAGGTCTGTTCTGATCATCTGAAGGTCACATTGTGTGGACTCGTGTTCTGAAAATTTTCCTGCGGAGTTTGAATTTGTTGGGAGGCTTCATGGTGGTCCTTCTCCAGCCTGAATTCTATGGTGCTTGTTTTTGCCTCCACTGTCCCTCCTGAGAAGAAAGAACAGTTTCACTGGGACAAAGTCATGGTTTTCCTGAGGGAGAGATCATTGATCTGTAATGACAATGCTCAAAAGCTCTGATATAAAAATCCCTGTCAAGGCATCTCTTAGGACTCTCTTAGGGCTCTCCCACTCCCTGTGGGTCTTCCTAATGGTTTGACTAAGGCCTCCTGGGCAGCATGGAGGGCAGGAATGATCCCACTATCTTTCCAGAGAGTACCCTTGGGAGATAACACTCTTTGTCATGAGGATTGTGTGGTGCCACAGAGCACAAAAACTGTTTCCCATGTAAGGACTGTCTTTCCCAATCCTCCTTGAGGAGCTGTGGAGGACAAGCTCACAGAACAATTTGCCTGTAAGGCAGCCTTTCCCTTCAGATGTATGAAAGCCTGTTCTGGAAATGGTTCTGCTCACCTAGTTTGTTCTCCAGGTCTGTTCTGATCATTTGAAGGTCACGCTGTATGGAGACCTTAATGTTCTGTAAAGTTTGCTTCAGAGTTTGTACTTGTTGGGAGAGCTGCAGAAGGTCCTTCTGCCGTATGTATACTATATTCCCTGTGACATTTGCCTTCATTGCCTTTTTTCATTGTGAAAAAAGACTGGTGTCCATGGGACCATGATTTTTTTTTCTCCCTTGAGGTGAGGTCTTGTCCAACTAATGACACAGAGACTTCCTCTTAAAAAGGACCAACAAGATGTTGTTCTTTTACTCCCTTCTAAGACAAGGGAGAGAAGAGGGACCTTTACCATCTCCAATTGCTACCTCAGCATCAAAGGTGTTCCACATAATTGGGACATAAGAGCTGCTCCCAAGGAAGTTCCACCCATTCTGACAAAAGGCAAAGGACTGACTCACAGGTCAGTTTACCTGTAGAACCAGATTGACCCTCAGAGAGATGAAGGCCTGCTGGAGAATGGCCCTGCTCACCTAGTTCATCCTTCAAGTTCTGATCATCTGAAGGTCATGCTGTGTGTACACCTGGGTGTTTTGAAAAGCTTTCTGCAGAACTTAAACTTATTCAGACACTTCATGGAGATCATTTTTCCACATGGATTCCACGGTGTTTTTACTATTTGCCTCTATGGTCAATTCTATAAAGAAAGAACTGGGTCATTGGGACACTCTCGTTACCTTCTTGGGGGAGAGACCAGTGTCCTGATTTAAATTCACTGCCAGACAGTCTCTTTGTCTTGGTTTAGAAAGACAGGGCTTATCTGCCAGGGAAAGTTGAAGCTCCCCTTGAAATGGAAAACGTAAACCCCCTCCCTCCAAATTATTATAATTTTGCAATTAGGGGCTTTCAGCAAAGATTTGGAATAGGAATAACACTTCTTTACTAGGAATATTAACAATTACAGATGTAGTAGTACAAAAAAACACAAGCAAGAAAGCAAATAAAAATCCTAGAAACCCTGATAGAGTCAGAGATACAGCTGACGCCCTGTTGGTCAGGGTGTTGGAAAGCAGTCCACAGTAAGTCCTCCTGGAGTGGCAGATGTGGTTCTGTTGGAGTAGAGATGATCCTGTAGAAAAGGGTCCAATGATGGTGAGAAGGGGTCCAGTCTTCCTCCGGGAATCGGGTGAAGCTAGATGCCTTCATGTTCCTGTGTCTCAGTTTTTATCTAGGTAGGAATGGTTGGCTTCCCCCACTGGGTGGAGCATTTCACAATAGGATGATGCAATGTGGATGTACTGTTTTGGGGAGGGTATAGTTTGGGGATGTGTTAGTTTTGGGAGGTGTTAATGGCCCATTAGCAGAAAAATATCCCCCTGGAGGGAGGATGGGCAGTGAAAGAGATAAGAAACAATGCCCCACCTGGTTTTAACAGCTGGCCCATTATCAGAAGGCATCCATCCCCCCTTCTCCCAGAGTTACAAGAGATAAAGAAAAAAAAAACATCTCCCCAAATACTTTCAACAGATGAAATAGAATACATATTTTTGTTTCCATAACCCAAGACAGTTAGAGAGAACAATATATTGCCGATTTAACTGGAAAAAATAAGATTTGCTGAAATCAGTTAAAACTCAGAGGATGGTTAAAAGAGAACGGATTTTAGATAAGCTATCCCGGATCTAATAACTCATTGCCTGTCAACTTTATGTTTGTGTAAGCTGGGCTTGTAACAAAAAACAGGGAAATTGATCGATAGACCCCAGAAACACAATACAATTGCAAACCCTCTATCTCTAGAAACAGTCCTGAGAACAGGAAACTATAGGTTTTACCAAGGAGTCATTTGTCACGTATGCATCGAAAGGTTGAAAGTTTAGAACGAGGAAGACTAGTTTTACTTCCTCCTTTTGGTGACCACTCCTCACATAAGACCACTGACTGATTTCAGAGAACAAACGACACATGCTTAATAGCCTTTTGGTCAATTAGCATACGAAGCGGAGAAGAGGAGGTGACAGGGGTATGCATTTGTATTTCTTGTATTCAACACTTTTGTAGATAAAAGGCTTTGTAATTAATTACCTGTGATCTTTGCAGTGCGCATTGGGGAGCTATCCCACCTGCTGCCTGGCCGTCGTAATAAACCTACACTTTCTAACTTAACTGTTAGAGAGTCTTTTGTCCGTCACAGTTGGGTATTGATATTAGATCGATATTCATATTTTAATAAATCATTAGCTTTGTTCTCATTACTGTCCTTTTCTTAGTAGCTGGAACTACAAAGCAAATGGTCCTCAGAGAAGTTGTTTCAGAGGTGACTTTAGCACTATCGTTTTGTATTTATTTAATGATGTAAAGAAATACAGTCAGCAGAAGGTGGTTCAGTTTCAGCAGAGAAAGTTGTACTGGATGAGGAAGTTGGGATTGATACTATGTATTTATTTCCCTGCAACATCACTAACAGCAAGAGTTGCATGGAATCAGTTACTCAAGCTCCACGATTTTTTCCCCCACAGTGAGTTCTTGTATCTGAATACAGAACTATGGAGTTATTGGGGGTTAGTTTTCTTCTCTTTTGTTCCTCCTTACCTATAGAATTTTTCCCATAAGTTGCTAAGAAACACTGACTACTGGGTACTTACGGGTACTTAAGAAAACAAAGAAGTGGCCAAGCTCAGGGGGAAGGAGGGCATCTGGTTGCATTTCTCTCAGCTGGTGGAGTTTCTCTCTGAGGGACAGAGATACACGGGAGTGGGGCAGGTGGAGAACAGGGCTGGAGTAGCTGCGAACTCTCTCTCACTCTCGGTTGTGGAAGAGGAGGGTTGAGGCCACTGCTTGGCAAGGGAGATCGTTGCTGCCGCTGGAGCCAAGCAAGAGCTGCTCTCTTCAGCTGTGAGGTGAGCCTTTGCTTGTAGGAGCAGCTACTGAACTGAGACCTTGTTAACACCGACCTCACTAGAAGAGGGACTTGTCCCCATCTGCTCGGGTGGCCGGGATCTTGGGCTTTCCCTTCTCTGCCCTGCTGGGAGCAGGGCTGCCGCTGTCCCGCCCCCGCTGCTTGTTCGGCACTGCTTTGAGTTTTCGCTACACGGTAGTCCCACACCCTCTGTCTGCCGAGACATCCCGCGTCCTCAGCCACAGTCCAGAGCTCCTGCTACATCTCGTCCCCCAGCCTGAGACTTTTGCTCATTCTTGCCGTTCCAGCTTGGTGCCTCCTCAGAGTCCTGCTGGGGCATCAGGATCGACTGCCCCAGGGTTTTGTGAAGCAGCGCCTCTCCATCCTTTTCTCATCTGGGCTGAGTCGCCATTGCCACGTGCGCCCCGAGATCGCGACACAGCGCCCCCTGCAGCTGCGAGAGAATCATCGCACCTTCCCCGCTCACTGAGAGTCACCAGCAGCCCCTGCCGGCTGTGACCGGAACTGCACCAAAGGGAAAGAGCCTGCAGCCGAGAAGGCTGTCACAGGTTCCTGGTTCTGTTTGTTGTTAATGCCATAGTAGTTGTTTGATTGCCTTGTTATACATACTGGTAAAGAATTGTTATTCCCTTTATAGTATGTTTGCCTGAGAGCTCCCTTAATTTTAAAATTACAATAATTCAGAAGGAGAGAGTTTACATTCTCCATTCCAAGGAAAGCTCCTGCCTTCCCTAGAAGACACCTGTCTTCCAAACCGAGACAGCAGAGGATATTGAATTGAAGACTTATGATACCTTATGGTGATATCAAGCGCCTAAAAAGAGATGGCACAAATTAAAACAATATTTGCTGTTTCTTCAGTGAAGAAAAAAAAAATTTAAATATTTTGTCTTCTATTTAATAATGAGTATAAGGAGGGGAACAAATTCTCTAACTATGAAGCTGTAGAGCTTCTAAGAGATGGTGAGCTTCTCTTCTGAAAACATTAATTGCTATAGAAGATAAATCATTAAGTTAAAAGAAGTTGGAGGAAAGGGAATATGTGACAAACCTGAGCATGAGATGAGTAGTCTCTAGTTTAATTTTTGCTTGAAAGGTTACTTGAGGCTTCTTGATTCTACAAAATAGAGAAATGTGGTTTATCTGGAGATGTGGAGGTTATCACAAAGCTGCTGATTAGTTTCTAATGTGATGAGACTGGGAAGAGGTGGAGGCCAACATCCTTGCATGGCTGAGGTGCCTAAAGCAGGTCCAGTGAAACCACTAACTGACCCTGTGAAGCCACGAACTGGCCCCTCAATAACAGACAATGCAAGGACGACTGAGGTTATTTCATTGATATTTCACCTGCAGTGATGGTGTGCAATTATAACTTGTTCAGGAAAAGGTGCTCTATCTACTAGGAAAGGGCAAAGCAGTAAACATCATAAAAAGCAACAGCACACTCCCTGTTTCATGTTGTGACACGCGTTCAGGGACTGTGAGGTTTTGACACTTGGCAGTTTCATATTACCAATAAAATTACTAATAATGATCCTGGATTATGGATCCCACATTGCTTTTCTGTGATAAATATGCTTTCGAGGAGCTGTAGCCGTGCTATGCGGTGCAGCCGGGTTGGCAGGACCGACCCTCAGGCCGCGAGGATATCTGAAAGCAGCCAACCCAGCAAAAAATGAGTAAAACCTTACTTAGTTTTGTTAAACATCCACCGTCGTTTCAGTGCATTAAAGGCTTAAGCCACAGTTGCTGCGTCCGTAAATTAATAGCCCCTGAGGTGGCGGAGGCGACAGGTGCGACCGGGCCTGGCCAAGAGCCGCCCCATGGCCGTCGGGCCCGGCAGCGACCGCTATCCTGTCTGGTCCCATCTCATCTCATCTCATCTCAGCCCGGCCCGGCCCGGTCCCGCTTGGCACTGGCGATTCCGCCCCCGAAGCGCCGCCGCCCCGGCGGCTCCTCCTCTGCGCGGGGCGGGGGATCTGTGGCCCGCCCGCCTCCTCCTGCGCCTTTTCCTCAGGCGGCAGCGGCGCAGGCGGTAGCGGCGGCAGGAGCTCCGGATAGGTGAGGCCGGGCCGGTCCTCGCGTTCCAGGGGCATGGGAGGTGCGGACGGAGGGGGCCTGGCGGGGTTCTGCGGGGCCGGGCGGGGCCTGGTGGGACATTCCGTGGCGGTGCCGCGTGGCAGGGTAGTGCCGCCATGGCCGCCGCCGACCTTGAGGCCGCGCGTCCCCTCACGCCGCGCTCCTGCCCGCAGCGCCATGGCGGGGAATGGCGAGCGCACCTTCATCGCCATTAAGCCTGACGGCGTCCAGCGCGGACTGGTTGGGGAGATCATCAAGCGGTTCGAGCAGAAAGGGTTCCGGCTCGTGGCCATGAAGTTCGTGCACGTGAGTGCCCGCGCCTTGCCCCCAAACCTCGTCACTGCCCTGCCCGAGAGGGGCTTACCATACCCATACCCACACCCACACCGAGGATCTCCCCTTGCGGCTTCTCGTGCGAGAGAACGGGGATCTGATGGCGGATGTGCTGGAGCACGCGTGAGGCCCGGCTTCCTGCCCGGCACACGGCTTCTCCCCTTTCTAAAAAAAAAACCCACGAATTTTACACCAGAGGTTTAATGCAGCCCGACTGAGAGCTGGAATGGCCTTGGCTGAAAGGTTGTATTGGGTAACATCATCCCGGGATCCCGTACTCTACTTATCACTGAGGGTCACTGCAGTGCAAAGAAATCATATTGACAATTCCCAGCACTGCCACAAAGAGCTCCTTTAATGTTACAGCAGGAGCTCCCACTGAGACCCACAATAGCAGTGCAGCATTGTTGGTAACATTAATTATTAGTGAATCTAATCACTAACACCATAATCTTACATCTGTAACACCTTTTGGTTAGTGATATTCAGAAAACTATATTTAAGGTTACATCTGCCCTTTTAAAGGCCTCTGAAGACCTTCTCAAGCAACATTACATTGACCTGAAAGACCGCCCCTTCTTCCCTGGTTTGGTTAAATACATGAACTCTGGACCTATTGTGGCCATGGTAAGTGGCTTCATTTTAGTTTAAGATTACTTTCTTGAATATATTTGTTTTGCTGTATAAATTATTAGGAATATTCAGAGATAGTGTTACAGAAACTTTTTTTTTTTTTTTCAAACTACCTAGTTCTGATAGTGGCAAAAGAAAAAATTAAGACAGTAAAATTACTATATAACAAGAAAAGTGCACATATGTGAAATGAGTATTAAAATAGCTAATATATAAATGTATAAAGCAAAATTCCTGAAAGCAAGTCTTCTGCACCAAAAAAATCTGTTTTGGGCAAAAAATGGCCAGGCTTTCTAACACAAAAAACCAGCTTCTGTGTCATTCATTCCTACATTCCCCCCAAAACAAGGTCCTTCCTCTAAGAGCATATCCTGGGGGTGATGATGTACTAGGACAGAACACAGCAGGGTGTCCCTATTCCACCACAACACAAAGGGTTGGGAGTTGGTTTTGTATATTAACTCTAGTTACAAAGTATACTCTGTAGCTTTGGTAAAGATGAGCCTTGGTAAAGTATCTCCTTCACTGCAGTGAACATGTTGGTAGTCCTTTTTACAATTCCAGTTCATGGGGTTTTTTCCCTTGTCACCTTTACAGGCCTAAAAGAGAATCTAGGCAAGGTTAGTATCTTTGGTGGTAGAGCCTTTGTTTGCCAAGTACGGTAGAGAAAAGATGAATTGTCAGTATTTTGCATAAGCATGGCTTAACAGAATTTTTGTGGTTTTTTACCTTAAGGTATGGGAAGGACTCAACGTGGTTAAAACTGGGAGAGTAATGCTGGGGGAAACGAACCCTGCAGACTCCAAGCCTGGCACCATCCGTGGTGACTTCTGCATTCAAGTGGGAAGGTTTGTACTCAGTCTATTAATTGATACTAAAAACTCAACAACTCTTACTCACTGTTTACTTGCCAACACAAAAACTGTTGCCAGTCTTTTATTTTAGAAAGACAGAATTGGTGGCAGAAACCTTAGTCTGATGGTATTTCAATTGCAGGTCACAGTGCATAGCTGCTGCTTAGGAAAGTGGTACAAAGCTGACTTTATTTGCAGTCCAGTTCCTCCCCAGAGCAGCATGTAAGCTCAGGCAGGGGCTGGTGTAGAACAGTAGCTATAGAGTGACCCTGATAGGCATAATTAGCTCTTGGGGGTGGGAGGGGGAGTGTTAGAACACTTTACCTGAAATAATAGCAGTAGTCTCCCCACTCTAGATGCTTCATCCAAGTTTTTACAAATTGAGAACAAGGCTGCTGAAAGCATATTTTTATAGGGAACAATGTTTGTCTCCTTCCGCAGGAACATCATCCACGGCAGCGACTCCGTGGAGAGTGCACAGAAGGAGATCAACCTGTGGTTCAAACCCACAGAGCTCATTGACTTCAAGCCCTGTGCACATGACTGGATCTATGAGTGATGAGCTCCGACAGTGATTTGTGCCTTCCAACACCTCATCTCATTCCAGCTGCTGCCCTGAGAGCAACCCCAGTTATCTTAGGGCAGAAAATGACTGTCAAATAAATAATTGTGAGCTAATTCTTTGTGGTGCATTCACTTACAACAGCCCCCTATTCAAATACTCATAAAAGTAATTTTAATCATTTAGGAACCACTGACACATGACCCTGGCACAGCTGCTGGACTCAAGCAGTGGCAAATTTGCAGAGGGAGGGTTGAAGGGAGGCTAGAGTTCCTTCCAACACAGCTAGAGGAAAAAAGGGATACCACAATCTCCCTCCTTACACAAATATTAATACTAAATGAAATGAGACTAAGTGCAAAGCTTGCTTTCTGAAATGTTTATCTAATTCACCTTCTCTTATCACACCCCTTACCTTGTGCTCAGGGCCTCACGCAATTTGTTGTCACACCAACATACTTAAAATTACTTAAAACACTCACATTTTTACGGATTGTGGGTATTTTTAATAGGGTTAAGAGTGTCTTTTAAACAAAACCATAACTATTCAGAAAAAAGACTTTTAATCATTTTTATTTTGTGTAAAAAAAGGCAAATTTAGTGAATTATTTTCATCTTGTACACAAAGTTATAATTTTAATGCTTTTCACATCCATGCTGAAAATCTGCAGTCTTGTAAAAATGAAAGTAACATTAATTTCTCCAAAAGCATTTTTTCACTGAGTTATGTACATTGCATGAGAAAGCTTTAAATACTCTCTCATTGACCACACAAATTACCAAGAAAATAAAAGATTAAATTTGTACAGATATTGATCTATATATCAAATACATACAGAAATGATGTAAAAACCCATTTGTTTAATCTTGATTCCCGCCCCAACATTTTCCCAGGGGCCAAAGCTGATGCCTTTTTTGTATAAATGGCTGTGGCTTTTCATTTTAAATACGAAAAAAATCAAAAGGAAGAAAAATTCTGCTGAAATCACAGTTTTTAAAAATCCCTTCCCAATAAAGGATTATTACCAAATATATTAGCACCATCATAAAAAGATTGAGGAAGGGCATTCACATCACAGAAAACAACAATAAAAAAAACCAAAACAAACACTGAAACCCGTGTTAGTATCCACAGAACAAGGAATCAATAACTGCTGTAGCTTTCCTCAGATGCAGCAAGGAACAGGTTAGCGAGTTTTACTGAAAATAACATAATAATCAAAGATCAGCAAGAGAGATCTGGAACAAGAAAAGAGGGGCAGGAGCCAAGTCAGGGACAGGGCTTGGGCTGCCTCATGGTCAGAAAAACCTGTGCCAAATGCTGAAATTAGTCTGACCCCATTGAAGGATTTAGGTGTCCTGCGTTTGCTGCTCTCTCAGCCAGGTACCATGGCTTGAAAGCCAAGAGAAAAATTTCAGAATGGGAATGTTCTGCAAAGCCAAGGAGCTGCCAGGGATGTGATCCCACAGGCTCTCTGGGGATCACATCCCTGGTAGCACCTTGCTCAGATTTTCCCTGAGCTTCTCCTCAGCAAGTGACTTCCAGCAGCTCCTTCCATTGTTTGCTTAGCACAGATGTCACTGTATTTGACAATTACACAACTGAGGCATATTATGAAGTCAGAAACACAAGACGTTTCACCACCTGCTGAAGTCATATGGGTACCCGAGAACATACATCACCTCACAGATTTTAGTGTTTGATGAGTAACAGAATATTATAAATACTGACAGAATTTAGAACAGATTCTTACATTTCTCCAACACAGAAGTGTGTTAAGGACTAATTTTCCCTCTTGACATTTGAAGACCGACTATGAAATCGGGGATGAACCTGTGCAATACTCGGGGCAATACTCAGTTTAGTGACCTGGCAATGCACCCCACTCATTAACTAGCCCAACCTTCTACATATGACACACTAATTAAAGCAGCAGCTTTTCCACTGAAGTCAGAAGCTGTTGATGAGAGAAGAAAGCAAGACTGTGAGAACCTTGTTCCAGCCGATGGGACAACCTTCAAGTTGTTGCATTAAAAAAAAAAAAAACAAACAAAAAAAAAACCAAACAGTAGTGCTATACTTACCAAATGAAATCAATGCTTGCAGAGCTGGATTTTACAGCAGATTAAACTGAGAACACAGGAAAACAATCAAGGCTCATAGTGTCACTACAATGGTCTCTAATCCTAGTTCTCCAATCTAGCCTGTTCACAATAAACATCATGGGTGGGTCAGAATCTGAGATAAGGTATTTTTGAAGTCTACCAGGTCCAACAAAGTCCTTTTTATGGCTATTTTAGAGAGCTAAAATGTCTTTACCACCTGAAGTTATAGATTCTTGTAATCAGATTAACAGATTCTGTCAACAGAACAAGCTGTTAGAAACAGGTCATTATTTAAGAAATTTTACCAGTAAGGGAGAGAAGATTCCAGACATTCCTACACTGTACAGGACATGTTTTGCTTCCAGTAGTAAACACAAAACTTTACATAATTAATCCCTCTTGCATAGAATGAGGTAAACCTGTGTATATCACCAATACTATGTACCCAAAGTTGGAGCAATATTTTAGAAAATAATCAAATTGCTGGTTTTCAACTTTCTATGCACTTTTTTTTTTAAGCTCAAACAACAATATACAAAAATGGTCTGAGACTGGGACTCTTAATAATACTTAAGGTTGATATCCTTAAAGTATTTCTTAGGCTGTAGGAATACAGATGTTAATAATTTTTGATGAAATATTTTTAAAGCCCTAACTTATGGTCAAGAGTCAGACGATCATTGTACTGCTCCAAAGGGGACCTGTGAAGACCCAGAAGCACTTACAGAACTTACAAGATAATTCCTGAGAGTTTAGTTAATGAACCTTACTGGTAAAAGCTAAGCTCTTGATGCACATTCTTCCAGTCACAGCTCTGCAGGGCTGATCAACCACCTCACTGATCAACTCCATTTACAAAAATGTTCAAAGGTTAAAAATATGGAAAGATAAAATCCAAATCATTAAGAGCTCCTGCAAAAATACTTTGTGTTTAAGCAGTCATAATTTTCACCCTTATGTAACTTTTGCCTTTTAAGTTCACCAGGTGGGGCTAATGGGATACTTGACATGAGACAAGAATTCCAGGCAACAGGCAAATTCAGTTTATGAATTATAGACTCAAACCATGTGGTTTTGATAGTGTTCTCAAGTCTCAAGTCCTATGTTACACTATTATATCAAGACATGAATAGTGTAGGCTATGCAGGACTGAACTATTTTTTAATCCACAATGTAGGGCTCCTTTCAGCCCACCTGAAATCATGTGGCACATCAGTTCTGAATGGTCACAGATAGGTATTTAAGATGGTAAGGAAACGTTTAGGGGTTTCTGAAAGGAAAAGAAAAAAATCACAAGAATACTCACAAGTTCCTTCCCACTACCAAGGGAATCCTTAGTCACTGTCCATCTAAGCTGCATCTTCAGTCAAAATTCAGAGCTACAACTAATCTTTGAATGAGAGAATTTTCTGAAGTTCCAGTTTGGCATAGGGCTCTGTAAACATTTGCTGAAGCATTCCAAGACTACAGACATTCATATACAGACAAGAGCTTTGTAGATCCAATACAATGCCCACTGTAGTCAGAGACAAGGCTACTGATATTAATGGGCACTGAATCAGACCCTAAGGAACGTTATAAAAACAAAACCTTATATAAAAAAGGGTATTTTAGACTAAATAAAAACACCTTGAAAAGTTAAAATCTTCCTCAGGCAATGGCTCCGTTGCACTTGGGGCTACTCACTGAGTAGAGCTTTACAGGACTTCCACATATAATTTATGCCTCTAAATCAGGGCTTTAAAGCCTTGTTTTCACAATTAAAAAAAACAGAGGCGTGACCAGTGCAGTTCACAAGAGTCTAAAAGTCTCCCAATGTGTACCAAAAAGGTTCATTTGTTATGACAGTTCATTTGTATTTGCAACTATATCTTCCTCCAACTGCTTCCCACAATCATGCTAAATAAACTTTAATCTTACCAAAAAATTAGATTTTCAGTTCTTGTTAACAATGCACAATAAATCTGAACTTGAAAATATTACAAAATTCTTTCAAAAGCTTCAAATACAACACAAAAGTGTCCTTTGTTTTTAATAAATTGAAAAATCTTTTTCACTAAAATAGTTTCCCCACCCTTCAAAAAAATTCTGAACTGAGTCTAATTCATCTACATTTAGCAAAGTGCCCCAGGCACAGTCACCTGAGCTGCACCATCCAAGTGGGAACAGAATCAGTCAGTCTTGGAGAAAGGTTCTTTTCCTATCACCAGTGCTGTGCCCCTCACTCCTGGGAGCTGCCTCAGGGTTCCTGTTTGATGTAGTAGCTAGCAGAGCCATTGCTTTCCTGGTCAGATGTTCCCTGTAGGAAGCTGTACTCCTCTCCATCCAGCAACTCCTCCTTCAGCTGTAATGAAGTCACTACAAATCAAAGATTCACATTAAACATCCATATAATTTAAAGTGCAAATTTTCCTTTAATTTACTTAATATTATTGATATTAGGAGCATCCCAAATTGCCCATTTTCTTATATTCCACATTTTAGCAATGCTTTAATACTCGGGATCCCACAGAGAACAGACACTTTGTGAGTGCAATTGGAATCTAAAGTTATGGTCTAATATTAACAGATTTGAAATTAGTTACAATAATATATTCTCTGCCAGATTCTCAAGAACCGAGTATTTTAAACCACTTTGCTTCCTATTTAGCCTTTACACAAGTGAAAATGAGATTGAAAATGGCTGACAGTTAACCTAAAATTCAAATTACTTAGCCCAGTTACTGCAAACAGTCTATGTGAGACAACAAAGTATATTGACAAAGATTTCTCAATCCATCATTAAAAATTTAAGATCCTAGAAGGCAAGATTCATTAAAGAAAAGCATTTTTTGTAGTTTTAATATTCTCTCCCTCTTTTGTCAAAATTAAATGGAAATGAGATTAAGACAAAGATGTTATGAATAGCAATAATGTCACAAGTACCTTTCCAGTTTCATTAATGAAATGATTATCAAAATATGAGCACAATGAAAAGAACACTGAAAACAAAACATGTAAACATTTATTAAAGGTGCAGTACCCACATTAAAGGGTTGATTATACAAAAAGAAATGATTCTCTATGACCAAATGAATGAGAAACGTATCAAAATTTATAATTATTGAATATAAAGTTTATATACATTGTCAATGTGTCTTGAAATGCAGAAATATGCAGTGAAAGGAAAAAACCCCAACCCAGAACCTGCTGCTACTGATAGCCCTGCAGTAACTTATAAATTTATTCTTTTATAAACATTCTATTTTGAAAAAAGCTCTTGAGTTAAATAAAAATAAAATTTGAAAATTAAAATAGTAGAAGATGTCAAAAGTTGCTGCAGCATAATGCAAGCTCTCCTCATCTTTCTTTAATAGATTTCTCTTCCCATCTACACAGTCTACAATCCCTTCCATATTTTTTCTCTCTCAAATACTTTTCCCTGCATCATGCCCAACTTTCACCAAGATTCCTGATCTCTGGGGTCAAAGTGCTGTCTAAATGATAAGGCACACAACTGGCTACTTGGCTATGCTACAATGCCTTAAGCAAAGGCTACACAGCAGTTAGGGATACAAACCAACCCACCATGCACATTGTTTCCCTTATCTCCATGAAGCAGGAAGCTCCTGAAGGTACAGGAGCAACAGCAGTTGCCGTGATTTAAATTGTCTGGCTCATTTGAACTAAAGTCTTGACATCTAGATATTTAATGATATCTTACTTTATTTGTTTCAATGATACAGCTTTTAACTACAATCCTCCATTAGAAAAGCTTAGTTACAGCTACACACCAAATTACTAGAAAGAAGAAAGAAGGAAAACTAATGGAAGTCATCCAGCTGAAGGAAAAAGAATGCAGATGGGCCAGGTACTTCCTTTTTACAGTGTCTCAGTGACTTGCCAGGACACAGACTGTGTCTGATGCCATGACATTCAAACCTCCCAAAATCAATACAAATGGAGCAACATGCTCCAGGAGTTGGATGAATCTCTGGGAACAGTCTCCTCCTCTGCCAGGCTGGCTGTAGGTTCTTTTTAAAAATGAAGCAGTCCAACAGGTGAATTTCAGTGCTTAAGAGATCATTTCAGATGACTGAAAGATGTGAAGTACTCATGCACCCTCTAAAGCAGCACCGGAAATTTGCTAGAGAGCAAAATCACTTCATACAAACCAAGGCGAAGAAGTGCTGAACCTTTCTCCTGTGCTCTTGACAATACAAAAGGGGAAAGAACTGGGTTTGAACCTTACTGACATCTCCCATGGACAAGAAGATCTCCCATGGACAACAGATGCTGTTTTGTTAATTCTCTTCCACTGACTCATTCAAAGCCACACAAACATGCCTGCATATGTCCTACAGCTACTGCAATATCAGGCAGATGCAATATCAGAACGATGCTGAGGAGTATGCACGTTAATTAATGAGTTCTGGCCAATCTCAAACATGTTCTAAACTGATTGGATGGTCTTAAGGTCATGCCTCCTTCCAAGAGACTGAAAAGGTGGTTTCAATATAAACACAAACATCTTTGGACAATTACAAGGCTAAACCACAAAATTAATTTTGTCCAGCCTTATCAAAACTCACTGTTAAAAAGTTCCCCTCAACTGATCATAGAAAGCACTGAGTATCAGAAACCAAGGAACACAACTGTTCCCTAGGAACTGTGAGGTCTAATGACACAGAAATTCAGACTGCGTACGTCTTTGCACTATAGAACTGCAATGCAGGTGTAGATTTGGCACAGGAGAAGAACAATTGTGCAGAAACAGATGCTCCAGAACACTTTCCCCTAAGCAAGGCTTCTCTTTGGCATCAAAGGCTCTTAAACACGGCATGTACACACTAGTAGGAACATGAAGTCAAATTTAAGGGGTCCTTGAGAAGTGTTGAGAGGTGTGCAGGAGAAAGTAAAGGTTTTCCTCAGGACCTAAGGGTGGTATGTGGGTTCCTTTTTTTCCTGGTCTGTTAATGGATAACACATGGACAAGACAAACTGTTCTGGATTATTCCAGGGTCAGTAGAGAGTACTAACAGGGCAGCCTGTGCAGACTAAGGCAAGCTTAAGGGAGTAATCAAGCAAATCTGAGGCCAAATCCATAAACCTGGCAATTGCCCTGCAGGGAGAGCATCATTCAGCCTGTTTGACAGCTATTGCCACAACATATTTGTTAGCAATAATTTGCTGCATTATGTTGCCAGATATATCAGAAGGGAAGAGAAAAACTACCAGAGATATTTGAAGTGAACTTGTATAATTGAAGATTAATTACATTATGTAAGCTATACTTAAATAAGTTCAAAATTTTAATCTACTTCAACATTACTGATTAATTTTTAAGAGTTTTTCTCTGCTCACTCATACAGATGTGCAATTACACTGCTTCAAATATATTTTCTTAGTAATCCACAGAATTTCAAATAACACATTCCAAAGCTATTTTCCCAGATAACTGCCTTTTTCGGATACAAAGACAAAAATGTCTATTTACAGCATATAATTTTCTCTGCGAAGGATAATACAAAATAATGATCTACTTACATCCAATATTCCCAGATCCACATTACCATTCAGTTTTACAGGTGCATTTTTGTATTTTAGCACTCTGCAGAGCCCCTCTGGGATTCTCAGTAACCCGTACCACAACCTTCTTCCTCAGAAGTTCTAAACCAGCTGTAACCCTGTGCTACGATTAATTCAGTGACATGGTGCATCAGTGAGAATGAAAAGCTCTCTAGCAGAAAAAAAATAAACCAACTAAAATTCAAAGAAAAAAAAAGGAATAAAGAAAGACTAGATGAGTCAGGACATGACACCCTGGACCATAGCGTCCCACTCTGCAGTGACACACTGGTGTGACCAGTTTTTACCTGTTTGGTGGCTGGGACTGAACTCCTGGCTATTCCTGGGAGGCTGGAAGGCCTCAGGGGCTGTCTGTGCTGGAAGGGCTCAGTACGGAGGAGGAATCAACTTGTCATCCCCAGAGAAGCTCCTCCACACCTCACCTGCCATAGGTGGGCTAGACAAACTGACAGGTTTCTTTCCAACTGGTATCTTCCCTTCTAAATATCAAGTCAAACTAAAATAAATGGTCAGGTTAAAGTGCATCAGGCAACTCTGACTGTTCACTGAGAAACGGCTCTGATTGATTATTCACCCGTTCTCAAAAACCAGGGCCTGTACAATGGCACTATTCAGTTATTACTGGGAATATTGTTCTCAACAACCACACTGTAGTCCTTGAATTCTACAGGCTATGGGTAGGACTTCAAGAGAATTGCTTAATACCATGACCCACTTATTTCATGCTCTACCAATGAAATACAAATGTTGTAAATTGCTTCTGTTGCAGCTACACTGCACAGTCACATATACTCCACTACCTGGGCACCCAAGACACCTTGGCTCAGTTTTGGGCTGCAGTTATTTCAGTGTGTGTGCCTAAGAGACAGAAAGATGCAGAAATAATCCTCTCTAGACAAAGTTTATCACCTCTAAAAGCTATATGCTCTTAATTCCCTTAGAATGGTATTTCCAATTTTTACAGTGCCTTACAAACACAAAAAACCATTTCAGCATGTAGAAAAAGAACTTCTAAGATGCTCTCAAATTATTAAACAGTGCATTACATGAAAAAATGTTATTAAAACATTTCTCATACAAATTACCATGTTTCTCCTTTATCACTAAGATGCTAGCATTCTGTGCTCAAGGCACAGAATCTGTGGTAATGAGTATACAAGATGTGTAACATAAATCAATGCTTTCAGCTACATCAAAACTGTGGCTGCTGATGCTTCAGTCATATCAGCACTGTCAAACAAAAGCCCAGCCCTGAAAAGATAACTGATTATGTATATGCTAAAGATGCCATCCTGCTTAAATATTCTTCTTATAAGACAACTTCAGGATGAGCCTTTTAGAGAGATTAATGAGGAAGAACGGTGTCTACAGAATCCCAACCTTGAAAATATGTGGGTCAGATTATCATTTCAGTAACCTTACTGTGATAGACACATCCAAGAGGAAGCAGACAATACCAGCAAATATTGCATCCTTCCTTCATTATTAATTAATTGTCTGGGCATGCTGGCATGTTACCCTTCAAGAAGTCACCTGCACAGTTTTATACGCAGCAGGCACACACTACTCACTGAAACAAACACTACTGGAAAGGGAATTGGGGGAGATTCTCAAGTATCCCCAAAAGCATTCCTGAAGTGTTTACAATGCAGTCAGTTCTGCTTCCCAGCGAACATTTGCACTTCCAGTGTTCCCAGGAAGAAGGGGACACTGCAGCAGAAATCTGCACCATTACACACAGCAGAATGATTCAATGACATCCAGGGCTGTGTTGTGAGCACATGAGAAAAATGTGTGCAAATAACCCTGCCCTGCTAAAACTAATCTAATTTACAAAATAGTTTCTTGTTAATCATCTGTAGTGAATTTACATGGTACCATAAAAACATCACAGATGCATTATATGGTTTTGTGACTGAGATCCTTTACAAAATAACTTTCTATTTTATTTACAGGTGCTGAACAAGAAAAAGCTTCAGAAGACATTTTTAGTGTTATTTACTGTGACTCAGCACTTCTGTTGCCATAACCTAGTTAGAAAAAAACCCATATAGGAGGCAGCAGGCACTAACTGTTCCTGACCTTGCTCTCTCATATTCTGGTGATTAAGAGGATTTCTTGGTATCAGTAGCAAACAACACTTGGTAGTATTTCTTGGTAGCAAACAGTCCAGAACACAATCAGTTTTCCTTCCTGCCTGTGGGGCAACGTTTACCTTAGGCTAGTGAGAAATAAAGAACAAATTTCCCTAGACTAAGTTTTCTAAAGCTAGACTAAAGCTTCCTATGGCACTAAGTAAGAGGAATTTTCCAGGTTTGGGTCATGCTTACTGTAAGATGGGTAGTAGAGGTATTAGGAAAGGGATAAGGTAAGGAGTATGATGGTCTAGAACAGCTTGCTAAACAAAATCTGCTCAGACAGTGCAGAATTATCCAAAAAACAGGTCCTACACAAAGGTAATTACCCACAGAGCCATATTTCCCTAGCTTAAAACAAAAGCACTCACATTTTCCCCCAGATATTCTCAAATCAAGAGTTTTCCAGTACCTGAATTCTATTTAAAAAATACTGCTGCAAGGTGCTGGAAAGGATCTGGATTTTACTGTTTATTTTACTGCTTTTTTCCTCAAACATCAGAAAGGAAAAGCAGTGCAATGTTTGAGGCACTTAACAAGAGGTTCTAAGAACTTTCCAAACACCTCTTTTATCTGTGGCACTCACCAGCCAACTTCTTTTCATGCCCAAAGATCAACACAGCAAAGGTTGTATTCTCCATGACTAGGGAAGAAGATTCCAATTGGCCTTAATAGATCCATTCACAAATTCACCAGGAAGACACAGTTTTAATTCCTCACATTGGTTCTATACAACAACGAAGCACTCTGGAAACAAGACTAAATTAAGCAAGCTAATTTTATATTTTGACAATTTGATTCCAAGGGAATCAATTACTATGGAAAGTACCTGAACACTGCAGATTCTTAATGTCATTACTGTGTTTTACTGTAACAAGAACAGCCACATACAGCAATACTGTTTGTTTCTGAAAGCAATAATATGAAAGCTTAATTTATATAGATGCCCAAATCAAAACATCTGACAAATAAGTAGTTTTTTTGTTTCAAAGAAAAGCCAGTTAGATGATAACTTAAATTTTTTACACATCATTCTTTCTGATGCTAGTGACTTGGTTCTTATTCCTTCACCTGTGTTACAGGCAGCACAGGGAAAACCACGTTGATACCTGAGTATTTTGTACAAGGAAGTACAACTACAAATATAGTACACAGCCAATATACTATTTAACTGAAATTATGTCAGAACACAAAAATATTTTAACCACTGTCCATCTACAATTCATAGATTTTTATTATTATTAGCAACATCTACCCTATCATGAGTTATAAAAAAATGGTTATTCTCAATGAAAAACTTCCTTTTGTGGCATACTGCACCTTTAAGCATAACACCTGTTTTGACACAAACACTTCCAAATAGAACAGGAACTTAGGTAGAGATCACAAACTTTAAAACATCAAGTAAAGTGCAAACACTATTTTGTCACCCACTTTTCTTTTGTCCTTTGTACTGTTGTGATTTAGCTTTTTTCTTCTGTTTGGATGAACTTGACTGGCTATCTCTTGATGCTGCAAAAATGAAGAATTCAAAATTTATGCTTATTATAAAAAAAAAAAACCCAAACACTTCAGAGTTAAAGCTGCTACGCAACTACAGAATTTTTCCTTAGTGACTGAATAAAGACAGAAATTTACTGTGGAAAACCAACTTGCATTAAACTACTTAACATGAACTCTTTCATTAGCCCCTCACTAAAAACCAGTTCTTGAAATGTATTTCATCAGTTATTATCACTCAATCACTTGATCTGACAGGACAAGTTGTGATGTAATAAATTAGATACAGCTTCTGCACAGGCTGAGTTCCATCAAATTCAGGAGGTGAAACAGATCATTGGCAGTCTTAAAGCAATATAAATTTTTGGTGAGCTCCTCCAGAACTGACAAGAGGTTTTTTTCCCTGCATCAAATCAGCATCTTCTGGCATTGAAAAACAGTAAAACACACTCAGAAGTACTTTAGAAATCAAAGTGGGAAAGATTAGAACTATAAATTAGAACTTCCAGGCATTAGCAAGAGTTTTTTCTACTTTTGTTATGCCTGGGGACCTAACTGGAAAAGGGTAGGAAAATGAGTCCCCATGAAAATAATTTCCATTATTGACAAAGCAGGACTCACACTGTGGTGCTGGAGGCTGGAGCTGGTATCCAGTGAGCTGACACCATCCCACAGGATACAGGTCTGGGGACTCACAATCCACCCACTGATCATATTCATCTTCCCACCCATCGAAGTGTATCCTCAGAAGCCGGTGGATAATGCGTGTCACCGTGGCCACACACACCAGGCGAGGCTCCATCAGATCTACAGCCTCCAGTTTCATGCCGACATGAAACCCATGGTTTGGAACTTCCTGAGGAAGGAGAGAAGGCTAACATCAGTAAACAGACATGTTCATTAAGATAGTTAAGGCACAGTGATGAAACAGGGATTTCAATCAACTTAATACAGAAAAATATCCAAGTATCATTGATGAAGTTTCCTGTACCTCAGCATGTTTAACATTTCAGAGATACCAACCCTTGTTTACTCAAATGGTTCATATCTCTAAGTCTTACTTTTTCAAAACTGTACTTAACAAATGGGTCCATCCCACGCACTATGCAAAAACGTAAAGAAAATACTAATTCTAGTACAAACGTGTATAATTTCATTACCTTATTGAAGAGCTTTACTGGTGCTGCTATTGAGTCAGTTTCCCTGAGGTAGTCAAACCATTTAAAAGGGAGTTTTGCATAACCTGTGAATTTTTAACAACATTTTCATACATCAACTGCAAACTTCATGGGTAAGAACAACAGCAAAAATAGCACATTGGGAGTGTGTTACAGCTAAAAAGACAACAAAAGTCAAATCAGTATCAGAAACTTCCACTCTCTGAGATTTGACCTAAGGGACAAACAGCCACCTGGACTTTGCCCATTTGCAACAAACAAGAAGAATGAAGCACTGGATAACATAAAAGGTATAATTTAAGTTAAGACTAATCACTTAAACTGGAAGTTTTTTGTCCACGCAGATTCTTATCTCTACAAATGCCCCACACAAATAACCCAGAGCAGATCATGGAATTAAGAACATCCAGTTTCTTCCCTGTGGGGAAATAGATCCACTATTGAAACACTTAAATTGTCAGGAACAGAACAGTAGGAATAAACATGGATACTTTAAAAGCTTAATAAGGGTAAAAATAGCAGTAATACGTAATATGGAAAATTAGAGGATTTTTTAAAAGCTGTTATAAAGGGAAGAAAATAATATCTCAAAGATCTATGTAGCTGCTACTGAATATGCATACTACACGGGAATATCTTTTCCTTCGGGAAACTTCAACAACTGTTTAAACTAATAATTCTCTAATTCTAGCAGAAGCAACAATAGCCTAAAGGATTTCTCTGCAGCAGTGTGCAGTGACGGACATACCGAAAACCTGTAGTAGTGCAGTGGGCATGGCATGGGAGCTACAGGAGAGGTCTGGATCTCACCTCTTTGGGGGCAGAGGGCTGTCACTTAGGGCTACCACACTCAATACTCACAGCCCAAAATTCAATCCCATCCCTCAAAACATCTAAGCATCTTCATCTTCTACTGACTTCAGTATGGGATGAAGATGTTTGGGAGGAATGAGCTTTGCAAAGTCCAATGATTTCACAGCAACTGAAGTTATCCACAATATTAAATGCAACTTGGGTAAGAGTGTTCACACTGGCTATGGATTATCTCCATGAACAGATGCAGCTGGAGAGCTAATTAATAATGGCAGTACTGTATCAGTTCTGCATATAAATGCTTTTCTTCTCAATGTAACATTCCTCTGCTACACCAATATATTTGTACTCAAGTCCATCACACACAGGAAATGTGCACGTGGGCCTTGTCAGACCAGGCAGAATTAAGAAACTTGTCAACTTTCCAGTCCATAATTTGGAAAATAAAATACCCTCTTTGTTAGAGCTAAGGAGCTTTGATCACTTTGATCCTATTAAAAATCTAATGCGTATTATGCTCTGAATTACTGCTAGTAATTCCTCTTCCAAATGACTTTTAGATTATTGCATGTGTGATTTATAATCACCTCTCACTGATGACAAAGGACTTAGGAAAAACTGCAGTAAAAGATAAAATGCACATGGAGGTAAAGAATTAGGTTGCCATAATACAAGAAACACTAAGTATCATAAATGTGCTAACAACAAAATCCACATTCTGAAAGTAGTGTTTTGAGAGTGAAGAGGTAGTCTTATCGCCAAAGGCAAGTCTTCCTCCTATTCTGTCTCATCAGTTTCATACATGTATTGATAAGTATTGATATACAAGTATTTCCTCCCATAAAAACTTCTCTTGCAAGAGTCTCTGCACCTCAGATTTTTGAGGGATGCTGGTGCCCATGAACTTCCAGGCAATAAATTCACTACATGAGCTGACTGAAAAATAAAACTAAATCTGTGTAACTGCACTTTCCACACACTCTAGGATGACAGTTGTCTCTGTACAACAAAAATTATATGAAATTACTTTCTTAATGTTGCATTAAACTGTATTACTACCTAGAAAAAATAATTCATTAAATACAAGTAGAAGCCTACAAGAATGAAAATGGAGGGAAAAAAATCCCTAGAAAATCACTGTCATCTGCTGTTACACAGCTATGATCCTCTTAAAAAGTGCCAGACAATGGCAAAAAATGGGGAAAGGGAGGCAAAGCCTTCCGTAGGCACATGTGCTTGTGAATAGACAGCTTTTCCACACAGAGGGGTTTATTCAGTGTACAGTCCTAAAGCTCAAGTTTGTGTATAGCCTTCTAAAATTTGACTGGTGTAGTTGTGAATTAGCCTGAGAATCTTTACAATGTTCTTAAATTGTTTTGGTGGCCAGGACTCCCCAGCCAGTGAAACTTTCTCAAGAGCTCTTTTAGTAACTCCCACACTTCCCATTGACTTAGTAGAATCCTCAATTTCTGACAGCCAATGATTATTTCAGCCATTAATCAATCTAACTTCTTTTAAGTGAAGAGTTGGCTACCTCTGGCTTAGATTACTTCAGAGTAAAGCTCTTGTATTTGTTTCAGACTTGAAAAAGTCCTAAGAAGTGACTTGAATTTTGTAGGCTGAGTTAAGAAACAAAGCATATGGCACATACAGTATCACTGAACAATATTCACAATAAAAGGTGTCAGAATGCTACCTGTACCTCTGGGTGGAGTTAGTTCAATCATGTTAATTTCACAGAAACCAACAGGGAAAATAGAAGGGGAAGTGGCATGGTAACAAAACCAATCAGACCCATCAGCTGCTTCTGAGCCATCAATCCCAATCATAAGATAGCCATCTGCTAACACCTTGGTAAAGAGAAACAAAATTCCACATTAAATACCTTGGATGAGAAAGCTAGAAAGAAAGCATGCCATGTTTCAAGAGTGAAAGCAGCTCAATAATAGTGGAAGCACACTTAAAAGTACATTCCATTATAACAAAACCCCTCCAAAGCATACCTGTCTCCAGGACTATGAATACAACTGTTACATGTACCTTTGATAATCGCAAAGTTATGAGAGCAACATTTTCTTTTTCTGATCTCTAGTTTATTTTTCTTGTGAACATCAGCTCTAATTCTAAAGCTTTATAACTCAGTCTGCTTCTCAGCTTGCAAGGATACTCGGTGCACCTTTCCTCACTGGAAAGGTTAAACAATACAGCTAAGATGCTTTTTACATTTTCTCTTTTAAAGCAGATTTCACATGGATTGGCTCCCTTTCAAACAAGCCAAGAAAGAAGGACAGCCTTAAAATATTTTCATAGACTTCTGCAAGTCAGCAAGATGAGGTTTGGTATTGAACAGTTGCAAAACACTCGGTATAATTAGCAGAATATTTTCTTGCAAATTCATCTCACAAACATATTCTAATTAAAGGCAAGACTGAATTTCCAGAGATTGAAGTCAAATTTACATGAGCAGATTTTCATGGCAGTTGTATATAAACAATTGATAGACATACCCCACTCACTGTGTGAATGAACTCCACTAATTTTGGTTTTGAACTTCTTGTTTCAAGCCTGAATAAAAGTTAGGGAAAAAGAATCCCTCTCTGCCTCCCCAAATTGCACATTTGCTTTCTTACCTTTCTGACAGTTGCCACACATATTGCTGAAAGGTTTAGGGGGTCTATCGCTTCCAATTTCATTCCTTCTTTAAACCACTCTCCAGCTGCATCAACCTCTTTTACCTAAAGCATCATGGAACAGCAACAGAAACAAAGAATTTAATGAGAATTTAATGAACAAAACATACCCCCACACTGCCAAAGCAACAGACTGAAATATCTGTTCTACCATCTCTGTTTATATCAATGAGGTCAGACTGGATAATAAAAGCAGAAATGCTTGTGCTGGGCCAGAATGTAAATAGAGTTTCAGGTCTGGTTTACACACAGCCAGAACTAAAAGTCCTCAATCAACTCTGCAAAGAGTGTTCTAGCTACTGAACTCACCTTCATAAATAACTGTGGGGGTGCATCAAAATGTCCATCTTGTTTCTTCGTAATATCTACAAGGAATAATAATAATAACAATAATATTAATACTATAATATTGTTCAGAAGTTTTGTTCACAGAGCAAACAATATGTTTTTCTGAATATGTTAACCAATAGCACACAATCACTGGTGTGGGAGGCCTACAATTTATAGTAACTACCACAAAAATCAGAAGGACATAATCCATCCATTTTCCTTGCTGACTTCAACCTGAGCTGCCTCTATAACAGAAAAACATCATTTATGGAAAATCCCAATATCCAGTACTTCCAAGACCATTTGATTATGTCACAAAATTGATGAAAGTATTACATAGAAGCTTTTACAAAAAAAGTGCAGGTAAACTACTTTGCACTATGCTATGACAGAAAATTACATTTATATATACATTTAAATAGTTACATATAATCACTTTAAGTACAAATCTATACGTATACGTGTATCTCTATCTATCTGTTTATAAATGGTTTCAGTGAAAGTTGAAGCATTAAGAAAACTGAAGACCCTTCCCTGAAGGGAAGCTTTGTGGAATGCTTTACAGAAATTCTGTCTCTGACAAGGGATACCAGCTCAAAGGAACAGAGAAGTAACAAAAACCAAGACTTTTTTTTTTTTGTTTAGAAGTTGTAATTATTTCAATTTACAACCGCTTTTGTATTTTACGTAGCAAAGGCCTTAAGTGTGTCTCTTCTATCGAACTGTCATTTCACCTTCCCAGCCCATTCCCTAATGCCCTCTAAATCACATAAATACTGCAATATAAAATATTAGGCAGTCTTTAAACTTACAAGTAAATAGGAATTCTGTATCTACGAGGATATTTGTCCATGTTGTATTGTACAAAAAAGGAGTTAGATGTGAAGAAACTAGGAGTTTGCAGAGCAGGGCTGTAATTCCAGTTATCAGCATGAAAAGTGAAGTTTACTGTGCTTGAATTGTGCAGTTAAAGGTTTTTCTGCCTCCAGTTTGCTGACCTCTGCTTATTATTTAATTTCCTAAACACTACAAATCAACCCAAAAGTTATTGTGGCTTTTCCACTGCTGTATAATATGTTAATTATAATTTTAACTGAAATTCCTGAGTGTAATAAAATTGCTAAAACCCCTGGGCTACATTACGTAACATTTTTAAATACCATTATTCAAGTTAGTTTGATTAATTGTATAAAGCAACAGAACTGCTTAAGCCAACATTGCCCACAAACACCTCTAACCCAAACCAAACTTACCAGATCTTTTGAACCTGTGTCCTATACTTCGAGACCAGCCAATATGATGAATGAGTGGGCTGTACATATGGCACCAGAAGTCATCAGTTTTGTCCTCACTCTCTTCATAGACCAACCTCAGGCGACCCCCAATGACACTTTCTACCACGGCCACCCTTGTCCGGCAGAGGTGGGTCTTGTCCACTACTTCTACCCTCATGGAAGTTTTGAATGGGTACTGCATACTCTCAGATACCTTGAAGCAACACAAAACACATTCTGTAAGAATATCCCCCGGTTTTCCACTACCTGCCTATTATAGCATAGTATTGATGCACCTGTCACTTAATTGAAGCACTTGCTAATCAACCTGGAGAAATGACACGGATTATTTCTCTTCTATTTCATTGTAACAAAATATTTCAGAAAACTAAGAATAGATCCTACAATGTTTCAATTAATTGTCATCCCTTAAGATGAGATACAATTCTCACATAACTTCAAGGCATTTTCCACTGACAAAAATGAGTGTTTGCTCAGTTGTTAACAATGGGTGAAGTTACCTTGAGAAACAACTTCAACAAGATAAACCTCAAGATTTTTTGGTCTTGCTTTGTCATCCACTCAAAATACAACATTTTAAAAACAGCATTAAAACAATTCATTTTAAGGCATGGAAAACAAACCTGCAACATAATCAAAGCTGGACATTTACAAAAGCATTTCTTCAAAATACACAAAAAAAAAAAGAAACAGATGTTAATCTGCTTTGTGAAAACAGACTGTATTTAAAAATCAGTATCTGTCACTTGCCATTTTCATTACCAACTCCCCAAAGGACTGAGATCTTGCCAATTTAATTTGTCTTCTAACTGAGCCAACTTTAAAATAAAAATTAACAACTGCAGAAAGGCTTTTTGGTTGTTTTTTAAAGATTACATACAGTGTAAAACAAGAAATTAAGTCTCATATTTCTCCTGAGAACTATATGCACCATCATCACACAACACTGGTAAGTAAACTTACTATACAGCAGCTGCCACACCTAAAGACATGACTAAGACAGAAAGAAACCTAGTCCAGAGTAGGAAGAAAATATTAAGATTTAAAAATATGATCTTTATTTCTTCTACATACATGCTATAGTAACATATTTTGTTCAGTTTGTTGAAATAATACGTGATAAAAATCATTCCTCAATTAGAAAAATCAGTTTTCATTTTTCTTACATATGACAGGGTAACTCATGAGCACTTCTGGGTTTTCTGTGGGTTTTTTTTTTTAATGGGGTAATTTAAAATTGACTAACTAGTTTTTATAGAAAGCTATTCTTTCTAGAACAAACAGTTTTCCAAACACATACTGACAAATGTGGACATAACTGGAGAAGGGATTCCAAGGAAAACTGTATCTAAGGAAAGAAACTACTCTATCTCCTTCCTTGCAAGAGAAGCTAATGTGCCCCTGTAAAATATTTCAATTTTTCACACTGCTGCAGTTTTCTTTATAGAACATCATTTATATTGCATCAACCTTACCTTCTGAGAAAAGTCAGGAGGAAGTGTTTTGGCACCAGTAAGTCGCTTCACTAGAAAAGCTTTCCAGTTTGTGTATTTGTGTTGGATGGCTGTTGCAAATGAAAGGGAAAAAATAAGCCACTGATTTTTACTTGTGTGCATTAGAGACAATATTAGTGTCTGGAATACGTAAAGAAAAAATCCCAGATCATTATTAAAAGCCCTAGATGACAATAATGACAAAAAGCCTCTTTAGAGAATGAATGTTTAAGATGAAGTTAATGGGCCAGGATAGACAATTTAATAACAAAGTATAAATAAAATCAGTGCACTTTCCCATCACTGATTAGCCAACTGCTGCCACCTCAGTCTTAAAAACTTTGAGTTGCATCAGATGGGCTACTCCAAGAAATCCTTTCAGCATAGTCAAGCTCTTATTTCTCCGAAGGTTAAAATTATTCATTCATTCATCACTGTTCAAAGAGTTATGGTAAAAGACTACTTTGATATCTGGACCATGAGCAAATTTAGTTTAATATAGAGACTCTGAAATCAGTCAAGAAGGCTACTATTTACATACTTCGAGGAGGAACTAAGGGCTTCCCACTGGTTGCGCACCAACCAACTGGGTGGATGTCAGACCCACAAATGTTACACCAGAAGTCAAGACTTGAATCATTCTCAAAGCCTTCATATCTCAGCAGAGCATTGTAGCCTGAAAGAAAGCATTTTGAAAAATACAAGAATGAAACAAGAATATTTCTTGACCAATCATCATGTACATTACATTGGTTTTCTAAATGTAATTTTTAATAGCAAGTTTTTTTAAGGCCCATTTCTGGATGCTATTAATGCACAGTATGAATTACTTTGATAAATGTGTACGTATCATCATGTAAGTCAATTTAAATAAAATTAAAATTGTTGAACTATAAACCTTTAGAAGTTGTACATAAGAGGACAAAATTAATTACACACAGTATCTGCTTCTTCATATCTTAGATCTGTGACCTTGAATTTCTAACTTTTTACCAAGAAAAGTGATTTGTATGAGGCTTCTTGACAGCTCTTATACAGTCTCCTATCTGCTTTGCACTGCTCTTTCTGCACTGAGGCAGTATTAAAAAAACCAAACCAAGGACAGACATTCTAAAGCATTACAGCAGCCAGTGTAGAAGAGTGACAGCACTACAATGTGTGACCTACAGACACAACTCTGCCAACCTGACCAATGTCAGCATTACTCTCACCAGGTGATCACTGAGTAAAGTATTGGATCCCTTCACACAATTATTTTGATTATTTTAATTTCAACTAAAACACATTTACCTGCTAATTTTACAATTCCAGCTATCCAGAAGACTTTGGTAGGTAGACTGCAGTCAGTGTTTGGAACCTCCACTCGCACTCCTTCTGCAATATCACCCCAGCAAGTCCCCATGGGTGCCTATCAAGGTCGGTGTTAAAGACATCAGCTCACCGTGTAAAAATATTATTTTTTTGTTATCTCAGTGTTCTACAAGCAACTTAAAAAGACAAAACAGTCAATATACATATAACAAACATATGGTTAGAAACCACTGTTTCTGTGAGAACCTACTGTGGTTTTGATTTGATGACTATGCGTAATATTGTAATTGTGTCCAATTATTCCTGTGTATTTACTAAAAAACCTATACCATTTGAAGTTCAAACAACAGTTAAGCACAAGTACAAACTGTATATTCTCAAAGGTCAGTTTTATTCTATGATGTTTCAATTAGGAAGAAACTATTGATGTTAGTAAGAATGGCAGAAATTGCTATGCAATTCTACTTGCAAGAAAATCATGCTACCTGTAGCACAGACATCGAAATCTTTAAATCCTGCAAGGCAGGCATGCTGCTGGAAGAATGGCTAAAAATTATTTCTTTAATCTGTTCTGATGATTTATTATGGTGGGGTTTATCACCCACGGGTTCACATCCTCTCAGAGGAATATGCTTTCACATCACCTGCAAGTGATCACTCCACAGAGCAGGCAAAAAGAACAGAAGGCTCTGAGTGGCACCTTTTTAATGAACACCCAGAAAGAAAGGCACAGCAAGATCCCTCACACTGTCCCATGTGAGGAATATGTTAGGAACAAGAAGGAATTTCCGCCTGATGAGCTCATAAGGGTTTGCAAGGCTGATGATAGAAAATTACATTTAGTTTGCTATCTCCAGAAGAACATGTAATGGAAGTATGCCAATTTTTATTCCTGAAGCCTGGTCTCTTCATATTCTGCTATGTCCCATCTACACCAGTCTAAACAACAGAGCTCTCTTCAGCCAATTGGCAGCCAGAGAAAAATCCAACTGAAAAGATGATGGCTTATTTTCACACACAAAATACACATATACAACTTAAATCCCATCCCATGCTCATTACCCTCTCTAGATTAACATGTGTTGGCTTTTGAATTGAATTGGGGAAATAAACTTTTCAAACAGCATATTTTATCATATTTTATCAAGTCTTGTTGCCTGTATAGTGATACAGATGAGGCCAAACAATCAAAAATAGCAGTGCTGAATCATTTCATAATCCAGCCTCACTCAATTGAAGTACATTTTACTGGCTGCTCATCTATTCAGTTGTTTCAGAGAGAAGAGTGTATCAAAACACTTCTCCTGACATCAACCTATAACAGAAATTTCATTTCTAGAGCATGGATTGGTATAGACGGAAATAGCAGAAAGTTAAATTTGTCCTTGTCTGTGAAAACATTGGTTCTGCTAGTTCTCCTACACCAATCCATATGGCTCCCCTTTCAAGAAGGAAGCCATCCTGTGCAGCATCACTGCTGAAATGTCAGACAATGGTACTGTCCTGAGGCATGGTTTACAGCACACATGCTACACTGCACCATCTTAGTCTCCTTCACTCATTAGGGATATTCTTGCAGCAGGAAGACCTGGATAAACCAGGTCTGTGACAGCCATATTCCTTCATCTCTCCTCTGTCTCATCTGATTAATCAATCAGTGTTTGAAGAGTGCTTTTAAAAACTAAAAACGCACTAGAGAAGTGTTAAGTCTTACTTATCTGCTGGCTGGAAGGTGACTGCAGTCTGGATTGGCATAGTGTGAACTAGCAGAACCATCATTTACAGGTAAGAACAAATTTACCTTTCAAACTCATGACGAAGAGATCCACTTCACATCACTCCCAAACAAGGAAGAGCTGGTTCCTGGCTTCCTGCTCCGGGACATGACCTGGGAGGAGTCTATCTGTGAGCACCAAGGGCCTTCTCTGCAAGGTAAGGTGCAGTCAGGAAGGGCCTGTTTGACAGGAGCACCTAAAGGCCAAGTATTCCCACATACGCACCTGAACAAAGAGCTCACGTGGCTTAAATAAGTGGTTTCTAAAGTTTTGGATGGCATCAATACTGCCATGATTCCAGACATTAAATTAAATCACGATTTTAATGGCAAATCCCGATGGTGATGCTACCAATTCCATCAGTAGCACAGTGATGTTACCAGTTCCTGAATTTTATGGAATGCTGAAACCTTGTGTGTGAGCAGTGCCCCAACAACAGGTAATGCCAGCGGAGAAAACATGCAAAAGAGTTTAAACAAAAACCTTCAAAGTAGAGCACTGCCACCCAGTGTAGCATCCTGGAAATGCTCCCTTAAATCACTGGATATATTAAATCACACAAGAAACCAAGAGAATGAAAATATTTCAGCTCAGAATAAAATTCAGCTGGAAGAAAGAAATTCAGGAAATGTGCCTCTCACTAGCAACAGAGTGAAAATAAATAATTGCTCTTAATTGTGCAAAAAATTGTCCAGTAAGTAGTACTGAAAAACAACTCAACCACTGCAATTTGCTTTCAGTTGTAGGAATCATTTGAACTAATTTGAACTAATAAAAGCAACTCAGAAAAGAGTTTAGTGGAGAGAAGGTGGAATGCAGGTCAGCAATAAGTATTTGACTAAGCTCAATAACTCAATATTAAATATATAACTCAATATTAAAAACATTAAATTGAGGTTTTTTCCTTGCAGCAGCTACTGCTGTGTGCCTGATTAATACAATTTGACAAAATAAAAAAAGAGGCTGCAAGGTGCACAAACAGGAATTCTGGCATTGTCATGGGCTCCCTGTAGGACGTAAAACAAAGCAGTTCCCTGCTTCAGTTTACTGAACACTGTAGTCATGGGCATGGCCACACTATTGCTACTGAATTTCATTAGTGTAACTCAACACTCTATCTGAAATACAGGTAACATGGAAGCAAAAAAGCACATCAAAAAACTTCGAAATTAATTCTTATCATAAAGAGAAAGAGAGAAAACTTCCCAAGATTTAGATACTTCTATTCTAAAATGTAACTATTTTACATTGAAGAAGAAATAACTTCCCAGGGGAAAACAAAAAAAAAACCAAAAAAAAAAAAACCAAAAAAAAAAAAAAAACCAACCCAGAAAAACTGACTTGTGAAAAGTACATCAGACCTGAGACACTGAAGTATGCCAGGTTATTAGAAAAAATAATTAAAAGGTAAATCTCACATCTCATAATTCACTTAAATTTTCCTTAATATTGATCCTGTTGTTCCCTATCAAATACCCATACAGATATAGCCAGTATAACCAATAAATTCAATATATTTTATTGAATAATGAATTTAAGGGAAGATTTGTCATGATTTTACTGTCAGTTCAAAACTTCAGTCTTGAACAGAATAAGTTTTACGTATTCCATCACACACATACAGGCGTATGAAATCCATAACTGGATGGTAAACACCAACTAATACAAACTTTTACGAATCAAAGCAATACAGTACACAGAAAACAGCAATCTTTCCAGAAAAGCAAAAAGAATACTATTAAATTATCAATGGAGTGGGACAAAGAGAAGGATCTAGCAAAAGAGCACTGATGTGTTTTTCAGATTCTGACTGGTTTAAAGAATGTATTTTTCAGAGAAATAATTACAGTGAAGTTAAAGGCAAATCATATCCTTATAACACTAACTCATATCCACCAAAGAAGTAGAAATCTCTAAAGAAAACTGTAGGATTTGCAGTTTACTTGTATGAAGAAGGAAAATGAGGACAGAAAAGAAACAACTTTCAGGCTACTTGGTAGCACTGTTGCTATTATCTTGGGAAAATTTTGGAGGTACAGTGTGACTATGAGTGTGGCCTTGGTTCACATTTTTGGGGCACTGTGCAGCTGAATGAATGAAGCAGTGAGAAAGGAAGATACAACAACTTTTAATAAAATGTAACACTGGAGCATAATTTACAAGTGACCTGACAATTGCAGCTGTCTCTAATAGAGAATGCCACCCATCCTGAGACATTTGTAGATACAGTAGCACAGCCCATGTTATCAAACTCTATTTTTTGATATGAACCTATGAAATCACTCACTACATGTACACAGCTGTGAAAGCAAAGTGCAAACATGCTGACTCAAACATGCGGAATTTGATACAAATTCTCCAAGTTCTCGTAATGCAAGGCTCTGTTCTGGGCAGTAGCTGAGGCCTCTGAGCATAAAGGGTACTATTGACAAAGTGTCAACTGCCAGAAGCCCTCAACTCCCACTGGTTTATGAGCTGAGAGGGCCCAGCAGGAATTCCTGAGCTGGAGAGAAAAATATGTCTCTTGTGTCTCATGGACAACTTCCATGATGCAAAATGTTTGTTTTGATTACAACTTTCAGCACATAATTTTGAGCAAATACTTCAACTCCTCAAATTAAAAAAAAAGCTTCTGTCAAAGCTTTTACTTAAGAGACAGAAAGTATCGACAATATTTTGTCAGTCTAATGCCTAATTACTGGAATTTTACAAACACATTAAAGACAGATGATGCTAAATTTTCTCCCCACTCCCTAATTTCTTCAGTCATTAAAGAATGTCTTTTTCTCTGAAACTTTTTAAACTCTAAAACAAAGAAAACTAACTTTTTAAATTTTAGATTTCTAAACGGCCTTCATTTTCCCCCACACTAGACTACCTGGCAGCACAATAGACAGGGAGAATCAGAGTAAAAATTAGGAAAGAAAACCCCAAATCTAAATATGTAACAAAATGATCAGTCCCACACAATGGAACAAGCCTGACTTAATCTAAAAAGCCTTTTGTAACTGTTTTCAGTACAACTTGACTTGGTTTGTTACTCTGCAGTACATGGGACGATTTTGTGACTTGAACATAAGAAAAACAATTCTTAAGTATGTAAGAGCCTTCCTTTTTATGAGAGAGTATGTATGATGAAAGTAACTGATGGTGTTCAGAATGGTTTTAGAGGACAGATAAATTATCTAAAAAGTAGTCATACTCAGTTATATTTCACAGATCATGAAAAATATTTGGATATGAATGTTTTGGAAGAATGAATTCAAGAACTTCCACAGACTCACTCATACACACAGAGAAGTACAAACTGAGAAATACTCACATGTTTAAAGCAGGTAACAGGAGCTGCTGTAAAGCTATTACTATTGATGTAGTTACCCCAGCTGAAACCTTCCACAGGGACAGCTGCTAAGGGAAAGTTATTTTAGTTAGAAAGCTGCTACTAAGTACAAATATTCCAGTGTTTTTGTCTCAGCTCTGTTTATATGCTGTTACCTGCTTTTGTCTTTGCCTGGTTTTGTAAAGTTGCTTGGTACTGGGCATATGCTGCTAATTTAGCCACTAAGGGCTGTTTTTGTAGAACTTTAGCCTTCTTTGTTGGGGGCTTACCCTAAAAAAACAAAACCAAAAAACAACCCAAGTAAATAACATCTTTCCAAACCCCCATCAGGAAATTTCCACAGGTCTGCAGCTATCTCTGGCAGATTTAAACTAAAATTAGAAACATACAGAGGCTAAGTATCACACAATTACATGTATCATAAAATAAACACAAAAACCAGTAGTAAGGAGTGTCCAAAAGATGACTTTTGTACTCCTATCCCAACTTCAACAGCATTATAGATTCACTCTTGTTTACCTGAAAAAAAGATATCTCTTAAAAGCAGGTCAAAATGAAGAACTTTTAATCTAACTTATAACAATGCAATTTCTTGGCATTTGTTGCAATGAATTCAAGACAGGGTATAATGATATTTCTTGACATTTCTCTGTCTTTTCTTGAATATTATAAACAGTCCTGGATGATTATTTGGTTAATACTTTAATACTTTAAGTCAACGGACATATACCTGTTTTGCAACTCTACAAAGAAAACCCTCAACCCCAAGAAACTGATCTTAAAACATGCATCCACCTGTACAAATACTCAATTTCACCACCACAGATGACAGAAAGGATGTAAAGAAAATGGTGTCTGTACCGCTACCTGAAGCCTGGCCAGAATGCTGGCCTTCTTGGAGTTGGAGGAGTAGCTTCTGGAGCAAGACACGCTGCAGAAGCGCTTGGTTTTAGAGTAAAAAGCGTCCCGGACACCAACCATGCCACACATCTCACATGTAGCTAATCAGAGGAGAGAAAAATAACCCCACAATGTTAGGAAGTGTAGTTAAAAACACAGGAAAAATTCAGAAAGAAGAGGACACAATTAAGGTCCTAGAGGTGGTACCATCAAACAGTTTCTGAGGGTTTGACCCCAAAGAAAATTGCACAGGAAAAAAAATTTAAAAGACCAGCACTAATACCAGTGAAACACCAAGAACCTCAAGTACACTGGTGAAACAGTCAATCTTTCTGCTCCCTATTAATTTCACCCCCAGTGCAAGTGAATGACCCAGCTAAATCAACTCAAGCCAATTTTTTTTCACTGTTCTCAAGAAAGTATCTGCTTTGAATCTGGGTCTGCCAATCTTGATTTCCTCTAAATATTGAATACTTCCAACCTGAAATAAAACCAGATCTCTTGCTTGATTCATAAATTAGTATATCCCAAGTACGCCAGCCCACCAATGTGTTTTTCTGGCTAGAATCATGTTTCAGAGGTGGACAGCATCACCCACAGCGTATTCCATGATGAGTAAGACTCAGAGAGCAACTAATGCCAGTGAGACAATACCCAAATTCTGCCCAGAGAGAGCTCTACACTAATCACTAGGATTTCACATAAAATAATTTTCCCTGATAACAAAAGAAATCTCCCCTTTTAAATTTATTTCCCTAATATCTTCCAGTTCACAGCTAAGGAGGAGTGAATAGGTAATGTTCACAGTAATGAAGTTTCCCTAGTATAGAAACAAACTGTATATGTAACATAAAGGGCAGAGAGAAAATATGCCCTGGCACAGAGAGAACACACTGTCATTGTCCTCAAAGCTCCAAGAATAAAACCAATGCACATGAGAACACATACATGCATGTGCAGAGACAACACATTTGACAGGAGGGCAGATGTTCCTATACTATTTCTTCCCTGTCAGTAGGATTCAAACCCTCTTTTATTTCAGTTTAGCACAACCCAAACAACTCCCCCTCCCAAAACCAACCAATCCCAACCCTTTAGCTGCTTTGGTCCCTCTTCCCAGCCTTTGGGATGGGACCCTCACAACCCAGCACAGGCTAAAACCCATCAGTATGCAACTCCTTGCACTCACACAGCACATACTTACCCATGCCAGATTTGCCATCTGGGTAAGTATAAACTTGCCCATTGTTCTTGATAATTGGGAGACTGGATGGCAAAGGAGCAACCTCCTCCTCACTTTCATCTGAGCTGGAGCTGCTGCTGGTGTCCTCACTACAACTATCATAACCGTCAAACATCCCGAACGAGTCTCGGCGTTTCCTTTCCGCTCGGGAACTATGTTCTGTCTAAAAATTAAAAATAACCAAACAACAAAAAACCAAAGAATAGCAGAATGTTCTGAATGCAAAGATTTCAAAGTCAAAGTTTCACAGGTCAGTCTTCAAAAGCAGGTATTTTAAGGCACTACTGTATTAGCACAGACATGAGCCATGTATTGCCAATTACATGAGCACTGATACAATCAAAAGTTACCAATTTTTGGTGTTGTGATGTACAGGAAGAAAAAAAATCTATCTCATGATCCAATGAGAATACACAGGAGCCATCCATACATTCAATTTCCTTGGTCTCTTTAGAGTTCATTAAGCCTGACATGCTGACAGCCACACGGCTATTATAAGCAAATGAGCACATTCCAGATGGCTGCAGCCAATTCCACTAAAATTCATTCATTTGTGAAAGCTGGGCAGAAAAAAGACAGTTCAATCAAGAGGGCACTTATACCACTGGAACAGGAATGAGAGGCTCTCTGCTCCCATTGGCTTGTGGGGTTATACATGAATCACTCAGCTCCCCTATGAGTCTGACTCCCATGTGAAGCAGGAGCACCTCTCCAGCTCACAGGGCTGTTCTGAGAATTAATACATTAACCATTATAACAGCTCAGTTACTATGGCAATAGGGTCTGAACAAATGCTGAAAGAGAGAAAGGTGACTAATTTGCCACTGTCATAGAAAAAACTTGTTACGTAATTGTTTCTCTATAATCAAAAAATCTGAAGTAGGATAAAACCACACAATTTTGAAGGCATGACAGTTAACCAATTTTCAGCAAAGACATTAAAGAAGCAAGAGATTAACTGATGTACTTTTTCTGAGGCACATCTACCACATGCATTTTGATACAGTGACAATTTTCACTTATTAATATCTTACACAGCTCTACTGAAACAAGGCTACTCCCATGTAAGCTGCCCTCATTAAGCTAAAAAATATTTTATGTTTCATATTATTTCCATAATCTTAAACAGTATCTACTAAGTTTGAGAGGAAACAAATAAAGAGAAAACTAAGAAATTCTACAATAAAAGCTCAAGTCAGGGGAATAAAGTACAGACAAGAAAACAAAAGAAAAATTAAGAAAGCTTTTGGCTCAACTTCCTTTTCTAAGAGCTAAATTTATTTAAAAGTTAGTGTAGACAAAAAAGTAATGTGATTGGGGTTTTCCTTCTGAAATTGCATTTGGATTCATAGCTTCAAGATTTTGTCACAATTGCCCAAACCCCTGTCCTAGAGCATATGCCTGAACATGCTTATGGTTAGATCTCACCCAAGCCTTTATTATATTATATTCTCCTTTGCAAACTACATAAATCTTATTATGGAAGAATTTCCTAATAGATACGAGGGAAAACTGATTTCCACACTGACCAAATCCTAGCATACAATTACTAAAAAAAAATATTCCCCAAAAACCCAGTAAGCACAAAATGTCATGCAATAAGGCAAACACTTTTAACACACTTACAGCAGTTCTGAAAAATACAAAATAAATCAGTGTAATGTTAATTATGAATATACTCCTCAGCCAAAAAAATAGAATTGTATTAAATCAAATCAAATTTAGGATAGGGCACAACCTGACAACTTTCTCAAGGCACTGAAACCAGCAATCAGGGTGCCTGTGGGATTGAGTAAACACTGAGCCATGATAGACAAAGCCCAGCCCTGATCCATGCTGGCAGCAGTGTCACCTGTCCTATCTGCCACCAACATGCATGACCAGTGACTTGTTTGTGTGTGCACATGTGTGCAGCTAAAGGCAGAAGCTGAGCACAACGCTGCCATGGCTACAGCGTCCTGCCAACACTGCCAGGAATTTTCAGAGCAGAAGATGAAAACTAGTCATCTTCTTCAAGATTTCAGGAGCTCTTTAATTTCTCACAGTATTTAAGTTCTCTCGACCACAGTCTGCTAAGATATAGTGTGAATCCATATGAACCATTCCCAGCAGTACTATCAAGAGCACTATGATGCTTAGAGGATTTTATGGACAGATACTCATGGTGTTTCAGAGCCCAGGGAAGGATCTCTCTCTTCATGCCCTCATCCTCTTTAAGTCAACTGGTCTGATTTCACTAAGAGATTAGGGTCTCATCCCATACCAAGGTAAGATTCTATGTCTTCAGCTGCCTTATGGAGGCTGCAGTACAAGCCAGTCTCAGGATATCCCCTTCCCACTCTAGACTTGAGAACCTGGACCTATAGGGTGGTAACTTTGCTCAGTGGTCTGCTGGCAGTGGTCTGAAATGCTGCTGCGGCTCAGAAGGAATTGAAGTGCAGCTCATTTCCAGTCCCTCCAGCTCCCCATGCCAGCTCTGCTCCCACTGCTAGGGAACTTGAAAGAAAATCCAGGAAGCTGGGGGCAAGGCAAAGAACCAGAAGCTGAAGCACAGGGCAAGGTGACCACCACAACAGTGCATTTGGGTCTTTCTGCTGCTCTTTTGCATCACTTCCATTTAGAATCTCAAAAGTACTGCTAAGCTCTCTCTGCCAAAATATCCACAGATGGGATGGAAAACAGTTTCTCTTTGTAAATGGAAAGTTGGGCACCCAATTAGGAAAAATCATTCATCAGCATAATACCATTTCAAAAATAGCAATCATCAAATTTTTGAGTTTAACTGCCCTGTCAAAACAAATCCCGTGTATCACCTTTCCATTTACTTAACATTCAGCCAAATGGTTCCAACTCAAAATCACTGAACATCAAATCTGCAATTCAAATCAGCAGCTTTGCTTACAATTAAAAAAAATACTTCTGTTTTTATAAAACATTTGTAGCTTTTGCCAGAAGATGACCACATTTGCCAGATAATTTATGCAGGACATTCTTAATGTTAACTTGTAGTTATTACCTGGATTGCAACTGGGGAAACTACTCAAAATGTTCTCAAATGTGCTCAAAAGCACTTCTATTTTGATAATAAACACTACAGAGGTTCTTTTTAATCCATATTGAAACACAGCATTTGTAGAAATAAGTGAACATGAGGAAGCTTTGGCAAACCTTCTTGCAGAATTCAGAAGAACAAAAGAAAAGGGACTCTAACATCTGGAAGCAAAAAAAAGTTGGAGTATTGGTCTGAATTCAAAGGTCAAAGACACATCCTGACAAAAAGGAAAATATATACCTCAAAAAGAATTATAAACAAGATAAAGCAGGAGGTTTGGTATGGCAGCAGCCTGCAATTCCTGCTGAGTTCTTGCTAGTTGGTTCCACCTTTTTCTTTTGAAAATTAAGTACAAAATTTTCCCCTTCCTTATTTTCAAGGGCCTCAATCTTTTTCTAGAAGCTCTCAACCATCTCATCAACAGTTCTTGAAGTGCTGGTGGCCTCTATTACATTATGGTGAGTGTCATAAAATGAGATACCAGGAAATTGGAACCATCTACCTATGCACACATTCTCTGTCCCTTTGTTTTTATGCCTCTTATCTTCGGAAAAGGCAAAAGGAGTACCCAGGAAATGACAGGTCAAAGAGCCTCATCTCATCCCTGCTGAGGTGATGGAACAAGCAACGTTGGAAGTCATTTCTAGGCATGAAGGACAAGCAATTCTTGATGAGTCCTTTTAGGCTCCACAAATTGTCATCTGTGTCATTGCACACCTTGTCTCAAGAACCAGCATCTTCCCACAGCAGCTGCAGGGCCTTGGATTCAAAAGCAGGTGTGCAAAAAAAAAAAAACAGCCCTCAAATCAACATCAAACCAGTTTCCTACTCTTCAAAGCTGGACTTAACACCAAAATTCACACTGAGGAGACTGTGTTTTCCTCAAAACACAACCCAATCAGTGTTCAATTTCTAACAAAACTAGGAGCCACAGATACTGCTTGGAGCAGGAGCCCAGCTTGCTATAATACAGAACCTTGCAGGTGGTTAATGCCAAAAGAGCAGCAGCTTGAGTAACTACTCCACTAATAGAGTCTCTCGGTACATTAGGCAAAAGTAATACACAAACAAAAGAACAAGACAAACTTCCAGGCATTCTGGCTAAGGCTTATTTTCCTAATAAGATTACTGGGTCCTCATCAGAGGTTTTCAATCAGAGCACTGTGAAATCTAGCTCTGGCAAATTACCCTGTACTATTTGCTCGGGGGGGTTTCTTGCATAGTTTTCTTTATTGAAGGGATGGGTGGAGAAAGGAACTCTTAAGAACTGCTTTCTTATTCTGCCCAACTTCCCATTTTCCTGTTCTTCCCCTCCTCCCTGTGAATACTTGACAACAGAGTATTTTTAAGAAATACTCTTAATTAAGCATTACATAAGGCAAATGGTACAAAAAATAAAATAGTTAACGAAACTGGTTTCCCTGAGAGCAGGAAGGCAACTCTAAACGAATAAGAAAATAACCAGTTTCTCACTCTTAACATTCATTTTTATACACACACACACACACATATATATACACATTGAATTTGATCAACACATTATAGCATACATTCTTTGAGTGTAGTATCTACTCTTAAAACACAAAAAAGTGGGCACAAAGGGTGAGCAATCCATGGCAAAACCAAAAACCATTTCATGTTATTTAGACATCGTAAATGTCTAGTACACAAACACATACTCTCAAAATGGCTTTAGTGTCTTGATGAAGACTACGCTCAAGCATTGGCAAAATTTATGCAAAAGAGTTTTGAAGGTAAAAATTTGCAAGAAAAAACACTGCAAGAGGTAACCAAACTTCTTGCTCCCAGGTAAGTGCTGCTGGCCACAGGAGGATGATCCAAAAAAGCCACAGAAAGGTTTCAAACCACTCCAAATGGTTGTTGTTACTTTTGAATCCAATCTGGGGCTTTAATTCAGAATGGCAGCAATATGGAACTTGGAGTACATGAGCTGTAGCTCAGTAAAGGTACACCATCACGCGAACAGAAGCATCACTTCCTATATTCAGTTCCAGCCCCCTCCAAACGGGACAGAACTACAGACAGATGGGATCTGAGGCCAAGGTCAACAGTGAGGTCACCACAACCTTCATGCCAAGGGTCTGTCGTAAGACAGATTTACTTTAATCACATATCTTTAATGGATCCAAAGATATTTCCAAAGTTAGACTTAAATTTGATGCACAGGTTTTGTTTTCAAAAGTTCATTGACCCTTTATGCCACAAACTTAAGTTTCATCTCTGGATGTTAAGGAAACACTACAATAGAACTAATTTATTACAACTCTTCTGAATGCAAATTGGCTAAAATAATTTACAGTAGAATAGTAGCTTGTCCCTGTGGAACTGAAGCCTAACTGTGTCTCAGAACACAAGCAAAAAAGAAAATTCAAACATGGTACCAATTTAAAGAAAACACATTTTCAGGTTTCATTAAAAACAAACAAACAAAAAAGCCCAAAGCTAAACATTTTGGGATTCCTGGAAATCAGAATCAACCAAACTTACTTTTTTGATATAAGCAACTCACCTCTATCTGGAAATGTGCCTTCCACTCTTATTATAAGTAAAATCTCTGCTGGAAAATTACAGAAATGTTTTTTCCTGTCTCTTCATTTGCTATGTATGACAGCATTTTGTCTGAAGCCAGTTTCTGCTGTTTGCCAATGGTTTTGTCCATAGCCTCTTCCCCAGGGGGTTTCACACAAGAGGGGAGACTCTTTCATAAAAAAATATATCACATTAGCAGGAAATTTTGGAGGGGGTGTGATGATTAATACGTGAAATATCTGAGTTTTGATAAAATTAAAAATCCATTACAAACTCCATTACGTTTCTACAAAGCCCTTTCAGGGGTATCCGGAAGAGGCAAATATTTCACTTTAAACACTGGGTTACCACTAAAACAAAAAAACCAAAAACCCAAATAAAATAATAAATTTAAATGTAAAGAACCCCAAAACCACCACCAACCCAAAATCAAAGTCTTCAACACCTGAATTCATTCCACGTGCTCAGAGCCAGGTTCAGCAAGTGATCCCACATGCCCAGAGTGTACCAGCTTACCTGAGAAATGAAGGAATGCGGTAGCGGTTTGCAGAAGATATATGAAAAGCCTTGCAAAATTAAATCAAATTTTAGAAAGTAAGAGAAACAAAACCCAAGGAGAGGCAACTTTTGTGCGTGTTACCACTGCTGCCAGAGGCACCTCGCTCTTTAAGGAACAATGAAAAGAATTCTTACTTCCACTTTGCAATCTTTCTGCATGTGCACAAGCCCACATGTTCTCAAGAACAACACAAACTATTCCTGGGAGACACGATCCCTCTGCATAGTTTCCTATAGCCAATGTTACAAACTTCCTACAAAACGATGCCTAGGCAGAAGGAATGAGTAAAGACAATTAACCTGCCGAGTTCTATTGCCTTCTTAAGGGAATATATTGTTTTAGTTCTTATTAAAGACTCCAGATTAGACTCTCATAGCCTTATTCCATTCAAGTCAAAATCAAACTGTTGAAGACAATAAAAAGGTAAAAGCAGGTCCTCAAACTTGCAAAATAATTTTAATTCAAAATAGAACAGATTGCCCGGCACATTTCAGTTTTGACTAGATTTAAAAAATTGCAACAGTTGCTGGCCACATTTTAAAATAAATTGCTTTTTCATACATAGATTTTTTACCATAATCAACAGATGCTTTGTAGTAGGACTTCCAATTTTCAAGGCCACGCCGGGCAGAAATTGCTATACTTTCAAACATTTCCAGAAAAAATCTGAAAGTGAAACTCATTTCAGGAGTTTACTACTCCTTACAAAGAGAACAAAGTCGCAATATCAGAAGTCATAAAAGTTGCACGGGAGGGGGAAGTGGCCGCAAAGAACCCAAAATTTTCGAAGCGCTGATATTAAAGAAAACACTCCGGTACTTAATATGAGCACGCTGGAAAACCGAAATTTAAAGGCTAGAACTACAGGAGGAAGTTGCTGTAACCCGGCATTACAGCGGAACAGCGGGAGAAGCGGATCCGAACTCGACCGCGAGAAGCTGAAACTTTATTTCGAGGCAGGAGGAAAGAGGGGGAGAAGGACAAACATCGACCCCGCACAGCCAGGCCACAACAAAGGGGCCCAGACGTGCCACCCCTATGTGCCCCGGCCAGACCTCGCCGCGGCTCCGTAGGACCCTCCGCGAGCAGCAGCGCCGGTCCTGCCCCTGGAACCCCCGCCCAGGGCGGGCACAATGCCCCGCACACCGCGGGGCCGCCCCCGCAACACCCGGGGGTGTCCCCAGCTCCCTCCCACACAGTGCGGAGTCACCTCCCCCCGCACGGGCACTGGGGGTCGCTCAGCTCCCGCCCACGGCTCAGCCCACGCCGCTTCCCACCTCAGGCGCTGGGGCTTCCGCGGGGCCGCCGCGGCCGCGCCTCCCGCGGGCTCCGGTACTTACCAGCTCCTTTGTGTCTTCCATCAGGCCCTCATGGGCAGGAGCCGCCTGCTGCCTCTGCGCGCTCGCCCCAGGGGGCTTGGGCGCTGCAGGTGCCCGCGGTCGGGGCCGGGGCCAGCGACGCGTGGGCAGCCCGTGCAGTTTAGCCGCTCCGAGCGCGAAGGACCGTCCAAGACCGACTGCGGCCGCCGGGACATCAACAACACGAGCGAACAGCTGCGCAGGCGCGGGCACGCCCCCGCCAGAATCGGGCTGCGCGGGGCGGCCCCACTGCCATATCCCGCCTACTCTGGGCGAATTCATTCGTTACTGGGGGTGGGCACTCCGCACCAAGGCGGGTGTTGCGGAGGGTAAGAGCAGCCATGTCCGCCAGCGAGTGGCGGTGCGCATGGGATGTCCCGGTGAGGGGCCGATGAGCAGTCAATGAGGGACACGTGTTGCCTCACGGGTCGGAGGATCCCCCCCGCGGTCTCACAGTGGAGTGGTCCAACCGTGGTCGCGTCACATGGAACTAGGGATGGGCGGGGTCGTGAGGGCAAAGGGAGGCGAAGAAAAGAGTCACGTGACCACGGGTGGCCGCCGGGGGAGGGGGCGGGTCGCCAGCATGAACCTATCGCGGGTGGGGGCGGGGCCAGGAGGCCCTCACGTGGCTGGGTGCACTTGTTCCGGTTCTGGGTGTGGTGCGCCATGCGGCGTCCGGCGGCGACCGCGGGGAGGGAGAAGAGAGCGCTAAAAATGGAGAACGGGCCCAGAATGAAGGAGGCGAAGAGAATATCTAAAGCGACCAAAAAGGCGAAACCCAAGCGGGCCGTGAAGCGACTCCTGGCCGTGGCGAATCAGGCGGCGGCCGCCGAGGCGGCGCAGCGCGCCCGCCACCTGAAGGCGCTGAGCTGCGCGTCGGGTGCCGAGCGGGAGCTGGAGGAGCTGGTATTCGGCGACAGCCTCAATGTGGAGGAGAACGAGCTGCTGCGGCGCCTCGCCGGGCCCCGACGGGTACGGCACATCCAGGCCCGGGCCCTGCCTGACCCGACAGCGGCGGCCTCGGAGGGGTTTCGGTGCTCGCTGCGGCCCGTCCGCTCGCTCCCCGGGCTCCGAGCCGTGTTCCTAGTCCCGTTGTTTGCAGGTTACTGCTGCAGAGGGGAAAGGCCTCCTGGAAGAGTCCCGCGATTCGGGGATGGAAAATGAAGCGAAACGTGACTTACTGCCCAAAAAGGCGGTATGGGTGGATGAGGATGATGAAGCCGAGGAAAAGTAAGTTCAGGTTGGGTGATGGAGATTACGTATCACACTTGGGAGTGCGTTTAAGTGGCTTTGGTTTGAACGATCTTTGTGTTCTGTGGTGTTTTTCCCCTCTAGGGTTGATATGACCCATAAGTACAGGAAAGATTTCATGAAAAGTGATGCCGAGACAACACTTTCTAAGAAAAAACTAAAGAAAAGACTTGAGGAACAGTAAGTTTCAGTAATATTTTTGTGGGTGACTATATTGAGATGAGCTCATTAATCTCCAAGGCAGGTGCCAGGAGGATGGTGCCAGACACTTTTCAGTGCTGCCCAGAAAAGGATGAGGAGCAGTGACTATAAACTAAAACACAAAAAGTTCCATCTCAACATGAGGAAGATTTTCTTTTTGTGGAGGGTGCAGAGCACTGGAATAGCTGCTCAGGGAGATTGTGGAGCCTCTCTCTAGAGGTATTCCAAACACACCTGGACATGTTCCCGTGTCACCTGCTCCAGGTGACCCTGCCTTGTTGGGGGGCTTGGACTGGATGATCTCCAGAGGGTTGATCTCCCTTCCAACCCAACAATTTTGTGAGCTAGAATACATTTATGTGACATTCAAAGTCACTTTCTTCTTTATCCAGTGTGCTCATGTGGCCTCTTTAAAGCCAGTGCTTCCTGCAGTATTTGCAGTGTTTTTAAATCACAACTAATACTAAGAATAGTAAATAAAATGTGCATTAGTATTGTCTAGACTCACTTGTTTAATAATTGTATTGAAGTGCCCAAACTAATTTGTCTTCTAGGGAGTTGTGCAAGAAATAGTGAAATCTTAGTTTTTTTAAAAAGAAAATAAAAATTGATTTGTGTTCTAAGTGCAAGTAATCCTGCGAAATTCTGATTGTGCTTCTTCTAAGTACTTAAAACATAGAAGGAAATTACTATCTTACAAAAGTTTTGCGGTTTTTTTTCTCTTCCTTTTTTTCTCATAAGGTTTCAGCAAGCCGTGGGAGGAGTTCCTGCCTGGGCTGATCTAGAAAATAGGAAGAAATCTAAAACGACTTTGAGTGATAGTAAATATGTCCAATACTATTCTGATAAATGTTTCTGTGATTCCCTGTTCAGCTTGCTAGAAGATAATTACTTTTGATGTCTTTTCAGTTTCAGTAGTGTGGTAATATGCTGGATATGTGAGCTTTGTTCCTTCAGTGTGCTTTATTTTAATTAATTTCAGTGAGGAATGTGTTGATTTTGCTGTGGGTGTTTGTGCAATTAGCTGTTTCCATGTGCTTTGGTTTAATGAGGTGATAGTGATGAAGATGATGATCTGCTACGCAGGACTGGCAATTTCATAACAAGCACAGAGTCTCTGCCAGGAGGGATTTTGAAGGTAAAGACAAACCTTATCTTTCCACTTCCATTGGACTTCTGTGCACGCTTTGACTCTTGTGTATAAAATTAGTGATCCTGTGAATTTGTTTCTGTGACTAGAAGCTCTAGAAGATAAGCAAATTGAAAAGTTCACATGAAAGCATGAAACAATAAACCGAGGTGGATTGTTTGACATAAGAATTTTCTGCACTCTCAATAGCATCTTGTAGTAGGATTTTAATTTCTGCAGTGGGAGGATGGAATTCTCCTACAACTTTGAAGCTACTGAAATGATCTTTAAGAAGACAGACTTAAATGAGTATTTCCCACACTGTTTTCTACAGCTATCTAAGATGAGTCAGAATGCAGCTGGTTTTAAACACTCAGTTTTAAAGCAAGTACAAAGGCTGAGTTCAGCCTGTGTTTGCCCTGAATGGGCTGTGCGTGCTCTGCTCACCTCATGCTGCACAAAACTTCATCATAGGGCTTGAAGTCTTGTAGCATAAAGAGTAATTGGCTTTTTATTCAGCACAAGTGATAGTTGGGGTTTTCTTAACTGTCTGATCTGTGTTGTAGATGAGCACCTGCCTTCCTGTAAACCAGGAACGTTTTGCCAATGGAAAACTGGTGACAGTGCAGTTTCATCCTTCAGCTCAAGTGGCGATGACAGCTGGGCATGATCGCTCTGTGTCTTTCTTCCAGGTGCAGAACTTCATTTAGTACTCTGCTAATGGTCACTGACATAGAACCCCTTTTTTAAGTGTACATGAAATAGCCTGGAGTGGTAGACTTTGTTTTTTCTCTTCCTCTGCACACTGGATGTAATGTCTGTGGTTACAATGGAAACTCCTTGGTTAAAGGCATCTTTGAAGGTATTTCCAACTGTGACTTGACACCAAGCACATGCAGAATACTGGCAAACTTCTTGTCTCAGAGTTTTTAGCTGAGGATTTGTGTTTACAAACATTTGGTTTGAAGGTTTGCAGTGATGAGTACTAAGGAGGTTTTTTGTTCCTAAGTTGTTTGGAGAGCCTGTAGTGGGGGGAGCAGCCCACTTTGCTTTGAGACTAAAATTGCAGTGAAATCATGCTGGGGATGGAGAGGCTGTGTGCTGCAGGAGGAAGGTGTTCATCCTGAGACACTGCCCTGCTCCTGAAAACTAAAGATGGTAATTTTATTTAGGCACTTTTAGCATGGCCTAGACACAAGTGGAACGTGATACCCCCACGAGCTGCAAGAAAATCCAAATCAAAGCAGATGTTTCCATTTAGAAAAAGCACAATAGAAGTAATTATTTGAACAAAGCATGGGCAAGATGAGGAAGGGCAAGAGGTGTGAAGTCTATCAGAAAGGCAGGTAGTGCCTGTTACATGAGGTGAGGAGCTAAAAATCAGATCATTTGTAGGAGAGAGGAAGAGTTTAGGGCTTCGCAGTGGTGTACCTCTTACTACTTAAGTTTCAGCTGAGAGGTTGATATGATTTTTCTCTGTAAAAGTATTTGATATATTCCTCAATATGACAACCTGGTTTGTTACTTTATTTTTTCAAGGTGGATGGTGTAAGGAACCCAAAAATACAAAGCATCTATTTAGAGAGTTTTCCAATTTATAAAGCTCATTTCAGTGCGGATGGAGAACAAGTTATAGCCACTGGTACTCATCACAGCATGTTCTTTGTGTATGACATGATAGCTGGGAGTGTCATCCCTATCCCAAAAGTACGAGGTATGTGTTGCAGCTCTGAGTGTCTGGGCACAGCTGAAGCTGTGAGATGGCACATGAATTTGCTTTAACAGGAAATGCAGTGTATTTTTTACTTGTCTTCAAGGAAATAAAGTACCTTTAGTGTTAATTTGTCTGGGATATAAATTATCACACATGAGCAAGGTTGAGTTCAGTTTCTCTGTGACAGCATATTGTAGAAATGAAAAGCTGAAGTGGAGTCAGTCTTAAGTCATATTCATCCTACCTCTAAATGTTGAGGCTGAATAAATTACACCAATTTCAAGTTTCAAATCTCTTTTTAAAGGTGTGGAGGAAAAATTTCTCAGAAACTTTGAACTCTCTCCAGATGGATCATTTATGCTGCTAATTGGAACTTCAGGTTATCTTCATTTGCTGTCCATGAAGGTACTTTCTCTGCATGGGTCATGTAGCTTCACTTCCTTGGTGCCTTTTCCCTTTTGAATCTGCATTTATTTCATCTACAAGGCAATCTTAACTTTCAGGTGAAGCCAAGGTATGACACATACTGTGACAGCCCTCAAAAATGCACTGCTGAATCAACCCACTGGAACTTAAGGGAAATATTTTGGACTCTGAGACTTTGTTTCACAGCTCCATGGGGCTGGTGGAGCTCAGGGCAGTTCCATTGGGTTTTCAGCTCAAAGTCGTTGTGTGTCAGTGCTGTATTTCAGCTGCTTGCACAACACTGCTGGCAAAAGGAATGGAAACAGTATGGGAACAGGCATCTGGGGGTGGAAGGAATGTAGGACTGCTTTTTTGGGAGTCATGCTAGTGCATGCTGCTGTACTCTGTTCATGAATCATGCCAAACAATGATTGGTAATGCATAAGAGCAGTCTTTCAGCTGAATTTTAAAATGCCTTATGATGGCCAGTGGATGTATTTTAAACTTTCACAGGGAAAAATACTTTTAAAGGAGAAAGTTCAGTTTTGTATAACTCAGAGCCTTCAGTGAGAGAGCAGACAAGTGTTTGTTGATCCAGCTGCAGTTGGACTCAGGAGCTTGTACTCTGCCCTGCAGACACTGAAAATGTTGGTGCTATTCTCTGAATGTCAGGGTAGCTAACTTAAGGTTTTTGTGCGACAGGAAACAACTTTTCTGTAGATTTTTGGTAGAATGTCAACATTGTTCTTCATCCTACAGACAAAAGAACTGATCAGTACTATGAAGGTGAATGGAAGGTGCACTGCCTCTGCTTTCACCCCAGACAGCAGTAAAATATACAGCTATTCAAGTGAGTATTCCAGCAGCTCTAATCATAATTCCATTTAAATTGAATGAGTTCTTAGAAGTAACTTACCATTTTAGAAAAATAATTTAAAAAATTTATGCTAGCACCTCTCCTAAAAATACATCCAAGTGGTCAATCATTAAAGAATGGAATTAACTATTTTAGTATGCCTTTAATTGTTGGGTGTAGCCCTGGTTCATGCCTGAGGTGTTCTGGTTTTCTGAAACTCTTTTCCCAGAGAGTTTTCTGTCAACAAAAGACATGTTTTTCTAACTAACCTTTGTTTACATTCGTTTCCCTAGGAGGGACTTCTTCTTGATGTCCCTCTGGTTTGACCAATATGATTGAAGAAGTTTGTCTTTCTTTCACTAATTCAGTTGTTCTCTGTAGAACAGTATAAAATAGAAGAAATTACCAGAAATAAATGGAGTCATTGTCAGCCTTCTGAAGTCAAAGTCTGTGTTGTTGTAGTCTTTAACAGCGTCAGTTGGGATTTTTTTTAATACCGTATATTTGATAGTTGTAAATGAGCTTCTAATTGTCATCTAGTTAAATTTATTTTAACAAAACAGAGCAACAAAGTGATGTGTATATGTGTTTTCTCTAATACTCTTCATTCTGCAACCAGAGGAAGGCGTAGTTTTCATTTGGGATGTGAGAAGTAGAAAGTGTCTACACAAATTTGAAGATGAAGGTTCTTTGGAAGGAAAGTGCATCGCTGTTTCAAAAAATAACCAGTATGTGGCATGTGGGTAAGTGACTGAACTTTGACAGCTTCTTCTGCTCTCATTTTGAGGCTCTTCAGTGTACTTATGGGTGGGTGGTGAGAATGTCGGGATATGGTTTGGCTCTAATAAGCTTAGAGTAGACATGAATAGATGAATATTACCTGTTCTATTATAATAATCTACTTTTTTGTCTGTGTAAATATAAGATCCCATAGTACACCTAAAACAACAGAAGTGGTACTGGTATTACTATTGCCTCGTATGGGTTCAGCAGTTAATTTTGAAATCACACCGTCTAAAATCACAAATTCTGTCACAGGAATGTTGATCCAGGGTCTTCTCCCTTTTCTATTTCTCTTCCCTGTACTCTGAATTTGTCTCCTGCAAAGTAGCATGTTAGCCTTTCAAAAGGGGCCTCAACTCAAAGCCACAAGCTGAAACTGTTTCTCCAAATTTATTGAGATGCAGTTTCAGCCAGTGTTTGGATTCTTTTAAATGAGAATAGCAAATAAGTACAGGAGTACAACATATATATTTTCCTAGTTCACTGTAGAAGAAGGTTTTAAAGTGAGCTTAAGCTACAGTTATTAAAAAAAAAAATTAAAAACTTGAATTATTTCATACTATTTTGATACCTTGCTCTCCTTGCTTTGAATTCATCCTGGTAAGACACGGACTCATCAAGGTTCTCTACAGTTGAGTCTCTTATTATATAAATAAAAAGAAAATCCAAACCAATAAAAACCTGAGCCTCTCCACTAAATACTGTTATAAACTCCAAAGGAAAATCAAGCTCCAAACAAAATATCATTACAAACTTCAGTAAATAATTGGAAATTACATTTTCAGGTAAGCAGCGGCTATAGATAACAAGGCAGTATGTATTGAAATGTTACTTTTCAGCATACTCTTTGTTCATTTTTTTCTTTAGTTCATCTTCTGGAGTTGTAAATTTGTACACTACTGATGCCTGCCTCAAAGGAAAACATCCTAAACCAATTAAAGCCATAATGAACCTTGTTACTTCTGCCACCTGTGTGACCTTTAATCCCACCACAGAGATTTTGGCAGTGGCTTCCCGTGACACTGATGAGGCTGTCAAATTGGTATGTTCAGCTTCTTTATTGCAATATTTCTTTTACATCTTGCTAAAAATACTCCTGGTGACATAGTAAAACTGGTATGCAGAAGATACAGATACTGCAAAAGGTGCTGGACCAACCAGATCAGGACATGGCCAAGACAGTCTGCATTTACAAGAATATAGTTTTATTTTCCTTAGTAAAGTTGCTCTGAAAATAACATTTTGTAGTTTAGTTTACCTTCTTACCTTTTTTTTAATGCCCTCTAAAATGTCTGGAAGTGTTTGAGGCCAAGTTGGACAGGGCTTGGGGCAATCTGGTCGAGTGGAAGGCATCCCAGCCCATAGCAGGAGGTTGGAACTGGACAAAAACTTTAAGGTCCCTTCCAGCCTAACCAGTCTGTGATTCTATTTCAGTGCCCTAAATATAGCTCAGCAACAAATGTGAGTTTTTAGCAGCTGGTAACTCTAACCTTCTTACTATGGGTTTTTTTTTTTTGCCAGCCTTATCAGAATTCTGGCCAACAGTGGAACTGTTAATTCAGTGGAACTGAGTTAATCTGAGGATTTGCAGGCATGAGAATTGCAATAATTGGTTCCATGGTGCTCCTTTTCTCCAATAGAATTCTATATGTAGAGTCATGTAGGGTAGGAGTATAGAAGTCATACTTAATTTGAACTTAACATTGAGCTTCAATTATAGATTTGTATTTGAATTTTATTTTTAGTGGGTTTTTCCTAACTTTAAATTCTGACCTATTTCTCAATAGGTGCACCTTCCTTCATATACTGTGTTCTCAAACTTCCCAGTGTTCAGAAGAAAACAGATTTATCTTACTCAATCTATGGACTTCTCTCCTAGAAGTGGATATTTTTCTGTAGCAAATAACAAAGGCAAAGCTTTGTTATTTAGGTAGGTACTAAGTTAGGTCCATTAATCCCAGATAACATGTTTGTGTTCTGTAAGATGGGATAGATGACTGTAAGTGATAAAGTGATTCCTGATCTGAATTTCACCTGATGAGTTACTGGAGTGTGAAGTTGGCTTTCCCTGCTAGAGAACAACCCTTGTTGTTTGTCTAATTATGCAATACACCATTTCCGTACTTTTTTATTTTCCTCCCCTGCTGGTGTGATCAGGGGTGAGGAGCAGTGCTAACTCTAAGCAGGAATATTTATTTTTTTTCAACTGACAACTTCATGATGCTTGAAAAACTGCTTAATTTTCAGATGAGATTTTAGTGATTTACCAAGACAGACAGGGAAAATTTAAAGAAATATTCCTAAATATGACTAAATCTTGTGATTTGTCCTTTATTGTAGCTTGAACTGCATATTATAATGGCACTTAAGTAATTCTAGCAGGTGGATGTTTGCTATCTTTTACTATATCGATGTTTTAGATTAGTTGAGGATACTCAGTGACACAGCTGAAGAGCTGTTGTTTCTTTGTGTTATCCCCTCAAGAGATTACGGAGAAGTTTTAAATCTTTCAATTTCTTTTCTTTAGGCTGAAACATTACTCGTCCTTCTGAAAGAAGATACAGAAGAAAATGAACCAGTAACGGAGGTGAAAATAGCACTAGAACTGTTCACAACATTGGCTTGAGGAGCCTCAGAATTTTCATTTTGCTGCCTCCACTTCTTTACAGATGGCAGGAAGAATTTCTTAGACCTATATGATCTGACCTGCCTGGGTTACTCATGAGCTAGAGTAGGACTGCTGGTCACTCTCAGCTTTTCTGATAATACAGCAAGTTGATAGTTTAACTAAAAACTGCTGTCAGCCAGACTGAGCTGATTAGATTTAAATCAAACTCAGCAATGCTGGCAAGCAGCTGTAGGCTGGCAGCAACTTGGCTTGATCCTGTTCTGGAGTATTGTGAGCCCACACAAGTCGGCATCATTGCAAATTCTCATTACATGAATTACTGAAGTTTGAAGCATAGTATGTGTGCAGATATGATTTTTTGTGCTCTTAAATGTCTTCTTGCGAAACTGGAAAAACTTGTAGCCTTGACAGTAATACAGCTGATTGAGAGAAACTGTGTTAGTGGGGGGATGCTGAACTTGTTTAGACTGGAAGCAGCTCTGACTGCTGCATGTTGAGCTTGCATAAAATTTTGTGATGGCTTGGTGTTTGGAAAAGACTAACAAAATTATTTCTACTGGTCTTTCCCCAGATGTTGTAACCTGCAGATACAAGGATGCTGAAGAAATCAAAGCTTTTTTTTAATATAGAAGCTACAAAATACTAATAAAATATGTGTTTTAAAATTTGTTTGTTTGATTGATTCTAAGTAAATATACTGGGTAAGTTTCCAGGCAACTTGTTTCAACTTGCGCCAATGCCTAGTGTAAGCTCACAAGTAAGATTTTGTTGCTTGGCACTCAAGCTGGTATCTTTCAGAAGTGTTTAAATGTCTTCAGCACTGGCATGTTTATAATAATTATATAATATTCCAGTGCTGAAACAGAAATTTTGTGCAAACTGGCCTCTGCTCTGTGCACTTAGCAGGAGCTTGTCCATCAGCCTGGTTCACTTGAGGCTGGGTTGGAAACAGGATTTTGCTGTCTGGAGGAGCCCATTCCCCTGAGACCCTGTTGATATTGGTGTTGCAGCACAGCCCAACTTCCCAGCTGTACTTTCAAGGTGCCCTAAAGCAAGGGGGCTGGGGGAGGGCATACAGCCTACCTATCAGAAAGGGACAGGGCATGATCCGAGGGCTAAAGGGCAGCCTAAAGGTCAAATCACCTGTGAGGAGGAGTGGGCCCTTTCTGCCCTGGCCAATTCCCTCGATGACTTAAGCCCCTGCAGAATTCCAGGTTGCCCAAGAGACCCTGTGTATTATAATCATTCCCTAGGGATTGGCTGGGAAAAACTCCCAAAAGGGAGCTCACCTTGAAAGCCTTAAAAGCACACTGCAACCACCAGAGGATGTATTCTGAGCATGAGAAAAATGTATAGCCATGTAAAAAATTTTGATTATAAGATCCTATTGGTGAATTCTTGTCATGCTGTTTTAAAAAATAAAATACTGTATGTTCAGATATAATAAACTTTTGAAGTGTTTTTGCCAGTGATTCATTGTTACATGAGAACTTGAATTCACAAATCTTGGAAAAAACAGAGTATGCTCTCGAGGTGTTAAATCGAGTACAGTATTTAATCTAAACTGAAGACCATAGGGTGGAAGTGTAAAATGAAATCATAAGCATGCTGTATTAAGATGCTTGCTGTAGGATTCTTTTATAAACATATAGAACTGAAATCTTTCTGGGACTGAATCACCTAAAACCAGGCCAAGAGATACTTCTGAGACAAGTCCAAGAAGTGGGTATTTTCTTTATTCAGCCCGCCAGTTGCATGAGGTTATCTCCTGCTACGGCACACACAGGTACACAGCAGATCACAATACATGGTTATACTTCATGCATATTCATAATTTTCCTTAGAAAAGGTGTGGTTATGGAAACTTTCTTAGTATTTACCATTATCATTAGCGTACGCAAAGTGCAGTTGCAGTGCACCCTGGTGGTCACACCGGGGAAGGCTCTGCATCTTCTTTAGTGGTCCCCTGATGAAGGCTGGACATCTTCCTCGCTGTGCCCTTTTCACCTTTTTCCTCTAGACATGTGCATTCTCTTGTTAGCTGTTTCAGAGATTTCCCACTGAGAAAGCAAGCTCTGTCCTTCATTTTTGAAAGTTCTGTTGCCTTATTTCTTGCCAAATTTCGTCCTATATTTCTAGCTTGTGGCTAATTTTTGCTAGCTGCTGTCTTGGTTACAATGTATCTTATTCTTGCCCAAGTATGCTTCACACAATGCTTTTAACCCTCTCAGAACTGAGACCTGAATTTCAGAAATCCAGGTGCTGGAAGTGGTTTCTGACTTCATAGAGGGCAGCTCAGCATCACTTATGGAACATTTGGCTATTGGATGGTACTGACCAGTTTGTCCTGAGACAGCTTTGCTGATGGGAGGGTTTGGTTGTGGTTAGCAAGTATTCTCTTTTCTCATTATCTCTGTATTTTATCATTAAGTAGTGTGACTTCATCCATAAAATTAATAAATTTCAAATTAAAGATTTCTAAAAAGGTAAATTTTGCCTGTTACCAAATCTCACTGAAGTGGCTGTGAAGGGTTTTAATGATATTTAATCTACATGTCCTGAGACTGTTCCACTCTTTGAAGAGTATGTGCTTCTCCAATGTACCCATTTGAAAACAAAATACCCAAATACAAGTGCTTCAAAGCCATACAGCAAGTCATTGGCAGGTCTAGGGTTAGAATTTGGGAATTATAGTGCCACAGCCACCACAGGTTTTTGAGGTACCGCAACTGTCCCTGGTAGAAGCGCCTTTAAAAAGGCACCCTGGTACACCAGGCGCACAGGCACTCTCAGGTGGGGAAAGTGATCTCAGCTCTTTGTGAGAGGCTGCCGAGGCAGTAAGCCAAGATGGGTTCCTCTTTTCTCCAGCCTTCTTTATTGTGGAGCTCCCAAGGGTCCGAGGCACCAAGGTCAAGAAAACTGAGGTCCGAGGAACCCAGAAGCTTGGGAGAGCTTGACTTTTATACAGTAACCTGAGGGTAGGGCTAAGAACTTGGACCAATAACAAACCGACAAATGTAACTGACAAACACAACTGCAAACCCAGAAAGAACAATCTGCATGGAGGAGCAAAGGCTCACGGGGGTCATCACTTTACTCACCCTGACCTAAAGGCTGTCTCTCCAGGAGACTGCCTGGGGTGAACGTGATTACACTGCAACAGCCTGTGTGCTGCAAAGCTCCCTGTGTTAGAGGGGCCGCTAAGCGTCACCTCCTCTCCATGGGAGAGCCATGGCATTTGGGGTAGCCCTAAGGGCTACCACCACATTACGGGTCCTGGACTTGTTTAGTTTACCTAAACAAATTTCTGCTGTTTTTTCTTGCTCCTCTTGCTGACCTCTGGTTGTAAGAGGCCTAGATTGGATGGAGCAGGGAGTAAATGGAAAAGGTGTCATAAAACTGAAGTTCTTTGTGCTCCACTATCACTGGAAATGGCTTCAAAAACTGGCAGAAAGAAATAAAAGGTTAAAGATTTATTTTTTGCAAAATACATGATGCAAGTTGCAACTTTTAAGCTCTGCTAGCTACTGCACTGCAGGAAAGTTTAAGCTTTGTATTAAATAACTGATTTCTTGCTGCTGCATTTTTGTCTTCTGGAAAACACAGCTTATTGCCCCATAAAATATAAAATAGGGAGGATTTCCTCTGAGAAATAAAGGAAACCTCAAGGTACCACTTGCATTCTGTAGTGCATTTGGATCAATGACACTTCCCTGTACTGAGCAGGTCCTAAAAGCTGGATGATAACCAAGAAGCTGAAACTTGTATGTCTGGATATATTTATTTGGAAAGGGGTGAATTACTGTTAAGGACACACTTCGCAGTACTCTTGTTGCCACATCGCTCCACTCTCTATGACACCACAGCAGTTGCACCCCAATGTCCCCCTCTCTATGAGGGGGACACCACACCACAGCAGCCCCAACATTCCCTTCTCTATGACACCACAGGGATTGCAGCCCAGAAGTTCCCCTCTCAGTGACACCACAGCAGAGGAAGTCCCAGCTTTCCCCTTTCTGTGACATGACAGCAGTGAGAGCCCTAGGATTCCCCTGTCTGTGACACCACAGCAGTGGCTGCCCCAACATTCCCCTCTATGACACCACAGTGATAGCAGCCCCAACGTTCCTCTGTCTGTGACACCACAGTGGTGGTGATCCCAATGTTACCCTCTCTATGACACCACAGAAGTGGCCGCCCCAAATTTCCCTTCTCTGTGACACCACTGGGGTGTCAGACCCAATGTTCCCCTCTGTGACACCACAGTGGTGGCGACCCCAATGTTCCCCTCTCTATGAGACCACAGCAATGGCAACCCCACCATTCCCCTTTGACACTACAGCATTTGCAGCCCCAGCATTCTTTTGTTAGTTACACCACAGCAGTTGCAGCCCCAATGTTCCCCTGTCTGTGACACCACAACTCTGGCAGCCACAAGTCCACTTCTCTGTGACACCACAGCAGTGGCAGCCCCAATGTTCCCCAATGTGGTGTCTGTGACACCACAGCTGATGCAGCCCCAGAATTCTGCTCTCTGTGACACTAAGGCAGTGGCAGCTGAAATGTTCTGCTGTCTATGACACCACAGCTCTGGCAGCTCCAATGTTTGCCTGCCTGTGACACCACAGAAGTGATTGCCTCAAAGTTCCCCTCTGATTGACATTACTGTGGTGGCAGCCCCAATGTTTCCTCTCTTTGGCAACACAGCAGTGGCAGCCCCAGCATTGCCTTCTATGTGACAAGGCAGGGGTGGCAGCCTCAGCGTCCCCATCTCTATGACACCACAACAATGGCAGCTCCACCCTTCCCTGTCTATGAGAACAGTTGTGGCAGCACAATGTTCCTCTCTCTGTGACACCACAGTTGTCACAGCCCCCACATTCCCCTGGCTGTAACACCAGAGCAGTTGCAGACCCAGCAATACCCTCTCTCTTACACCACAGGGAGAGCAGCCCCAATGTTCCCCTGCTTGTGACACCACAGCAGTGACTGCCACAAAGATGTTCTGCTTTTGACACCACAGCTGTTACTGTTATAAATGACTCAAAACCCCAGCAGGAATGAGTAAATTTAATTTGAACCCAGGAACAGTGCTAGGAGCTTGATGGGACTCCTGCCCACCAGAGGCTCATGCACAAAATGGTGTCTCCACCTTTTATACCCTGAGATTGTACCAGCCTCATTAATATTCATAAGCAGTCCTAATATGTCCTTCTGCCCCCCACAGTCCATAGCTTTGCCCATATGTGTATACTTGGTTTCTCCCGAGGCCTGTCAATCAATCTTTCCGTGCCTTTCATTAGTGGAGCCCTTCTTGTCTCTTGATTGGTGGTGCAATTGGTGGCCTTGCTAAGCCTCCTAGCAACAAGTGCCCCTCACTATGCGGGGCAAATATACTCCCTCCCTGACAAGTTTTTACAGCCCTGTAAGGCAGAGCCACCAGACAGCAACCACAAAAGGGTAGGGGAGCATAGAAGGGAGAACAGAAAAGGGTTCAAAATTATACTGTAACAACGAAAGTACATATCAACTGTAAAACCCAACAAAACTTCTTCCTGCCACACTCAACAACTCTTCCTCATTTGCATGAGCCAATCACCACCTCTTATTCATAACATTACTGCCCCAATGTTCCCTTGTCTGTGACACCACAAGAGAGGCAGGCCCAACGTTCCTCTCTTTATGAAGCTACAGCACTGGCTGCCCCAACATTCCCCTAGCTGCAACAACACTGCAATGGCAGCCCCAAAGTTACCCTCTCTGTGGCACCACAGCGGTGGCAGCCCCAATTTTACCATCTCTGTTACATGGCAGCTCTGGAACCACAGTGGTAGCAGCCCCAGAATTTCATCTGTATGACACCACAGCTGTGGCAGCCGCACAATGTTTCCTTGTCTGTGACACCACAGCAGTTACTGTCCCAATGCTCCCCGTCTCTGTAGCACCACAGCTGTCACAATACAGCTGGTCTGTAGCCGGATGAGAAAAATCTGGCCATAAAACAAACCTACTTTGGCTAACCTGGTTTGTTGTAGAAAAGAAGTAGAACAAGTCCCTGAGTGAAAAACGATAGGGTAGATTTGAACTCAAAGACCTCAACAACCCTGTTCAAGCCTAGATGCAGAAACACCACTGGCCAGAGATCTGGGCAGAGAGAGATCCCAACCAGTCAGCTATCTAAAACTGGGTAATTCAAACCCTCTATAAAAAGGGCACCCATAAACAACTCATTGCAGTTTGCTGATGACCCTCGGTGAGTTCATGTCATTTGTCTGTCTCCGAGCAATGACCCCACATAACACATAGTTACACTGTTGTAAGAGATGGTCCAAAGATCCCTCATCTGCCTCACAACCGTCGCCAAAGACAGAGACTGAAACCCTAAAACCCCAACAAAGGAGTTCCAGCCTGGCTGAGGTGGGATGTCTGCCTGCAGATGTGTTCGCTGGACCAAAAAACCAGTATGCATTCCCATGGGAACCCATGCAGGAACAGTGGTGGTCATGGTGAACTGGTTGTGCTTGCTGTTGAACTGGCCTGTCTTGTACCTGTTCCCTCGACAGACCTCGTACAGATTCTCCCCACCTATTGGCCAACTGCCTGTTGCTTTGGAAAGACTATAAATAGACTCCCTAAGTTAACCAAAATTGAGATGACCCCACGGAAGAAGGCGGATGTGTTGGTGGACAGCCACGAGGACTTTGTCTCATCTGTTGGTAGCTATTCTTCCTCCCCCCTCTCTCTCTTTCTCTCTCTGTTCTTTGTTTCTCTCTCTCCCTCTCTGTCTCCTCTATCACATTACCATGTTGTGGGCACTCAATCAAGGTGCATTTTTTTGATTAAAACTGTAATCTCTTGTGTCTTTTGCACTCTGAGATCAATAAATGTACTATCACAACCCCCACTTGTTTTAGTGGATCATGACACCTTTGTGAGGACAACAGCCATTTCCCACCAGCAGAGCAGGTAGAGATGGGGGCGGTGGAATTTGCTGCAGGCAGCCAGTAGGGCTGCAGAGGAGCAGCGTATATTGCTGCAGGGCAGCAGAGATTGCTGTGGGGCAGCTGTTGGGGCTGCAGAGAGTAGTGGTTATTGCCGCAAGCAGTGGAATTGCTGTAGAGTCCAGGCAGAGCAGTGGAATATTGGTGAGGGCAGTGGAAAGTGCTGAAGTAGGTGGTGAGTGTGTCGTGTGGGTCTAGACCCAATTTTGTGGATTGGAGATGCCACCAAGAACATGGGAGAGTGGGCCTCTACACCAGAAAACCCCATTCTGAAGATATTGATTTTTTCTTAAAAAGAGAGGGATAAAATTCAACGAGCCATATCTGCTATCCCTGCAGATGTGGTGCGAGGGCCTTGAATTGGACGTATCCAAAGGGATAGCCCTAGACATAAAACTTGGGAGCTGGGTGGTGAAAATTTACTTACCACAGACTCCACTGGAAATGACAAAGCCATCAATGTTATAAAGCCATGGAAGATAACCCAGGACATACAAAAACAGTTGAAAATAAGTGGGGGAGGTGACTTTGCTTTCCCATTGAAAAGAGCCACCGTTCGTGTCTAATGCTGTCTGCCTGCCACTGGGTTTCTGCCTGCTAAAATTCCACTAAAATTCCATAGAAATGAGGATTTGTCCCAGATGCAAGCTGCCACCAGCTGGAAGCCTGGCTGCCCTTGGAGTGCCAAAGGCCTCCTACAAAGTGGCATCAGGAACCTAGGGAGGTGACTTTGGTTTCCCATGGAAAGGGGCCACCGTTCCTGTCAAATGCTGTCTACCCGGCACTGGGCTTCTGTGTGCTAAAATTCCACGAAAATTCCAGTAAAATTCCATACAAATGAGAATTTCTCCCATATACAAGCTGCCACCAATATGAAGCCTGGCTGCCCTTGGATTGCCAAAGGCCTCCTACAAACTGACATCAGGAACCTGGGGAGGTGACTTTGGTTTCCCATGGAAAAGGGCCACTCTCTGTCTAATGCTGTCTACCTGCGACTGGGCTTCTGCCTGCTAAAATTCCATAGAAATGAGGATTTCTCCCAGATGCAAGCTGCCACCAGTTGGAAGCGCACACCCTGCAGCTCCCGAATACGCTGGCTTCTCAGTGACAGCTCTGGTATGGAAATACAACATAGAGGCAGCAGAGCTTCTGCTTCAGCTGCTGCAAGCAGGGGCAACTCCAACTCCACTCAAAAGTGATCCTATGCTGGAAAAGGCAGGACTCTTGCTGCACAAACGTCTTGGCTTGTTGAGAACAGAAGAAAGCATGAGAGCTCCTCAGCACAGAGTAAACGCAAAGCACAAGCATGCACAGGGAGAGAGGAGGCTGCCTGACAACTCCTGCGCTCAGTAAACCACTCAGCTGCAGCCAAAGCATGTTTGGCAGGGAACTAGCCAAGGTGGCTGTGCACTGTGCTTGGAGACTAGCTCCAAGTGTGCCTGAAGCTCCTCCAGCAGCCGGCAGCTATGCCGGCTTCTGCCTGATGCTGCCAGCAATAATCGTCTTCCACCGCTCTTGTCTTGCCTTCCACATTTTTTCTCGGCTCCCTTTCATTTCTCACACAACTTGCAGCACTCCCGAGTACACTGGCTTCTCAGTGACAGCTCTTCTATGGAAAAGCAGTGGAGAGCCTGCAGAGCTTCTGTTTCAGCTGCTGCAAGCAGGGGCAACTCCAATTCGACTCGAAAGTGATCCTGTGCTGGAAAAAACAGCACTCTGGCTGCACAAGCATCTTGGCATGCTGGAAACAGAAGCAAACACGTGTGCTTCTCTGCAGCCTGCAAACACTACGCACAAGCATACACATGGCGAGAAGAGACTGCCTGACACCTCCTGCACTCAGTATAGCTCTCGGCTGCAGCCTGGGCATGTTTGCCGGGAAGCTAGCCCCAGAGACTGTGCACTCTGCTGGGGGAATTGCTGCAAATCTGCCTGAAGCTCCCACAGGAGCCAGCAGCTTTGCCGACTTCTGCCTGATGCTCCCAGCAAACACCTGCTTGCTCCGAACTTGTCTTGCCTTCCAATGAAAAAGGAGGGAGTTATGAAATTGGGTATTTTTGTAGGGTTGCCTTATACTGTGATGCAGAATACTTTGTCTGTTACTGTGAAAAATACAGTGATTAAGGCTGCTGGGTTTTTCATAGCCCAGAGAATCTCCAAGCTGCAGGATTGGTTGAAGGCAGGAAAGGGTTGTTAAAAGAGTAGTTAAAAACTGAAGAGATGAGAACCTGTCCCGATGGAAAAGCCATCTCCCAGGTGCACTGGAGACCCTTAACACTAGGCCCACTGGGGAAACGAAAACTCCTGATATGCGTGGCTGCACCCAGTTTGCAAATACTACCACAGACAGTGAAAATTTGACATCCTGGGAAATGGGTCTGATGTGATGGCCCCTGACAGGGCCACCTTAGAGGTTGCAGGGCTGGACCTTCATGCATTCAAATGAATTAGGATAAATCAGAGGCAAACGAGAGTCAGCAATAGCAAAGCAGGAACTCAGATTCCTCCAGGACACTTTGGTTTGATAACTGCTCACTCGAGCTTGGCCTTGCAAAGTGTTCATGTCACAGGAGGAGGTACCGATGCAGATTATCAAGGAGAAATGGAAGTAATTCTGTAAGCAATAGTGAACAAGATTTGATTCTTCAAACCCATGACAGGGTAGTACAATTATTGATATTGTCAATTTGAAAAACAATTGTGAAAGAAGGAGGTCTACCTCAAATCAGTACTGTTTGTGGAGATAAAGGCTTTGGATCCACGGGTCTTAATAATGGAGCCAGAGTGTGGGTCCAGAGGCCAAATGGCCCTCTTGAACCAGCTGAAGGAACAGCTCTGGGGAAAGACAATGCTGTTTAAATACTGAAACCCGGGCAGGAACAACGGGAAAATGTCCCTGCAGCCAAGTGTTCTGTGTGAGAACAAGTAGACGTTAGAGGATATTTTTACAGATCCTGACAGAACAAATCTCCCTGTTTGTCCCAACGGTCCCATTGGAAGGTGCTCTGATCCACGGGGCACCATGGGAAGGCTGATGTGACACCGAGGGACTTCCACACGAGTTCCAGCCAGGAGCGTGGGTGCCCGTCAGGGACTGGCACCTGCTACTTCTCCAGCCAAAGGGAAAAGGACCCCGCCAAGCCTTGTTGCCCACAGACACCGTGGTCAAGCTGAACAGCAAGGGACCTTGGGGGCATTATTCTGGAATTGAAAAGACACCAGCTCCGTGCCCAACAGGATTATTGTTTTTCCCCAGAATGAGACTGAGGAAAAAGAATGAATAACCTTGTCACTCAAGAACTGCTTATGTCCGACATAGGCGTCTAATGCTGTCTGTCTGCCAGTGGGCTTCTGTCTGTTAAAATTCCATAGAAATGAGGATTTGTCCCAGATGCAAGCTGCCTCCAGTTGGAAGTTTGGCTGCCCTTGGAGTGCCACAGGTCTCCAAGAAACTGACATCAGGAACCTTGCAAGGTGACTTTGGTTTCCCATGGAAAAGAGCCACCGTTCGTGTCTAATGCTGTCTGCCTCCCACTGGGCTTCTGCCTGCTTTAATTCCAGTACAATTCCATACAAATGAGAATTTCTCCCAGATGAACGCTGCCACCTATTGGAAGTCTGGCTGGCTGAAGAGTGCCAAAGGCATCCTACAAACTGACATCTGGAACCCGGAATGTGAATTCGGTTTCTCATGGAAAAGGGTCACCGTTTGTGTCTAATGCTGTCTGCCTGCCACCGGGCTTCTCCCTGTTAAAATTTCACTAAAATTCTGTACAAATTTGGATTTCTCCCAGATGCAAGCAGCCTCCAGTTGGAAGTTTGGCTGCCTTGGCATGCCAAAGGCCTCCTACAAACTCACATCAGGAACGTGGGGAGGTGACTTTGGTTTCCAATGGAAAAGGGCCACCGTTCATGTCTAATCCTCTCTGCCTGCCACTGGGCCTCTGCCTACTAAAATTTCACTACAATTCCATTCAAATTTGGATTTCTCCTGGTTGCAGGCTGCCTCCAGTTGGAAGTTTGGCCGTCCTTGGAGTGCCAAAGGCCTCCAAAAAACTGGAATCAGGAACCTAGGGAGGTGACTTTGCTTTGCCATGGAAAAGGGACACAGTTTTTGTCTAATGCTGTCTGCCTGCTAGTGGGCTTGTGCGTGCTAAAATTCCACTACAATTCCATAGAAATGAGTATTTCTCCTGGTTGCAAGATGCCACCAGTTGGAAGTCTGGCTGCCCTTGGAGAGCCAAAGGCCTCCAAAAAACTGACACCAGGAACCTGGGAAGGTGACTTTGGTTTGCCATGAAAAAAGGCCACCAGCAAGTTCTCCCAGCAAGTTCTTGTCTAGTGCTGCCTGCCTGCCACAGGGCTTCTGCCTGCTATAATTCCACTACAATTCAATACATATTTAGATTTCTGTCAAATGCAAGCTGCCTCCAGTTGGAAATTTGGCTGTGCTTGGAGAGCCAAACACCACCTACAAACTGACATCAGAGACCTAGTGAGGTGACTTTGGTTTCCCATGGAAAAGTACATGAAGCTATTCCTGCCTAATGCTGTCTGGCTGCCACTGGGTTTCTCCTTACAAATATTCCACTAATTATCCATACAAATGTGGATTTCTCCTGGTTCCAAGCAGCCACCAATTGGATGTTTGGCTTCCCTAGGACTGACACCTCCTACACTCAATACAGCTCTCTGCTGCAGCCAGGACATGTCTGGCAAGGAATTAGCAATGGGGACTCTGATCTGTGCTGGGTGAATTTCTACAAGTCTGCCTGAAGCTCCCACAGAAGATAACAACTGTAGCGGATTCTGCCTGAACGTCCTTGCAAACACCTGCTCCCAGCGAGCTTGTCTTGCTATCCACATTCTTCCCTGATCCCATTCGCTTCTCCGCACAGCCTGCGGCTGCCCGAGGACGCTGGCTTCACTGCGGGAAAGCACAACTCTCTCAGCAAAAGGCAGCTTCTCGTTCTTGACAGGTCTGCTATGGAAAGGGTTCAGAGAGTCTGCAGAGCTTCTACTTGAGCTCCTGAATGCAGCGGCAACGGAACCTCGATAAGTAAGTGATCTGTGCTGGAAAAGGCAGCACTATCGCTGCACAAGCGTCTTGGCTTGTTGGAAACAAAAGCAAGCACGTGTGCTTCTCTTCACCGTGCAAACACAAAGCAGAAGAACGCACAGGGCCAGAAGAGACTGTCTGACACGAACTGCACTCAGTATAGCTTTAGGCTGCAGCCAGGGCATCTTTGACAAGGAGCTACCTACGATGTCACTGATCTGTGCTGGGTGACTTTCTACAAGCCTGCCTGAAGCTCCCACGGAAGACACCAGCTCTGCCGGCTTCTGCCTGAACGTCCTTGAAAACACCTGCTCCCAGCGAGTTTGCCTTGCTATCCGCATTCTTCCCTGATCCCATTCGCTTCTCCGCACAGCCTGCGGCTGCCCGAGGACGCTGGCTTCACGGCTGTAAAGCACAACTCTCTCAGCGAAAGGCAGCTTCTCGTTCTGACAGCTCTGCTATGCAAAAGTTTCAGAGAGTCTGCAGAGCTTCTCCTTGAGCTCCTGAACACGGTGGCAACGGAACCTCGATTAGTAAGTGATCCTGTGCTAGAAAAGGCAGAACTATCGCTGCACCAGCGTCTTGGCTTGCTTGAAACAAAAGCAAGCACGTGTACTTCTCTTCACCGTGCAAACACAAAGCAGAAGCATGCACACGGCGAGAGTAGACTGCCTGACACCTCCTGCACTCAGTATAGCTGCCGGCTGTAGCCAGGGCATATTTGACAAGGAACTAGCCACGGGGACTCTGCACTGTGCTGGGTGAATGCCTGTAAGTCTGCCTGAAGCTCCCACGGAAGACAACAGCTCTGCCGGCTGCTGCCTGAATATCCTTGCAAACACTTGCTCCCAGCGAGTTTGTCTTGTAATTCACATTCTTCCCGGGGTCCCTTTCGCTTATCTTTAGAGCCTGTGGCTGCCCTGAGGACGCTGGCTTCACTGCAGTAAAGCACTACTACTCTCTTGGCAAAAGGCAGCTTCTCATTCTTAACAGCTCTGCTGTGCAAAAGCGGCAGAGAATCTGCAGAGCTTCTGCTTGAGCTCCTGTACCTAGAGACAACTGAAACTCGATTAGAAAGTGATCCTATGCTGGCAAATGTCAGCTGGAAAGATCCTGTGCTGCACAAGCGTCTTGGCTTGCTGGAAACAAAAGCAAGCACGTGTGCTTCTCTGCAGCATGCAAACACAAAGCAGAAGCACGCACAGAGCGAGAGGGGACTGCCTGACTCGTCCTGCATTTAGTATAGCTCTCCGGTGAAGCCCAGACATGATTTGTGAGGAACTAGCCACGGGGACTCTGCACTGTGCTGGGGGACTTTCTAGTAGTCGACCCGAAGCTCGCACAGAAGAAAACAGCTTTGCCGTCTCCTGCCTCAACGTCCTTGCAAACACCTCCTCTCCGCGATATTTTCTTGCCTTCCACATTCTTCCCCAGTTTCCTTTCGCTTCTCTGTACACCCTGTGCCTTCCCCGAGCACGCCCGCTTCCCTGCTGCAAAACGCTGCTCTCCCGGCCAAAAGGCAGCTTCTCGTTCTGCACAGCTCTGCTATGCACAAGCCGCAGAGAGACAGCAGAGCTTCTTCTTGCGCTGCTGAACGCAGGGGCAGCTCCAGCTCAATGAGCAAGAGATTTTGTGCTGGCCAAGGCAGCACTATTAGTGCACAAGCGTGTTGGCTTGCTGGAAACAAAAGCAAGCACGAGTGCTTCTCTGCAGCACGCAAACACAAAGCAGAAGCACGCACAGGGCGAGAGGAGACTGCGTGACACCTCCTGCACTCAGCATAGCTTTAGGCTTCAGCCAGGGCAAGTTTGACAAGGAACTAGCCACGGGGACTATGCACTGTGCTGGATGAATGTCTACAAGTCTGCTTGAACCGGCCACAGAAGACAACAGCTCTGCCGGCATCTGCCTGAACGTCCTTGCAAACACCTGCTCCCAGCGATTTTGACTTGGTTTTCACATTCTTCCCCTGCTCCCTTTCATTCCTGCGCACAGCCTGCAGCTCTCCTGAGATCGCTGGCTTCACAGAAGTAAATCACAACTCTCTCGGGGAAAGGCAGCTTCTCGTCCTAGAGAGTTCTGCTATGCAAAAGCGGCAGAGAGACTGCAGAGTTTCCGCTTGACCTCCTGAACGCAGTGTCAACTGAAACTCGATTAGAAAGTGATCTTGTGCTGGCAAAGGGAGGGTGGAAAGATCCTGTGCTGCACAAGCATCTTGCCTTGCTGGCATCAAAAGCAAGCACGTTTGCTTCTCTACACCGCGCAAACACAAAGCAGAAGCACGCACAGGGCGAGAGTAGACTGCCTGAAACCTCCTGCACTCAGTATAGGTGTCAGGTGAAGCCCAGACATGGTTAGTGAGGAACTGGCCACGGGGACTCTGCACTGTGCTGGGAGAGTTTCTACAAGGTGACCAGAAGCTGTTCGCCAGCACCGGCTTGCAGCGACCGAGTTCGGCTTTCCACATTCTTCCCCGGCTCTCTTTCGCTTCTCCGCACAAGCTGCGGCTGTACCCAAGACGCCGCTGGCTGTGGCTCCGCGAAGCGCTGCTTTCTCGGCAAAACGCAGCTTCTCGTTCTTGACAGCTCTGCTATGCAGAAGCACAGGAAAGCCTGCAGAGCTGCTCCTCTAGCTGCTCTACGCAGAGGCAACTGTAAATCAGCTAGACATTGATCCTGTTGTGGAAAAGGCAGGAAAGTTGCTGCAAAAGCCTTTTGGCTTGCTGGAAGCAGCAGCAAGCACAAGGGCTTCTCTGCACGCTGCGAACACAAAACAGAAGCACCTACACGGCGAGAGGAGACTGCCTGACACCTGCTGCACTCAGTACAGCCCTGGGCTGCTTCCAGGGCATGTATTTCAAGGCACAAGCTTCGGGGACTCTACACTGCCTTGGGGGAATTTCTGCAAGGTGACCAGAAGGTGTTCGAAAGCGCCTGCTTGCAGCGACCGAGTTCGGCTTTCCACATTCTTCCCCGGCTCTCTTTCGCCTCTCCGCACAACCTGCGGCTGTACCCAAGACGCCGCTGGCTGTGGTTCCGCGGAGCGCTGCTTTCTCGGCAAAACACAGCTTCTCGTTCTTGACAGCTCTGCTATGCAGAAGCACAGGAAAGCCGGCAGAGCTGCTCCTCTAGCTGCTCTATGCAGAGGCAACTGTAAATCAGCTAGACATTGATCCTGTTGTGGAAAAGGCAGGAAAGTTGCTGCAAAAGCGTTTTGGCTTGCCGGAAGCAGCAGCAAGCACGAGGGCTTCTCTTAAGCTGAGAGCCTGACTACATGAGGTACCCAGTCTCACAGAGAATATCTTTCTCAAAACACTTTCGGTTGCCCAGCCTCTTCTGGGTGGCCTGGCTAACAACGGGGCAGTGGGAAAGGCCCCTCACAAAGCTCTCTTTGCTCCACTTTCTAACATGACTGCTGCTTTCCTTCCTCACCACCGTGTCATACGGGACAGTGTCGCGACTTGGCCTCTGCCAGGGGCTGATAGTGTCTGCTGCAAGGGCTCCCTTGGATTTGAAAAAGAAATTTCACGAGACATCAAGGCTGGGACCCATGCAGACGAATTTTCACACGTGTTCCGGAGGCTGCCAAGGCATTTTCGACGCACTCTTTTCAGCCCGGATTGCGAGCTGTAGCGCAGAGGAAGAAAGTCCGGCCCGCCTGTGCCAGACCCTACCCAATCCCGCCGCACATGCGGCGAGATGCTGCAATGGCCGCTTCCTGCGCGGAGCTGTTCTGTGTGAGGCCTCTCGCTCCCTGACCACCTTCTGTAGCTGCGGGCCAGGGTCCGGGAGGGCCCGCGCCGCCATGCGATTTCGGGCTAAGATCGTGGATCTCGCCTGCCTAAACCACTTCAGCCGTGAGTATGACGGGGCAGGCTGAAGGGCGGCAGTGCCTCGCTGAGCAGCTGGGGTTGCCTTTCTTGGGCAAAGGAAAGAGGAAGGGCAGTGAGAATCGCAGTCCTTTCCTGGGAGGAGGTAGAATGAGGTGCTTTCCCTCGCCTTCGAGGTGTTAAAGAGGTTGCGCAGCAGCAGGAACTGCGTTTGTAAAAGCTGAAGGTTCTTCTGTCCCGCAGAGCCCGGTGTCACAAAGGGTGGAATGGTCGTTCTCCAGCTATTGTGGTGTCACTGAGAGGTGTAAGCTGGTGCTGCCTGCACTGTGGCCTCACAAAGAGGAGAATGCTTGTTCTCCAGCTAGTGTGGTGTCACAGCGAGGTGGAAACTGGTTCTGCCAGCACTGTGGTGTCACGGAGAAATTTACATTGGTGCGTCCAGCACTGTGGTGTCATGGAGAGGGGAACGTAAGTAGTGCCAGCATTTTGGTGTCACCGAGAGGTGCAAGCCTGTGCTGCCACTGCTGTGGTGTCACTGAGAGGTGGGAGCTACTGCTGCCTCCACAGTGGTGTCACAGTGTGGTGGAAGCTGGTTCTGCCCACACTGTGGTGTCCCACAGAGGTGGAAGCTGCTGCTTCACAAAGAGGGGAGTGCAGGTGCTCCCAGCGCTGTGGTTTCACAGAGAGCTAGATGCTCCTGCTGCCATTACTGTGGTGTCCCAGAGATTTGGAAGCTACTACTGCCACCACTGTGGTTTCATCAGGGTGTGATGGAAGCTGGTTCTGCCCACACTGTGGTGTCACAGAGAGGTGGAAGCCTGTGCTGCCACCGCTCTGGTGTCACAGAGAGTTGGATACTGGTGCTGCCAGCACTGTGACGTCACAGAGAGATGGAAGCTGGTTCTCACAGCACTGTGGTGTCACAGAGAAGTGGAAGCAGCTGCTGCTGCTGCTGTCATTACTGTGGTGTCACAGAGATTTGGAAGGTACTGCTGCCACCACTGCGGTTTCACAGAGTGGTGGAAGCTGCTTCTGCCAGCACTGTGGTGTCGCAAAGAGGTGGAAGTCCCTGCTGCCAGATCTGTGGTGTCACAAAGGGTGGAATGGTCGTTCTCCAGCCATTGTGGTGTCACTGACAGGTGTAAGCTGGTGCTGCCAACACTGTGGCCTCACAAAGAGAGGAATGCTGATTCTCCAGCTACTGTGTTGTCACAGAGAGTTGGAAGCTTCTTCTAACCCTGTGGTGACACAGGGGAATGCTGGTTCTCCAGCTACTGTGTTGTCACAGAGAGTTGGAAGCTTCTTCTAACCCTGTGGCGACACAGAGGAATGCTGGTTCTCCAGCTACTCTGGTGTCACAGAGAGTTGGCAGCAGATGCTGCCAGCACTGTGGTGTGGGGAGACAAAAGGAGATGCTGCTGAAGGCAGTCTCCCCCGATATCTTACACCTGTGTGAATTATGCTAGAGTAGAAACAGCCTTGCCCACACAGTCATGGGCGTGATAAAGAGTGACTTAGCTGGGAAGAGTCACTTGGAGTCTGCTGGCTGTGCTGTGAAGACCTAGGGACAGGAGGTCATGCAAGGACCAGCAAAGGTGAGTTGCTGTACATAGGACAGACAGGGTCAGGCGGCAGTGCCAGGGACAGGAAGGAGCGAGCCGCAACTGAAGGAGAGACAGAGCCAGAGCTGTGTGGAGCTGCTCTTAGGCGGCTACAGTGAAAAGGTACGGGAGACTTTTGAATAACAAGATGCTGATACTTGAAGCATTCTGATGATGGAAGGAATCTGATGAGGGTGCACCTTGAGTGCAGTTTCCCTGTCGACTGCCACATATCGTCTGGGACACTGTGGTATCACAGAGAAGGGGAAGGCTTGTGCTGCCATGTCCAAGGCGTCAAAAAGAGGGGAATTCTGGCTCTGCAACTGCTGTGGTGTCACAGAGAGGTAGAAGCTGGTTCTGCCACTGCTGTGGTGTCACAGAGAGAGGTGGAAGCTGGTGCTGCAAGCACTGTGGCATCAGAATGGAGGAATGCTGGTGCTGCCAGGAGTGTGATGTTACAGAGACATAAAAGCTGGTGCTACATCTCTTGGGGCGTCACAGAGAGGTGGAAGCTAGTGCTTCAATAGCTGTGGTGTCACAGAAGTTTGGAAGCTGGTAGTGCCAGCATTGTGGTGTCACAGAGTGGTGGAATTTGGCGCTTCAAGCACTGTGCTTTCACAGAGAGGTGGGGGCTTGTGCTTCCAGCACTGTGGTGTTAAAGAGTGTTGAAAGCTGGTGCTGCAACTGCGTTGGTGTCACAGAGGGGGAGAAGTCTGTGCTGCTACTGCTGTGGTGTCACAGACAGGTGGAAGCTGTTTCTGTCAGCCCTGTGGTGTCACAATGTGGTGGAAGTCCTTTGACACACCTGCTCCCAGCGATTTGGACTTGGTTTTCACATTCTTCCCCTTCTCCCTTTCTTTTCTCCGCACAGCCTGCGGCTGTCCTGAGGACGCTGGGTTCACTGAAGAAAAGCAGAACGCTCTCGGGAAAGGCAGCTTCTGTTCTTGACAGCTCTGCTGTGCAAAAGCGGCAGGGAGAGTGCCGAGCTTCCGCTTGAGATCCTAAGCGCAGTGTCAACTGAAACTCGATTAGAAAGTGATCCTGTGCTTGCAAATGTCAGCTGGAAAGATCCTGTGCTGCACAAGAATCTTGGCTTGCTGGCAACAAAAGCAAGCACGTGTGCTTCTCTGCACCGTGCAAACACAAAGCAGAAGCTCGCACAGGGCCAGAAGAGACTGCGTGACACCTCCTGCACTCAGCATAGCTTTAGGCTTCAGCCAGGCCAAGTTTGACAAGGAACTAGACACGGGGACTATGCACTGTGCTGGGTGAATGTCTATAAGTGTGCCTGAATCTCCCACGGAAGACAACAGCTCAGCCGGCATCTGTCTGAACGCCCTTTGAAACACCTGCTCTTAGCGACCTTGTCTTGCTCTCCACATTCTTCCCCGGGTCCCTTTCGCTTATCCTTACAGCCTGCGGCTGCCCTGAGGACGCTGGCTTCACTGTGGAAAAACACTACTCTCTTGGGGAAAGGCAGCTTCTCGTTCTTGACAGCTCTGCTATGGAAAAGGTTCAGAGAGTCTGCAGAGCTTCTGCTTGAGCTCCTGAACACAGTGTCAATTGAAACTCGATTAGAAAGTCATCCTGTGCTGGAAAAGGCCGCACTATGGCTGCACAAGCGGCTTGGCTTGCTGGAATCAAAAGCAAGCACGTGTGCTTCTTTGCACTGTGCAAACACAAAGCAGAAGCACGCACAGGGCCAGAAGAGACTGCTTGACACCTCCTGCACTCAGTATAGCTGTTGGCTGCAGCCAGGGCATGTTTGACAAAGAACTAGCCACTGGGACTCTGCACTGTGCTGGGTGAATGTCTTCAAGTCTGCCTGAAGCTCCCTCGGAAGAGAACAGCTCTGCCGGCTTCTGCCTGAACGTCCTTGCAAGCACCTGGTCCCAGCGAGTTTGTCTTGCTTTCCACATTCTTCCCCGGGTCCCTTTCGCATATCCTTACAGCCTGCGGCTGCTCGGAGGACTCCGGCTTCACTGAAGTAAATCACAACTCTCTCAGGGAAAGGCAGCTTCTCGTCCTAGAGAGCTCTGCTATGCAAAAGCGGCAGGGAGACTGCAGAGTTTCCGCTTGACCTCCTGAACGCAGTGTCAACTGAAACTCGATTAGAAAGTGATCTTGTGCTGGCAAAGGGAGGGTGGAAAAATCCTGTGCTGCACAAGCGTCTTGCCTTGCTGGAATCAAAAGCAAGCACGTTTGCTTCTCTACACCGCGCAAACACAAAGCAGAAGCACGCACAGGGCGAGAGTAGACTGCCTGAAACCTCCTGCACTCAGTATAGCTTTAGGCTGCAGCCAGGGCATGTTCGACAAGGGAACTAGCCACGGGGACTCGCACTGTGCTGGGTGAATGTCTACAAGTCTGCCTGAAGCACCCACGGAAGACAACAGCTCTGCTGGTTTCTGCCTGATCGTCCTTGCAAGCACCTGGTCCCAGCGAGTTTGTCTTGCTTTCCACATTCTTCCCCGGGTCTTTTTCGCTTGTCCTTACAGCCTGCGGCTGCCCTGAGGTTGCTGGCTTAGCTCGCAGAGACCTTGTCTTGCTTTTCACATTCTACTCACCAACAAACTGCTCACTAATAAACTACTTGGCAGGATACTACTCAGAAAGAAACTATTCCCCAAAAAACAGCTCCCCAAGAATCTAGTTGGATAGAAACAACGTGACAAGAGACAACTCTCCAAGAAACGACTTGGCAAGGAAATACTCCCTAAGAAATTACTCAACAGAAAGCTACTCGGCAAGAAAATACTTGGCAAGAAAGTACTCCATAAGAAACTACTCCCCAAGATAATACTCCGCAAGAAATGACTCGGGAATAGTGATTCGGCAAGGAACTACTCCCCAGTGAACTACTCCCTAAGAAAAGACATGGTTATGAATCTACTCCCAAAGAAACTACTCGGGAAGAAAGTACTTTCCCTGAAACTATGCAGCAAGATACAACTTTCTAAGAAACTACTCCCCAAAGATCTACTCGCCAATAACTTTGCAAGATACTACTTGCCAAGAGACTATTCCCCAAGAAACAACTCCCCAAGATACTACTCGGGAAGTAACTACTCCCCAAGAAACTGCTTGGCAAGAAACTACTCTGCAAGAATCTTCTCCCCATGAACAAATTTGGCAAGAAAATATTCTCAGAGAAACTGCTCCCAAAGAAAATACTCAGTGAGTTACCACTCTTCAAGATACTACGCCCCATAAAGCTACTTGCCAAGAAACTTCTCAGCAAGAAACTATTTGGTAAGAAACTACACTCCCCAAGAAACTACTCCCAAGGAAACTACTCCACTGTCTTGGAGCCAGAGGTGTGTAGTCTATTTCACTGTTAGAAGTTGTTAGGGAGATTTTTTTTTTCCTTTATCTCTTGTGACTAGGGGAGTGTGGGTGGAGGGCCAGATGCCTTCTGATAATGGGCCATTAACACCTCCCCAGGCTATACCCTCCCCAAAGCAGTACATCCACATTCCATCATCCTATTGTGAGACGCACCACAACCCTCCTGGTGGTGGGGGGAGCCAGGCATTCCTGCGTGGATAAAACTGAGACACAGAAACACGAAAACAGCTAGCTTCACCCGATTTCTGGGAGGAAGACCAGACCCCATCTCACCATCACCAAACCCCTTCTCATGATCACCAGACCCATTCTCACCACCCCTGGACTCTTTTGCTACAGGATTATCTCTACTTCAACAGAACCACCTCTGCCTCTCCAAGAAGACTTACTTTTAGACTGCTTCCAATGCCCTGACTATCAGGGTGTCAGGTTGTAGCTCTGACTCTGTCAGGGTTTTCCAAAATTGTTGTTTGTTTGTTGGTTTGGTTGGGTGGTTTTGGTTTTTTACTACATTTATATTATTAATATTCCTAGTAAAGAACTGTTATTCCTATTCCCAAATCTTTGCCTGAAAGTCCTTAATTGTAAAATTATAATTTGGCGGGGGTGAGGGGTTTACCTTCTCCACTCTAAGGGAAACTCCAGCTTTCCCTGGCAGATACTTGTCTTCCCAAACCAAGACAGATTTTGGCACCCAATGTAGGGCAGAAGGGCATTGAGAGAGAGGAATAACAGTTCTTGGGTATTAGATAGAAGCTCACTGGCCAGAATCATGTGGTCTAAATTTTCCTCGTTTGGGTGGCATGTGGTTGTGGCTGTATTTGTGCCATTTGCTGGCCCTTATCTAAACATGGACCGTATAACTAAGGCTACTGTGGCTGGTATCCAGTTTATTTTGTGGGTCAATAAGGTGAGGAATTAATGGATTTTTAACTTCCTCTGGAAGGAAAGCACATGGATTCAGGGCTATCATACACTAACTCTCTGTTTCTGGGGTTACTTTAACAATGGTACGTATTGTGAGGAAATGGCACTTGGGGAAATCTTCTCCCAACCCTTCACCCAGCTCTTTGGGTCCTCCGCACCAGTTTTTGAAGGGTTCAAATCTCCTCTGGATGCTAATGATATGTGTAATGATATGTGTTGTTTGATATGGTTTGATATGTTGGTTGTATGATATGGCTAGTGTTGTTTATAAGCCTATTCTATTTAGTATTCAGAGATAAGGGGAGATTGGCCTGGGCAAGCACCCTGATACCTACCCCAGATAATAAAGATGCTGCTCAAGAGCCTGCTCCTGCTCCACAGCCTGCCTCAGAGATAAACCACCCAGTTTGGGTGGGGGTTCTGATGAAGGAGATCCATGAGATGGGCCAGATGCTGAGGGAGTACATTTCTCCAGCTGGTGGGAAACCCTCCTCCTGCCCTGACAAAAGGGAGTCTGATACGGAACCCACAGATATTACAACTGTCCAGGTTCCAGCTGAACCACAGGGGCAGTCACAGCAGCAGGAGTTGCCCCTGTGGAAACAAAGAAATCTAAAGTGAAAACAGCAAACCCAGATAATAAGAAAAGAGGGCCCTCACAACCTGCAGGGGAATCACACGATCAGATCATCACTGAGCCCCTGTCATATGAAAGGCCCCGTAATCTGCAAAAAGATAGTGTACGGCGGGGGCGTGAGGCTTACACAGCCTGGCTACTTCGGGTCTGGGTCCTCATGGGTACTGGTGTGCAACTAGACAGTGGTGAGTCAAGGAACTTGGGACCCTTGACCCAAGACTCAGGTATAAATGAGGTATTTGTAAGAGAGCCAGGGCCCCTTTCCCTTTAGGAACAGCTTTTAATGAGTATGAGAGAGAGATTTATCCACAGAGAAAGAATGCAGGAGCACCACCGTAGAATGCGCTGGAAAACTCTGGAGGAAGGAATCCAACAGCTGAGGGAAGTCGCAGTGCTGGAGGTACTTTTTGGGAGGAGTGGACAGCATGATAATGACCCTGACAAGGTTAAATGCACAGGGCAGATGTTGTGGAATCTGGCAAATCTAAGGCCATCTCAGTACACCACCTTTATTGCAACAATTAATGCTGAGGACAACCGAGAGACAGTGGGGTCTGTTGCCAATAAGCTTAGGAATTATGAGAGCATGATCAATGGCCCGATGCAGGCTCATATCTCTGCTGTGGTTAAAGAACTCAAAGAGGAAATGAGGGAGGTGAGGGAGGAAATGAGGAGGAACAGTTCCAGTGTGGCACCGGTGCGAGTCACAGGCCCCAGATTTAGAGCTCAACAACCCCCAGCTAGAGAGAGAGGGTACACCCCAAGAGCTGACCTGTGGTTTTATCTGCGTGACCATGGGGAAGACATGGGAGTGTGGGATGGGAAACCCACTTCTATCCTGGCAGCACGGGTGCATGAGCTTAAGGAGAGGAATGCTCACCAAGGGGGTTCCACTAAAATGAAAGTAGCCTCAAACTCCCAGGACCAAGTTGCCAATGCTGTGTCGAATGCCCTTGAAGGAACCTCTAGTATGTATGCTCAGGGAGGGAAGAACCAGTGCTAGAGAGGCCCTGCCTCTAGCCAGGTAGAGGAAAGGGACAAGCGGATCTATTGGACTGTGTAGATCCGATGGCCTGGCACATCTGACCCACAAAGATATACGGCTTTAGTTGACACTGGTTCCCAGTGTACCCTGGTGCTATCGGGGTATGTAGGAGCAGAACCCATTTCTATTTCTGGGATGACAGGAGGGTCCCAGCAGCTGACTGTATTAGAGGCCAAAGTGAGTTTCACTAAGAATGAGTAGCAAAAACACCCCATCATGACTGGCCAAGAGGCCTCGTTCATCCTCGGCATAGACTATCTCAGAAATGGATATTTCAGAGACCCAAAAGGATATCGTTGGGCTTTTGGAGTAGCTGCTGTAGAGATGGAAGACATCAGATAACTGAATACCTTGCCTGATCTCTCAGATGACACCTCTGCATTGGGACTGCTGAGAGTTGAACAACAGGCACCAATCACCACAGCAACTGTACACCGTCTGCAATACTGCACTGACAGAGACTTTGTGACTCCTATCCATGAGATTCGTAAACTGGAGAGCCAAGGGGTGGTCAGCAATGCTCATTCACCCTTCAACGGCCCAATATGGCCAGTGCCTAAGCCCAGTGGAGAATGGAGACTGACAGTGGATTACCGTGGCCTGAATGAAGTCACGCCACCACTGAGTGCTGCTGTGCCAGACATGTTGGAGCTGCAGTACGAGCTGGAGTCCAAGGCAGCAAAGTGGTACGCGACCATTGACATTGCCAATGCCTTCTTCTCCATTCCTGTGGCAGCAGAGTGCAGGCCCCAGTTTGCTTTCACCTGGAGGGGCATGCAGTACACCTGGAACCGACTGGCCCAGGGGTGGAAGCACAGCCCATCTGCCATGGACTGATCCAGGCTGCACTGAAAAAGAGTGAGGCTCCAGATCATCTACAGTACATTGATGACATCATTGTGTGGGGGAACACGGCAATGGAAGTCTTTGAAAAAGGAGAGAAGATCATCCAGATTCTCCTGGAAGCTGGTTTTGCAATCAAGAAGAGCAAAGTCAAGGGGCCTGCCCGAGAGATCCAGTTCCTGGGGCTGAAGTGGCAGGATGGACAGTGTCAGATCCCCGCTGAGGTCATCAATAAGATCACCACGATGTCTCCACCGACCAGCAAGAAGGAAACACAAGCTTTCCTAGGTGCCATAGGCTTTTGGAGGATGCACATCCTTGAGTATAGTCAGATTGTGAGCCCTCTCTACCTGGTTGCTTGCAAGAAGAAAAATTTCCACTGGGGCCCAGAATAGCAACACGCCTTTGCCCAGATCAAGCAGGAAATCGCTCATGCGGTAGCCCTTGGCCCAGTCAGGACGGGACCAGAGGTAAAGAACGTGCTCTACTCTGCAGCCGGGAGCCATGGTCTGTCCTGGAGCCTTTGGCAGAAAGTGCCTTGTGAGATTTGAGGCCGGCCACTGGAATTCTAGAGCTGAAGCTACAGAGGGTCTGAAGCCAATTACACTCCCACAGAGAAGGAAATCTTGACCGCCTATGAAGGAGTTCAAGCTGCCTCAGAGGTGATTGGCACTGAAGCATAACTCCTCCTGGCACCCCAAGTACCAGTGCTGGGGTGGATGTTTAAAGGAAAGGTTCCCTCCACCCACCATGCCACCGATGCCACATGGAGCAAATGGATTGCTCTCATCACTCAGCGCGCCCGTATTGGAAACCTGAATCACCCTGAAATTTTGGAAGTAATTACCAACTGGCCGGAAGCTTAAAACTTCAGTCTCACTGACAAAGAAGAACAAGAGCAAGTAACCCGGGCTGAAGAAGCTCCACCGTATAACCAACTTCCAGCAGAAGAAACACGCTATGCTCTTTTCACTGACGGTTCCTGTCGCATCATAGAGATGAACCGGAGATGGAAAGCAGCCATATAGAGCCCCACAAGACAGGTTGCACAAGCCATGGAAGGAGAAAGTAAGTCAAGCCAGCTTGCCAAACTCAGAGCTGTTCAATTGGCCCTGGACATTGCTGAAAGAGAGAAGTGGCCAAAGCTCTAGCTCTACACTGATTTGTAGATGGCAGCTAATGCTCTGTGGGGCTGGCTGGAAATTGAAAAAACGCCAACTGGCAGCATAGAGGAAAACCAATCTGGGCTGCTGATGAGTGGAAGGACATCGCCATCAGAGTAAGGAAACTACCTGTGAAAGTCCGCCGTGTGGATGCCCATGTCCCCAAGTGTCGGGCTAATGAGGAGCACCGGAACAACGAACAAGTAGATCAAGTCACGAAGATAGAGGTGTCTAAGATAGACTTGGATTGGCAACACAAAGGAGAGTTGTTCCTAGCTCGGTGGGCCCACGATGCCTCAGGTTATCAGGGCAGAGATGCCACCTACAAGTTGGCATGAGATCGAGGGGTGGATCTAACCATGGACAATATTTCGCAGGTTATCCATGACTGTGAGACATGTGCTGCCATCAAGCAGGCCAAGTGGGTAAAGCCCCTGTGGTACAGTGGATGGTAGTCCAAATATAAATATAAAAAATCTTAGAACACTGACTACATCACTGCACCAAACCCGCCAAGGCAAGCTCTATGTGCTGACCATAGTGGAAGTCACCACTGGGTGGCTGGAGACCTACCCTGTGCCTCATGCCACTGCCCGGAACACCATCCTGGGCCTGGAAAACAAGTCCTGTGGTGACATGGCACCCCTGAGAGAATTGAGTCGGACAACAGGACCCATTTCAGGAATAGCCTTATAAACACTTGGGCTAAAGAACATGGCATTGAATGGATATATCACATCCCTTATCATGCACCAGCTGCCCAGAAAGTTGAACGGTGCAACGGACTACTTAAGACCACCCGGCACTTTGCCGGGGGGCCCTTCAAGAATTGAGAAGTGAACTTAGCAAAAGCCACCTGGATGGTCAACACCCAAGGCTCCATCATTCGAGCTGGTCCTGCCCAGTCTGCCGCCTTGCACACAGTGGATAAAGTCCCTGTGGTACTTTATAAAGATATTTTAGGAAAAACTGTTTTGATAAACCCCACCTCAGACAAAGGCGACCCCATCTGTGGGATTGTTTTTGCTCAAGGACCTGGTTACACTTGGTAGGTAATGCAGAAAGTTGGAAAAACCAGTTGTGTACCACAGGAAAACCTAATCCTAAGTGAGAACTGAGTGTAAGGGTTCATTCTGTATAGTAGAGATTATTGATTTAGGTATGATGCAGATAATAATGGAATAAGGGGTGGATAATGTCTTGGGTTTTGGAACTAAACTGCTGAAAGTAGTTGGGGAGATGTCTTTTTCTTTATCTCTTGTAACTCTGGGAGGGGGGCGGATGCCTTTTGATAATGGGCCAACTGTTAAAACCAGGTGAGGCAGTGTTTCTTATCTCTTTTCACAATGGGCCATTAAGACTTCCCAAGCTGTTCTCCTCCCCAAAGCATTACATCCACAATACCCTTCCCAAACTATACCTTCCCCAAAGCAGTACATCGACATTCCATCATCCTACTGTGAGATGCTCCACCCAGTGGGGGGAGCCAATCATTCCTACCTAGATAAAAACTGAGACACAGGAATACGAAGGCGTCTAGCTTCACCGGATTCCCGGAGGAAGACTGAACCCTTCTCACCATCACTGGACCCATTTTTCTACAGGATCATCTCTACTTCAACAGAACCACATCTGTCACTCCAGGAAGACTTCTAGACTGCTTGCAACACCCTGACCAACAAGGTGTCAGGTTGTAGCTCTGACTCTGTCAAGGTTTTCTAGAATTGTTGTTTGTTTGTTTGCTTGTTTAGTTAGGTGGTTTTGTTTTCTACTACATTTGTATTGTTAATATTCCTAGTAAAGGCCTGTTATTCCTATTCCCAAATCTTTGCCTGAAAGCCCTTAATGCAAAATTATAATTTGGCGCGAGTGAGGGGTTTACATTCTCCATTCTAAGAAAAACTTCAGCTTTCCCTTGCAAATACTTATCTTTTCCAACCAAGACATCAGCCGCTGGAATTGCCTCTGAATTATTATGAGGGCACTAAAATGCAGGTGGTGATCATGGGGACAAATACGTCCACAGCCTGTGGAAAACAACCAGGTAAGGAAAAAGGCAGCAGAGCTGAAAAAATGGTGATTTTTCCTCTGTGGTTAAAGAGGAGCTAAGTGCATTTTAACCTGCAGAAAGTATTTTACACTCCTCTAAAAATATATAAATATATAAATATATAATTATATTTATATAAAAATACTGGTTAAAGCTGATGTGTTCAGGCTGGGATTGGGATGCAGAGGCAATTTCTTGCCCAGTCTTTGGGGCACAACATGAGGGCTTGACTTCACTGCTTGACTCCACTGCTTGACTCCAGGGCTCCTCTCTGTGCGGAGAAGTGAAAGGAATGATGTGTTTAGAGATAAATACCTGTGCATCAAAGGGGAGCCCCCTCTGGCCGAACCTGCTGGAGGTGGGCAGAGGGAATTTGATGTCACCACAGCACGTTCGGAGGTGCCAAACCTTTCTTTTTTTTCTTTTTCTCCAGTAGAGCATCACACAGCACCACACCGAGGAGCTGAGGGGGGAATGCAGATAAAACTGGGGATTTGAACACCAGCCTCACGCCTTTCCCCTCGGTGTCGGGTGCTGCTTTTGCCTAAAAAAAAAAATAAATGGTGTGGGTTGGGTTTGTATTGGCTTCCACATCCTTCCTCCGGCCTTGCGGGGATCCTGCTGCTGATGCTGCAGCCACAAGGGGTTTTATTAATGGAATTGCTGTGATTAATCAAGACTGATGAGATTTGTGGGGGGAAAAGGGGGGAAAAGCTCCAGGGAGATGATGATGGAATAGGCAGGGCTGGAAGGGATCCTCAAAGCTGATCCGGTGCCACCCCTGCCATGGGCAGGGGCACCCTCCAGAGCTCATCCCAACCTTTCCAAAACTCACCTCAGCTCTCCCAGAGCTCATCCCAGCCCTTCTAGAGCTCATCCCAACCTTCCCAGAGCTCATCCTGATCCTTTAGAGCTCATCCCAACCTTCCCAGAGTTCATCCCAACCTTCCCAGAACTCATCCCAGCCCTTTAGAGCTCATCCCAGCTCTTTAGAGTTCATCCCAACCTTCCCAAAACTCATCCTAGCCCTTCCAAAGCCAGTCCCTTGTTGCCACCATGTGTCGAGCCAGCACTTGGAGTCTCCGAGGTGTTTTTTGCTGGCAGATTTCACAGGGAACGACAAATTTCTCCTCCCCAGAGCCTCTGGAATTTTCCTGCTGAATGCCATGGTTTTCTAATGCTCCATTTCCTCCCCGCCCCTGGATCCAAGCTCTCTTTATTCTTTTTGATATGCTTCACACCCGAAGGATTTAAATCCATTTTGAATTTCAATTCTTATGTGCCTTTACAACTTTAACAAAAAGAATCTCTGACGGAGAATTGAATTCTATCCCAAGATAATCTAAATTCACTAATAGTTCTCTTTTCATCAATAAATGTGATTTTTAAATTTTTTTTTGTCCCATACCAAAAAAAGATGAATTGAAATCTCAACAAGTAAATTTTAGTTCCAAAAGTGACCTGAAGGATGAAGGATTAAAAGCTATATAATCATATAATGTAATGATGTATTAAAAATGGTCTGTGAGTATAAATTGAATTAATGGATTTTTTTTTTTTTTTTTTAATCAGTGAGTTAATTTTTAGGAAAGTCGCTGGAGGAAGAGTTGGGAAAGGTTGAGGAGAGCTCGGAGAGTGAGGTAAAGGAGGCTTCACCCACAAGAGGGAGCTCAGTGAACGCGAATAGGAAGAGCCTAAACTCTTGAAATTGCCCTGAAATCTCCCCTCTGCCCGGCATTAAATCGAAAAAACCACAACGGGGCGCAGCATCAATTCGTATTTTGGCGCCGTTCATGCTTAAATTCCCGGAATTTCCCTGGGAATGATCAAGGACCAGTTGTGGTACAATCACAGCTCTGCTGATCCAAGGCTTCCCAAGTTTGTTGGAGCAGAGGAGTTCCTGAGCACCAACTAATACAGGTTTAGAGGAGGTAAAGTCAGATTTTTGGCCTTGGACAGATGAGTAAATGTGCTGCTGGTTCATATTTAGAGAAAGTTTATGCTGTCGGTTGTGAAATTGTTTTTTCCCCCTTCATTTATATCAAGAATACAATAAAAAATTATTAATCCTCACAAATTTGGGCATAAAGGGAAGATGGAGAAGACCCTGGTTTGATGTTGCAAAAATCAGGTTTCATCTTCCAGGTTATTTGTGCAGCTCCCTGCTTTGGCTCTTTGCTCCCAGCAATAAATTTGTAAAGAAAAAAAAAATCCAACATCCTTTTTAGTCTCTTAATGATATAAAAGGCACCAAACAATGGGAATTTATTAAAGTGAATCCTGAGAGGAGAGAAAAACAACAGCATCTGAAGAACAGAAGTCACTTTCCAGAGCTGCCTGGTGTTTTGTTGTCTAATTTTGACATATGTGGGGTTTTTTTTTTTTCTTTCCATTCTCCCTGTTCTCATCCAAACCCTGAGACAGAATTCCTGGAATGAGACAGGCAGAGCCTCTTTCTGACAACCCAAAAGTTTAATTCCAGACCATTTATCCACAGAAACCCCTGATTTCTGAAGACCTGGGGTAACTTGAGGGAGTCTTTGAGTAACTCCTGGATGGGACAGGGAGAGGAGCTTTGATAGAATTCCTGGTTGGTTCTCCTGTGCTGAGAGCTGGGTTTGGAGCAAAACCTCCTGAAGTTTGGAGTCAAACCTCCCAAGCCGGACCCCTTTCCCATCCCCACGGAGCCTCTGATGCCTTGGGAGGGCTGAGCTGGAACAGAGACTGCACAGAGCCAGAGAATAAAGCAGAGATTTATTAAAAGGCCTTTAGGGTGCACCTTGGGCAGGACAAGAGCCTGGCCAGGGCTGCACCCAAGGGGGACCCAAAATGGTCCCAAATGGACAAAGGGTCACCAGGTCTCCCACTTTGATCAGTTTGGGTCCATTTGCACCTTGGGGTTGAATTGTCCAATTGCAGCTGCAGGCTGTGAGGTCCCATCCTTCTTGTTCCTCCCTGCAGCCACCCTTGTTTGTGCTTTGGGGCTGAAAGTTGTCCTTGGTGTGCAGCAGGAACAGGATTTGTTTTGTGTCCCTGCTGTGTGCAGAGCTGAGTGAGCCTGAATGTGAGGCTGAGAGCTGCACCCCTGGGCAGCACAGAATCTGAAACACAGGGAAGATAAAACTGAAGGCATCACCCCCAGCCCCCGCAGAGGGGCCGCCGGGTCAGTGCTGACGCTCGCCGGGGTGGTCGGCGCTGGGGAAAGCCCAAAGCAAACAAAGGCCAGCTGCAGCCAGATGTGGGGAGCGTTCAGGGTCACTGAGCCTCCCCTGGGCTGGGCAGCATGTGGCCCCGCTCCTGCTCCCAGGGAGAAGCCCCAGGAGCTGTCCCTGTCCAAAGGGATCTCTGATTCTCCCCTGAACCATCGGCGCGAAATTCGAGCGCTTCCTGAGGCCTCAGGGCTGGGCCAACCTCACCCAGCTGAACAATTCCTGAGCTGTCCCTGCTGTCCCTGGCTCCTGTGTGAGGCCTTTCTCTGATGTTTTCCTGCTACATCCACCAGGATCAACGGCCTCGCTCCCCAGAACCCGTTTGATTTTCCTGGGAAGGGAGATTCCAGAGAGGATTTGTTCCAAATCCCTCCAGATCTGGTTGATCCCTTGGGCAGGGAGCATTTTCCTTCTTGTTCAAGGCAAAAAATCCTCCTTAATTGTGGAATGAGGCAAGATTTTACACTAACTTTATTTGGCTTTTGTATCCTTGGTGAATATTCTTGAGACCATCACTTGCAATCAGCTGCTAAAATCAAATAAATTTATTCACAAACCTGATGGATTGGAGTGGTCCTCCAAATCTGGAGAGATTCCCCAAGTCTCAGGTGATGGGTTTGGGGTGATCCTCCAGTTTGGAAGAACTTCCAAAGTCTCATCTGATCAATTTGCGGTGATCCCCCAGTTCGGAGAGATTCCCCAAGACTCAGGTGATGGATTTGGGGTGATTCCCCAATCTAGAGAGATTCTCCAAATAACATCTTTTAAAAGTCCCCCTAAGAGGAAATCTCTGTCTTCTCCTTGCCCTGTGCAAGGGGCAAATCAACGTTTGTGATCACAGCCTGGTCATATTCAGATCACAGAGACTGAGACAAGAACAGAGTTTTCCTTTAGAAATTTGGTTTCATAAAGTACTTCCTTAGGAAAGCATGAAGGAACAAATAAAAGGAATAACACTGGAGAACAGCAAGAGAAAAAAACCACAAAACATTGTACAAACTGCCAGAAGTTTTGCCAACTTCCAGTGATTACACTTTCATGTCCTGAAGTTACATGACCCATCCAGGATTGGTAATGGCACAATAAATCTCACTCGGACATAAGAGAATCTGTAGAGAACGTATTGCAGATGGACAAACACAAATTTCAATTTCTTTGTCAGTCTGCTGCAGAATTCTTAAAAGTGACAGACCCATTAATTTTAATTTTTTTTACCACTAACAACCAGAATGTAAAAGTATTATAAATATATTCATTCAGTGATATTAAATACTGAAAATAAACATAAGAATAAACATTAAATTCTTCTTTTGCCACTTAGTCATGGGCATATTTAGGCACTTAAATCATCCCTAAGATTGTGAAAAATTTTGATCTATTTAAGATTTCCTTTATCAGATAAATCAAAGTCTGTACCGTTGATAATCAGCCCAGGAACTTCCTCAAGGGAAAAACTGAAACACATTGGGATGATGATGTGACACCACTGTTGTTCCTTGATTAACTTGCTTAATAAAAATATAAATTTACATCACAAAGGAGAAGGAAGGTGGTGTTCATCCCGCTCTTCCTCGAGTTTGGTCCCGTGGACTACAGTAAAATAAAACCTTTAATTTTCAAGGCTTTCCTGGGATGTAGTTGAGGCTCCTCACACTCTTGATTAACCAGGTTAGGAGCAGGAATCGGACAGATTTAAGGATGGGATTAAGTTACGAATTTCTTGTGAGCTCCTCAGAGCTACATCATTTTGTGTTGCTTCCAGCTCTGCTCCATGAACTAAAATTTGATGCCAGCAGGATGCCAGTGAAATGTGGGACTGGGTATCCTGGGGGTTTTTCCAGGCCAGATCTTCACTAGATTGGTGCTCATGGCCCTCAGAAAGGATATACTCTTCAGCTCTGGAAATGATATGAACAGTCACATGTGAAATAAATATGAAATATATTACAACAACAAATGCAGGTAGTAATGAAGACACCAAGTCCTTACTTTTCCCTGCCCTTATTTTCTCCAGATTGTATTTTCTCTCAACTCTGCCTCCCTCAGGGCAGGAGAAAAGGTCCAGGAGGAGGAGGAGGAAGGACCATCTGTGGAGGGGTGAGTTCTGAGCCCCCAAACCAGAGCTACCTGGAGCTGCAATTGTCACGATCCCAAGGCTGAACTTTGTAAATAGACCTGGCAAGGGCTCCTGCCTGCAGAAAACAGCCTCGGAGAGGGGAGAAATAAATAAACAAACAACCTTCCTTCCTTCTCTGCAGTCCCTGCCCTCCTGACCCACCTCCAGAGCACACATGTGGCTGCTCCATTGAAAATTGGGTTGTGGGTTTGATTTTGGTGCTGGAAAAGGCAAAGCTCCTGCTTGTCTTTATTTCTGGTCTTTGAGGGGCAGAGCTTGTCCTCAGCAAAGCACAAAGGGGACAAGGGGCTCGTTTTGTCTCAGCTCTGGTTTAAAGTCTCGGGATTAAGGTCCCATGCTTGGGTGTGAATGAGGACGTGGTTCCTTCAGGGCTGAAGAGTTTGTGCTTAATTTATTTCATTAATTAACCACTGATTTTGTACTCCAGAAATGCCACGGGCCCTAAATCTACCCCTCCCATGGCCCCAGTGTCTTCCCATGCCAATAAATACCATGGACATGGGCAGTTGGGGACACAGAGTCTTTGCAAGCCTCACTCAATGCTGGAGAGCTCTCCCCACCCTGACCTCTGGAGTGGCTGAGAATCCTCCTGGAAAATCGGCAAAATATTTTTCCAGCTGATATGCCTTAAAGCTGAGCTCAGGAAACACCACACTCTGTAATTCCAACAGGGGTATACAGCAGCCAGGGAGTACCTGGAGAACGTCAAGTGTCACTCGAGGCACCGAACATCCTTCAGCAGATGGTACCTCATTGGTCTTAGAACAGCAGAAATCAGAGAATCCCAGGATAATTTAGGTTGGGAAAGACCTCTGAGATCATCAAGCCCAACCTTTGGATGAACACCATATTTTCAATGACTAAGTGCCACGTCCAGCCATGTCTGGAACACCTATGACAAGAAAAGTCTCAGCAGATCCCAGGAAAAGCCATTCCCTGGGAAGGGCTGGGCCTATTGAATAAATCCTGCTTGCTGCTGCTGTGGGATGTGTTGGGATGGTGCCAGGTAACCTGAGCCATGCCAAACCCATCCTTGGTGGCCCAGTCGTGTCCTGGGTCCCAACAGGAGCGCTCAGCTCTCTCTTAGGAGCTCATCTGCATTCCAGAGGCAGCTCCATCATTCAGAGCAGGAAGAAAAAGCCAGTCAGGTTTTGAATCAGCTGCTGAGCCACTGAGGAGTGAAATCCACCTCAGGTTTCCTGTGGGGATGGCAGCAGGGCTGTGGAGGGCAGCGCACAAAGCCGGGCAGGAATTCCCTGGCTCCTGCCCCGGCCTTGCTGCAGCTCCTGGCCAGAGCTGAGCTGCATCTGCCCCTCCCAGCCAGTCCTCGAGGGCTTTGTCATGGATCCATTTATTAATCCACCTTTTTGCTGAGTGGAAGTCTGGCTGTTCCCTCCTGATACTGCCCAAATCCCTCGGTCTGTTCCTGTGACAAGACTCCCAGGAAAGAACATTTTCTTCTGTTCTTTCTTCCAGAAATGGGAAGACTTGAATACTTTTTTGTTGTTGTTGTTTTGTTTGGTTTTTCTCTTTTTCTCCTGGTTCTTCTTTTGATTGACTTGGATTTTTCACAGCTGGAGCAGGGAGCTGGACATTCCCCTTTGTTTCAGAAGCACTGGGTGATGGATCACATTTTAATTGGCGTTGAGGTTTCCACAAAAAGGGAGCACCACAGGAAGTTATTAGAATAACAACACTCTGCATCTGCACAGGAATTAAAACTGCAAATGGACAGAGCATATTAATTGCTACCAAATGCTTTGGTTTGCTCCTGCCTACCAAAGCCTAGCTCAACAAAAGTTTGGGTCGGGGGTTTATTTTTAATGTCTCTTTTCCCATCTCACTCTTCCAGCAAAAAGAGTAAGTGATAAAATTTGTAGGATTTCAGCCTTCTGGAGAAAATTTCTTCAGCAGAGTGTTTCAAAGGAGATAAACGCATTTGTTTTGACAGGGAGGACACTGATGGATGCAGACAGATCCAGCCTGGCCAAGGCTCTCGTTCCCACAGTGTGAATCCGAGAGTGGGCTCCGCCAGCTCCTGCAAAAGCTGCTCAGAATATTTTGCTTTTTCCTTTTTTTTTATTTTTCCCCAAGAAATTATCAATGTCCGCGAGCTGCATCTCTTGTTACAGAAGTAACAGATTGTGAGTGGTTTTTGTTTTGCTTGCTAGATATATATATATATATATATATATTTTGAGTTTTGTAAACCAAAGGCAGAAAAGCAAAGGGGAAAAAAAAGCAAATTTAACAGAGAGATATCCAAAAACTCTTTCAGCCAACTGAAACTCAGTTTTTTCTTAAGAAAGGAGAAGTTGGAAATGTTTGGAGCTTCTTTTCTTTTTATCTTTGATTTATTCCAACACCTTACTTCCTTCTGTTGCGGGAATTACCCCAGGAATTTTCCCTTTTTCTACATCTTAGTCAATGTAGGCCTTCCTTTGAAGGACATTCATCTCCTGGGCTCTTTTCAGCTTCTCTGAACTGAAATATCCATTGCACTCCACATCAACTACAAACTGTTTGTGAAAGTCTCTGGGAGAAGAAGAGGGGAAAAGGAAAAGGGAGAAAAGGGGGGGAAAGAGGGGAAAGGAAAGGAAAGGAAAGGAAAGGAAAGGAAAGGAAAGGAAAGGAAAGGAAAGGAAAGGAAAGGAAAGGAAAGGAAAGGAAAGGAAAGGAAAGGAAAGGAAAGGAAAGGAAAGGAAAGGAAAGGAAAGGAAAGGAAAGGAAAGGAAAGGAAAGGAAAGGAAAGGAAAGGAAAGGAAAGGAAAGGAAAGGAAAGGAAAGGGAAGGGAAGGGAAGGGAAGGGAAGGAGAAAGGAAAGGAGAAAGGAAAGGAGAAAGGAAAGGAGAAAGGAAAGGAGAAAGGAAAGGAGAAAGGAAAGGAGAAAGGAAAGGAGAAAGGAAAGGAGAAAGGAAAGGAGAAAGGAAAGGAGAAAGGAAAGGAGAAAGGAAAGGAGAAAGGAAAGGAGAAAGGAAAGGAGAAAGGAAAGGAGAAAGGAAAGGAGAAAGGAAAGGAGAAAGGAAAGGAGAAAGGAAAGGAGAAAGGAAAGGAGAAAGGAAAGGAGAAAGGAAAGGAGAAAGGAAAGGAAAGGAAAGGAAAGGAAAGGAAAGGAAAGGAAAGGAAAGGAAAGGAAAGGAAAGGAAAGGAAAGGAAAGGAAAGGAAAGGAAAGGAAAGGAAAGGAAAGGAAAACCTTGCTTTATCTCAAGCTGCAATTTCAGGGCAGCCCTTGAAAGGTGTAAAAGCCTCCATGGATCCCCTCATCCCTTGGCCTCACTCCCAGCTGGGCTTGGCTGGAAATCCTGCAGTGCACAGGTAGGACTTTAGGGAAATAAACAGCACCACGAGAATGTCAAGTGCTTGCTGAGAAATCCAAGCCCAGGCTCCTCCATGTCCTGGTGTTCCTCTCCCATCTCGCACATCTGGGACTTTGGCATCTGTCCCGGAGGAAGGACACAGCTGAAACACAGAGATCAGGACTGCGGAGGCAGGCAGGGAGGATTCCAGCTGCCTGGGAGGCAGAGGGAGGCTGTGCAGAGGACAGCCCAGACCTGGAACTCTCCAAAGCTCAAGAAGGCACCACAAAAATCGAGTTCACTGCCTGGCGGTGTCACCTCTGCCACGCCTCCAGTGACAGCTCCTTTCCTTTCAGGCCAAGGAGGTTCCTAAGTGGCATTATTAGGATTTTATCAGCAACACGTGTAACTGATGGTTCTGCTGTTTAAAATTATCTGATAGTTGAAATTCCACAATTTGTGTGTGTGGGTAATGTCCATGTGAATAACATGTGTGAGAGCCACCTGTGGGATCTGCAGGGTACAAATGTGTCCCAACCACCTGATGACATCACAAGACACTCTTGCTGTGCTTTATTTTGGGAATATTTTATTTGGGAATATTTTATTTGGGAATATTTAATGATTTTCTGTTGTCACTGCGGAATTTCAGGCAGACCTGGCATACACCAAGCATCTTTCCAATTTCTCTCTTCCCAGATACCCAATGCTTTCCTAGAGCCTGGCTCTCAAGTGTCACTCCTTTCCTTCCTGAGGTGATGGACCCAAAACCAAGCCCAGATCTTCCAAAGGGCAAAGGCTGAGGTGCAAATTTAGCCCTAAACAAGTGGGAGGAACAGGGATGGAGGAGCCTTGGGATGCTCCAGCAGGGCAATTCCCAGGTGAGCTGAAAACCTAGGAACCCGAGGGAGATGCCAAGCTCATTAGCATACTTAGAGCCACGGGATAATCAGAGAAGGGAAACAAAACCGGGAATGCGGCCATTGAAAGCACTTTGTGGTGCAGTGGCCCAGCGCCAGGGCCCCCCTCCAGCCCTGCCTCGGGACTACAAAGCCATGGCAGGGAAAAACCAACACCGCTCCCGAAAAACCAACCCCAACAAAAGCCCCCCTGGCAACAATGGTCTGTCAGGCGTGATTTAGTGAGCCCGTAGCCCCCGGGCAAGCTTCACTGAGCAATCTCAATCCTCGGGGTTCCCACACTGGGCTGCTGCCTCGCGCCTCCCCGAGCACAAAGCCACGAGGAGCGGGGCAGGCAATAAAGCTGCTACCTTTGTGTCCCCGGGCTGCGGGGGAGGCAGAAGAAATGAAGTGTGAAATGTGATATGAAATCAGTTTCTGCTCTTGGGGGGATCGGCTCGGGAGGGAGGGGTGGGTGGGTTTTGTCACCCAGGGATGGATTCTTCATCCATTTGCTGAGATGCTTCAAGAAAGCCACGGTTTTCCTCCTGATTTTACTCATTCCCACTTTTTTGGGCAGGTGGTTTTGGTTTTTTTTTGTTTGTTTGTTTTTGTTTGTTTGTTTGTTTTTTGTGTTGTTTTTTGGATTTTTTGTTGGTCTTTTTTTTTGCTTTGTTTTGGTGGGGTTTTTTTTGTTTGTTTGTTTTTTGTTGGTTGGTTGGTTGGAGGTTTTTTATTTTGTATTACAGCTGTTTATAAATAAGAGTAATTGGCATCCCTCTTGATGTGCCTCACAGAACAGTAACAGCCTGTGTGGGGAATCACAGCCCCCTCATGGAATATTTGTGGGTTAGGGCTGGCCTCCTCTTTCCTGCACCCCTATCTGAGCTTCTTGCACGCTCTCTGGCCGTGTCACCACCCCACTGCTCCAGATGGTGCCCCCAGGAATATCAGAGAGGGTTTTGGTGGAGGAACAAACACTGCCCTGCATGCAGTGTGTCCTCACTTGCAATAAATGTGCGCAGCTGCGTGGGTGTCAGCAGGGAGCAGGAACTCCTCTGTGCCTGGAGATGCAGCCTCCAAGTCTGGTTGTTTTCTTTTCCTTCCCCTGGATTTTTTTATTCAAACTGTTCTTGATGGGGAGTATGGGATTTCTGCAGTAATGCAGAAATGATAAAGCACAGGAAATAAAGCACATGATGCTTTGGATGTGGTGGGGAATCAGAAGAGCAGCGTTTATGTGATGAGATATCCCAGGAATAAACTGCCAAATGACATCAGAAATTAGATAATCTCCAACAATTGCCTCCCCAGAATATCCCACATCCCCTCCTCCCTGCTCTGTTGATTCCAGCAGCTGGATGGCTCAAAATCGAGTTGCTACTGTAAGAGTTACTTATTTTCTCCTCCATTTTCTCCTCTCATCTTGTCCCACCCCTGCCATGGGCAGGGACTACTTCCACTGTCCCAGGCTGCTGCAAGCTCTGCCCAGCTTGGCCTTGGACATTCCAGGGGTCCAGAGGCAGCCACAGCTTCTCTTTAATACAAGAAATATTCTCCAAGATTATTTTGAAAGGATCCTGCCAATGTTTGAATTCCCCACTCCTTTTCCACCCCCAGGTTCACCAAAGGTGTTCACCAATCCATCTCCATTTCTGCATCACTGTCAGCCCGAGTGGAGCAGGACCAAACCTCAGCCAGGGCAGGGGCAGCCACACCTTTCCTGTTTGTCTGACTCTCCCGGATTTCTCCCGACTTTCTGTGCTGAGCCCGGGGTTGTTGCTCCAGGAGCAGCGGGGAATGATCCACTGCAGAAGGTGCTGAATTCCAGCAGGGATTCCAGCAGAGCTTCCAGCAGGGATGCCCACCTTTCCTGGGGATGCTCAGCCACCCCTGGGCTCTGCCCCTCGGGAATAGGGAGCAGCTTTGGAGGTGACTGTGGGGTGGTTTGGGGGCTCTGTGAGGAGCAGCCCCAGCACCTTTGGGCTGGGCTCTGCTTGTCCTGCCATAAATCCAGCCCGTGCTGCCCCTTTTCCCTGGCTGTTATGGCACTGGATGCTCGGACTCCTTTCCTTTTCCATGGAAGAGGGACGTTGCCATGGGGTTTTGCTCCAGGTGAATCCCAGAGTTCAGAGGATTTTTCCTTGACGTGTTCAGCATCCCAGCCTGCAGGGGCTGAGGAATATGCTGCAACATGACTGCTCAGTGTCAGCTGTCACACCTCTTAATCCACTTGGGTGCTTTGTTTGCTTTGAGAACTGTGTATAAAATCCATAAATTCACCTCCACCAGCTTCACATCGGCTCAATTATTTTCCTCTTGCAGGACTTTGATTTATCTTCCCTCAATTACTGTTAAACACACCGACATTGCTCAGCAATAAAACCCACTGACAAAACTCAGCACTAAAATCCACTGACAGAATTCAACAAATTCTTTTTGCCCCTTCCCTGCCACCTGCTGATGGCAGCACAGAGGTGCCCAAGGTGGGTGGGACCACAATTCCTGCCGGGAATTCTCCCGGGTGTTGGATTGCTGCTGCAAACCAGCCCTGCCTGATAAAGGCAGTTGTTCCTGTGCTCAGCACATTGTTCACTCCCTCTCCAGATGGAACAGATTAGCTGGGCCCTGAAATGTTGTTAAATAAAATACGCAAAAAGAAAATACAATTATTGTTAAAGTGAAAACATACCGCATGGGATTATTAAAAGACCAAGATGTTTTACATTTTAAGGATGTTCTGCGGGTTTGGTTTTGTTTGGGTTTTTTTAATTTTTTTTTTCTTTTCCAGCCTTCATGCACCAAAAGCTTGCAGGGGTAGTGCTAAACTTTTCCATGTGATCTCAGGGTGCTCTCCCTGTGCCAGGGATGGGGTTGCCCTCTGTCTCTGGCTGTGGGGTGGGAATTCCATGGGCCCAAATCTGTGTTTCTTGCTCCTTCACTGAGCACCAAGCTTGGGAGCAGGGGCTTGGCAGAGTTTGTATTCGCCATGCGAAGGGCAAATTCCTTCTGCTGCTTCTCCGCTGTGCCCAGGTGGAGTGGAAGCTTGGCCAGGAGAATTCCCAGTGGTTAGAGGAGTTCCCCGAGTGTCATTTCCTCTCAGATCCCATCCCTGAGTGCCATTTCCCACCAAATCCCATCTGAACACTGTCTGTAAAGGCCTCCAAAATTCTTCAAGTTTGTGTGCTATGATAAGCTCAGTTTAATAATTACTGATTTTATACTGATTTTACATATTATTACCACAGACTTGTGGGATGGTTTAGGGTGGGAAGGGACCTTAAAGATCATCTTGTCCCACCCCTGCCATGGGCAGGGACTCCTTCCACTGTCCCAGACTGCTGCAAGCCCTGCCCAGCTTGGCCTTGGACATTCCAGGGGTCCAGAGGCAGCCACAGCTTCTCTTTAATACAAGAAATATTCTCCAAGATTATTTTGAAAGGATCCTGCCAATCTTGATCTAGCGAGGATCACTCTGGGCTGGAGTTGTTTGCTCTTTTCAGAGATCCCCAGCAGGTGGGAAATGGAGATGAATAATGTGAGGCCTGCAGTGATTTTGGCCACAGAAAACGCAGCTGAGTTTAAAATAAGCTGGGTGAGTCCTCAGCAAGCCCCCAGCTCAGAGATTTGGGCAGCTCTGCCGTGATGAGTTCATTTGAGCATGTGTTTAATGCCTTTCCTGGATCTGGCTGCAGCAAGGCCAAGCCTTGCAGGAATTTTCAGGTGTGTGGTGATAATAAATCACTTTTTAAATTGCTTTGAAGGGGCGTTTTGAGTGGAGCTGCATCCATTAATGTTCTGGGTCTCTCCTGAGCATCGCTCCATCTCCTTAATGTCCCTCCACCTAAATCAACTCACTCATGATGGATGAAAAATAAATTCAGCTCCTTGAAGCTGTTCTCCCCCATTTGGTTTTGAATGACTGGGGCCATGCTGGTGGCTGGTGACTGATGACAGGACTTGTCCCCAGCAGCCCAGCCTGGCTTTTCACCGGGCTGTCACTCACCAAGGACATTTCCACTGCAAACCAGTCCCTGTGAAAAGGGGTTTTGGGGGGGATGCTCAGCCACATCTGCACTGCAGAGCACAGCTGGAGAGGCAGGTGTGGCCCCCATGCTCCCCTGCTCATTATTAATTAGGGAGCAGTTATTAGAAAATCTGCAAACACAAAGCTGGAAATAATAATAATTAAAAAAAAAATAAATCTCTGCTTTAATCAGATTTTTCCTGCAGCCACATGGAAAATTCCAGCCCCAAATCTGTCTTAGAGGAATTTGTAAAATTTGGTAGAACTGCCCTGCCCCCCCAAGCCTCCAAAAGTTCAGGTGCTTTGTCAGCAGGAGAGAGGCAATTTTTGCCACACAAAAGGCCTGAAATGTTGCAAATTCCTTTAAAAGAGAACTCAAAATTGAGCCTGGCTGATTTTTACGAGGTACCTTCAAAAGAACCATGAATTTTTAGCAGAATTCTGATGATTCCAGGGTGTTTTTCCATATCATGGCACCTTGAGAACACATCAGGATGCAGGTGTGGGTGTGTGAGTATAAAAGCATCAATATTTATTTAAAAGTTTGATATATTCTGTTCTAAGAAAAAAAAGTGCAAGCCTGTGCTATGTCCAAAATGCTGCTTTTTTAGTACGCAGGAACATTTCTCTGGTGGAAAACCAAATATTAGGGGAAGGCTTGTGGAATGTGTTTGCCATGGCAAAGGGAAAAGCAGCAATGGGAAACTGCTGAGCGGTGCTTTGCATTTTAAAAATGTTTGCAGATTCATGGAAAAGTGGGAATGCAGCAGCAGGAGAAGGAGCTGCTGCTGATGACAACTTTCTTTCCTTTAAAAAACAGCTGCTTGTGGCAGTCTGGAGTTGAAGTGATGGGCTGAGAGGGGTTTGGCTTCGTAATACCAGAACTGAAGTGGGGAATCTGCTCCAGGCTGGAGCAGGATCCTCATCCCCATGGGAATGCAGCACAGACCTGCTGGGGAGCTCTCAGGGATGCTGGTGAGGACAAAGGGACCAATTTCAATCAGCTTTTCCACTCTCAGAGCCTTCAGATTTCTGCTCCATCCCAATCACACCAGCCACCATCTGAGTGTTTCTAAATGCTGGTTTCAGAGCATTCCTAAATTCCTGGAGGACCAAGTTGATGTCTCAATGCAGTTTTGTTGTTAATCAAATGTTCTCCCAGCAAATCCTCTCTGAACTCCACACCCAAACCCCACAACCCCTCATCCATGCAGTGACTCCAGCACTGGGAATGCAGATTCACCTCGGATTTAAATCTGGTTTAAACTTGAGCTCTGCCACAGCCCCCCCAGGTGATTTTATCAAGTCACTTAATCCATCAGGATCTCAGCTTTCCAAGCCAGAATTCAGGAAGAAAAGCCTTTTCCTCCATCCCATGAAGTGTTTTGCAAAGAGGCCTCCATGATGTACTTAGGGATTTCCTCTGTGGAAGCTGAAACACCTCAAATCCTGTCAGAACCCCTCCAAATGTTCCAGCCCAATAAAGTTCAAATGGGGAATAACACATTTGTTAAAAGAGGCCTGATTTTGTGCTAAGGGGATGACATGGCCAAGAGACCATACATCCCTCAAAAAAAAAAAAAAAAAAAAAAAAAAAAAAAAAAGAGGAGGACAAGATTACCCAGCCAAGGTAAACTGGAGTGGTGTGGTTGGGGTTTTTAAGATTTTTAGAGACACTTGGAACGAAAGAGGGAAAAATCCCACAGCCAAGTCTCAGGCACCACACAGCCTGTGTACACTGCAGGAGGAAACTTGGGTTATGAGGAAATATTTTAGTACAAATCAAATGCCTTCCAGGGATCAGCAGCTGGGAAGGTGGGAAGAAATTAATATTGGAAGATTTAGAACTTCCCAGAATTATTCCCCCCCTCCTTGACTGAGGGAATTAACTTCTATTTTATTAACTTTTTAATGCCCTTCTCCCATCCAGGGTGCTCTGAAGAGTTTCTCCCCTACTCCAAAAGGGCTGCCCTGGGGATGTTGCTCTTCTGAGGCTTTAAGTAGCAGCTGGCTGTAATTAAGTGGATTGGGAGGATCAGTGCTTGATTAACTTTGTGCTGCTCGGGTTCCTGCAGGAGAATTAATCCCTGGGTTCAGGAGAATGTTGGGCTCTAATGGATACCAGACCCTGGGAGCCCACCCAGTGCCAGAGCCTGGCTTGGGCAAGTTCACGCTTCACCCCCTTGTCCTGCGAAGGTGAAACTCTTTGGGCTCTGTGGGGAACTTTGCTAGTCTGGGTTTTAATCTGGGTTTTAGTCTGGGTGTTGGTGAACTCACCAAGCTTGCACCCAGCTCTGTGTCTCGGTTTGTTACTCTGTTATGGGATTTTTCAGAGCTGTGGAGAAGCATGGAATGGGTTGGAAAGACATTAAAGATTGTCCTTAAAGATTATCCTTAAAGATTAAGGAAAGACCTGAAAGATTCTATTATTCTTAAGAAGGGCATTGGCAGGGACACCTTCCACTGTCCCAGGCTGCTCCAGCCTGGCCTTGAACGCTTCCAGGGATCCAGGGGCAGCCACAGCTGCTCTGGGAGTTCTGTGCTAGGGCTTCCCCACCCTCACAGGGAACATTTTTTCCCTAAAATCTCATCTAAAACTCCCCTCCTTCACCTTAAGGCCGTTGCAAGGGACTGGGTGGGCAAAGTTTTGTTCACCAGAAGAAATTCCTAGGTAACACCAGCAGAACTGAGGCCTGTGACATTTATTTTGCATAATAAACAAACAAACAAATCCTGGCAAAGATCATTTTGAAAGGAATCTGCAAACCTTGGTCTACCAAGGAGCACTTTGGGCTGGAGTTGTTTACTAATTTATTACAGCGATTTCACACAGAAAATCAGATTTTCTACATTGAAAGTACAACAGTGATTGAATGAAACCCCAAAACCTCAACCACGGTGATTGTAACATAAGAAACACCAGGCTCTGAGTGTATCAAATATTTTTTTTTACCCAGATGAGATGGACACACTTTCCTGGAGGGAGATCTCTGAGCAGACCCGCTTGTCCAAGCCCTTGGAAAACAAGGAATATCCCTTCAGCAGTGACAACCATGCAAGGGACTTGATTTTCTGCAAAGACAGGCGAATTTATCCTGTGCAAATTGTGACACTCACTGGCCAAAACCTCACTCCAAGTGTCCCCAAGTGGCCAAGCCTAAGCCTGGTTTTAAAATGTTCTTTTCCTTTCTCAAACTGAGCCCCAGAAAGGGGCAGGGAGAGTGAGATGAGCACAAAGCAAATCAAAATTCTCCTATTAGCGGGCGTCATTAGGTAGCCCTTACACTGCTGTCATTTCCCACTGCAGAGAAATCCAACAACAATCCTAATTCAATAACTGAGCTGAGGAAGCTGCTCTCCCAAGGAGCTTCTGGATCATTGAAAGTATAATGTAAAAATAGTGAGAATGAAAAAATGAAATAAAAATCAAGAGGGTGCAAATGGAGGCTTGGCTGGGCTTCTGCACTAAATTCTGCCTTGATGGAAATGAATGAAGCTCATCTGAAGTCCACAGGCATCTCCTAATTATATCACAAGGTTTTATTCCACTTAAATTTTCATGAAAGACTTCTGATTTCTTTTTATTATTCTCCATGGGAGTATAACATGTTGGTTAACCAGGAGAAAGGAAGCAAAAAAAAAAAAAAATGAAACTCTTGATGGCCGTGTTTGTCGGGATAGATCAATTGTGGGGTTTCAACTGGGTATGGAAATTCCCTGCTTGCAATATGGCTAAAAAGAAAGAGCATGGATGATTTAACAATTTACATAACCTGAGAGACTCAGCTGAAAAGTGAATGAATGGGGCTCTTTGTTTTCTGTAAACTGGAATAAAAAGAGGGGGAGAACAAAAACAAACAAACAAACAAAAACCCCACAAAAACAAAAACAAAACAAAAAAAAAGAGGGGAAAAAAAGGGTTCTTATATAATTGTCTCTGTGACTGGCATGATAGGAAGTTTTCTGGCTATTGGTGGAATTAAGACTGGGAATTATGAGAAAACACAAAGCTATCAAGGGGCAGTGGAGCAATTGTACAGAGGGACTAATAGGGAGTGACAGAGCCAGGCCTGCCCAGGGCCAGGCCGGGCTTTGCACCATTGTCCTGAGCAGAGTTGGGTCCCTCTGGGGCCACGAGGCCCCTGAGTGACCACAGCCCCCCAGGACATCCCCACAGAGTCTCAGCTGCTGCCTCTGTCATCTTCCTGCTGGACACCCTGCAACATCTCACATGGCACTAGATGCTGAGGTATAGGAAGTTGCACTTACATATCAGATATTCTACAGAAACTCAGAAATTCAGCAGGGAAATCACAAGTTCCTGAAGGAAAAAGAAAAAAATAGAGAGATTTAGGAATTGCAATACTGAACACAGCAGCACTCTAAATTTAGGCACCCCTCTGAGTATTTATTCTGCACAGCTTTGGGAACGTGACTGAAACACGTAGATTTCAAGGGCATTTGCTGCAAATTCTCTCTGCAGTTAATGGAAAGAGGCCAGACACCTTCAGAGATGACAAAGACCTTTATTATATAGTGAGAAACATATGTAAAATATACAATATATCATATACAATATGCAATACATAATATATATTAATAGATAATATAATATCTTGTATCTTATATATAATACATAATATATAACATATGCATAATATATACTATATTATCTACATCATATCATATCATATATTATATGTCATTATATGTTATTATATTATATATTATTATGACATCTCTTTATTATACTGTCTTTTATACAGTTTTTACAAACCTGGTTGGCAACTTTAATTGGTTGATAGTTTTCTTACCAATTATTCTATTAGTTAGTAAAAGGTGTTCCACTTGTCCATCAAATCTCTCTATTCTCAGATTATTTACGTATTTACTGATTCTCATGGGACAAATCCCTTGTTACAAAGGGGTGCATTTGCTTTTTCACCCTCAGAATTGATTGTTGTGTTAAAGGAACTTTTCATTCTCAAAGTAGGGAATTTGCAGATTGCTTGTTAGGTGCGTTAGGAACAATGGCAGGCCAGCTTTGGCTCCTTCCATACCTTCCCACCCAAGGAACTCCAGGACTCACAGGGTAAGGCTCTCCCTCAGGATTTTATGGGCTCAAAGGCACAAATCCCTTTCCTAGGGCAGCCCAGGGGTTGAATTATTTTTCCAGGGGAAGCATGACCAGGTCAATTATTCCATTTCTGCTGATGCCTTTTTGGGGCTACCTACAAACACAGGCCAGGCAGAATCAAGGGAATAAAAAGCAGTTCTATTTATTGAAGGGCCTCCAGGTACATTTAGGGCAGATGAAGCCCACCCAAAATAGACAATGGTCATGGGTTTCACACTTTGATCAGTCTGGTCTATTTGCAGATTGGGGGTTCATCTTCCAATTACAGCTTCAGGTGATGATTAGTTTACCCCAGGTTTGCTCCCCCAACTCACTTTTGTTTCCATCCCTCGGGGCCTGAGGCAGTGAGGTGTCTTTGGTTCCCAGGCCTGGACAAGAATTGTGTATGACCCACACGGGGAAGCAGCAGCTCACACTGTGTGTGGAGTTTGGGGTTATACACTAAAGAACTGCAAGATTAAAAAGATTAAAAATATAAAAACTAAAATCTTAAGGCATCACTGCCATGTCCCCTCTGGCCTGGACAACCCAAAACTCCAAAACCAGAAATAATTTCTGTCTCTTTCATCTGGGCATTTGCTCCTCTGTTAAATATGGATGCTTCCAAAAATCCAGGGAAATCCTGAGCTGTTCCAGAAGCCACAGTCACCTCCGGCCCCCAAACCTTGCCCCTGTGAGGGTGCCATGGGGCTCTCCCTGCTGCAGCAGGAATCTTGGATTTTTAAGGCCTGCTCATCCAGGCTGGAAAGGCCCTCTCAGATAAACAGCAGTGAATGGGAATGGGAATGGGAATGGGAATGGGAATGGGAATGGGAATGGGAATGGGAATGGGAATGGGAAAAACCTATGGCAAACATCTGGCAGCAGAGCTGGTGGCATATGGGGCGTATCTCCTTCCTGAACTGGTGCAAGAGGGAAAAACAAACTTCACCCCTCTGACGGAAACCAGCAGATGAAAAAAAATTAACCTCTTTTTTTAAATTTTTTGTGTGTATGTGTGTGTTGTATATTTGAAGCCAATGTCTGTTTGAATGTCCTGCTTTAAAGCTTTGGGTTAGAAATTCCTCAGTTTGCTCCCTTCCCTCGGAGCAGAACCAGCTCAAGTCAAAAAATTCTCCCTCATCAATCATGACCAAGATTCTTTTCCCTTCTTTTTCCTTCTTTTTTCCTTCCTTTACCTTATTTTTTCCCTTCTTTTTCCTTTTTTATTTCTCTTTTCCTTCTTTTTCCTTCCTTTTCCTACCCCAATCCTTGCAGCTGCTGTAGAGATCACATTTTATTTCCACACCAGGCATTAAAATTAGCAAATTGTGGCCTCTAATGTGCTTCTAATTTTTTTTTCAAATACATCTCTATTATTCAATTAATTAAAGGCTTGTGGCCTAATGAGCCTGGGTGGGCATCATTTATTTCAGAGCAGATCCTGACCATAAAACCTCATCAAGATGATGATGGGAGCTCAACTTCCTTATTAAACTCCAGAGATCTCACAGAGAAAATCAGATTTTCTAAACTGAAAATACAACAGTGATTGAATGAAACCCCAAATCTTCAACCACTGAAATTGTAACATAAGAAACACCAGGCTACGAGTCTCTAAAATGTAAAAAAGAATTAAAACCTTCTATATCCAACATTAAAGCTCCATAGATCCATGAATTCTGGTCAAGTTTATCTCTTATTCTTCAAAATTTGATATAGCAACAGTGATTTTTAACCCACAGTCTGCTCCAAAAAATAATCAAGTATTTCGAGGGCTTCTTTCAGGGTACTTTTTTTTTCCCATAAAAATAATAAATGGCAATATCTGAAGCACATTTAGGTATTTTATTTGCTCTTGAGGCTGCCAACCCAAAGAACGACTTGTGTCTTTATAGGAAGGCACTTCACCATTTTCAAATAAATATTTAAATGCTCCTTCACAGGAAAAAATATTCCTGTGGTTAGGTGAGATATGCTGGAAAAATTAAGGCTGGTCCTCAAGGCCTCGTGTTGTTGCACTTTCTTCTTCTTAATTTGCTTAATCCTTCCTCAAATTTGAAAAAAAATCAGATTAGAGCAAAAGAAAAAGGTGTTTTAAAAGGAGCTTTGATACCCACAGATTTCTTAATGAGTTTTATTTTAGCAGTTTGTTGCAGGAAGAGCTGGGGATGAAATAAGGGCTTTAATCTTCAGAATTTATCTGTTTTCCTGGTGATGGTACTGCACAAATTCTGTGTCTGCCAGGCAAAGCCTCTCCATGAAAACTGGGAGAAGGAGCAGTTTTGAAAGGGGTAAAGTTTTAGGTTTTATGTGGGTTTGTAATCAAAGAGGTGCCACTTAAGTATTAAATTTCCATTTTTCCTCTAAAAAAACCAGGGGGAAATTATGAAAGGGAGGATGATGAGCACCCAGACAGAATTTGTGCTGTCACGGGGAACATCAGCACCTTCTATTTGAGCAACTCTCAGAAAAAGGCTGAAAAAAAAAAAAAGTAGAAAAATGTAAGTATTTGCACCTCATGTGCTGTTTGGTGGAGAGAGAAGTGAATACTCTCTGCCTGCCTGCCAAAAAAAAAGCTTAAATGGGAAAAATCCTCTAAAATTTCCCATTTCCAGGTGATTTTTCAAGTCCTGTCAGACCTACTCCTGCTTTAAACTGGCAAAGAAGCTCATCAACCACAGAGCCATGGTGGGGGTCAGGTTCAGCCTGGTGTCCCACCCAGAAAATCACTCTGAAGCCATGGAAAAAACTGGGATCAGGATCGTGCAAGGCTGAAGGAAAATCCTCCTTTTTCAGGCAGCACCTTTTGCTCTTGATCCTGGAAGCTCCCAGCACCTGAACCTCACCCCTTCTCTCTGAATGAGCTCCTCATGCTTCCCAGATCCTGATAACCCCTAAATTCCCACCCTGATGTCCAAATCCTAATATCTCCTGAAATTCCCATCCTGAAACCCCTGATCTCCAAATCTTGGTAAGTCCTGAAATTCCCATCCTGATTCTCCTGATCTCTAAATCCTGATAACCCCCAAATTCCCATCCTGATATCCCTTGTCTCCAAATCCTGATGCCTCCTGAATTCCCATCCTGACACCCCTGATCTCCTAAACTCCCTTCTCTCTACATCCTCATAATCCCTAAATTCCCATCCTGATATCCCTGATCTCCAAATCCTGATAACCCCTAAATTCCCATCCTGACATTCCTGATCTCCAAAGCCTAATAATCCCTAAATTCCCATCCTGAAGCCCCTGATCTCTTCTCTTGGCTCTTTCTCAGCAGCCCAATATCAGCTTTCAGAGCTGCACCCCCTGCACTGCAGGGTTGGGAAAGAATAACCCAAATCTTTCTTTGGGATGCAAAAATCCCCTTTTATCCCCCCTCGGGCACTGAGGCAAGTGTGAGGTAGCAAAATCACACATGACTCCGTTTCCAAATCAGATCCCTTTGGTCCACCACTTTCCCCCTCCCAATGAATTAAATATCCGTTCTTTTACCACCCAGTTTATTTGATCATCCAGGAAGATAAATGGTTTTTGCTGAAATATTAAACAAAGGGAAAATTAAAGTACTGGGAAGGGTAAACAATACAGTAAAGCACAATTTCCTTTCTGCTATGGGGAGAAAATAAGTCCCTCTCTCTCTTTCTCTTGGTAAATAGCAGCACACAGGCTCCAGTTCTGGCCCTGGGCACACATGGAGGTTTTCTCCCCCAAGTCAATAGGATTTGTACCTGTCTGGGTGAATTTTTAATTGAATGGGAGCCAAGAAAAGGGTTTCTAGATAAAATCCACCCTAAAAATAAAATTTATTATGAAGTTTAACGTGAGGGGTTTTTAATATTGCGGCTTCGGTTCTGTTTCTTTCTTGTTTGAACCAAAAATAGAATGAAAAATGCGATTTTAGTTTCAGGCCCAGGCTGGTGGGACAGCACCAAGGGCTCATCCCCTTGGTCCAGCAGAATCCCACCCCAGGGATGGATCCTGGGAAGAGCTGGCAGGACTCAGCTGGAAGGTGAGGAGCAGCAGCTCACTTTGAGAGCTGATCAAGGTCGGGTGCCCCTCAAACGATCCCAGAGAGAAGCAATTCCTGTCCTGGGCCACTTCTCCCTCCAAGGGGTGTCACATTCCAGCAGGGACATCAGCTCCAGCTCAGGCCAGGATGAAAATTCCCGGGTGAAAATAAGAATTAACAGCCAGGAGTGACAAATTCTCTCAGCCAGAATTTCTCCTGGCTGCTGGGTGCTCTTTCATTTCAGCTGCTCTTTCATTTCCAATTTCCCAAAGACATTTCTTACAGTATACCAGGAACTCAGTCTCAGAATTCTGCAATAATTTTGTTTGACAGATGATTGATGGAAAGGAAGGACTTGCTTCTTATGGACTTGCCTCTATTCCATAGGAAATATCTATTCACAGGAATTTTTCTCATTTTTGCACAGTTGAAGCCCAGCTTCTGAGTTTAGGCTGAGTAATCACTGAATAATTCTGATGGGAACCTGACAAATGGCAGCAGATCAGGATTTGATCCATGGATATTGGTTCTCCTCTGAGTTTTACCGTGATGCACTTTTTTTTTTTTTTTTTTTTTTTTTTTTTTCTTTCCTCCCCCGGAAAGCCGAGGCATTTCTTGGTTTATTATTGCTGGATTATTCCTGGGGATTTTCAGGCAGACTAAGCACGATATGGGGTGGAAATGGGAATGTGAAGCACTGGGAGAGGGGCAGCAGGAGAGCTGGGGAGTTCCAGCAGAGCAACAATACCCTGGGGGTGCAATGGCTGCACCAGGTGAGGCTGAAATCTCTTTTGGGGAGGCAGAACCCAAAGCTGGGCATTCTCCAGGGCTGCCCTGGCTGTGACCTCCATCCCACCCACAGCATCCCAGGGTGCAGGAATTCAGATTCCAGGCTCACTGAGCCCTGACCTGTCCCTGACAGAGATGGATGCCCAGCTCTGCTAATGGGCTGTGGCAGCTCCGGGCTGGGATTTGCACCTCAAGCACCGACTTAGGATGAGCCAGCTCATTCCCACTCTGGGAATCCTGGAACAGCCAGCAGCCTCCTGAGCTCCCTAGTGTCTTCTCCAGGACTCAACCCCACAGCCACACCCAGCAGGAAGGTTTGCAGACACCGATCTTCAGCTTTATCTGCTCTGAGGCCGAATCTGCACCTCATTTTATGGTGCCCAGAGAGATAAAAATGCGAAGTTAATTAGTGCAGATATGGCTTTATTTAGGATAAAAGTGAGGATGGGTGGGAAATAGCTGGTGCTGGGGTGGTTTTGTCAGAATTTATTCACCAGAATAAGCATTGAGTGGCTCTCAGCATCTCCAATTCTTGCAGTTTTCAGAGAGTTTTTAGTCACGGCCTGCAAAGCCTTAAATAAGAAGCCCCAGTTGATCACAGTCTTTGTGCTGAGCATTTCCTTTCCTTGTGCTCCCCTCTCACTCCATCCAGCCCTCTGACCAGGAGAGAGAACTGCCCCAATCCTGGCTGATTCCCACAAATCTCTAGCTTGGGGAGGTCCCAACACTCCTTCCCTGAGAGCTTCCCTTTCTCCCTGGGTTCAAGTGATTCCTGAGCAGCCCCTGAGCCTTTGGGAAGTGCTGCTGCAGACAAGGAACATGCACAGCTCCCAGAGGAGCCTTTCCCCTTCTCCTTGGGATGCTGGGAATGGGGAGGACTGGTCCAGCCCGACTTTCCCAGTTTGGAAAACACTCAGGAACCACCTCCTACTGTCCGAGGTTGTAGCACAACCCCTGGAATGTGCTGGGTGCCACATCCCGGATTCACCTTTAGAGCTGCACATGGGGAAGAAACATATTCTTCAAAAAATAACATTAAAATCATCCAAAAAATGAAATCAAAATCACAAAAAAAACCAAAATAAAAATCCTCAAGAAATGAAATAAAAATCCTGAAAGCAAAGGTTTTCCTGGACAATTAGCAGCAATGTTGGGCACCCTCTTTTTGGATTGCTGCATGTGACTTCAGCCCCCACAGGACACAGGGCTAATTTAACAAGGCATGAATTTAAATATATTAAGAGCTCAACAAAACAGAGAGAAAATCAGAGAGGTGAAAAGTCAGTGCCCCTCCTTGTCCTGCTGTCTTCTTTTTGTTGGCTGCTGGGCTGGGAGACATGAAATCAAACGGAACAACACAACCTGTCTGAGTTTTATTCAAATCAGCCAATTAAAACATCAAGCTGAAATGTCAACGAGCATGTTCTGGCTACTCAGGAATTAAAGCAGGAAAGCATCTGTCTGTCCTCACCACAAAGCAGGGAAGATTTTTTAATTCCACTCCTGCAAAAGCTGTGACAGGAGATTGCAGCCATGAAAAACACCCTCTGCAGCAGGCCCTGCCTGCCTGGCTGTCAGCAACTGCTGCTTGGACACTAAATTAGAGCCAGCTCAACACCTTTTATTTATTTATTTATTTATTTTTTATTCACAGGAACTCTTCACCAGGCAGCATTCTGTTAATTCAGAATTATTAATGCAGAACTCAGGTGCATCTAGAGGTGCATCTGATGCTGGCACATCTTATGCAGCTCATTTTTTCCTCTCTTTACTGCCCCAATTCTGATTGCACCCACTCCTGTTAGCCACAGGAACACACAGATTGAAGCTCCAGCTTTATGTTTTCTCCAGAGTAGAATCCAGAGGATTTCAGGCTGAATTTAAGGATCTCCTCACTCTGACAGGATATGGGGGTGAGCAGCTGTTGTACATGACACAAAGAAATTACACCCACACTCTGAGATGTCTAAGGCAGAAAAGAGGAAGTTTATTTACAAATTTTAACATTTATAGAATTCCAGCAGTGACCATGGACTGGAGGAAGAAAATCTTCCTCTCCAACCACACTGGGCAACCCAATAGTCCATCAGCAGTCTCCTCCTTATGAGAAGAATGCAAACATGGTTAGATGGTTACAAAAACAAGAAAGTTTTTCATGTTAAATCGTGTCTGACTCCATTGCAAAAGGTAAACACAGAAGGCAAAAAACGGAACTCTGGAAAAACTTCTTAAAGAGATAGAGGAGAACAGCAAAACCCAGACAACAAGCAGGCATCATTCCATCACTCCCACAGCTCCTGGAGTTCCCTCTTTGTGACATGGCCCTCAGGGCTCTGCTCTGCAAGGGAATGAGCTCAGTGGGCTTTTTCAGCCTAAATGCTTCCATGAGAGGAGCCTGAGACTTATCATCCCAAAGATTGCATGAAATCAATGCCTGCTCAAGGCTACCCTGGCAACCCCTTGGCTACAGACAGAAATTATTAAAAGGAAAATAAGATTTTGTCAGAGTTGATCTGTTCCCACAAAAACGGTGAGATCCCATCAAGTGGTCTTTTTAAAAATGGGATGATATTGTGTGGAATTCCCATTGGTGTGGTAACCAGAGTTTAGGCTGGGAGTTAAAGAAGAACTTAAGAATATTTCAGTGTCCTTAAATCTACAGGACCATGTCTTTGCTCTGTTGACTTCGGAGCTGCACTAAATTTTCCCTGTTAAAATTCTGCCCCAGGAAAGACAAAACTCCCTGAGATGGGCTCCACACCAATCATTTTATCCACCATAAATTAGCCAGGTCAGCTTTAGATTATCTACAGCAATTCAGTTTTCTTCCTTATGAAAAAAGAAAAAAAATCGGGGAAGAGAAAAGGAATTCCAGTGTGCAAATATCCCAGAGAACAGATTACTTATTGTTCCAAAATATCCTCTTTAATGGCATTACCAGAAAATCAGCCTTTTACTAGAAAGATGGGCTGATTCTCCTGCCCAGGCTGGCAGCTGGGAGGTGTCCTGGACAGGGAATTCAGGAATAAATCCATGGACATTAAACATTAAACTCCTCCATGAATAAGGAGGGAGGAAAGCTCATTCTGCTGCTGAGATGCTCTTTAATCTCTTCTTATTTTATGAGCTTCCACTGCAGCCTCCTCTGGCTGGTGGTGGTTTCCAACAGGACTGAATTGGGCTGGAAAGTTTCATCCAGGAAAATTTCCCACCTGGGAATTCCCTTCCATGCTCACCAAGATGGGTCACGGGCTCTCCTTGCTTCTGTGAAATCATCCCTGGCTGGTTTTGTTCTGCCATCACCTCTGTTCCAACGTGGAGCTGGGAATGAGAGAGGTACAACATTAACAAAACCAAAATGTTGCTCTTTTCACAGCTGGACTTTTCCAGAAAACCAAACCAAATCTTTCTTGCACCCTTGGGTTCACAAATAATGATCAGGTTTGCCTTTGTCAGCTGAAAACGAGATTAAAAACAAGCTCTGAGCTCCTGAGCTTCTTCTGGAGGGAATTTTTTGTGTTCAAACTCAGTTGCAGGTTTAGTCAATCACCAGCTCTGGACAATCTGGTTTTACAATAGCATCCAAAATTCTGCTGATGTTTTCAGGGTGCTGCTCTAACAGAAGTAATAAGCAAAGTGATGATCATAGAGGAATTTTATTTTTAGGGAATTGGGACCACAACTTCCTGAAAACTACCAGACCAGATAATGTCTTTTCCCCCTTTCCCTCTTTTATGGCAGGGACTTGTACTAAAAAATCTCCCCCACTTTCTTTGAAATGGACTTTAAAAATCCATCATTTCATGCAGCTCTGGCAAATCAGCTCCCATGCTATTTCCTTCCCTTCCTTCCTTTCCTTCTCTTCTCCCATCTTAACTCCAGCCCTGTATTTTAAATCAGCTACAAGAAATAAAAAGAGCTTGAGGGGGTTGAAATCTCTTCATCATGATAGGGCCCTGTTTTTGGTTTTTTTTTTTTTTGTGTATGAGCCTAAATGAGGCTTTAGAAAACAATTTGGTCCCCCCTAAATGGATCTGCTCTGGTCAGAGCCCATTAGGCAGGGCAGGAAGATTCTTCAGGGACAGCTGAGAGCAGACTCTGAATCCCAGAGGATGGAGATCACTGTTTACTTTCCTGCAAGGAGAATTAATAAATGTCTCCATCTTCCACCAGCAGCCCTCAAGCATTGCACATAAAGGAAGCAGAATGAGTGGGGGGAAGAAAAGGAATGGGATGTGTGTTTTTCCCTTTTTCCTTTGGTGCACATTCATGTTTTCAGTCAGTATTTGAACATTATTCTTTGCTTGCTCCCTGGAGGATTTTCTACCCTGACTTGAAGGCAATTCATCTGTCCTGAGCAGGTACCTAAAGATAATGAAGAGGCCATAATTTAGTAATCTTGGCCATCTTGTCCTTGGAAGATTAATTTTTGGCCTTTAAGTGTCAAGGTTGGTGAAACTGAGTCAGCAGTAACAAAAAGGCCCAGGCAGAGGTACAGACAGAGCCCTGGGCTGGGGAAATTCCCAAAATAAATGGATCCTGGAGTGGCTGCCCTATCTGCACAATGGAGTAAGGATTACTAAAACAGAAGTACTCCCCACTTCATCCAGTTCAGAGCTTGGAGTTGCTCCCTTCATTCTCTTTCTCTGTTTTGCCACAGAAAATTCAGTCCCTGAGCCTGTCCTGGGATTCTCCATTTCTCCTCTGCTCTGGAAATGCTCTGCTGAGGTCTGGACACTTTGCTGGCTGTCTGCAGCACAGAGGGATGGCTGGGATGGGCTTTGGGAATGTTGATTCCTACAAGCAGTGATCAATGTCGAGGAGTGAAGGGGTTTTGTGCTTACCAAGCCATGGAATCATGGAATGTTTGGGATGGGAGGGGCCTTAAGCCCACCCAGTTCCCACCCACCCCAAGCCCCAAGCCCCAAGCCCCAAGCCCCAAGCCCCAAGCCCCAAGCCCCATCCAGCCCAGCCTTGGGCACTGCCAGGGATGGGACACAGCTTGGAGCTGGCTTTAATTCCTCTGCCAACCCCAAAGTGAACCCCAAGCCAGCTGCTCCTGTGGTGCCAAATCAGCTCCCGACCCAGCAGATCAATTATGCAAAACAGAAAATCTGTTTCTTTTCTAGGAACTGCTTGGAAAATCAGCCCCACCAGGAGCAAAGAGCTCTTTATTCCTGTGAGCAGGGGCTGAACAAAGCACAGGAGTGTGGAAGGGCTGAGTTTCTGGGGAAGAAAACCAACCTGGAGTCTGACATTCCTTCCCTCCCAGCTGCCTCTCCTCCCGAATCATGCTGGATTCAGGGCTGGCTTTCATGGCCCATGTGAAATAACAGAAACCGAGACTCTGCCCATCACTGCTCAATGATAAAGTGGCTCTGCCCCCACCCAGATGTGCCTGTCAGGGTTTTATGGTCTCTGTCATCCTTTCCTTGGTACCTGATATGGCTCCAAGGCCCCTGGAACATTTCCCAGCTGGATTTCCCTTGTCCTCCAGGGGATTTTCCTTTTCCAGCAAGAAGTGAAGACAAAGCTCCAGTTTAATCTCGTTTTATTGTCACCAGTTCCTCCACACTTGTGTCCTCCATCACAGCTTGGGTGTGGGGGTGAGAACCTGGGAATAAGGGCTGGTTATATTTAGGCTCCCAAACAGAAATAACCTGTAGTAAACCTGGAGTAAACCTGGGAGTAGGGACCGGTTATGTTCAGGACCCCAATTGGAAATATCCTAGAGTAAAATTTGGAATAGGGACTGGTTATGTTCAGGCTCCCAAATGGAAATTTCCTGGAGTAAATCTGGAGTAAACCTGCTAATAGGGACTATTTATGTTCAGGATCCCAACTGGAAATATCCAGGTTCAAATCTGGGAATAGGGACTGGTTATGTTCAGGCTCCCAAATGGAAATATTCTGGAAATATGCTGGAGTAAAATTGGGAGTAGGGACTGGTTATATTCAGATCCAAACTGGAAATATCCTGGAGTAAACCTGGAGTAAGCCTGGGAGTAGGGACTGGTTATGTTCAGGATCCCAACTGGAGATATCCTGGAGGGAACCTGGGAATATGGACTGGTTATATTCCAGCTCCAAACTGGAAATTTCCTGGAGTAAACCTAGGAATAGGGACTAGTAGTGCTCAAATCCCAAATGGAAATATCCTGGAAATATCCTGGAGTAAACCTGCAAGTAGGGACTGGTTATGTTCAAGTCCCCAACTGGAAATATCCTGGAGTTAACCTGGAGTAAAGCTGGTGTACACCTGGGAGTAGGGACTGGTAATGCTCACATCCCAACTGGAAACATCCTGATTTTAAGAATGCCTCCCTCACCCCTTCTATTTTTTCAATGCAAAGTTCATCATTCTGGAGAACAGAAAGTGAAAAAGTGAGAAAACATGAAGAAAAAGTTAAATTATTCCCTTTTTCCCACTTGTTGCTCTTTTATAGATGGAGAAAATATTCAACATTATGCTATCTGGAAAAAAATAAAACAGGGATGGGAATTATTTTTACCACATTTTTGCCAGTTTTGTGCCTTTTTCTGCATAGAAAAAAATGAGCAGAGGGGAAAGGAAGAGGGGAGAGTCAGCAATGAGGGAAATGAGGTGATGAAAAACTGAAGTGCTTAAAATGAAGCAGAGAAATCTTATTTGAGTATTTTTGAACACAGGGATAAACTCCCATCCCTGCATTAAAAATGTTGCCCAGGCTGACATTTCAAAATGAAACACAGGTTTTCATTTCAAGGCTTTATTTCATATCCACACTCACACACAATCAAACTGGGCTTTGAAATGAAAACACCACAGGGAAAATAATATTTTCAACTGAAAAGGTTTTTTTGCCTCTATCTCCTCCAATGAATAAATAATTTGGTTTTCCAGGAAACTGTAAAAGTGAGGACAGAGCGTGAAACACAATGGAACAAAAGGGGTTTTGCCATTTGGAGCACCAGGGTTTGCTGAAATATCTGGGAGTTCCCGGGGATTATTTCTGGCATTTTCATTCCTCTGCTGAGGAAGGGGCTGCTCCCCAGCACCTGGGGGGCATTTACCAGCTGTAAATAAAATATTTGTCATTATTTAGGGGTTCAGCAGCCTCTCAGCTCACGGAGTTTTTGCTGACATGGCTCAGCTCCTGTCTCTGAGCTTCTCCTCCACGGAATGTTTTTGGGAGCAGTCAAAGGATGATGTTCCCCTGTTAACAAATGGAAAATTCCCCTTTAATCCAGGAGTTCTTTGGGATGGGAAAGAAATGATCTTTTGATATTTTAGCTGTGGCAGGTCAGGAGAATGGGCATGAATTAACTCAGGAAATCTCAGGAGATGGCGGCTGAAATGATCTTTTAGCTGTGGCAGCTTAGGAAAAGAGGGAAGAAATGATATTTTAGTTCTGGAAAACTCAGGAGGATGGGGATGAAATAATATTTTAGCTCTGGAAAACTCAGGAGAATGGGGATGAAGTGATATTTTAGCTCCGAAATTTCGGGAGAAGACGGCTGAAATGATGTTTTAGCTATGGCAGGTCAGGAGAATGTGGATGGAATGGTATTTTAGCCTGGAAAGCTCAGGAGAAGAGTGATGAAATGCTGGATGAAATGATGTTTTAGCTCTGGTAATCTCAGGAGAAGGTGGCTGAAATGATGTGTTAGCTGTGGCAGGTCAGGAGAATGGGGCTGAAATGATGTTTCAGCTCTGGCAGGCTCAGCATAATCCCACCTCCCACCACTCCATCCCAATTTTCCTTGATCCAAGAGCTCTATCAGCTTTGCAATCTGCAAAGAGTTTTCAGCCCTTTGGCCACGGAAACTGCTCCCTACTTTCATTTTTGTTTTTTAAGCCATCGCAGTTTGGGGTGGAAGGAGCTCATCCTTCCAACCCAAACCACCCCGGAGCCTACTCTGTGCAATCCCTCGGGGCAAACCCCTGAGGCTGCAGAGCATTTTGGGGTTTTCAGGCTTTTCCGTGACTTCTCCACAGCCGGAGGCTTCTGGCTCCGGGCAGAAGAGATGAGGTGTGAGTCACGGGAACAAAATTGTGCCTCTTGTTGCTACTTGCCTTTTTTTTTTTTTTTTTTTTTTTGTAGGGGGGTGGGGGGGATGCAAACCACAGTTGGGGTGGAGATGGAACGAGCTGGGGGCTCTCTGAAACGTCATTTCAGCCCCATTCTCCCGACCTGCCACAGCTAACACATCATTTCAGTCATCTCCTGAGCTTTCCAGAGCTAAAATCTAATTTCATCCCTCTTCTCCTGGACTTTGGAGCCTTCTCTTACGCAAAGAGCATGCGAATAAGATTAGCGGGGAGCAAGCGGGGATTGCCCATTAGGGCCGGTGATTAATGCCGTGCTGAAAGCTACTCTAAAGGGCTGCGCATTGCAGCTCGCCCCGGGAGCAGGGAGAGGAGCAGGAAGACGGACTGAGAGGACTCCTGGGGGTGCGAACGGATACAGAGTGGCTGTAGAGGGCACTAAAGATCTTTGGGATTTCTTGGTGAAAAGAGAAAGTTCCAAGTTGCTTTTTACACTCCACTATTGAAAAGAACAGAACAGAACAGGACAGAACAGAACAGAACAGAAAAGAAAAGAAAAGAAAAGAAAAGAAAAGAAAAGAAAAGAAAAGAAAAGAAAAGAAAAGAAAAGAAAAGAAAAGAAAAGAAAAGAAAAGAAAAGAAAAGAAAAGAAAAGAAAAGAAAAGAAAAGAAGTAATAAAAAATAAAATTAACCCTCCTCAGCAGCAAGTGGGACCACATCGGACTCCAATATTGGAGCTGCTCCCCTTTTAACCACTAATAGCAGGGTGAGCTGAGCTCTGTTTGCATTTGGGGTTTCTTTCTGCTGTGGCTGAGAAGGGGGGAGTTGTGTGGAGTCCTCCCCCAGCCCAGATTTTGGCAAGACAGGATCTGTTCAGCACAAAGGAATCTCATCCTCCGTATGAAAAATCAGCCTGAGCTGCTGAGAAATGGCAGCTCCTCATCAAAGGGACCACAAAGAGATCTGGTCATGTTAAAAAGAACCCCCAAAAAACCTTCCCTGTGTTTCACTGCTTGGTTTTGTGTGGCTCTGAAACATCTGGGTTTGGCTGGGGTAAAGCTGCTCCTTTCTTGTGGGATTTTCTGCCATCAGGAATTGGAAATCTCACAAGAAACCCTGTGCTGATGAGATTCCCAGCCTGATCGGTGGCCTGCAAGAGAAGCTGCTGATTAAAAATTGGATTTCAGAGCTTTGTATGGGTCAGGTCAAACCCTGCAAGAAATAAAGATCTGAGATGCCTCCTTAGGAGCTGAGATTGTTCCCAGATTGCAAATTGAACCCAATATTATGGGCAACCCCTACATCTCCAATCATGGGATAGCTTTTCCTGCTAGGATATTCAGGATTTATTCCACTCCAGGAATCTGCAGAGTCATCCTGTTTTCCCTGGGTGTCCTGTCACTCTTGCACCAGCCCCACATTACAAATCCAGCATGACTGAGAACTCTGTCTGCTGCCTGATTACATACCCAGAGCTGCAGTGGGGTTGCTCTCCCTGCAGCTTCTATTCTGGGAATCCTGGCCCTAATAATAACTTCATAATTTCACTGCTTTGGTTTCACTGGGAAACTGCCCCGTGGGCTCCAGTCCGAAGTGTGGGCACAAAAAACACCACAGGGTGCAAAAAAATCCTGACAGAGCCATGTATTCACCTCAGGAACACGAAGATTTGTGAATTAAAATACTTTGATTTCTCTCAGCTGATCCTGAGGCCGTGTCCAGATCCCTTCTCACTGCTGAGGGTATTTAATTATCCAACCCTTCCATTCCCCAAATTAATTGCAAAGAGGCTGCAGACACCGAGATACCCTGGTGAATTCTTTGAACTGAGCTCCTGCACGTCTGGCCAGTTCTTTCCCACCCCAAATTCCTGCTGCCAGTGCTTTGGGAGATGCACAATTCCCTTCCAAAAAGAGCCAATTCCTGGCTCCCCTCCTCTGGGAAGGGATTCAAATGGAAGTCACGAGTTGTAGGCACGGTTTGGGGAAAGGTTTGACTTGGGTTCAGGGTTGCTTTGATGTAAAATTGAGTAAAATTTGGCATTTCCAGCCCAAAAGGGAGGCAGCTGAGAGCTGTGGGCAGGGATTTAGCTGATGGTGACTCTCCAGGAAGGGGCTGAGAGCAGCCTGGATGTGAGATATGAACTTAATGCCTTGGGAGGGCTGAGCTGGAACAGAGACTGCACAGAGCCAGAGAATAAAGTAGATATTTAATAAAAGATCTTTACGGTGAACCTTGGGCAGGACAAGAGCCAGGGCTGCACCCAAGGGGGACCCAAAATGGTCCCAAAATGGACAAATGGTCACCAGGTCTCCCACTTTGATCAGTTTGGGTCCATTTGCACCTTGGGGTTGAATTGTCCAATTGCAGCTGCAGGGTGTGAGGTCCCATCCTTCTTGTTCCTCCCTGCAGCCACCCTTGTTTGTGCTTTGGGGCTGAAAGTTGTCCTTGGTGTGCAGCAGGAACAGGATTTGTTTTGTGTCCGTGCTGTGTGCAGAGCTGAGTGACCCTGAATGTGAGGCTGAGAGCTGCACCCCTGGGCAGCACAGAGCCTGAAACACAGGGAAGGTGAAACTGAAGGCATCAAACTCAGCTCCCTTCCCCCTGGGACCTGCTGGGCTCTGCCTGTCCCATCCCATCCCATATCCAAACAGATGTTCCCAGCCACAGGCAGTGTGTCAGGCTCAGCCGAGGCTGGGGCTCAGCTCAGGGCTCAATTCCCAGCTCAGATGGAAGCTCTGGACACAGGGAACACATTCCTGCCCCCAGACTGCACCAGCCAAGGGGGAGCTTTCAGCACCACACAGCCAGGTGGGCTTTGCTGGCTTGCTTTGCCCACACAGCTCTTGCTGGATTGGTTTTTCCTTCCCTGGCTGGATTCCCAAGGGGTTTTGGCAGGTATATCTCCACATTCAGACAATCCTGTGACCCCCAGATTCATTCCCACAAACATTTGTGCCACGCCAGGTTGATGGGAGAGGGGATGGGGCTGCAGGATAAGAGGGTGCTGTGCGATTTCCCTTAGGGAAGCAGGAGTTTTGCACTTGGAAAAGCAGGAAAATTCGATGGGAGCCTTCTTGTCTTGGATACAGTGAATTCATGGACAAGTCAGTGGCAATCAGCCAGCTGGACAAAGTAAAGTTCTGGTTCCAACAGGGTGTTGGTGATGAGACCTGGATGGTTTCATCCAGATTTACACCAAAACACATTTATTTATTTATTTATTTTTAATATCAGTAAGAAGGGGAAAATAAAGCCTGATTTCAAGCTTAAAACCAGAGTAAAATATTGCAGTCTGGAATGCGAGTGCTCCCCAGGAACGACAGATCCTCTCAGCTAACAGAAAAAGATGTAGCTCAGCTAATAAAAATAGTCAGACAGCAAAAAGGGACCACATGTTTCACCGACTGCGAGCCAAACAATCAGGATTTCACTGAAATTCTGCTCTGACATCATCCTGCAGAAAGCCTGGAAAAGTTGGAGAGTCCAGACTGCTGAGCTGGGAAATCAGGGAGAGCTGGGAGCTGCATCTTGAGAGCTCAGAGCCACTTCAGGAGCCACTTTCACGAGGAGAAATTATCAGATTCCTCATTCTCAGGAGCAGAGAGCAAAAGGGTTTCAAAGCACTGTCCCCTGGGCTGAGTGAGCTGGGCTCAGCACCCCCAGGGAATGTTCACGGGCAGCTGGGGAGTTGCTGGGGAGCTTTTCTTCTGGAATGGGTGTGCAAACAAGGCACTGGCACAGAGTCAGTGCCCCCAGCGCTCATGTGAGTTTAATTTTATCTTTCCTTGGTCTCCCCTTCTTCTAGGTATTCCCTTCCCTTCCCTTCCCTTCCCTTCCCTTCCCTTCCCTTCCCTTCCCTTCCCTTCCCTTCCCTTCCCTTCCCTTCCCTTCCCTTCCCTTCCCTTCCCTTCCCTTCCCTTCCCTTCCCTTCCCTTCCCTTCCCTTCCCTTCCCTTCCCTTCCCTTCCCTTCCCTTCCCTTCCCTTCCCTCTTTTCCCTTTTCCCGTTTCTTTTGTCCATTTCCCCCTTTCCCTTTTCCCCTTTCCCCATCCATTCTGCCTTCCCCATCTCCAAATGAAAATCAAAACCCCCTTTTTTGTCTGGTACCAGTTAATAAACCTGCCAATTATTTAAAAGGCTCTGATTTCTCCTAAGTGGCTTCAAACAGCCCTGGCAAATTCGAATCCCCCAGCAGTGGTCACTAATTCAGGGATGGACACAAGTCCCATCCTTGGAAAATTCCCAGCCTCGTATCCATGGGACAGGAAAAAGCTTTAGCAACACCTAAGCAGCTCAAACTGCTTCAGTTTTTATAAATTGATTCTCATTCCATACAGTGTTGCTCTCCTTGTTCATGGCAAAAGCCTAAAAATGGATTTTTTTTTCATTTTGGCCTTTATCACTAAGTCCTGAGATGTGGAGAAATTTCTGTCCCTTTAAAAACACAACTCTGGTTCCAATGGCAGCAAGGGCTGGACAACCAAGAACTCCAGATTTTAAAGCCAGAGCATCTCATCTTTTAAAATAAACATAATATTCACTGCCCTTATTATCACTTGAGTAAAGACATGGGGATTGCAATAATGTAAATTAAAGCAAATTGAATATTCACTGCCCTTATTTGTATTTGGGTAAAGATATGGGGATTCCAGTGATGTAAATTTAAGTAAATTAAATGTTCGCTGCCCTTATTTTTATTTAGGTGAAGACATGGGGATTTCAATAATGTAAATTTAAGTAAATTGAACATTCACTGCCCTAATTTTTATTTGGGTGAAGACACGGGGATTCCAATGATGGAAATTTAAATTTGGGTGGAACTCAGGCCATGAAGTTGGTGTTTATCCCAAAGCCTGAGGCTGCAGGAGTTGGTTTCTCCACAGCATCCCAGGGATGCTTTTCTCAAGGGCTCCTGGAAGATGTTTCCCATCCCTTTAGTGACTGTAGCATTTTTTGGGGAGCTCCTGGGTTTTGTGTGTCTGGAGAACTCCCTGGAAATTCCAGGCAGCTCTGGCAGTGCTGGGAGCAGCTGTGCCTGGTGGGTGCTGTCACACAAAGTTGTTTGCACGTTTGCCTCCTTTCACTCCTGGACCATCCAACATGGGGCAGAACAAAAGTCTCCCCTTAATGATTTCTCCTCTCTCTGAATGTCCCAGCTCCCCATGGAGCCACTCTGGGCTCTGCTCAGCACTCCCAAAACACAACCCTGGCATCCCTCCCTGGCCCTCCCTGCTGATCGCCATCGTTTTATTGTCATCTCCCTCATTGTCTCCTGCCCTAAATGAGTTTACAGGCTCCTCCCAGCGCCAAAACTCTAAAAAAACAGAACACTGAACCAAACTTCGTGGAGTTTGAGTGAAGCTGAGTCGATTTTTCCCACCTGCAAGGCCTGAGCTCATAGAGATTTTATCATTTTCGGGCCCTTTTGCCTCTGATAAAGCAGAAAAGTGAAAAGCATGAAGTGATTCAGTGATTCAGTGATTCATTCAGTGATTCAGTGATTCAGTGCCTGCACCTCCCACAATCAAAGCTACCAGTTTAGCAGGCACATAATTAGTTCTAATTAGTGTAAACCAGTCCAGCCAGATTATACTGGAACATGAAAACAGATTTGACTCAGTCACTCCCCATGTGAGCCTGTCACAGTTTATTTGTATCAGAAAAATAAAAAAACCACAACCCAACACAAACCCAAATTCCAAACAATGTGGAAAAACACGGCAAACTTTGGGATTCCAGGGTGGTCCGTGGAAAAGGGACAATGGGACAGGTGCTGGAATGGATGAGGTGAGCTCCTGCTCGGGTCAGCCTGTCCCAGAAGAGGGGGCATGGGATGGGCTGCTGGAAAGGGCTCCAGACGAAGGTTTTTGGCACAGCAGGCAGCCCCAAAAACTGTGTGAGCCAATATCTTGGTTTGGAAAGACAGGTGTCTTCCAGGGAAAAACCAGATCTCCCCTTGGAATGCAGAATGCAAACCCCCTCTCTCTGAATTACTGTAATTTTGAAATTAAGGGGTTCTCAGGCAAAGATATGGGAATAGGAATAACAGTTCTTTACTAGGAAAATTAAAAATAAAAATTCAGTAGTACAAAAAAAACAAGCAAAAGGAAAATCCCTGCCAGAGTCAGAACACAGCCTGACAGCCTGTTGGTCAGGGTGTTGGGAGCAGCCCAATGAAGACCTCCTGCAGTGCCGGATGTGGTTCTGTTGGAGCAGAGATGATCCTGTAGGAGGGTGCAGTTTTCCTCTGAAGCTCCAGTGGGGGTGAGATGGGTCTGGATTCCTCTGGGAATGCTGTGCACACAGGCTGCCCTGCGGCTCTGAATCTCAGCTTGGATCCAACTGGGAATGCTGGGCTCCTCCCCCTGGGTGGAGCCTCTCCCCATGGGCTGATGGAATTGTATCAGCCCTGCAGTGAGCCTCCCTGGCCTGTGAACAGCAGATACCCTTGGAGGGAGGATGGGTCCTGGAAGGGATAAAGAACACTGCCCCAGCTGGTTTGAGCAGCTGCCCATGGACAGAACAAACCCACCCCTTCCCACCCTGGAGTTAGAAGAGATAAAGAAAAAAACATCTCCCCAGCTGGGTTTCCACAGACGGCAATAGAATACGTACTTCTGGTCATGTCTTTGCAACCCAAGACAGCCAGAAATGGAGGGAACAATTCATGAGGAAGATGAAATATCCTTTCTGTCAGAGATCAGCCCCTTCTCTCTGGGGCTGTCCTTGGGAGAGCAGCAACACATTGACACAGTGGAGGGAAAAGCAGTTTTTAGATGGAGATTTGGGGGTTGATTGATAGCTGAGCTTTGCTGTTCCCCCAGCAAATAAAGAGTCTGTGGCTCCTCTTTCACAAACCGACCCCTCTGCTGCAGGGAGTGTGAGAAACCTCACTGCAATCTGCTCTCCAACAATGCCAAACCCTCCTGACCACACACTGGTGCTGCACAGCAGGGATTTAAGGACTCTATGGGAATGCAGTATCCTGTGTCAGAGGGGAACTCTTGGGATCCAGGAGTAAATCTTAGATGAGCAGAGCTGGAATATGTTACCCTGCATCCCAAACCTGACTTCACTACATCTTAATCAGCCTCATCAGAGAGAAACGGGAAAAAACCAGGCTTGGGTTTCACTGGTTGTAGCACAAAGGAGCTTCAGATATTGAATTTTAGCTTGCAGACAACAGGAATGCATGTTTGAGTCTGAATGGGAATTAGATAACTTCGAATGCTGGCCTGAAGGGAAAGGAAGAGAGTTTCAGCTCCTTTCTGCACCATGGACATGCTGGGTTATCCCTTCCCTTCCCTTCCCTTCCCTTCCCTTCCCTTCCCTTCCCTTCCCTTCCCTGCCCTTCCCTTCCCTTCCCCTCCCTTTTCCCCTTTTCCCCTTTTCCCCTTTTTCTTCTTTTTTTTTTTTTTTCTTTTTCCTTTTCCTTTTCCTTTTCCTTTTCCTTCCCCCCCCCCCCCCCCCCCTTTTCCTTTTCCCTTCCCTAACATCCCACTGACGGGAAGGCTCCAGGGCTGCCCCTTCGGATGGGGCAGACAGCACAGAAGGTGCAGAACTGCTCTGCTGTCCCGCCAAAGAGGCCAGGAGCACACTTTCATTTTTAATTTCAGAGGTTTTTCTGACCCAGCTGCGTGTCTGGGGTGAGGAGCCGGCACAAACCCCTCCCCAGTCGCTCCCTCCACTCTCATTTCCCAGCCTGGGCTGCTTTAACAGCTCAAATCAAAAAGGACGAGTCACGGGTGGACCCTTTGTTGGACAGATGGAGCTTTGCACCTCAGCTCAGGGGACTTTGTAAACCAAGTTGATGTGTATTGGTTATTTTAGCGGTGGCATTGGTAGCAGTACCTTGTATACTTCAGAACCGTCAATGAAACCTTTATGGTCCCAGAGAGAGATGTGGGAAATGAAGTTACAGAGAATTCTCCAAATCTTGCAGAGGGATCGCAGGGTCCTGTGCGGATGCCCGCTGACTCTGAAGCAGTGTGTGCAAATGTCGACACAGATCAAAGCTTTAAATTAAAATCTTAGAACATCCTCAGAGCTCCCGAGCTCCTCCCAAAGCAGCAAACAAAGGGTGCGCCCTTCCCGAGATGCTGACACAGGCTGAGCCTTTCCTGGGATGTTCCTCAGGCTCAGCCCTTCCCGGGATGCTCCCACATCTCCGCACCTTTGTGTCCGTGCCCCGGGGCAGAACGAACACAAAGAGCTCCCTGAACCCTGTGCTGTCGTTGCAGAGACGGTCACATACACAGAGAGAGGTGGTAAAAATCTGCAGAAGGCTCTCTTTCATTATGGCTTCATGCCGTCTTTTATACAGTTTTTACAAACCTCGAGGGCAACTTTTAATTGGTTGATAGCTTCATTGTCCATTATTCTATTGGTTAGTAAAAGGCATTCTACTTGTCCATCAAATATATCAATTTTTGGATTGTTTACTTATTTTCTGTACTGATTTTCATGGGACAGATCCTTTGTGATTACAGGTGCATTTGTTTTTTTTGCCCCCAGAACAGATTGTTGTGTCAAATTCTCATTCTCAAAACAGTTCCTATAGGAACTTGCAAATCCCTTGTCAGCTGCCCTAGGAGAGGTGACAGGACAGCTTTTTGCCTCTTTCCTACATTCTGCCCGCTGTGCCTTCAGCTGGGAAGAGAAAACCCTGGCAGGAGGAGGCAGAAGGTTTGGGCACTGGCCTGTGCCCCACCTGGATGGCAGATAAAAGAATCCCTTTGCCGAGGCTGCCAGCACTTCCAGCCAGGCAAATCCCCACACCCGGTGCCGGCAGGGACATCAAAAGCTGCGGGAATATTCCTGGATCCACAAAGGCTCACTCCTTGTGCTGCTCCTCCAGTGAATTCAGAAAATCCCAGAGAACCCCAGGCCCCTTTATTTCTGTCTCTCATTGTACTGCTTTGCAAATCGTGGATCCCAATTATTCTTTTCTTTCCCATTCCAGCTTCCTATTTTTTTTTTCCTTTCCTGGTTTGATTTCCCATGTCCCTGCATTTCTGCCCTCAAAGAACAAGAACAGCATTGCCCAGGCACGACAATCAATCAATGCTGCCTGCAGCCCTTCTGGCAGACAAATCCACAGGTGGAGAGATCCCCTGAGCATCCCAAAATCCTTGGGCAGCAAATGCTCCAGGAATTCTCGCCAACAGTCATCAAAGAGTTTTTGGGCTTCCTGAGCACCTAAATATGGGATTCAGTTCCTAAAACAGAAGTTTAGAGCACCTAAATATGGGATTCAGGTTGCTAAAACAGAAATTTAGAGCTGATCAGTCGCATTCCCCACCACAGGCTGCTGCAGGAGAAATCCTGCGAGCCCTTGGAGCTTTCCAGGGCTGTGGAGGTGGAGAAAAAGAGATAAAAGCCCTCTGTGTGATTTGCACTTTCCCAACATTATAAATCCCTGTGGCAGTTGGTTTTTCTCTAAAGGCATTTTTTTATCTAAGTTCACTTTCTGGTTGTTGTTTAATTGCTAATTGCTGCTGGTAATTAATTATGGCAAGGCTAAAATGACACTTAATTCACACCACGCAGAGCCCTTTTCCAAAATTCTCCTCCAAACATTCCTCACAGCCCTTGACAAACACAGGCAGTGCTCGCTTGGCCCCAGAGTCACACTGCAAATATTTTCAGAGAAGCAAGGATGAGCAAAATCATCCCAGGGCCAACACAATTCATTACACAGACTTCCACCCATGTTTAATCTGGAGGCATCCAGATGTTTTCCTGAACTCCCTTCCCAACCCTCAGTGAAATTAGGACCCAGCCTACTTGGACCATCATGGATTGAAGAAAAATATGCTATAAATTAAGTTTTAGGTGATTTTTCTTACCTGCTCCTGAGGGAAAAGTGCTGTTCTCTCCACATTCAGGTGCTCCTTAGTGCTGTGGGTGAGGGACAATTAACACCAATTGGTTTTTTTAGGAATGCAGCTCCTGGTTTGGGAGATGGAGCTTTGAGTTTCTTCCTTTTACAGATTATATCCCTGTCCCCTTTCAAAAATGAAACATTTCCTTAATAACTGCATTGTTATTCACAGCAATGAGATGTGTGACCAGCAGAGAATGGGGAATCCAAACCCGTTTGAGGAGATCACAACAGCAAAACTCAGGCTGGAGAAAAAAAGGGTTTGGGGTGAGCCAATTGTGGCCTTCCAGGGCCTGAGGGGAGCCCGAAAGAAAGATGGAAGAGATTTGATAAGATTTGATAAGATTTGGTAAGATTTGATAAGAACATACTGTGCCAGGGTGGGGGGAATGGCTTCACACCAACAGAGACTAGGCTTGGATGGGATTTGGGAATAAATCCTTCCCTGTGAGGCTGGTGGGACCATGGCACAGAGAGTTTGGGATGAATCCCAGCATTCCAGGAGGTTGTCCATAGGCTCTGGACATGTGAATTCTGGATCCAATGTTGCTGGAGGAGATGCCAGCCCCAGCCTAGGGTTTGCAGCTCCCAGCTCTACTCTGAGCTGCCTGTAGGGCTGGGCTGGGGCCAAGCCTTCCCAAACAGGCTGGATCAAGCCTAAGCTGGTTAAATACTGAGCCTTTGATAAGATGGCAGGGCAAGGGGAGCTCCTGGAAGAGAAGGAGGAAAATAACATCTGTGTGACTCTGGAATGACGTCTGGGCTGGGCTGGTGGCCAAAGTCCAGGGGAAGCAGGAGGGAGCAGGAGCTGGCTCTGATCTGCACTCCCAGTGCCTTGCACCAGGAACATTCCTGCTGGAAGAGAACGTGGCTGGGGGTCACAGGCACCTCAGCACATCAAGCAGGGTGGGGAAGGTCAAAAACAAGTGGTAAAATAAGGAGAAAAAACGCTGGGTTGAAATCTCTCAGACTTTTTGGTGTGGGCTTCACCTTGGTTCAGGGTTCTCTGTAGGGAGGGAAGCCAATCTAATCTGAGGAGGTTAATTGGTTTTTTCCCCCTCCAAATTTTTTTCCCTATTTATTCCCCTTCGGAAATCTCTTGTTTGCTTTTGTTGACTGAGGAAAGCCCTTGCAGGCTGCAACAGACACAAATTGTCCTTGGAGCAAGGAGCAGGTCTTGTTCCTGCAGTTTCCTGCTCCGCTGTTAATCCCTTGTCACAGCTTTAAAGTAAAGAGCATCAGGGAGAAAATCCAATCCCCACTCCAGGCACCCAGGACTCCCTGCCAGACCAGGGGAGATGTGACTCTCCAAATTCCAGCACAAACACATTCCTGCCTTGCTGGGATGGATATTTAATAGCCCTGCCACCTGGGGGATGCACTGAGAAACTGCAAACAGCAAAATACAGGTTTTTGTTGTTTTGGGGTTTTTTTTCCCTTCCTTTTTTCCTCATCCTTAAATATAGGTGACACTGGTGGATTAGGGTTAGGACAGCCTGCAGAATTCTGTGTCCTCAAAATTAAAACTATTATTTCCCAAGAACCCAGGTGAGTTTTTGTATTTCAGATTTCCAATGTCCTGCGCTCTCAGTCAGGGGTTGGGTGCTGGATTTTATTCTGCTTCCTTGGATGTTACTCTTAAAGGAATTTGTGCCTAGTCATTCTGGGATTTTATCCTTTGAATCCACATTATTTCCTATTTCAGTCAAAGTTTTAAGTTTATTTGTGAGCAACAAGAGATAAATCTCTGCCTTCAATTTTTTTTTCTGGGAACCACGAGAATGGCAAGGGATTGTTGCCTTCCTGTGGATTTTTCAATTTATTTGTTGCAATATAATTAAAACTCGCAGTGTTCACCCAAGGCAAAAGTTGGTGTGTTACAAAAATTCGGGAATTCATGGGGAAATCAGAGAATCTTCAATCTGCCTTTAATCAAATCCAATTTTTCTGTTAACAATTTCCAGATTCTTATTGTAACTGGTGTTGATTTTTCTCCACTTGTGGCCATCTCACTCCAAGCAAAGCTCTGCACCTTTCTGTGCAGCCTGAAAAAAAAATTATGAACAGCTCAGATTTAGCAAATCGACCTTGCTGCTTTTAAACCCCTCATAAAATCAAATATTATCTTAAGAAATCCTAATCAAATTAATCTCCAACTCCATCTTCCCTCTCTTCACCCTATGACTTCACTCTGAGCTTGCCTGAATATGACCTGAATCTCATTTTCTTCCCATTAGAAAAAAAAAATTGCAGTGAACTTCTAAAAAAAATAACCTTTCAATTACCTTTTAAACTCCTCAAAGAGGACTTGTTTTGGCCATGACATCATCCCCTGATGGTTTTAGCACATGGTCCACATTCCCTGGTTGACCTAATTTATCTGAGGCAACAGAGATAAGCAGACAGTGAAATATGGGAAGTCCTTTCCAGCCTTGGCTGGAGCTGGGTTATTTTTCATATTTTGCTCCTGACAGGTGCCCACTTCTCCTGGAGAACAGCAGCAGGAGGTTGGGTGGGACTGCAACAGCACCTGGAGGGAGCTGGATCCTGGCACTTGGAGCAGCTGAGCTCGTGTGCAGTGATTTGGTTGGACATCCAGAGGAACAATCCCTTCCCAGGATCCATCCACTCTCTCTTCTCAGACATGGATTTTCATGTGGGATGATTCACTCTCCAGACGGGTTTCCCTCCCCTCGTGGCAACAGGAGCTCAGGAGGATTGATGGCAGAACTGGAAATGTCTAAATCCAGGGAGATGGGTGCCCCCCAGACAACTTCTAGGGTGAAAAGATGAATTTTTAAGATCTGGAAAAATCTCAGAAGCAGAGGGTATTTAACCAGTACAGAATGAACAGGATTGGGTTCAGCTGTGTGAAGGTGTCAGCCTGAGAGGAGTTTTATCTGTTAAATTAGCCCAGCCATGGCTGCCTGGCATTCTGTGCCACACTCGCGGCTGTCTGGGAGCAGAGTCCCAACAAACCCTCCAACACATCCTAAAACTGCTGATGTGATCCTGGCTTTTTCAGGTGCACATCTTGAAAGTCAGAGCTGCATCTTTGTCCCGGAGACCCGAAACAAATGGACTGCTGGGAATGGAGCTGTCAGTGTTTCACTGTTTCACTTCCATCACAGACACTTTGGATTTCCCATGGTTTTATTGTCAAATGGTCCCAGGACCTTACCCAGGCTCAGAATTGCAGTGGGGGGATGGAAAACATCACTCCTTGGTCTCTGCTTTGCCTCCTGAGAGGGAGACAGTCACAGAGTCAGGAAATACAACATAACCCCCTTGCTTCAGAACCCCTGGGTCTCCACGTGATCTGTGTTTGGAGAGGGTTTTTCTTGGTGGTGAGGAGGTTTTTTATTCCCAGAAGAGCTACATAACAACCTGATGAAGCTGTGGCAGATTCAGCTCGTGGAGCAATGTGTGCAGTTTGAAAATTTGTCTCTGCTGAAGTTGCCAGCCCGGTGTTGGTAGCAATCCCAACCTTTGGCCTAAATCCCTGGATTTTACATTGCAGCAGCACATGGGCACCACTCAAACCCAGAAATAACACAGGGTTCACTCTTCCAGGTGACTCCTTTGCTAAGCCATTAAAAACTGTCACCTCCCCAGTGTCCCCAGCCCTGTGCAGCAGAGAGGAGCTCAGATGAATCTCACTTGTGGCAGGGTTAAAACCTCACCGAGGTTTTTATTTCCTCCTTCCCTCCCTCTTCTCTGCTGCTTCTCCTTCCTCACCCAAGGCAAATGCCAGCTCCCCTCCTGCCACGGATCAGGGTATTTATTATTAGACATTATCACAATTAATGTGTGCCATCATTTCAGGTAACTGCCAACCCTGCTGCTCCTGGGTTTAAATCTGTTCTCCACTCCCAACCCCTTCCAGGCTGTTAAAACACCCCAGGGAACCTCGTGTTTTGTGACTCTCCGTGGATTTTCTCCCTGATTTTCCACCCCTCCAATAAAAGAGAGGTTTAATAATTTTGATACAGCACCAGGAAGGCCTGGCTGGAGAGAGAACAAATGGGTGCTCAGCACAGGGAAACCCTGCCCTAGAAAATGCCATCTATCAAGGGGACAGCACCAGTTCAGGCAGCCAGGCTTCCAACATGAGCAGCTTCAACATCACCAGGATTTCCTCCTGAATGTTCTGTTCAGGAAAGGTGAGTGGAATTTGTTTTTCCGTGGTGGAGAGTAACCTGCCTCTCTTGGGAGTGCTTCCCCTGCTCCTACTGCAGAGACATCCATGGAGCCATTAGGGGTAGTATTGTCACTGCCTTGAAACTGGGAGAAACCACTCCACCAGCCAAAGGAGGATTTCAGGGGATAAGACCTTGAGTAACGTTCTGGTGTAGTGAAAACTGTGGATTTGATAATTAATAATATTTTGCATTTTTATTTTATTTTATTTTATTTTATTTTATTTTATTTTATTTTATTTTATTATTCAAAGCAGACTTTGTCAGCCAAGGGAGCAAAAGCCTCTCTCGTGTTCCATCCTTCTCCATTTCAGCACAAGCAAGAGGAATCTCTGTGAAAACACCCCGTGTTTGCCAAAATTGAAAAGATAACATTCCTGAGAATGGGACTGGATTCACCTAAGGTCTCTTCAGGTTCTGGGAGGGGGAAATTTGCAGTCTCAGCAGCTTGGACAGCAAAAGAGGGCTGAGAAGGAGGCAATTCTTCCCTCCTGGAAATGCCCTGTGGATCTGGCTGCGAAACATTCCCTGGTTAATATCTCATGGAAGGTGCAGCACAGGGGACACTCCTGCACTGCTCCCCAAGAACTGATCCACTTCAGCACTTCACAGCTCCCTGGGAGAATTCCAGCAGCTGGGATGGTGGGAAATGATGGAACTGGCTACCCAGGGGACTGAAGCCACTCCTGTCCCATCCCAAGGGATGCTCTCCCACCTCTTGGAGGATGGCTGGGCCCTCGTGGCCTGCAGCACAGGGAGATTTATGCACAGGCCCACCTGCAAGTGGTTTATTTTTGTGTCCAGGTCATGGAACTTAACCCACAGGCTCCTTGTTCTCATTTGGTGATTAATTCACCCGTTGGCTTTGCTGTTCTTGGATCCTCTGAGTTGTGTTTTGCTGTTTGACACCCAAACAGCTGCTGGCTTTTCCTTCACAGCCTTGGAAGAGGCAAAATACAAATAGGAAATCATGTCCCTAAGGGCTGGATGCACAGTAGCCTACAGAACCCACATCCAACCCCTTTGGCCTCCAGCACAGGAACCCCTCAAACACACGTCCTGCTGCCCCTGGTGAGCCCGGGATTCCCCAGAGCACCAAAGCCCAGCCCAGCAGGGTAAGTGATCAGTCCAGATTTCATGAAAGATGAGTCCCTGTGGGAGTTTGGTTCCTGTATTTTTCATGCCATTCTGCTCCAGCCAGATTTATGTGTCAGGAAAAACATACAAACGGGATCCGATTTACTCGCACAAGTTCCTGTTGGGTTTGATTTATGTTTGGGTAAATAAAGACATATGTCTTGGAGGGCTTGGGCTCTGGCTGCCTTTCTCCTCATGGATCTCTGGCTAATTTATCGGCCTCTTTCTTTGCTGCACTCCTATTTATGAGACTTTGCAAGGAAGGCACTGCTGCCCGCAGGGAACACCGTGGACAATTTGAGGTTTCACTTTGGAATCGTTTTGCACTCAAATTTGCTCTTCTGTCAACCTTCAGCTGCCTATCCTGAAAGAACTTCACAGAGACTCCCTAAACCATGATCTGCAAGGAAAGGAACAGCCCTGCTTGTTGTTTTCTGAGCCATGTGGCAAATTAATTATCCAATGAGGACAAAAAGTCCTGATGAGTCAAGTTCTGTGATCTCAACCAGGCCAAAAGTCCCGTTGTCACAACCCCTAATCACCCACCTCACCATAAACCATTTGTAACTACTTCAGGCACGATGAAATGAAGCAAATCTTGCTCAGTTTCAAAAACTGAAATTTGAAATTAAGAAATGCAGTAATTTTATTTGCAAGTTGTTTTTTTTTTTTTTTTAACAGGGGCTGGCAGGATCCCTCTTGGATAAAACCTGGAGCTCACCTGAAAGATGGGAATAGTTTCCACCCAGCTGTCAAGCTGGTGGATATTCTGTGGGAATTTGTTTAAAAAGACCTCTTGAAAGGTCTTTTTAATTTATTTACTTTGAATAGGATTGAAATTTAGAATGGTGCTTTTGTTTTAAGCTGCCTTGCCATTTGGCTTGGAAGAATGGGATGGGATGGGATGGGATGGGATGGGATGGGATGGGATGGGATGGGATGGGATGGGATAGGATGGGATGGAATGGAATGGAATGGAATGGAATGGAATGGAATGGAATGGAATGGAATGGAATGGAATGTCACTTCCAATAATAGCTCCAGGTTGAGTTTAATTTAGAGCAGAACCTCCTGTGGGACAGGAGACTGGGGTGTATCAGCAAGGGTGTTGTAACATCTGATGGATGGAAGGAGGACAGGAAATCATTCATTCAACCCTTTAATGGAAAAATTGGATCCACATTTATTAAATATTGTTCCTGGAGACTGAAAACTTCCAAACCGAACCCATAGTTTCTGCACCAAGTCAGAATAGCTGAATTTTAGTGTTAGATGCCAACAGGAACCCGAGTTCCAAACAAGGAGAAAGCCACAGATTTTGCAGGAATTATCTAATGAATCTTCTCTAGTAATAAGCACATTGAGGGAGTCAGCATCTCCTCACGGGTAATTCGTGAGCAGGAACTCAGAGAATTCCTTTAATGTGAATTTCTGCATGAATTATTCACTGAGCTTTATGTCTGGTGGCTTATAGTCCCTGTTTTGGTGGGGAAAAGGGGATGCAGACACAGATTCCAGGGATGCTCAGGGTCTCAATCTCATTTGCTTCCCTGTGAGTGTGGAGCATGAGGAGAAGATTCTCATTCACAGACTCTTTCCTCTCTCACCTGGAATTTGGGTTGGTGACACCACTTCGGGCTCTTCCCAAAATGATTCCAGCCTCATAAATTCAAAACACTCATCCCTGCAGTGGGGTCAGGCATGATGGTAGGAGAAGATTGGACCCTGAGAGGGAGTAACCACTGGTTTTATGGCAAATGTCCCTGATAAATGACAAAGGTACCAATGGGAAAACAGAAAAAGGAGAAGTCAGGTGTATTTAGTGCTTCTTTGGCATATTTGTATCACAGTAACCTCCAAACAGACTTCCTGGCAGTTTATAAGATGAAAATAGGGAAAAAAGAGAGAATTAATCTTGAGCTATGAACCTTGAAGAGCATCAATGCTGCTGCAGAGCAGGATTTCACGCCTGTCCATCTGCCAGACACCCTTTTGCCATCCTGGTGGGTGGAAATAACTCTCCACCATCCCTAACACCGTTTGCTGGAGCACAGACAATTCCCTGCAAACCCAGAAGAGAAATGCTGAATATTCCCCTTTCCCTTTCTCCTCCTGGGCTGCTGGATGTGACCTCGGACTGCCAAATTATCCCCAGGGCCACTGGGCACCAGGCTCACAACCAGGTTTTGGGGGGTTGAGTTGGCAGCTACGTTAAGGAATATCTCAGATCCCACCAGCAGAAAAATTATGGGATGTCAACAGTAAGAATTCATTAGGTAGCAAAGTTTTTTTGCTGTGACACTGAATCTAAGCCATCCCCAGGACTGACACAGGCAATTTTCCGTGGGTCTGGCATGGAGGAATCCATGCAGAACACCTGGCGTGTTCCTGCTCTTACAGGATAGAATCCAACCCCCAAACACTCCAGGAGTTCAGGGTTGGGGGGATTTTCCACCTCAGCATTCGCTCGTTTATTAGATGGTGTTTCCTTGGAGCTGATCCTGCTGGATTTGGCTCTGTGGTGGTGGCTCCAAGCGGTGCTGATGGCACTGGAACACCTCCTTTTCCTCCCCTCTAGGGAGTGCAGGGCAGGGAATTCCAGGACATCAACACCAAAAATTATGGCATCACTTGATATTTTGTGATAACTTGAAATATTTTGATATTTTGTGATAGTTTGATATACTTTGATATATCGTGATATTTTGATATATTTTGATATTTCTTAAACACGCCCTCAGTTGTGGCCTCTCCATTTTGTCCACTGGAAAAAGCCTCTTTTTAATCCCCAGGAGAGAGCTGGAAGCAAACATTTCCCTGTCATCCTCAGTGCCAAAAGGGAAGCAGGAGAAACAGAAGGAAGCTGCAATGTTAATACCAAAATAATCCTGCCAGATGTTAGAGCCATTACCCCCTTCTCCCTCCATCCCCAGATGTGTTTGAAGAGAGATTCATGGTTCCATAATGAATCAGAAGGGAAAGGATGTAATCCACGAGGATGATGTAAGGAAGAAAGGGGGGGAAAAGGGGAAAAAAAAAAAAAAAGAAAAGAAAAAAGAGAGAGGAGATTGTTGAAGTCTTCTGGAAGGGAAGGAGGAAGCATCAGCTCAGGGTTTTGGAAGCCTCCCATCAGTCAAATGAGCAGATTCTTGCAGCAAGGAGGAGGAGAATCAAGAACATGTGAAGCCATTGAGAAGAGGAACGAGCAGCACGGCAGCAAATCAAAGAGCTGCTGGAAATCCAGGTTGGCAAAGAAGGAGTTTGCAGGTAGAGTCTTAAAAAAGAATATAAATAACTGGAGTTTTTAGCTGGGTCACCGGGAATTGTGGAGTTCTAGGTGCTAGCAGAGGAGTTAGTAAAAAATAGACTGGGATCCAGTAGCTCCAAATCTGGGCAAATTTGGATGGGAGATCTTCCACAATCAGGATTTATAACTTAGGAGAAAGGGAGACCTTGGGCTCATTCTCCTGAATGTTTTATTTCCTCCAAATCCTCCTAAACTTTCATTTGAGGGGCAAATATTGGCAAAGGCCTGAGGGGAGGGAGACGCTTTGACATTTTTAAATTACATTTTTCTCCTTACTTCCAGCAAAGTGCTGGAACTACTCTTGAATGAGCAGGAAATGAACACGAACACTGCCCACAAAGGAGAAAAATGAAAATTTCACCTCAGCTTTGGAGGCAGCTCTGATGATCCCCTATATGTTTATTAGCAAAAGTTGGGCTTTGACTAGAAAATGGTTCTTCTTTTACTGTTATTGGTTATTCCATTTTTTAATGGAATATTTTTACAATATTTAGAAAAATATTCCATTACATTTTTTTTGTAATGGTTATTTTTCACAATGGTTAGTTAGTTATTTTGTTACTTTGTTACTTTGTTACTTGTTACTTTGTTATTTATTATTTTGTAATGGTTATTTATACAAACTTTATTGTAATGGTTATTCCAGCAGGATTTCCACCACTTCTCATCCACAGCGTGGGTGTTGGCTCAGTGGGGGATCCTGAGCTGTGAAAATGAGCATAAATCTCTTGTTTTCGGGATGAAGAGCTGGTAGGAGAGGCTTTTGTTCACTGAGGTGCAGAGATCCAGTGGAAGCCAAGATATTCCAAAAGGCCAAGCTGAGGATGGAAGTGCAGGAGGAACCTCTTTGGTGGGAGCTGAGTTGCACCTGCCTCTTTTGGGTCCCCCAGGAGCTGTTCCCGTGCCAGACACAGAATCTTCTGTGCCCTGGCCACACATTCCCTGCTCCTGGTCATGCCAGGGCAGGGTGGACATGGGGAGCAAAGGGGGATTGAGCTCCTAGCTACCAAGGAGCTGCCTGCTCAGCACTGGGCTTTGATGTCTTGGGGAGGCTGAGCTGGAACAGAGTCTTAACAGAGCCAGAGAATAAAGTAGAGATTTATTAAAAGGCCTTTAGGGTGCACCTTGGGCAGGACAAGAGCCAGGGCTGCACCCAAGGGGGACCCAAAATGGTCCCAGAATAGACAAAGGGTCACCAGGTCTCCCCCTTTGATCAGTTTGGGTCCATTTGCACCTTGGGGTTGAATTGTCCAATTGCAGCTGCAGGGTGTGAGGTCCCATCCTTCTTGTTCCTCCCTGCAGCCACCCTTGTTTGTGCTTTGGGGCTGAAAGTTGTCCTTGGTGTGCAGCAGGAACAGGATTTGTTTTGCGTCCGTGCTGTGTGCAGAGCTGAGTGAGCCTGAATGTGAGGCTGAGAGCTGCACCCCTGGGCAGCACAGAATTTGGAAAACACCAAAACTGAAACTTAAGACACCTCTCTGTTCCTCCCGAGGATGGAAAATCTCATCTCTGCACCTCACATGGGTCAGGGAGGGTTCAGATGTTGGAAGAAATGAGTTCCAATCTGATTAGGAAATAGAGGAAACAGCAGAAATGAGGAACACTGAGAAAAATTGCAGATATTTAATGGATTATTCTGGTTTGGGGTTTTGTTGTATTGTAAATTGCAGGGGGATTGTCTCTACTCATCCTAAACCTGGGTTCCTGAGTTAAAGTTATGCAGAAACCAGAGCTGACAGTGCTAAACATCATCTGAAGAGCTCGGCAGGGGGCTGACTCAGGGCTCAGTGCTGTGGAAAGGAATTAAGAAACATGGGATGATTGTGTTACATTTTCCTGGAAGGAGTGAGGCTGGAGAACAACAGGCAGCAAAGGTATTTCTGCAATAATAAAAAAAAAAGTTTTAAAATATATGTATTTTTACCGTGGTAGAATATCTGTTAACAAATGATTATTCTCTTTTCTGTGGCAGTGCTGGCTGTTCTAACAAACCCCTTCTTTAAAGGGAGGGATGAATAAAACCAAGGAAAAGTGACTTTTTAATTTGTGTTTCCTCTGTTTTTTATGGCAAGCATCAAAACTCCCCCTCCCCAAGCTCCAGACCTCCCCAATATCTCATCAGCTGTGCAAGGAGGCAAATTCTGGCATCCATCTCGAGTTTCCAACCTGTTCCTACCTATTCTGATGCTGAAATCCATTTCCTGGCTGCAGAACAGCCAAGGGAGCTAGATCCAGGAACGGGGCAAGGAATGCAGGGATGAAGGGAAAGCACACAGGGAGGATGCTCTGCTGGGATCCAAACCTGCTCCAAGGGCTCCTTTTCCTGCTCCTTTTCCTGACAACTCCAGCTGGGGCTGGGGCATCTCAGGATGAAATGATCTGGGATTCATTCAGGGGATGGAAATCAGAGCAAGAGTCGTTTTCTCTCGCAGCGAAGTGCAGGAGTTCTGTGTTTGCAGAACAGTCACCTTTTTAAGTCAGAAAAGAAGCTCCCACAGTGTAAAATGAGAGCAAAATTTTCTTTATGGAGAAGCCACCTCTTGGTGGTGAGAAAGTTTTAATGAGATTTCTGAAATCCCTGATTATTTCTGGTAGAAAATCATCTCCTTTACATTCATCTCCAATTAAACCGATGGGAAAATCAATGCCTCAGGTTTAAAAGAGCAAGTCTGTATAAAGAAATCAATTTATTCTTTTGCCAATCTAGTTTGAATTATGCTGTATATTAATTTTCTGTCATGTATTCGATATCCAGCACCATATTTTCCCTCACTACCCACTCCTTCAGATGCATTTCAGTAATAAACACAGTAATACACTGCAAATAAACTCCTAAAAAGAGCTGAAATCAGTTAAAATTTTTTACAAAGTAATTCAAAGGACTGTGGTTTAAAACTGAATTCATGGTCTAGGGATGAATTACTACTTATTTTACCTTCATTAACTTTGTGATTTTCTCCTGCTGAACAATTCCAGTCCAGGATAAACTCAAGAAATTACGAATTTCTTTTTCCAATGGATGTCAAATTATCTAGTTCTCTGCCCAAAAAAGATTCCAGGAAATTCAGATGTGCTGCACAGCTCAGGAACGGCAATTAGAGGGTGGATCAAAAAGAACATAATAAACCAAATTTTCAACTCCCAGGATGAGACCAGCAAAATCAAACTTGGGAGCAAATTTCAGAATATCTGACAAAATTAGGGAAGGAATTTTAAAGCATGAAAAGAATGATTTTAGAGCTGGCTTTAGGAATCTTACATTAACGAGGCCAGTTCAAATTTCTCCCCAGCACTCTGCAACCACCCACTGCACTGGATTGTGTCCCACTGCTGCCTTGGATGCCTTGCTCAGCAAATTGCTGGGCCTCAGCCCAAAAAAAGGGGGAAAAGTCCTGAAAGGAATATGAGGTGGGAAGGAGAGTGAAGTGAGACCTACAGCCATCAAGTGCTGAGTGGGAACCAGCCTCATTTTCTCCTTCAGCCACATTGTCTGGAAGACTTTGAGAAAGGCAGAACCAGGCCAGATTTTCCAGCTTGAGCTCTGATAATCACCAAACACCTGCTCCATCCACGTGGAAGGGAGCACTGGACAAGGTCTGAGCACATCTGGTTTCACTCAGCTGCTCTAGAGGGTTTGACATCCTATAGGGTTTGACAGAGCAGAGAGTCCAGTGAGTTCTCCAGACAGACAGGCCCAGTTTGCTCCTTTGGACTGGATTTTACCTGGCTGGGCTGATTAGTTTCATAAAACCCTAATTAGAAACAGCTCTTCACGTCAAATGCAATGACATGAAGTGGAATGCAATGACATGAAGTTGAAAACGTGGTGAAATGTATTTACACTGAAGGAGTATCTAGAGAAAAGAATGAGTCTATAAAACCTTCTCCCTGTATCTGATTCTCAGTCAGCTGAACCTTCCTGAAAGCATCAACTGCCTCTATTAATCTTTTCTCTCCACGAGGACATCTCTGGAACTCCAATGTGCTATGGGATGGACCTTGAGTTAGCAGGGCTATTAGGGGGAAAATGAGTTATTTCAGTGGGATACTCCAAGGAAATCACAGCAAATGTTCCTCAGGGTGGAATCCACAGCAAGGGAAACTTTAAGGCCAATTTAAGTTCTTGTCAGATAAAAAAACTTGGTGTAAATTTGACAAAGAGCAGCCTTCAAGGGAGCAGGAGTCTGCCTGTTTATCTGTCTGTCTTGTTCCTCAAGAGTCTCAGGAATTAAGGCGTTGTATGATCCTTTCTGGCTCATTTTGATCAGTCCTCATTATCCTTTCTCTGCCCCAAACCACAGCAAGAAATTAACCTGAATATTGGCAAGACATTCTCTATTCTTCCCTCAACCCCAAGGAAAATATCCCCATCCCTTTATTCACCAGCACATGCATTTGATGTCGTTTTCTTTTCCTATTTGCAGAGCTACTCGAGGATATTGGTTCTTCCATTTAACCACAGGGGCCCTGGAACAATCTTTAATGCATTTAGGATGTGGTCATATTTTAGGATGTTTTAGAGGATAAAATCACACTTGAGGGCTATTTAAGCCCTTGGAAAAGTGCAGTGGACCCCGTTGGAGGGGCTGCCAATCCCATAAGTGTCCCTCCTGCTGGCTCTGGGGCTGGGAGGGTTGGGGCAGGGCTGGGAGGATTATTCTGCTGTGAGTTCACCTGTTTACCCAGGCCGTTATTTATTGAAGATCAAATTGACTGAAAATCACTCCCGACAGAGAGCTGGCAAGGGATGACATTATGAGGAGAGCAGAGCTGGGGGTTTCGAGCTTCAGTTATCTGTGATTTAGGGATCATTAGGATCTCTTCAAAATTCTTGTAGCCGGCCAAAAAAACTAAAATTAAAGGCAGGCTGTACCTTACATTAAACAATTTGGGAATAGACAAGAGACACCATTCTGCTGGGTTAAATCTTTTGTTTGACACCTTTAATTTTTTTTTAAATCTTTAATTTTTTTAAAAAATCTTTAACTTTTTTTATATCTTTTCCAGCTGAATTTTGCCAGTTTGAGTGCAGGAGGGGGAGGCTTGTTTGTGATGGGGGAAATATTCCTGTGAATAACTTCTCTCCAATTTCTAGGGCTGTATTTATTCTTCTTTTGCCCTTCAACTGGAGATCAGATTGTAACTGAGGAAAAGAGACACGTATTCCATGCCCCCAGATCTGGGTGTCCAAAACAGTTATTGGACAAAGGGAGACACCAAGGGCTGAATTTTGGAATTAAAATGCATCAGATTGAATGAAAACATCTTTGCTGTATTGAATGCAGTTGGTTTTCACTGTGGTTGCAAGTAAAACACTTTCAACTGCCTATTGTTGTTTGTAGGGAGGTTCTTCAACTGTTTAGGAGTGAAAGGAACAGGTTTAATCCCGTGAAAGCAGCCTCTAGCTCCATTCTCAAGCATTTCCAAGTTGGTGTGGGCAACAAATCTCTTCAGAGCACAGTTTGGTGCTCTTGGAGGCAGCAGGAACAGGAAAAGCAGGAGTTCCATCAGAGAAAATCACCTCTCTTGCTAAGCCAAAACCTTCAGTTTCAGGGAGCAGTTGGGTTTAGCCAAACCAGCCATCCCCCAGCAGATTTTCCTCCTCCTTTTTGCTTTGTTTTATTTGGGCAGAGCATTTCTTCCCCTGCTGTTTATCCCCTTGGACAAGTCCAGGAAAAAGCCCACTTGCACCCCTCGACCTTTCTCCTCCACCACTGACGATTCCCTTCCTCAGCCTCCAGGCATGGCTTTTTTGGGGCTTTTTTTTTTTGTTGTTGTTCTTATTTAGAACACATGAGCAGCATTCCGAGCTTTCCAGTAGCCCCCCCAGCCCCACGGAGGATTTATTTAGATTGCATAAAATTAGAGGAAATGAAGGGGGATGTATTTGAAGGGAGAGCAACAGCCTCACTGCGCTTGTTACAAACTCCCCTCATGGAAGGGTTTCAGTCAATGTCAGCCTGCGGCGGGGAGGGGGGAAAAATCCCTGGGCATTTCCAGGGTAATGGGGAATGATGCCTGGCAATAAAACACACTCAGCAACTCTCTAAACAAAATTATTTGATGGGTTTCAAGTGATTTTTGGCCATTCCATGCCATGAATACAGGTTGAGTTCTTGGCTTTCTGTCTCACCAAAGGATATCCCGCAGAGGAGGCCTTTGGGGGTGGAGAAAAGGAAGAATTTCTTCTTAAATGAAATATATTCTGTGTTTAAAAAGGTGTTTGCACGTGGGGGAAAGAGGAAAGGTTCCACTCTGAGTGATGCAAATGGACATAAAAACACTGATTAAAATATATGTAGAAAATGCAAATTATTAAGTTCAATTAATTCATTATCTGCACAAATTGCAAATCATTTAATTCAATTGATTTTGTTTGCATTGGTACCCGAGCTCTTTCTCTGAGCCTATATTTCAATGTATTTCTGGCTTCACTCTGCATTCCAAAAGTAAATGCAAATGGAATAACCACAAAAGGAAGTGGATCAAATCCAGGTCTGTGTTGTGGAAAAGAATCCCCCCAAAAATTAGGAATAAATTGCTTAATTACAAAAATAAAAAAAAATTAGGTGAAACATAATAGTGTAAAGAAGCTTTTTCTAGAGCAAATAATTACAGACTCCAAGATGAATCTGGATAGGGAACCTGGAAAGGAAAAAAACATGAAAGAAATCCCAGACACCCACAGCAGCATTAGTGCTAATCCAGAACAGATCCTCAGCCCTGGTGCTAGAGTTATTCCAAAACACATTTATGGCTCTTTGTGGTTGGTGCCAGCCCAAATCTGCCACTGCCAAATTTCACCCCAGTGTCAGGGCTGGGCATCCTTGGTTTAGACATGCCCATCATCATCCAAGTTTTAGAAATCCATAAAGAAGTGACTGCACTTCCTGGAGCTACTGAATGTTCCACCAAAACCTGCTCAGATCCCTTTGGAATTGTTTATTAGGAAACCATTCCCACACTTCCCAGAGGTTTATTCCCAGCACAGGACAGTGATCAATTCCTCTTCAAATCCACCCTGCTCTCAAGGATAATTTGCAAACACAATCAGAAAAAACTGTCCAGAGCACTGAACAATTTGGGTCAAATTATTATAGGCTATAACTTCCTCCCATGTTAAGTTTCCATAAATCTGTATGTGGAATTCTCTCATATATATACATATGAGTTATACATACAACTCTCTCATATATGCATATTTGAGTCTTTACACATGAACTGAGTCAAATATATATAAGAAAATAAAGAGAGGAATGGTTATGCTCCCTCTTTCAGACATCCAGCTGGAATTCTCCTCAAAACACTGATTTTTCCAAAAGCAGACGCTCCAAATTTTCTAAAATCAGACTTTTCCAGCTATGTTTAAACACATCTAAATCACAATTCCTTCCCCCTTCTCTCTTTAAACCAAAAAACTCCAGAAGATGCCATGGATTTATAAACCTACTGGAAGGGCAGCCATGGAGGCTGCGGAAAAAAGTTCAAAACAGGACGGAAGGAGAGAGTGAAAATATTCAAAACTGATATCAACTTACAGCAAAGCATAAAAAAACAAAGAAAATAAACTTTTTTTGTCCAGAGGTTGATAAAGACAGAGCCAGCTTTGGTTTCCTGGCAGTACTTGAGAGGGGAAAGGCAGAGAAATCCCAAACCACAGATGATCAATAAGGATGGGGACTCTGAAAAGAACTTACTTATTTGTAAACCCTTTACGGAAGCAAGCAGCATGTTCTGCTAATGACAGGGAATTTAAGCAGGTTTTTTTTTGTTTTGTTTTGTTTTGTTTTGTTTTGTTTTGTTTTGTTTTGTTTTTTTGGGTTTTTTTTTAATAAAACAAATAAATATCCTTGTGCACCTCCAAGGCTGCTCTGCAAACGTCTTGTCAGCATAAACTGCTATTCAGTAGCTCGAGCAACACCTTGCATTAAAGGTCGAGACCTCCCTGAAAACGAACAATTTCTCATCAGCCTTTCCAGCAGGAGCAGCTAAGAGCAACAGATCAGACGTGCAGGAAAAACACTGGGAAACTGGGGAAAAACATTGGAAAATCGGGGGGAAAAAATCAGAACAAATGTTCGGCCTCCGCGAGACAACGTTCCGGGGCTTCTCCTGCAAGGCAATTTTGCCTTTTCCTCAGGGATCCTTTGGAGGCTGCGGCTCTCCGGGGTTGGAGGCAGGAAGCCTCAGGAAGTGGCCGGGAGCCTGCGGTGATGTAACTTGTCACATTGCCCCAGGCCTGGCTCTGTTGATATTAGCCCGGGCTAATCACCCCGCTAATTGGGCGGCCAGGACACGGAGCAGCTCGGCTTTCACTTCAACTGCTCACCCAAATGAGGTTTGACTCAAGTGTAATACTTTATATCAACACACGGGATGGCTGTAAAAATAATACCACATGTGCTGGTGCCTCTTTTTAATAAGTGTCTTCCTCAATTTTCCCTGCTGGATGAGGCACTCGAACGTACACATAATTAAGGTTATTTAAGGGATATCAATTGAAAAATGCACCCGCAGGAGGCTGAACATGACTGATGGAGCTCCCAGTGCAGCTCCCAAAAGTCAGCTGCCAGAATTTCCTGCAGCTCTTCTACAATTTGATCTTCCTCACGTTGCCCGGGACAGGAATAACCTGGAAATCTCTTGCTTTGCTCTTTCTGATGTCATTTGCCATTGTACAAAATGGATTTAGAATGGTGGATTTAGGGTTTGGTAGCAATTTCTGTGGGAATCACAGGGAACAGAAAAAGCAAAAAAGCACAGAGGAAAGCAGAGCTGGGCTGGTTTTGTGTAGCTGCTGGAGGGATAAGCAACACCTCTGCTCAGAACTAAAGGGAAGAGTCCTTCAGAGCCCCAAGACAAAAGCATGCTCAAAATAAGATGCAAAGACACTGGGAGAAGATCTCCAAGAATTTTCATGGGGGTTGGAAGTGACCTTTAAAGGCCACCTAGTCCAATCCCAAGAACATCTTCCACTAAACCACATCACTCAAAGCTCTAGCCACCCTGACCTTGAACATTCCCAGGGATGGAGCATCCACCACCTCTCTAAGCAACCTGTGCTCATGTTTCACCACTCCCATTTTAAACTATTCTTCTTTATATCCAGTCTAAATCTATCCCAATTTCATTTAAAACCATTCCTCCTTGTCTTAGGCCCTGCTAAAATTTTCCCCCGTTTTTCATTTAACCCACCTTTAAGAACAGAACGCCTGCAGTGAGTTTTCCATGGAGTTTTTCATGGAGTTTTCCATTATTTTCTTTTTCTGTAGTCATCTTTGTGCTCTGTTGAATTTTCCCAGTGTTCCTGAAAGGAGAGATGTGCAGACACACATAAAAATATTAATTTAATGCCTAACTACCCTGGGGATGCTTTGAGGATGCATCACCCTGTGCTCAGAGGTGTCACAGGACGTGGAACACGGGAATTCCAGCATTCCAACATTCACAATTCCACAGACAGCACCATTCACAATTCCATGGCAATGGATGTTTCCTGTGTTTCTACTCCAGAGCTTTAATCTCAGCAGGGCTCTGCTCACCAGGGAGCCTGTAAAGGGTTTGATAATGAAGAAAATCCAATCTGTGCTTCGTCCAAGATGAAAAAAACCTACAAAGATTCCCAGCTCCAACAACAAGTGATTGTTCACGGAGTGGATCAGCCAATATTTGTATTAAAGGCAGCCCAGGTTTTGTATTTGTATTAAATGCACTGAGCACCAGAAAATGAGATTTGGGTCCTTCCACAAGGCCCAAACCCAAATTCCTGCTGCTGGTTTCACAATTCTGCTGCTTGTGCCAGCCCAACACACCCACAATGATGGTACAGAGCACCCACCTTGTACTGTGATGTCTTTGGGGGTGGCTGAGGCAGCTGGAAAAGGATCTTCTGATTTGTCACACAGGTCTTGATAAAACAGGAGTTTCCAGCATAAAACAATAGCAAGAAAGAGAAGAGCAATCCCCTTCTCCTCCCAAAACACTCACACAGCTAGAGATGTTCAGCAACACACAGCACAGTTGGTAAAAAAACTTCTCAAAAGCCCTTTTTCAGCCTTTAAAAATACGGTAAAAATAGGAATTACTTGTAAAACATTTTTACTTTTCCTTGCTTCACTTTCTCCACCTTCAAGGTGGCTGATTTTCAATGGAAGGCAGATTTACGGCATCTTACAGATAAATTTTTGCTCTGCCATCCACATTTTCACACCCAGATCTTAGGGCAGGCTTTTCTTGGTCAATAGAATATCTGAGCTGGAACTGAGAAAATGCCTCAAGATGGAGAAAAGTCCCCCCTGACACCAACCTGTGTCACTGCAGCTCCCTCTGCATCCGAGTGCTTCCTTTCTCTGCAAAGTTGTCATAAAAATCTTTATGAGCCCCAACAGATGTGACCTTACAGAGCAACTCGATGGAGGGGAGTAAAATAAAAGAGAAGAGGTGGGGAGTAGAAAACAGCCTGTGGTGAAAATAGCAGCAGGGAAACATTATAAAATCTGAGCCCAACTGGCTGGCTTCCTCCTGATTGTTGCTTTCTCTTTCAAGGACCTGTCCTTGAGAGTGCAGAGATTTGGGGTTGATTTTGGGAAGGCAGTTTTAACACTCTGCTGTTTGAATGGAACCAAGCTACTGCACAGAGCTGTGATAACCCCGGGGCTGGAGGAACATCCTGGGGTTTAAAGGGAGGTGTCAAGGAAATATCACCGTGATTTTTGCTCTGGTGTCAATGATCACAGCGCCTTGACTGCTCATGAGGGGGTTTTTTTGGATGTCAAAGGCATCCTGGCACGGGAGTTTTGATTTGTTTAGAAATAATCTAAATAAGAAAACATGAAGTGTTGCTCAGTACAGCCCAAATCTGTGATGAGGATGGAGCTCAGAGCTCAGCTCAGCCCCCTGGGACAGGCAGGGCCAAGCACCCCGGCTCCCCTGGCACTCAGGAGAACCTCAGGAGGTGGATTGAGACCAGGATTTTGGAAAAGAGCCATGGGATGGTTAAAATATAAACTACACGGGGAGTTTAAATTGTAGCAGGATTTGCAAGTTGCCAGCACCTCTTCTCCACTCCCAGGGCATGGCTGCTTCCAGCTACCAAGGAAAGCTGGGGTTTCACCTGAACTGGGATGTTTGGATTTGAGTGCATTAGGTTGGATCAGGCTCAGAAATAATCTTTTGGAGAGGAGAACAAATTCTCCAGCATGTCTGGTAAGATTTGGATGCAAACACAGCTGTCCTAAATTGACATGGAACTTCAGCGAGGTGTTAGAAATGAAATAAAAAATCTGCTGGGTCTGCTGCACTGGGCAATGTCCAAGCTCCAACTTGATCTCACTGTTTTTCTTACCAGTTATTAATATTTTTTTGCAGCTTATGTGATATTTAGATCAGTGCAACGGGGGAAGAAAAAGGTTTTTTTTAAAGTCTCAAGTATTTGAAAGTCTTTTGAAAGGGAACGATGCTGGGTTGGTGAGGTATGTGCCAGACATGGGGGGCAACAAACACCTTGGGCTGCTTCTGAACAGCAAGGCAAAGAGGAGAATTGGTACTCTGAATTTTGGAATCCACCAGCAGAAGTTGCACTTTATGTCAGGCTGGCAACAGGTTTTTCAGAGCCTTTTCAATTCTTTTCCCAGCCTGGATCTGGGACTGCCTTTTGCAGTGAAAATCTGGTTTGCCAAAGCCATTTTCTCCAGGATTCTTAACTTTGAATTGTCCTCTCCAGCTCCTGGAGAGCTGCAATGCCAAGGAGCTGTGCATGAGGAGAGTCTGGCACACTGACCCCTGCAGAAACCTTCCTCTCCTCCACAGACCTGGCAGTTCTTGTCTGGTGAGATCTGCAGATATGGGATAAATCCTGTTCTATTTTAGCACCACTGCTAAATAACCAGGTCAATCCTGCCTGCTGGGTCACCTTTTCTCCCCTTATTTCATCACTTGCCAGCACTTTTCCCAGTTCTTTATCAGATTTCTCTGCTCCTGGTGATGCTGGAGTTAGAGCTGGGCTGAAATTCCAGCGCTGCTCCTGCACCTGGAGCTTTTGGCACCTCCTCAGCACGGACCCAGCCCTTTGTGTCAGGGCTGTGATGAATGTGGTGAATTTGGGGTTAAACCGAGCATCCCAAGGGTCAGGATCAGCCTCTGCTCCGAAACTGCTCCGCAGCCAGAGCTGGAGTCAGCCCCTGCTCATCTGATGCATATTGGGCATCCAGCAAAACCTCCTGCGGCATCTGATCCTCTCCCAAACCCTGCTCAGGGCTTTCTCGGAGCTCTCCTGCCTGCAGCAGGATCCTTTCATTCCCAACCTGCAGCAGGATCCATTCCCAAACTGCAGCAGAATCCATTCATTCCCAGCCTGCAGCAGGATCCATTCCCAGCCTGCAGCAGGATCCATTCCCAGCCTGCAGCAGGATCCTTTCATTCCCAACATGCAGCAGGATCCATTCCCAAACTGCAGCAGGATCCATTCCCAAACTGCAGCAGGATCCATTCACTCCCAGCCTGCAGCAGGATCCATTCATTCCCAGCCTGCAGCAGGATCCATTCCCAGCCTGCAGCAGGATCCATTCCCAAACTGCAGCAGGACTCTTTCCCTGTCCCTCCCGACTGTTCCATGTTCGTGCGAGCGAGCCCGGCCCGGCCCGGGATAACTCAGGGAGCCCGGGCAGGATTTCCAGCCCGGCAGGGAACTTCCCTGGATCAGGAGGGAGCCGAGGGGGATGTGTTGTTGTACCACCAGCGCTGGGGGAATATTGCTTTGTTTTTGGAAGCGATGGCTAAAGCAGATGTTGGCGGCGAGCTGGCGTTGCTGAAGCTGAGGCAGGCAGGGATTATCCTGCAGGATAAAAAGCGACCTCTAGCCAGCACTTGTGCCCTTAATCCCGAGTTTTGTGCGCTGCTATCGGCTCCTGATCAGTTTTAACCCCCCTCCCTCCCACTCAGCCTTTCCCTTTGCCCGGAAAGCTCGGTTTAGCAGCGCTCCCGAGCATCTCCACCACCTCCAGCTTCTCCCTCTGACTGCAGAAACACCCAAGAGAAACTTTCAGCAACTTTGCAGTCCTAAACTCCCTAAATACCCCCTAAAAAAACTTCCAGCACATTGTCTCAGACTTACATTTTAGTACCGAGCTTGCCAAGTCCACATCACAAATTTTTAAGTCGTGGTCTCAAGCAAGGATAAATCTTTAGGTGCTCATGCTAGAAATACCTAAACCCAGAAGAGCCAAAGTCTGTCTTTTACCTGTCATTTCAGGGCATATTTCATGTTTTAAATTCCACCTGGAGAGCCAAAGTCTGTCCTTTACCTGTGATTTCAGCGCATATTTCATATTTTAAATTCTTTGGAATTTAACCTGGAGACCCAAAGTCTGTCCTTTACCTGGTGATTCCAGCAAATATTCCCTGCTTTAAATTCTCCCTGGAGAGCCAAAATCTGTCCTTTACCTGGTGATTTCAGCACATATTCCATGCTTTAAGCCTTATCTATTGACACAGGGATTTTGGAAGGGTTTATGTCTCATTAAAAGTGGCAGGATCTGACTCTTCCAGCTTCTCTACCCAAACCTGACCAAAGCGGTTGCAACCAGGTGAGCTCCCTACTCGTGGCTCATCTCTGGTGAGGTGACAAAGAAAAGTGAGCTCAGATAAAAGCTCTGACCAGGATTCTCCTATACCCCAGGATGCCCCAGTCTGCCAAAATGCCTCCAAACTCACCCAGGATGGTCCCACACTTTAATTATTGATCCAGTTATGGATTCTCAGAGTCTGTGAAGCCCAGCTAAAGCTTTCTGACTTTTTTGGGGGGTTTTGTTTGTTTGTTGGTTGGGTTTTTGTTTGGTTGGTTTTGTTGTTTGGGTGGGGTTTTTTTTTGGTTTTTTTTTTTTTTTTTTTTTGTTACGTGAAGGAGCTCAGACTGAAAAGGGTCTTTGCTCCAGGGAGAGCAAAACTATAAAACCCTCTGGAAAGTGGACGTGTGGAAGCACTCGGAGAGCCGTCCTGCAGATTCCTGCAGATCCCTGCAGCATCCCGCTGTTCCCAAAGAGGGCACTGATGCTCTGCACAGCGCAAGGGCACAGCCCAGAAATCCTTGGCCAGGCATAAATCTCCGCAGAGAAATCTGTCTTAGCACGTCTACCTCAGGAAAAAGGGAATTATTACACTTAATTAAAGTTTATTGACACCACATGTGGCCCCACCTCTCGCTTTTTTTTTGGCTTTATTAGTGACAGCAAAGCTGCAGGCTGAGGCAGGGGGTGGCTGGGGGGCAGAACGACTGCTCCCAAACACAACCACACTCAGTTCTGCCTCTGAGTTACATCTTCTGCTCAATATTCCAGCTCCCTGCCTGGGCTGGCCGAGGGGATCAGTGCAGCTCTGTGTGTTAATGCTCCTGGAGCCCTGCATGGGCCACTCTTCACATTTATTCACAGAAATAATTAATCAGTCTGTTACTTTTGGGGTGCTGGGAGTCATCGTCTAGGTTTTGCAGGAGAGATGTTTCAAAAAAAGCTGTACACAGAATAATTCCCGCTCCAGCAGGAGACTTTTGGCTGTAATTCACAAGAAAGCTCAGTTGAAACAGAGAGAATTTGCTCAAATCTTGAGTTTTGTGCCCAGATTTATCCCTCCCACTGAGGATCCTTAATTTACAGTGCAATCCTTCAGGTCCAACACGAGGAAGAAGATTGGGGCATCCTGGGACACACAGAATTTGCTGCTCTTGTTTAGAATTTTAAACTCTCAGCATCCCGGGACACATGAAATTTAATTTTCTTTTAGGATTTTAAACCCTCAGCATCCTGGGGCACTTAGAATTTAAAACTGTTTTTAAGCTTTTAAATCCTCAGCATCCTAGGGCACACAGATTTTAAATTTTTTATTTAGGATTTTAAACCCTCAGCATGTCAGGGCACATAGAATTTTACAATTTTTCCTTGGTGCCAGCACTGACAGACTCATTTGGCTGCTCATTATTTGTTCAGTGAGCATCAGCAAGGCAGGGAAAACACAATTTTTCTTCCACAAGGAGAAAACTGGGGCATCCCAGGAGCTTTCAGGATGACCCAAAGAATTTAAAAGTGGTTCTGACAGGAGTTAAAATCCTCAGGAAGCAGAGTGGCCACTGGTGATGTCACAGCTGCCCTCTGAGGGGGTGAGGTCCTGGCAGGGTTGTTCAGGGAGATAAGGGGCTGTCCAAACAAACAGGAGGAGGACCAGCCCCTCTGGAAGAGCCTCGTGCTCACTGGAACTTTTTTTTTTAAAGAGAATTTGCGTGGTTGGAGATGGGACACTCAATAATCAAGCAAATTTCAAATTTTACTCAATAATCAAGCAAATTTCAAATTTCAACGATTCAATGAAATTTGACCTCAGCCTAATATATTTTGTCAACCTTCTTCATTTTTAAACTGGGCCTGTGGCTCTTTTTTGCTGTCCAAAATCCCCCAAATGCCCCGTGAGGGTGGAATCCCCAAATCCCCCAAATCCCCTGTGAGGGTGGAATCCCAAAATCCCCAAATCCCCTATGAGGGTGGAATCCCAAAAGCCCCCAAACTCCCTGTGAGGGTGGAATCCCAAAATCCCCAAATCCCCTATGAGGGTGGAATCCCAAAAGCCCCCAAACTCCCTGTGAGGGTGGAATCCCAAAATCCCCAAATCCCCTGTAAGGGTGGAATCCCAAAACCCCCCAAATCCCCTGTGAGGGTGGAATCCCCAGATCCCCAAATCCCCCGCCAGGGTGGTGCTTCCTACCAGGCCCGTGGCACTGAGGGGAGGCCTGGCCCTGCTGCCTGGTTTTCCTGTGGATTCCCATCCCTTGGGATGTGCAGTTGGATTTGTTCTGTGTCCCCGTGCATTCCCAGCTCAGGAATTGTGTTGGGAGAGGGAATCTCCTCACCTGGATGTGCAAATTTCACACCTTGGGGTCTGTAAGGAGGCCAAGGAGTTGGGTTTAGCCAACACCCATAGGCTGGGACGGGGCTTAAATGAGATCACGGAGGAAGAGGTGCAGGGAATTGTGTAGCTGGAATCCATAACTGGGGAATCTGGACAGAAAAGCCAAGGGAATTCTGCTTTTTTACACCAGTTAGAAACCTGCCCTGGTGGAATTCCACACCTTTTCCCCAATTCTAGATCAGTGTTGTGTTTTCCACTAGGAATTTTTCCCATCCAAGAAGGAAAATCCGGCAAAAAAGGAAGGATTTGATGGAAATCATATTTAGAAAACATGGGGCGTGTGCAGGTTTGAGCCACCCAGTGCTGGTGTGACTGGAATTAAGGGATTGCTGAAGGGTTGATGTTCTGCAGGAACAGAATGAGGGGATCGATCTTCAGGAATTAAAATCCCACCAGGACTCTCCAAACCCACAGGGCACCGTGAGGCCGCAGTGCCAGGATGGGAAGCGACCCCACTCTGCTGAGAACCATCACCAGGAGAGAGAAGATTAAAAACTTCTCCTTAGCTCAGGAAAAATCAGCCTTTGGGAGATGAGAAATCTGGAATTCTCAGTCCCACAAGCAGTGCAGGGAAAGGCAGGGACGTCCATGCAGGGCACAAATCCGGAGCAGCACGCAAACAGGAGCAGGAAAAAGGGAGCTGAGCCTCCTCTGTGTGTCTCTACAAACACCACACACAAACTGTACTCTCTGGATAATGATTCCTCAAGAAAACACTGAGAAATCCTGAGACAAACAACTGCCATCTCCTCTTTCCAATATTTTTAAGAAAATTTGCAGAGGTGACCAAGAGGCTGAGCCTGCCTTGGAGGGATGTTTGAGAACTCCCATGGCACAAACAAGTCCTGAGGACTCCAACCACTTGAAAACCCCTGAAAGTGCAAACCTGTCCTTAGTGGTTTGGGGAGAGCAGAGCCTTTCACCATCTATTAATACCCTGCAGGCTTTGCTTGCTAAAATATCACCCTGGGACAGGCTATTTTTGACACTCAGCTTGCAGCAGAGCAGCAGACAGGCACTGCAGATGATTATCTGTGGTTAAAAGTCCAGAAAATATTGTTAAAAGTGTGTAAATCTGAGGAATCTGGACAAATTCCAGCTTCAGTAATCCCTTCTCCCAATATTCCTGCTGCTGTTTCAATTGGAAAACTATCCTGCCATATTTTGCCGCAGGCTTGGCTGCTCTTCTCTTGGAATAATTTGGAAGTTGCTCTGTGAGGAGCTCTGGGATGAAAAGGGCTGCAGAAATATATGATCATTGTCATTAATTCTGGCACCACTCAAGACCACCAGTATCTAAAATCAATTAACAGGCCTTTTCCTATTATCATTGGCATCTCGTTTTTGTCTAGCTAGGATAAGTTAAACCCTCATAAAATTAAAACCAATCTATTTTTGGAGGTAATACAGCAACAGCAGAGGAGAGCTGGTGAATTCTCATTATACTTTTACTGACAGGAGTTTTCTGGGAATGAGTTCACATGTAGAAATTTTGGGTGGGGGAAAGGGTGAGATGACATCTAGTAAAGTGGTTTAATCCTGCTCGCTTCACACCCTCAGCTCATCATGTTTTTCCCTTCAGGTCATGAAAATGCATCAAAACAAAGTCTGTTCTAAGCTTAAAATACTCCGAGGCAGAACCTATATCCTCTCTGGGTTTGGCTCATGGGAACCAAGGCAAGGTTGGGTTTCTGGGTTTCTGTGGCTGTTCCCAGGTCTCTGTCAGCAGAGGGAATTTTATTCTTTTCCATGGCTCCATGTTCAGCTTTCTTAGCAGCCAGGACAGGACAGGATTAATGTTTGGGGCAGCAGCTTCCTGAAGGGATGGAGCATCCCCAGCTCTGAGAACTCTGGAATTTCCATCAGCCCCAAATTCAGCTGCCTGTTCCATAGGAAGTTTCAGCAGAACTCTGTGTATGTTGCATGGGAGAAGCCTCCAAGTCACCTGGAAACCTCCCCTGATTCACAATAATAAAGCAGAAAAAACTTTATCTGTGCTCTGACACTCAGCATGTCTGAAATAAACCTTGGATAAGCCCAAGTAAATCCATCTCCCAAAACAAAATGATAATTGATTCAAGGAATACCACTAATTACAGCTCACAGCAGAGCTTTGGGAGCTCTTTTCTTATCTCCAAGCCCACAATCAGCACCTGACTGGGGCAGGATCTGCACATTTCCTATTGCAAGGCAATGAGGAGTGTCTGGAGGCAGCTGGAAATAATTCAGGAGCACAGTGCAGTAAAAAGGAGTTTAAAAACCACACAGTCTCAATGATATTTTCACAGTGCTCCAAGCAATTTACTTCCACCAGTTAAATGGTTTCGAGGCTCTCCAGCTCCAAATTACACACAGGGAACAAATACCAGCAGTGGGAAAAGTCAGAGCATCAGGCCAGGGGAACAACAGCCAAAGGCCTCGAGGAAAGGGCAGGAGATTTGGGAATGCCATACTGCTGGATTTGAGTGGGATCAACCCAAACTGCCTCATCTCTGTCAGTGTTTACCTCAGATGTGCCTCATTCTGGAAAATAATTTGCATTTTCTGCCAATGTTGTGGAACCCATGGAATGCCACCTCTCATCTCCACCTTGCTGGCTGCTATATTATGATTGCAATGCAGGATTTAACCAGCAGTTTGTATCCTATTACAATCTGCTCAAACCAGCTGGGGCAGTGTTCTTTATCCCTTCCAGGACCCATCCTCCCTCCAAGGGTATCTGCTGTTCACAGGCCAGGGAGGCTCACTGCAGGGCTGATACAATTCCATCAGCCCATGGGGAGAGGCTCCACCCAGGGGGAGGAGCCCAGCATTCCCAGTTGGATCCAAGCTGAGATTCAGAGCCGCAGGGCAGCCTGTGTGCACAGCATTCCCAGAGGAATCCAGACCCATCTCACCCCCACTGGAGCTTCAGAGGAAAACTGCACCCTCCTACAGGATCATCTCTGCTCCAACAGAACCACATCCGGCACTGCAGGAGGGCTTCATTGGGCTGCTCCCAACACCCTGACCAACAGGCTGTCAGGCTGTGTTCTGACTCTGGCAGGGATTTTCCTTTTGCTTGTTTTTTTGTACTACTGAATTTTTATTTTTAATTTTCCTAGTAAAGAACTGTTATTCCTATTCCCTTATCTTTGCCTGAGAGCCCCTTAATTTCAAAATTATAATAATTCGGAGGGAGGGGGATTGCAGGATTCATTCCCAGCCAGGATTCATTCATGCAATTCTCCATTCCAAGGGAGGCTCCTGCCTTCCTTAGCAGACACCTGTCTTTCCAAACCAAGACAGTTGCAGAACATGAACCCATTTGTGCAATAAATTACAATTCCATACAGATTATCCAGGCAAAACTGGGACTGAGAGGCATCCGTGTCACTTGGTACCCAGGTAAAGCTTTTCTCACCAGGAAAAAGCCTCCAAAGATGGATCACAACGAGAGCAGAAGGGACTGTGCTGATGCACTCCAAGGAATAGATCTTCCAGTTTCACTTGTGCCTTGTGTTTCTCTGTGCAGTTCCTCGAGGACCAAGATACATTTGGTTTGTGTTCGCCTCCCAAATGGCTAATTTGAGTGATCTCCTATAATGAGCATTTTCTCCTATAATGAGCATTTTCCTGATCCTTTGACTCAAAGTGAAGGAGAAGTGAGGGGTTTGGCTGAGTGAAGGTTACTCAAAATTCAAGTTGATGTTCTGGAGTGATTTTGGGCTCAATGTACTTGGAATATTAATGGGAGCATGGAAGGAAAAGTCAGAGAAGTTAAATAAGGAAAAGGCAAAGGCAAAAAGCAAACAAATTTTGGCCTGCAGGTGTTATCAGCGCTGGAAATCTGAAGCTGGGGATTTTTCATGGATCTGGACACATCTCAACATGAGACACTTGAAAATTAGATAAGTAAGGAAGTTATAAATATAAAACTTATTATATGTTTGGAAATTAAAAATCCCCATCTAAAGTTTTGTGTAAAAGTCCCACAGAAGTTCAGGAATCATTGGAAGGATTGGAGAAGATCGGGATAACTTGGAGACAGGAGAGCGGCAGGGGGAGCCCCACAAGTGCAGAACCTCTGGAGAGACTGGATTGGGTCAGAAATCCATCAATGGGGAAGGCAAAGAATTCCCCAGGAGGGACATGAGAACAGGAGCTGGGAAAGAAAATAAATGAACATTTTATCTTGAGGGGAGAGGGGAAATCTGGAGAGCCTGGGAAGGCAGATGGAGCTTTGGGGAATGAAGTGATTTTGCCATAAAAATGGGCCTCACGTTAAGACTGCAAAAATTACCAAGTGAGAAAATGAGCAAAAGGCCAGCTTGGAGTGAAAAGAGAGCCTGGCTTCTCTGAATAAATGTTTTTCAAAATGAATGAGTGAAGCCTTGCAAAGCTGGGGTGGGGAGGGAGGAAAACTAAGAAGTGTTTAAAGTAAATTTATCTATGAATGAATCAAGAGAGAAAATCTGAACAGAGCACTTGCAGGCAGAGCTGTCTTAATTTAATCATCTCTAAAGGTCAAACACCCTCTGTCTAAGTGATTTATCAATGTCCCAAAGTGCAGAATGCAGATTTTCTCTCCTCAAGAAAAGAGATGAGTTTCTCTCATCATAAAAAAAAAAAAAAAAAGAGCTGAAAAATCGAAATTTTAATCAGGGTGCAATTAAAGGAGAATCATGAAACCTCCTTGAATTTCTAATCTGGAATTGGGGAATATCCCAAACATCCTGCCAAACCCAAATAGTTTGTTGTCCCTTCTTGTTGAGAGGGTTTTCTTTGAACTAATAACATTTTGGCAGGGCATAATAGAGATTTAGAAATCTCTAAAATCCACGAAGGATGCACTCATTGGGATATTGGATGTCCTGAAGGCAGAGTAAGGGGATGTAGAGCGTTCTAAACATTGAGAAATTAAAGGGGAACTAAAAAGGCACCAGACGATTTGACACTTGAGAAAGAAAAAAGTTTCCAGCAGAAAATTTCTGGGGTTGAATTTCTGTAATTTGCCAAACGGAAGCTCGATTGTATCACAATAACGTCAGGCTCTAAAATCCAGTCTGAGGTGGATGAAGGTTGCTGAAATCAGTAGCAGATTTCTGATATATCATTTTAACCAGAGGAGAGATATTAGAGCTGGTGCAGGTGAGGCCACCACACACAAAGAGAATGAAACATCCTCTGAAAGAAATTTTTCAGTCCACTGGAGAGTGGCATAAAACCAATTAATTAACGACAAAATGAAGGTAAAAATGGGAGAATTGACTTTTTCAATGGATTCTTTCTCCGTGATCTCATTTAAGGCCCGTCCCAGCCTATGGATGTTGGCTAAACCCAACTCCTTGGCCTCCTTACAGACCCCAAGGTGTGAAATTTGCACATCCAGGCGAGGAGATTCCCTCTCCCAACACAATTCCTGAGCTGGGAATGCACAGGGACACAGAATAAATCCAACTGCACATCCCAAGGGATGGGAATCCACAGGAAAACCAGGCAGCAGGGCCAGGCCTCCCCTCAGTGCCACGGGCCTGGCAGGAAGCACCACCCTGGCGGGGGATTTGGGGATCTGGGGATTCCACCCTCACAGGGGATTTGGGGGGTTTTGGGATTCCACCCTTACAGGGGATTTGGGGGATTTTGGACAGCAAAAAAGAGCCACAGGCCTGGTTTGAAAATGAAGAGGGTTGACAAAATATATTAGGCTGAAGTCAAATTTCATTGAATCATGGCTTGATTATAGAGCGTCCCATCTCCAACTATGCAGATTCTCTTTAAAAACCACTTTTTAGCATTTTTAAGGAGCTGCAATTTCTGCTGAGTTTGGAAACAAGTCCTCCATGGGATTTTGGGATTTTCCAAGACTGTCTCAGAAAGTTCTGGCTTAAAATAAAACCTGGGCAGACTCTGAATCCAAGGTCTTTGGCCTGGGCCAGCTCAGGAGGACCAGGGCACAGGTTTGGGTGGCTTTTCTGGGAATTTGGCTCATTCCCAAAAGCATTGGGATGGAAAGTAAACAAAGAGGAGGAATTGGAAGTTGGAATTGATTTTAGCAAACAATTACAAGCGGAGGAAGCACCTTCAGTGCTGGAGCTCCCAGATGGACAAAAACAAACAAAAAACCACCCCAAACCAAATCCAAACCAACCAAAAACCCAATCCCAAAAATGCCCCAGATCCAGGATCTTCCTCCAAAGCCGAGTTTTACTTTGAGAGGCAGAAATTGCCCCAATCAGACGAAAGGGCACATCCCAAGGAGATCTTGGAAGCTTTTGGAGTCCAGGTCCTGTGACAGGAATGAGCAATTTAATTCCTTAGTAATTAGACAATTAAGAAATTCCAGCAGTGGAGCTGTTAATTGTCAGTGGCACACCCAACTGAAAATCCCCCTGAATTTCTGGATTTTGTACAATGTCAGAAAACAACACTTGAATTAAGTGTACAGAGGGAGTTCAGTCCAATTTTAGGACTGGTTTTAACTGGGTTTACCTGTAAAATAAACCAAAGAAGTAAAAAGTCACTGACAATTCCCAGGCTTTATTCCCCTTTCTATTGGAATCCTGGAGTTTCCACCAGAGCAGATCAGAAATGCAAAAAATAGTAGGGTGATCCTGGAAGTCAAATAATTTATTTAAGCTGAAAGAAAATCAGTTAACAAAAATAATAGAAGAGTCATTTTTCAAAAGATTGAGTTTACACATCTCCAAGGCTTGTTTGAAATTTATCTGAATCTTCAGAGATAATTTGAGTCCTGATCCAAAACTCCTGGGCTTCAAACAAAGTTACACCAAGGATGAAGCTGGAGCTTTTAAGATGGCAAAATTTGGCCCAAAAAGAAAATGTTGGAAAATCAAAACCTTTCCTGTTGCTGTTCCATAGCAGAGATTAGGGGAGGCAGAGATCAAACTGAAATGCTGAGGTCTGAGGGAAGAGATGTGGAGGGAATAACCCAGAAAGGCAAATTCTTGTTTTTCCTGCTGTATCTATTTGCTGTATCTTTCTGTTGTATCTGTATTTTCTGTTTTCATCTCACCTGTCTCAGCTTCAGCCCAGGAAGGTGATTAAACCAGGGCTTGATTCTTGGAAAACTGGAAATTTTCCCAGCACTAAAAACCCACACAGCTGCACAGACTGAACTTGAGTTTAAGCAGCTCTGCAGACTGGGCTCCCCCCAACAAAGCAATAATGGCAATTTTTTACCAGTTTTGTTCAGGACTGGGCTCCCTCCATGCAGTTTTTGGCTGTGCTCAGCTCTCATTTCATGGTCTGGGCACTGCAGCAGGTCTTACCTCCCTGGTAATTCCAGAATCCTGAGAATGCCAGGGGGGCTCTCCCAGGAAAGAGCCCCCACCCTGTCCTCAAGCAAGGTTCATCCCCACCATGGTTAAAATGATTTGTGAACAAACCCAACGAGCACGTGGGGCTCTGCCAGGATCATAGAACAGCCAGAATCTTCACTCCTCTATTTTCGGGGTGTTTTCTCTAAAAAGCTTTTTTCAATCCTGAGCGAAAAAGCTGCTCCACCAACCCAAGGTGTGCTAAGGAGATGAAAAACTTTGTAAACTCTACTTTGTAATTACAGGATCTGAGCTGTGGCATCACAAATTTCAGGTCTATTTTGTAAAAAGAAGCAGATCATCCTATTTAGGGAAAATTCCCCCCCTACACTTTTTCCCCCTCCCAGGACAGGCATGAAAACACCTTTGAAAAATTATTTTTTTTCCCCCTAATTCTGGTTTCTTTGCCGGGTGTAAGAGCATTTGAGCGAATGTAATTACATCTTGCATTGGACAAAGCAAATATTTGATCTCATATTAAAATGTTTTCTCTCCACCTGGTGGGAAATGTGGCTTCTTGCAGCAGATGCAGAATATTTTTAAGAGCTGGGCAAACCCAATATTTATTTATATGTTTATGGATATGTGGGAGTGCGTGCACAGATGGGAATGGGAATGTGGGACACAGCAGGACACGGAGGATGGATTCCCTTTGCCAGAGGGTGGGGGGAGATGGGATCTTGGGGAGAGGCTGGGATGGAATTGCCAGAGAAGCTGGGGCTGCTCCATCCCTGGAAGTGTCCAAGGCCAGGTTGGAGCACCCTGGGACAGAGGAAGGAGGTGGGATGAGATGATCCCTGAAGTCCCTTCCAACCCAAACCAATCCATCCTTCCATGGAATGCTGGTGATGGAAGAGGGAAAAAAGGTCCTAATTACAAACCCTTCCTCTTGCATTTTATCTTCTTTTTCTGCCAGGGTCAGGATTAAATGCTCTAGACGGTGTTTCTTGTTTGGACTCAGATGTTTATTAATTCTTATCTATATCACAGTCTCACAAACCATGAGTTCTACAGCACTTCCAGCTAACATAAAATGGAGCCCCATCTCTCTCTCTCCAAGGCCTTTTAAGCACAAACTGTCCAATTAAGAAATGACACCTGAATTATTTTTCCTTTTACCCAATACCCAACCACCCCTGGCCCGCAGTGCGGATTTTTCTACCCAATTACAACCCCCCCCAAAGCCACAGAGAAGGAGGGGAACAAGAAGGGCTCAGCCTCTGCCCTAAGCCCTCCACCTTGCTTTATCTCTGTATTACTGTATTCTAAACCCTGAAACTCTGAGTTTTGCACCCTGTGATGTCACACACTTCTATCCAAACCCCACACCCACAATCCTAGCACTGTCACTCAATTTTGGGAGCCTCTTCCACGGCCTCAGGTCAATGCAGGGTTTGCCTGGGGGTCAGTGCCTGTCAGCACAGAAAGCCTGAAATCCTCATTGCCCAGGGCTCCAACACCTTCCCCCTCCCCTGAAATAATTCAAGGTTTGTGAAATGAAGCCATAAATGTTCCTGATCCTTATGGCATTGGGAAAAAAAGGGTGAATAAAAAAGGGAATTAACAGCCCCCAGTGGTGCTGGGATAGGTCCCCCCACCCCTCTGGTTCCCTGATAATCTGAATTCTTGTGTTTACACCTGGAAAGGGTTTGGAGCATGGACTGGACACTCAGGTTCATAAAATCCCAGGATGGTTTGGGCTGGAAGGGGCCCTCAAGCCCATCCCAGTCCATCCCCTGCCCTGGCAGGGAACATTCCACAGCCCAGGCTGCTCAGTCAGGTGCAAAAACAGGGGAAAAGAAGAATCAGAGAGAAAAAAATTCCAAGGATGCAAATTTGCTGCTGTCCTTGTCCACGTCTCAAGGGAGCTCCTGACCCATCCGTTATGGACTGGGCAGGAACTGGGTAGAAAACACCTCCTGTGGCTGGGTGTTAATGAGAGACAGTGGAAAAATTACGCTGAAGTATTTAATGGATATTTCATGCTCCAGCTTTGGACTTGGAATCCATTTCACAGACTCCTGTGGAGGTTTTGTTGATGCTGTCACCTAAAATTTGCATTGAGAAATGATCTATGTTAAAGAAAAACAAAGAAACAAACAAAAAACAGATAAAGTGATAGGTATCAGTGACTCCGTGTAACCCAGTGTCAGATAATTGAGTTTGTATGGGATAATTCCAGAGTAGCATCGTGTGAGGGCACCTCTAGTCCCTGGTTAAGGGGTTCAGGAACAACCCAGGAAAAGTTAAAAAGGAAATAAAAAAGAAAAGTTGTATTTCTGGAAGATTCTTCTACATTTTTGGAGAGTTTTTAGGTTTTGTCAGCAGCGGCACACGATTCGTGACTCAGCACCCTCAGAAGGGTGTAATCAAGGTAATCAAAAGGTTAAATAATCTCATTTAAACACCATCTTGATTCACAGAGGGGTGGAAACAGAAGAGTTTCTAGTTCATCAGGTGAAATTCAAGTCAGGGATTTCCTTCCATTTCCCAACTGGAACCAGATAGAACCTATGGAAAACTAACAGCAAGTGCAAGAGAGAAATGGTCATAATTCTGTTTTGGAATCTGGATTAAGCCAGGATTTCTCTGGGTTCACACACTGCTTCCTTCAAGCCACATCAAGGCATCCTCCTTCCCAAACTAATATCCCACATTTTTAAATTTAACTGTACGATTTCCCCCATTTTCGCAGCTTGTGATCCAATAGCAGCTTCACGGACTTACAGATAACTAAATTTTCACTTTTCAGCCCTGATGCTTTGTTTAAGAAGCCTGATTAAGAAATGAGTGGCCCAGGACTAGGTATCACTCCAACATCTCCTGATTTTTCTGGGAACCACCCAGCCCACCAGGCGCAGCAGGGAGATTCCAGAGAAATTCCATCCCTGGATGGAACAGCACCAATCAAAGAAAAGGTTGGGTTTGTTTGGTTAGGGAAGGGAAAGCAGAGGAAAATAAACTGCCAACCAAAGTATGTTCCTGCTCCTGGTCCTTTCCCCCGGATTAAGGAAGAGATCCATACTTTCTGCACATTAAGGACAAGAAACATCTCTCTGCTTCCCTCAGCTCTTCCAGCTCTATTTAGTCTTGATTCAAAAATCATTGAGAAAGGAAAAATCAAGGATTTTTGCACTGATTCCCATGATTGAGCATCCCATCCGTGTTTAGCCTGAGGAGCACTGAGCTGTGTAAATACTTCTTTGGGCTTCAGTGGCAGAAAATAATAGGGTTCAGTAAATGGATGCAAGAGAAAAAGGTTGTAATTATTCAACCAAAATATGGAACTCAGCTTGCTTAAATAAATATCCTCCTGCCAAATCCAGCAGGGTTTTTTAATGCATTTTATCCCATTGCAGGGATAAAACGAGGATGTAAAGCCTGGTAACAGGAATTTTATCTAAAAAGAGCTCTGGGTATGCCATGAGTGAGGGACATGAAATGATAGGAATCCTGATTCCTTCAGGAAAATGCTCTGGAATGAAGGACAGGCCCCTGATTCCTTCAGGAACGAAGGACAGACCCCTGATTCTTTCAGGAAAATGCTCTGGAATGAAGGACAGACCCCTGATTCCTTCAGGAAAATGCACTGGAATGAAGGACAGACCCCTGAGGTCCCTGAGCCCAGAGCAGGGCTGTGAATGCAGGCAGTCAGGAAAAGCAGGCAATTCCAGCAAAATCCAAGGAGTCCTTGGAAAAGGCTGAGCCCTGGGTGGGAGCCGAATCAATCTCGTCGAGGAAAAATAAATCTCTGTGCTGGATGTCGTTCAGAGATACTGCAGTTAAGGTGGGAGTTCCAAGGAGCTTTGGAATCACAACCAAAGGCTCCAGAAGTGACTGCAGAGAACTGTCTCTGCTCAAGGATGGAAAAAGGGATCCAAGGAAATTCCCCAAATTTTGAGTTTTGAAGCTGTTTCATTCTCAAAACACCTTCAAACACTGGGGAAGTGTGACACTGATGGGATTTCTTTCCCCCAGGAAATCAGGATTTTTCTTCTCAGGCAGCAGCACCGGGGCTGGGACAGGATTTCTGTCAGGAAATCCAGTGTTGGTTGGGTCCCCTGCCTTTTTCTCCATGAAATCCCTGGAGATGCATTTCATCCATGACACCCAGGTGGGTTCAAGGAGACACAAAGGTTCTTTTCCCTCAGAAACTGAATTTTTCTCTGCAGCACCCTCCAGTTACACCCCAAAGGCACCTCAGGGCTGGTCAGCTTTCCCCACATGGAACCAGGGAATGGTTTGGGTTGAAAGAGACCTTGGAGGCCAGTCCATAGCCCTGTTCAAACCATGGAATCACAGAGTCATGGAATGGTTTGGGTGGGAAAGGACCTTACATCCCAGCCCAGCCCCCGCCATGGCAGGGACACCTTTCCCTGGGCCAGGGTGCTCCAAGCCCTGTCCAGCCTGGCCTGGGACACTGTCAGGCATGGGGGAAGTATTCCCAAGTTTCCTGGCTCCTGGAGTTGGAGTTCTAGGGAAGGAAGAGGCTGTAACCATGGAGCTTCACTGGGAGCTCAGCCTGAAGGGCTGAGCCAGCAGTGCTGCAGAGTTCCCTGGAATCTTCATTGAATTCCCAATATTCCGTGTCTCTGCACTGCAGGGAACAGCAAAAAACAAGGGATTGAGAGACACCAGGGATGGTTCTCCACAGGGCATCTGCTTTTGCAGCCAGCCCTCCTCTGTCCTTCACATATAAAATGAGAAAAAAATGAGAATCCATCAGCAGCATAAAAAAAAAAAAAAAAAAAAAAAAAAAAAAAAAAAAAAAAGGCAAAATTGCAAATTGCAACTCTCCATTCCATGTTATTGCAGAAAAGTAATTAAAATCCAACTGCTGCCTCCATGCCCCCTGGGAGCAAATTTTTACTGGAAACGAGAAGGAAAGGTGGTTGGACTGTGGAAACATTTACCAGCTGCAGGTATAATGCTGTGTCTGTTGTCAGAGGGAACATTTCATTGGTTTATTTCTGGAGGATTATTTAGAGGGTTGTGGTCTCTACATCCAGGTCTGAAGAGAAAAAAAAAATGGTGGGGGGGAATCCAAACTCTGAGGTGTGCCTTCTTTCTACAGAATAGTGATTTGTTATGTGTTTGTCTGAGTTAAATATAGCAGCCAGGCCTTGGGTACAGGCCGGTATTTTATCCTGCTCACTTTTGAAAAAGAGAAGGAAAAAAAAAAAAAAGAAAAAGAAGGAGGAAAAAAAAAAGAAGGAGGAAAAAAAAGAAGGAAAGAAAGAAAAGAAAGGGGGAAAAGAAGGAAAGGAAAAAGAAGGGAACAAAGAAGGAAAGAGAAAAAAGGGAAAAAAAGAAGGAAAGAAAAAGAAGGGGGAAAAAAGAAGGAAGAAAAAGAAGGAAAGAGAAGGAAAGAAATAAAAGGAATGAAAAAAGAAGGAAAGAAAAGTAAGGAAAAAAGAAGGAAGAAATAAAAGATGGAAAAAAATGAAGAAAGAAAGAAGGAAAGAAAAAAAAAAGAAGGAAAGTAAAAAGAAGGAAAGAAAAGAAGAAAATCTTGTTTGGATACAAGAAAAACCAGAAAAGCCTCAGGGTCCTGAGGTCTGTTTCCACTTTCCACTTTTCATTGCTAGGATGAGGCCGTTTCAGCTCATTTCAGGGCTCTCTGTTGGCTGTTTTTTTCTCCAGAGGTGATTGGGTGATTCCTGACCCCTGGAGGTTCCCAGCTTGGAAGGGACCTGTGTCACTTCTGGGGTTCAGCCCCTCAGACATGGGAGAAGTTGTGCCAGGGCACCTGATGGCTCCGGGGATCTGCTTCCTTCCCTCTGAGGGTGGGGAGGGGCTAGGATGGGACTCCCAGAGCAGCTGTGGCTGCCCCTAGATCCCTGGCTGTGTCCCAGGCCAGGCTGGAGCAGCCTGGGACAGTGGAAGGTGTCCCTGCCCATGGGGTGGGATGATCCTCGAGGTCCCTTCCAATCAAAACCTTTCCATGCTAAGCTTCAAATTGAAATCAAGTATTTGACCATGAAACCTTCCAAAGTCAGTAGGATGAATCCCCTCCCTCAGGAGATTGCCTTTGAAAATTGTTTGATTTAAATAATTCCATTTCACTATTAAGCCTGAGTTAAATAAAACCCTGAGGTTGTTCTCATTCTCGTCATGAATTTGAGTTTTCCCGTATTTCTGCCACACTTCTGAACTTTGACATTTCCTCTGCTGCTGTGGGAAGCAGGAACAGATAATCCTGGAGTTATTTTTGCTGCTTTCAGCAGGGAGAGAAGGAAGCAGGATCCCATCCATTCCCACAGATCTGCACCCTCATAATCATCACGGAGCTGCTCATAATTTGTCTGCTCACAACTGCACAAATCCTCTGCCAACTGCAGACATACAACATTGCATGTGCTGGAGGATTGAAGCCTAGCTCTGATTTTGATGCTGGATTCTCCCAAAAAACCTGCTGGGTCCCGTTTTCCCTGCTCCAACACAACACCAACACCTTTGCCAGAGGGGGTTTTTAGAGTCCCTTTGCCATGAAGGCATTGGGAAAAAAAAAATGGAAATTTTATCCAGAAATAACCTGGAGAGCAGGGGTTGAGCAGGGCAGAGCTGGAAGTCTCAAAGCTGCTGGATGTGTTGGGGATTGATGAGAGGAGCAGCCACCCAAGGAGAAAATGAGCGTTCCCTGTTGGGGTAAATCCTTCCTGCTTAGCCCATTATCCCAAGGGGTTTGTCCACTCAATCCCCGTCTGGTTTGGCTGGCAGAGTGCTGGGATTTCAAGGACAAACCACCACTGGAGTGCTGGGAGCAGCCCTTGGAGTTGGATTCCTGGGTGGATTATCCAGGAAAAGTGAGGAATGACTATGGAAATGAAATAACATGAGAGCCTCATCTTCTTTTCAAATGGCAGACTTCCCTTTTGCAGGGTAGCAATAAACACCCAGTGTTTTTCCCTGATGTTTCAGTGAACATTTTATCTTTCTTCTGGAATTTCCAAGAATATATTTGATTACACATATGTAGATACATATATAAATAGATATATTTACATGCATAATTTTCCATTTCTCTAAAGCTCGAAGGTCAGAAATCCCTTATCCATAACCTGCTCTCAATTTCTGAATTAACTTTGATTTATATTAATGCTCTTTAATAAGCAGCTCACCTCTGCCCTGGACCCAGAAACTCCAACTGCACTTCCAAGCTTTGGAATGAGACTCTGAGACAGTAAAATCTGCCATATTGCAGCAAATTTTTATTATTATTAGTAGTAGTAGTAGTAGTAGTACTGCCATTTCTAATAATATAAAAGCAGATATGAAAAAGGGAGCTAATTGATTTATATTTAACACTGCAATGAGAACAAATTTAGACCCAAAAGTTAGACTTAACAACAATAGAAACAAGTTTGAAGGGATGAAATATTTTGTGTTAAGATATGGGGATTGCTCGCTTCAAGTTTTTCTGGAAGGAATTTTCTCATTTCATTATGGAATTTTTGCCATGCAGCACTGCAAGGAGCTTGCAGTCTCACAGCTGGGGAGATCCATGGGGCTTCCTTTGGGTTGGACATCTGTCAGTCAAATAAATTCCTGAGACAACCTGTGCCTCGAGGCTAGGGGCAGAAATGAAAGCTGACAACTCCAACATTGGGAAATATCCTTCCACAAAAACACAGCTCTGACTGCCGAGCCTGCCTGAGGCTTCTGTGGGGGGGTTGGAAGTCCCTGGAGTGTCTCACATTCAGCTTTTATTTTAAAACAGTTTCATTTCCCCAAGGCTGGTGTGCGAGGAGCATCCCAGCCCTCATCTCATGGTGGATGTGGAATCTCCACAACCGATCCTATTCCCACCTGGACGGACATGAATGCTGACTGCATTCTGTGAACATTTAAAAATATATTTACAGATGTGTTTGTCAGTTCATTCCCTCCCAAATTTTTCTATGAATGAGACAGAATTTTTGAGAAATAATGTTGCTGGTAGTCAGGAGCCTCAGTTTGCCAGCCTGGGTCAGGTTCCTGTGACAACAGGGCCATGGTTTGGTGGCACTCGGCTCTGTTTGGTTTATGGTTGCACTCAGTGACCTTTAAAGGTCTTTTCCAACCTAAATTACACTCTGATCCCATGGATTGCTGCAGGTTGGCTGCCTGTGCCAGAGCCCTGTGGAACCTGATCTCCCACCAGGCACTGGGGCTTTGGGCTGTTTCCTTCTGGAGACAGAAACAGTTTAATTTGCTAAGCTCATAATGAGAGTTCTCCTTTTACCCAGGAGAGTCCCCTGATTTCAAAGATAAACCCTGGAAACCCAGGCTGCGGTGCTGGGCAATGTCAGAACTCCTTGGATTTGGCAATCCGGGAATTCCAAAGGCTGCCTCTGTCTGAGGATGTGCCCTGGAATGGTCACAGGCTGGAGCTGTTTATCTGCTGAAGTTACCCCTGTCCTTGCTTCCAGACTCTCAGCAGCAAAAGGATGAGAGGAAACATCCTCAAGGTGTGCCAGGAGAGGTCTGGATTGGAAATCAGGGAAAATTCCTTCACAGAAAGAGAGGTCAAGCCTGGAGAAGGCTGCTTAGGGTGGTGTGGAGTCACCATCCCTGGAAGTGTTCAAACAATGGGGGACTTTGGCACTCAGGGACAGGGCTCAGGGGGTGAACGTGGTGGTGGTGATGGGCTGATGACCGGACTTGATCATCTTAGATAGATTGTCTCATCATTACACCTTTTGTTGTGTTATCTTGACTCTGTTTTATCATCTTGGCTTTTCTCAGCCCATTTTGGTAGCAGAACCATCTTGAAAACCTCGGGTTTGACCTGAAAACCTCAGGTTTGACCCGAAGTTGATGTCTTATATAAGTCCAGTCTTAGAGATCTTTTCCAGCCTGAACCATCCTGGGATTCAATGATTCACATTTCCCTGCCCATTTTCCTCCTGCATTCCAGCAGGAACTGTAAATCCTCTGTAGAAATGGTCATCTTTTCATTCCCTGCCCTGGCCAAGATATCTTTTCTTTTGCAGTATTTATAATATTTAAAACACTGGAGGTTTCCAACTCTTCCACGCTCTGTGAGCTGTTATCCTGAAAATACAGGATAATTGTACAAAAAACCAAGGAAGCAGCAAGAAAAGTTTCACCCTTTAAAGAGACAAAGGACTGAGACCTGAGGAGAACATGGAATTCCTCACACATCTTTCCCCATCCCACGTGGGATCCCCTCCCTGGGAAGGGGATGGCATTCCTGTAGATTAGCAGGAACTGCCATCAGAGGCATTTTAATGAAATATTAATGGCCCTGCTTTAATAGGAATTTCAGCACGAGCTAAATGAAGTCATCGGGAGGGAGATATTGTCCCATTAAGCCCAGTAAAAACCTGGAGCTCCTGTCGGGAGGAGAAGATGTGGGCAGTTAAAGTGACCATCAATTTCAGCAGCTGATGCTCTTTACAAGTCTCTGAAGTGTGAAGTCCTGGCCTGGCTGATGTATTTCACTTTAATTTCCTTTTGGAAAAGAGAGCTGTGGTTAGTGGGGAACCTCCTGCATGCTCCCACACCGGCAAGGAGAGCCTGAGGAGTGCAGGCAAGGAGGAAATTATTTAACCCTTTACAAAAGCTATACAATTTCTTTAGTAAAGTATAGAAAAATAAGCAGAGGTGGTTTCTCCTTTAGTTCCTGTGCAAAAATAAACAATAGTTGTGCATAGCAAATAACCAGGTTAGGGGCCTTTGCTAATATCTCCTCCAGCTCCTGAAAACTTGATGAAAAATCTCTTTTTTCCCCATTTCCCTGAACTTCAAGTGAGATCCATATCAGCAGCTTGTGCCCTCTGTAGGAGAAAAAGATAAGGATTGTGTAATTCCACCTGATTTGCCATTTCCAAGCAGTTCCTCTGCCACCAGACCACACAGGTACATGGAGACTCCTTATCTGATGGAGCTCACTGCAGGTTTTGGGTCAAATTTTAGGGTTTTGGGTCAAATCTGAGGTTTTCGGGTCAAACTTGAGGTTTTCAAGATGGTGCTGCTGCCAAAATGGGCTGAGAAGAGCCAAGGTGATAAAACAGAGTCAAGATAACACAACAAAAGACATAATGATGAGAAAATCCATCTAAATTATGTTTAAAAGAGGAAAATTGTTCCCTGCTTTAATTATGTCATGGGTATATTGATGTATTTTATACAGATAGATAGTGATTATTGCACAGAGATTGAGAAACAACAACAGGAATGAAAACATTTTGGGGATTTTTCCCTTATGTTCTTGGAAATAAATAATTCAGGAATTAATTACCATCATCAGGAGCACTCTGTTGTTGGTATTTGCCAAAAAAAGAGCAAAGGCAAATTATTTATGACCCACTAATAGTGGGACCTGCAAATAAATCAACAGGATTTGGGGCTGGAAGTTGACTAAATGCATTTATCAACAATTTCACTGCTCTAAATTATTATTTTTAATAAAAGACAGCAAACTGGCTCCTTATAGGGTGTTATAAAGTCATGCACATCACTGAATCCCAGGAATATATTTGTAAAAAAACCAAATCAGACTAAATAAAAACCCCAGCCAATTTTATCATTCCATATGCAGGACCATGGTACCACTCCACTGAGCCATTAAGTAGCCCAATTTCCTGGGAAAACAGACAGGGGTGAGCTGAGGATTCCCTCCAGGAGTGCCACAAGTGTCCCCCAGTGCTGCCAGCTCTGGAGGAATCTGCAAACAAATCAATGAAATTTGGGTCTGGAAGACGATTAAATGCATTTATCAGTAATTGCAACACTCTAAGTTTTAATAAAAAGACAGCAAACTGGCCTCCTACAAAGTATTATAAACTCTTGGACATCACTGAATCCTGGGAATATATTTGTAAAAAATCAGAATCAGAATAAATAAAAACGCCAGCCAGTTTTATTTTAACCAGTGCCACTCCAGGAGTGTGTTGAGCCCCTAATTAGCCCAATTTCCTGGGAAAACAGACAGGGATGAGCTGAGGAGACTCTCCAGGATTGTCACAAGTGTCTCCCAGTGCTGCCAGGAATCCTGCTGGAGAGGGACAGCTCTGTTTATTGCCGTAGCGGGGTGGAGAGAGAAACCAAACCTGTACTGATTTTGCAGATAGATATTGGATTTGCTGCCACGAAGGAGAGCTCTGTGCTCTGACAGACCAGCCAAGGAGAACATTTTAATGGTCTGAACATCTCCCCCTCCCCGGCTGGCAGCAGGCTTTGAAGGCCAAACCCAAAGGTGGCTGAGCCACACAAGGTCCCTTCTGGTCTCCTGGGCTCAGCCAGGTGTGGAACAATGTGGCCTGAAGAAATTGGGAGCAAGGGGCTCCCAAACTCTGCTTTTCTTGCTGATGCCCCTCAGAAGGAAGGACTTGAAAGGCTCCTCCAGATTTAGCAAAAGATTCAGGGTGTGGAGGTTGAGACGGTTTAGGAACGCGGCTTTCAGCTTTGGAGGAGGTGCTGGGAAGGAAGGAGCTTTAAGGCAAAGCTTAGGAAGTTTGGGGTTCTTTTCAGGTGTAAACCCAAAGGAAAGCTGGGAACTCAGCCTGCCTGGCTCCTGCAGCTGAGCCAGACCAAATCCAGGAGTTGGGCGTTTGGAGATGGCACTGTGTGCTAACCCCATGGAAGATCCCGACCTGCACCCCAATGTGGAGCTCCAGCCACCAATGCTGCTCCACACAGGTCATGGGAGTACAGAATTTTCCTTGAAAAGCTCAGAAGTAATACTGAAAATCCAGTTTATGAACTTGTTATCTGCACGCAAAGGAGCCAAAGCTCCAGATCAAATCCAATTCTACTTTTTTAAAGCCTGGCTTATTTGCTGTAAGTCAGGAGTCACTCCTCAAAGTATCACTTCACAACCTGCACATCAAATGATCTGCAGGTGAGTGCAAGAATGAGGGACAAACTTCACTGAGAGTTCCTACTTAGGGCAAAAGTCTGAGCCCTCCTGGGGGAGTAAAAATATACAGATTTTAGGGACAAATATCAGAAATCCTGGTGTGAGGATACAAGATTTGCAGTTCAAGCTTGGTTACTCTCAAGATTAAATGCTAGAAACACATAAATTTCTGAATTTGTGATAGGGATTAAAAATTAGATTTAAAATCAGCTAAAGCTATCATAAAAATGCTTGTTCTTGCTGTTCTCCTGCAGTTCTACCCTTAAAAATTGTCAGAATTGGTAGTTTGGTGAAATTCCATGTTTTTTAATGGATCTTGGAGTGATGCTGCTGGAATATTTCCTGTCCTTTGTCTCTTGTGGGGCTGTTTGTGAGCCTGGAGAATGATGTGGGTGTATGAAAGCGAAAAGGAAAAAAAAAAAAAAAAAAAAAAAATTTACCAACTTTCCAAAAAGTTTGTCTGAGTTGCTTCTTGCTTTACTTGATTTGCCTGTCCAGGGAGATGAGATGTGCATCCCATGGGATCCCTGCTCTGGGCAGCAGTGACATCCTGCATCCTGATAGTGAAATCTGGGGGAGCATCCTGTCCCTGGAAGTGGAAAAAAAAATCAAAAAAAATCCAACCCCCAAAGGTGTTAAAGCTTCCTAAAGGCAGCTGAAGTGGGGAGCAGGGTGGTGGGCAGGAAGTCAGGAGCCTGGTGAAGCCTATTAAGATGGAAAAAGTGAAGTAATCCAGCACAGTAGGCTATTCAGGGCTGCAAAAAGTGGGAAAGGCCAAAAGGAGATGGAGGCAGGGAGATTGAAATTCAGATGGAACCCGGGGGTCTCCGCGCAGCAGCTGTAGATCATGTCTGGCAAAGCAAGTGTTTATTTGGACAATAATAGCCTTGAAGCCTCCTGATAAAACCATCTCCTTGCACTTCCATCCATAATACTGCCAGAGGTTTTCCTGAAGTATTCCCTTCTACTGGGATGTAAAGCAATCCCTGCTCCCGGCGTCGTGCGCCGACAGCGGAAGGAGGGGGGGATGAAAATTATTTCCCTTGCAGTGGGCAGACAGGGAGATGAAAATTGAAAAAAAAAGGTTAAAAACAAAACAAAACAAAACAAAACAAAACAAAACAAACAAACAAAAAACCCAAAACAAAACAAAACAAAAAGGAAGGGGCAGTCTTTTTTTTTGTCCGTTTTTTTGTTTTGTTTTTAATACACATCTTTAATTATTTCCTTGGAAAAACAAATGGGGAGATGGATCCTGGGCTCCTGAGGAAGCAGCAGAGGAAGGGGGCTGTTTTCCAAAGCCCTCTCGCCATGTGGCTGCTGCTGGGTGCCTTTTGTCTCCCTGGTTTCCTGAACATGGATGGAAAGCGTGGCCCTTTCAAACTCCAGCCCCGCTCCCTCCCCTCTGCCTTTGTACAGTTGATAGGAGAAAGGAACCAGCTGCAAAAAAAAAAAAAAAAAAAAAAAAAGCTTTTTCATGTCTCCTGTGCTCTCTGACCCCCCTTCAACACCTTGGGGTGCCTGCCGGGATTTCCAGGATTTCTTCAGTTACATTACAACAATCTCCTCCTCCTCCTTGAACTTGATGGCAGCTCAGGCTCACAGGAACAGCTGCCTCCAGAATTTTAGCGCGGGTTTTTGGGAGGAAAAAAAAGGGAATTCTGAGCTCTTTTTGTCCCTTCTAAGAGATTCAACTCAGCCTTCTCCCCCGCAAAAAAAAGAGAATGTGGAAATGGGTGTTGAGTTTAAGACATGAATTGAAACAAGTCTGGCTTTAAAACCCAGGGTTAAACTCAAATATGGGAATTCATGTAATATGTGGATGAATATTGAGGGCAAATTCCACACTATGCTTAACTACCTTGTAAAGCACTGGGAGCCTTCAGTTCCTTGAAGCAGCTGTGAAAAACCCAATGTAATCCCAAATCCAGGATCCTCATCCTATGGAGAGGGGGGAAAGATGGAGGAAATCAAAGTATTGAATGCCAGGGAAGTGATTCTGGTCTGTGCTTTACCTCCAAGTTGGGATGCCACTGGAAATGGCCAGAAAATGCCATTTTCAGGAGAAATTGGAAAGAGCAAAGTTACTGATTTTCCTGTGGCTGCCAACCATCCTTTAGGCTTTATTGGAATTTATTATTTTTAATTTCCAACAGGAATATTTATGGAAAAAAGAAGAAATTTCTTCTTCTCGATGCAGTCATGTGGAAAGGCTGCTCCATTTTAATGGAAACACCCAGTCAGTGTCATTTTCATGATAGATGAATAGAAAATCTATTTAGATGTGTTCATAGACAGATTTAAACCCAGAAGGTGATGCTTGGTTGTGTAGTTTGACACCAAGAAGATTAAAATCCACTCTGTAACCTCTTACCAAGAGAAATAACCTCTATTTAGCTGAAACAGCTGCCCTTGACTCAAAGGCAGTGAGGCCTTGAGAACTTTCTGCTTTCTTAAAAATGTATTCATGTCTCTGAGTTTTCACTCCTGGATTTGGGCTCATTCAGCAACTGTGCTGTCTTTTTGTAGGGAATTTCTGTGATGTTTTTGTGGTGTTTCAGCCCTTTCTGACAATCCTAAACAGATCCCTCTCTAGGCTCTTTCTCAGGGTCTCCGGATTTTTTTTTGCACCTTTTTCCTGCAGATTCTGGCCCCGCACCCCCCCCAGCATCTGTTTTCCAATCTGGAGCCCAGAATGGGATCAATCTGCCCAACACTCACCAGGAATGTACATCATAAAAAAGACAGAGGCCACATTGCAGGCGAGCCGTCAGCACGGCACAGTGACCGATATATAAAATATTGAGCTGGGCTGCAGAGAGCAGAGCTTTATTTGATGTCTTTTATGAGCTGTTGCTCCCAAAATGGACCCCCCAAAATAAAACCTGTGGTCAGGGATGGCCCAGGCTCAGGGAATATCAGGGAGGTTGTTGTGAATGTGCACTTTAAATATAGAAGTTGAAGAAAAATCTGTTCGGGGCAGGGATATTAGCACTTGGATCAGCTCAGAATATTCTGAGATTCTGTGGAAAATGGTAAAAGTAGGAAGCCTTTGGGAGGATATCATTAAACATCATTTCTTCGTATTTATAAGCTGCTTTATCATATTTTTGATTAATGAGAGACTCAAAATTCATCAGAGATCTCTCGGGACAGCAACTTCTGTGCGGGTTTGGATTTGTTAATATTTTGCACTTGGGGTTTGGCCACTCTGCTGTGTCTGTTGGTGTTTTCCATGTGCTTTACTCCTGAGTTTTGGCAGGGACTGGGCAGAGGGGTTGTGTTTAGTCTGTTGGGGTAGGACTGGGATCCGTCTTTCCTTCCCTTCCCTTGCCGTTCCACTGCGCTAGTGGAACTGTAAATGCGGATTCCAAACGATGCTGCTGCTTCCTCAGACACCCAGGGAGCCGGGTGGGTTGGGCAGGAGGTTTCTGGCTTCTTGCAAATATTTCTGGCCCCTTGGAAATTTATTCTGTAGATAAAGCACAAATATACTCAGAGAGCCACTGCCCCATCGAGCAAAGAATCTTAAAATTTGTGTTTCTCCCACCACAGGATTTTCCTGGTTTTGCTACTGATGAAAATATTTCATCTAAAAGCAGGAGAATGTCCTCTCCTTGTCTAATCAGCTGCTGCTTTATATCAAACTCATGATTAAATCTAAAATCAGGGGAATAATTTTCCATTTCTCATGTTGAACTGTCGTCATTTGTCCTGCAAATGTCAGATTTTCGACTCTGAGGCACAAAATTTGAATATCCATCTGTTCGACACTTCCAAAACTCATTTTGTTATCAATCGTGGAAATAAAAGATCAAATCAGCTGCTGAATATCAATAAAAGAAAACACAATTTGAACGGAAAGATGCAATTCTCTCAGGTCTGAATTTCTCAGGGTTAAAGCAGGCAGAAAATTGTTGTTACTCCTGTCCACAAATTGGCCAAAACCAGAAGGAATCAAAAAGTCCTGCATTTTTCTTAGCAACCCAAACTGAATCAGAGACAAATAATCTGATATTTTCACTTTCACATCATTTGTGGAGGGTGGATTTGGCTTTCACAAATTCTAGCAAAGCTTTGAGAGCCTACATGGAATAATTCAGCCAAGAAATTGGGCCCAACCATCATCAGAGCAGTGAGAAAGCAAACACAAGTGGATTAACATAATTGCTTAATCAACAGCATTCACTGAAGGCTTGCAAGTGTGTGGAATTAATCATCTCATTGTGAGGAGTATTATGAGTAATGAACATAATGAGAACTTTGCACAGCTGGCAACTATTTTAATCCATTAACCAGCAAAATAAATAGGTCTAGAAAAACAACATTTCATCTTATTTTTCACTCTATAACCAGACTTGATAGTGAATATTGGGGTTAATTAGAGGAATCAAAGGGAGAATCATCTTCCAAAGCTTCTTCCTGCTGTAACTTCCTGAATGGCAACTCCCTCCGCAAGAATTATATCCCTCAGTCATAATTAATAGATTCTACATTTCCCTGATGATTGTAATTTTTTGGTGGAATAAGTAGGATATTTTTACTGGGAATTCTGCAGGAAATATTCTGGATGTTGACAGTCTACACCCAAATCCTTTAATTGGGCATGAGGATGATGGTGCAGGTCTTTGCCAAGGCTTTACTTCCCTGCATTAATCCAGGTAACAAAGTTGGTGGTCTCCACCTTGACCCTCCTGAAAAGGTGAAGATGAATCTGGAATGTTTCAGGCATTGAGGAGCCGTTTGTGGGGACAAGGAAATTCCAGGGGGAAAATGAACCAGAATTCCAGATGCCTTGGGAGATGAACATTTGACAATGAATCGGAAACATTTTGCTTTTGTCTCCAAGTTTTGGGGTCAGTTTGGGTGTCCCAAACCCTCCTGCCACCCCAGTTGGGCTTAGGGAGGTCCTGCTTGATTTGACTGAGCCCAAAGGGCTGGGATTTATTGCGCTGTTTTCCAAACGCTGACGTCTTCCAAGGAAATATTTATCCACAGCCATCGCTGACTTGTAATGACTCAATCGCAGGCTGGCAGGAAAAACCAACTTACACTCAGGGATTTGGGAGACAAAGTGCTCCCTCCTGGCTCTGGCCAATCCATCTCTGCCGCAGTGCAAGGGTTACTGCTGGAGAACTGGGCAACAGCATCTTCCCTCTTCCAACTGGCCAGAGCTTCCCCAGATTCCTTAGGAACAGCAAGTTTAGGGATGTGTAGAGCATCTACAACGCCACCTTCATGTTTTCTCAAGCATGATTTTCTCCTTTGAGAGCAGGAAAATGAAGAGAGAAGGTTAAATAAAGCAAATAATCCTGAGCGTGTTCTGAGGTTTGGCAAAGAGAGCCCAGGGAAGCTCCTTATCTGTGGCCATCCTCCTCCAAATCCAGGCTGTCTCCTCCCTGCATTGGATTAAATGCTCTGCAAAAATCCTCTCAAAACTGATAAGGGGAATGTCAGCAGGCTTTTCCCCCCTTCCTGAAGTGGGATGTTCAGACAGGGATGTGATTCAGCCTGGAAGTGCTCGAGGGGAAAGCACTTAATGCAGGAGCTTTGAAAGAAAACAGAAAACAGAATTACAGCGTACTCACCACTGATTGCTCATTTGGCTGTTGGAATCAGGAAGGAGGAAAGGAGTTTTCTTATTGGGGAAGAGCTGGCAAAAAATAATAGAAAATAAATAACGAGACAACCAGAAAACCCAGAAGACTAAATTTTTTTTCAGTAACCAATATTAACTCTTAATAAAAATATTAATTTTAGATAATCTTTCTACTATTTCTCCTGTTGGAGACAGGATAAGAGGGGATATTTTCTCAGGACATATTTATGGCTATTATGATTAATCTTCATAAAGATTTGGATAATAAAATCACCAGGAGAGTATGTTTGAGCTTATAAGCTTAATACTGTCTACAAATAAATTTCTGTGTTTTCAAACCAGCAGAAAATGAAGGAATGAAGAGAACTGGTAGAATTCTAGAATCATTCAAGTTAGAAAAGCCCTCTCTGACTGGAAAGGCAAGGCCACATTTTTTTCCCCATGAAGGTTTTAATTAAACGAGGATGTCTTCCATAGATATTTAGAATTTCAAGCAGAAATTTCAATATTTTGGTAAGAGGGCATCAAGTAAATGATGAGATGAGATGAGATGAGATGAGATGAGATGAGATGAGATGAGATGAGATGAGATGAGATGAGATGAGATGAGATCAAGGGCATGAAAAGTGCAATTACTGGGAAGGTAAAAGATTTTTGGTCAGAGGAAGAGGTTTTCCTGGTGTTCCTAAAAATCTAAGGCAAAAAAATACCTCCATTTTATAGAAAAGCTTGATATCAGCAAGGATTTTGAATGTTTTGGTTTTTTTTTTTTGAAAACAGGCCAGTTCAGGTACCTTGTTTGCAGCCCAATGGTTCATCCTGTTCAGTGAAAAGTAAAATTCCAGGGAGCTAAATTACAAACCTGGCTTTTGCTGTATCTCCTTTCCCTTTTCTAAAGACTGCACACTTGTAAAGGAGCACTATTCAAGTGTTGCTCATGATGGGGAATAAGGCCTAAAAACTGAACTCTGACCTTTTTATTTCCATGGTTTGGTTTTCCACTTTCTCCAAGCCCCAGCTGGCATCTCCACAGCCACCAGGACACTCAGTGCAAGCTGTGCCAGAGAACCAAGTCAGATCCCAGAGAAACTGGGAAAGCCCTGGCTCAGAAAGGCTCGGATTTTACTCGTTTTCTGAAAGACAAGGCCCCAGAACTGCTTCCCTTCTGCTGGGCCAAACCATGGGACAGTCCATGGATGGATCTGGAGGTTGCAGGACGAGGTTCAAACCCCTTTGGTTTCTGTAAATTCCGAATGTTCCCTCCAAGGGCGCTTTCCTAGACCCAGTTAATTGGGATCAGCACATCCCCAACAGGAAATCACTGCCAAGACTGGGATATTTCCTTCAGATTTCTCAGCAAGGCTGAGATTTGTTCAGGATCTGGTTGTGCTCTAATAACCAGGGAGGGGCTGAGCTGCTCCCAGTTCCTCCTGTGATCCAGACCTAATCTCTCTTTGCACCCGAACTCCTCCTGTTCTGCTTTTGTCCTGTTTAACACTGGTGAGTTGGGTTTGGGACATTCCTAAAGGCATTTAGGGATTCACTACAGGGAAGCTGTTCCAGTATCCCCAGAGACACCCTCAGGACAAGTTTTGGAGGCAGAAGAATCCCTGGGAGTTGTTGGTGGAGTAACTTGAGAGAAAATTATGCTTTTTCTGAAGTTTTCTCTTAAGAAAAAGTCCAATTTTCAAGATTTTTTCAAGGCCACGATTCGAGCTGATTTTGAGGTGGATCACAACGGAACCTTTCCCCCGTGGCACGTCCCAATGGCATCCCTGAGCGCTCAGGAGCCTTTGGCAGATCTGTTTATCTGAGCCCAGCCACTCAGAACTTTCTTCCCACTGCCCTCCACGGATTCCCGGCGCGGAGCTTTCCGCACAGCTCCCCTTCCCCATAAACCTCTGGAATAAAAATCCTCCCCAGCATTTTGTACCCCTTTCTTTTTACTTTTTCCCCCCCTTCCTCCACCAGGATTTGGGGCTTTATCTCAGCGCTGGGGCTATGCCTGCCGAGGCCTCTCAGAAGGCTCTTTCTGGCCCACGTTCCCGTTGGTCCTAACACGTCCCTGCACAGCCTTTGAGCCAAAGGCGGAGATGAAGTCAACAAGTAAAATATGAAAATAAATAAAACTCCAGTTCAAACAAACCACTTGCCTCAGTAAATAGCTCCTGGCCCCTTTTCAGCAAATCATCTGGGCTATCTTGTTTTCCAACAGTTCGAAGGCCTTCAAAGCTTACCTTGTTTTGGAGCACTTAGCTCAGCTCGGGGAGAAGTGATTCAGATATTGTTTTGTGTATCGATGATTCATGATGGCTCTGCTGCAAAATGAAAGCTAAGGAGTCTAATCAATAAAATTATTGAGTTGCTTTGAACTAGTTCCAGGTCAATTTTTCTTGGCAATTTTTGCACTTCCTGAATTATAGCAACCCGAAGCATGAATAATGATCTAAAATTACACAATATACAGAAACCATCTGTTAGATAGACATGGGCAGGGTGATGTCATTGGGCTACTTCTAATCTGGAGCCTTGGATGTTGCCAGTGATGATGTCACGGGCTTGGCAACCCAAGGGTTGAGTTGGTAAATGAGAAGCAATGTGATTTTTCCCCGGTTTTTATGGAAAGAATTGACTTGTGCTCATTATCTATAGGAGAAATGGGAGGGCTGTGGGCTTGCATAATTTATCCTACCTGGAAGAGAGTGAGAATGGAACCAGAATCCACTGAGAGCCAGCTTATCAAGAGACCAGACCCAAAATGTCTTGGATTTGCCCGAAGTTCCCCTTCCCAGATCCCATCCTGAGCTCCCAGGCCCTCAGAGCAGCTGGATTTAACTGGCCAGCCTGGTGAGAGGTTTCAGACCAGCCAGATGTGTCCAGGAGCAGCTTCCAGTTCCAGATGAGGGCCTGGATGCTTTGCTTTCATTCCAGTGAAAGCTCCACCAGGCCCTGTACACTGGATCAAGTCCAGCCCTGAGGGTGGCAGCAAGAGTCCATCTGTTGTGACTGCTGTGACATTCTGGATTGGAATTCTCTCCCCATCCCAGTGTTAACACAGGGTGGGTTGGAGCAAAGCTTATCTGCCAGGAGTTTTGTCCATATCCACTGGCATTTGTTTCAAGGAAGGATTTAAGGACTTTGGTGCAGAACCTTGGAATAACTCCCCCATGGAACAGCTCGGCCTCCCTCGAGGACTGAAGGTTGAAGTTTTCTGTCCCTTCTAACTGTTGGTTGTTACCATCTTGACCTGTTGGGAATGTGTTTATTCCAATTGTTTTTCCTTCCTGAAGGTCAGGGATGGTGTCTCCCATCACCCACCTGGGCTTGGTCAAACAGTAATGAACAAAAGTTCAGAATTTTTGCCTCATCTTTGCTGTAACTAAACAGAAACCCAACTTCTTTGTGGCTCCTAGAAGAGAACTTCTTAATTTTCAGAACATAAAGAACCATTAGAGGGTGGTGTTTCACCAAGTCTCCCAAGACAGGCTTGAAGAGATCTGAGTTTCATTTAAACTTTGTATAAAATTTCACTTAATTCCTGCTTGTTTATCAGGATGTGTAATTTAATTGCTCTAAGTGACTGTAAATGTATTTCTAGTTGGATGGAAATCTGTATACAATCTGAAAGTTTCTTATTTTTACATCATTTTCACTCTGCCTTCAGGGCTTTGTAAGATAATCAAATGTTAGTTTTTCTTTCTAAATGCAATAGTCCCGTGCACATCACTTGAAAGGAAAATTCAGCCATAAACCCAAAATTCAGCTCTTAAACCTGAAGCAATCACTTCTGGCTTGCAAGGACAGCTTCACATCAGCCCCAAAACAATAAATTGTCCCATAAAATGCTGATTATGAGTGGAAAAAAAGTCTGGAAGCATTTTGGAATAGGTTGACTCAGAAATCATGGAATCATTTGGCTGGAAAAGACCTTGAACACTGAGTCAAACTGCTGAAAATTCAAATAGAAATGAATGCACAATTCTGTGTGCAACAGCTGGAGTGAGGAGATTTTGGAAATCTCTCCCTTTTCTATTTTCTCTGTCAAAATCTTCTGTAGTTCAGCCCTTTCAAGCACAAAAAAAAGTCTCTCAGGTGATAAAAATACATAATTTAATGTGTAACAAATATAAATTTAATCAGCTTTATGTATAGACATTCTGTCCTCTGAAAGGGCAAATGTCAGAACATGTGAGGGATTTTTGCTGTGATTTTTAAAGCAGCAATTTTGATGAGGGGGGAATCCAAACAGATCTCCTGATCCCACATTCAGGAATCTACAATGAATATCTATATGAATCTATGTGAATTCAGGAATTCATAATCTGTAATATCTCCAAATTAGCCACTAATTACAGCTGACTCTTTGTGCCAGCCTTGGTATTTCCCATTTTAAAGGGCAAGGAAGAATGAAAAAGACCAGGAAACAAAACCAAACAAACTTAAGACTCTTGGACCAGGGAAAAACAAACGAACAACAAACAAACAGAAACAAACAAACAAACAAAACCACACCACAACAAAAAACAACAGGGCTGTGCCTTCTTCCCTGAAAGAATCAAGATTTGAAATTTCTCAGCCAGCTCAGGAGTAAAGTCCCCATTTTTGAGCTCCTGCTAAAGCCCAGGAGCACCCAAGCACCGGGCTGGCCACTGAATCAAGGCTTTTGTTCAAGTCCTGTTGACGGAAATCTCTGCTCCCACTGCCCCGCGTGCTCCATCGCCATGGCAACAGCACAGTTGATGCCTGCCCGGTGTTTTCGTTGGCAATCCTTCAAAGGAGTCGGTAATGTGCGAGGTTTGGGGCAGGAGAGGCGGCCTGGGCTGCCACGGATCCGGGGGGCTTTGCTTTGGGAAGTCCCAGACTTGGCCAGCAAGGATTTTCTCTCTTTTCCGTGATATTCCAGCAGGCAGGAGTTACAGAACTGCATTTACAATGAATCCCACAAAAAGAAAAAGAAGAAAAAGGAAAAAAATTGAGGGATTTTCTGTTTCATTTTTAACTTGAACAATGAAAAATGCTTGGGAAAAAAAAAAAAAAAAAAAAAAACCACAAAAAAACCACACCCCAACAACAACAACAACAAAAACAAAAACAAACAAACAAACAAAAAACCCACCAAAAAAACACCACAAAAACAAAACACAAAAAAAAACCCCAAACACACACACAAAAAAAAACCCCCACCAAAACAAAACAACAAACAACCAAACCCTGGGTTTTGCTTCTAGAACTGCCCAGAGCTTAAAGCTCCCGATTTCCACCCAATTCCTATCAGAGTATCAGTGCAGGGAATTCCACTGAGAGAAATCCCAAGGACTTTTCCCTCCAGAGCTTAAAGTTCCTGATTTCCCCTGCTCCCGACCCCTATCAAAGGGAATCTCACTGATACAGACCCCCAAGAACTTTGGAATAACAAACCCTGTTCAGTGCCTTTTGAATCCAAGGAAATTTTGGAAAATGAAAATGTTTACTGAACAATTGTCCCTGACATTCCCACTTTTACAGGTTGCTTTGGCTTGGATGAGATCAGTGGGAAGGGTTTGATGGAATTGGGTTTTCCATGACTCCTGTGGAAACAACCAAACTGTGCCAAAGCTTTCGTGTTTCTTCTGCAAAGGAATCAGATTGGAAAAGGACCTGGACGAGTGAGGAGGCCCAGATAGTTTTAAAATCTGGCAAGTGGCCTGCTTTAATAGCAATAAAATAATAAATTCTTTGCAAAAATGCCATCTATTTTAGGGATACTGTAGAGTTATTTAGGGCCAAAATTTAGGTTTTCTGAAAGGAAAGGAGAAGAGCAAAATGGGGTTGTTTACAAGGTAAAATTGTGACTTTTATCAAATATTTAAACTCACATCTACAACAGCTTCTCCTTCACTCATCTGTGAGTGAATAAATGCAGTTTGTTCAGCGGGCTTGCTCAGGGGGCTGGAGTTTAGATTTTATATATTTGGCCCCAGTGTTTCAGTGTTAAGTAAGAGTGAATTTTATCCCCAAAAGTGTGGTACAAATAACAATTCAGAATGCCAGACCGATGGATTCTTCTGAATGCTGGCATTTGCATAATGCTGATGTCCTCAACACCCACACAGTCCTGGGTGTTAAAATGCTGCCCAGATAATCAGATAGTGATTAATTAAAACAACCCCTTCCTCTGCAAAGCAAAGATCATTTCACTCCTGACAGACACAGTGCCATTATTATATTTCTCCATCTCTAAATCTGCAGCCCATTCAGGACTTCAAATGCTTCACTTATCTGGTATTGTAAACTTGGGGCTGTGGAGTAATACTCACCAGACAAGTCATAAATCATGAGCAGAGACAGGTGCAATAAATACCAGTGTCAGAAAGTTACAAAGTAAAATTATATTGTTTTGACAAGATGTCCAGATGCGTTGACAACGGAGCGAGTAAATGGGCTCGCTCTGAGAGGCTCTATTAGTGCAGGGGAGGCTGAGGGAGGGAGGGAGGGAGGGAAAAACCCAAAAAGACCCAAGAAAAATAACGCAAAAGCTTAAAGGCTTATCAGGAAAACGATGTAGCTACTGCAAAACACCTATGAGTACATTCATTTTCTGGGGGACTCTTCCTCTTCTTTCCCCAGTGATCAATTGAGGGCATCTCCGAAAAAAAAAAAAAAAAGAACAACCCCCCCCCCCCCCCCACACACACACATTTTTAGGGTTTGCTCTGCTGTTTTAGGGTAAACTGTGATTGACAAAGAATAATTCTATTTTTTTTGCACTGCATCATGTCCACTTAGAAACTGCCTGGCTGGGTTTTCCTGTGGTTGAAGCAGCATTTGAGCAGCTTTCATGAATTTAATGTTCCTGCTCCTCCTCACATGAGGTTTTTACATAAAAAAATCTGGGACAGGAAGCCCAGTTCAGCTCTTCCTGTCTACTGGAGAGGTCTGACACGTGTGTAAGTCTCCTTCTGAACAGACTTCAACTTTGTGTTAATAATATGGGGCTTCTGAGATGTTCTGAATTAGGCCAGAAGGCTCAGCAATTTCCAGTTGCAAATTTTGAGCAATTTGTCCAAGATCAGGGAGAGGTTAAAACAGAAAGAACAATTTTCAACCTAAATAATTTCCCCAGCCATGAGCCCACCCCTAATTCCTTATCTGTACACAATCCTTCAAGACTCTGGATTAATTTTTTTTTTTTTTTTTACTTCCATGTATTTGGTTGAACTCCTTTGTGATGTTTCCAGCAGAATACTCTTGCTGAATTTTAGTTTTGTAGTTTTTTGGGTTTTTTTGCTGCCTGGATTTTAAATCCTTGGGAGCAGAATTCTGTTTGGGAAGGGATGAGCACTAAAAGTCTTCCCTGTAGTGTGACAATGAGTGGAAATAATGCAGGGATACCTCACTGAATGAGATTAGAACATGTCGTGTCAACCAACAGAGCCAGCCCTCCTCAGAAATTTGCTGCATTAAGCCAAAGGAATCACAGAATGGTTTGGGCTGGAAGGGACCTTAAAACTTATTTTTTCCACCCTCTGCCATGGGCAGGGTCACCTTCCACTATTCCAGGTTGCTCCAAGCTGGCCTTGGACCTTCAGGGGTTTTTGTACCAGTAGAGTTAATCTTTGCTCCATTGCCATGCCTTCCCAATTTCCCGAATTTCCCTAACAAATTTGTGTCAGAACCTTAATATGGAAAGAAATCTGTGTGTTTCTGCCCAGGTGAAACTTTCACAATGTTTAGGAGGAAGGTGGATGATGCTTTTGGCTCCCAGGCGAGGCTGTTCCATGGATGCTGTTGGATTTGGAGCTTTGGGCTGCCAGGCCAGACATCAGCACCCTGTAAAAAAACCCAATATGTTTCTGTTGAAAGGAATGTGCTACCATAAATGAAGGCACTTGAAGGTCAAAGGTCACTGGGAGTAATTAGCCCAGGCCATTAAAGGAAGAATAAAAATCATGTTTTACAAGCTGATAGAAAAGAAAGTTGAAAATATGCCTTGGAGAGAAAAAAAATAAAATAAAACCAACAAAAATGCAGCACCACATGGTGGGGTGGGTGTTGTTCATTTGCAGTGGAGATGTGCTCACATATATTTTCTTTATGAAAATCTGCTCCTAGCCCACTCTGAACATGTGTCCTGCTGCAAACTTGGGGGAAAAGTCAATTCTCCTGTATTGTGTATAATGTTTTAAAAGCTACCTTTAAATTGCTTGAGCCTTTTTATCATCACATTATCTCTTTCCTCCATCTTAAAACCTGTTTGACGTTGGAAAAATACACAGAGTTTGACAGCCAGGCTGAAGTGAAATCCAAAGATATCCTTGGAAATTGTTGAAAATCATTGGCCATTTCCCAGCAGCTCTGGAGAGAGCTGCAGGGATGTTGTGTGAGCACAAACAACCCACAAAGACCAGGCAGCCCCTGGCCCAGGAACCTGATGGATGAGTGACCCATGAAAGAGCCCGCTGGGGCTCTACCACTGTCCATTTTGCTTAAATGAAGTCCAAAATGTTCAAGGCAATGCTGGAGTTGCTAAGTTGGGTGAAGTGGGGAGAGATTTTCAGCACAAATTGGAGAAGAAGCCAGATCAAGGTGATGCTTTGGTTCCACATTGGTCAGGGGTGCTTAGGGGTTGTGCAGAAGAATTTTAACCTGGAAAGAAGCATTCTTTTTTATTCAGATACCTTTACTTTCTTAGGCATTGTGGTTGTCCCATCCCTGGAAGTGTCTCAGGCCAGGCTGGATGGGTTTGGAGCTACCTAGGATAGTGGAAGGTGTCCCTGACCATGACAGGGAATGAGATGAGTTTTAGGTCCTTTCCCACCCAAACCTGTGGTTCTCTGGAATCAGTAATTCAGGAAATTCCATTAGGTTTTTCAGGACATTCCCTGTGTCAGGTTTGTCAGGGATATCCAAAGCAGTTTTTTTCCAAAGGATTCCAAGCACTGGGCATAACCCTGCCTTCAGCACTGACATCCTGGAAACCTCAGTAAAAAATTTAAAAAACCTTTTGATTCCCCAAGTTCTGCCAAGAATGACTCTGAACTGACAGCCTCAAAACAATTACAACAACAACAACAACAAAATTCTTTCAAGTTATCTCCAGCCATTTCAGGAACCAGCTTCAAACAATTTGCTTTTCACCCTTCCTCCTCACCCCATCCCAAACCAGCAAACATGCACGAGTTCCCTGCAGCTGATGCTGGATGGGGAGAGGGGCTCCCCATGATAACACCTTGTGCTTATCAGCTCTGAGATGGTTTCCAGCTCTTCTGGAGCCCCCACTGCTGCAGAGGAGCCCTGTCAGCAGCAATTAGCATGAAGTTCTTGCAGAAGAAGAAAAGGGACCTGTTTAAATGGTTTGCCTCTCTGGTGTTCCCAGACCCTCCTTGGAAATGAAAAATGCCATTCCATGACCCACAAGGGATGTGGCACTCCTGGAGCATCCAGCTGAGCCTTGGCTCTGTGGCACAGAGGCCTTGGTACTCCAGGAACAGGAGGTGGTATGGCAAAATTTATCTGCTGGGTTGGGATGGGGCAAAATTTATCTGCTGGGTTGGGATGGGGCAGCAGGAATGGGGAATGAATAACTCTGGAGCTGCTTTGCCCTTGTGTGTGCTGCCTTTCATGCTGTTAGACAGCTCTTCCATGTGATCAGAACGAGACTGAATGTGCAGATTTTGATAAAATGCTGTTTTCAGCAGGTTCTGGTGAAATCTCTCTGCCTTGAACTGTCCCAGTTTCACGCCAGAATTGGTTTCCCTTCACCAGGGATTCCTCCATGATCAGATATTTCCAGAACTGTTGTCTCCACTTTGAGCTGCTCCATCCTGCATTCTGAGTCTTGGTTTTAAAGTGGCGAAACCCATTTTTTTGGTCTCTTTTTTCCTCACTTTTACCTCATTGAGTGTATTCACTGACCCCACATCCACACCTCACCTTCAGCATCCCTTTATTTTTTTTTCCTGGGGGTGCTCCCAAACTCCTGCAGACCCCACCAATCCCTCGGAAGCTGCATCCCCAAGCCTGCAATTCCCCACAGGACACTTAAGACATTTGCTTTTAATCTGGGCCCTGAGTTTGTAATGGATTCTGTAAACATAATCACGAGGCCTTTCCTAAAGGGAAGCACTCCCATATCCCAGCCATTTTTGCTGACACTTTTGACTCTGGGCTTGATCTTTGCCCAGGTTGCCAAATAAAAAGGGCAGAGGGCAGAGTTCAAAAGCGGCCGTTTACCCCTTGGATTATTGAAAATCAAAACCCGGCGGAAATGCTCTGGAGGAATTGGAGGAAACTCCTGCCCTCCCTGCTCCCCCAGGAAGGATGTCATTATATTGTTTTCTAAGGTAGGTCTGTTTATAGAAATAAACACTTGAGTGAAAACAGGCATGAAATGTTAGAAAGGCAGAAATGCACGGGGGCTGTGGCAGCACCACAGGCACGGCTTGGGACAAGCCCTTCCCCAAGTTCAAGCCCCTCTTCTCCATCAAAACCTCTTTTCATGCATGTAACTTATTAATGATTTACTTGGGCATTGATAGAGAGACCTGTGTGTGTCTTTGGGGATACTTAATATCGATTTTCTTTTAATTTCATCTGTTACCTTTTAATTTCTTTCTGTTACCTCAAGGCCTTGCACAATCCAACACAAATATAAGACAATTCCCACATCCTCTTTGCAGACCTAATTATTCAATGATCAGATTTTAATGATCAGATATCCGTAATTAGTGTTATCAGCTCCCATTTAAGGCATCTGAAGTGAAGCTTTCTGAATTACAGCTATCCCAAGGTTGTTCATAAAGATGAATTTATACTCCCAAACGACATTTCCCTGCTTAGTTTGAACTCCAAGCTTCTCCAAACACATTTTTTATGTGTCTTCACCTGCGGCTGGGAAGAGCTGGAAGATCCTGGAATGGATCTCATTTCTTATCTTCACACCTCCAATTTTTTTTTTTCACTGCATTTTCCCCCTTACCCCCATGTATCCCAGTCCCATTCACTTGCTGTTTATTGAGCAATACAGAGCTTATTTTTTGCAATTTTTAAATTTAATTGATTTTCCAACAGCTTCCTGATTTTTTTCCCTTTTCTCTTCCTTCCTTTCCATACAATTCCTTTCCCTCTTTTTCCACATCTGGGATGTGCAGCCACCACTTTGGATTTCTGGCACTTCCCACCCCACTTCTGCAGTGCTCCACTCTCCTCATGCTCATGATTTTAGCTCTGGGTGCTGTTCCCACCTCTCTTCCTGTTCTCATTTCGAAGCAGGAATAGGTTGAATAATTCTAAGTGGACAACAAACCTCCAAAAAAAAGACCCAAACCCTGGCATTACATAGAAACAGGAGCACATGGGGAGTCCATAAATCATTCTTCCTGCCACATCTGTTTTTATTTTGAAGTTTATCAGCGCTCTCGGTCGCAACAGGGATTTTGGGGGATAGGGGAAGGAGGAGGAGGGCCCTGCCGCAATATTAATCTCCCAAAGTGCCTTCCAGAACATCAGAGAAAAGGGAGGGTTGCGGGGGGAAAGAAAGGCTTTTAGCTGGTTTCTGCTTTTCCTTCCTTGAAGCCACAGATAAAGCTTGGCTGCCCATGGTGCGCGGGGCTGAAAAGGGCGATTCATGGATCGCGCTATCAGCGCTCCACTGGGAGAGCCCTCGTGGGGACCTGGCGCGGGTGGCAGATAAGACAAGCCCCAAACTGATACCTGCCCAGACAAAAACGGGCTGTGCCCCCCTCTGCCTGCCCCCCGGGGAGCGTGTGTGGGCATCTTGAGAGAGACATTGGCAGCGATAAGGTTCGGTCTGTTCCAGGAGAGAGGGAAGGGGGCACAGATTATCTGGAGCCTTTCCCAGAGCGTAGAGTAACCTCGTGGCTCCCTCCCCTCTGATACAGCTGAGGTTGGCTTGACATCTTCTCCCAACCTGCTCTGAGGCTGATAGCTCACACCAGGTTTGGGTTTCCAAGACCTTCGCGGGGATTTGCACACGTTGTCCTCCTTCTTTTCCCGTTTTCGAGGTCCCCTGTGTTGCAGGGCAGAAATTCGGGGTTAATTTGTAATTAATTCTGAATTAGTTTGTAAACTAGGCTCAAGAGAAATGTCACCAGAATTCTCTTTTCCATGTGAAATCCTTGGTTTTGGATGTGCATTTCAAACACTTAAGAATTCTGCTTAATTTGAGTGTCTCCCTGCAAAGGCTGGAGCAGTGAAGGAATAAAAAGAGAAAGAACTTGAATTTTTTTTTTTAAATTGCACTGAAAAGACTAGTTTTTTATTTTCATCACTTTTTTTTTTCTGTTTTTTCCTGTGAGGCTGGTGAGGCCCTGGCCCAGGTTGCCCATTTTTAGGCGCCCTGACAACAAAATGTCACCTCTGAAGCTTCCCTGTGCTGTTAAAGTTTGAGTCTTTTCCAAAGTGATCTCAGTCAAAATCTTTATTATCTCAATGCCACAATATTTCCATTTTCTTCCAGAAATATGCAGTTATTATAATTCCAAACTAAAGCTAAGTTTTGAGCCTGTTCTCCATCTCAATTAGGTCCAATCAGAAAACCCATTTATTTCTCCCATCATTTTGGGATGGGAGAAATCCCTCATTTCCATCTTTGGTTGGGAAGATGGGGATGTTTGGATGATTTAAATCCCCACCTGATGAGCCCAAACTGGTGTCCAGGGCTCAGATGACCTGGGCAGCCCTCACAAGGAGGGTCTGTAATGTGTTGGGAGTGTCATATTTAGGAACACTGGGACTTTTATTCCCCTCAGGGTGTCAAACAGGATTAGAGGCATTGGAGTGAGCAGGGCTACCTACAAACAGAGGACAGACAGAATTAAGGGAATAAAAAGCAGCTCTATTTATTGAAGGGCCTCCAGGTACATTTAGGGCAGATTAAGCCCACCCAAAATGGACAATGGTCATGGGTTTCACACTTTGATCAGTTTGGTCCATTTGCAGATTGGGGGTTCATCTTCCAATTACAGCTTCAGGTAATGAAGTAATTTACCCCAGGTTTGCTCTCCCAACTCACTTTTGTTTCCATCCCTCGGGGCCTGAGGCAGTGAGGTGTCCTTGATTCCCAGGCCTGCAGAGGAATTGTTGTGTCTGACGACATGGGGAAGCAGCAGCTCACACTGTGTGTGGAGTTTGGGGTTATACACTAAAGAACTGCAGGGTTTCAAATAGATGAGAAATAGAAAAGCTGAAATCCTGAGGCATCAAGGGAAGCAAGGGGGGGATGTGCTCTGAGGGATGTGTGTTACAAAGAGGAATTATGGAAACACGTGGATATCACCTACTTCAGATGGTGAAATGGGCTGGGTTCCCAATCCAGACCTGTGAGTGAAGGGCAATATCTGCCTTGAAAGGGACTCCCTGATGTGAGCCAGACAGGAGAGAGGGAATGATGTGGTTCAAATAGAGCTGGAGGAGGAGACTTGGGCAGGAGCTGCCCCTTCTCAGCACTTCAGCCCCAACCCCAGCCTGGGCAGAGCAGCTCCTGCACAGAACATCATTCTTGGCTTGCTTTTGGTTGGAGTTAGTTTGGGGACTGGGTTCTTTGGGTCTTTTTTCCTCCCAAGTTCTGTGTTCAGGGCTTGAAGTGGGATTGCAAGGAGGCTGGAGAGGGATTTTCAGAGGGCCTGGAGGGATGGAATACAGGCAATGGCTTCCCATGGACAGGGGCCAGGCACAGATGGGATAGTGGAGAAAAATTCCTCCCTGTGAGGGTTTGGAGGGGCTGAGATGGAATTCCCAGAGAAGCTGTGGCTGCCCCCTGATCTCTGGAAGTGCCCTAGGCCAGTTTGGACAAGGCTTGGAGCAGGGACAGGGGAAGGTGTCCCTGCCCATGGCAGAGGTAGCAGTGGGTGATCCTTCTGGTCCTTCCCAACCCAGATCATTCCATAATTCCATGACACTCTTCTCAGAAAGATCTCCCTCTAAAGTGGCAGCAGATACGGCCCATCCCACCCTTTCCTCCTCCTCTGGACCACGTCACTGCCTCCAGAATTCCCTGAAGGGTCTGGATGAGGGCAGGAGATCCCACAGCTTGAAGACACCGAACTCACAGGGGAGGCTGCTGCAGCTGACTTTGATTTTTGATTTTGCCCAATTTTCCTTATTTTTAGTCTTTTTGTGACCAGTAAATCCCATGGGACCTGCTGGGAATTCTCCTCTGCTACTTCGTACCACACAACTCCTCACCTTTCACCTGGAAATTCCCAGGATTTACCTTGCAACTTTCTTTGCTCTGAAATCATGCTCTGAAATGGGAATTTGGGATGAAGGGGGGAAAAAAATCATGCACAAAAGCCAAGTTTCATCTGTCAGCTTATTGTCACAAGGGTTTCCTTGCTTAGAGGGCTCTTCCCTGCAAAGCTGATCCCAAGTTTTCTGGTCTGTTAATCCATCTGTGTGCAAAGACAATCAAAGTTTGAATAAAATCGAGTTCAAGCGGAATCTAGAATATTACATTCTGCTTCAGATCTGTGACTAAATGAACAAAAATGAAGCACGAATGTTTTTATTAAAAAAAAAAACTTGACACCAGAACAAATCCAACACTGAGGTGGAATTTCTGCAAAGGCATCAGAACTATGGCTATTTTCCCCCAATTAATTTGTCCAACATCCATGTGCTCTCCTGCTCCTTTCCAGCTGCCTTTTGTGCAACAAATCCCTGCAAACCCCTTTCCAAAGTGCTGTTTACACAGCCCATGTTGACTTAGCACTTGGATTGCTCCTCTCATTTCCCTGATTCATGGGCCAGGAGGATGCTGCACTCTTGATTTGTAGCCCAATTGATATTTTGCTTGCCCTGGGGCTACCACGGCTGCTGGGGCCTGCTTTCCATGGAGTGATTAGTCCTGACAGCTGCAGCACACAATTACCTTGCCAGGCTCCCCTGAAATGCTTGGGCTGGACCAGCTCTTCCCCAAGGAAATCCTGGATGTGGGGCTGGAAAGCTGAGTCCCAAAAGATGGACTGGGAGATCTGGGCAACAAGCAGGAAATGAAAGTTAAACCAGGCAGAGATCTGCTTTAATCAAACCTCGTGCACTAATTCTATTTATTATTCATTTGTTTCTATTTATTATTAATTTATTTCTCTTTATTATCAATTTATTTCTCTTTATTATCAATTTAGTTCTCAATAATGAAAATCTATTCCCCAAAATTATTCCTTTCAGTTGTATCAGCACGAAATTCCTTCAGCATTTGTTTACAATCACCAACTCTTGTTTCTTCCTATTAATTCCATAACTTCCAGAGGAAGTTCCATCATTTTACTTTCCTCCTGTCAATCAGACTTTTCTTTCAGCTGCTTTAAATAATCAGCTGTCTCCAGCTCCCAAACTCTGTGGTTTGGTTGGTTTTTTTCATAGATAACATTAACAAAGCTCTCCTGAGGAGCTGTTTACTGGAAACAAAGCAAATATCATGTTCCTTACACAGTCTACCAATGACTAAAATAAAAATAAACAGAATTTCCTAGGACGGGATGCTGGAGAGGGGATTGATTCCTTAATGCAAACATCCCAACAGGTTCCTTGCATATCAAGAAGTTGCTTTTAAAGGAGAAAATGGTGTTCAAAATCTGAGCTGTCTGCATAAGTTAAAAATCACCCACTGATAATGTAGGAGAATCACAAACTCCATGGATTTTTAGAATTCCCAACTGTTCTCAAGAGAGAATAAAAGTAACTCTTGATGGGGTCAAGTCACTTTTCGAGGAGAAGGCTGCTGGTTTTACCTGTGATAGGGGATGATGCAGAATGATGGGGTCAGGACAAGCAAATCTGGAACAGGGAGTCTCCAGGTCCCCCAAAACTGACACATGGCACAAACTGGAATCTCCAGATCCTCCCAACTTCCCCGCTTTAACGTGCACCCCTAAAATTTGCTTTGGGCAAAACACTCGGACAAAAGAAAAGTTTTGCCTCCATAAATCCACCGAAGCTTCAGGAGATACAAATGACAACGTGGAAGAAGAGAATATATATTTTAATTTGTGTAACTAAATCCATAAAGATCCATCCTTTAACCCCCATTTTTCCCACCTAGGCTGGCAAGTTCTTTTGGGGCAGCAGTAGGAGGACAGGGGAGCTTTACGGGAGGGGGTGCCCCAGAGGCAAATCTCTTAATTGGCTGTTACCAAAACCCCTGAGCCATATGGCCACCATAAAAAGAGGATTTTAATACACTGCTCCATTTTATGTCATCGGTTGCAAGCCGTGGATTCACTCTCACCCCCAGTAACTTGTGATTGCACAGAAGAAAACCCCTGAAGTGAAAACACGGCCCATCTGTTGGCGATAGGGGTGAGCCACGAGCTCTCCCCATACATTTCTACATTTCCTGCATTGCATATGATTTCAAATATTTGCTCTTGGAACTGCAAGGTGTCCTACTGTCATAACAGTCAAGTTATTCATTAAGCTGTCAGCACCTCAGCGCATTGCTCCCACGCGGGGTCCAGCTCTGATTTTTCCATTCCCCCTCGGAGCACCCCCTCACTCATCGCCGCGCGCGGTTCCCCTCAGAACGGGTGCAACTGAGATCCTCATGTCAACAGATGTAAACCAAAGCCCTGCCTCTTCCCACTGCCACGCTCCCAGCCCCTCAATTTTCCGAGGGCACTAATGGGATTTGGAGGGCCAGCTCCAATTTGCCAGGGTTTTGTTCCTATCGATGTGATGCAGTTTTTTGGCACGCACTTCTGAGCCTGGGGCGCAGTGAAGCCTTCAAAGCTGAGAAGTCGAGCAAAACAAGGATCAACCAAAAAGCGACCCCGTGATTGATTGCCAGTGCTGGTGTTTGGGAGTGAAGCTGAGCAGATGGTTTACAACAGCAAAGCCAAGGCACCAAATTTGCAGAGCTTTGTCTAAAATTGGGCTTTTGTGCTAAGCCTGATCCGCAGGCTGCCCACCTTCAGCACAGGGGGAGCTTGTGTTTGTTGCCACTCCAGGGGAATAAATTAAAATAGGTCTGCTGAAGGCTGCTGAGGGTGATTTCATGCTGCTTGGTTTCTGGAATTCACCTCTTTTTTGTGTGTTTTTCAGGAGCCTGAAATGGAAAGCTGCCTTGTCACTAAGACAAAATGTGATACCTGGCCGCTTTTTTTTTTTTTTTTTTTTTTTTTTTTTTTTTTTTTTTGTTGGTAATTTGCAATGATTAGGGATGACTGCACTCTGAGGAGAGAGCAGCTGATAGATGATTCATTTCTCTGCTTTAATATTGGCTTAGGTAGAAAGTTCAAATTCACAGAATTTTACTGATCTTCAAAGGTGCCTGTGACCCATCAAATCATTCTGTCACTGCCCTCAGAGCAGGGATGTCCTGATCATGGGAAAGGACAATCCAGGAGTCTCCAGCATGTGAGACGAGGGAAGGGGCTGGACCATTCACGCTGGATAAATGCAAAGATGCCACACCCAAAAGCCCTGTCTGTAGTTAGACTCTCCCCTAGCCAGGCTGATCAAACCATTTCTCTCTCTTCCCCTGGAATTTTGCACATTTTTTCCTCAATTTTTGCCTGTTTCCCACTGCTGGGTTCAGATTGATGAGGCACAGATGGATGGACGAGCCACAGACATCCAAATAATGTCACAGTTTGTTTGTCATTGCTCTGGGGTTTAACTCTGCCCTGCCTTGCTACACTTCAAGGCCCTGCAGTCAGACCAGATAGTCATTTTAGCTCCCTTCCCACTGAAGTACCTTATTCCAGAATACAGAATTAGGATGAATTCCATGTTCTATTCGCATCCAGCCACAGCGGTTGGGCAACACCGTGAGGGACACAGCTGCAAGCAGGGGCTGCTTTACCACAGCCAGGGTGGCTCTCAAGGCATGAGCTGCTCCTCCAGCCCCTGTTCCCTTCCCTTCCCTTCCCTTCCCTTCCCTTCCCTTCCCTTCCCTTCCCTTCCCTTCCCTTCCCTTCCCTTCCCTTCCCTTCCCTTCCCTTTCCCTTCCCTTCCCTTCCCTTCCCTTCCCTTCCCTTCCCTTCCCTTCCCTTCCCTTCCCTTCCCTTCCCTTCCCTTCCCTTCCCTTCCCTTCCCCGTTCCCAGACGTGTCCGGCAGGTGGCAGCGTGGGGCCGTCCCCGCCGCTCACCCCTTTTTTCCTACATAAGTAACAAGTTTTCGCTCAATGTCAAACGATTTTCATCGATCTGAGGGAAGCAGGCTCCGGGCAGCCGGGAGTGGTGTCCTTAGGGAAGCGGAGAGGGATACGGGGGGTATCAGCGCTGCTGGGCATCTCCCTGCCCCTAAACTTTTCTGTCACGATTTTCTGCCTTTAGAAAAGGCTGCGCCTGTATTTCACCGTCGGGAGGTTGTCACGATGACCTGAGATCCCTGCGGGACAGGGAAAAGCTTGGTCTCGGTGGAAGGGACACAGCTCCTCCGGCTGCAGCCATGTCCTCATCGTGGATAGCAGGGGTGGGTCCTGAGCATCCTCCCCCAGACTTTGTCTGTTAAGGGCAGACAACTTCTCTGGAAGAGCCAGACTGGCAGTTCCCATATTCCACAGGGAATTCTGTACATCCCATGTGCTCTGTGCTGAAAACACGACAGGGCTTTTGGAATGACATGATCTTTAAGGTCCCTCCCAATCCAAACTATTCCACAATTCCATGAATTTAGGCTCCTCTCCCCGGGAAGTGCAGCACAATCCTTCCCTGTGGCCTGTACCCATCTCTCAGGAGGGGATGGATATCCATGGAGGAGGAGGAGGAAGCTGTGGAAGGCTTTACAGGGGCCTGTCTGCACCTGGGGCTGTTTCACTCTCAGCACCCATTCCTGGAGAAACAAACCCTCTCACTCAGCACCAATCTGCTTTAAGCCAGGCATAAAGAAGTTTGGGGTGTTATGTCTTTCGCCATAGTCACGCAGATCTTTTTTTCCCCTCGGTGTTCTCTCCGGGCTTGTTTTTATTTCTTTCATCACCATCAAATGCCGGCTCCTGTCCCTCTCGGCGCTGCTGTGTGCTCAGCCCTGCACAGGTTGGAGTGAGCAGGGCATGTTTGCTCTGACAGGAACTCTCAGCTGGCTCGTTAGAGCCTTCAGCAGGTGGGGCAGCCCCGAGCAGTTCATCCATCTAAATACAGACGCTATTAGGGCTGACCTTCCCTTGCAGCACCCCCCCCCCCCCCACCGTCTTTAATGTTGCAGAGAGTAGCCCCATGCTGAGCAGCCAGATAAGCACAATGTCATGTTAAACATTCCATAGGAGCCTGGCAAGTGGCTTTGGGTGGAAGCAAATCCTGGGGAAAAAATAGCTGATGCATTAATCCTGGCCGGTTCTGGGGAGAGTCAGGTTTAAAACCTGGAGCTGGTGCAGGGTTTGAATAATCATTTTCTAATTTTAGCTTCACAGAATGTTCTGCTCAGTCCTGTGTCACTGGGTTGGGTTTGTGGTGTGCATGGACCTGGATCGTTGTCCTCACTCGTTAAAGGGAGAAAAAGTCAGATCTGGTGACAGTGGCTTTGTTTTCTCTGGACAGAATTAATCCCCAGAGCAGGAAGGAGTCAGCAGCTCTCCAGAAATAAAGAAGAATCTTTTTTATAGTTCCCATCTCCGTTTTGTTTTGGGGGGTTGAAACTTCTCTGACATTTGGAAATGTTGGAATGGATGTGAAGCGAGGGGAGGTTTCCCAGTTTGTGCAGAGGTTGTTTTACAGCTCAATCTTTTCTGCTCCTGAGCACCAAGGCAATAAATGCACCAAACTGAAACAGGACAGACTCCACTACCAGGGGAAAAAATATTCTCTGTTTTTCCTCACATTTTCAAGTTCATTTCATTTTTAAGCATTGAGATAAAAAAAAGGGCTTTTGATTATGTTTTATCTCTCTGATTGGATCCAAGGCTGACCTAAAATGGGATTCTTTGGAGAAATCTCTAAGCAGCAATATTGGCTCAGGCCATCAGACATTCTTGGGTCATTAGGACTGATTAAGGTAAGAGCAAAGACTTTTATTTTCTTCTCTGTCACTGGAATCAGCAGCAGAGCCTTCTCTTCATAAAAAAACCTTCTCAGATTAAATTAAAAACCCCTAAAAGCATTGTCCCACTGAGCTCTGTCCCAGTCCCATTGTTCTGACGTGACTTGTTCAGGGGTGACTCACCAAGAACTGGAAGTCACCAGGAACAATCTCCCAGCCAGAGCTGGAAAATCTCCGCGATAACTCTGAGACACTTCAGGAAAACGTGGTCCCATTTCTTGGAAGTGTCTGATTGCACAAATCTGTGGTGGGATTAGTAAGAGGTGGTGCTTCAACCCGGATTTGTTCTGTCTGAGCCACAGTGATGCTCAGAGCAGTGGCTGAGGGTGAGGCTGGTAGGGGATGAATTGTGTGTGTGTGTGTGTGTTTGTGTGTATTTTAATTGCCCATCTCAACCACAAAATGAAGCAGTGAGACAAATTCTGGGCTCATTATCTGCTCCAGTACAAACCTGCTCTTTCATCATCTCACCAAGGCTCACAGGTTGGGGTGTGTGGTGTGAACATTAAAAAGGAGGGATTTTCCTGCATTTTTGGCCGTTTCTGTTGCTTCTTCTCCCTTGGAGGTCAAAGCCAACAACTTCCCAACCTGAGATTTTTCCTCTGAGCAGAACAAGAAATATTAAACAGCCACGAGCAGCCACCAAACAGAGTTTCTTATTAATCAGCAAGAAAATCACAACGTTTTCCACGGTTTGCGTTCCTTCCAGTTCTTTATCTGAGCTCCACACGCGGTAAAAGTGAAGCAGCACGGTGAATTCCAGGAGCAGCAGCAGGGCTGAGCCAGCACCTCTCAGCTCTGTTGCTCTTTGCCTTTTAACAGCTCCATTCCTCCGCTGGGCTGCAGTTGCAAAGACACAGACCAGGTTGAGACTTGAGGAAAAAGCAGGAAAAGCTGATGTCAGAGCCCCAGACAGTGTCCTGTTGTCTGCAGGGAGAGCAGAGCATCCATCCCTCACCTGTGGGGGTGGATGAACCCACCCCGCCCCTCAAAAGGAGCCCCTGTAGTCATGAGCAGACCTCGATTTCTTTCAGTCTGTCTGTAAATCCAGCCCTGCAGAGATGGATGGAGCAGGGAACAGATGAGGGAACACAAACACCCCCACTGCAGACAGTGTTATCCTGGGAAGGGAAGGATAACACTGCTCTAGTTCCTTCTAGAACTTCCAGCAGAAAGAAGTGGAGCTAGGTGGAAATGGTCAGATCAAAGTTATTTCACTGGAAAATGTGAAGTTCAGAGATTTTTCTTGATTATGTACTCGCCTCAATGTGGATTAGTTGATCATTGGGTTGCTGGATGTGTGTATACACCGGGAATACACAAGAAAACTTAGATTTGATATTTGAACACCTTGACATAACTTGTGCTTCCCGAAGCTTCTCGGAATTCTCTTTAAAGTACAGCTGAGGAAGCCTGAAATGCTGAGCGTTGCTTTGTCCCCAAGAAGGACCTTTTGCAGTATTGATTTGCATTCAAATATTTCGGTAATGAGCCCATGCAGAAGGCCTGTGCTTGGCTTGGCAGAGAAGGTAAAATGCAGTTACTTATGGCTCTGCCGAGCAGTGCTAATTACAGCCTGTGCTGGTGGGGTGTGCACATGTGAGTCATGTATGGATCACCCCTTTTCCTTTGGAAGGAGCACAGGAGGAATTTTAACTGCAGGGATGAACAGAAAGGACCCAGAGTTAATGGTTCACCGAGGAATAAATAGTTCCTCTTCTTAACACTCACCCGCCCAGAGCCAGACCTCAGCTGGACTAAACCAGTAAATCATTAACTTTAATAGGGATTTGCCAGTTTACACCTCGTCAGGATCTGGCTCCCATATTTCAACAACAATCCTGCTCAGACAGAGCCAGCACATCAGGCACGGGGGCTTGGCCATGGGGCAGCACGGCCACACAGCTGCTGCCCCGCCTGGGACACGGCGAACACGCAGCTCAGACAGCCCAAACGCAACTTTCCAATCATATATCAGCCCCTCAGAGAAGCAGACTGTTGTGCCCACAGAGCTACTGTATTTTTGCAATGAATCAGACAGGAACAGTGCTTAAGCTGCTTACACTGCTTTAATTTACAGCCTGTGGTAATATAGTGACAGTAATGTTGTCATCATTTGCTCTCTTCCTCTGTGGCATCAAGCCCAGGCTTCCACTTTCTCGTTTTTGGGATGGTTTCAAGCTCAGTTTTACCCCCACCCACTCATATCCCCCCTCCCTCCATGAAATGAGATGTTCTTTAAAATTAAATAAGTAAAGCAGGCCTCGCCTGATAGCTCTGGGATGCACTGGGTTTTCTCTCCTGCCTTTAATGTACTTTTCACCCAGGGAACAGAATGAAAACGCATTTTCTCTGGTAGGAACTGGCATGTTTGAGATGGTGTTAGAATTCAGGAACATGACAAGCAAAATACAGCTGGACTGGAGGCCTCCACCACACATGGAGGAGGAAATATTGCATTCCCATGCTGTTTTCATGCATGCGAGTGAGCAGCCACATTACAAACCCTGAAAAACATTGTGAGAGCACTTGACTTTTCTCAGATGGGCGGCTTGGTTGAGACTTCCCTATCTGCCTCGCCTTTCTCCCTGGGAGTTTAACCCCTTGGAGCTCCTGCAGGGAAGCTCCAGCTCCTTGTCGTGCCCCTGGAAGCCCCATGGGGTTGCTGGGCAGGGTTGTTGGAGGGCAGGTGACACCCAAACCTTGATGGGAAAGGATGTGCTGTCCTCATTTCATGGAGAGCCAAGAGCTCTGCACAAACCTCACTAGGGGCTGGTTTGGGACCAAAGTCAGCAGCTGCTCCTCAGCTCCATCATTTTTAACCCTGAAAACATGGTCTTGCTGGTTTTAAACTCTTTGAGACCTCTCGAGCTTGAACTCAACGTGTTACCAATAATTCCATGAAAATCTATTACCTCATTTTTACCTGCAGAACAGAGCAGTTGGGAAACAAACCCGGCTGGATTTTGGGGGGCATTTCAGGTGCAAATCTGGTTGGGGTGTGACCAGTGTGGAACACTGTGCTGGAAATAATCTACTTGCTGATTATTCCTTGATTTTGTCATAATCTTTTCTTAATTACCACATCCTGTAGGCCTGATGGTAAGTTTTTAAGTTGGATCATTTTTTAAGGCAGACAATTCTAAGGCAGACAATATTAAGGCAGACAATTTTTTAAACACTGGCAATTTTTTAAGATTGACAGTCTTTTAAGACTGACAATTTTTGAGATTGACCGTTTTTTAAGACTGATAGCTTTTTTAGGATGGACAAAATTTTGTTCACTATTTACTGGCTGAGAAAACAGACTTTATTTCTCAGTGCAAGGCTGGTTTTTATTCAGCAGGTCACCAAACCCAAGAGCACAAAAGCAAGTCCCTTTAAAATCAGAGCCAAACACTTTCTCAGGGGTCTCCCACTGTTCAACAATGGAACAATGTCAGGCCCAGAGGCTCAGATGCCAAGGTCTACCCTGATATAAAGCTAATCTACCATCCAAAAACCCATTGGATGCAAATCAGAGATTTAACTACATCCACACTCTTTTTCTTCCTTTCTTGCTTCCCTCTTGATCTCTTCTCTTTCACTCCGCTCAACTCCTTTATCAAAAATAACTTGGGGAAGGAAAAATAAACACTGGAAGACACTCAGCCATGTGTGCAAGCCAAGGCCTCGTCCTGCTGCCCTGCTCCTGCAGCCTGAAAGGAGCTGGAGCTCCAGTTTTGGAGGCAGCCTGAGAAACCTTAGCCAGTTCTGCTCACAGCTGGCCCTGCCTGGCTGATCCCAGACAAAAGACTTCCGTCTTTATCTGGCGCTTATTGAGACATCTCTTTCAGCTGGAGATAAAAGGGAAGGAGATGTGCTTTGAAATCGAACCATTAGGGGCACAGACATCAGCATGCAAATGCCACACGCAAATAGGTTCAGGATGAAGCTTCAGGAGAGGATCTAATGCCGGTGCCAGCAGGGATCTGCCTGCACAGGGACCCAGCAAAGCCCCATGGGACCTCGGGGGAGCTGGGCGCTGTGTTTGTTTAAGGGAAGGAGGTGGGAGCTGGACATGGAAGCGATCCTGGAATTAAATGGCAATGGGGTGGATTGTTCCTGAGGAGTCCCTTGGGTTATTCACCAAAATAACTCCACTGAGCCACGCAGAATTCCATTTTCCAATTTCCCTCTGATCTTCCGCCTTGGAAGTTCTCTCAGGTCTTCAGGCGCCACTCCCTGCATTTGTCACTTGTCACAGAATCACAGAACCACGGGATTTTTGGCGTTGGAAGGGACTTGTGGAGATGACCGAGTCCAACCCTCCCCTGAGTGTCCCAGGCAGTGCTGGAGATGCCCAGACCTGATTTGCTGTGTGGATTGTTGAGAGAAATGGATTTGCAGAGAATTTTCAAAGCCTGACTGAAAGCTCACAGAGTCTTCTTGTACAGCTGTGTGCAAACTCTGAGACGCGGTGTGCTGACTTAGAGAGGCCAGGGGATAGAGAAGACATTGCTGAGAGTGGAATTGAGCTGGAAACAAGTTTTAAATGGCAGTCTCACAAACAGAGCAGATATTTTGGAGAATTAGGTGTGAAAGATGCATTGTAGCAAGACCATGTGGGGTAAAATAATAGGTGATTGGTGCTAGAAGTATTAACAGCATTGTGTGACAAAAGCTGATGGGCTGAAAAGCATTTATAAGGTGTTGTAAACAAAAATTGGCTTGACTTCTAATAGACTGGCATTGAGTTGTACATCTCCTGTGTCTCACCCTTCTGCAAGATTGATAATGGAATAAAATCTTTAAAAATCCCTCTCAGTTGCCCCGTCTCTGTAGAGCTGGGTTTTCCCAACAGATTGTGTCACACCCGAGGCTCTGAGATTGCTCCTGGAAGTGTTTGGTGCTCCCAGCAAGAAGCGAATTTATTTCTCCCACTCTCTGTAACAGGGCAGTATCACCAAACCCTCTGAGATCTCTGGTGTAACCAGCTTTACTGTCTTTTACTACGTACTCAGTTTCCAAGGCTGTGTGATGTCCCCCAGCAGAGGAGGGTCAGGGCTCACTGAAATGGCAGCAGAGGAGAGGCTTTGCTGAGGCTGCTGGAGGCAGTGAGGTTCTGAGGTCGGCCAAGTCCTTCAGGGTCACCTGGAGTGTCCCTTGCAGCCCTGCTTGCTGACATCACTGAGCTTTGGGACATGCAATTACCTGCAGAGACTAAACCAGGCTTAGTAAAGACCTCGGGGCCTCCCAGAAACCTCTGTCTGTGGGCAGAGCTGGGGAGCAACCCTCGAGAGGCATTTTATTCTGATTTTATTCATGGCTTACAGCCCCTCAGGCAGGACACACCTCGCTGGGCTTTTCAGGGAAGAATGGAGCGTTTGAGGAGGGACCTTCCCCTGCCCGATCGCTTTCCACCCGCCGAGAAACGACCACTTGATAACGTGCAAATCTCTGGTTAAAGAATTACCGAGATTAGCCTGAAGCCTGACACTCATCCCGCAGGAGGGAGCTCACCGAGATGCTGTTGACAAAGGGAAACTTTGTTGAAGGTGTTTAGTTCAGCTCTGCTATTGCAAGGATCCCTAAGCTGCTTTGTTTTATGAGATTTAGGGCAGAGGATTTTCTTCAAGCAAAGGCAAAGGATTTTCTTAAAAAAGCATATTCCCCCTAGAAGGGTGCAGAGTCTCATGGGATCTGGGGATTAGGTGTTCATTTCCTATACAAAAGCTCCATAATTTTCTAAAGGATGCCTGGATCTGAACCAGCTCCAAGTGAAACATCAAGTGCAGCATCTGAAAAAAGAAAAAAAAAGAAAAAAAAAGAAAAAAAGAAAAAAAAAATAAAAAAAGAATAATTTTACTCCGTGTTACCTGCACTGAGAGTTCTGTAGCTGTGAGCAATGCAAGGTTTCTCTCCACAGGTGTTGTTTGTAAAAGCCAAGATTTGTGGGATCTGAGGGGAAACCAGAGCAGTGAGGAGAGGAAACTACAGAGAAACTGATTTGGTGAATCTGAGCCTGCAAGAAGGTTCTTCTGGGAAGTTCCTGCTGGACACGTGTCCTGTCCCAGGCCTCTCCTGGTCTTTTGTGATTCCCAGGATTAATTCCACACACCAGGGCAGGGTGATGCTGGCTGGGAGCCCATCAGAAGGAGCTGTTGATAAGGGTCAATGTTTCTGGAGCAGTAACTCTCAGAAGGCACCACGAGAAGCTGCAGTTTCAGGCTGAACCAACAAAAAATGTGACAAAAAAGTCAAATATTCTGTGCCATTTCTGGTTGGTGCTATTGAAGACTGTTCATCCCTCAACACCAAATCAGCTTTTTCTCCAGGGATATTTGATATGTCCCTTGACCCTGGATAGATTTCCCTCCCAGGAGCATCCCTGATTTATCTGCAGCCAATGTTTTATGCAATCACATCTCCCATATCTCAGTTGGGGAGCAGGCTCCCTCACCTTCTGCATTCATGGCTTGGAATCCTTTCTGTTTTACTGACCAAAACATTCCATTCTATTCCTGCAGACACTTCCCCAAAGTCCTCTCCCTCTGATCTGATTTTCTGTTACTTCTCCTCCAGATGAGCCACTTGTTGCTCTTAAATATTTATTCTACTCCAGAGTGAAAATATTTTGGGCTGAACAGTTCAGGTGCCCAAAATTCAGACAATTTCACTGACAAAAAAATCCAACCTCATCCTTCAGGTGCTGATTAAAATCAACTGATTTCAGAATATCTTTGGAAAATATTTGCACTTTGTTCACCTTGCCCATATCAGCTCTTACATTAATGATTAGTGCTGTTAAAATGGAATATAATAATAATTATTGTTATTATAGCTGTGATAACATTTTATTCAAATTACAGTTTTCATATACTCATTATCCCCATTGCCTCTCAGCACTTAAAGTGTGTATTTTTTTCCTCCTCTTGACCTTCTAGTAATTTTCCCAGTTTTGTCTGGGATACCCTCTGGACACCGTGGAGTCTTTGCAGCAGCTCTTATTTGAAGGGAGATGTCAGTTCTTGATCAGCTGTGTGTGCACAGGGGAGAAATGTGCAATTCTTCCCTGTCCCTTTGCCATCCACATAAATTTTACCACTAAAGACAATAAATATCCAAAGTTTAAACATTGCAACAGTTGTACTTTCACACCCACACAGCAAGAACAACCCGCAGCTCCACACGTACCCCTGACCAGGAAAGTGTACATTTTGAAAACGGCTTTTTTTTTTTTTTTTTTTTTTTTTTTTTTTTTTTTTTTTTTTTACCTCTGTCTCTTCCCCCCCCACCCCCCCCCCCTCCCCCCAAACCCTTCACGGGGATTGCCTCTTTGTAAAGTGTATAGTCTGAGCTTGGTTTTGGGTGGCTACTCCCTCTATCCCAGGGATTCTCGTGACCATATGGAGCATCCGTGCTTGACTGCACTTCACACAAACCCTGCCCAGCGGGATGTGGGCTGGGATCTGGGGTGTTTGTTGCTGCTGGTTGGTTTTGTACAAGGATTGCTCTGCACAGGAGCTTTTTAGGGTATTCTGTGGGTTTTATAATCTTACCCCACACCAAGTCATATTGCTCTCTAAGTTGAGACTAGATGACTCCACAGAGAATATTTAATTCTCAGGTTACATGTTCTGGAAGAACAAAAAAAAATTTAAAAAGGTTTTTTTTTTTTTCAGACATTTCTCTGTAGGATGCACAGTTCTCTCCTGACTTGCAGCACCTCAGAGATTTACTTGTTCAACAGCAGTTATTTTAATAAAATTAAGGCTCAAAATTAACAGGTCTGATTTTCCTCTTCATGCTAGTGTTACCAAACTCTGAGCTGAGATTGCTGTCAGAGAAACCTGAATGGGAACCGTGATGATATTTTGGGGGGTTTTAAATAAAATAAAAATAAGGCTGTGAGGTTTGAAATAAAATAAAGAAGGCTTCTCTTGCCTCCTCTGTTATTGGTATTGAAGGGGTTTGGTGCAGGTGATCAGATAGATAATAAGAAGTTTCTTTTACAAATCATCTTTGAGATATCCAGCACACTGATGGAAAATGAACCACAGGGACAATGCTGCCCCAGCCCTGGGAAACAAAGGGGCTGGCTCCCAGCAAGTCTGCTTTTAATTACTCTGAACCCACTGATTAAGGCTAGGAGCTCTCCCCTTAATCCTGACTTGCTCCTGCTGACCCTGGTGGGGTTTGAGACTCCATCCCTGTTCTCCCAGGAATCCCAGGCAGCTCCTTCCCGGGGCCACCTCCGTGTCCCTGGGAGCATCCTCGAGGCAGCCCCGCCTTAATTGAGTTGCTGACATTCCCTGCTCTGTCCCTGTCTGCTGCCTTGCCAAAGAACAAAGGAACAGCCCCTTCCCATTAAGGCCGGTAATAACTTAATTAAAACCAAGTTGGCTGGGCCGCGGGATCCAGTTTGTCATCAAGAGGCCTTCCATGCCTTCCCCCTCCAGTTTTTGATAATCTGTGCCAGATATTTAATCACTGGATACCCCGGTATAAAGCTCCCAACCTCCATAACCAGCAGAAAGCTTGTCAAAATAAATTTTAACTTCTGACCGTGGTGGAAGCCCAACTAGGAGGTATTAACAGAATCAGAGCTGTCAATCAGGGCTTGGGCTCACCGTTTATATTATTAATTCCAACTCTGGTGGCATGGGCTTGGGATAACAACCATTCTAAGCTGCGTTGGTCCAAAAAACACAAACCAAGAGTGGAATATATTTCGTGCCGAGGTGACGTTACTGAGTGTCCAGAGGAACTTTTTTTTGTCTTTGAAAGGTGATGTTTTATTAGATTATTCTCATTGCCAAAAGACACAGCTACTGTCTGGCTTCATTTGCTGGGGTTTTGTTTGTTTTTTTTCTTAATGTAAAGATTTATTCTTCACACAGAAGCAACTTAATAAGAAAAAAAACTAAGAAATTGTTGATTGTTTGTTAGTTTGTTTGTGGGAATTTAATTAATGCAACATGTTAGAATGGAGACTGAAGGTTCTGTGGTGGGTTATGAAGTGAAAGTGGCCTCACAAATTGAAATCCAGCTTGGAGCCCATGAGTTGGAGGTATTGTTACAATGCAAACCAGCAGGAAGGATTCCAGGCAGAAAGGGGAGAAGTGTGTTAATTGAGAACAATAACACGCCCAGGACCTCCAGGAGCTGGTGACCTTAATAAAAGGAGACAATGCCATGTTGTTGCATAACCCGAATTTCAAATTCAATTTCAGTTTGAGTGGAGCACGAGTGATGCAGAGCTCTGGTGCTTTTTCTCTGCTCATTTGCTTTTGCTCTCTCCATTTCTGAGGCCATCTGAATGAAAAAGGTGCCATGGGCTCTGTTGAACTCGGCTTGAGCTGGGTTTCTCTCTCCCATATTAGACCCTTGATGGCAGGATCAGTTTCAAGGACATTAAACACACAAAAGGTGAGATTTGAGAGGATATTTGCAATCAAAATAACATTGGTGGCACAGGTTCCATTCTACCTTGTCATGCTTTGTGCTCTTGCCCAGTGTGGTTCTGTTGTGATGTAAATTGAGGTGATTAGAAAGGACTGTTGGCATCAAGTTGGTCCTGACGGGTGCAGAACTTTGGAATTTATTTCATCCCCTGGTTTTCTTCATCACTGTGAACAAAACCAGGCTGAAGTTGCCTGGAGAGGACCCAGAATACCCATTTTCCAGAGTGTCCCCCCAGTCACCTTAAGGGTGACGCCCTGAAGTTGTGGCAGATACACAGACCTCATCCAGTCAGGCAGAGCTGTGGGTAAAATCCACTTCTTCCCTCCTTGTCGGACGTTTTGCCTCTTTGTCCTCAAGAAAAGAAGGAATGAGGAGCGAGAAGCTCCATGAGAAAATTCCTGAGTCCTTTAACACACCAGCTCCAGGACATGGGACAGATCTGAGAGTCCCCAGCTCAGGGACATTTCATGGCAACAATTTCTTGCATGCCCAGAGCTTTCTGGCAGGATTTGTTACATTATTTTCTGTGTTCATCTGCGGGAATCCCTTCCCCACTGATTTCCCACTATTTTTTGTTCATCCAGTCTTCCCCATAGGAAGCATTTGGGTTCTTTTTTTGCTGGATAAAAATGCTTCCATTTGAGGAAGGTAGGAGGGGGAAATACACTTCTCAGGGTCCTGAAAATACTAATTAAAAGTTACAGATAAAAGACTAATTATTGTCCAGGATATTATGGATCTGGTTGGTGTCCAGCCAGCACCCTCAACCTCCTGGGAAAATGGAAATTCATCCCGACAATGAATCTGCCATCATTTTTAATAAATTTGGTCTGAATAATACCAAAATATAAATACAGTCATCCTTATCTCCTCTTATTTAAGCAAATAAATGTGGAGTAGAAAGCAAATAGAATCTTTAGGATATTGTATTCTAGATCCCTAAATGTTCTGGAATATTTTAGGGATGAGTGGAAAATGGAGGATCTTTCCCTCTCTTTAGTCTGGGCAACACAAATTCATAATTTCTGAACTCGTACAACCTTTCCTGAGCTATGCTTGCATTTCAAAGCCATTGTTAGGCACAAACTGCAATATCTATTCTCGTTTTCCCCCCCTCTCCCTGCCCAGCTCCACAGAACCCAGGGATGTGATGTGTTCCTGCAGTGCTGGGATATGCTTGTGCATATCAAAAGCAGCAACTCTCTCAAACCATTCATTGAAAGTTCCACTTGGCTTTGAGTCTTCCTGAAAAAAAATATGTTTATTTTGTCTTCTCGACTTACTTTTCCTCGTGTCTGAGTATTGTGCCTCCAGGAAGAAAAGCTTAAATTGCTGAAGTAGGACTTTTTTTCAAAGCCTGCCAAGAATAAAGTGGCTTAATAAGGAGGCACACAGATTTCACTTTCTTACAGGGAAAAAAAAAAAGAAATTAAAAAAAGGAAAAAAATAGGAGTAAGTCATTTGGAGAAAAGCTGGAAACTTTAGGAATGGTGGATATTTTCTAAAAGTGGAAAGATAGGAACATTTTGGGGAGGAATATGGGGCTAACTCGCCATGAAACTTGGAAAGGATGAGGACCCTGCCAACCAAATTGGATGCATGAGCACGGCGGGTTTGTGCTGGTGGGAATTCTGCCCTGGCAAGGCCACACCTGTGGGTTCAGGGAGGTGTGACTGGGCTGCCACGGAGGATCTGTCCCTGTGGGAGGTATTGGGGACACAGCAGGGACAGTTCATGACTGTCACCATGTCTCTGTAGAGGGACAAACACCTGGAGAGGCCGGGAACACCAGAGCCAAAGCTGCTGTCCCATTCTGCACCCCACATTTCTTTTGGGTTTGGATGTCCCCAGTGCCAGCCCTGCCAGCCCCATGCAGAGCCTAAAGTGTCTCTGTCACCGTCCCTGTCCCTGTCCCAGATTCAGCTGAAGCCACTCCCTGGCCACCAACCCAGGGAACACTTCCATCTCTGAGGCGCCTGAGAGAGGCTCCAGCCACCAATTGTTTTGTTTGTTTTGTCTGAGCAACATTTGTAAGAAAAACAGCCCGGGAGGAGCCGTGACTCATCCTGGGAGCTGCAGAACATCCCTGATCCCTGCTCCTTCCACCAGCAAGGGATGCTGTGAGGGAAATGCAGCAGAGCCCATTCCTGTTGCTCCTTATCAGGGAAAAGTCAATCCATGCTGAAAAATCCAAGATTTAAGGCTGCCTGGAAGTAGGTGATGCCCAGGAGACACCCCAGCACTGCCATGTTTTTGGGATCCCTGACAAAGCCCAACTCACAGTGAAGGGCAACTCAGATTGTTTCGTTCCATTTTCACAATTGGAACAAAAGAGCAGCTGAGAAAATGAAGAGTGTAGAAAACAAGGTTCTGTATCAGAAATGACCAACTGGAAGGTTTAGGGCTTGTCTGGCTCAGGCCCAGGCAGAAGCTGCTGTGTCCTCAGCCGGGCCATGGGTGCTGTGGTGACTCCTGGGCCTGATGCCACCTCTGAGTCACTCAGCATCACTGCTCCACACCTGATCCTTCAGTTATTTTTGGAGGTTTCCAGCCTGGGTACAAATAAACAAATGCAGCCCAGCCTAGGCCATAGGCTGAGGTGGGGCAGCTGCAGGGTTCTGAGAGACAGTGCTGGGAAGGGACGAGGAAATGAAAACACCCGGCAGATGGTTCAGATTAATCGGAGGAGTAAATCCTGCCATAAGTCCACGTTATTTCTGATGAGTTAATTAAGGGTGTTTAACACTCAGAATAGTTTGGTTTTCCTGGCCAGGGATGGAATGAATGCATTTGCTGCCTGACAATGTGACTGCAGTGCTCATCCAACAGGCTGGGATTCATCAGAGCAGGAATCTGGGCACCATCAGGTATGCAGCTCCTGAATATTGTCAGAACATCCACAAACCAGACAGGAGTGCTGTGGAAAGCAAACCATCAACTGTATCACTGCTTGATCTCTGAAATCCAACTGAATACCCACATCTTTTGCAGGAATTGCCCAGGATTTTTTAAATAACCCAGTTTCCATGTAGAGGGATGCTGTGTCAGGGTGGAAGGGGTGGTTCTTCTCCTCAGGACTGCATTGCCAAATCCCTCAAATTCCACCCCTTAAAACAAGAACCAGATTCCACGTGGTGGCTCAGTACTGCTGGTGCCTTCAGCTGGTCCCACAGAACTGAGAATTCCCAGCTCTTCTTTTACTCCTTTCAAGTGCTTTAATCTTTCTCCACACGGATCCCGTGCCCATCAAGTCAAAAATATTTTCTACTTTTGGGTGAGCTCTAGAGGACACATGAGACAGAATGTCTCCAGTGGATGGGACCACTAGCCCAAGCAAATACTGGAATGTTGAGAATGACCCTCATAAACCCCAATTTATTTGGATTCTGCCATCACAGTTTTATATTCAGGGTCTGCTGAAATTCACTGTATTGTGTAAAGATTTCCGAATCTTTGGGCAGAAGGAGGCATTCAGGGCTGCCATGTCCTGATTAAACTTTATTTTAAATTCATCCACTGCACAGATTTTTCAAACCTCTCATTCCACACCGGCAAAGTCACCTGTTTTCCATGGGACACTCACTGGAAAATGTGGACAGTCGTATTTCTCTGTGGTTCAGCCACTCCTATATTTGAAACACTGCTCTGAAAAAAAAAAAACAACCAACACCCCCCCCCCCAAAAAAACCAAAACAAAAACCAAAAAAAAAAACCACACACACACACAAAAAAAAAAACCACACCAAAAAAGAAACAACCAAAAAACCCCCCAAAAAACCAACCAACCAACCAACCAAAAAAAAAAAACCCACCAAAAAAAACCAAAACCAAAAAAACCCCCTCAAGGCTTCTTAGACCTGGAAAGTTCAGTCTGTCATCATCTCACTCCTTTTTGAAGAGCTCTCATTTTCTCAGAGTCTCTTATTTCATATAAAATCAATTTTTTCCTGTTTTTATCACACGATGATTTCACTTTTCTGCCGGCCCTTGATTAAAAAATTGCCTGAGCTGATTCATACACAGAGTTAAAACTCAGCCTACGATGGGGCAGAGCATCTGGTTGATATTTCAGCAATGTCTTGTGGTTAATAAGTTCTGCTTGAGCCACAGAATTCCTGCCCTGGCAGCTTTCAGGACTTTTCATGTGGAAATTTCCTCATTGCTTTGCAGAGTCAGTGCCTGTGGGGTTTTTATTCGAGTACAGACTTTAGGTCTTGAGGACTCCACAGGACAAGTGTTGAAAAAGTAAAATAAAATAGAATCAAATTAAATTAGATTAAGTTAAATTGAATTAATGATTGTGCAGATACTTCTCTGTAAAATTAGCTTCCACTGTGACCCACAAAACACTGCCCTTGGTTAACACCTCTTCTTGTATCATGAAAAATAAATATCTGGAGATAAATTTGTCTGTTCAAGACATGATTTCAGACAGTTTTCTGCTTGTGACCATGTCACTAAATAATGAATACAATGCACTCCATGGTCATGGGCCGGAAAATGACTTCAGTTCATTAAAAAAAATAATAAAGAAAAAAAGAAAAAGATGTACCAAAAAAAAAAAAAAAAAAAAAAAAAGATTCCTGGAATGCCAAGAGCCAGCAGAAATCCAAGGAAAAACCCCAACCTACGTCAGGCCTAATATTTATCAAGAACCTGACACCAATGTGGTCATTTCTTTGCTTGTTTACTGTTGAAATGAAGTTTGTTCCAATTTGTAATCTCCAAACTTTCCTTTGGGCTCCTGGGCTGGAAAGGGCACCTTGGGTTTGGATGGGGTGAGATGGAGGAGATGAAAGGAAAGGGAGTAGGCAAGGAATTAAACCTGCCTTGCTAAAAATGTTCCTACAGAACCCAAATGTCTGTGCTGCTTGTGTCTCCATTTCCCAGAGGTGTGAAATTCCAGGGGCTTACAACAAGAAATTGAGGAGATTTTGGGGCTTCTTTGTCCCACTCAGAAAAGCTTTTCAGGGAACCAGGGATTACAAAATCGGGCAGAAAGAGGAAATAATGGGCATTATCCAGGGGATGGGAAATGATTCCTGAACTTTTGGAAAGCAGCTGATGGCATTTCAGAGCCAAAATACAATCACTGTAAATTTACATGTTCATATTTAAATTTAAATTTATATTTATATTTACGATATGCTATGACCTTTAAAGAGATCTTTAAAAAAGAGTTTTAAAGGATCGTTCAGAGATGCTCTTGGTTAGGAACACAGAACACTTATGGCTAAAATTAACACTTTATTTTTAGCAAAACCCTTTCACACTTTGTCCAATTTGTCTGCAAGATGTCTTAAAGCATCTGCAGGAACGGAGCACATTAATACAACAGGAAAAGGAGAGGGGTTTTTGTAATTTATAAATCAATAGATATTTATTAGATTTATAATTATTATAAATAAACAATGGGGAATAATTCTTAATTTTAAAAATAATCTCACAGCCTGATCTTCCATTGGTAAACAAGGTTATTTCTGTTGAAATAAGTGGAATATAAAGTACAATCTGTCTGTTCGCCTGAGACACAGATGAAACGTGGAGAGGGACAGTAAAAGGATCCATTAAAGGATCCATTTTTTAAAAAAAAGTTTTTTGCTGGAGCTGTCCCTGGAAAATGATTGATCTGCTCCCTCACATCAAAAATAATTTCAAAATAATTCCATTTTACCTGAATGTAAACAGGTAAATAATTCCATTTTACCTGTACTGAGACATGTCCCTGAAGGAGCTAAGGAGAAAGGATAAGACAAAAACCACTAAACATCCCCAAACGCCTCTAATGAGACTCAATTCTGTCTGTTTTAAGCTTTGAATAATTTTATTTTTGTTTCTAGTGGCTCCCAGCTTGAATGAGTGCTGAACCAAGGCTGAAATGATGAATTGTTTGCAGTCTACCATTACCAGGGCAAATTTATGGCTGCCCACTTTACTTGGCAGAGGGAGAGGACTTTAGAAGGATTAAAAAAGTTGGGAGGAGGCCGTGGATGGAGGAAAGGCTCCACTGGGAACAAGGAGCAGAGACATCAAGGTCCTCATTGTCCAAGACTGAGGCAGAAACCCTCCGAGCGCTGCTTATCTCATTTTCATGAGCACAGAGTTCTTCCCTTTCATGCCTTGTGGGTTTTTTTTCCCTGAATAAATTTGCTGTCCTATCTCCAAAAAAAGATTGTATCCCAAACACAAAACAAAATGTCACCCTGTCAGTGAAGAAAAGCCAGCTCTTTTTTTTGGTTTTTTTTTTGGTTTGTTGTTGTTGTTGTTGTTGTTTTTTGTTTGTTTGATTGGTTGGGGTTTTTTTGTTTTGGTTTTTTTGGGTTTTTTGGGGGGTTTTTTTGGCTGTAGGAGCGTAAGTGGGGCACAAATGGCCTCTTTCCAAGCTGCAAACCTCCCAGCACGAGGCGCAGCAGCTCCCATCTCCCTCAGGATTTATGACACATTTGGTGCTTTAGGAAGAAAGAATGGGAAAATAAAGCTCAGTGGCAAGTGAAGTGTGGGCTCCTCATCCCCAAAGTGCATGGAAAAAAAAAGGAGGAAATGCCAGGGAGGAGGCAGAAGTGTGGGACATATGGAAATAAATCCCATTTTTCACTGCTCTCCACTTAACCAGGAGCACTGATAACCACTCTATCACTTTAATGAGGGATATTTAATTTATTGATCACCCTGCCTTGTCCAGGAACCTGAAATGGAGATAATGAGGAAAACCCTGTAATTAACAGGAAAAAAAAAATACTATAATCAAGCCTTTGTGGCCATTTATTTGGGCAGGAACGAGGACTCCACTCCATCATTACTCCCCACACCTTGTTCACTTTTTGGGAACATTGGCAGGAGTGAGAGGAACATGTTGTGAAACTAAGCAAATACTTACCCAGGAATACTCCCGGCCCGCATGTATTTACAGAAATCTTCATTTGAGAAGGGTTTAATGGCTGCTTTGACAGGCTGTGTGCTGAAACGAGCTGCAAGAATACCCTGCAACTTGGGAGCTGCCTGCCTGGGGTAAATCTGGAGCTCATTCTTTTGGTTCAAGTGAAGCTGGGAGATGCAGAGAGCCACGCCAGGGAGGGGTGAAGGTGCAAGGTATTTGTGCTTCCAGGGAAATTTGTGCTGCCAAGAACCTCTCCATCCTCAGGCTGGATACCTACCCTGTGTGCACACGCGCAGCACGCGGGGTGAATGTGTGTGAAATGTTTCAATTACCTCTAAAATAATGTTTAACATGTTCCAGACATACTGCATTAAGCAAATACCCCGGCAAGTATTTGAAGCATATTCTGTTTTTCATTTTAATAGATTGTAAATGTATTAAACACATGTTAAGAATATATTTCATATACTGCATTTGTAAAATATTATCAAATTTATATAGGAGGAAACCACAGAGCCACCACAGGATCGGCTCCAGAGTGGGCCCATTTGCAAGTTAACCTTTTAGCACCACTACATCAGCACAGAACGGAGCATTTGATTTGATTTCTCTCAATTTTTGTTTCATTTTAAGCCCTTAATCCCTTTAGCTCTAAACTTGGGGCTCTGTAGAACATTTATACTCCAACCATCTTCCCTGGAGCTCCCTGTTTTTAGTGCTGAGAGAGGTGCTCAGTATCAGAGCTGAAAAACTGCCCTGTAGCCATAGGATTAAATATCTGCTCCTCATTTAATCCCTCCTCAAATCATTCTGTGGCATTAAATGTCCCTATTAAAAGGCAATGTCTGCAGATATTTCAAAGCTGGAAGCTGAGATTCCCCCTCGGTTTCTTCCCCTCTGTCCTGCAAATGGAGCAAACTGCAGTTGGGTTTTGGGTTTTGGCCAAGCCAGGGAGGATGGTTTGGATTTGAAGATGTTTTCTGAGCCCAGACACCCTCAGGTTTCTTTGAAAGCAGAACCCAGAGCTAGGTCTGTTCCTGAGGAAATGAATCCCATCTCCTGGCTGAGCTCAGCCAAAATCCTGGAAATCGGCACTCCACATGAAGCAGAGGATGGACTGTGTCAGAGCTCGGCCTAAAAGGGCAGGATTTAATCCAAGGACCCACAATGGTCCTTCAAGGGTGTAGGAATCCAACACATTTCCACTTTTATACTTTATATTCGGTCACTTTTGATTCTCCTCCTTTACTGTGGATTAAAACAGCAAAGCCAGCCTAGTCCCAGAGTGAGAACTGAGATTTCAGAGCTGTACTGGACAGAAATCCCAAAGCTTTGGGTGTCTGGGGCCCAGAGCAGACCTTGTCACTGGAATCTCTGGTTTTACCTCTCTGCTGCTCAGTTTGGGAGCACAGACAGCCCCTGGGGCAGGAAATGGCCTCTTCCCAAACTGCAGTGAGGTTGGTTTTAGCTCAGACAAACTCTAGGAAGAGTCACTGCTGGGTGATAAAGAGGAAAGTGATTCCTCACAGAGGAATTTTTCATCAGTGTTCAGATAAACCAGCCCAGGAACTCCAGCTTTCCAAACATCCTGGAATATTTGCCTTGGAATGACATTTATATTTGATGTGTGGAACCTTTTACTCGACTTTTTTTAGAGCCTCCATTAGTTTATAATAAAATTTAATTGTCCAGATTTATTTCCAGCTAAAAAGAAATTCTTAGTAGCAAATGCTTTTCTTAATGAAGTATTAAAATGCAAACATAACAGATGAATCAGGGAGAAATTTTTTTTGCCCCAGCATCCATTGCAGAGGGGGCTGCACAGGTGGAAAAGAAGATTCCTCAGGCCAAGATGAGGCCCTGGATTCTTGCAGGCTGCCACTGTAAGCACAGCCTGTATTGATACTCCAGAGCTTATTGCCGGTGACCTGTGGGGATTGGGTTTCCTGAAGCTCAGGAGATCCATTTCAGCTCCGAGGGGGAAAGATCAGACACATTCTGAAGCTCCCCAGAAGAGTTATGACAGATGTGTCACACTAACTTAACTGCATCCTGAAAAAATATTAACTTTGAAGTGTGTTGGTTTTTATAGGCTTATTTCACACCATTATCCTCTTAACTCCCCGATAATGTTCCAGTCCTGGCCAACGAGCACCAGGAGATATTTGCTGTACCTTGACTTCCCAATTATTTTGTGTGGATGGGCAAGACGAAATAACAGCCAGACATCCTGAAAAAAAAAAACCCCACCAAAAGACCCCACTCAAATACTCACCAGTGCTGTGAAAGAATTTCCTTTCCCTCACTTTTAATAATGCAGGATTTACCTTATCACATGGGATGGATTTCTGCTGGAGGAGTCCTCAGATGGGGGAAATGTAAAGCTGGGAAGGAGTGAATTCCCCACTTTGTCACGTGGAATGTGGGATTGGGTCATTGTAAAACATTGGCAGGAGGAAAATCTCAGCGAGCAACGGAGCCAAATGTCAGCCTGGAGCTGCCACCCTGCATTGCCCTGATTTGGGTTGGTCCTTCCCAGCAGCTACTGTGTGACCCGCTGCAGAAACAGCTTCTGGAAGTGATTTTTCCCATCTGAGAGCACTTTCCTCATTTCTTTCCCAGTAAATGTGCAGAGCAGCTTGGAAGAGGAGAGATTCCAGGCTGCCTCCCCAACAGGAGAACCAGCTGCTGCTGCAGCTGCCACGAAATCCCAGCAGCATCTCTGGAGGACAGAGAGGGTTTTAAAGTCCTGCCATGTGTTTCTTGCTCGAAAACATTAAATACGCAAAGATTTTGGAGACACACAGGTACAAGGGAGTGAAATCCTAAGGAGGGGAGGACAGACCCTTGACTAGAGCCAGATAAGCCATAACAGAAGACAATTTCTATTTACCTCATCACACACAACCCTATTTTTGAAAGAAAAACACATTGACGTTCATCTTGCTGAGTTTTTTTTTGCACTGGATGCCCTTTAATTCCATAGATGATTGTCAAAAATGCTGTTTCTAATCTGACCTTCAATGACTAAAAGCAAAAGCTGAGGGGATTTGTTTTCTCTGCTCTTAATGGAAACAGATTTGATGGCAAAAGGAACATTGTCTGAGGGGTTTTTTCCCCCTTTTTTAGATAACTGCCATTGCCATGAGTTTCACAACAACACATAATTTTAGGAGACCTTCACACATGGTTTTGATGGAGTTACACCAGAACTGAGTTTCCCTGAGAGTCTTTCTGTCCAGTTTTGAAAGAGGTGATAAAACACAAGGTTTGAGCACCAACCATGCACAGATGGGGATGAATTTGTATTTCCCAGCTCTGGTGGGAGACACACTGGGTCCTGCTGCGGGGGATTTGCTGAAGCACCACTTTGTCTTCTCGTGACATGACGAGATAAACCTGAACTGGGTTTATCTGAATCTGCATCTGTCTCCTGCAAATCCCACTCAGCTCCACCGATCCAGAGCGAATTCTCGGCAAGAGGCCACTGGGAAGGTGTCCAGTTCTCTGCACCCCATGCCCAGCTCTGGCTGCAGGATCATTTATTTCCTGAAGTTCCTTTGGCCAAGGAAAACATCTTGGCTCCTTGTGGCAGGGCAGCTCTGCAGTGAGGGGCCTCTGTTGCAAACTGTGCACCCCAGGGGCTGCCCCATGTGTGGGACCTGCAGGAAGCTCCACACCAGGGCACTGTGCGGCAAAAAAAATCTCCTTTGGTTCCAATTTACTGGTCCTTGTGCCTCCAGAAATCGATGTATGACCAGTGGGATGAGTTACCTTCCTCTCCACTCCGTAAAAACCCGTGGTTAATTGATTTTGGTCTTTTTTTTTTTTTTCCCCTTAAAATTAAAAACTCTAAGCAAGGTAAAATTTGTCTCAAAAAAGCTGAAGAAAGGAGCCTTCAAAACGAAACCCCAAGGTGTTGGTTTATGTCTGGGAATGGATCTGGGCTGGGGGCAGGGGGAAATGGGGAACTTAATTTCCTTGTGTTTTGCCTGGAACATATTTTTAAAGGGATGTTGGAATAAGTTTCCATTGAAAACAACCCCCCAACAAACTCCGCTTCTTGCTCCTAGACCCCCAAAAATCTTTTACCTGGGAGGAGTTGAATGTAATGTTTTACTTTAGCTCACAGAATCAGAGAATTGTGGAATCTCCTGAGATGGAAGGGACCTGTCAGGATCATGATGTCCAACCCCTGGTCCTCCACAGACACCCCAAAACCCTGGCCTGGGCATCCCTGGGAGCATTGTCCAAGCTCTCCTGGAGCTCTGGCAGCCTCAGGGCTGTGCCCATTCCCTGGGGAGCCTGGGCAGTGCCCAGCATCCTCTGGAGGAGGAACCTTTCCCTAAAATCCAAGAAATCTTTCCCTGAGTGGAAAACTGTCCCCACAGCCTCATGTGGGGCAACACCAGAATGACCCAAAGGTGTGAAGGTGTTGTCCAGTTCAGTGGGAAGAGGATCTGCCCTTCCAACTCCTCCTTTCATCTCCCTCCCTTTGCTCCTGCATTCCTAGTGGATCTGGAGCTAAGAGCTGTCCTAAATTTCCCTGGGATATTGATGTGGGATGGCTGTGTGTCCTGCAGGCTGGCTGGGGAGGATTTGAGCTCTGCTCAAGCCCTGTCTTGTGACAGGAATTGTCTTTCTTTTCTGGTTCACAGGCACCACTGAAGGATGAGATCCGAAATTGAGGGATTTCTTTCTGAATTGTAACTTCCTCCCCATCTCCGACATGATTTAAAAGTGAAATAATTCAGAGGAGCCAGAAGTTCCATCCCTCACCTGCCTCTGAGACCGTCACACAAGGCCAGGCTGATTTTTACATCTTTTACAAGCCCTACCACCCCGGAGTTTCAAGATTTTCTTTACAGAATCCACCAGAAATCTTTTGCAAGGTCTCCCAGCTATTATTTTTATCATCCCCAGGTGCCGTTATCAGCAGGGCCTGATCCAGCAGCTATTTTTCTGTCTGAGCACAGTAAACCAGAGCTCCAGCTGCTGCCAGTCAGGATGGATTGGGCTCAGATCCCAACATCTGGCAAGTTCCCACTCCTCACATGAATGTCCAGCACAGACCTGCTCCCTTGAAGCAAGTTCCTCATGGCTATGTTTGCAGGACCTCATTCCTAATGACCTAAGACACCATATTATTAAAAAATAGTGCAAATTATGCTTTCACTTCCACCGCTGCCGATGTGATATAACATCTCTGACAACCCTTTGTGTTTACTTTGGCTTCTCCCAAGCCCAGTGGAATAACTGGAGTTTCTCCAGATTTACAGTGGCATAACAGAAATTGGGGCTCTGGGTGTGGAGAGCCCCAGGTTGTCTGAAGCCATAATAATTCCCAAAAAAACTGCTGTGCTTCCCCTGTGGGGGCTGCTGGAGGGAAGTTTTATATAGAGGGGTTCGAGGTGGATGTCCTGATTGGGAATGAAAATGTTGTAGAGCAATGAAATAGTCTGGTGCAGGCATTAAACTCAGGAGATCTTTCAGCCTTTGGCTGCATTCCAGGTGTTAAATTCCTCTGTCCCTATGGATGGAGAAGCCAGAGGGTCTTTCTTGACACAGTGAATTTGATTTTTTTTTTCTGTGAATGGAGAGGGCTCAGCTCTGCATTTCGCTGTCCTCCAGCAGTTTAGAGCCACATTCTCTTTGCCACCCCTCTGATCCATCCTATTCCTTTTCTTCCAAGCTTGGAGGCAGGAGGGTGTCCCATCAGGAGTGCTGAAGCTCTGTGGGCTCCAGGTCATGCAACAGGGCGGGGATATGGATCTGTCCAGCAGGGAAAATCACTCCCTGAGAGGGTCCAGCCCTGTGTCCTGTGGGGAACCAGGGTGTCCAGCCTGGGAGCCTCAGAAACCACAGCCCAGGGAGCCACCAAAGAGCTCTTTTAGGAAAAAATGGGAGGGACTGGGCTTTGAAATGCTGCTCAGCACTTTCCTACCTGAGGGAATGCGTGGAAGACTTGGCTGGGCTCCCACATGGACTCGGCCCTGTTATCAAGATTTGGTTTCAGTCTACTTGCAAGAAAACAAGGTTTAAATTCTGTGCTCTTTTCTGTGGATTCTGCTCAGCTCCAGCCCCAAACAGCTCCACAGGAAGGCTGAGGAGGAGAGATTTGTGCATTATCCTCCTCAGCTCCTCAACATCTGGGGCTGTATCCAATTAAACCTTCCAGAACCCCTTCTGCTCATGGCAGGATAAGTAGAAGGGAAATAAACCTAACTTTGCTGCGGGGATTGCAGCTCCCAAGCAGAATCTGGGAGTGAAATCCCGAACCGCACCTTTGGGATTGAAATCTTCTGGAATAATGGTGGAAAGAGAGATTCCTCCTGCTCCAACGGTGCTTTGTCTGGGATTTCCTTGATGCTCAGGGAAAGAAACTGGCTGGAATTGGGGCTCGGAAGAAAGGCAGGGTTTGTGTGGAGGTGTGGGGAGGTGGAAGAGGGTAGAAAGGGGAGCCTACCTACATTTTTAACAGTTTTTTTATGAGTGTGATACAGGTATTTTCCTATCATAAACCAGTAATGTTCCCAACCAGCAAGTGCTGTTCTTGGCATCCCCTTTGATTCCAATTTGCTTTTCTTGCAACTGTGGGCAAGAGTCGCGAAAAGGGCCCTGCCTTACAGGTAGGGAAGGGAAGGCACTATTTTTTGTACAAATAAATGTCACTCCTAAATTATCTGCTTTTGGGGCCCACCACCTGTGTTTCACCCATCTTTCCCAGCTCTGAATTGGCAGCTGCCATGAAATTCAGCAAGGGGATGAAATGGGGACTTGTTCCTCTGAATCTGCACTCACCTCCTGCCAAGGTTGGAGACAAATGAGTGCTAGAAAAAAAATCTAGACCGATTGAGAAGTTTCCTTCAAAAGGAAGAAACAGAAAAGAAGAGCTTTAATTTTTAAGAAATTAGCATGAATTTCTTAGTGAGTGGTTGAGGAGTTCCCATTTTCCCATCTTTTTTCAGACCACAAGCTCTCACCTTATTTCAGAAATTTTCTTAGAGCAAATGGATCATAATCCATGGAATAAGAAAATGCTTAGGAGATAGAAATCAGGGAATAAAACTCTCCTGTATTCTGCTCCTGTTTGCCTCCTGAAATCAGAAATCAGAAATCTGAGCTGACCTCAGAAATCTCATGTCATGTTGCTGTGCCTGTGGATTTCTGTAAAAATCAGGATCATCCCGATCCCTTCCAAAACCCTGCAGGAAAACTTCTGAAAAGGAAATCCAGCTGTGTCTGTACAGAGCAATACAGCCTGGAGAGACTCCTGGGTAAGCTCTGTGCTCCTTCTGTATGTCTTGAATTCAGCTATTTGAGTATTTTAAATTAATTCTTTCTATTATTCCTTTATTCCCTCTTGTCAGCCAGACTATTCCTGATGAGGTTTCTAATATTCCTACTGAGTCCAGGATGTGGAGTTCTATTGCCAGATTAAATTTGCAAATTCATCCTTGATTAAAAATTAATTCTGAATTGATTCTTTCTGTTAGAAATAGAGTTAGACCAGGTTTTATTCAATTTTTGAATGGATGGTAATGCTTAGAACTGAGCGCAGTGCAAGACATCCCTGATCAAGATGATGTGGATTGTTTTCATACAATAGAAATGACAGTCATAAGCAAAACTACTCAGATAAGAAATTACTCACAGGTCACTCTCAGACTCAGCTCAAGAAGCTAAGAAGGAACATCCTTTAATTAAGGGAGATTCAGGGGGGAAGAAAGGATTATTGAGGGAAATTTGAGCTTTGAGGATGTTCAGGTAACTGCTGAGGAACAAACTTCCGCTGCTGTCAATAATTTTGGGGAATTACATTAGCTGGGCAAAAAATACTCCCCTTTACCTTTTTGCAAGCCCCTCCTTGAACCTTTCACTGCTCTGCTCTCCTCTGCCTTTGGACAAAGCATGGAAGGGCTGTTCCTGCTTCAAGTGGTCCTGAAGTTTTGGGAAAACTGTATCAGAGATAGACAACGCTCCACAATTCAGCTTTTCTACCACAGGCTCAACACCACAGCACAAACTGAAGTCATATTGTGAAAGAAGGGCTCAAATCTCACATTTTGGACCACAAGGAAATGGTGTCTGGCTGCAAGTCAAAGGCTGAGGGACATCCCGGCTCCCTCTGCTCAGAAGAAAGTTTGACCTTCCAGGGATTCCTTTTTTTTTTTCTGTAGGAAATCTGCTGGAATCTGTTGGGAAAATTCTGTAGGAAATCTGCACTGGGATCCCTGACCTGCACATCTCCCTGTTAATCCTGGAGATAACTCTGCCCACCCGTGGTTCCTCCAGCCCCACCACCCAAGGGTGAGGTTTTCTCTAGGAAATGTCTCTGTCTGCTGAACCCAAGGCGAATTTTTCCCAATATTCCTGCAAGCCCTCCTTAGACTGATGGTAACAGTAAACTTCCCACCTTGCAATTCCAGGAATAGAGCTGCTGAGGTTTTCCTGTACCAGCTCCAGAGGGCCAAGACAAACCCCAGTGTTGGTGGCTCCTCAAAAATACCTCAGGAAGAATGGGATGTTTCCATCCACCACCGAATATTGACTCTTGCCGTGCTGCTGACCTTAAATCATTTGATAACATCACATTGTCTCTTTGAATCCGTGTACAAATGAGCTGAATTTCCATTAAGGAGCATAAAATGCTCCATTTTGCCTCTGCAAACTGTTTATGGGTTCCTCGCAGCTTTCAGGAGTTTTACAAGAGAACATCCACTGTTCATTTCCTGGCTCAGCTCCAACTGGACATGTTAACTTTGCCTAATTTCCAAGACATTTTGTAGGGAAGGCTCCATAATACAAGGCATGTTTTTCTACCAGGGAACTCACAATGGCATTTTTTAATTTTTTTTTTTATTATTATTATTATTTTATTTTAAAGTCTATTTTTCCCAGACAAATTAAACCTCCTTTTTATGAGTTTCTTCTAAATGGGTAGAACAGTAGCTGGCCTTGTTAGATATTAGTGCTGCTGTTGGGAAGGGTGATTGTGTAACTGCAGGGCCTCAGGATTTTACACTTTCTGGAGTTCATTAACCAAAAGCTTCTGTATTTGAACCTGTGAGGTTTGAGCTGGATGGGGCCCAAGCAGTGAAATCAATCCAGTCTTGCAGCACAGAATTAATTGTCATCATATCCAAATGTGCAAATATACAAGAAGTCTACAGCAGCAGAAGCAGGGGAAAATTGAGGGCTTTCAGCTTTATTTTTTTCTTTTTTTTTGGGTATTATGTTGCTGAAAAGTTTTTTATGCACTTCCTCGCTGCCATAAAATCCAGCATTGAAAATATGTTTCCTATATGAAAAGATCTGTCCCCAGTTGAAGGGTTTATATCCCCTACATCCATCTAATCAAATGCTTTCTGCTGAAGTCATATATTTGACCACATATTGGGCTAGGGAAGGAGCTGGAGGAGATTCCTCTTCTTGACAAAGCTTGTAATGTCACCAGATGATTCAGGAGGAAAGGGACTTTTTTTTTTTTTTTTTTTTTTTTTTTTTGCCAGCACCTTTTCCCAGCTGCAGCACATGGGGAGAAGGAGGCGCCGTGAGGCAACTTCTCCTTAGTGCCCTGCAGAAAAGAGACTCGAAATCTTAATAAGAAACCATTTCAGATGAATTGACTGAGGAATAGAGCTGTGTCCAGCTGCATTCTTGGGCTCCACCTCCCTGGCCCTGTGTCCCAAATGTGATTTTTTGGAAGGATCTTTGTGCGCCAGGAGCCCTCCTGTCCCCAGGCTGTCCTCAGAGCCAGGTCAGTGCTGCTCTGTAGAGCTCCAGTTTATCTCTAACTGGGGTTTTTAACTTTACCTGACAACCTGTGTAGCCTTTGCAATGCCAGTGATGAGTGGAATCTCCTCCCAATGCCAATGGTACCACACCAATTATCAGAGGAGACCCCTCATCCTCTAACTGATGCCCTAATTTAAATGCCTGTGGAAAAGCCAAATTTAGCCAGAATTAACCCCAAATTCAGCTTGAGTTTATTAACAGCAATGCAATCATGAGGTTCTCTCCCATTGTGGCTTTATTGGCAATTTAATTCTTGGAGCAGGAACGAGGGGTCTGCATCTAATCCGAACAGATTCTTTCTAAATAAACAGGACTATATTTAATTCACATGCATTTTGAAAACTCCAGAGATGCTTCCAGAGAAGGGCTGCTTTTTTTTTTCTTTCTCCAAGGTGTTGCCATATGGTTTTAATTTCTCAGAAATCTATAGACCAGCTTGTTCCCTGAGAAAACTGTGCCAAGTACAGCTTGTCAAGATAGCTGAAAATGTAATTTAACATCTACTCTTTTCCTAGAGTGACTCCTGACTTGTACAGCAGCAACATTTCCAACTGGAAAAGTCAAATGACCAGCTAAAAGATGAAATCTAAAATATTTATTATTTACTGGACACGGAAAAGAAAATATTTTTATTTCCTATGTTCCAGGCACTCATGTGATAGCTACAAATTTCAAGGGCCTTTTTCAAAATGGCAAATAGCATGTGCTGCTGCAGTTAGAAATGGAGCAGAGTTACACAAATAAACCAAGGGCATGAAATCTTCTCTGGGCAGATAAAAGCACAAATCCCCAGCTGCCCACACTGGCACGGCTGAGCTGCCTGGGTTAAATGAAGCAAATACATCATTTTGGGTTTCCACTCCATGATTTCATGCCCACTGCCTTTCCTATCCTTTTCCCTATCTCTGTTTATTTTTTTTTGACTCAGATATGAGTGTAGTGGATAATTAAAATGAATCTTACGTGAGGGACCCACCGCTGGAGCCAAACATTTGCTGGGTAACTATAAACTCCAAAGTCCATCCCTGCCTTTGCCGTCACTGCGGTTGGTCCATTTTCACACTATTATTATTTTGTCTCAGAATTCCTCTGTTTATAAAATAGGGACTGGAACACAGACTAAATATAAATCCCATCGGCTTTGTACCAGAGCAGCTAAAAAAAAACAACAAAAAAAACCTGAATATTCAGAATATTCCCAAATCTCCTGTAAGGTGCCCAAAGGCTGCTCAGGCAGAAAGTTGAGATCTTTTCTGGAGAAAGATGTTCTAAGGGTGATAAAATGAGTTATGGATTTGTCTGGTGATTTATCCCCGTGAGATTCTTTAAAGTGGTGTCACCTTCAGAGCTGGATGGAGAGAATTGTCTGTGGCATGGACCAGTCCATCCAAAAGTGCCCTCCTTGCTCCTGATTTCTGCTAAACTTTATAGACTGGACCCAGATATTTTCACCAATTTACCATGAAACAGCAGGGTCTGAGCCTGCTTTTACTTCTATATGTCCCATAAAAAGAAATACAGCACGAGAAAAACCATCAAGAGACATCAACATCTTGGAATATGAAACCCCAAAAACACAGCAAAATCTCTCTGAAAGGAAAAGAAGAAAGGAGGGAAGCAAAAGGAGGATGATGATAATTACATGCACAACAGTGGCAGCTTCATGATTTAAAGGCAATAGTTTGTAATGCAGGAAGGCAAATTTAAAGGAAAATTTGGCAATTTCACACCATAAATCGTCCCCCATGGAGAAGAAATAAAACCATCCCAGGATTTTTTGGCCCCTGATATATTGGTGCAGATTGAGTTGTGTGGATTAAATTGATGCAAAGCCCAGCACCAGAACAGTCAGGAGAAAACTCTGTGAGATTTATTCATCTGAGGGTCTGGCAGCTCTGAGATTTCGGATGGCTCTTCCAATAAAACTGACGTTTTGTGAAAAAAAAAAAAAATAATAAACTTTCTAATAAACAGTCTGAGGGAAAAAAAGTGACACTGAAAAAACTTTTTTCAATGTTGGAAAATTCCAGAGTGTAGGAAAAGCTTTATCAAGTCTTATTAAACATAAATGGCAAAAATGTTTATGTTCTTTGCTTTTAAATATTTCATTTAAAAATGGTTACCTATAAAACAAAAATTAAAATATAGTTTCTGCTATAATTCTCAAAATTCCACATCTTGCAATCTCTCTGAATAGCAGACGGTGGTTTTTATTATCGGTAAATAAGGGTTTTTGCAATGATTTGTTTGCTTGTAAAAGATATTTTCCAAAAGGCACTACAATGCTAGAATTTGGGGCTGAAAAGAAGAGGGAAAAGGAAAAAGAAGGAGGAGAAAGGAAAAGAATGGAGGAAAACCGAAAAGGATGGAGGAAAAAGGGAATGGGAATGGGAATGGGAAAGGGAAAGGGAAAGGGAAAGGGAAAGGGAAAGGGAAAGGGAAAGGGAAAGGGAAAGGGAAAGGGAAAGGGGAAGGAAAAGGAAAAAAGGAAGGGGAAAAAGGAATAGGAAGGAGGAAAACTGTGTGATGCTGTGGATGTGAGCACTCACACAGGGATGGTGCCACTGCAGAGCTGTTTGGAATTGTCTCCTTTCCCAGTTTTTCCCATTTGTCCCAATGCTCCTGGGATTCATGAGGAATCCTGCTGGGGATAAACCCTCCCAGCCTCATGGAGCTGTCACATGCAAGCCTGAAAAACACGGGACACGCAAAATTGCCTTCCAATATTGATTCCCACACCCATGAGAGAGAACAGGGTTAAACCTGCCAGGCTGAGCCAGAACAGGTTCCCACTCCCTCTCCCCCTTTTTTGGGTTTGTTTCTTGGGTCTTGGGAAGAAAGGGCAAGCTGGGTTGAATTTAGATAAATAAATAAATCTGCAGAAATATTTTCCCCACCCTACTGTTGACTTTGAGCCTGCTGTTTAAAATAGGACGTCAACAGGCCGAGTGTCCTCCCTGCTCCTGCAAAACCACCCGGCTATTCCAGGCCTGTGGGCACCATTTGGGTACAATAGATTTCCCTTCAGGAACCTGCTTTCCTCACAGCTTTATTTATTTATGGGTGGACAAGACTTTTTGTACTTTCAGTGCTGTCAGCTCAGCCCCCACAAGGTTGTTCCAGCTCAGAAGCATGAGGCAAATTTAGGAGAGGATTTCTGTGGCCAGGATCAGGGCACAGCCTCAGGAGCAAGTATTTCACAGCATCAGGGAATGGTTTGGGATGGGAGGGACCTTAAATTTCACCCCCTGCCATGGGCAAGGATGTCTTCCACCATCCTAGGTGGCTCCAAGCCTTGTCCGACCTGGCTTTGGACACTGCCAGGGATGGAGCAGTTTATCTTTGCCCCTGGCTTTGCTCCCTATCTCAGGATGTATCTGCAGCACAAGGGCCTGGAAAGGAATAAAATCTGGCAAAGGATGGGAAAAGCTTTCATGTAATTCTTGTGTCATGCCTTGGAGTAAGCATGCAATTAATCAGCAGCAAGTATTAATCATCCCTGTGAGTCTGCACAGTGCCAGGGACATTGTCTGTGAGGTTCTGAGTGTAGGGAAGGGCAGCTGAAGAAAATCACTACTCACTGCTGCTGCCACCCTGTCTGTGCCTTCCCTGGGAGCTGGAGGCACTTGGGAATGCCAGGATTCAAAGCACTAACCACTAACCACTCTCTACTGGATTCAAATTAATCCATTAGATTATTATGTGATCTCATATTGGTTGCAGCTCCTACTCTGGCTGCTATGGGGATTTTGTACCCTGCAGATTTTCTACCTCTAACTGAGGTATTTCACAGGGCAGGGATGGATGGGATACTGGGAAGGAATTATCCCCTGTGAGGGTGGGCAGGCACTAGCACAGGGTGCCCAGAGAAGCTGTGGCTGCCTCAGGATCCCTGGAATGTCCAAGGCCAGGTTGGATGGAGCTTGGAGCACCCTGGAACAGTGGAAGTTGTGGGTGGAACTGGATGACTTTCAGGGTCCCTCCCTACCCAAACCATTCTGTGGCTGTGCTGGGGAATATTTTCCACCACTCCATCACCATTTGGAGGCCAATGGGAGGAAACTGGGAATTTTTCAGTCCATGGAGCAATAATCCATAACTTGCACTTCATCCTCAGCCCCATTTTCACCTTCTTTCTCTCCGCTGCAGCCAAATCCCCACCTCCTCTTCCCTTCCCAGCCTCCTCAGAAAGCAAAAACCACAGGAGCAAAGCGAGACAATGCTCCTGGCATCTGCCTGGAGCCTCCCATGGCGCTGCAACCGGAGCATGGCCACAGAACATAGGGAGCTTTCTCCAAAGCCCCGGTGGCGGAAATCGCTGCCGCTCTTAATTCGAACCAGAGCGAGATGGGCCCGGGGCATGCACAAAGGCGGCCTTTGCTCGTTCCCAGGGTGCTGACAGTATGGGCCAGAGTCCATCCTGTGCAGCTGATGGGAGCTGCAGCACATCCTTAAATCTCAGCACCTGGGCACTGCTCCGGAGACCTCGAGAGAAATTTAGAAGGGAGGTTGCTGCCAGTGCCACTGGGGAGGTCCCAAGAGGATGCTGCAGCTGGCTGGGGAAAGAGCTGCTAAAGAGGGGGTTTGGAATGGACTTGGGGATCTCTAGAAAGCTCATTTATCAATGTAAACACAGTTTATCTGGTTCATAAATCTGTTTCCTTTCCTCCTTTTCATCGGGTGTTGCTGTTGGGGCCGATGGGTTTTGTGGTGGGATGGGCTGCTGCTCACGAGTGTCGGTCAGATAAAGATTAGGGCAAGGGGATTTTTTATGATTTCTATCCAACAGTTGGGTCTAGAAGTGCTTAGAATTCCTCTTTTTATTCCATCTCTTCTAGGGATGGATGCACTGCTATGGAAAAAGCAGAACTGGCCAAACCAAACCTCAGCCCAAACACTGACATCAACCCAAACATTTTTGAAGGTCAGGGTGAGTTTGGATAAGTAACCCATGTACCCAGTGGTAAGTAGGGCTGGTTAGGAAATGGATTTTCCCCCTTCTGAAAAATTTGGAGATTGGATCTGTGTTTTTGAGCATCTGACATTCTGATGCTCTTTTCCCCAAACCAAGACAAATTCATTTAAGTGGCAATTTTAATAGCACCGGATCACCTCATTTGTTATTTGGTTTCTTTTTGGGAAATTGTAAGACAGGAAAATAAAAATACCTGCAATATGCAAGCAAAGGAGTGGTTGATTTAGTAAATCCACCTCTTCCAAGCTGGCTGATCTGCCTTTACATGAATTTTAAAGAATATAAAGCGTATTTCTTCATACTTTTGCCACAGCTTGGGGCAGGGATGGCCTTGCAGCCCCTTAAACCTGATATTTTACCTAGAAGAAGCTTGGTTGGAAGATTAGTTTCATCTCCATGATGTGTTTGTTGTGAAAATTAGAGGCATTTGGGCAAAATGTGATTCCACTGGGCAAAGTTATCATTATTTTGGGTGTTTTTCTGTATGTAGTGGTTGTCATCCTAAAGCACAGTGTGTGCTAAGGAAGGTTGGCTTTGGACAACAGGGAATTACAGAAAATTCGGGAAGGGAAAACATTGGGATTTTTAATATGAAATAACACCATAAAATAATGCTCTTCAGCAGGTCTCTCTTCACTCACAAGTTGAATATGGGACTAAAATAATCTAATTCAGGCCCTTCTCTCTCCTTTTCCAAAGTGTTATTATTTTATTTTTAATGAGCACTTAATTAGAGACTGAAAAAAAAATTAAAAAAAGGCAAACACCTCAATCCTGAGCAACTCAATCCTGAGCTTTGTGTCTAAAGGAAACTCCATGAAATGGGAATCAGGTTAAATAGTTCAATTATTGTCCATTGTTTACATGCTGGAGGAGTGCAACCGTTTGGGATTGCTGAAGTAGTTAGGAAGGTGATCGGAACATTTGCCAGCAAATGACATAAATCCAGAATTAATTATAATGGCTTAAAAGGTTAAAAAGAGAGGGTATCATTGGTCCCATGGTTTATTGTGAACTGTCAGGATAATGGAATTTTAATCAGCCTGTTTATTTTAGGAAGGATTAATTGCATGGCGCGATGCAGAAAATACAGGGAGCAACACTGGAATTGGAGCCGAGCGCATAATTTTATTAAAGCAGATCAGCTGTAGCATCTTAATTTCCTCGGACATGTTTATGGGGACCCATTTGTTTGGTCAAGAGTCTTTCCTGGCTGTTCAAGTTGCTGAAAATTAATGTGGTTGCAGAGCCCGTGGCCTGGGAATCCAACCCCATCCCAGCTGAAAATGGGATTCAGGGAAGTGCAGATGGAAAAGTTCAACAGGGAGCTCCTCAGGGCTGGGATAATGGCTTGGGTAAGGATTATGTGGAGGCTTTCACTGGAAAAAAGGAGCAGAAGGGAGGTTCAGGTTGGACAGCAGGAGGAATTTCTTCATGGAATCCCAGCTGGAAATGGGATTCAGGGGTGCACCTGGAAAAAGTTCAACAGGGAGCTCCTCAGGGTTGGGATAATGGCTTGGGTAAGGATTATCTGGAGGCTTTCACTGGAAGAAAGAGGCAGAAGGGAGGTTCAGGTTGGACAGCAGGAGGAATTTCTTCATGGAAATGGTGGATCTGGAGGGATCTGGAGGATTTTGCTGCCCTGCCTTCTGTCCTTGCTCTCTTCCTGCATCCTATGCTTCCTCATGGACAGCTGGGCTCTGCCAGGACAAGGCACTGGGAAGGTGGATGGTGTCCTGATCCAGCCTGGGAATCTCCCTCCATCTTCCTCTTCCTCTTCCTCAGGATTATTTCCAATTAAATCACCTTTGCCCTATCAAATAGGACCCTGTTCACAGCAGTTCCCCAGAGATATTGAACCATGACTGAAATCAGTGAAATTCAATCAGGAAATCATTCAATTCAACCAGGAAATCCTGACTGAAATCATGGCAGATTAAAATCAATATTCATGAGCTGGTTTTAAAAACTGAGCTTTTTAGTGAGACATCATCCGTGGCTTTTGCCAGAGAGCTGCTCGTATGGAGCACGTGACCACAGCTTTTGTCACAAAACGAGAGCAAACAGAGCTGGGGGGACTTGGGGGGATTTCTGAACAATTTCTGCTTCTTTTTCTTCTTTAAATAAAATTATTTGTTTAATTTGAAAGCCAATTCAGGCCACGCTGAAGGGAGCAGCTGGCGCAGCCACAGGGAGACACTGGCCCTTCCAAGAGGAAAAGGGGCCCACATTTCTGACAATTTCTGAGTTACTCCAAACAAACAACCATGAAATGGAGTGGAAGAGAGTCCTCCACTGGATTTCTGTAATATTCCATTTATAGTTTCAGGCTTCTCCCAGGCTGGGATAAGAAAATGTTGGCTAGCATCTCCAGAAAGGAGAGGAAATATTCTCCTGGAGGTAATGCTTCAAGATTATCAAGTGGGTTTTTATTTGGTATCAATAATAAATCAGTACAGGGCCCATTTAATTGTAGCCAGAATGTAAAGTACGCCCATTAGCAGGGTTGGAGATTGCTAAACTCAGCCTGCAAACTCCTTTCTCTGTGCAGCACCGTGTTGGTGCTTGTCATGGTCTTTGGAGGCCCTTCAGTCGATGATGGTGTTGAAATTCAACTCAAAATGCTGCTTTAGACCAAAAATAACACCTTTTTTTTTTTTTTTTTTTATCTGGGGTGGGGCTTTTCTTACACCTTTGAATTATTGCTTCACCTCGCATGTGTTTTGAGTGAGGAACCTCTTTGCAAACAACTCCTGCAAGGAGGTTGGGCCTCAGAAAATGGTGAAATGGTGTTAAACACTTGTTTTGACTGCCCTCATTAGTTTTGATCCATTAGTTTTGGCCCTGTGCAGGGTGGTGGAAGGAGACACAGAGTTCCTGGGGTGATCATTTTTCCAAGAAAACACTTGAGAGGTGAATGTTTGAAAGCAGAAGTGGCCTGAAGGACAAAGCTACTGCTTTGATTAAACCCAAAACACAACAGCCCTACTTATTCATTTTTGCCAGAAACACTGTCAGAGGGGAAAAAGTTTTTGATGATGTTCCCTCAAAAGCTGCAAGGTTGGTGGGTAGCTTGTGGAAATGATGCATGGCCTGCAGAGCTTATCCTTGCCAGACAAACAACACAGCTACTCATCTGCAAGATCTAGTACTGAAGGAGGAGAAGCACCCAGATGATCCACAGGGAAGGTTCAGTGGGAAGTGCCTGATGGAATCAGCCCACTGCAGCTCCAAAAATGGGGTCTGGGCAACCCTGCCAGCCCAGGGAGCCCATGGTAGGAGGGACTGGGTTTCCCTGCCATGAGCAGGCCATGGTTTCCCTGCCATGTACAGGTTGTGGTTTCCCTGCCATGGTTTCCTTGCCATCAGCAGGCTGTGGTTCCTCTGCCATGGTTTCTCTTCCCTGTGCAGGCCATGGTTCCCCTTCCATGGTTTCCCTGCCTGGCCATGGTTTCCCTGCCATGGTTTCTCTGCCCTGCACAGGCTGTGGTTTCCCTGCCTGTCCAGGCCGTGGTTTCCCTGCCATGTCCAGGCCATGGTTTCCCTTCCATGGTTTCCATGCCCTGCAACAGGCTGTGGTTTCCAGGTCATGGTTCCCCTGCCATGTGCAGGATGTGGTTTCCAGGCCATGGTTTCCATGCCATGGTTTCCCTGCCCTGTCCAGGCTGTGGTTTCCCTGCCATGATTTCCCTGCCTGGCCACGGTTTCCCTGCCATGGTTTCTCTCCCATGGTTTCCATGCCCTGTCCAGGCTGTGGTTTCCCTGCCGTGGTTCCCCTGCCTGGCTGTGCTCCCCACAGTGCCTGGAGGAACCTGCGGAAGCCGAAAAGCCCCGGGCTGGCTCCAGAGCCCTGCACAGACGAGCGGAGCCAGAGGGCTGCTCCCCGGCCCCAGAACACAGCCTTCCTTTCAGCACCTTCCCCTCACACAAAGACTGACTTATCCCACCTTTCTCCCCCCTCTCTCTCCCTCTGTCTCTGCTCCCTGTAGCCCCAGCCATGAAAAGCCCTCCATGTGCAGCCCAATAAAAAGTCCTGTGCCACCTCCTTCTCTCCCCCTCCCTTCCCATCCAAAACAGTGCTGCCAAAAAAATGGGGAAAAAAGAAAAAAAAAGTGGGGGGGAAAGGGAGAATGAAGGCTGCGACTTGGGGGGAGTTAAACCTGGAACTCATTTAGCAAAAGGGACTTTAGTTAACAAGAAAGTTACCCATCATGAACTGCCAGTAACACCTCGAGTGATCCTAAATCCATTACCCAGAGACTTAGCCCTGGCTGAGTTTGATTTTATGAACTGTGAGGCTGCTATGTTGAAAGTCTGCAAATTGGACATAAATTGGGCTGCAGAAGGCTGGGGAGCTGCTAGGGCTGGGGGTTTTTCTCTCCCTGGTGATGTACAGAGGCTCTAGCCACAGATCCGCACGCTCTGGCCGTGGGGCTGCTCAGGGCATCCTAGGACGGAGCTGGACAGTCAAGGAAAACTTCCCAAAACCTCAAACCTGGGATTTTGGGCTGTGCTGGATGAGGATGGGCAGGTCCCTGCACTTGCTGAGCCTCAGAGCCTCCCCTTGTGTACCCTGGGAGCTCCCTCTCTCCTCATCCACAGGCTGTCTTCATCACCTCACTTGGTTCTGTTTTTGTTGGGGTTTGGTCTCCAAAATTCAGTGATGCAGAGCAAACTCCAAGAAAAGAGGTCAGATTTGATGAAAGCAGGAGGCAGGGGGGGTGTCTGGATGGGATGCTGCAGCATCTGCTGCTCTGTTTGGATTTTAGGGCTGCTTTGGTTGCTGAAATGCAGCCTCAGTGCTTCCTGTTTGCTCATGTGTAATCAGTGTGTTGGGTAATTCATGTAATTCTCAAAGTAAAGAAGCTTCAAGTTGAGTCTCTGGTAATTTTACAAGCTCAGGTAAGTTATAAAAACCAGAGGATGAGGTGCGGCACAAGATGCACCTGAGGCAGGTGAATCCTGATGGGAGAGAGCAGGAATCAGGAGCTCAGAGGCACCGGCAGCAGTGTTACTCCTGAAATTCAGAGTTTTGACAGATTTTTAGTTCATTATTCTGGTCTTCTTATCATTCCAATCTCCTGTTTTTTGCAGGATTTGCATTTGCCATGGTGGGGCTTTGTAAATTATGGACAACAAAGGTGTCATGGCCTTGGAAGGAAAATTTGGATCTGGTTTTCTGTTCCCAAATGGAATTCCTGCTGCCATCACATTCTAAAGGATGCCCTGGCTGCAGCAGGAGGCAAAGGAGGGCTGGTGCTTGCCCTGCTGACTCAGGAAACCACTGGATATCAAAAAACCTCATCCTCCACCATTCCCAACATCCCAATGGCTGTTGGGTTCTCCTTCACCCTCTGCTGGGTCTAGATTGAAAATTGAATAATTATTATGAATTGAATTTGTACCCTAATTAAAGATACAGCAACCATCAGCTCCCAGTAAATGGGGTAGAATAAATATTTTTTACACCTAGATTTGTATGAAAATTTGACTTTGCTGAACTGATTTTTTTTTTGTTGTTATTATCATGTCTTGAGTCAAACTGAAGCAAAATATTTTGGATTCCCTAGAAATAGGAAATAAAAATAGGATTCAGGAAGAAAATTCTTTCTTTTTCTCTGCTTTAGCATTTATTTTGCCCCTGATATTTTCAAATTTAGGTGAATTTTGAAACAAAGTTTTACAAAGTGTAAAATCACAAAGTTTCTGATAAAACCTCATTCTGCTAAAGACGGATTTCTGTAAAACTGCATTATTGCGATGAAGTCAAAGATTTCTTGAGCCCATTTATTCATTAAAACTTCAGCAGAACTCAGCAAAGACAGGAGTTTGCAAAGTGATAAAATCAGAGGGTTTCTCTCTAACTTGGAAGTACTTTTTATCTTTGAATTAAGCACATTCCCAGATTAAAAAAGGCACATTTCCAGATTAAATAAAGCACATTCCCAGATTAAATCAGGAAAACACACATCTTTTCTGGGGGAATGCACGGCCACCAAATCTCAGCACAAAATCTCTGAAAATCTGATTTACAAGATCAGTTCACAAAATTCTGCAAGATCCTTTCTCTCTCAGCCCCAATTCTGGCCAGTCCCTGCCCTGACCCAGCACAGCACCTCCTCTGTTATTTGATAAGCAAAGCCAAGCCAGGGCTAATTTTCCCAGCAAGGTGGCAACAATTCTGTGTGTGATATGTGAGGGAGAAGCACAGGCAGCTCATTTGGGTAATTTCTTACCCTTCTGGCTTCTGCAATGTTTCTTTAGGGGGCACTGAATATGAGTGATTGAGTGAGAGGGAGGCCGACAGAATTAGCACACACTGGATCTTTTGACCAAGGGGGAAAAAAAAAAACCAAAAACAAAACAGTCAAATGTTGGTCTAGGGGCACGTCCCCTTAGGATTTGGGAAAGAAAAACACCAAGCCACGTTCGTTTGGTGCTCCTCGAGCAGAGCAGCGCCTTCAATTAAAACCCATTTCAACGAAATAAAAAGACACTTAATCTTGGATCCAAAATAGCTCTGGAATGGCAGCAGCACTGCCCAGCCCAGGGGCATTTCCAAGGCAAACCCAAGGTGCTGATACCCTCCCGCAAAATGCTTTTCTGAGAAATCACTGGCAATTCCCTGCTGGAATTTCCAGCAGTGCCCATGAATGGCCCCTCTCAAGTGGGCACCTCCTCAGGGTCACCTCTGGTGCCACCCAAAACTTTCCAGAGTTTGTGCAAAGGGTTGTATTTGGCCTAGAAGCTAAATGCAGGTAAAATTCCTCTGCTCTTTTCGTGTTTTCCCATTTTCTTTCTTTTTTTTTTAATTAATTCTTGTTTGTGATCCAATGCATTCTGCTGTCTGTATGGAAAAGTCCTCGTTTTTCTCTCACAAATGCAAGGAGAAATGATCCCTAATTTTAACACCCTAATGTCTTAGGAACCTTCACATGACCTGGGGGAATGCAAGCCCTGATTTCCAGCTCGTCCCTTCCCTTTGCATCTGCGCTTCTGTGAACTCGGGGGATATTATGGGATGCATCCAGTGATACCTCTGTGCTTCAGGGAGTTGCATTGCCTGTGGGTTCTCTGCAGGATCATCCCCAGCAGGCCTGGAGCAGTCCCTAGGGTCTCAGGAGTGGGGAGAGACCTGAGTGCAGCCTCCTTCTCCAGCACTGAACTCTCCATGCCCTTGCCTTGGGGTGGTCACCTGGCCCCAGTGTGCTGCACCCCAGCAGGGACCCCTGAGGAGCCTCTGGGATGGTCAGATTTTGGAGTAAGTCAGACCCAAACATGACTTTTGGGGCTGCAACTCCAGATTTCATCACTGAGCTGCTCAAAACCCTTCCCTGGATTCACCCCTATTTATGATGATGATGATGATGATGATGATGATGATGATGATGATGATGATGATGTGCAATGCAACCTGTGGGCTTTTAGGGCCTGACTTCCAGACAGGCTGAGCACCCAGGGCTCCTGCTTCTCTTGAACCCACACAAATCCCCTCTGGATGTGGCAGCAACTCCAGCTCCATGGATCTCTGGGGTCACCACGACACAGTCTTGCTGCTTGAAGCTCTGAATTTTATTTTTAGGAGGTTGAACAGAGCTTGTCTCAGCCCCACAGCCAAGGTCCTCCTCCCAGGCAAGCTTGAGCTCCTCACTCACTACCAAAGGGCATAAAAAAACATTTAAAGAGAATTTATTCGTGCTGAGCAACAATAGCAATAGTTAATCTCTTATATTAAAACCTTTAATGACTTTGGGGACTTAAGAAACCATCGGAGCCTGTTTAATGAAGGCTTGCTCTGGCCCATGCTTTTCAAAGCTGAAATCTTTAATAGAGCAGAAAAGAAATTCAGAGTTTGGGGGGGTGGGTTGGGACTATACAAAAAATCATGGAGCTGTTTGGTTTGTAGGGCTGCTGCTCCTGCTGGGCAGTGCTCTGATGATGTATGAGGGGAACCTGTCAGCAGGGCCGTGGAGCTTCATGATGCATTACAGCAATAAGTCGTTTGTAATACATCATCTGCAGCAGCTGCTGGCCCAGATTGGAGCCTCAAACCAAAATTAGGCAAGGGTTTCAACGTGCACCAAAGCTGTTTTCTTCCTTTCTCCCTTTCCCTCCCTGTCCCCAGGTCCTCCTCTCCCGCTTGCTCCTGACCTCACCCTGCCAATAGCAATTTGCTGGTGATTTATTCATCCTGGCTCTCCCGTGGAAATTTCTTTTTGGTGGAACCAATGGAGCACAATGCTCTGCTCGCCAGGCAGGAGGATGAGGGTGGCTGCAGGAGATGAGAGGTGTAATCCCTTCAGACTGCAGCCTTCTTACTTCTCTTACAGGGACCAGCACATGTTTGGGGGGACACAGTTCAGTTTAGGGGTGCTGGGCAGTGGAGGGCCTGGTTTGCTGTCACTCTTTAGGAACTGGTAATTAAGCCCCTCTTTAGTTGCACCCTGATCTTAGTTCTGATGTTTGTTTTTTATTCTGTTAACAATATTAGCAATTCTCACTAATCTGTGGAAACACCCAAAATAACTTCAGGAAAAGAGGTGAACTCTCAGCGAATGCAGTGATTGATCTCAGGAGTTTTTAGCAAAAGGCTCCCTCACCTTCCTCACCTCTGCTCAAAAGTTGGGCAGTTTCTGGTGCAAGGAAATGAATCATTGGAGTGTCCAGTAGCATCCCAATAATCCCACTACCACTTTTCCATGCTTTTTCTGCCTCTTCTGCTCCACTTGGCCTTTACACACATGTGGCAAGCAGACCAAGCAGAAGGGTTTTTGACTTCAAAAACCCTGAACCCCTTTTTAAGTTGGTTTTTTTTTTTTTTTTCAGCCTTGAAAACTCATTTTTCTCTCTTGCTCTCCTGCTGTTTCCTTTAGAGGGGTGAGAATGTTCCAGCCCTGACTCTCAGCATTTCCCAAGCTGGAAGGTACTTGGTGGCACATCCAGGGTGATGTTTCCATATGGGATAGGGGGGAAGGACAATTGGGACCAGGTGTAGGTGCCTGGTTGTGGGGTCAGGACTTGCTCCAGAGTTACCTGCTGTTCTCCTCAGTGCAGCTCGGCTTGGGAGATAATCTAATGTTCAGTGGGAACTGCTGAATACACTGTCCATGCACACACACTGCAGAGCTTGTTGTGTTTCCAGGGATTGTTTTGATTTTGAACTTTTTTTTTTTTTTTTTTTTTTTTTTTTAGCATTTAATGCCCTGCACTTATTAAATCACAGCCCGGCAGAAAGCAAGGGGAAAATCACATCCATGGCTTGTTACCATGCATGAGGCATAACCAAGTGCTTCAAATCCCTGAGGGGATTACTCAGGAATCACCAGGCCACCTGGAGTTTCATTATGGCTCTTACAAACAGGCTTTTAGCAAGAAGGATGAGGTGGGGAGGGGAGAGGGGTCTTCTGTTTAAGCCCTGAAAAGAGACGAAGTTCACAGAGCTGAACAATGGCTCAGCCGAGTCAGCTGAGCCCAGGGGCTGGAAAGGATTAATCAGAGCGAGAAATGTCAGCGCAGAACAAAACGTTCAGCACCGTGGCCAAGCCACGGGGCTTGCAGAGAGCAGCCTGAGTCACTCCCCAACCACGCAGGACCTCTCCCCCTGCCCAGGCTGGGAGTCAAGGGCTTGGGTTGGAGTCCAGCTCCTCTTTGCTCTGTCACCACAAGGAGAAGCCCCTCTCCCACTCCCAGGTGTTTCCAGGCCTCTTGGTTATCCCAGGAGTCCTACTCTACCACATTTTTTCTTTTGGTCATCCACAGATTGCAGCACACAGAAGCACTTTGCAATTTTGGGGCATTTTTAGAGCATTTTTGGAGGATGTTGCCTTAGTCTCAATAAACACCATCCTCCTTCCAGGTCAAACATTTCTCCAAACAGTGAGATGATGTTACTGACTTCCAAGTGCTTTGTTCTGCTTTTATCTCAATAAAAATCCCCACTTCTTGTTACCTTTGTAGTTATTTATGATCCAAATATCTATATCTATATCTACATAGTTATTTATGATCCAAATGTATATATAAATATATTATTTATGATCCAAACACTTCTAACGCACATATTTGGAGGGAAAAATTCAAAATATTAAACCTCTTCACCCTTTAACTCCTCCAGCTCACTCCTTATTTTCTCACACAATGCCAGGACTTTGTAAGGACATAAGGTAATATTTTGTAATATTTTGCAAGATTGCAAGAAGGAATCTTCTGGCCTGCACTAAGAAAACAAATAACTGGCTATAAGGATTGTCTTGGACATCACTTTTGATTAGAGTTAATCCCAGGTGGTGAAGGAATGGATGACACATCTGTGAGAAATGCTGTTGCTGCTTTCAGGCTGGGCAAGAATAATCCAGGCTTTTACAGTTTAGGGGTTTATCTGTAGTAATCTAATATATATTGAATTTATAAATATATCCAGGAGCTCTCAGGAACCCTTAAATAGCCCATCCCCATCACAAAATATTTGTTTGCTTACCTAGACAAGAAATCTTGGATAAAGGATAAAAGGGATTGATGGCATGGGATACCCTCAGCCATCAGCAGGATAATGCAGGTGGACAAATGTGCTGGTGACAGCATTCCCGCTCCCTCTGGATTGTTCCTTCAAATCCACTGGGGATTTTCATTCCCTGCCAATTGAGGGGAGTGGGGATTCCTGCACAGAGCCTGGGGAATGCTGGATCCTGCTGTGCCTCAGAGCTGCATCACTTCCCCTGCTTGGAAATGTCAGGAGTGGGTGGGGAGCAGCACACGCTGCTCTGAGTAACTCCAGCTCCACAGGCTGGGAATTCCAACCCAGGGAACCCTAAGGTGGCTGGGGAATCCTTTTTTCCCTCCAGCTCCACCTTTATCATGTTATTTAGGATAAAAAGAATGTCATCAAATTCTTTCAGTGCTGGAATGAAAGCCTTTCATCACAAGCTTTCAGCTGGATGCCAGGTTGGAGCTGCTGAAAATAACCCAAGCTAAAGTTCTCCTTCTGCGTTTGTTCGTTCACTCTGTTAAAAGGGAACAGCTGAACAAATTATCAACATTTTGTGCAGATTAGGAAAATTGATCCAGGCTGACTCACTGCGTGCCTCCATAATCCCAAGTTGTGGTAAAACCCAGGAAATGAGACTGGGACTGGAAAGGGTGAGAGAATTCTTGTGTTCTTGGAGCATCTTCCAATGCCAGATTGGTGGACTAGGTTTTCCACTGGTTCTTTACACGCTGGTAGAATCAGAACATTCTTGCCCCAACCTGACCATTTCTTCTTGAGGTGCTTCCCTGTGAGTTTTGTTACTCTGTGAAAGCACAGCTTCTTAATTCAATTTAAGCTCTGCATGCTAAATATCAGAAATGGGTCAAAAGTTAAACCATCATTACAGACCAAGTGTTACTCAACTGTATTTAATCCAAAGCAATGGATGATAAGAAATTTTAGCCCTGTCAGGACATGTTGGGAACGGTCAATGAGGTCTTTACATTGAAGAACTTCAAGGAGAGACAAAAAAAAATCCTGAATATGTGCAAAATTATTTAACACTAAGGAAGGGGCAGGTATTTTGCATATATTTGGAGGAAAGAAAATGTGTGCATTCCCAACCCTCAGAGTTATCCTGCAGTGTTGGAAGAGATGGTATTTATATTTATATCTCATTCAAATAAGAAATTCTGGGCCAGAATTTTCCAGAAGCTTTGTTCCTGCCCCGGCTAGAAGAGATCCAGCAACTCCTACAAGGCTCCTCCAGGTCACAGGGTTACCTTCAGGACAGCCCCAGCTGCTGGAAAAGCCTCAGCTCAGTGCCAGCTTTCAATATTGGAGACGTTGTTATAATTAGAGAGGAATTTGCCTGCAGAGGTCACTTTGAAGCTGTGAGTTTTGGCACAGGGGACCCAAGGGAACAGCCTGAAGTTGTGTCAGGGCAGGGTTTAGGTTGGATATTGAGAAAAGTTTCTTCTCCCAGAGGGTGAGGTGGGATATTAGAGAATTTTCTTCTCACAGAGGGTGGAGGTTGGATACTGAAAAAGGTTCTTCCCACAAAGGGTGTAGCTCAGATATTGGGAAAAGGTTTTACCCCAGAGGGTGGAGGTTGGATATTGGGAAAGCTGCTTCCCCCAGAGGGTGTTTGGGCACAGGGAATGCTCACAGCACCAAACCTGCCAGAGCTCCAGAGGGATTTTGGTGACTTTTGGGGCTGGTGCTGTGCAGGGCCAGCAGTTGGATTCGATGATCCTGGAGAAACCCTTCCAACTCAGGACATTCTGGGCTTCCATGAAACCTCTGCCGTCGCCTCCACAGCGGCAGGAGCAGCCACCGCGCCCCTCCTGCCCCATTGCTCGCGGACAGACTTTGATTTGAGCCCGGGGGCAGGGTGAAGAATCGATAGCAGCCCCGGGGCTGGGAGAATAACCCATAAAAGCCCCAGTCCTTGTCGCCGGACCGGGGAAAGCCGCGGAGCATCCGCTGCGCTCCCGCTTTGATCCCCGCCAGCCCCGGCTCCAGCAAGCCCTGAGCGGGCAGAGGATCACTCGTCACAGAGAATGGCCACAACCCTGCCCTGCCCACGGGAGGCCTTTTGATGCGGCGGGTGTTGATAATTAGGGCCTAATTGAGTGATTAACACCCCCCTGCAGCTCGTGCTTTAAGGCGGCGTGAGGAGGAGCAGAGGTTGCTCTAAAGTTCAGGATGCGTTTTTCCAGCCTCATCTTCCCCCAGCGGCTCGCTGGATGTCGGGATCTTCAGAAATGTGCAGAGCCAGCAAAACCGGGGAAGGTGATTCCCCTTTATTTTTTCTCTCCCGAGTACTGTAATCACTTTACCCTGAGCCATCATTGATAATAAGTGGGGCAGGAATTGGATCCCGTTTGCCAGGGCTCCATAGGCCATGAAAATCCCTCCAGATAGACTGAACTTAATTAACTGAGCCTATTAAGGCAATATTAAAAGAAGCCTATCTCAGCAGGCTCTCCCAGTGGGGAGACACAGCACAGCTTTCAATTTAGGACTTACTGCAGAGCTCTCCTGCTGCCCAGCTCTGTGGGCTGCCTGGGAGCTGCTTAATCCACGGCTTGGGAGCAGGGAGAGACTGCTGGGAATGGGGGTATATCAAAGGAAATCGACCTGCAATATATTATATGCTCACTTTGTGGCTGGGGGGAAAGCCGTATAAATGGGGAGGTTGTTTGGCACTGAATGAAACAAATGGCAGCGTGGAAATGGGTTAAAAGTTGTAAAAAGAGGACTTAGGGAATCCAAAGAAGCTTTTCCTAGATAATTGTGGTGTGTTGCAGTGCAGCTGTGAGTAGGTTCTTACCAAAAATTGCAAAATTCTGCACAAAAATCCCAGAAATTCTGCACAAAAATCAGAAATTCTGTGTAAAACCAAAGAAAATCTTCCTGCAGCTCCTCCTTTCCCTTCCTCCTCCCCCATACATAAGTTAGGCACTAGTTTTGATCCCTCTTTACTTCTCGTGAAATACTGGTGCTGTCACCATGCTGAACATCATGACTGGATGGTTCCTGGCTGCAGGAGAATAAAACAAAGGGCAGAGGTTGCTACTGATGAATAAGGAACTCAGTCCTGCAAACAGAGCTTGAGGAAGCTGCTGAATTGCAAAGCTACAGTAAAAATAATTTAAAAAAAAGTAAGAAAATGTGTTGGTTTTGCCTTAGTACAACCTGCAAAGAACAATGGTATGGCAGGTTGAATGTAATAACATCTCCAACAATAATTCCTGGTTTTTAAAGAGCATTTCCTCGATTTAAAGGGCTGCAGAGCCAACACTGTGGAACCAGTGATTGCTTTAAATGGAATGGATGGGCTTGAATCCATGTGGGTGAAAACTTTCAGAGCCAGGGGAATTCTGGTGGCAGCCCAAGGCCCAGCTCTTGACAACAATGGGCATCCCTGGAAGTGTCCAAGTCCAGTTTGGAGCGGGCTTGGAGCACCCTGGGATAGTGGAAGTGTCCTTGCCTTTGGCAAGGGTGGAATAAAATGGGCTTTGAGGTTCCTTCTGACCCAAACCATTCCATGATTCCATAATTCTATTATTCATGAGTCTTTGGGAATGGGAATCTCTGTTCTGTTTGTGAGGGTTGTAGAAAGAAACTTGAAAACACAACCTGTGTTGACTGAATTAATCAGAGAAGGGTGGAATGGGAACCTTCTCATTGTTCTGATATAAATCCCAGGAGTTTTCACTGAAACAAGTGATTTGTGTAGAAACGGAAGATCTCTACCTCCACAGGTTGGATCCATGCTCAGCAAGCACTCCCGGAGTGCCCCAACACTTGAAATCCCAATTGGAACAACTCCCAAACTATTGTTTTCATGGATAATGCACCAGGATGTGTGTTTGCACTGCTGATGTTTTATTTTTAGCACAAGCAAGCGGCTGCAAAGCCTGGGAGCCTTCCCCAGTTTATTCCAATAGCTGGATTAAAAATAGAAGATCCTCCTGGAGAATGTCTGCCTGGGCAGCAGAGGGATAATTGCGTGTGGCTTCAGTTTGTTTGCACAGGAAAACCCGGGGTAACCTGAGCGTTCATTACGAGAAAAGCACAGGACTCCTGCCATCCTCTAATGGCCCCTTACAGCTTGAAATGCAAAATTTACAAGGGAAGCCTGAAAGAAATGACAGGAAAATCTGAGAAGATAACGAAACTGGCAGGGAAATTAATAGAAGCCTTGGGTTCTGTAATCCGCAGTGATTAATACCTTTTAGTTCCATGATCCTTGGTTTCCACTGGAATTGATAAACTACCGACTGTGGCTTCTCTGCTTTAAATCAATACCCCCAAAAAATCTTAGCTGGCCTTGCTGGCCTATTTGTCATCTTGTTTCCAGCTGAAGGTTAAACAGAATCCTGGTAAACTCAGATTTTTTTTCCCCCCAGTTTTACTGGAAATTCTCTTTTTTATTGTCATTGTTATGCCCGGAAGATGATGGTGTGAGCAGCATTTGAGATGCTAATCCTGTCCAGCATGTGGATAGAGCCAAGGGTTTAGTAATGGTCTTGCCAAATTTTTAGGAATATCCTAAGTCATCAAAGACAACCCTTTAAGTTGTCTTTAGAGTATTAGCATTTAGCAGCTTTAAAAAAGAAAGAAATTAAAAATTTTTGGGAAAATCAAAGAGGGAAAATGGAAATGATGCCATGGTGCTGCTGAGCTGTGAAACGAATTTAAAATGTGTGGTTCTTGTATAGTTTCAAAGTGTGCTGCACTGAAAACAGAATTCTCTGCTCTTTTAGACTTATTTGCTCCTGAAGTTATCATGGAATCATGGAATGGGCTGGGTTGGAAGGGACCTTAAAGATCATCCAGTTCCAACCCTGCCATGGGCATCTTCCAGGGACATCTTCCACTGTCCCAGGGTGCTCCAGCTTGGCCTTGGACATTTCCAGGGATTCAGGGGCAGGCACAGCTGCTCTGGGAATCTGTGTTAGGGGCCCCCCGACCCTTCCAGGGAAGGATTTCTTCCTAATGAACTCCTACTGATGAGTTGCAGTTTGTAGGACAGAGGTTTCTCCAGGCCTGGAACACAAACACCCTGACACTTCTGCTGGGAATTTTATTTCCCATCAATGCCCCTTCCCCTGCTTTCACCTCCTGTGCTGGATGCAGACCTTTATAACGTCTATTAAATGCGGTGGGGCTGCTCTCAAGTAGTATTTCTGACCATTCATCATCACAAGCTGAGTTCCTGTTTCAAATCTTACTTTTACATGCACCGCCAACTTTGTTGGGGAAGGTCAAAAAAACCCCCCCAAATCTACCACGATTTTGCTCTGTGCTCCCATCCTCCATTTAACTCCAGCCTATTTTCCTTCATACTTGCTTGACATCATGGAAATTCAATGGATGGCAGTGATTCATGAGGCTGGACGTGGGAGCTGGAGGTGTTCCTGTCGTTAGAGCATGAGATCGCTTTCCCAGTCAATCCCGCCGTGCCTGCCAGGTCCTTCACCTCCTGAGCTCACCGTGGAGCTCCAAAGCCATTCCCAAACTCCTGTCCTGCACAGCTGGCATGGCTCAAACCCTTCCATTCCAAGTGCTGTCACTCTGTGATATTTAGATCCCTCCACAGCTCTCTCCTTTGGAAAACCAGCATGTCCTGATGAGCCGCCCTTGTGTAAATACATCTTCCTTTGTAAGAAACAAGCCCCTAATTCAGACCTATGTTGTGTTTATTTTTGAACATGGAATTTTTTCTTTTTTTTTTTTTTTTTTTCCTTGTCAGGGGCTGTGCAGCTCGACCTTAGGCTTGACAGGGAAATGTTTATCCAAAGAGTTAACACGGATGAGTAATCTGGGACACTCCTGCCAGGGCTCGGGGGGTGGGATTCCCATAAACAGCCAGGCCCTTTGAACTCAGGGCTTTTATTTTATGTCATCCTCCAACCACTAAACCAACACACCACCGTGGAGGCCTTCCCTGCTCAGCCAAGACACAGATTAAGCCATGGAAATTTAAGCTGGGAGTATCATTTGGGGGGCCTTGTGTTCGTCACCTCGTCCTCTTTAATTCACTCTGTCCTGAGCTTGGCTGGGTGTTGTTTGTGTAGTGCAGGGGTTGTTCCAGCCCCAGGAAAGCTGTCCTGCCTCTGTGGAACACCTAAAGATATGGACATGCAGAGGCACAACCAAAGAGGTGAAAAATGAGGGAGAAGGGACCATTTCTGTGCCTAAACCCCCTCCTGGTTCCTTCCCATGGAAATTTAATCCTGGCCTGGTTGCTCCTTATCTCCCTGCTCCCAGTTTCCCCTTCCCTCTGAGGGAGCAGCTCCTGGGCTGGTGGGACCACTGCTCCCACCCTCCTCAGTAATTGTCTGTTCAGAACAGAATTCACCCCTTCATCTGCTGATCTCAATTATCAGTCCTGCCAGAGAGTCACTTTAAAATCGTGATTTAATGAAGCCGTATTCATTTATTGCAGGATAGAGTTACATGTGCAATAAATAACAATAAAGATCTGATTTTCAACTCTAAAAGCCCAGTTCTGCCCATTTTTAGTGCTGATCACGGACGTGGACTGGATTTGGGAACTGCATCAGTAAATTCTTGGAGATTTTTTGTGGATGTTATACAGCTCAAGTTCCCCTTCAATATTAAGACCATGCAGAGTTATGGGACTGACGCATCCAAGAAATAATAGGAATAATGTGGATATTGCATAACCATCCTCTTCCACTGGCATGAGTCATTCCTAAAGTGCCCTGTATATCTTTCAGGGTAGATTAAGGATACGAGACAGGGGAACCAGGAGGGCTCCTACAATGCTCCACAAAGTCTCCAAGATGGGAAAAGTCTTTTGAAAACAACTCTGAAAAATAACCATTTGTCATCTGCAGTAAATAACTCAGTCACTGGGGAGGTCAAAAGCTAAAGGCTCCTATCCAGGGCTGGGATTGATGACCTGCAAAACACCAGTTTGAAAATAGGCTCTTCTCCTGCTTCCAGACAGACAATAGTGAAACATCTCCTGCCATGCCTTCACCAGGAATGAAATTCCAGGCAGGAAAATGGGCTTTGCAATGGATGCACAGGGATGAGTTAAGCAGTGATAGAACGAGCACTATGTAAATCAAGGGCCAGGGCCACTGCAGGCTGCTCCTCACCTGGGCAGGATGTGGCAGGAAGGTCCAGAGACACCCAGGGGTCATTCCTTGGGGCAGGGTCAGGGGTGAGGGAAGAGCCCGTGGTGCCCTCCCTGCCCAGGGGGGTTGGTGTTGACCAGCATCCCATGACAAGTCATAAATGTCCCTGCCCTGTACAAATTTCCAGAGGGGGAATATTTATGATGAGATTCAAAGGTGCAAGGGGAGGCAGAAACCCAAGCTGTCCTGTGCCGGGAGGATCGATGAGGTGACTTAGTCCTTCATGGCCTTGTGTGCTCGTGGACTGGGCTGGGCTGCTCAGTCTTTTTTTTTTTTTTCAGAGAATTTGGTGTCTCCCAGTTTGCCAGGATGGTTTTGCAAAATGTCAGGATATTTTAAAAAATAGTGAAATTAAAAATTACTCTTCTAGCTCTGCTTGTTTTGCTTTAAATGGGGCTACAAGCCATGATTAAAGGGACTATTTCATGCCTCAAACAGTAAAAGTGGAGGCAAACTGTGAGTGAAATTCTACAGAGACCTCTTTTATATTAAAATTACTATAGAATGAAACACATTCTGCCTTGAATGACCCTGCAGGTGTCTTTGAACTGGGCCGATTGCTCCAGGAATATTAATCCAATAAAACCTGGCTTGAGGCCACTCAGGAGCTGAGAGATGATATCAAATACTTTGAATTTCTGATCACCTGTAGCAACAAGAATTCCAGTATTGTGACTCTCCAGATTCACAGCATTTTCATCACCTGGAGCTGCCGAACCCATCCTCCTGCAAAGTTCTTCTCTTCTTTTTGCCTTTTGTCCCTGTTTCCTTCAACCCAAGCAAACGAAAAATTCAGGTGGGGAAATTTCCAGCAGATTGAGCTCTGCTGCTTCCCTCTCCCACTCAGCACAGGACAGATGCTCTGATTTTCAGCCTGTGAAGAACAAAGCTTCCCCCTGGCTTCTTTATTTTAAACAGGAGAGGCCACCCACAGCTCCAAACATGCCTATGGAGAGGAAAAATAAATGGCTGAGCTCCTGGCCAGACACGGATGTGCAGAGCGTATCTGAGGAGGAGGAACTGTTTGGAAAAAGCCATTCCCATCCCACCCAGGTGCTGCCATGGATGGGGCTGGGGGCACAAGCACCTCCCAGCAGTGGGGAATGGCACAGAGAAGGAGCTGGGATGGCTGGGGACCATAAATCACCTCAGCCCAAGGGCAATTTCAGAAAGCCAGAGCTGGGCAGATGTCGGAGAAGGTAATCTGAGAAGGTTTCAGCACAGAATTCCAGCTCTTGCTTCACAGGAAGGCAAATCCTGCAGTGCTCCACCAGCTTGTGGCCATAATATCCAGAAAAGATCCCCCCCACCAGCCTGAACCCGCAGATTTTTCCCCTGAACCAAAGCAGCGGAGGGTGGTCAGAGCTGCTGCTGGGCTCAGGGGGTGTGGCAGGGAGTGGTGCCTTCTGCAGGTGGGTTTGGGTTGGTCATGGAGATACCTTGGGAGGCTGAGCTGGAACAGAGGCTGGACAGAGCCAGAGAATAGAGATTTATTAAAAGGCCTTTAGGGTGCACCTGGGGCAGGACAAGAGCCTGGCCAGAGCTGCACCCAAGGGGGACCCAAAATGCTCCCAAAATGGACAAAGGGTCACCAGGTCTCACACTTTGATCAGTTTGGGTCCATTTGCACCTTGGGGTTGAATTGTCCAATTGCAGCTGCAGGGTGTGAGGTCCCATCCTTCTTGTTCCTCCCTGCAGCCGCCCTTGTTTGTGCTTTGGGGCTGAAAGTTGTCCTTGGTGTGCAGCAGGAACAGGATTTGTTTTGTGTCCGTGCTGTGTGCAGAGCTGAGTGACCCTGAATGTGAGGCTGAGAGCTGCACCCCTGGGCAGCACAGAGCCTGAAACACAGGGAAGGTAAAACTGAAGGCATCCATGGGGAGGTGGAAGCACCTCAGGTGATGCTGAGACATGGGAGGGATCTCCACCTATGGAAACCACAGGTCAATGAGACAGAAGAAAGGATGAGAATGGAGCAAGGAGCCAAATGTTCATTATTTCCACCCAGCTGGCTCTTTTCTGGGTGTCCCCTCCACACCTGGAGCCATGAGCTCTGTGGCTTTGCTGTGTGTCACTCAGAGGGGAATTGTCACCATGAGAGCTTTGGGGTTTTTTGGGACTTTGTTTTTACACGAGCGTTTTAAAACATGGGGAACACACAAGGTGGATGTTGGATCTGGAGGCTTCCTATGCCTGCTCATGGAAAGAGCCTTCCTAATCCAGCAAGGATCAAGACTTGGAGCTGGCTTCCTCTGAGGATGGTTTTGGCTTTGAGAGCCAGCTGAAATTTGAGGATGGTTTGAAACTCTTTTTTTAAAGGCTGTATTTTCATGCCTCGGTTCTCTATACAGACAGACAAATGGCTTTTCCCTGTCATCGAAAGCTGGGACCCACCTCCAGAAATGTCCTTAAACTTGGGCTGAAGGCAGTGGAGTTGGCAGCACCACATCCCATGGCTGCCTCTACCACCACATCCATCTCTTTGGGACAATATTCACCCCTGGATAAAGTTTATAGCTGAGACTGGAGAGCAGAATTTTAGTACTTCTGTATCAGCCTCACTCCAGGCTGGAATTACTCAAAAACATCCAGGATTTTACTTATTGGATGTGAGTGTCCCTCTCTCTGTGATATTTGGAGTGATTTTAATCTACCCGGTGTGGAAGGTTTCCTCCAAAACAGGCCAGACTTGCACTGGGTGAAGCTGGTGTGGATCTCGAGAGGGCAGATGGAGCAATGTCAAAGCAGGTCAGCTGCACATGGACCTAAAATCCCTGGGGATGAGTTCATTATCCACCAAAATTGGGCATATTTTGGATGGAAAAGGTTAATAGTGATGAGGAAGAAGGAAAACCAGTGCATTAAATCCTGCTGAATTAATCTGACAAATAATGAGCATGAAACTGCCTTGGAGAAGGGGTTGAAAGGTTCCCAGAGGATTGAGGGGGTCTGGGGCAGGCACAGGTTGGGCAGCTCATCAAGTTCTGCTCCAGCACGGCTGTCCCAGTGTTTGTTTTTCCTTTCACTGCTCTCCCTCCCTATCCTAGTGCTGTATTTCAGGATTTCATCCCTGTCCCAAGCTACTGTGGAGCCGGCTGGGGGCCTGGGAGCAGCTCGGTGCCAGGGATAAAGGGTTGTACCCTGGTTTCAAAAAGCTCCTTTTATTTTACCCCCACTGGCAATAATTAATACCAATGCATTCATACTGTGCATTGTATTTTTTAAACCATAAATACATAAATTCTTGATTAACTATCATGCCCTGATGAATGAATAAATTGAATAAATCACAATTAAAACCCCATGCAAGCGTGGGGAGTGCAGCTCAGTGGCACTCAGAGGTCTGTGTTACACACAGCAGGCTGCAGTCAATGTTCAACCCCACATTTCATGTTAATTAATGAAACCCTTAATGCAAACTTTGAGCTGAAGCTGCTCAGTCCCATTGAAACCAGATTTTGGAGCAGGTTTTCCACCTCAAGTGAGACAAAACTCACCTGAAACCTGGTCCAGCCTGGTTTGAATGTGAGCCCCAGTGAGGGAGTCAAGCAGGGCTGTTTTAAGAAAAACCAACTCAGACCTGGAATACAAATAGGGAAAAAAAAAATATTGCTCATTAAAATTGTTACCTTCATTTTTCTATCAGCATTTCCTCAAGCATGCAATGGAGAAGATAAATTTAAAAATATCCATTTGGATTCTGGGGATGTTTCTGCCGGTTCCTGTTTACTGAATGTTTTCCAAAGTCCTGCTGCTTTTAGGGAGGAAAGAATTCCTATAGGAAATAATTTGGTTTGTTTTCATTTTATTTATTTGCTTACGTTCCACTAACCACAGAGGCTGAAACTCTTTGGGATGCTTGAAAAAAACAGGATGTTTCCTCCTCCAGAGAGGCTTCTACTCATCCATTTTCTGTCTCAGATGATTTCAGAATCATCTGGTAAGGGCATCATGGAGATGGCCCCAGCAAAGTGGTAAACATGAAAATTCAGCTTTAAATCACATCCAAGTTCTTCTCAGCTAATGGGACTTCAACTGAATTGGATGTGTCTCCTCAAAAACACATTTTTGGGGATTTTTTTTTTTTTTAATGTCTTGGAGGTGGCAATGGTGGCCTGGTTGAGGCTGACGCAAAGAGGGGTTCCCTTCAAGGAGGTGTATTGAAATCTTTCCTTCTTTTTTCTTTTTATTAGGAAGTGAATGGGTGAGAAGGTTCGCAGAACCAGGCTCTGGGATTTCAGGAAGTAAAAAGACACGGAAGAAAGTTCATTTTTTAAAAAAAATTACAAAATATCAGGGTTATGAAGAAAAAAAGCAAACAGAAAGAGGTTGATAAACCTAGGCAAAAAAAAAAAAAATCAGCATATGAAAATGCGGGTGTATTTTTGGAACCGCTTCATTGGAGAGTTATTCACGGATCCTGAAACCACTCTGGCTTTGAAAAATGCAGAGCCAAGGAGGCATCGGGGTGACCTCAGCTCCAGGACACGCTGGACACGTTGCGTTCCCTCGGGAGCAGGTGGAGGGAGCGCTGGGGGCACTGGGAGCCCGCTGGGATGGCCTCCACCTGCCCAAAAACACCCAGCTGCCCCCCACTGCCACCCACAGCAGCTCCTCCAGCCGGGGGAACCTCAGGAGCGCCTTGGGCGTCCAAAAATGTGAGAGTGTGCAAAGTGCGAAACTGAACCGCGGAGTTAATTTCATTTCCATTTGCTTCCACCGCGGCCAGTGCAGGAGCTTTGGTTTTATTGTTGCTAATTCCAAGCATAATAAATACGCTTTGGGATCTGGGCTGATTTATTATCATTTTAAGCAGGCTGATATTTGCAGCTTTTCGTGAATTTTCGCAGTAATGTCTATTTCCAATTTCAGCCTTGCTTTTCGTTTCATTTGAGATGCCCCATCGGTATTAAAATCCAGTATTTAAAATATAATAATCACTTTCCCTGCTCCATTAGATATCTCTTAACTCCCTCAAACTGAGGGAATATGGGCAAGGTTTGTTTTTTCTTGTCACCTTGTCAATCTGGAAGTTTTTTCGAAAGGCAGTTAAAAATCACTGAGCTGAACCACTGAGTTTTATTCAGGTTTCTGAACATTTTCCGTTCTGTTCATACTTTTTTTACAAGTTCAGATAATGAAACTTGGTGGTCTCTTTATGACCATTTCCACTTTCTGTTTGCAGTTGGTAGAAATTTAATATATTTTGGCTCCTGTGAGGAATAATTGATAAACTGGTAAATCAGGAACGGTATCAGCATCAAACCAAACCAGATGCCAACTTGTTTAATCTTCATGTTATCAATCACAGTTGGACTCAATCTTGAGGTCTTTTTTAATCTCAATGATTCTGTGAATCCAAACTCCAGTTGGAGTTTAAATAAAGGATAAAACATTAAATCTTTGGGGGGTATTAGCAGTGTCATTTACAGAGAGATTACTCCCCTGATTGCAGAGCATTCGTTTCTATTCCTGAATATTTGTCTTTGACTGGATTTTGTGGGGTTGTGATTTTCCTGTTGTGGAAGTTTTCTATGGAGCCATGGAGTTTGATGGGCTTGTGGAGAGCAGCTGGAGCTCTCCAGAATTACAGGATTGCCTCCTGTAAACTCCAAACTTCCAGCATACCCTGAATTTTATCAGCCACAGAGGGTTGGGATGGGCTGGGACAGGAATTAAATCTTTCTCTCAAGAACAACTCTTAAAAGCTGGATATAAATCCCTCAGAGGGCAGCGACAGGAGAGCCATGTGGGCATTTCCCTTCAGCCTTAAAAGCACTTACAGGAGATCAGAGCCCTGCCCTAAATAAATTCTGCCCCTGATTTATTCCTTGGACTGCTTGTGGGCTATGGGAACGCAACCCTCCTACAAATTCCCATGTCTATCTCTCCTCAGCTTTGGATTCAGCAGGTCTGGATTTTCTTCTCCCTTCCAGTTCAACAACTCTTGGAGATTTTACTTAACTCTGTGTCTTGGTTTCAAACCCTTTCTTTTTCACAGCTGATTTGACCGGAATGGTTGGATGCATGACTTACTTTTCAGGAATTTTTTTCAGGTTGCTGTGTTAATATAGAAAATTAAAATTTTCATTTTTAATTAATTTTTTCTCCTCCTGGATGGAATCCTGAGGCTGTGCTTTGCATCCCAAGGACTTCCCAAAGGAATGATCGTGTCCAGGCTCTTCCAAAGATTGTCCCCCCTCTCTTTGGTCACTATCACAAGGTCTGCTGGAACCAGGGCAGTGTCTTCAGCAGGGTGAGGAGGGAGGATCAGATTTAAGGGCAATGCTCCAACTTGGCACCAAAAACCTGATTAACAAAGATTAAAATGGGAGGAGGTGAAATAAGTGCATTATCAGAAATCTGTACACTGCTTATTGATCAGGAGCGCAGAGCAAAGCGTGTTTTAAACTTATCTTTCTGTCTCTTCATGCATTTGAGATGTTTCCAGACCTGCTTTGGTTCTGAGTCTCCTCTCTGTGTAACATCTTGCACATTCAGTTCCTGCTGGGTCTTCTCTGCTTCATTGTACTTTTCCAGGGGAGCCCCCTGGACGTGTCACTGGTGTCCAGAGCAGCGCCCAAATCACCTCAGCGCCTCATCTGTCCCTGTCCTCACAGCCCCCCTGTGCCCCAGCCCACACTTAGGGGTGGGAGGCAAGGCATGTTTTGGCTCTTGGAGGGTCTGAGCTGTCATTTGCATTAGTGAAACACAATTTCTGCCTGGCTCCACCCCCTCTCCCTCCAAACCAGATGAAATATTTATTGGGCTGGAGTGTAAGGGCTCAGTGTTTCGTCTGCAGAGGAACAGAGGAGTCCTGGTTCTGACCAGAAATTTCTAAGGCTTCTTTGTGGCTACTAAACGTTGGAGGAAAAACCACAAATTACCATCGCCGTGGGGCTGGGCCCTGGATCCTGGCTCCAGAGCTTCCCTGGGCCCTGCCCCCTCCCCTCCCGGCTTCAAGTGCTCTGCATCTGTGTCAATAAGTGCCCCATGTCCCTGGCAAGGGAATATCGAATGTGCACACACAAAATTAACCTCTGCCAGGGTGGGGGAGCAAAGGAAAAGCGGGGTTGTAATTACGAACAAGATGAAGCTGTTACTGTGATTAGCGTATTTCTTTAACACTGAGGAACCTCCTTTCCCCCCTAAACCCCTCACAATCCATCCCCTGTTTGTCATTTTCTAGCTGCTCCTCAGTTTTCTTTTCCCTGGCCGCACCTAATCCCAGAATTACCTAGGGTTGCCCCACCTCGCTCTGCCCTGGCAAGTCTGGGTCTGTCCCCATCTCCTTGTCCAGATTTTGGGGGTCCTGGAAGCTCAGCCTGTCCATCCCAACGTGTCTCAGTCTCCTGTTATCCTCTCAATCTTCCCATGAGATTAATTTGGAGAAAGTTTCAGGAGTTTAATTAGTCCAGAGGTGGAATAGAGCATGCATAAGATAAAAGCATGGCACCCAAAGGGTTAAAACGGGGATATTTGGGGGTGTTCAGTGCCAATTTTTTGTTGGAGATGGGAAAATGAGGAACATGGGTGGAGAGATAGGAAAGAAGAGTCCATCCACCTAACAATTCCAGGAACAGGAGCTCAGAGATGCCCTTTTGGGACAAAGCTCTGCTGAGCAGCTCCTCCTCTTCAGCACATACTTGAGTCCCCATCCTGGAAACTGTGTGGATTTTTGGGATGATTGTTAGAACCACTCAAACCCTTCAGACATGAACTATTGTGCTCCCACAAGCTGCGCTGCTTGGATTTATCCTGTCACAGATGGCCCTGCTCTGCACTCCTTTCCAATGGGTTCTGTGAAATAAAAGTATTACACATGTAATTAATTGATAAGGATTTGGTAGTATTTCTAGTAAGTTTTTCAATAAACATGGCTTAAAAAAAAAAGTCAATCGTTTGTAGAAAAAGGACTATTTCAACGATATATCACCACACTCAGAAAAATTATTCTCAGAAAACAACCTTTTTTATTTTTTTAATGAAAATATTTTTCTTAGAAATAACATTGGTCAGCTGTATTAATGATATTGGAAGAGTTCAAAGTGACAATGAGCAAACCATGAAAAATGGACAGAAAACAAACACAGAATCACTCCAGTCCTGGACTGCTTTTTAATTATATTGGAGATGTTCCAGGGCTTCCATTTTTTCCACCAGAGTTTAATGGGCTCTCTGTTTGCATTTATGTTTTCCTGATCTTTCAATCTGCAGGAATGGCTGCTCCTGGCAGGACTCTTTTAGCATCACGCTCTCTGTGTCCCCTCTTTGGAGCCTGGGTGCCTCATATTTTTATTTTTTTCCCCAGAATTTATAAGAAGGAAACACCCTGATCTGAAGGCAAAACAGGTAAATATGAAGAAGTTTGGGAATCAGGATTTCAGTGGTAGCGTGAGCCTCCATCAGTGAATTTAACTTGCCCACGCACTCCCTGGAAAAATCCCTGCCCCAGAGGGTTTATGCCAATTAAAATTTTAAAATGACATCAGTGAAATTAACCTAAATTTTGCTTGACCTGGAATTTAGGTCAGTTTAGATCATCGTCTTAGCAGGGCTGTCTAAGATTCAGAGCTTTGTGGAGAGCAATGGGACCAGAAACATCCTTCAGAGCAGAGGTGGGTCCTGCAGAGCCAGCAGAGGCAGCTCCAGGATGGTGGGAGATGATTCCCAGACCTCCTCTGGTGGCCTGTGCAAAGGCTGAGGTGAGAAAATGTCCAAAAAGTGCCTGAGGATGCACAGTTGGTACCTGAGGGGCACCAGCAGCTGAATGGTGGTTCCGAAATGGATTTGGGACACAGAGCAGCTCCGTCCTGGTTCTGCATCCCAGGCTGGGCTGAATGTCTGGGGGAAGGCGGAGCCCCAGCAGGCCCAGAGCATGGAATGGTTGGATTGGGAGGAGCCCAAACCTCACCTCACCCCACCCCTGCCATGGGGACCATTTCAGAACAGGTCACTCCAACCTGGCCTTGGGCACTTCCAGAGATGGGGCAGCCACAATTGCTGCATTCCACTCCTTCATATCCAGAGATGACGATGATGATGATGATGATGATGGTACCACAACTCATTGGATGGCTCCATCATTGAAAATGCTAAAAACATGAAAACAAAACAACCCATCAGTTTGTTCGCTGCTTCCAGTGCTTCTCACCCTGCACCACACCTTCCGTGGTTCCCTGACCCCAAATTTTCTTGTAGCAATTCCAGCTGTCTTCATCCTTGTGGATAACTTTGGCAATCATCAGAATGGAAAAAAAAATGAACAGAGAGGGAAGGGAAGGGAAGGGAAGGGAAGGGAAGGGAAGGGAAGGGAAGGGAAGGGAAGGGAAGGGAAGGGAAGGGAAGGGAAGGGAAGGGAAGGGAAGGGAAGGGAAGGGAAGGGAAGGGAAGGGAAGGGAAGAATAATGTAAATTAAAATAATGAAGTGGCTGATCTGATCATCACATGCATGTTCATGGGATATTTGAGAGATTGCATTTACAGCCTGGCCCTATTTTACTCTTCTTTCTTTCCCAGGGTGGACATAAATCCCAGTTTATATTCTGGGTGCATTTCAGCAGCAGCAGCAGCACTCTCCTTTGCTCGTTGAGCACCGCAGGCCGGCACACAATTCAACACTCCACTTGGCCGAGGAGCCTGGGGCCGAGCCGTGCAAAGCTCGCTGCTATCAAGCGGTGGCAGCAGGCAGCTTCGCTAGAAAAAATCCCTGCCCGGCTCTGCCTGCCCCACCCCGATGGAAATAGAGCGGGGATTTAGAAGGTGTGAGCTGGCAAGGCAGCAGAGCCTGCGAAATGTAAGAGCTGCAGTAGCCCCTTTTTCCGAGGGTTTGACAGCGAGCAGAGCCGAGCAGGAGACTGGGATCCCATTCAGCATCTGTGAGTGGGAGAAGTGTCGGGGAAAAGAGAGTCATGCGCTGCTCTAATCCCTCGCTGCCTCCCAGCCGGCTGCGGTTGCAGTTGTTTTTGTTTGTTTTCAAGGGAGGGTGGTTGTTTTTGGGTGTGGGGTTTTTTTTTGTTTGTTTGTTTGTTTGTTTTTTGTTTTTTTTTTTTTTTTTTTTTTTGTTTTTTTGTTTTGTTTGTTTTTTTTTTTCCCCCGCTGGATGCTTTCCACGGGAATAGCTGCGGATTGTCACGGTATCAGTGGGTGGGGGAGGCTGAGAGCTGTCTCGGCTGCGTTTCCGAAATTTCTCTCTCTCTGGAGAGAGCTGAGGTCACCTTTCCAGAGCATCTGCGTGCTGTCCAGAGGGATGAGGGCTTCCAAGGACTTCGGCACAGGCAGCGCCACACTTGGGAGGGTCCCAGGCCAGTTCAGCTCTGTGCCCTCCTGCAGGGCTCAGCACAAACTCCAACGTGCCGAATGGAGACAGAAATATCTCTCTCACTGAGTCTATACCACATCTGGCTGCTGCTGGGAGGTGTCTGTTCCAGCAATGCTGGCTGGGGTACCTGTGTCCTGCAGGGAACTTTGGTGTTCTGCTGCCTGCCCCGGCTCAGAGCCCTCTGCGGGCCTGGCAGAGCAGCCAGGAGCAAAGGGCTGTTCGTAAAATAAACGGAATTATGGAGATTTCTGCCTCTCAGTGTTGCCTTCCTTTCGTGAGGCAGAAATCCCGGTGCTGTTTTCCCCCAGGAAATGCCCAGCACGTCTTTGCCATTGTCACGACAGCAGGAATGACAGAGATTTATTTCCTCAGCCACTTGGGGCAGCGATAACGACTCTGCCCCACCCTTTTGCTGTGATTGCAGGACAAATCTGCCCGGGTTCTGCCACCTCTTGGCAGCCACTGGAGACCTGTTCGTGCAGCTGCCCGGTGTTGAGAGATTAATTATTTATTTCTATAGGTCCTTCCATTAGGTGATTTTTCCTATTGTGTTTGACATCCAACCCATCCAAACTTTCTTCCCCAAGTGGCCTCTCTTTTTTTTTTTTTTTTTCTTTGTGGCACTTCAGCTGATGTGCTCCCATTTTCCCAAGAGAATAAAAGCCCACCTGGGTTGTTCCCAGACTTTATTTCACCAGCTGGGTTCAAAGCCCTGCTGGCCCCGGGGCCAAGAGAGGACGAGGAGTGTGAGCTCTGCCAAGCTGGCACTGGGCTCACAAGGATTGCTTATCTCATTGGGGTTTGGATCAAACACTGCAGAAGAGAAGATGAAGAATCCCCAGCCCAGGGTGGTTTCCTACCTGCACTGCAGGATGTCACACAGCAGTGGGCACGGGGTGCTGTGGGATGGCTCTGGCCCAGCCCAGCTCTGTAGAGTCCCCTGATGATCCAGGGAGGCTGAATCACCCTTAGGTGCCCCTGAGAGGGCTGAATTGTTTGCTGGCTGTGTCTCCTCCATTAATTACAGAGTTTAGGTGATTGGTTTGGACAAGATATTTCATTTTTTGGTAGCCAAAGTGCAGGAAAATAAACCCAGCTCAAGTCCCTCTCTGCCTCAGCCACTGATCTGAATTTGTGTGCTTGAGTTTTGCTGGTGAACCCTTCTTGGCGTGCCCTGCCTGGAGCTGGTGCTCCAGTGTTCACAAAAAAGGGGATTTCAGATGGTTTTTATGTTCATCACAGTAACAGACACAATTTGGAGCTACAGGGCTATTGAACTTCAGGTTGTGCTTTTGTGGTGGTTGATTGTTCTCACGAGGAACAAAAGGAGAGGCAGCTTCTTGGAGGAAACAACCAAGAGCACCATATTCCACTGTTCTGTGTTGTCATTGAAACCTTGGTCCTCAGCCTCTGGAAGTTCCAGAGAGCAGGGATTGTAGTTACTGGGATGTATTGTGCTAAAGGATCAGCAAAATTCACCTGAAGTGGTTCTGGCTTCAAATTTTTCTTATCAAAGTCATAACTGGAGAAGGAGACTTCCAGATTTATCTCTTGTACCTCCTTCAGTACTTGTTTGCAACTACCCAGGCACCACAGAAAGCCACATTCATTTAAGACTTGGTGCATGTTTTCTTGCTTTCAAATGTGAGCAACAATTATCAGTAATTACAAGGAAAAGGCTCATTTACTCCCTTTCCTTTCTGTGCAGGATCCTCTTAGATTTGTTACCAAACAACAGCAGTTTATTTTTTTATGATGAGGAACCTTTTGAAAATATTTTCAAACAGGCACAGTGTCACTCAGATGGCAGCAGAGGAGAAATCAACAGCCCAGTTTGATCTCCAAGCACAAATACAACATGGAAACCTTCCTGCCCTGCAGCTTTTTGGCTCAGGACAGTCAGAGTCTTCCTCTGGAAAAGATGCCGGGTGTTATCAGCCACATCTGAACCCTGTACTGCTCACACTGGGAATTTCCATTTCCACTTCCCATTTCCTCTCCTGCAGATCCTCACTGGAGCCCTGACAGCCCCCCCAGATTGTCATTGCAGGGCTTTTTTCTCCAGACAAAACCCCACGAGCCATCCTGGTCCTCAAAGCCAACCTGGCAGTGACCTCACACTCCATCGAAGCTCACCCCAGCCGTGGGCAGAGCCTCCCCTGGGCTCAGGGTGGGGCTCAGGGTGGGACCTATCACGTTCTGTTTGTTCCTCTGCCAGGTTCTGCCTGGGTTTGGAGCCGTGACTCCATCAGGGCCATGCGGGTCTTGGGCAGCTGCCGGGGCTGGGGGGATGGATGGGAGCTTTGATCAGCACAGTCAGGACAAGCCTGCAAAGGGCACTTGTGCTCTCCACGGCCAGCCTGGCTGTGGGGTGGGTGTAAATCCGCCTTGCCATATAGCCCAGAGGGATGTGCTGTACTCCCATGGGGAATAACGGGAGTTATCCCCCGTTCCTGCTCAGCCACAGGGCTTGCAGGGATCTGCAGGGCTTGTGCCGGAAAAAAAATTAAACAAGCAGCTACCAAACACCTCGAGAGAAGAAAGCAGATAAAACCATCCAGTTCTGTCCTTTAACTCACAAAGCAGGAGAGAAAATACAGCATCTTTCGGAGTTGTTTGGTCAGGAAGGACTTGCAGGTATCTGCAGGGCTTATTTAGGAGGAAAGACTGAAAAACAGCTGCCCAAACACCTCGAGAGAAAAAAAGCAGATAAAACCATCCATTTTTGCCTTTTAACTCATATAAAACAAGACAGAAAACACAGCATCTTTAGAAGGTGTTTAAAGCAGATAAAACCATCCATTTTTGTCCCTTAACTCATATAAAACAAGACAGAAAGCACAGCATCTTTAGGAAGTGTTTAAAGCTGATAAAATCATCCACTTTTGTCCTTTAACTCGTATAAAACAAGACAGAAAACACAGTTCACACACAAACTGGCAATCCTCAGGAGCTGGCAGCTCCTCATTCCCCTATGGCCGGGAGCAAGAAACCACTGCTTCTAAAACACATGTGTTCTTTTAAAAATGAAGGTTATTCCCCCTTCTTTTCACCCAGCTAAACAAGTGGGAAGAACAGAAAAGGAAAGCTTCGCAGCCACAAGAATGTCCTCATTGTTTCATGCCCACCACTGGGTTTCCACAAACACCAGCCCAACTGCTGTTGAAATAATCTGAGGGCTCCTTGCTCTGCTCTGCCCTGCTCGTGTGCCCACATTAAAAGTGTTGCTTTCACCAGGCCCAGACCCCTCTTTCCAAGGCAGCACGGAGCAGAGGCAGCTCAGCCATCCCTCAGACCGTGACGTTGGTGAGTTATTTCAGGGGTTTGGCAGAGCCCTCAGCACCAGCCTCAGAGCAGCCCTTCAAAATGTGTGCTCAGCTAAATTCATGCCGTGTAAAAGAAATACTGAGGAGTCCAAGCGAGTCGCCCACCTTCCTCCCGTTCTGTGGGATTGCTTTCAACTCAAACACCCCGTGGGCGGAGAGATCCTCCTGCCTCATCCAAGTGGACTGTGGAGATGGATTGCTGGGGTTCCTTTGCATGCATTTGCATCCCTCCAGAGGACGGTTTTTTTCGGGGGAAAGGGGGGAAACACGTACCTGACGCCGCGCACAGAAATTTCCGCGTGTTTAAGAATTCTGAGTTGTCCTCTGGTTTTGAGGAGCCTGGGGTTGTTGGGTTGGGAGGTGGCAGCTGAGCCAGCAGGTCTGTAGTTCCCTGTGGTCTGAGAGGGGCACGGGATGCACAGCCCAGTAAATTCCAAGGAATTTCAGTCCGGAAAAGCAACCAAAAATCTTAAGACACCGGTGAAAACACCCAAGTAAGGGCTCACTGTCCTGGGGGAAGTTGAAGGGCTACAACAAAGTCTGCAAAGAGCAGAAATTCCTCAAGTGGCTGAGGGGATTTGGGTTTTTCAGATACCTCAGGGAGTGTTGCTTTTCTGCTCCCCCAGAGCTGCCCAAATTGCCCCCAGAAATGGAATTTTAAAAATCATCAGTGAATTTGACCCTCCTGTGGTGACCTCTCCCCGTGCAGGGACTATCAGCAACAAATCTGATGTTCACAGCACAATTTTATCACTATTTTTAATGTTTTTTATCATTAAGTGGTTGGCAGTCACAGGAGCAGAATCTTATCCCCATGCCTTTGTTCTTCTTTCTTCCTGCTTTTATTTTATTGCTTTGGCCTGTTGGGAATTTTTCCCCTTTTCTTTTTTTTTTTTTTTTTGATTCTAAGTGAAGACAAGAGCAATGTGTCATCCATTTGTCCCTTCCAACACTTGCATTAAATGCTTTCCTGCTTGCAGAGTGAGTGGGAGAACCAGGATTTTTATGGATAATCTCTATGCCGACAAGCAAACACTGCATTATGGATAACAACAAATAATGATTCACTGGGATGAGTGGGGAAGGGCTGGAAGTGCTGCAGAGCCTCAGACAAGTCCCCATCTTATGGAGTGGCCACCAAACCTCCAATTTCATTGCTTCAGAAGGAGCAAAATACAGCAAAACTCAGAGCCAAGTTATGTTTTGAGGAGGAGAAGGGAATATTTATCTTCCATGGAAAAACTCTGATGCCTGGGATCAACAGAATGTGAGCATGGTGTGGACAGATAAGATAAAGAGCAATAAACTCCTTTTTGATTTCAAACTTTATTTGTCATCAGCAATGCTGCCTTGCTAGAGGACTTCTCATATGTCCAGAGGAATTTCACTTAATTTTAGAGATTTCTGCCCAGTAAATGAAGAAATTTGGGTGTCTTAGAGGGTTATTCACCCCTTCTGGTTTTGTTTAGGATGGGATCAATTAGAACAGTCCATGGTTTTTATTCTTATGTGCTTGGCAGTCACAGGAGCAGAATCTTATCCCTTTGTTCTTCTTTCTTCCTGCTTTTATTTTATTGCTTTGGGCATGCTGGGAGTTTTTCCAGCTTTTGACTCCAGCTGGACAGGATTACAATCCTTGATTTCAAATTTAAATATATGATCAATACATTCGGATGAAATAAGTCTGGATTTATTTCTAGAAAATGGAAAGTTTCTTTTGCCTCCATTTTAATTTATTTTCCTTTACTTTATAACAACTTTGTTCATATCTAGCATGAGAAATCCATCATTTCACTTTGGAAAAACAAACTTTCCCCAAGCCAAAACCCTCATCTAGGTTTACATCCTCCAGCACATTTATCAGGCCTGGTGATGGTGGTGCTCTCCTGGACAGTTGGAGTGGATAAATTAGCAGAGCAATAAACACAATTAACCGCAGTCACCATTCAAATATTCATTTTTTTGTGGCCATTAGGAACTTTCTGGACATTCTAAGCCCTCCATGAGGTACTCAGGTAGTTTCAGACTGGTAGAAATAAAGAGGAAATTCTGAAGTTGATTTTTGTTTGTTTGTTTGTGTTTTGTTTTGGGGTTTTGTGGTTTTGTTTGTTTGTTTGTTTGTTTTCCTTTGGGGGGGCTTTTTTGCGGTAAATTTGTTCTTAATAACGGCAATGATGCCTCAGATTTTAGCTTTCATATTTTCAGTTTCTGTGCCACCCAAGGATGTAGTTTTGAGCCTCATATGAAGTCCCAGCAAGCTCTCCTCACAGACCAAGTAGACAAAACAAATCTTTTCCTGCTGCACACCAAGGACAACTTTCAGCCCAAAAAGCACAAACAACAATGGACTGAAGGGAGGAACAAAAGGATGGGACCTCACAACCTGCAGCTGTAATTGGACAATTAAACCCCAATATGCAAATGGACCAAAACTTACAAAAATGTAAAATCTCGTGATCAAGCAGCCATTTTGTGTGGCCATTCCCAACCCACCCTGGGATGCAGCCTTGGTCAGGCTCCTGTAATGCCCAGGGTGGGTCCTGGAAGCCTTTTAATCAATATCTTTATTCTCTAGCTCTGTCCAGCCTCTGTTTCAGGTCAGCTTTCCTAAGGCATCAGTGAGGGGCTGATGCTGATTTCCACCTTGTGGGTTTCCAGGCAAGCCAGCAGAGCAGACTTACAAATCACTGCTTTTCAATGACAGGACAGCGAGATGGCAGCACCAGGGGCAGGAATCAGCTGTGGTTTACTTAAGGAACTTACTGCACCATCAGCATAGGAAAAGCATCCAGCATCACTTCTCCCAGGAGGGTGTGATCCAAGGAAAGGAAATAACCAGCTGCAGAAATCTCAGAAGGAGCCTTCCCAGGGCACTTGGGGGTTCTCTTGGATCCGCGATCCGTCATCCCCGAGCTCCCTGATCCTATCGTGCTGCTGAGAAGCAAAGCCGGATTCATGTGGTGCCAAGCCCAAGATGTAAACACTGCTCGGAGCCAGCCAGGAACATCACAGCCCTCGGGGCACCTGGGAATCAGGAGGGAGTCATTTGGGAATAAACAACTCCTTGCACCGCTGGAAATCGCTGTTTCCAATCAATATTGGGCTGGTTTTCCAGCAATGGCTTCTGCAGGTCTGTAGCTGACCCAAACCATCAAAAACAAGGGACGTGTTTGGTGATCTCCAAGGATTTCAGGATCCTGGGATTACTCCCCTAGGTGAGGGAAAAAAAAACTGCTGTCTTAATGGCAGGGAAAACGTGGCCAAGTTGTTCAAAGTGGAAAGGATTGATACCCCCATGCTGGGCACAGCAAAGGGACGTGGAACGGGATAAAAGGGATAAATTTGTCACAAGAGCAATGAAAGCTTCCACCAACAATAGCATGAGGCATTACTGAAGCCATTACCTTTCCCCAGGTTTGCTTAAACTTTCTATTCCAATCAATAGTGGTTTGTATTTCTAAATCATTTAAGATCCATTTCCAGAACCATAATTAGACTGCAGGGTTTTCAAAGCTTTCCCAAAATAGGGCTGGAGCTGGGCACAACGTGGCAGCCACCTCTGGCTTTGCTATTCCCACCAAATTGCGGGAGAAACTTCTTTTTTCCTCCTTCTCTGAGAAAGCCATGATCAGTTAAATGTCCCTGGGTTTATCCCCCTCTGCCTGTGTGAATCTGGAATGAAGGAAATCAGGATCAGAGAATTAACCCTGTATTTTATTTGGGTGGGAACTCTCTGCTCCCCTTTAATACCATGGATTTCTTCATAAGCAGGATTTCTCAGCAAGCACATTCCCAGTTATTTACCCTAAGAGAAGTTTACAGCCAGGCTGGTTGGAGTTTTTTCACTCCTAAGCAACATCAATTTTTTTTTTTTTTCTGTGTACTGAAACCTCAGCTCCAGCTTTGTCAATATTTGGCCTTATCTTAAAGAACTCCAAAGCAGGGTCAAAAGAGAGTAAACTCTCCCTCCAGAAAGCAAATATCAATTATTTAACCACTGCTTTAGGCAAGCTTAGGAGAGAAATGGCAAGAAAATCAAAGCCTGGTTCTGCAGACAGAACTGTTGTGCTTTGGACCCAGTGGTTGTTGATACAGAACAAATCCAAACTGTCCAAGGGCAGGGTTGGATGGGATCTGGGGAAGGAATTGTTCCCTGGGAGGGTGGGGGGATCCTGGCACAGAGCAGCTGTGGCTGCCCCTGTATCCCTGGCAGTGCCCAAGGCCAGGCTGGACAGGGCTTGGAGCAGCCGGGGACAGTGGAGTGGGAACAAGATCAGCTTTGAGTTCCCTTCCAACCCAAACCAGTCTGGGATCCCACAACTGTGTTTCTTTTACTTTTGACTACAAGAACAAGTTGTCCCCTCCATATTTAAGGGTCTGAGAGCACAATCCCATCACAATTCCATCAACTCACAGCTCTTTGCTGGAAGGACATTGGGACGAAATGGCAGAGTGGGAGGCAAGATCTTGTAATGGACAGGTGATTTCAGCACCTCCTAAAGGAGGAGTTAGTTTAGGAACTAGTTTAGGAATTCCTGGGTGTAAAGTGCCAGTGGATGCATTTTGGGTTGGGAATTGAAATGGGGATTCTGACCACGAAAAACTGAGAAGTTCTGGAGCAGTGTTGGAGCAGGGGCTGACATTCTGCCCCTGGGGTTGAACCCTAAATTCCAACCGAATCAATATGAGCAGATCCAGTGGAGACCAGCAGCTAATTCACCCCTCCAAACCCCATGACAAATCTGAGAATGGGTGCCTGAAGCCTGTAAAGGATTCATAAACGCCTCCATGCAGTCAGAGCAGCAGAGGATCAGTCTGGGTTCAAGGAGCCCGTGTGTTAATTCCTCACACTTTTACAACCCCCCTTCCCACCCTTTTTATATCAATAGCAACAACAGTGTTCAGCTGGGGAATATTCCCTGCCTGAGCTTCCTGCTTTAGCATCGTGCTCCTACAACATGGTCCTGTTTGAATTAGAAATTTAAATTTCTAATTTCTAATAGAAATTCCTGAGTAGAAAACCCTCAACTACCTGCCAGAAAGGCTCTGCAGGTACTGGGGCACAGTGAAATTATCCCAAGCTTCTAGAATTTAACAGAGCAGCTCCTTTAATATTCCCTCTCAGCAGCACTGGAGTGCAGAATTAGTCTTTTGAGAGCGGTTTCACTTAATTAAATAAAATTTACATGTTTGAAGAATAATCTGTGTAGCATCTGGAAAAGTTTCCATGGATTCATCAGGATTAAAGCAGGAAGGTCTGAGCTCCCCCAGACCGTCCTAGCAGAGCTGACCTCCAAACTTTGAGCATTCCAGAGGTTCAAGGTGCTCATTGGTTTTGTACCACTTTGCAAAGTGTTTGTTTGATCCATGGCATCTCCTTCTGGTCAGGTCTGAGACCAGAGGATGAAGGATCAGAAAAGATGAGTCAGGAAATGTTTTGCTTTTCCTATATTCCCCCCAGGGTGGAAATTTTGGAGAAATCCCTGCTCTAAGATAACACTGATGACAATTTCTTACGTACCCTGTTTCAGCTAAGTGAAAAGAAAATAATGAGCCCAGTGTTTGGCCATGGAGATCTGCCTGGTTTAAAAAAACCCCAACCAAAACACAGCCCAAATATGTAAAAAGCAGGGAGTGAATCACTGGCAGTGGCAACTCTGTCAGAATTAGGAAATTAAGTTCATTAAATGTGTGGTAACTTAATTTTCAATGCAAGCACGTAATGATGAGGGCTGGGCAGAAAAAAAACCCCACTCAGACATCCAACCTTACACAAACCCACCCAAAGTTGGCAGGGCGGAGCTCCCCAGGTCAGCCCGACCTCCTGGCTCCCTCTTTGGGGTTGCTTTTGCTCGAAATTGGCCAAATTAGCCCAGACTGGGTCCCCTCCATGTCCCCTTGACAGGAGCAGTCAGGATCTGGGGCTGCCACTCCCCGAACCCCCCAGAGGAGCCCCCACACAATTCCCTGCTCCACGAGGGAGGAAGATGAATCCCAGGTGGAACCATGGCCCTGCTTTGTCCTTGTCCCCTCCTGCTACTGTCCAGGACAGGTCGCAGACTCCTTGTTGGATGTTTTTCTCCATTTTTATTCCCAGATATCACATCTGTGGCATCGGTCATTCCCTGAGCCTTTTCCATCACTCCTGGGACTGTGGTGATGGCTTTTCCCCAGCTGGGTTCAGGTTTTGGAGTGCTAATTCCTTTAAACATTTCCATAATTACACAAATGTGCAGGAATCATCTAGTCCTCCAGTTAAGCATCAGCATTCCCTGTTGTTATGGATCCTCCAAGGCATATTTATGGATAAGTGTGTGGTGGATGAAGAAGTCTCCCCTCTGATTGCTGAGGGAAAACCTGGAGATGAAATCTCCTTTTCTCCCCAGCCTGAGTCAATTTTTACCACTTCTGGATTCAAACAAAGGCAGAAAAGCAAAGAAACTGCAGTCTCAGCCTCACTTTATGGTCCTTTCAACAACTAAAACTTCACAACTGCCTTCCAAATCACTCGCATTGCCTCGCTTCTTCTCAAGATGCTGAAAACAAAATTAAAGAAAATTTGTTTCCCAAACAAATTCCACAACTTTACTCCTTTCTAATTTCCCTGTGGTTGCCCAGCCCAAACAGACCCTGGGTTAATTTAGCGGGGGAGAAGGAATCACTCTGTTTATATCTATATATTTAAAACAAGAATCCTGCCCATGTTCCCTAATTCTCCATGTAGGGTTATTTCTATAGCCAAAATTTCTGGTGGCCTATTAGCACTATATAAAACCCTAAAGATTTCCTGTTCCAGCAGGCAGTAGGTTTGACAGAAAAGCTGAACTGGATCCTTCCAGGGAAAGTCAGTTTGGGAGACACCAAAATGCCACCAAAACGCTCTGCTGCACACAGAGCCTTGTCCCTAATTCCCAGCCCAGCGTGGTCCTGCTTTCCTTGTGCTTGGGAATTCAAGGGGTTTAGGGAGCCCTTAGGGGTGTGCAGATATTTTTGGGGTGGTGCTGTAGCCCTAAGATCCTGGGGGATGTTCAACCAGAAGTGAAGGTGAAACACCTTCATGGCTTCGTCGACAAGAACGGTGAAAAGGGAGTGAAATTTGGGATTCAGTTTTGGTGCATCTCCTTTAAGATTCCCATCCCAGTGCCCAAAAAGCAGGGACTAATTTACTACTAATTAATGTTCATTCCCACTGCCTAAATCAAACTTTGAGCTGTGGCCTCCCAAGGAGGGGGAGAGCTCTGAGGGACCCTCCAGGATCTGTGGCTCCATCCTCATCACCGTGTGCTGAGGGAGCTCCAGGGGCCCCAGAGGAGTGGGGCAGGTGACTGGGACAAATGTGGATTTTTTGACACTGCACATTTCACATTTGCTGTGTTTTCATTTCACCTCCTGGAAGCTGTGAGGGTGAACATTATTAAAATTAAAAAAGAGAGGGAAAGGAAAAAAAAAAAAAAGGGCAAAAAGAAAACAGTGCAAAGCAACAAGGGAGGTTTCTGTCCAAAAAAAAGTCCGAAACTGACTCCAATTGGACCTGGGTACGGAAATGCTGGAACTTGTACCCTCCAGTGGCAAAATAAAACAGGCTACCATTATTAGAAATTTTCTACAGCTAAAGATGTAACATCATAGCTAAATTCAGTCAGAGACAGGTCGAGCAACAAAAACCAGGAGCCAAGGCAGTCTAGTCTGGTCTGAAACCTGATTCAGGCACCAGATTATGAATAGATTTAACTGGTTTGCCAAACGAAAATGTAGATTTTGGCAGTGTTTGGGCTCCTTTTATTTTTTTATGTTTTTGGTGTGCTATATGTGGAGTCCTATTGCGCGCTGTGGGGATATGAGAAAAGAGCCTTTTTATATTATATAACTGCTGGAGGCTCATGTGAGTGTGTGTAGAACAGAAAAAACACCCTTAACCCTGTAAGTGCCAGAAAGGGGCTCTGCCTCAGGGCCCCTCAGGAAGGACCACACTCAGCACCAGGATCACTGGTGGCTTCCACATCCCTGGCAGTGTCCAAGGCCAGGCTGGACAGGGCTTGGGGCAGCCTGGGACACTGGAGGGTGTCCCTGCCCATGGCTGGGGGGTGGATGAGATGATCCTTAAGGTCCTTTCCAACCCAAACCATTTTGGGGTTTTGTGTTCATGGCCAAACTGGTTCCACCTTTCCATGCAAACCCATCCTGAGGAGACCCAGCAGCCCCTGCAAGGCTGGCTCAGGTCTGGAATTGTCTGCCCACCCTTTGTGGGGTAACAGCTCAAAGCCAAGGCCTCCTTCTTCCTTGGTCATTTGTAGAATCAAAGAATCACAGAATATCCTGAGCTGGAAGGGATGCACAAGGATCTTTAAAGGCCAGCGCCCGGATTAATCATGCTTTGATTAATTAAAGTGAAAAACCCATGCATCTCCCTATTTGCCATGGAAGTCCCCTGCAGAATCATCTGAAACACCTCTGAGAGAGATAGGTGGGTATTTCAAAGTGAAAAAAAAAGCTTTTAAAATGCCCAGAGACTGCAGCCCCCACACCTACAGCAGGAAAAACCAGCAGGAGATCTCTGGAGGTGCCTTTTGGTGACAGATCCCAGCTCTCCACGGTCGGTTTTCGCTCTGATTCCTGTCAGGTATGTGAGCTAGGAAGGAATAAAAAAGGTAGAAGCTCCAAAAGGAAAATACAATGGAGCAGGGGATAGTCAGGGGAGGAGGGAGCAGATCCCTGCTCTGTGCCTGCTCTTGGCTCTGCTCCTTGCCCCAGAAGTCCATCCTGTCACACAGAGCCACCACCTTCCCCCGGCACCCAGGGCATGCTCGGAATCACCATGGAACATCCTGAGTGGAAAGGGACACACAAGGATCACCCAGACCAACTCCTGGCCCTGCACCCCAAAACAGGGGGTCAACAGAGCATCCCAAACTCCCACCCTGTGCCTGAGAGCATTGCCCAAACACTCCTTGAATTTTGGCTGTGACCTCTCCTGTGCAGAGCCCATTCCTATTTACCCTCAGCTCTCCTGATCCATGGGCTGCCTTGTTGGAGGCTGGCAGCAGGACCCCTCTTCACAAAGCCTAAGGTCACACCAAACCTCAAGGAGACATTTCTCACCTCAGCACCTCTTCCTGGACTCTCGGCTTCCTCTTATTTATCATTATTTAAATAAAACCCCCCGAAAAGGGCCAGAACCCCGCTGTGCCGGCAGCAGCCAGGTGTGCAGAGGGGACAGAGCAGCACGAGCAGCAGGGACAGCTCAGGGTAGCATGTTTCACACTGGGCTGGAGCATCACCGAGGAGAATCCACATGCTGTTGGGGATGTTCATTAATCATCCAGCTAATTTGTTTTTACACAGGAGCGCTGACAGCAAACGAATGTTATTGTAGCAGCAGTGCTGCATAATCCTGACTATTATGGGTTTAGCAAACGACTGCTCTGCGTTCGTTGCTGCTCCTTTTCTCCATCCAGCTGCAATTGTAAATTGTAAATGTATCTATTTTTATTCCCATCTGCTGAAAGGAACGGCCTCACCAGCTGTGGCCTGGGGGATGAAAGGATTGCTGCTGTCTGCTTCTTCCTCCTCCCTCTGGTCCTTATCTCAGGAACATGGGTTGAAACCTGGCCCAGAATTTACTGAGTATTCAGAGAGTTTTTACGAGGCGGTGCTTTTGCAGGCCGCTATTGAGAAGATGTATATTTATATCCATGTACACACATGGATTATTGTGGCTGAGGTTATTTCTCCAGTAAATCTCTCTCCTATTTGTACACAATGTGTGCAGGCAGCATTCACACGAGAGAGGAAAATAATCCAGTGGTTACGGTTAGCTTGCGCTTTGAGAGACCTGGGTTTAATTCTCCCCTCTGCCACAGCCTTCATTTGAATACACATTATATGTTTATGTCTGTATGTACAGACAGGGCACAGAGGGCATTGTCTGAGTTGTCCTTCAAAAGCAGGCCTGAACCCTCACTACTCCTGGTTTTTGGGGGGAATCCATGTTCAGCAAAGGGTTTGGATGAGCTCTGACCCTTGGGGAACAGGGACAGACTTGGACACATACTTCAGGCCAAAAAAAATCCCACCCAGCCCTTCCTTTCTGCCATGCTGGCTGAAACAGATCTTGGAATCACAGAATGGTTTGGGTTTGGAAGGGACCTTCAATCTCATCTCATTCCACTCATTGCCATGGCAGGGACACCTTCCACTATCTAGGCTGGTGCTCCATCCAGCCTAGCCTGGGACACTGCCAGGGATGGAGCAGCCACAACTCCCTCCCCCACCCCACTGGGAGACCACACGGCTAGACAGTCCAAAGGGGAAGGGTGACCCCATAAAATGACCAACTCTTCCAGAGGACCCTAAGTAAAGCAAAGAAATTATTTTCCTCCCTCTGACTCTGCTCTTCTCCTGGATCCTTTATAGAGCCAGAAACTCATGAGACTTTCTGTCAAACTGCTTTGCCATCATAGCAAAGTGGATGTCAGGGAGCAGAATTGGGTCAAAATCCAACCCCACATGATTTTAAAGCATTTCAAGCTTAACTCTAGGAATGATTTTGAAACAGATGGGCAGCTGGTGTTTCCCAACATGACAACTCTCTGCACTGCCTTTCTTGCAGCAATACACTCATACACTCATAAAAATCCAGGGAGCCAATAAAGAGAGGAGAGGAGAGGTTTCAGGTGTTTACTGGCTGTGAAATTATTAATAGCAGCTTCAAACATGTGATTGTGGTGTTATTGCTGATTGTACAGCATTAAAAAAATCATAACAATAAAACTTTTTTTTTAAAAAATGGAAAACTATTTGTTGCATAAGTTTCAGGGTCCTGCACATGGCCTTTATTACACAGAGATTTAAAAAATTTGTCTTGCAAATTTACAAGAGAGTCCTGCAGAAGGGTTTGGGAGGGCTCATTTTAACCCCCAAACACCAAAAGGACCAAACCCCCAAATCCAGCTTAAGGAGGACCTGAGGAGATACAGAAGAGACCAAACCATAAATACCTCGACACCCAGTTCTACCTGGGCAAGGAACTCTCGCTGCCCCTTCCTGTTTGCCTCCCATCCTTTGTGGTCTCTCCCCCAGCAGGGAGGCTGTGCCTGCCCCCATTTGCACCCTCACTCTTTTATTAGAGGAGATCTTGCCCTGCCCCACGGGGACCCATTTTTCTGTCCTCACTCTGGGATCCCCGTTCATCAACCCCGTGTGCCAGGAACCCAAAACACGTCTCTGCTTCTTCCTTCCCCTGTTCTGCTGCTCAGACCCTGACAGCCAAAAATGTGTCCATGTGCTTTATGCATGAGGAGAGGTGACTACTGATGCTCGCAAATGTGTGGTCATTTTTTTTCTTGCCTGTCAGAAAATCAGCCCCTGGAATCACTGATGCCTTGTGAAATTACAGTCTAATGTAACCAGCCGGGGTATAAAGTAACCAATTTCTTTATTTTTTAAGAAAATTGTTCTCCTGGAGGTTGAAACACAAAACCAAGACATGGATGAAGTTATTTTTGTCCCAAGTCAGGGGAAATTAATGAAATAGCACCTCCCATTCTGTTGACATTGGCCAAGGTTGCCAAAGTCCTCAGTAATATTGGGGTTCCCATTATGGGGAATGTTATAATAACAGGAGGGATTTGGAATATTATACTGGTGGGAATGTCCATGTCAGAGCCAACAAGAGGAGTTAAGCTCATGCTTAACTTGAAGCAAATAATCAGTTGGAGTTGATAGTTACAGGGCTGTGATAAAATATCTCCTTACAGGCTGGATCAAATGTTATGAGGAAAAATCTGTGTCCTGAAATCCTGATTGAGACATCAGAATCCATCAGCAAACATTGCCTGAAAAAAGGAATTCCTCAGTAGTTATCCAGGAGTGCACATTCATATTTAGAATGCTGACTTTTCTCTAATTGGCTTGATTGTTTTTAATATTCATGATGTGTTCAATGCTGTTTTTGAGGAGTCACTCTTCCCTTTCAGTCCCAGAGTGAAAGTGTTGCTCAGTAAATTCCAATCATTTATCTTGTGCTTTCAACTCCTCCACACAAGAGCCACAGGTTCTATCAAACTTGGCATTGCCACCTCCACAGGATGAATTTGAGAGGGAAATGGCCCAGGGAGGCCAAAAATCCACAGGGAAATAAGGAACCCCTAGGTGAGAACACCAGATATTGTTCTTGGCTAAACCAGCCGTTATTCAGCATCTATTTTTGATAACAATCTCTGAAAAATCCAGATTTTTTTTGCACAGATATACTGGTTTACTGCAGTCCTCTGTGGAGTCTGGCATTCTGCACTGCCAGCTCTGCACTGCAGCAAAAACTCCATCCCAAATAATTTGTCCAGTCAACAATAATCTCTCTACATATTAATAAAAGTCGCTTGAAAAGTTCAATATGGGAGCTAAAATTTGTTTTAACTCCGTGTGGTTTTGGAAGCTGGAATTGACATTCAATCTCATTTCTGCTACAAAATGTCTTTGACTGTGTAAGTGTGTAATTATATGCCTCAATATAATTAATTGGAGGACATTATTTTCTTCTCACAGAGAGAAGAGAGATTATGTGGAGTTTCATTTGGCTCCCAGAGACACACTTTCCTCAGAGTATTTCCAGTGTCTTTTTTTTTTTTTAATTTAATCTCTGTTTATAGAAAACATACCTAATGAAGAGCCAGTTAAACAGGCATCAGAGGAGGAGGGGTAATTCCAGCCCAGTTTCCACTGGTGTTCCCATGGAATAACCCCCATCCATCATAGCAGGGTGGCTCCTCAGTGAAGTGAGGATGGGAATGGGTGAGGAAGGAGCTGGAATCAACCCAGGCTCTTCCCTCATCCCAATATTCCCAGTGCCAGAGGGCTGGTAGGGATCCTTTAGGCGTGGTGCAGTAATTCCCCTCTGGGTTCAGTTTTCCCTCTGGATCCCGTGTGCAAGGAGAGCAACGGTGCCCAACCAGGGATGCTGGACCTGGGCCTCATCCTGCTCCACAAATCCCCAAACCCCAAAGCATGGCAGGATCCCAGCGACAAGGAAAAGCTGCACTCAGATTTGGGACAGAAGGAAAACCCAAAAGGACATTGCAGCATGGCGTGGCTCCTTCTCCTCCCCAAAGAGAGACCCCAGAAACGTTTCCCTTCTCATCCTCCCGATACCAACTGAAGCAAATTGTCAGCAGGGTGTGAAACCCAAACCCTGCTCCATGACGATCCTGTTAGGAGCAGACCTTTGCCCAGGAGCCCTCCCTTCCCCGTCCCATCCCCAGGTGCCCCCTTTCCCCTCCCAGCCCTTGTACAGCATCCAAGCTCCCTGATGGAAACAGCCCCATGGCTTCTTTTCCACTGCAGCTTCATGCCGGATTTCAGGCTCTTATTTGCCTTTTCCTGACATGTCGCCTAACATGTTCTGATTATTGAGAGTTTTCTTTTGAAGAGTTACCTGAGGTGAAGCCTAATTGGGCTGGGGGAGGATGCCAGGGCTCGGGAACGCTGCCAGCCTGCCGGGGGCTCCTGCACGGACAGCAATCCCGGCCCTTTCCTGGCCTGGTCTCAGATCCAGGCTGTAAGGGGACCCCAGAGATAAAGCCTGGGAGGGAGCTGGGAGCAGCAACGGAGCCACTTCAATGCAGGGAGACTGGTCAGCCTTTAGGAGAATATTTAATATTTAATGTTTAATGCATATCAAATGTCAGAGTGCAAAAAAGGAGAGGTTTCACAGCTCCTTACTCCAACCCTGGAAGAGTTTCCAGGCTCTGGCTGGATTTGGGAATCCAGTAGTGGCTACCAACACTATCCCTTAACACTTCAATAAAAATATTCTGCTTATTCTGCCTTATTCTGGCATTGCAGGCTGGGTTCTGCCACCCAAAACTGCCCCAAGCGTGACCCAGGGAGTGTGGGGCTGAACTCAGTTTGCTTTGCTGCCTTCAGGGACTTCACTAGCACTGCTGGCATGGATGGGAATGGCTGGATTGGAGCTCTAGATTATCCTGCCATGTCCACGTATTTAATAATAATTGACTGAAAACAGCAGGAGTGAGCCGGGCTTGGTGTCACCACATCAATTCACATTTGTTTTCCCTTCAGTTCCTACCTGCTTTCCTGTGTTTCTGGCTGGGCTGGTAATGATTAAAATGTCAGGTTCGAAGTCTTGGCTCTTCCCAGTAGATCCAATTAAATGCTGCTGGAGAAATCTCTTCGTTTTCCTTCTTGTCTACCAAGGTGTATGGGTGTTTATCTCTTAACAAACACAGGGGAGGGATAAGGCTCAAATGGCATCACAATTCCCTTTTTGGATGCCAAGAACTCATCTAAGACAGAATTACCAATGGTAAAACCAGTAAAATGTGTCTGCCTTGGCACTTCAGAGCACAAACATCAGCTGAAAATCCCCATCCAGTGATTTTCAGGAGATGTTTTAAATAGAACCATTTTATCAGGATGACAAGGAGATGGTGGGGGGAAAAAATAAAATCGAGACGAAGACATTGAAATGGAGCTGAAAAGGAAAAGAGAAATAAAACATGGAAACAAGTTTGATTTTCTCTCTCACGACTTCTTTTCACTTCCAGCAAGCACTGGAGAACATTTTGATGTGGTCTGTGGGATTGTTCCCTCAGAGATGATTAAAAACAAACTCCCTCAGCCATCAGGGTTTTTGATACGGTCGTGTCTTTCCATCTAATTTGATCAGCCCAAACGATGACTAAACTGGGGAGCAGCGCCAGGGTGCCCAACCCTCTCCCCAACAGCATTTTCCTAAGCAGAGGTGGCAAAGGCTCCTCCAGCAAACTCCCAGTTTCCATTTTTAAGTGTCCAGTAAACCATGCACGTGTGCACTCACACAAAAAACTAAAGAAACCAAACCCTTTCTTTACCATTTCTCTACAATCAGATGGTTTAGAGATTAAGAGAAAAGGAGAAGGGGGTGAGGAGGGGGAAAAAATTGCATGGGAGGGACAAAGAAAACAAAGCCACGTTTTCTATCTCATCCTACTTTATATTTTTTGTTTTGTTGAATTGTTTTTTTGGGTTTTTTTGCTGTTTCCAGCCCTGTGTTGCAACTTTGACAAATGATGATGAGGGGAGAAGATTTATGCGGGGTCTTGGAGCATTAGCACATTATCACAAGCGAAACAGAGCCCTTGGCCCTCCTCTTTGGGGACCTGTTGGAAACTTTTGGGGGAGTGATCAATGGTCCAAGGCCATCTCAGGGAATGCTGTGGTGCTGGCCCTGGATGGGGTCTGGGATAATGCCCATGGAGAAGACACTGAGCACGGGATGAGGAATGGTTCCTGAAAACCCCTCCTGGAAAGGAAAGAGGAACCTTCTGCTCCTGGGGGAGCTGAGTGTTGAATGATTTAATGTCTACCTTCAGGAAGTGCCTTTTGCTTTATTGCTGCCTTTCCTTTTCTCTCTCTTTTTTTTTTTTTTTTTTTTTTTTTTTTTTTTTTTTTTTTTTTTTTTTTTAGGGCAAGAAATGGCTCTTCCCTACTTTTCACCTCACCACCCCACCCCAACTCAATGCCCTGCAAGGCCACAGCTTGAACTCATCCTCAAGACTCCCAAGCTGTTGACAGAGGGTCTGGTTGATCAGGACATTCTGAACTGATTGGTTGTTGAGAGATAAACAAAGAAAAAATTAAATCTAATTTTTTTTAAAAAAAAGCATCTTAAATTAAATATATTCATGTTTGCTACAATTTCTGAGTTCACTACTGAGCTTTTCCAGTGCTGCCAACTCCATCCTGGATCCCTTTTCCTCAAGAGCAGGGCTGCAGCTCTCAGGATTAAACTGGTCAGATTTTCCACAGAGGTGTCAGAATTCTCATGGAAAACTGGTGGGATTCTCAGAGCTACTGGAGGCATCGGCACAATGCTCTTTATCCCCCTTCCCTGCCAAAACTTTTTTTAAAATCCTTTCCTTTCCCTGCCCAGGGAACTGTGAAAAACTCACTTTGCACTGGCTTGAGTTGCTGATGATTCGTTGTCCTCCTAGAACCAAGTTTTGGATTTTTAATAGTTCCCTAGAATTAAAATTGTCTTAAATGGAGTGAATGTCAGCATTCCAGTCACATTCCATTTTGTTCTCCCATCTGCTTTGATATCCAAGGAAATCCCACAGAATTTGGGAGTTTGTGTTTGAATTCCGGTTCATCTCTTGCTGAAGCCCCAAGGCCTTGTTTCATTTTCCAGAAATTTTTTGATCTGAAATTCCAAGGAAGAATTAAGTTTTCAGAACCATTTAGCTTCAAACAACCAAAGCAGAGACAATTTGCAATTCCAGAAGAATTTTAGATTTTTTATTTTTCAGGAATTTGTGTATCTTTTCTAGAGCTACATAAGCTTTAGAAGGCACAATAGTCTCACAGAAATTATTGAGATACTTTAGGCTATCAATGAGTCAAATGCACAGAAAAATGTTTTACATGCATGAGAAACTGTAGAAATTGTATTTTTGGCCCCTAAATTCAGATTGATTAAATTTGTCTCATTGGAAACTCCATTTTTTGGGCTAAATATCAGTAATATAGGTGCCATAATTGAAGAATTAAGTCATTAATGTCTTACCTACAGTGGTCTGAATATTCTGTATGTCTTGGAATGTCGCCATTTATTTGGAGATCTAAGTAAATAAGTTTAAACAAACCAACAAAAAAAGGAATTAGTAGGAAATAATTAAAGTTTCAAGGGGTAAACTTAACACAAGAGGGTTCTTTATCACTCAGAAATCTGCTGGACATCCATGTTTTGACCAGAAACGCCCCTGAAGGAAGAAAAAAACCTCAACCACCTTCATTTCATACACAAACCACCCAAATTAAACACATTTTATAAACAATGAGCTGGGAGAGCAAAGATTTCAGGGCTCCCATGGAAGATTTGAAGGTGCCCAGAGATAAAGAAAACATTTTGGAGGCAATGACTTGGATCTTTTCAGCACCATTTCCAACGCGGCGTGGCAGGATGATGGATGAGCCTGCAGCAGCCTTGTGACAAATTAGGGAATTCTGACAGATGTTGGGTGCTCGGAGCATTTTTCACTTGAAAGGGAGCCCTGCTTTTCAGGTGCTCCCAAGTTCTCTGTGGAATCTGGGAATTCAGTTATCTGGAGGAGAGCAGATTTCTGGAAAGATCATCACAGCACCCAGCAAATCCCTGTTTTCCAAATTGTATTAGCAATGCAACCAAAACGCAGGAGGGATGGCAGGACAAGAATCAGGAATTAAAAACGGGATGTTTCAGAAGCTGGATATTTGGGATGATGGGATGGCAACAGCAGTGTACTCCTGCTTCTCCAGGCATCTTCTTTCAGGAGATGGAGCCTTTTATTATGTTTTTAATTGATTTTTGCAAACTGTTCACTCCTGACAGCGTGAGGGATTTGTCTGGTGGTGGCGTTCTTGGAGTGATTATTAATTCTCTGAATTTTCAAACACAAGACCAACAGAAAACAGGGGGGTTTTGGATTAAACCCCCAGCATGGTACAAATCTCATCTCCAGGAATCACTAACAATCCTAATTTCACCAATTTCCCTGGTTTGGGAGCAGTCTCAGCATCCCAGGAGCAGCTCAGGGAATTTTTTTTCCAAGTCTGAGCCCCTCCCTTACATCCCTTGGTATTGAGATAACCTTTGCTGGTGGGTTCATGGCTTTGCACAAACCCACGTGGCAGAATCAGCTCCAATATTTTATCATGGATAAGGGAGAAAAAAAAAAAAAGGAGGGAAGAAAAGGGCCTTTTCCCCAAATAATGCTGCTCAGTGTTGCCTCCAGCCCCGCTGGTGGATCCCAGCCCATGCCACTGCCCTTTCCCTGCTGGACAAAAACACAGCAGTGTTTGAAGAGAGCCCTGCTGTAATTGTGGGCAGTTCTATGGAGGGGAAAAATAATGTGGTTTGTCATCAATCTGCCGGTGTGGCACACAAGGGCTGACTTGTTGAAATTTTGTAGGCTGTATTTACAGAGAAAACAGAGGCCTGGTGCTGTGCAGGGCCCTATCAGGTCCCAGGTCTGGAAGAATCATATTGGAGCAGAAGGGAAGGCTTGAATCATAACCTTGTAGGATAATCTAATCCACGAGGGAATGAAAATTGCTCTGCTCTTGTGAGCAAGATCAAAAGCTGGACAATTTAATTATTGAGGGGTTATCTGTGGGTAGAGACACAGACTGGTTTGAGACAGGAGCTGGCAAATGGAAATCACTCCCCTCGTTGTTTTACACAGATATAGACAACGAGGAAAAGAAAGGATGGAAGTTCCTGCCTTGGAAAATGCAGGATAGAGGAAAACAAGGTGATGTGAGGAGTGAAAGGGGTTGATGCCTTGATGATTTCTTGCCTTTTCTTTTATATAACTCACATATATTCATAGCATGTATGTATATACCTTAACACACATACTTATAATTCTTTATATATTCATTCAATTCTTTTTATATGCATTTAAGTCGAATATCTTAATATAATCCTAATATTCTATTAAGCCAGGAAATCAAACGTCCTGAATGCCTCACAATTAAGAGCTAAAAACCCCTTACACTATCTTAAAAACCCAAAGCCTCCTCTAAAGTATGTCTTAAAAGCTAAAATTAAATCCATCCTTAAAAAAAAGTTCAAGATAAAGAGATGGCACGCTATTCACTTACACCTCTCATTAAAACATCTTTGTCAAACATCAGGATTTATATTTGCTAATTGGCAAAGTCTCTAAAATTATATACACAACCCACTGTAAAGATACATTTCAACATATTCAACCTCAACCAATTATTACACCATAAAAATGCTTACTAAATACTGAAATAAAAACTCTTTATCCCTTAACTGTGTCCAACTCTCAATTTTAATACCAAGGAGAAGGTGTCAGAGTAACACAGGTCTGAGCTGAGCCACCAGTGAGGGAACCTGGAATTATTGTTGTCATCCTACTGTGAGTAGGATTCAAATTAGGAGATCATAAAGCTCATGATATTCTTCACTTTGAGTTAATCTGTGAGTTTTCCAGAAGAGGAAAGCAAAGGAAAGGGAGAAAAGAGGGAGAGAGGCAGAAATCTGGGATAAGTCACACTAAATGTCCTTCCAAAACAGCCAGCATGACACAGTAATTTATAAAAAGCACATTTTGCTTTGGTTATCTTGTACACAGCTTTCATTGGGGTACTGCCCTCTATTTTCACTTGCCTGTAAAAATTACCTGATGAAATGATGGATGGGGTTTTTAATTCAGTGTATGAAATGAAACAGGAGGGCCAGGCTAGGAGATTTGGGAGGGTTGTACTGCTCAAACCCATTCATTTGCGAATACCACTGATGGCCCCCTTTCTTCTTCTCCTTCCTCACTATTATTTCTTCTCAGGATGATTTTTCAGACTGACGTTATGATGTGGAAACCCTTACATGCAGACAGAAGATCTACAGCATCCAGAGCCCTGCTCCAAGTGTTTGAGACAGAGCTGTCACATCCCTCTGTGCTGAGAGACACCAAAAGCACAAACACAGGGGCTGCTTTGGGCTTCATTTTTGCCCTCTAAGAATCAGGCAGTTCCTCTGTGGCTGCAGGACCCATTCACAATCCATGGAAAAGCAGCTCAAGAGGCAGAGCCATGCCTGGAGCAGGGTGTGGTATTATCACCCTTCACCAAAACGTGAAGAATTCCCAGCTTTTCCCAGCCTGAGCTGTACCTACCCCCCCCAAAACAAGAAAGCCTGGCTTTCCCTGGAATGAGCTCTCTTTGCAGTCCATGCTGGGTATTTTGTTTTTAATCTTGTTATTCTGCAGAATTAGAAACACCAGGAAAGGTAAAACCCTCCCCGTGCAGCCAATGGCCTCATCCTGCAATCTGACCATTTTTCTCTTTCACCCAAAAAATTTCTGGAGATTTCAAAATAAAACTGACTCTACCTCTTATTAATAATATTATCAAATGAGTCACCCCCATGCATAGTCCTAATACATAAAAGGAGCATTTTCTTTTGCTTCCATAAAAATATCCAGAGGGCAGTGGCAGGGAGAGTAAATTGAGAAGACCAAAGTTAAATAAAACCAGTCTCATACACTTTCTGCAACTTCATTGTCTTCTTTGCCTCATGCAGAAGGGAAAAAAATAAAAACCCTGTAGGTTTGCACTGAACATGTTCTATAGTTAAAGAAATGATCCTAAAGCCCCAGTGGCTCTTTTAAATCACTCCCAACCTGCACACACAGATTGAATTTGCACTTTCTGCCTCCTTCAGCTCATGGGAGGCAGCTGCTGGGGAATTGCTTGCAGTGTCACCCCCAAATAATTTGAAATTTGCCCATTTTTTAGATCCAAATCTAGGCTGGATTGATGGGGTTTTCTTACTGAAATGGATCATTGATGGAGCTGAGTTGCCTGGAGCCCACAAAATTTCAGAGAAAATTGAGCGACCAGCCAGGCCGGACAGAGGTGCTCTCCAAGGCTGAACCTCCCTTCCACAGAATCCCTGGAACTGTGGCTCTGTTAAACCAGCTCCCCAGAGCCCCAAGAGCCTGGGGAAATGAAGGGAAAAAAAAAGACATTTCTTTTATGATTTATTAACCAATTTTTGGAGTTTTCAATATTGTATTTCACTGCAGCTCCAACCATTACAACTGAGAAATAAAAAAATCAAAATTATCAATACGGGTCATTGCTTTGACACAGAAATGCTTCAAAATTCAGGATTTTATTTATTTATTTCTAAAGAGTCCTATATTCATCTTGGGGAGGGGGAATTAAAAAGCATTTTCAAAGTAAATCTGGAATTGTTTATGTCATCCTACAGTGAACAAGATTCAAATTAGGGCAGCATAAAGTTCATTATATTCTTCACTTTTAGTGAATGTGTGAGTTTTCCAGAAGGGAAGGGAAAAGAGAGGCAGAAAACTGGAATAAGTCACACTAAATATCTGTCTAAAACAGCCAGGATGACAAAATAATTTATAAAAATATTTAATGGCATCATCAAATATTCACTATATACAGCAGTTTTTAGAGGATTATGAATGACTGGAGATCTCAGTATTAACTCCAGCCCTGTTCAATCCACCCATTTTCCTACTGGCATCACTTTGAAGAGCATTTGAGAATAAAATGAGGATTTTCCTGGCTGTTTATCCAGCTCAGGATGAAAATACAAGGCACAAGACAAGGAATTGAAGGAGTTTGCCCCACAGACAGAGCAATTTCTGCTCTCCAGGCTTTTCAAACGAACCTCGGGGATTTCGTAATGAATTGATTCCCATTTTCAGTCCCACAGAAAGTTGCTCCACTGTTTCATCCAAAGCCCATCAGAAAGAATGGAAATTTTTCATTTCCAATGTGGGATTTGGAATTAGACCCCAAGCAGCCATGAAATGAAGGAAGCTCTATAAAATGAAGCATAAATACGCCCAGAAATCATTTTTAAACTGTTCAAAATTTCACAGAGAATAAGGTGGTTTTTTTTTTTTCCTACTAATTTTGAAATCCTTTTATGGACTCACAGGCAGGAATGTGATTTCCCATCAGATGTCAGAGCTGGCTTGAAATGGCTGCGCAAAAAAACCCCTCATTTCTCTTCATTTCAGTGACACAGAATTCCCATCATTCCAGAGGGAAGATAATCATTCTGCATGGATTCATTCTATCTAGAAACCCACTCCCAGTGATGCTGATTGTCTTTTCAAAAAGTGCTAAAAATACACGAAAATTAACCTTTTTCAATGCATCTCCAGAAGTTCCTGACTCGGATTTAAAGAGTTTTTAGGGAGTTTTGCAGCCCTCTGTTCCAAATGCAGGAGGCAATGTGGCCCAGGCTCAATTATTTTTCACTGGATATCAGGTTTTTGCACTCAGCTTCTGTCTCCCTCTCTCTGTTCTTCACATAAATACTTATATAAATATATATAAATACAAGTTCTGCTACATCTGTGCATCCATATTCTCCTTTTTTAATGCTTTTCAGCTTAGAGAAACTTGGCCTCTCTTGGTTAATTCCAGCACCAGGGGCTTTGGAGATGGATTTCAGCATCAATCCCCCAAAGCCTTGTTCCCTCACCCAAGTCAATGATTGCATTATTATTTCTTCTTCTGTCTTTGAGGGGCTGATGAGATCATTTATTGTTTTTAAGGGTTAATAGAGCCTGTCAGGGTCTTTTTGCCTCGCTGCTGCTGCAGGATCAGTAACAGCTCCCAGCTCCATGATGCTAAATCAGACCACACTTTCCTGAAGAAAAGAAAAAGGGGAAAAAAAAGCAAATTTAGCATGGAGAGAGGAGAAGCAGTTCAGTCTGGTTTAAAGGAAGGGAGGGAGGGAGCCAGGGGGAACAGGGACTAACTTTGGAGAGAAAATAACAAACTTTAAGTCTTGAGGTCTTTCCTCTATATTGAAAAGGCAGTTTGGAAAGGAAATTAGTAAAAACAAACAGAAGGTGCCAAGGTTTCTTTATCATACCTGGAGTAGGATATGCTGAATTCCACAAGGTCTCAAGCTGGCGCCTGGTGCTGCCTCAGAAAAAATGGTACCCACGGCTCTATAAAATGATCTATTGGGACTTCAAAGTCGTGGCAGCCCCGTGTGGCACAGGATGTGCTCAATTAATTATGTGATTTTTAAATGACAGGGGTTGGGGAAAGTAAAAATAATATAAAAAGGGCAGAAAAATAAAAAAGAAAAAAAAAAGAAAGAGAAAGAACATGCTGAAGAAGAAGAAGGGGAAAAAAAGGGTTTTTAAATAAAATAATATTAGGGGAAAAATGGGAGAAGTAAACTGAAAGGCCTTGTTGTCTGTCTGCCAAACAGCAGCAGCAGATAAGGGCTGGGGTTGCTGTGGAAACTCAGGCCCGTAGGAGACAGAATCCAATTTCAGAAACCACAAAATCAACATAAACGTGTGCAAAAATAAAAAGGTTTGTTTGGCAAGTAATGAGGAGAAGGCTCCCAATGTATAAAGCAGATGAACCGGGGTGACCTCGGCCAACTTTGAGCCATAATAATGCCGTGTCCCACGTAGCTGTGACACCTCTGGAAGGAGCAGAGACACGAGCAATTCTTATCATCCAACTGCCACCCTTTTTGCTGGAATATACAGCCCCCCACCTCCCTCTCCCTTTGCCCCTCTGCCCAAAAAAAAAAAAAAAAAAAGAAATGAGGAAGGAGGAATACTCATTAAAAGCACTGGGAGTAATCTCATTTCAAACCTCCAGAAAGGATTCACAGCTAATGCTTTTAATTCTGTTTTGCTATGTGTTGCTCACTAACAATGTACAAAATCATTATACATGAAAATAATTCCTCCTTTCTTGTCCTCAGTGTGGCCAGGGAAAAGCAGACCTTAAACCATTTTCAAGTCAGGGAGACTTGGCAATTACAATTTTTCCAGTTTTCCTGGGGAAAAAAATGTTATAGTGACTACGACAATATAAAATTTACATCACTGAAAGGACACCAGCATTGTCACTTGTCACTGTTTGAAGAGCACAGTTACACAACCACAAGGGCTTTGAGCTGCTCTAACAAGAAAAGGGCTGGAGACTGAGGAGGAACCTGTGGGATTAATTTTTTCGGTTTGTGTGTGCCCAATACTTTTGTTTTATCAGTGTTTTTAGAAGCACAGCAACCTGGTCCTTCTCCAGCCCTTCATTTGGGGGTTCAGTTCATGCTTTACCCCCAAACTGATGGATTTTCTGCTTTTTCCATAGAATCACAGAATGGTTTCAGTTGGAAGGGAACTCAAAGCTCATCCTAAAGCCATGGGCAGTAACACCTTCCACTGTCCCAGGGTGCTCCAACCTGGCCTGGGACACTTCCAGAGATCCCGGGGCAGCCACAGCTGCTCTGGGCACCCTCTGCCAGGGTCCCACCACCCTCACAGGGAATAATTCCTTCCTCAAATCCCATCTAACCCTGCCCTACAAATTCCTGGGTAGCACAGCTGAGATCTTGAGCACGGCAGACACCTGGGAATTCTCTAACCCCATTCAAGGTTGCCTTTGTCAGGGAAAAAACCTCACAGGGCAGAGAGATTGAGGAAAACCTGAGCAGAGAAATACCAGAACACCCTTCATTGTTACAAATAATTTGCATTTTCAGCCAGACTCGGAGCAGCTTTTTAAGGGTTTGAGGGAAAAGCGTCCCTGTGTAACAGCTCCAGCTGAAAGAGGGGCAGGGTCAGCCTGGGCTGGCTGTGTGGGGACATTGTGGGGACAATGTGGGGGGCACAGCTGGTCTTGGCAGGGATTTTTCTCCTTCCCTTTCCCAAGATTTGCTCTGTCAGCACAACCCAAGGGTGGCTTCCCACCTGCGGGCCAGATTTGTCATCTGGCCTCTAATGTCCCCAGCAAAGGCAGCAGTGCCAGCTTCCCACGCTCAGAGCAAAGCCCAGGAGGGTTTGTTTGTCCTCTTCAGCCAGGTGCTGCTGGGCTCTACAGCAGCTCTTCCTCCTGCAGGCATCCCGTGTGTGGGTCCTTGTGACCCCGGGATCCATGGGAGGAGACAAAGGGAGTGATCCCTTCAGTTTTACCTTCCCTGTGTTTCAGGCTCTGTGCTGCCCAGGGGTGCAGCTCTCAGCCTCACATTCAGGCTCACTCAGCTCTGCACACAGCACGGACACAAAACAAATCCTGTTCCTGCTGCACACCAAGGACAACTTTCAGCCCCAAAGCACAAACAAGGGTGTTGCTGTAGGACACACAGGAACGAGGCAGAGAGTGCATTCTGAAGGCTGCGTGATCTCTCCAAGCAAAAGAGAGACCCCGGTTTATTTTTCTCATTTCTATTATACTTTTTCAGATGTGCCCACCTCAAAGGTAGGACCCTTGGGAACCATTGGTCAGACCCAGAGACCATCACAGAAGTCCCTCCTCTGGGAACAGATGTAGAAAACACACAATAGTTTACATTGCATGTCCTTGTGTGTGAAAACCGTGCCTGGGAATGGAATTACCAAAACATGCAGGCACGAGCATGGCAACACAAGGGTGGCTGCAGGGAGGAACAAGAAGGATGGGACCTCACACCCTGCAGCTGCAATTGGACAATTCAACCCCAGTGTGCAAATGGACCAAAACTGATCAAAGTGTGAGTGATGCTGTTGTACACCATAATGACACAGACTATGACTTCAGAAGGCTGAAAATGACTCCTTTATTTTTGGGATGTGTCTCCCTTTTTATATTATTCTATACAGACCAATTAGATTGGTGAAACAAAGACAAACCTCTTCAATCACATTGGTCAGACCAGAGGGACAGCAAGAAGTCCCTCCTAGGGAAAGGAATGTAAACAAAGTTACAGTTACAAAAACGTGTCTCTTGTTTACAGAAAATTCCCTGGGAAAAGAATTTCAGAAAACCAAAACATCTCAGGCACGAACCAGGGCTACATGTGAGACCTGGTGACCGTTGGTCCATTTTGGGACCATTTTGGGTCCTGCTTGGGTGCAGCCCTGGCCAGGCTCTTGTCCTGCCCAAGGTGCACCCTAAAGGCCTTTTAATAAATCTCTGCTTTATTCTCTGGCTCTGTCCAGCCTCTGTTCCAGCTCAGCCTCCCAAGGCATCAGCACCAGGGTCCCCCTCATAGAGCCCGGCAGCCTCTGGAGCTGATGGGGGACAGCAGAGCAGGCCAAGGGTTGGGAATAAAGAGCTCTGTCTTCCCACACTAAGTTATTCCAGCCTGGACTTTCCCAAAGCACCCACAGGGTTGGAAGCATTGGGATTTTTGCATGGTCAAGAGGGCCCTGCTGCGTTATGAGGGCTCCCGGGTAATTGTGGCCTGAGGATGGGACTCGGCTCCCCAAAAAGAGCTCCAAACCCACAGGCAGACACCAAAAATCAGTGCCAGCCCCTAAACTGAGCTCCAGCGGGCTGGAAAAGAGAATTGCTCCTTCTCTCCTTCACATTTCCTCCAGGATGGGACTCAGCTCCCCTAAAAGGAGATCCTAATCCACAGGCATACACCAAAAATCAGGGCCCCGCTGCATTCTGAGGGCTCCTGGGTAACTGTGGCCCAAGGATGGGACTCAGCTCCCCAAAAAGAGCTCCTTACCCACAGGCAGACACCAAAATTAGTGCCAGCCCCTCTGCCAAGCTCCAGAGACCTGGAAAAGAGAATTGCTCCTTCTCTCCTGCACATTTCCACCAGGACAAATATAATGAGGGCCTATATTTTAATGGGCAGTAATGTTTAATATTTGACATTAGGTAAATATGCTCTCCACGCCACCAGAATAATTTCACACAGCTTCAGGGTGGAGCTTTGAAAAGCTGCTGGATAATGGAGTTCAAACTCTCAAGGCTGGGACTGTTTGGAAAATCCCACCCTTAAACTGGGATCATTACAAACCTTTCCCAGCCTGTAAATCTTTGGGCTTGCAAGAATGGTTCCACCAAAAAAATTAAAACCCAACACCTGAGGTCAGATCTTGTGAGGGTGGGGGTGTTCCTGAGGACAAGCAGTGATGTCACAGCAAGGAAAATTTCTATTTCTGAAAAAAAAAAAAAAAAGCCTTGGCAATGCAGAGCCATGGAAAAGGACATAAAGAGCAAAAGTATAGAGCTGAAATGTAAATAGGTTTTGTGAAATATGGCTCTGGGTTTGTCCATGCCCCACAAAAGGGCTTGAAATGTCTGGATATATTGTAAAGTAATTTTTTTTTATAATTTTTTAAGTACTTTAGCAGTCTATCTATGGCAGTTCAGTGGATGGGAGCAGCAGGACTGGGTTTAAAATGATGGATATTTTAGAATGGAGCCATAAATCTTTCCAGGCTCACAATCTACTTCCTTTTGAAAAATGCGTGATGGCAAATGGAAATTTACAGTTGTAAGGAATCGTGTTTGGTGCCGATGCAGCAAACATGGAACTGCTCCTTTTGAGGGGCTGATTCTCCTCACTGGCCTCAAATCAGATGGGAAAGATCCATGAAAACCTTTCTGGGGAGGATGCACTGATCCAACAGGGATTAACACCTTCAAAATGCTACTTAGTGCACAGGAGAACTTCAAATTGGTTCAATGAAACAATGAAGAATTTATTAAATAGGGCAAAGTTGGGGGGAAAATTGGAAGTGATGGGGGATTTTCAAGCAGCAAATTAACTTTCCTGAGGAGGTGCCTGGACTACAGTGATTTCCAGGTCTGGGTTTGGTGGTGTAAGAATGAATCCAAAGTGATTCCAGCATCAATCCAGCTGCTGCTCCCCTTTTTCTGAGCATTCACCAACATCCCTTGGGTTTTCCTGGGTACATGATTGGAGGGAAGAGGCAAAATGTAGGATTAACAGCGCTGAGCTTCACCCAGCCTCATGTGGCTCAGAAATTACACCTGGGGCATTTGGGACCAGGACACGAGCCCTGAGGACGGCTCCTATTCCCAAACAGTGACCTTGTGGCCACTCCAGCGCTTCCTGAGATGTCTCCTCCACTATTTTTCTGTACCAGATGATAATAATACAATAAATTCTCCTGAAATAGAATAACAGAGCCTCCTTAAACCACAACATTGAGAACTGGACTTGTTTTCCAAAAGAAAATTAAAGAGCCCATTCTATGATTTATTCTCTCTTGCTGCCTGTGCAAGGCAGAGCTTATTTTTCCATTAAAATTCAGCTGCTCTCCGAGCACAAGGAAGAAAAATGCCGGCAAACACCACATTTGTTAGGGCTGGTTGAGTTGGAATAAACTCCAAGTTGCACCTTTTTCTGTTTAATCCATCTCCCAGTGCTGTGCTGTCTCATTATGGGTATTTTTCAGGAATATAACAACAAATGGAGGTGTGCAGCTCTCCCTGACTCAGTCCCCAGCATGGTTTGGGTGATGGAGTTGGGTGAGTGCTGGGGACATTTTCTGCCAAATGTCTCACACAGAACAGCTCCAAGCTGAAAACCAGGCAGTGAAATGAGCTCTGGTTTTGGTGAGGTTGATTGAGCAAGACAAAATCAATTAATGTCTGAGACCTCACAGGTTCCTGAAGGCAAATTGCTCCAATTACCAGCACCTGAGAGCAAATTAGGAGCAATTAAAAGGAGCAGCTGGGATTTCACTGAGTTACTCTTGTCACTGTCATCTCTGTTCCATTTCAGGCTCATTAAAAAGGTATTTTGCCCATTACGTTTTATTTCAAGGGTGGCATTTTTCATTTTACATAGTTACAACCACACTTTGTACATTTGGAAATGTTCCCTAAAGTGGAGATGGGTGAGGGATGTGAGTGTTTTATACTGACTGTGGTTCAGGTAAAACCTCTGCAGGAGCTGTTGCTGTTACAAATTCCAAGAGCTGATTTGCCTGAGAAGGCTCTGGAAAATTCAGAGGTCTGTGCACAGCTTTGGCCTTCCTGCAACCCCTCTCGTCCTGCAGAAAGACAAAGAAAAATCCATTTTCTCCCCATCATCTCCCTTGAAACAGGGCCTGGTTTTATTGGGAAACACTCCCAAAAACCACACCTGAGTCCAGGGAAGGCTTTGGTCGAGCATCTTTGAAATATGAATTAATCCCACCGCACTCCAGTTCTCACACAGAACTTGGGAATTTAGATTTCAATTCCTCAGCATCACACAGGAAACAGGAATCCCAGTTCACGATATTCCCTAAGAGACTTAACCACCCTCAACTCATTCCAACCAAAAGACAAATCCATGGCCTGGCACTGTCAAATCCAACTTTCCCCATCTGGCCTTTCCTTCCTGTCACCAGTCATTCTGCTCCAGGCCTTTTCCCACATGCATTCCCAAATCTTCTGGATATTCCCCTGCACCCTCAGTCTCATCCCAATGCCATGGGTGTTGGGGTTTCCACGGAGCTGTTCCATGGTGGAAGGGCTCCTGCCCAGCAGGGAAGGTTCTGGGGCAGTGGGAGGTGGATCAGCTCCAGCAGTGGAAGGAACAAAGGCACTTTTCTTGGATTTTTCGCCATGGGTTGATCCGGCTCCACTCTTCACCCAGTCCCCACCACTGCTGAATCCAAATCCCTTTGTAAAAGAGGAGGCAAATCCCACCAGCAGCAAAACTGAGCACAGACGTCCAGAGTGAGGGGTTTCTTTGGCAAGAGAGGCATTTGCAGCCATGCCAAATCACTGCCCAAATCCATCCTATTGGGGACAAGGCAAAGAGGAGTTGGTGGATATCAGGGAATCATGGAATCATTAATGCTGGAAAAGACCTTCAAGTCAAACCAGCACCACTGCGGTCACCATTAAAGCATGTCCTCAGGTGCCACATCCACACGTGTTTTGGACACTTCCAAAGCCTGACAATGCATTTGGTGAAGAAATTCCAGGACATACGGCACTGTAACAGGCAAATGGAGAGGGGATGGGAATTCCTGGCTGGAACTGGAGTAGGAACATGCTCCTGTGTAAAGGAAAGTGGGAGGTGGGCAAGAATCCTCCTCAGGGAATTGGGAAGGAGAGACTAGGCTCCAAGCAAGACTAAGGAAAAGACAGGGAGAATCCAACCCACACTTTTCAGGGAGGCAGGGCTGCATTTATTGTTGGACATTTCAAAGGTTAAGAGTGTCCCAGTGAAACACCGGCTGTTAGGCTGGGAGGTACCACCCAAGGCAAAAAAAAGCAAATTAAAAAATAAGCCTCACACCCACCAGTCTGCCACCAAATGTGCCCTGTCATGCCGAGAGACTGCTGGAGGAGAGGAGGAGAGGAGAGGAAAGCAGCTCATTCCAGCCCTAATAATTCTGATGATTCATCGCTCTGAATTACCCGAGCTCTCTGGGGACAGGAGCAGCAGGATCCCGCTCTGCCTCTGGGATAATAAACACTCCTGGTAAACACTCCTTCCCCAGCCCCTAAATATCCACCTCACCCCAAAAATGAGTCACAGCTCCCACCCAGCTCCCCCGTGCCCAGCACTGCGGCTGTGCCACCCTTTGCCATCCCCGTGAAAGCCTCGGGGATTTGCTGGGTAAATAAATAACCTTGAGACGGATTGATTCGGATGGGGTTGCCCAGACACACGCACACGTGTGCACGCTCACACTCACACACTTTTCAGTGTGAAAAAAAAGGGGGGTTTTTGGTCAGAGGGCGCAGGGAGGGCTCCATGCCAAGGAAACGCCAGCGAGCGGCGCGTTCCACCAGAGGTGTTGACAGTGGATAATAAATCCCGGCCCTACCTAACATTTACAGGAACATTAGAAAATAAAGTGAAACGGCGTGAGCTGGTTCCCAGGGCAACCAGACAAACACAATAAACAGGCCTCAGAGGCAAGAGTAACTTACACCGTCCTCCTGGGGCTCAAATATATCACTTTACATTAGCCCTCTGCTGGGGCTGCTCCTGAAAGCTCTTTGTTTTATTATTATTTGAAAAAAGAAAAAAAAGAAAAAAAAAGAAAAAAAAAATTCCTGGTATTTTCTTAGTGCAGATCGGTGTGAAATCGAAGAGTTCCTTTGGTTGCTGGTCTTTATAGGTCTTTTACTACACATTAAAGCTCCTGTGCAAATAATAATGACTATTAATAAATCTTTATAAAGAACTGCGTCCCTCTCCTGCAGAAGAATATTATTAATAAGGTGGCCAGAACCCAGAGCCTTTGCTGGCCCAATAAAAACCCGTTTTCTGGGGTGTTTTTCCTCAATACAGATACAAAATTAACTGTCAAATATATGAGGTGGCTAAGCCAGATTATTTTCCTGATTCAACAGCCTTCGTCCAACTCTGCTTGTAACCAGACCTTGGGTTTGGATCTTGCTGTCACTTATTTTAGGGGAATGTCCTGGACCCAGCCAGGTCAGAGCAGCTCAGGCTCATTAAATCCCAGCACAATCTGTACAAAATCATGACATTTAGTGGTAAAAAGCAGCCAGTAAATCTCTCTTCATGTGCCTATGGTGGGCCTATGCACATATTCCATTGCTATTTTCAGATACAACCCTGAAACACGTCATTTTTAGGATGACACCATCCAAGAACATGGAGATGGGAGCAGGAAGGTGAGATTTTGAGAGGCAAAGCAGTTGTGATAAGTTTGGGAATGATGTGACGGCTTTGGGAATGTGACCTTAGAAGTTCCTCAGCTCTTAAGACCACCCACATCTGATTTACCCCTTTTACCGGTGCTGAAGGGACCAATTTTGACCATTTTCCCCCAGTCCTGCCAACCCACTGCTGCAAATGTTGTGCTCCAGCCTCTCTTATTTATCCTTGTTGAGCCACCTTTTTGTGGTTTTCCGGGATTGTTTGTGCTTGTGCTGTCCCAGGATGGACAAACACGGGGAGGCTCCAGCCTGGAGAAGTGTCCTGGTCGTTCTGACTGGGATAAACTGGGTGAGTCAAAGGCAGCACATGGAACATGTGAACCTGGGAATCCTAAAAGAGGCAGCAGGACTCACTCAGTTCCTTTTGCTTCACTCCTGAGCTGTCCCTGTGGGAAGAGCAAGATGGGAATTACCTGGAAACAAAGGGGGTGCCAGCCCCAGATTTCCAACAGCACTCCAGCAATTCCTGGCAGCCTCCTTCCTGTGTTCTCCAAGGGTTTTTGCACAGGAATGATACTTGGAAGTGTGGATGCCAGCCTGGCTGACAAGGGAAGGGCGGGGTGATCATATGTTCCTGATTTAGCTCCACCCTCTCCAGACTTGCAGGGGTCTGGGGTGGAGTGACCCTGCCAAAACTGGAGCTGCTGCTGGGAGCACATCATCCCCTCCAGCCTGGTGGGTAAAAGCTGAGTAAAGGCAGAGCTGACAGAGTAGAGGTGGCTTCTTTCCCCTTTTTTCATGACTAAATCGCTGCTCTATTGATGATTATTTAAAATGAGTGAGGTCCAGATGGCCAGAGTCTTTAATGAGGCCAATTAAAGATCCAAATGTTTTCATACCGTGCCCGTTTTCCTAGAAAGGCTAAGCAGCAATGGAGGTCCCACCTCCTGCTCCAGACCCAGGCCAGCAACTTGATCCTGGAGGATTTAATAAATAAAAGGTCAGATGTGATAAGGAGGAACCCAATGTAGGTTTTCAGCAGGTGTGTCCTGCCTCAGCCTCCAAGATTTCTGCCAAAGTTCACTCCTGAGCACCTTAAAGCCCTTTACTGGGAGGGGTGTCCAGCTCCACTGTCTCTATTTGATGGGGTTTTTTTTGCTGCTCTCCTGAGTCATGGTCATGAGTAGAGGTGCTGTAACACCATGAAGCAGAATTTCCTATTTCTAACCTGGGCATGGAGCAGCTCACAAGGTTTCCACCCTTGTTTTGCAGGTTTGCAGGAGGGTGTCCAAGCAACTGCTGTGGAGTGTTTATTTGAGCTCCAGGAGCTTCCTGTGGCTCTGTTGTCCCAAGGGCAGTTTGTCTGGCCACCTGAGGTTTGCAGCACCTCCATTCCTGCTTTACACCACCACCTGAGGACCTCTGGAGTTTTTCACCTGTTGTTTTTAACAAAACTGCCATGGAAATACTTGGATTTTACAGGTGGGCAACACAGGGGGAGAAGAACTTTTTGTATTGCACAGAAGGCAGGAAATAAAAGAAGAGATTCCCAATTTCCCAGCTCAGGCTGGAATTTAGCTGCCAGACCAATCCACTTGCTACTGTACTTCCTGAGGGATGCAAACAGAATGCAGTTCTTTTAAGGGTCAGGTATCTGCACCTTCACTCTGATTACAAAATGCTCTTGGACAATGAAAAACTGATTAAAGTGCTTCCAGTGGGGATGTTCAGATGAAAAACTCCCAGACTTGCAGCCACCTCTGCTGCCAAGTGACTTGAGGGGTGCAAAATGTCTCTCAGTCCTACACTGGTCTGCAGGCACAGAATTTAAACATTGTTCTGTTTTATAAACGAAAACCCCAATTTTTAAAAATCCTTCTATTCCAAACCATCTTTTTTTTTTTTTTTTTTAAGAAGCAGATTTTGGATTTTAATAATCCAAAGAGCTGGATAAAGAGTCCATGTTAACATTTCCAATTTTAGAGCAACTCCACCTGATCCTCAGCTGGGTTTCCAGGTAGCTGAGATGTTCCAGGGCTCCTCAGGTGAGTGAGGTCTCTCCCCTGGGAATGGCAGCTCAGGGATTTTGTGCATTCCAGAATGTCCAAGGGCTGCTTGGAAAGGAACATGTCTGAGTGCACTGGGCTGGATCAACCACAGGCTCTGTGAGGTTTGTGGTGTGTCTGAGTGGAACAATGGCAGCCCCAGTCCATGGGAGATTTCCCAGATCTGGAAGGTTTATATGGATTATATACATTCCATGAAACACCGTGGGAGCTCCAGGAGAGCTGGATGGCTCCTGGGATGTGTGGGAAATCACATCAGTGCTGACAAAATTCCTTGAAATCTGTCCCTTCTCAATTGTCCCAGAAGTTTGGGGAGGTGAGAGCCAGTGCAGAAAACAACAATTCTTGTGATAAAAGACCTGGGTTGTTTGGGTTTTTTCCCCTCAAAAGTCACAGGAATAGCAGGCTTTAGGAAAATGGGGGCCCTAAAATGCTCACCTTGGCTGCTAAAATTCCCAAGATGTTCCAGAAATGATTCCCTACTGGAAGCATCACTATAGTTTTCATGTGAGGGGCAGGGAATATCTGGGACAATGAACCCAAGTGATCATACATAAATAAGTCTGGAGAGAAAGCTCTGGGTTGAGGAGGGGAAACCAAATTCTCTACCTGATGCTGAGGAGCACTTGCTTTCCTTCAGGACAGAAAAATGGGAATGAAGTGACAAATTTAATATAATTTCATGCAAAAAAATGCACCTGGCAAGGGGGCAAAGTGAATATGGAGAGCAAATGCCTGCCTGGGATGTATTCCCAGGAAAATGGGGATTTACAGGGAGAGTCAGAGAGCAAAAACCCATGGGCCCTAAGGATGAGGGAGCAGACAGAGCCTTGCAGGAAGCACGAGGCCATTCCAGGGCAGAAAAGTCTCCTGGGAATCTCTGACGTATTTTGGGACTAAGCTGAGGCAAACAGGAAAAGGACAGGGGAGACAGCCTAAAAATCCCGAGGCTGGGCTCCCTTTGTAGTTATTTGTACTGCTGGGTAGGGTTTCACTCGTGGTTTCTTTTCTTCCCCCTCATCCTTAAAAAATGTGATGAATTCCATAAGGTTTCTGACCAGTCCAGCCCTGCACAACATCTGAGCCTCCCCATTCCCCCATCCCAGCTCCAAACTGGGCTTTCCATGCTGGACATTCAGAGTGCCTCAGAGTTCTCCAGTTACTGGAAAGCTAGCACGCCTATTTCTCCATTTCTTTCATTCTTCCCTGATTTATTTGGTGATTTATTCCCTGATCTATTGATTTATTAATTATTCCACCCGCAGCTCCATCTCAGTGCTCTGAGAGCTCCTTGGCCAGGCTGACTTTTGGAATGTTCTCTCTCAGGGTTTGATCCTTTCTCCCAGCTGAGTTTGAAGCTGGGAGCAGAGCAGCTCCTGGCGTGGAGTTTTCCCAGTGAGGACACATTTTGGGGAAAAATTCAGCTCTCTCACCAGCTGCTGGAGCTGCCTCAGGCACCTTCTCCTTTAAAAGGAGCAAAAAGCACCTTGAAGGCACTGAAAACACCAACCAGCCTCAATCTGGTCACCTGCACCCAGCTGAAATCCAACAAAAGGATGTCTAAACAGTTTTATTTCGGCAAAACTAAACACAAGAGCTCCTTGTGACTGTCTTAAAATATTATTATTATTATTATTATTATTATTATTACTATTACTATTATTATTATGTTTATTTTATTACCTTAAATCCAAACTTTACAGAAGGACAGATTCTGAGAGGATCCAAACAAAGCCATTTGGAGCAGGAGGGAGGAGGCACTGAAATGGTTGGAAGAGCCCACATTAATTCTTCCCAAGTGAAATTATTTTAGTTTGAGATGTGAATTGAGTATCACAGAGAAAAAGAATCTGATCAAAAAGATCTGCAGAGTAAGAAGAAACACAGAATCTGTTCTCCCTTTGAGATAAGATCATGGAGAGAAGCTTTCCCAACCAAAATGTAGGGTATCAGCAGCCAGGTCCTCCAGAGGGAAGCAGAGAGTTCAGGTGACAGAACTCCTGGGTGTCGAGGTGTGGATTTTGTGGATGGTGTAGGATTGTGTGGGGTTTGTGGATTCTGTGGATTGTTTGGATCTTCTGGATGGAGTGGATTGGGTGGGATTGTGTGGATTGTGTGGATTTTATGGATTGTGTGGATGGTGAGGACTGTGTAGATGATGTGGATTTTGTGGGTTGTGTGGATTAAGTGGATTGTGTGGGACTATGTAGATGGTGTGGATTTTGTGGATTATGTGGGTTGTGTGAATTTTTTGGATTGTGTGACCTCCATAAAGCTTCTCCTTTGCCAGAAGGAGCCAAAACCCAGTGCCTTTTACACCCCCTGGCTAAAACCCATCCTGATCCCACCAAAATGGGCCAAAATTCATTGATCCCCAGGAGAAGAGGATCTCCATCAGGAATTTTCCCCACCTCCAGCAGATTAAATCTTTCCTCCACTAAGCAAATTCTCCTCACCCAAAGGGACCCTCCAGGCCAGGAGCTCCAAATCCTCTTGGAGCTCAGCCCGGCATGATTTTAATCCGAATTTGACATTCAAATCCCTGTGGGGCAGCTCCTGGAACTGTGGAGCTTCCCACTTCTCCAAGTGGGAATGAGAGGCCTGGTTCCCTGACAGCTCGAGCTGGGCTGGTTTTACAGACCTGAAATGGAATTCATGAGCCACTCTCTCCCAGAATTTCCAACAAATGTCACCGAGGTTTGGGTTTTTTTTATAGGAGGAAAACTTCAGGCTGAGTTTTCAACAATAAAAGCTGTTTTAGTGCCTTTCCCCCGTTGCCAAATTAGTGCTGAGTGTGCTTTGCTTTGCTCCTCTGTTCTGCTTTTATGTGCCTGAGTTTCCTAAAAAAAACCCCCAAAAACGGGGAAGGAGCAGGGAAGGCACATGGAGTTTTTTCCAAAAAAAGAGTGATGAATCCTTATGATAAATAGAAGTGAAGGATGTGTTCTCTGGGGTGCCACAGGAAAGCAAGATGTTCCTACAAATTTAAAACAAAATAAGAGGAGGAAAAATAATTTTCTATCAACTTCCATCAGATTTATTTTAAGAGGAATCAATGAATAAATAAACAGTTCATTAGGCTGCCCTGAAGTATTATTTAGAACTGATTTAAGGAAGGTTCAGAGCAAAGTCTCAGCTAAGAACTGATCCCATTAAGCCTCCCCAGCACTCCTTGGTTTCTCTTCCACTAAACAACAAGGGCTGGTCTTTGACAGAAACACTGGGGATGGAGAAAATTAAAATATTCCAACAAAATGCCTGGTTTGCTGGAGAAAATCAAGTTTTTTCTTAAATAAAAGATACATCCTGGAAAGCATCAAAGGTTTCTTGTCTTTACTGAAAGCTAAAACATTTCATTAAATGCCTAAAAAGAGCCTGTTCAGAAGGAAAATCTCCACAGTTTTCAGAAAAGTGTTTCAATTTTCTCCTTTCTAGTCTGTGGGTGACTGGGATGGGAAACTGGGGCTCCTGGGAAGGGATATCATCCAAGATAAGATGGGAAAATTGGCTTTTCATTCATCCAAACTGCAGCTCCCTGTCGCAATATGACACAAAAGGAATGACACTCACACACTGAGACGTCCAAGGCCAAAAAAGGGGCAGTTTATTTACAGACCTCGACATTTACAGGATTCCAACAGTGACCATGGATTGGAGGAAGAAAATTGTCCTCTCCAACCACACTGGTCAACCCAACAGTCCATCAGTTCTCTCCTCCTCCAGAAAGGAATGCAAAACAATCATTGTTTACATGAAAAGTGTGTGAGAAACTCCATCACAAAAATGCAAACATCAGAAGGCTGAAATGAACTTTAGAAAAATAGAGAAAAACAGGGCGACAGGTCCCCAAACTCAACACCACCAACCTCTCACCTTTTCCAAGAAGTTAAAATTTGATCACTTCTAACCCAGCCAACTCAAGAATGTTCTTTTCCCTTCCCTTTCCATGACCCCACCAAACCCTGGGATATTTAGAGCCCGGGGAACATTTGCCATGAGGGAATGGCACAGAGCTGGCATTGGGATTGGAGCTGGAGAATTCATGGCTAAATGAACATTACAAATGGAAATTGTCCTTGCACGAGCCCTCAGTGCTCTGACAGCACAGTCAGCAGTGGGGCTGGAAAAAATTCCCTCATTCCCTCGATCCTTGAGGGTTGTTTTGATCTTCCCTGGAGTTCCTCTGTCACAGAAATCATCCCCTGCTCGTTCTGGAAATGATCCCCTGCACGTTCTGCAGCTTCAACACTTTCTCAGCCTTTGCTTCTTGTAAACAGTTTATTTTTGGGGGATCCCTGGATTTTCCTACTGAATTTAGGACTTTTTTCCCTGCCCTACACAATCCCATGGTTATCCATGAGCAGTGACTCCCAGAGCAGTTGAGTTCCCCCCGGACGAAAAGCTCTGTATAAACATAAGGACATCCCCATTTAACATTCACTTTTCTAATTCCATGTTTACAGGGGGTCGTCCCCCCCCCTATTTCTTGTTCAAATCGGGGTGCTGACAACCAGTGGACATGGAATTTTTGGGTATCTGTGCACAGTTCTGGCACTGGCTGAAATATTTGGAGGAATTCCAGGATTTACTCATTATCACTTCAACCACGATCCACAAAGGCGGGGGCACAGGGGGAAACATCCAAGGAAAATAGATAAAATCTCATTCCCAATGTTTCAACTGGGCTGCCTTGTGTTTACAGGGCGGGATTCCTGCTGTGAGAGAGAAAAAAAGTTACAATTTTTTTATTTTTTTCCCTAAAAAAAGAGGAGGAATTGGCTTTCTGTGACACTTTTCTTTATGGATTCTCCAGAAGGAAATGCTGCACTGTGGGGAAAGGGAGCCTGGAGCAGAGCAGGAGGATTGGGATGATACCCTGCAGGGGTTGGAACTCCCTGGCCACACATTCCCAAAGTGCTTGAACTATTCCAGCCAAAGAAAGGAAAACTTGACATCAAAATTCCCCCAAAATTTCAGTTTGGGAAGTTGGGATTCGGGCTGGGCCCAGCTCCTCTCCCCTCTCCCCTCTCCCAGCTGGACAGTTTTCCCCAGGTCCTGAGCAGCTCCAGCAGGACCCATTTCCCCTCCTCATGGCCGAGCCAACATCCCGAGGCTTTCCCGACTCTGGAAAAGGCAGAGCCGGACCCTGGGAGCCATCCCAGGTAATCCAGAGGTGCTGCTGATGTGCTGCTGCCATCCCAGCTCCTGTCAAACCGGGGAGGCTGCTCTGCTTTGAGCCCCAATTCCATCCCTGGAATTACCACCAGGAGCTGTTGCCTGCTCATCATCACTGCTCTGCACATTTCATAACTCCCTGGACCAAATCCCACATCCCAAATTCCCAGCCTGGCCTGAAATGCTGGGAAAAGCATTAAAAAAGCTTTAAAAATCAAAAAAAGAAAGGTTCCAGCAATCAGGGCTTTTTCTTCCCTTGCAAATCCCGCATTTCTGGTTTATTTTTTAATTTATTTCCATGGGAAGCTTGATACCGATTCTTCCCTGTCTGGCAGTGAGACACTGAACTGCATCTGACTCTCTGATTTATTTACAGATAAATCTCGGATTTATTCACAGATAAAACCTGCAGAAAAATTTCATGTCCTCACTTGAAACTGTCAAATGTCAGGGCTCAGACACAAAATTCAAAATATCTAAAATAGTGGCCGTATCCATATTAAAATGCTGGATTTTGGTAGTGCTCTAATAGGTAAAAATATCAGTAACTTAAAAATAGCAGTGTGGGCTTTACCCTTGATTGGAAAAATCAGTGAATAATGAGCAATATTTGTTCTAGGAATACTGCATATGTTAATATTTCAGGCGAATATGCCAATGTTAAAAAGGAAATAGTTTGGAACATTCTGTCCCTTTAAAAATGAATGTAAAATTGGCTTTTTAGGTCTGAAGAGCAGGGAAAACCTGTTCATTCTCTCACAGCAAAAGCAATTAATAAATTAATATTCTGCCATGGTACAGCTGTAAAATGGTTGCCACCCCACAGGATTAACCAGGCCAGTTAATCCACGAAATCTCTCTGGAAAATGATCCTGATTGCACAACAGTAGCCCAGATTTAGTCAGGACTCCAGGTCATGGCACATCCCAGAGCAAAAGGCTCTCTTGCCCAATTTTCACTGACAGCACTGAGTCTCAATTTCATTTTGCAAAGCCACAGATCTGATAATTTGTAAATATCTGTGAGTAAATTTGGGATTATCAAACAAATGCTTTGCTCTGGATTCCCTCTCTCCTGGTTCTTGCAGGATGGGGAGAGGCTGAGGCACAAAAGGGATTTCCCTGCAGGCCGAGCAGTTGCCAGCATGGAAACACAGAGCTCCTCCACAAAAGGACCTCACTGTGCCAAAAATCACGGTGGATCAGGGCTGGATAGTGAGATTTGAAGCAATGCCCACCTTTGATTCCCAGGATTGCTTCCACACCAGAACTGGCTGCTCTACCTGAGCAGGAGGACAATCCTGGACACCCCACCAGACCCTGGATTTCAGGTTGTCTCTCCTCTCCCTGGGTTCAGTTTTTATCATTGGTTAATCCGTTAAATGTTCCATGGAACTGGACAAAACTCAGTTTTCCCAGTTTCCCAGCAGACTAAGATTAAAGCAGTGCTTAATAAAGCAGGACTGGGAGCTGCAGCACACCTGGAAGGTGAAATCTGTCAGTGCCAGCTGTGACCTGCAGCAGCAGATCTGGGCTTCAGATCCTCCTGGAACCAAAACAAAAGCTGGAGAGGGAGATTGGCATCTCCCTCCTGGCCCTGGGTTTGTGGAGGAGTCCCGAAATGCAGCACCACAATCACTTTCCAGCCAATAAAAGGCAGAGAGACACAGCTCCATAAAAAACTTTCTGCATCTCATAAAACATAACATGCAGTTGCTAAATTAGAAATTCAGATCTTCCATGTACTTGGCTGGCTGGAAATGGAGACTGCAAATTGCTTGTTAGAAACCACAGCGTGCTGGGCTCCTCTGGGTTTATTTTCCCCCCAAACTCCCTCTTCCCACTCTGACATCTTTTCTCTTTTTCAGACCAATCTTTCAATCACAGCTCCCGAGTCAGAGGCAGATTTGGGTTTCAGTCTCAGGTCTCCTGCCCATTCTCTTACTCACATAAAATGCTGAGATTAATTTATTGCAGTCTGGCCACAGTTGTTTTATTCATCACCACGGTGGAGCTCCTGTGAATGACGCCCAGGAGAGGCAATATCATCTCAACAAAACCATCCTGATGAAAGAAAGCTGAGAATTTGGGGAGAAACAGCCAGCTCAGGTACCTCCAGTGTGTTTCTGAGGTGATATTTCTCCCAGTAAAACATGATTTCATGTGATAACGAGGATACAGCCTGTGCAGGGAAGCAGCTGTGCAGCAAACACATGTGGGAAATGTTAGAGAGGGAAAACACCACTGGAAGACACTGGAATTGAGCTAATCAAGCTATGGCAGATGCGTGGATTTATCAATTTAAACACAAGGGGTTGGGATGAAAACACTGCCTGGAAAGGAGGGGCACATCCAGCAGGGAAGTGGTTCCAGCTCTTTCCTGGGGGTTAAAATGCAGCTGGAGAGGATGTGGAAGAGGGAAATGACCCTGCTCAAAGAGCTCTGGGACAGCCACAGGGTTCCTGATCCGCTCCTGGGAAGAGGAAAAGGCAGATCTGGGGTTCTCCAAGCCTGATTTTGCAGTTTAATTTTGATCAGCTAAGGGAACTTGATGGGTACTCGCTACTCATGGTGTTAGGCTTTAAAATGGTGTTATTTAAGGATTTACAGAGGAAAAAAGATGGCTCAGCCTCACAAAGCAGAGCTTTGGGCAAGCTGAGTGAGGGAAGTTGGCTTTTTTCAGGAGTCTGAGCTGTGTTTTGTTTTAGAAACATGTACACATGGCATTGGGGTTTATGGGCTGCAGGTATTCACCTAATTTGACTTTTGCCATCTAAACTGGTCTGTGTGAGGCTAAATCATGGCCTAGCACTGGTCTCACTCAGTGATTTCTTTCTGCCAAGCTGAAGTGCTGAAACGGGCTCTCATATTTTTATTCTCTCTCTTTTTTTTTTTTTTTCAGTCAATACCTGCAACCCTCTGAGTTCCAGCAGCCTGGGCCACTGACAAAACCCTCTCATTGTGCTCCCAGCCCATCAGTTTTTCTGCCAGCTCTCTTTAAGGGCTGTGCAGAACATGGAAAGGGTTTGCATGTTCAGAAAAGACTCACCAAAACACCCGGCTGAGACACTGAGCTGGGCTGTGTCCCCATGACACAGAGCCATGAGGTTCCCAGACTGCTGCTCAGAAAATCCAGCTTGGTGCCCCTGCCCAGCACTGCCTCCTGTGCCAGGAGATGTTGAAATTGGGCCCTGCTGGCGCTGCCTTTATTTACCACAGTGGCATTGACTTCATGCACCACGGCCCTTTCCACTGGGGCTGCCTCAGCCAAGGTCAGCATTGCGTAAAGCAGGAGCCCACAAATAGCAATTTCTTGCTATTTCAGAGGAGAATTACCAGTTCTGTTTGCATCAAGGAATCCCTGCTACACTTGGGACGTGGCAGAGCTGACTTAGTCAGAGTTTCTTGGATTAGGCAGCAATTAAAAAAAAAATTTAAAAAAAGAGAGAGAACGATGAGTCAGTGCTGAGTGAAAATGTGCTCTGAAGCTTCTCATGGAAATAAAACCTCCTGAAAAATCGTCTGCTGGGCTCCTACCCCCCATTTGGGCTATAGATTGGTGTAGACATGAGAGTAAACACGTACACGTAAAGAGTCAAGCAGCAATGGAGCCAGAAATGTTTGTGTATAAACAGCACCAAATTCTGGGTGGAGGTAAGCACAGAGCCCAGGAATAAAACCTCAGTCTGCTGAAGGACCACAGCAAAGCAGCACATGCCCTTTTGCCTGCTTTGCCCCAGAATTAATGCCTTGGGAAAGTCATTCTTGGGAAGAAATGATCTCTGATCCAGATTTCAAAGCTGTTTCGATGCCCAGCTCTCGGTGGGATCACAGAGCAGATCTTCTGCTGAACTTCTGTCACATGCCCGGGGCAACACAGGCACCCAGGGACATTTCACAGGTGGGAACTCCTGACTCCAAAGCATTGAGTCTTCTCTTCATGGTTTTACTTGGAAAAGCAGCTTCCCTGGAGAACCTCCTGGATGGACAGCACAAGGGAGCAGCATGGCCACTCAGCAAGGTGCCTGAATCACGGAATCATGGAGTCATGGAATCATGGAATCATGGGGTCATGGAATTGGAATGGGTTGAGGTGGAAGGGACCTTAAAATTCATCCCATTCCACCCCCTGCCATGGACAAGGACATCTTCCACTGTCCCAGGTTGCTCCAAGCCCCGTCCAGCCTGGCCTTGGACACTGCCAGGGATCCAGGGGCAGCCACAGCTGCTCTGGGCCTCTCCACCCTCATTAAACCATGTTAATTCTTTAAGTAATTATCATCTGCACTTTGCATCTGTAACAGGAAATAAACATTGCTGGTTTTTTGGTTTTTTTTTCTGACGGGGCTAACTCAGTAATTAATTCCAGCTGAAGAGGTTGGCTGGTAGTTATTTGTTCAGGTTGTTCTTGTGGTTGTTTTGCCTCACAAAGGTACAAGGTGAGTGGGCAAAGAGCACAAAAACCATCCAGAAACAGAAACAGGGATCCAGAAACAGGGATCCAGAGACAGAAACAATCCAGAAACAGAAACGGGGATCCAGAAACAGAAACCATCCTGAAACATAAACAATCCAGAAACAAAAACCATCCAGAAGCAGAAAATTCCAGGTGGTTTGGTTTCTCCTGCTTTGCCTTGTCCAGTAAAGGTTTCCCAGGATGCTGCCAGCCCTGGTCTCTCTGCACCCCTCAGAGCCCCTCCTGCAGGGTCCCCTGGTGCCAAAGAGCCACCCCCAGCCAAAGCACAGCTGCCAACCCCACAGAGGCTTTGCAGGGCTCGCGGATCACATCCACACAGAGGTCCTGCAGCAGGGAGACCCCAAATGTCAGACCCTGGTGGTGGAATGTCATTAATTAGAGCATAATGGACAGGAAGGTGGGTGGCTGCTGATAGTTTTGGCTCATTTAAGACGGTTTTGAGAGGCCGCCAGGTTGTGTGGAGAATTTTAGAAATGTTTTAACAATAAAGTCTTTACAATGTTATAAAATACTGGGGTGGCTCGAGTGGGTTTCAAACTGGCTGTGGGCCAGTAAAACCTCAGGATTGCAGTCATCTGTAAGCTGGACTTCAACATGTGTCTGGGCTGGCTGAAGTCACTGACACTCCTGGAACCCTCCCTGGTGTTTGTGCACCCCACAAAGACCACGATGTCCATTCCACTGGAGCTCCTGCCCAAACCCAAAGCTCCAGCTTAGCTCTTCAAGGCTTTGCTGCTGATGATTTGCATTTGCTGGAGATGCCCTTTCCTTCAAGCCCTGTGTAATTCTGAAATAAAATATTCCACTGATGATGGGTCAGGATGAGGCTTCCATCCTATTCCAGGCTGGAGTCCCAAATGTGACTTGTCAGGAGGGGAGATGATGTGACATGAGGGACAGACAGAGGCCTGCAGGGCTGTGAAGAGTAGAATCGTGGAATCATTCAGGTGTTTGGGTTGGAGGGGGCTTCCAGAGGTCCCATGTGGCCCATAGAGCCTTAACCTGCAGAAGATCTGATAGGGTTCAGTAGGAACATCGGGATTCAGCCAAAGGTTGGACTTGATGATCCTGGAGCTCTTTTCCAACTTTAATTACCCTATGAATTCTCAAAGAACAAGGGCTTCAAAATTCCCCCTGGCTTTGGCTTCATGTCCTGTTTGCTTCTCAGCTGGGGCAGGACCCCCTCGTGCCATGTCCCTCACACAGCTGTGTCCCCTTCCCATCCAGATTCCAGCCCCTTCCCAACCACAGCTGCATTCCCAATCCAAGGTGGAAAAAGCTGCTCCACATTTAGGATCAGTAAGGCCAGACCAAGATCAGAGGGTTTGTAAATAATTATTGGGTTTGTTTCTGTGGGCCACCCCTTGATTGCACAAAGCAGTGAATCAATTTCATGTGAGGAAATGTCCTAAATCACAGACCAGACTCCTGATCCTTATCCCCAGGAGGTTATCACACTTCTATTAAAATTTGGAAAAATTCTGTGCTCTCTTGAGAGCTCTAACACTGAGGTATTTCAGCTTTTTAAGAGTAAAAGTTTCCTATTCTGGTAAAAGAGGTATTATTTGATATTATTAATTTAATATTTTTTTGTTTCAATTTGATTTTAGTACGACATCACTCTGATTTTTTATTATTATTATTTTTATTTCAGAAAATCATTCCATTCCCAAACAAGATGCAGTTCAGATGGTTTTATTTATAGGAAAGTAAAACTTAAACCTGAAGGTATCGTTCCCTCCCTACTGTGTTTCCATAAACATGATTTGTCCCAACAGAAAAAATGGGAGAAGTAACTTGTCAGTTACATATCAGGCATCAAAAGAAGTCTGATAATCCCAGACACTGGAAGCCACATTTGCCAACAAAGCACCCTAAAGGAAACAGAACAACTAAGAATTAACCAATTTCATTGCTTTTGCTTTAAAAAACCCTTTCGTGGTGGAAGGTCCTTGGTGTATTTTGATGTTCTGTAAATCGAAAGCAAAATAATCAAGGATGGAAGCCCAAGCTCTCATTCCGTGGGAGCTGGGAAGGGAAATTCTGCCCCTGGAGAAGGATTTTGGCTTTTCTTCAAGACAGAACCAACCTCCTGAACAAACTCATCTTCTGAAGGGCACTCGTCTGCTCCCTGTGACAGGCACAGGACCCAGGGAATGCTGGAGCTGTGTCAGGATCAGAATGGATTTTAGGGAAAGCTTCTTCCCCCAGAGGGTGCTGGGCACTCCTCAGGCTCCCCAGGGAATGGGCACAGCCCCGAGGCTGCCAGAGTTCCAGGAGGGTTTGGACAGTGCTGCCAGAGATGCCCAGGGTGGGATTTGGGGGCTTGGACCCGATCCTGGTGGGTCCCTTCCACCTCAGGATACTCTGTGAGCCTGGCCAAGGCCCTGTGCCATGGGTTATTTGTGGCCCCAGCTCACAGCATTTGTCAGGGACACACTTTCCCTTTTCAGCAGGTTCGGGTTGATCCCTGAAATAAAACCCACTGTAAAGAAAGCCTCTCACAATGGGCAGGACTAACAAGCCCCCACGAATTAAAATAAACAGTCATAAAAGCAAATTGGGCAGGACATGCTCAGTGCTACCATCCAACTCCTCGCTCAGCAGCAGCACATGAACACCTCTGGAACAGGAGGGCTCAGCCTTCCTGCAGGGTTCTCCTTGTTCCTGGCACTGCTCTGCACATTCTGGGGACTCTTTTCCCTGTGCACAGATGGCCCAAGCCCTCCCACACACCCCGGAGCACACTGAGGCAGCAACAGGGATCATCCTTCTCTGAGCATTTCAGTGCTGATCACTTTGGAGGGATCAAGAGCTTGGAGAGTTTCCTTTTCCCAGCTCATCTTCATGGCATTTCAGAGACTGAATCCCAGCATGGTTTGGGTTGGAAGGACCTTAAGATCATTTAATTCCACCCCAGCCATGGGCAGGGACACCTTCCGCTGTCCCAGGGTGCTCCAAGCCCTGTCCAGCCTGGCCTTGGACACTTCCACGGATGGGGATTCCACAAATCCCTGTGCCAGGGCCTCACCCCACTCTGAGCAAAGGATTTCTTCCTAAAATCCTAAAAGCCTAATCCTGCCCTCTGCCAGTTTAAAACCTTGCTTTTACTGTTAGCTTTCAGTTAACTAATTTAATTTTAATTAGAAGTTCTTTTTACCACAGGAGCAAAACCTCATTACTTTAGGCCTCTCTTCCACAAATGTGATCATTAAAGTGATGAGGTGAAAACCTCTGGAGTTCTGAAGAAACAGGAGGGAAGTGGAAAGGAAGGAGGGTCCCAAAGTGTGTGTGTGTGTGGTGAAAAACTCAATGTAGCCCCACTCCTGTGCCCACCAAAGGGCTCAAATAACAGACATTCACCTCAAACCTGCATTTCCAGTCAGGTTTAACCCTGCCAGGGCAGCTCTGATGACCTACAGAGCATCTCAGCCCTGAGAGCCTCCTGCTCACCCCGTCAGCCCTGCCTGGCCCCTGCAGGCCTCCCAAGGTATAAAGTCTTTTTGTTAATAAAAATTATCCCGTGATTATTGAGCAGCTTAAAGAGCAGTAACGTTAGAAGCCTTTTGAAAATTCCCATAACACTAAAATAAAGTGTATGGTATTTGGAATTCCCAGAAATGTAATCTGCTCTTGGAAGCAAACTCCTAGTGTATAATCACACACTCCTCCCACCTCTGATTCACCTTCATGTCCTGAGTGGCTTTTAATGGCAGAACAGGGGAATATATTGTGGTTTCACACATCCACAGATTTTATGGTCACTTATTCCTAACTAGGAGATTGAGAGACACAGCAGAGAAGGATTCTTTCTCTCTTTTCAAGCTCCCCACCTCCAAGGACAGAAGGTGGTTCCATGTTGTTGTAATGTAATAGCTCAGAGCCAGTTGTATATCAAGGAGGAGAAAGATAAAACAAATAATCCGGGGGGCTGGGTGATGGGAAATTGTTAGAGGAGAATTCATTTCAGCCCTAATACCTGTGATCTGGGGTAACTGAGCACCAGGTTCCTTTCCTCACCACAATAATTTACCAAACTAGTTCTCAGAGGGCCTGAAGGCCGTTGCCTCATTTCAGTGTGTGCGAGTGGATAATTAACATTATTAGAGCCAATCAGCCTCTTGCCCACTCGAGGTGTGCATGGTTTTATTCTGCCTTGCTGCTGTGACTTTACTGCATGATTTGCTCCAGCTGCAAGGGCTGCTCTTCAGCCCAGAGTTTCTGCACATGTAACACCTCACTGTGACAAGTCCCACCTTCTGGGCATCCCCAGCTCCTCTCAGCCAGGGTGTGAGAAATACAGAGAGGATGTGATAAATCTGTGCTCAGTGAACAGCAGCACAGGGCAGGTAATCAGCGAGAGGACAAAAACCCTGGATTTTTTAAGGTTTAAATCTGTGCTCACTGACCAGCAGCATGGGGCAGGAAATGGGTGAGAGGACAAGAAACCTGGATTTTTAAACACTGACCCCCACTTGATTCCCACTCCAGGATGAGCTGGGTGATGACGCCTTCCCCTGGTTTGTAAAGGAGTTACCCACACCTTGACATTCCTCCTTGTGCATTTTCATTTTCATCTTTCCTGCTGCTCATTAGAGGATTAAACTCATGGTTCTCCATGACAGTGGATTTAAGTTGTGACCAGTGTTAGGTGTGTATTTGATGCTTTTATGTGCAAGCTCATTGACTAAACCTCAGCCCTGCTCTGTGTCTCATTTTACCCATCCAAATTTGAAGATTGTTCTAAATATACTTTTTGACTCAATTAAGTCTCATCTTTCCACGCCCTCCCTGACATTACTACATTACAGGAATTTGCCTTAAAAAAGGCAACAAAAACCGTATTTTTGAAGTAAACACTCCCTAATTTGGCGCTGCTTTTGATTGGCATTTCAAATTTTCTTCTTTTTTTCTCTTTTTTTCTCTTTTTTTCCCTTTTTTTTTTTTTCTTTTTTTTGCAACCAGGATATTAGTAGCTCCTTTGCAAGCTGCAAAAATAAACAAGGAAAAGTGAATGTGAGGTTTTGTTTAGGAAATTTTTTTTTTTTTTTTTTTTTTTTGCTTTGCTTTGCTTTGGGTTTCCAAAGGGCCGTCTGGGGTGAATCAGGGCTGATCCTGGTGCAAAACTCTTCTCTCCAAGAGATAGCCAAGCTTCTGGAACAACTGGTTCGTGTTAGCTGGAAAGAGACACTGAATGTAAACCATGTGCTGCTGGCTCTTGTGGTTTCGAGCTGAACCACAAACACTCAGGCAAGCTGTCAGTCTCCACTCACAATTCCAACCAACCTTGTAGAGAACAGGGGGGGCCGTGCCCACCAAGCGTATTTGTGACCCTTCTCTGATTAGTGGGGTGGTTTAGTGCTCGGCATGGACTGGAAATTTCTACGCCTTAGCAGGGATAGGCACACTGAGGGCTTGGGAAAGGGTTAAAGACGAGTTTGGGGTGCAATGGGGGTGAAAATAGAGATGGTCAGGATGCTGCAAGGTAGATCTTGGAGGGGACTCAAGGAACCATCCAGTCCAAAACCTTTCCAAGAGCCAAGATCACACCAAGCCCAGCCCTCCGGGCAGGTGCTTCCTCTGCCCTGCAGAGAAGCTTGAACAGCTTCTTCCAGAGCAGGTAATTTATGAAATGCTCCATTTTTGCCACTGAGAGCTGGGAAAGTGCTGCTGTGGCAGAAAGTCACCTGTGAGAGCAAGCCTGGGACATTCCCAGGAGTGAGCTGCTGCCACCTGAGCTGAAGAACAACCACTGTGGCCTTGGGCTGGACTCACTGTTCCAGGCCAGACGGGCCTGAGATCAATGTCCTCTTTGCTCCCACTTCTGTTGGTTGGGATCACTCAGAAGTGAGCTCAAAGGGTGCCACAACCTTTTAATCCTTCCGTTCCCACTGCTTTGTCAAAATAGCCGGAGCACAGGTAACACAGGCTGCATGCTCCCAACCCTGCAGACAGCCAAGCCGAGAAATCCAAGAGAAACATCTCAGGGAAGATGCCTGTGTGTTTTGGAGGACATGAGGTGAGCTATTTGCAGGTTTTTTTCCAGCATGGAGATGACCTACGTGCAAGGCAAGAACTGCTTGTCCAGGAACTGAGGCTGCTGGAGAAAACACACGGGGATAAAGCTGCATTTTAATTCCAGGAACCACGCTGGGTAAAAACCCTGCTGCAGAGAGCTCAGACACACCTGGTTGCAAGCCCAAAATGGAAATGTGCAAGGGTTGAATATTTTGTGAGGACATGCTCTATAACAGCATTGTTTGGGGGGCTAAAAAATCCCCCCTGGCTGTAAGACCTTGGTAAATCAATCTCTCCCACCTCAGCACTCCTGAAACGCCCATAGGAATGTTTGTCTCCTGAAGTGCTGGATCATATTTGTGACTGCTGGAGGACTGAGGGCTGGAGAAGGGAAAAGGAGGTGAGGGCTGGAAGCTATGACTTTGGATCTCATTAGTGGTTGTTGTGTTAAAATGAGTTGCTTTCCTCCATCCTCTCTCCTTCTCTTCCTACATCTGGTTGGGATCTACTCAGGGATCCCACAAAAGTTGTAATGAAGCACTTTGTACACAAAACATTCTCATGTGTTCTTCTTCATTTAGAATGAAAACACATTTTATTTTTTTTTAATCTGGAAAAGCCCCCAGTGTGAATTTTATCCCATGGAGCAGGGCTGATTTCAGCAGCTGAGGATTTGCCCAGGTATTGAATGGAAGAAATAATGTCAGTGTAAACTGAGAGTTTTAAGTATTAAAGAGGGGCTGGGTGAAGATCTGGCTCCTATGTTGTAGGAAACTTAAGGATTAAGGGTGAGGGTGAGCAGATTTGGGTACATTGGGCAGATAAGAATGTTTGGAAGAAGCTGAAACTGCTGCTTTGCCAACCACGTTGCTGAGGGAAGAAAGCTGCCCTTGTTGGAGAGGTTTCTCCCATTCCAACTGTTCCACTGGGAGACACCATAAATGAGAATCTGAAGGAATTATCCTGATTTCCTCCAGCACAGCTCCCATGCAGTCACAAGGCAGTGTGCTGGGGCTGTGGCAGACCCCACTCAGCACCCCCTGAGCAAATCCTGGGGGTCCCATGCCCCCCTTGTGCATCCATCTCCTTTTAAAGATGTAAATGGCAAGAGTGGCTTGGGGGGATAAAGTGGGACCCAATTCCAGAACCTCTTGCACCAACTCCAGGATTTTCACCAACAGTGATGAAAAATGTTCTGTGTCTTGCACCAGTCAGAAGGGAGGGAAAGGGGACCTGCATCTGTGTGGGACAACAGGAGGACATTGCTCACCCTCTCCCAGCATTTCAGAGGCCCTGAGGGACCCCTGGTGATGTCCCACTGCTGACTGGTTCTGAGGGATGTCTGGGCAGGGTTTCCACCCCTTTGGCTCAGCTTCTGTTCTTCCCTACATTTCCACGGCCTTCCTTTCTAACTCTGGTGAATCCAAACCCAACTTTGTGCAACCCAGCAGAGTCCTGGATGAACACGGCTGCCTCAGACTGATACAGCTCCAAACAAGGGCCAGAACTCCTCCAAACCCAGCCCTTTCCAGCTTTGCATGAAGGTTACATGATCCCCTGCTTAATATGCACATGAACTGGGATGTCACAAACTTCCCTGGGGTTTCCTGAGGGCTGAAGTAAAATTAATTATCCCAATTGGTTAGACAGACTGTTAAAACTTTTGTTTCACATACACTTTTTATTCCCTCTCCTCCATTTTCTCCCATTTGCCAAAACCTCCTGAAGAGAAAATAGAGATTATTTTACGTTTTACCTTAAAGGGCTCCTTGTGTGCGTTGGCCTTATTAAATAACTGCCAGAATATCTAATATTCCATGGACAGTGCTGATGAAAATGAAGCATAACATTGGTCAAAGCAGCAAGTTTCATGTACAGCATTGTCCCTAATTTGGTCTCCAGCCAAAGAAAATTCTCTTTCCATGCATCTGTTGGCTCTGGATGAGCCTTTGCATTTAAAATGGTCTTAGAAAAGAAAGGATTTCTCTCCTTTTTTTTGGTCACTCTCATTTGGAGCAAAATCACAACCCTTTTATGCCTCATTGAGGTTTTGTCAGCCACACTTCAGTTGTCTCTGACTCTTCCTTCTCTCCTTGGTGCTGGTTTTTCTCCCAGCCATGTTCAGAGGAGTTGGCACAGCTTGGGTACAGCAACAGATATTATCCCTGATCTCAACAGCCTCTGGACTTCACCAGCTCAGAAACCCAGGGAAATGCACTTATTACATCCCCAATCAGTTTGGGAAGTCTACGGAGGAAATGGGGAGCTTCAGTGTCTGCAGAGCTGCCGTCCAAGAACCCCATGTGCATCTGGCCTGAACACACTCTGCTCGCTGATGAATCATTAAGTTCTGCTCTAATGATTTAAAGGGGAAAAGCCATTTTGCTGGATTTCCACAGAAGGTCGATTTTCCCTTTTCTGGCAGATCTGTGAGGCCCTTAATGGTGGCTGGAAGGAAATGGTGCTACCTTTCTACACAGCTCTTTCTGTACTTACAGCACTCATGTGAGGACCACCAGATTCTTCTCTTTTGCCCTAAGAAATTAAACACCAGCCATTAATAAGTTACCTACTGACGGCAGCTCAATCCCTTTCCTGTAGGCCTGCCAGTTGTTAACCAGGAGGTTCCATTCCCTGACTTCAGACAGGGATTTCTTCCTGCACGGTAAAACATCGCCTACCTGAGGCACCAGGATCTTGTTCAGCGTCTCGGTCCAGAAACAGCAAACAGAATCGAGCTGTGGCAAGCAGAGGGAAAACTGGAATGCCAAGGGCAGGATGGGAATCCAAACCACGATCCGCTGGAAATAAGGCCGGCTCCTGGAGAAGCCAAGAATTTCCAGCCTGTTTGTTTGAAAAGATTTCACTTGTCTGTGCACATGGACAGGCTCGAGCACAGAGAGCTCTGAGCAGCCTCCCTGCAAACCATGTTAAACTCCATGTGTTAAACTTCACATGTTAAACTTCACATGTTAAACTTTGCATATTAAACTCCGTGTTTTAAACTCCATATTTTTTTTTAAACTTCCCAAGTTAAACTTCCCACATTAAACTTCACATATTAAACTTCATGTGCTAAACTTCGCACATTAAAATTCACATGTTAAACTTCATGTGTTGCACTTTATGTGTTAAACTTCCCAAGTTAAACTTCCCACATCAAATTTCGGATGTCAAACTTATCATTGAGCTTTGTGTGTTAAACTTCACGTGTTAAATTTCACGTTAAACTTTAAATATTAAACTTTACATGTTAAATTTCACGTGTTGAACTTTGTGTGCTTACATGTTAAGCTTCCCACATTAAACTTCAGATGTTAAACTTCACATTGAATTTCACACATTAAATTTCACATGGATCAGGAGTTAAAACAGATTTCCTCCATGGCCAGTGCTGTTAGAACATAAATCTGGATCTGCTTTCAGACTTTCAGAAGCAATTTCTGCTGCTTAGGTTTCTAATTCCCTTCAGAGATGAGGATACCAAGAAGCCTAGAGAAGCTGGGATGATGATGATCATAAAGAGAAGACATCTCCAAACATTTTTCAACAGCTCTCTGCCTTCAAAAATGTTTTAATTTAAATTGTCTTTGCCTCACTCTGCAGCCAAAACCTTTGTATGTCAGACAAGGGAACCATCTCTCCTTTTTTCCATTTCTTTCCCTCTTCAGTTTCTGAATGACTCCCCACCAACTCACACAGTTTATATCACTCTGCAGCAAAGAGGGGATTTAAACCAGGTCTAGCTCTGCAGAGCAGGGGTGGAATGAATTGCCCATTCAGGGGAAAATGACCCATTAAAAGAAAATTGGACACACAAGTGGGAATAATCCATCCATATGGATTTGTCAGCATTGCAGATGAATCATTGGAATACTGAGTGGAGATGGAGAATCACTCTTAAATTAACAAACCAGAGTGAAGGTGAGGGTTCCATAAAGTCAGGACTGAGGCTTTGAATCAAACATTTGGGGCTGGAATAATCCAGAATATCCTTTCAGATACACAGCTCAAATTTGGTATTTGTTGAAAAGGTTTTAATTAGTCAAAACAGTAGCAATGATAGTAATATTTATTTAATGATTCACAGAATGACTGAAAAACCTACTCCTGAAAAATAAATGCTGCAACATTTCTCTCAGAGTTGAAGATAATATTTTAAGCTAAAACAAATGAACAAAGATGACAAAGTGGGGTTTAATAACTTTTGATTCTGCGTGAAATTTATGCAGGATATTTTTTACTTAGAGAACCAAAGTGCTTCAGAAAGATTGGAAATAGGAGTGTGGCTCATTTTACTGCTTTCCCCTGGAAATAAATGAGGGTTTGTTTCATTTAGAAATAATGTATTTTGCTAGCCCTGATTGCTGAAAGTGGGCTGCAGGACTGGTACAGAACCAAAAGTTCACCAAAATTTGGGGAGGTAGAGAAAAACGTTCAGAGCCAGGCCCATAAAAAATGTCACTTTTCTTGTCAAATGAAAGCCCAACTCCTCCCTCACTGTGCCAAAAGTGCTCAGCAATTCTTATGAGGAGATAGTGATGGGTGACACCAAAATGCAAGGAATTGACTCCTCTGAGCCTTCAGGGGGCAAAGTCAGAATCATGGAATTTCAACCTCCCTTTCCTATTGGATTTCCACCAAACCAGGCAGCACAAGCACAATCTAAAACTCTCTTTCCAGCTTTACTTAGAATGAATTATTTTCTTTCTTTGCACAGCCTCCTGTCTCTTGGCTAAGGGTGTATTTTGATTATAAATTATTTTGGATTGACATCCTCTCTATATCCACACATCCAAACACAAATCTCTGTCTCCACACTTCTGTTTCTCAGTGCACTGCCAGCAGTCCTTCAGGTTGGATTAAGCTGGAAAATGCAACCTTATTCTACCAAAAATTAATAGAAATCATTTTCAAACTGAACCAAAGCCTTCTCCAGATTCATCAGGGAGATGGCAAAAATAGAAAATAAAAAAAAGAGCCACAGATTTGCAAATCAGCTTCCCCTGGGATATACTGCTGCCCAGAGAAGTGGAACATCCCTGGAAGTGTCCAAGGACAGGCTGAACAGGGCTCAGAGCAGCCTGGGATAGTGGAAGGTGTCCCTGCCCATGGCAGGATGGGATGAGATGGGATTTAATGTCCCTTCCAACCCAAATCATCCTGGGATTCTGTGATCTCAGAATTTACAATAATGGCACCTATGGAGAATTAACTCTCTTAATCTGGGTGAGACACAATGATCCAACCCAAGAACAAAATCAGGAATTTAGGAATCAAAATTGAAACTGAGTGTACAGTGTAAGAAAAAAAAAAAAAAAAAAAGACATTTATATACTCTACCTAGAGATTATTTTTTCCACTATGGAACCATTGAAGTTTGCTTTTTTCGTGTGTGTTTAACTGCAGCTCTGGGAAGCATTTTAGGCCATTTTTTGTACACCTGCTAGCTCAATTTCATTTGTTTAAACACATTTTATAACTGCAGTTTATATATTTTTCCAAGAAAATAAAAATGCTAAAAATATCATGCTGTGTTTGGGAGAACCGTAGGTGGGGGGGGGGGGGGTGACTGGAAGGAACAGGAGGGCCCCATGTTGGCATGGGTTCCACTTTATGCCAACTGCAGCACATTCATCATTCCCCTCTGGCTGGGGAGCACCTCTGAGCTCTCATTCCCACTCACACACACATTTCCCCTCCGCACCAGGAGCAGAGTGGATGTGGGGCACAATGGCCCCATTGGCCATGGGTGCTGTTTTAGTGCTAATTACAGCACCTGCCCTGCCGAGGTGTTGCTGCTGCAGCCTTGAAGCGATTTTCTGCTCCATTGGTAGGAGATGCCGGAGCCCCTTTGGTGCAGTCGCAGCTTTGGAGCACAGCCAGCATGTTTTAAAAACTTTTATTCCATTTTCAGTCTCATGTGAAGGGTGAGACGGTGTGTCTCACACACCATCACAGTTACAATTCACGCCATCACAATAAGAAGCCAACTATTTCCTAATTACAATCCATTGTAAGTGTTTTCTGGCCTATCAGCTTTTGCCAATGCTGCTAATGCCTTAAAGCCAATCATCTAAAATTACCCCTCCAGGGTCCTAGTACAATACAACTTTCACAGTTCTATTTCTCTAAAATATATAATCTATTTGCAAAGTCATCATTTGAAACTTTTTTCCAGTTCCATTTCTCTCTCAGCAATGTCTGTCCTATTTCCTGGCCTTTCTAAATCAGCATTTTTTATCTCAGAGGTTGCACACAGATGCACAAGGCTGTGTGAGCCTTCTGCCAGGCTTTGAGAACCCTCCCCAAATCCATTTCCCACAGGAGGGATTGCTGTGCATTCAACGGGGCAGGATCACCCCGTGGAAAAGTCTGCATGGAGGGGACACTTGTGGAGGGCAGAGAAGAGTTTGAGGTTCTTCTTTAATGAAGAATATGTGATGGTTTTGTCCTTTAAACAGTTTTATTTTCAGCAGAATTACTGCCAGGGTGTTTATCAGCTTCTGGGTTTGAAGTAGTGGTTATTGTGCAGCTACATTACAGCATTTTAAAGATATATCTCTCTATATCACTATATCTCTATATATCTGTATATCTATATATATACCTATATATCTGTATATTTATCTATCTATCTATCTATCTATCTATCTATATCTATGTGTGGGTGTGTATATAATGTATATATAATGCAGTTGTTATTCATGACATGCAAAGGGGAGGAAAAAAAAAGATGCTTCAGCCCTGAATCTGCTCCTCCTCTTGAGAAATACTGAGTTTGGAATGTTATTTTTCACAAGTGCTGGCCCTTCCTAGCAGCTGCTGGGCTCTGTTTATCCAAAACCTTTACCTGCTTGTAGGAACAGAGAAGAGCAGAGGAGCTTTGGATCCTTTATCAGGTCCTCTGTTGTCACAAGGAGCACATCGCCTTTCATAAATTCGTTCCAACAATGTCAAACTTATCAAAGAATCCTGGAATGGTTTGAGTTGGGAGAGTCCTTAAATCCCATCTCATCCCACCCCCTGCCATGGGCAGGGACCACTTCCAGTGTCCCAGGCTGCTCAAAGCCCTGTCCAGCCTGTCCTTGGACACTTCCAGGGATCCACAGCTGCTCTGGGCACCTGTGCCAGGGCCTCCCCACTCCCACAGAGAAGAAATTCTTTGTATTATCTCCTGCTAATTATCTATCTAATTCTGCTGGTTTGCTTCCAGCTTTATTATCTCCATTTTACAACACTGAGCATCATCACTGAAGTAATCTAAAGGCTTGAAATGAGCTTCCTAAGACTTGGGACAGAAGGACACAGCAGCCTCCCAGTCTCTGCTGTCTGAGCAGGACACTGGACTAGCCATAAATAAGGAACCTGTTCCTGTTCTAGAAAAGGGAACAGTTGGAGTTACTTGAAGATTCATGGACCACTGTGGACCTCCTTATCTCTCAATATGAAAAATGCTCCTGAGCACTGCCTGTGTGACTTAAACAATGACATCAGCTCAGCTCAGAACATGTTCCCTGGCACCAGGAGTTCTTTTCCCTTCTCAGGGAGTTGCTGTTCTTCGCCTCGAGCTCCTGAGTGCAGCAGCCATGGTGATTCAGAGCTGCCAAGCGACACATTAGCAAAACTCAGAGAGAGAGAGAGAGGAGTCTCCAGGCCCAGCTAATGCTGATTTAGCTTGGCATTAAGTGCTCCCTCCCCAGTAAAAGAAATACACGACCTTTGATTTCTTCTCCAGTTCTCCCTCTCCAGAATACATTGGTTCTCTCCCTCCTGACACCCCTCTTTTATATGAACGGTGGAAGGGGTCTCACACCTGAGTCACACCTGAGTCTTCTCTTGCTGCTGCCACTGAGGAGAAAGATAAATCGAGAGGAGCCCAACCCAAAGCATGTTCTGCCTCCTCTCCTTGCAGAGGAAAAAGAATAGCTTCAAGACAAGGAGACTCCCTTACGGCCAAGGCGACTGACAAATTCTTGTGGTTTTCTCCAAAAGTCAACCCAAAAGCCAGCTGCCATCCAAGCTGAGCCCTGGCAAGCCCGCGCTGCCTGGAAATGAGCGCAATCGTATCCTAATAGCTATTTGGATAATTGTCCCTGCGAGTGATCTGCCAACCAATGCTGGAAGCAAGTCTTTATTACAAATATAGCATGAAGGCTAATCTGGAATACATTAAAATGCTATTTCTGTAGCTGCCTTTTCCCAAACTTTAAATAATGGCTAAACCATTTATCAGCTCTGGAGGAGAAAGGTTGTGTATACTGTGCTTTTCGAGCAGGGATGGAGAAAATAAAGAAAAGTCTTCAATAAAAATGTTCTCCACTAAAACTCGGCAATTTCTGGTCCCTTGTACATCGCTAAAAATTATTACAAATCCATTTCAGATTTGCTGAGAAGGGCATGGTCTGAATATAATGTAACAACCAAACTGTCTCTGAGGCACCTGCTACAGACCTCTGGTATCAGCAGGAGCTACAAGTGGTCACAGCAGCCAGAGCCCCTCAAGTGTTGTAAACGGTGTGTAAATAACAATAAACACACTGTGTGTACACAACACAAAATAAATTACTGTGTGTAAATAATGCACAATAAATAAACTGTGAGCAAATAATACACAATAAACTGCATGTAAATAATACACAATAAACAAACTGTGTGTAAATAATACACAATAAACTGTGTGTAAATAACTGCCAGCAGTCAGTAAGGCACAGGTGAAGTAGGAAGGAATCCTTCCCTGTGAGGGTGGGCAGGCCCTGGCACAGGGTGCCCAGAGCAGTTGTGGCTGCCCCTGGATCCCTGGAAGCATCCAAGACCAGGCTGGACAGGGCTTGAAGCAGCCTGGGACAGTGGGAAGGTGTCCTTGCCCATGGCAGGTGGTAGCACTGGATGAGCTTTAAGGTCACTTCAACCCAAACCATTCCATGATTCTACAAATGTGATCATCCCCAGCACCATAATTTGGACAAAATAGCAAAATGTGACTTCTTATAATTCAGCCTGACTAGCACCTTGAGCACCAGAACACCTCTAACAGCATCCCAGTTCTGCACTTTATTTCACTGGAGAGTCCTCCTGTTTCTCAAGATGAGTATTCTGTGTTTGATGGATGTGCTATGACTGCTGGATTTCAGCCCCTTCATTTCTCTGCCTTGGTGTTGTTTTTTTTGGTGGTTTTTTTGGGTTGGTTTTTTTTGTGTGTGTTTGTTTTGTTTTGTTTTTGTTTGGTTGGTTGGTTTTTCCTTCTTGCTATATCTATTAAAGTGATTTACTACTTTTTCATTGTTCTGCCTGGAGCTTGGCCAACTCTTGAGATCAAAATCCCCCAAAAAAACTTCCCCTCGACAAAACATGAGGGTGATCAGGATGAAACAGGACCTGTGGAAAAGATTTGAATTGTGGGAAAGGAAATCACCCCATCTCCATGGAAACGCATTCACGTTTTCCAGTTGCTCCTGAATAAATGAAGTTTGTGTTCTCTAATTCCTGCACTTCAATTTCAAGCACACTTAGCCCAAAAGTACCTGGGAATGCTGGTAAAGGCATCAAGGTTTCTCTGAGCAGCTCTGCACTTTCACAGCAAGGCTTTTTCTTTCCCTGTTTTCATTTTTTTTCAGGAAATCACCATCCAAGTTCTTCAGAAAATGTCTGTGAAAGGCACACACGACCCACAAGGTGCTTATAAGAATTAGTTGGAGTGCCCAAGGTTTTACTCCAAAATTGCAATTCCTCCTAAATCCTTAAGAACCACTGGAGCAGTTGGTGCTCCCTAATGAGCCCCACGTGTGGGGAAATATGAAAAAAGAAGACCACTTAAAGCTTTCAAACTTGAATTTACACAATGTGAGCATCCAGTCAAGGGTTTGGAGCTGCCCTTGGATCCCTGGAAGTGTCCAAGGCCAGGCTGGATAGGATTTGGAGCACCCTGGGATAAGGGAAGGTGTGGGTAGAATGGGATGGATTTAAGGTGTCTCCAAACCCAACCATTCCATGATTTTGTGGTTCCATTTCTCTCCCTTGATTTCCCACTGTGTGCTGCTGGATAAACTCCTGCTTGGCATCAAAGGTAGGTGAGGATTATCCCTGAATTCCAAAATTTGAAGATTTTCCTTTTCCAGGCCGTGGAAAGGAAAATCATCAAATCTCAGCCTATCTGTGGTGGAGGTTGGTTATTCCATGGTGTCATCTCAGAACCAGGATCAATTCTCACTGAAAATTCTCATTAAAATGTTCTGCATTAATTATAATCCTCAGGGCTTCTAGGACAACAGGGCTGCTTCATTGTAACATTTGGTTCCTGTAGCTAAACTGAGAGATTTCATTTGAATGTTTTTAGCCTCCCCCTTTGCACAGCTCCTCCACATTCCCCACTCCTCAGTTAGCACCTCTCTCCCAAAGCTGTCAGCCTTCCCAAGGCTCATTTACTAGAGGAAAAAAAAATCTGAGCTGCAGAACCTTTGAGGGGAGGGCAACACTTGATTATTTCCTCACAGAGGTGAATTGGTACCTGCAAATCCACTGACACACAGGGAAATTCCTGCCAGTGCCTGGGCAGAGAGGCTGTGATCCACATGTGGCCACAGGCACATTCCATCGAGACTTCTTGTGGCATTTAATTGGGATAAAGACCAGACCCTCTGAACTGATTTTCACTCAACATCTACCCAGACCTGAGAACATTTGTCCTTAGGAATTTCTTGTACCATCAGCAATCCCCCATCCTCAATCTTCTTTTTATTCACGGCAAAACTTTTCCTGCAAGATTAGGATTTGCCGTTCCCAAATTTATGAGATTAAATAACACAATCATGAAGTACTGAGAAAATAATGATTGTGCTCTGCCTCTGAATTCTTTCCTGAGCTCCAATAAAGAACTTTTGGCCTTATATGTTCTGCTATAAATTTAAAAGTCTAGGTAAAGGAATGGGCCACTTTCCTGATGAGGATGTGAGCTCCCTGCTCTGGAGCACGGACTCCACAGATTTCCAGACAATGGATCATAATCTAAAATGCAAACCCTCCTTGACAGGAGAGGATGGCCTGATTAAATCTCCCCCATTCTGGGCTGTGCACAGGCCTTCTTCAAATCACGGCCTTGTTACAAAAGGAAGATTTCCAGGGATGCTTGGCATGAGCCTTCCCTGTGGACAAGAGGACACCAAGGATGCTCAGCAGTGCCAGGGAGTTTTGGGGTCACCTGAACATTGGAGTCCTCACCTCAATGCCTTAGGAAGGCTGACCTGAAACAGAGGCTGGACAGAGCTAGAGAATAAAGATATTGATTAAAAGGCTTCCAGGACCCACCCTGAGCATTACAGGAGCCTGACCAAGGCTGCATCCCAGGTGGGTCAGAGAGCCACACAAAATGGCTGCTTGATCACAAGATTTACATTTTTATAAGTTTTGGTCCATTTGCATATTGCGGTTTAATTGTCCAATTACAGCTCCAGGTTGTGAGGTCCCATCCTTTTGTTCCTCCCTTCAGTCCATTGTTGTTTGTGCTTTTTGGGCTGAAAGTTGTCCTTGGTGTGCAGCAGGAAAAGATTTGTTTTGTCTACTTGTTCTGTGAAGAGAGCTTGCTGGCACTTCATATGAGGCTCAAAACTACATCCTTGGGCGGCGCAGAATCTGAAAATATGAAAGCAAAAATCTAAGGCATCAACCTCTCCATCCCCAGTGACATTTCTTGCCATCAGGGCCTATCAAATAATTTCTGTTTGCTTTGCTACCAATGAGGCAGCGCCACCTCCCCTTTTCCAACACTTTTTTGGCTTTTCCAATGGATTCATCAGAGCTGGACTGTGCCTGGCTGCAGGAGGCAGCAGGTAGAAGGGCTCTGGTCCTCGTTCCCTGCTCCTCAGGCTGGGGAAGGCTCAATGGCTGCGGGGATCAATAACCCCTGTGTTTCCAGGCCCTGCTTATTAAAGGTGGTGCATGGAAAAAAAAGTAAGAACCGTTCCCTATTTATATCTGTAACTTAATGAAGTGAAATTATCACAGCCGACAGGCGCTGGTGTAATTCAGAGACACGGCTTGGCTTGGAGGGATCTGCAGGCTGTTTTTATTCCAAATAATAATAAAAAAAAAAAACCCGAGTGAAACCTAATCCTCTAATCAGTTCCAATTTACATATTCACGGCTCTTATTTCCAGCCTGCTCGGAGGGAAAAAAAAAAAAAAAGATAAGTGTTGGAGTCACGAAGTGATTATTTGATTAAGTAATTATTAATCCCAGGGTGCTCTGATTAATTCCCAGTAAGTTAAACAAACGGATTGGAGCTGGGCTGGTCACCTTCTCACCATTGTCACACACAGGGGGAAAAACCCTGCAGAGATATTTTTACCTGCTCCACACTGAGGAGTTTTGTTCACTGAAGGGCTCCCCTGTGCTCCCCAGAGGTTAATACCCTGCTAAATGAAGTGTTATACGTTGGAATTTTATCTGTGCCTGACTGCAAGACCAAATGCTGATCTGTGTTTTCAAGCTGGAAAATCCAGGCTGGATCTGTGAGCAAGTAGTTTGGTAAATGTTTAAATAAATGCGAAATAAAAATACAAAAATAAAAATAAACAACAACAAAAAACACCTCTGAATGTGTGTTTTTAACAGCTTTTTACTGACTGCATTGAATCTGTCCTGGAGATAATGTCATAGCTGAGTCCTTCAGAGCAGGGTTGACCACTGATTTCAAGAGAGCTGAGATAAATGCTTCCAAATATCATCTGTCTTCAGAAGAAGTGAAAACACTGAGAGAAAACAAACCTGGAACGGATGTTGTCCCGTTTTATTGGAGTTTTTTATCCTAATGGGCTAAAACCTCTTGTAGTTGGTTGCACAAGCAAACACACAAACCCCTCAAGTGCTGTTCGCTTTGGCTTAAAAGCTGCACAAAAAACAGTCTGTCTCAGTCTCGTCATTCCTCCACTTCTCCCTTATCCAGAAAAAAAGCCCAGGAAAATAAGAAGATGATGTGTAAGCCCACAATAAATATACTGGAAGCATATTGCATGAAGGGGAAAGGTGAGAAGCACACACCCAAACCTGTGAGCATCTTTCTGCCATAAGGGAGGTTAATTCATGGCACAGGGGTAGGCTGGACTGAAAACCAGAGTTAATTAAATACCTTGGATGTTTTAAAACTGCTGATAAAAGCACACAGTGACTGAGCAGGGACCTGCAGCTGGTGGCTGTGTCAGATCAGTCAATTCTGGAAGTGTATTTTTAATTCCTTGTCCATTATTTTACTGCTTAACCATATCTTCTTCTCTGATCCCAGATCCAGATCCACCGTGTTGACCACAAGGGATGAGTACTGGGATCAGGACTCAAGAGGGAGCCTGGCTTCAGAAGGATTTGTTCATGAAATACAATACTCTTAATGAACAACTCTTCCTGCTGCCATTCCTAACGGCCCAAGCCTTTCCATCAGCAGTAATTCCTACTGCCAATCTCAAATCTCCTGATTAAAATGAGGTTTTAAATTCCTTTAAAGGTTTTGAATTTGAAAAATGTAAATTATATCTGCTGAAGATGGGGTTGATTTTTGGTTTGGGTTTTGTTATTTTTTGGGGGATTTCAGTAAAGAGCTCCCAGCTCAGTTTGAATATTCATCACCTAGCCTTGCAGTGGGATGAAATCCTTGGTCAATCCTCACGGATAAAACTTCCTTGGAGGCTTCAAAAATACTGAGCAAAGGCCATTTCCTTCTGTGCAGGCCGCTGCATCCCATGGAGGGATGGGAAAATGTCAGATTCCCCATGGAGGCAGCAGCAGAGGATGAGACAGAGCCAGGGCTGTAAGTGAAGGAGCTCCAAAGCCAACAGGAGCAGAGCGATGATGGAGAATGACACTGCCATGAGTAATGGACACCATCCAGCTCTTCCCTGTCTTTCATGAGCTTGGGAACAGCTCAGCTTTTGAGGCAAGAAAACATTCCGAGGTTTGGGTTAAGGAGAGCTTTTGTTGTGAGTGAAATGGAAAGTTTTGCTTCTCCTCTGTTCCAGTGACGTTGTTGGGGTAAAGACAAGACCCTCTGAATTAATTTTCACTCAACATCTACCCAGATCTGAGAACATTTATCCTTAGGAGTTGCTTGTACCACCAGCAATCGCCCACCCTCAAGCTTCTTTTTGTTCACGGCAAAATTTTCACTCACGTCATCTGTGTGGTGTCTCAGCATCTTCTACCTCAGCATTAGCCAAAGGCAACCAAAAGCTGCTCCCAGAGCCAGATTTATTCATCAAAATCTAGCCTGAAGTGCCTTAGAAATGGCAATAAATGCACAAAATCAACCTTCTTCCTGGAAGATGTTGGTGTTGATTTCTCTTTCTTCCTCCAAACCATTGGAGCAGCTCTCTGTGGGACTGCTGCCTCTGCCTGAGATTTCACCACTACCCTCCTGAAGGAAATCCTTGGATTCAGGAACGTTGCAGGGGATAGGGTTTGGGGCAGCCTGAAACACGCTCCAGAATCTGTCTGCAACACCCCTGAGGATGTGTGAGGAGGGGTCTAAGAATGTAACCAACAACCTCACTGGCTTTCAAACCTTTCCAAGTTGAAAAGAAACGACCAGGCCACGCAGAGATCACAAGAAAGAAAATCAGTACTGAAAATGTGGTTTGATGGTTTTGTTCTGAGACCACGAAATCTTTCTGCTCCTCTGACTCGCTGTCACACTCAGGAGGCGCCATCAAGAAACCTCTGGGCCAATATTTCATCCTGGAAATGAAAGGCAAATCAGGGGGCAGTTCAAAAGCTTTTCCAGGAGATCTGGAATATTGGCTGCCTGCTCCAAGCCGAGCCTGGCCCAGCTCCAGGGCTGTGTCATCCCAGCCATACATGTCCCACGCTGGCTGGGACCACCCAGTGTCTTCTGTAGGTCTCCAAATGCAAAACTTCCTTTCTTTAGCATTTGAAAAGACGGTTTGCAAGTTATTACCCAGAAATGGCTGCCTTGATTTATTCAGCACAAGCTTCTCTGTGTTTGATAAGCAAAGGTGGCCAAATAACACAGATACTGGCTGGTAAATATTTTCCCAAAGAGGAACGTGGAGCACCGTGTGTTTTGTTAACCACTGGGTCAGATAATTGAGTGTTCAACAACATTTGAAAGCCCTGTGAGTTTTTAAGTAAACTCTAGAGCTGAGATAAGCCTTGGAAAATGCAGGTAGAACAACCAGTACTCACTGAAGTGATAAAAGGGTTGAAAATGTCACTGGAACTAGGATGTGGTACCCTAAAGTCTCGTGGAATAACACTGGGCCAAAGAAGGATGAGGCAAACCCAAAGAACTGGGCGCAGGTACTGCCCCATCCCAGCATGTATCACCTCAGGATGAGATCATGGGAGCTGCAGGCCTTGAGAAATCAGATGAGCAAAGGTCTATATCTGTCTGGTGCCCCAGGATGAGCAGAGCTGGGAGGGCCCTTTCAGCCCAGTCCCAAAGTAACCTGTGTGCTGCTTTAACCTTTTTGGATTTCAAACCACCTCCTACCTAATGGACCAAAAAAGAACAAGTAATAATCTGGGAGGGCAGGAGAGAAAAATCTGTCAGCCTGAGTCAGACTATTGGACCATCAAGCCCAGTATCCTGTCTCTGAAACGCCGACAGTATCTGACACTTCAGGCTTAGTTGGGATAATAAAACATTTTCCTCAACCTTATGTAACATCTCGGCCTGGCAAAGAGAAGATTTAAACACTGATTGCTTTCCACTCCCCTCAGTCCCATGAATGTGAATCTGACTCTTTTCCAAAATGAACAACTCTGATGAGCTGGAATTGGTTTCTGGGCAGGATGGGACAAGTTCCTCTCTCGTTACTTGTTCCTGGAGAGATCCACTAAACCTTTGCCTCCTAAAAGGGGCACTTGAATGAGGAGACAAAAAACTCCCCCCTCAGAATTCTGGGTGCCCGTGGCCACCTCTTCACGGGAGCTGGAAACCCACCTCACAAGACTTCATGTCTAGTCACTTTATTTTTATTTTTCCCCATCATGTCTACTTCCTTTATTTTTGTATTTGTTTAAGCTCTGCATTAGTTTATTAGCCTGACAGCAGCCCAGTTAATTAGCCCGTCCTCCCTCCCCCAGCCCAAGCCCTTGAGGCTCCCCAAATGCACACAAAATTTAGTGCTGCTGCTGCTGCTGCTGGGGCACTTCTCAAAACAAATAAAAGATTTGCAAAGCCAGCCACCAAGTATCCAACATAATTAAAGTGCATTTGTTACTTTTTGGGCCCTCGCACACAATCGGGGCCTTGTGCAGAAGGAGCACTCCCCAAATCAGGCTGTTTTTCTTTCAGAGGGAAGAGTGCCAGGAGTCTCCCCAGCCCAGGTAACATAAGATCCCAAGGAGCAGCAAATGGACAGTGGCAGCCAGAGTGAATGGACTGTGGGGAGATCTATATGAAGGCAAGTATCTATAGATATATGCAAACGTGCACAGACAGGACGCTATGGTTCTTCAGGGGGAAAAAAAAATTAAAAAAAAAGCAGTGGAAAGGCTCCCAGAAACGACTGCTCTGTGCACAGGTATGTAAATGACTCTGGAGTCTTGCTGTCCACCACCTCAATCAATTACAAGGTTATTCAAGATAAAACAAACAACATTTCAATTAACTGCATATACAGCAGTGGTTAGAGGCACACGCAGGGAAGAGGAAGTGGGAGGAATTTTTGGAAAATGGAACTTTTTCCTGCTGTTCCTGGAGATATGCACAAATAGAGGTTGCCTTGAGGTGCTGCGAGTAGAGCCGTGAATGGTCTTAAAAACTCTCAATCTAAAGCTGTCATGGTCTGAAGGAAAAGCAAAATAAGGGAACAAAAATAAAACAAGAAAAGAGCAAAGGAACATTTAAACATCTGTTTAGTTTGTGCTAGCTCAGAACAACTATTTGCAAGAGTCAGTGGGAGCAGAAATTGGAAGAGGTGCTCGAGGAGCACTGGTTTTGTTGGAGACAGGATGCAGAGAAGTCCCTCAGCAGTTCTGAGGAGCTGCTCTGTGTGAGTGCAGCTCCCTGATTCCAATTCCCAGCAGGATTCCCAGCCTGGGAATGCTGAGAACGCAGCTGGGTGACAGAATCTGACAACAACCTCCAAATTCAGTAGTGGCTTGAGAAGCCGGGGCAGGAATGATGACAGGGACTGGGCAAACAAAAGCAGGGATGGTTTTCCACCTGTGCCACAGATTTTTGCCTAATGCTGAGCAAACTATTCTACCTCCTTTCTTCATTTTTCACACTTCTGTGCAAAAGTTCCTGGTCAAGAGGGCTTGTCCACTGCTCACCTGCAATAATACAATATTCAACAGGACTTCTAGAGATTTTTGTACTTCTTTGGCTGATGCAGTGAAACTGAAGATCAACTGGCTTTTTGAAAAGAAAAAAAAAATCATTATTAATCAAATATTTCTGGATGAAATACAGCCAGACCAGGAGATAGGACCAAAATTTATAGCCACACCACCATAAATCACCATCCAGTCTCCTGCAGCTACACTCGTGGTCATAAGTAATAAATTTATTGCAGTTGCCCAGTTTTCCTCAGTGACTTCAGCCACAAAAGCTGACTGTGAGCTTGCTCCTGAGAACAACAAGCAAAAGCAGGTGTATTTGAAACACCCTCACGTTAGTTTTGGTGACCCCCATTTGCAGGGGATTGGGATCTGTCACACTTCCATGTGTCCTTTCACATCTCTGATTTATATTTGTGACAGACCAGAAACACTGAGTTTGTCATTTATTGTGGTTCTGCCTAATGGGCAGGAACTTCTTGGGGGCAAACTCCACACTTAATCCATGTCAACCTTCTCTTTGCTCGCTACAAGAACTACATAAAATCTTAAATTTGGGGAGGAATCAAACCCAGCACTTATTCCATAACGATTCCAACCTCAAACCCCTGACATTTAAAGAGACAGATGAGGTCCAAATGGCCTTGCTTCAATGCCAAATTAAATTCAGAAAAATCAACTCTTCCTGAGCCGCCTTCTCATTGCAAAAATGTTTTTTTCCTCTCCACTGCTCACACGCTGCCAAGGGCCACCCTAAACATGCAGAGCTCCCCACTGAGCTCGGACACAGTGCTGGGGGTTTTGTGTATTTCCCAGGACTATTAACAGAGTAATATAATGAGAAATGAACTGAGGTTAAAGAATTCAGTGCCTCGTGTATTTTCACTAAAAACACTGGCTGCATCAGGGGACCTGCCAAGAGGAGAGTTTAATATCATATGAAAAGGAAGAATTTTCATAATGACACTTGGCAGGGGCTGCATCCCCCCTATGAATGGAGATGCTGGGGCTTTCTCCCCTCCTCTCTCTGATTCTCTCTCTCCCCACAGCCTAATGGCCAGCAAAAGGGATTTTCATTTTTAAAGGATTGAGAACCACTGGAACCAAGCTTTGGGCAACTCTTCATGGGGTGAGGGACTCACACTGACTGTATTTAAGCGCCTCAGTGCAGGAGGTATTTTGGGAAAGAAGCTTCCAGGCTACGCAGTTTCTTTACAGTCAAAAGGTAAAAAGGGGACTTGGAATGCTCAGAATTCCCTAAATTGCCCAAAAATTTTGTTCCATATGAATCTTCCTCCTCATTTTCCAGATTTAGATAGTGGGCCAAAAAACCTACTTCCTTTGTAAATCAGTTTGAGGCGTTTTTCTATGAAAATGGTGCAGGAAGAATCACCTGAGCCACTAAAACCCTTGCAACTCCAAACAAACCAGCTGTAAGGATAAAGCAAATCCCACATTTTGCCTTCTATCCTTTTATATCTGGTTACTCTTCCTGAATTTCCCAGTTCTGATTGTATTCACACCAGCACTCCAATAGTGCTCGGTGTTACATGTTCTCTCACAGTGCTGCCTGTTCCCTTTTTTCTCACTCCCATTTGTCTGGAAATGTTGTGCCCTGAAAACAAACAAACAAACAAACCAAAAACAAAAACAAAACAAACAAACAAAAAAAACCCCAACCCCACACAAAAAACCACCACCAACAACACCAGAGCAAATAAATCAGAAATGAATGCCTGAACAGGGATAATAATGTTCTCTACAATAGAGATCAAACACTCTTGATAAATTCTGTTTTACTGTGCAGCGGACGCTGGTTCTCAAAACAAAGCTCAGGCTCCAGCAGAAACTGGCCTCACGCCCCAAAAATGGACTGGTTTCAAACAGTTTTATCATTTTTACTAAAACTTGGGAGTTCAAAATTTGTCTGACTCAAATCAAACCTCCACCTGACAGGCTGGCCCAGCACAGTTGTAGGTGGAACAAATACAATAAAACTCTTGTCTGAGAAAGGCCAAACATCAGGGAAAACAATTCCTTGTGGAGAGATGGAAGAGCAGTGCTGGAGTTCTGCCGGTTCCAGGTGACGTGTGTGAATGAAAACAATCCCACGGAGATTTGGGGGGCTCCATATCCACCCTCGGGGACTCACTCCAACCCTGCAGCAATAAAACGGAGCACAGGGAGCTCATTTTCCCTGAGACTCCGGGTATAAAGTCAGCAGAAAAACACCCTGCAACGAGGATTATAGAATGTAACTCTCCTTTGGAGGTGACGGCAGGGCTCTCATTTGCAAGTGATAAATGTCACTGCTCTTCCATCTGCAGCCTTTTAAAACCATTTTGAGGGATGTAATGAGGCTGCACAGCCTTGGAGGGACGGGCAGGGGACAGCGGAGCCATTTGAGTTTTACTGAGTGTGTCGCGGGGGAGTTGTCCTTTTTTTTTTCCCTTTTTTTTTTTTTCTTTTTTTTTTTTTTTTTACCAAAATGAGGTGCCCCAGGGGAAAGTCAGCAGCTTGAAGCAGCCCCACCTGAGTGTGTCTTGGGAGGAAGCCTACTGCCTCATATTTTTTAAAAGGGGGGAAAAAATTATAATAATAGAGCCGAGCCAAAAATATCAGGCAGTTCATAGCTGTGAAAAAGCCAGGGAAAGCTGAGTCGCCACCGGCCAGTGTTGTTCTTCCAAACAAGCTGACCACCCTCCCTTCATAACATTTTATTTATTAAAGCAAAATTGGCCCACTGGAATAAAATTATGCGCTATTCATATACATATGTATATCTATGAAGGTATGGTTATTAATGACTGCGCTTCCATACAGGCACAAGGTCCCTGTAGGGTGTTTGTTTGTTTGTTTGTTTGTTTGTTTGTTTGTTTGTTTGTTTGTTTGTTTGTTTGTTTTCTTTTTTTTTGGGTGGGGTATGAGCTACTGAATTCGTTGGTGAGGGAAAAATTTCAACGGTGTGGACGGGCCGGAGCAACAACTCAGTTATAACTCAGTTATAGCTGTTATAATTGAGATATAACTTGGTTATAATTCAGGTATAACTCGTTTTAAGTGTTATAATTCACATATAACTCGTTAGAACTCAGCGCAGGCCGCGGGGCCATACTCGCACGCCGTTGCCATGGTAACAGCGAGCTCTCCTCCCATTGGTCGGTGTGAGGTGCAGCAGCCAATCAGCGGCCGGCTGGCTGCCGAGGCGCTAGCGGGCGGAGGAGTGGGGTTACGCGCAGGGTTGGCAGGGTTGGTTTTAAGGAATAGAATCAGTGTAAATTACTCTATCCCTCAGTAACTCCGGCCTTAACCAGTCCTTCCGAGCACCCTTCTCTCGCATCAAATAATCCTCAGGGACCTTCTGGCTGAGCACTCACAGAAACACACTCCTAAATAACGACATAAATTGATCAAGCGCTGTAGAGGCTCAGGGCAGCAGATGCAACACCTTCGCTATTTCCTGCTGTTTGTCTTTTTTTTTTTTTTTTTTTTTTTAAATCCCATTTTAAAATCCCCTGTATTTACCTGCAGCACAGTCTAGACAGCTAATGAGATAGTAAGAGCCCAGTGGCTTTTCACAAGAATGTCAGCAAAAAGAGAATCAGAAATGAATAGATTCAAGAATTGGATGGGTACTGAGCACAGACAGGGTATCCCAGGTTTATTAGGTATATTCCTGTCATTCCTGAAATCCCCACAGGAATCACCCCGTTGTTCGGAGGACTGGGAAGGAACAGCAGGTCACATTTACAAAATACGCTTAAAGATGCAGTCAGCTCCCAAAGGGATTTTTCCAGACAGTTCATAAAACCAGCTTGTGAGTCACCACTGGAAGCTAATGGGAGTAAGGCCTGGAACTTATCTAGGTGCTTTTAATAAATCCTACTCTTTCCATATCGACATGATTAAATGTATAATGTGCTTTTTTAAACTGTGACCCAGTGTTTATCCAGTGCCAAGAGCATCAAGCTGAGCACTAAAATCCTCCGTACTTCTGGAAAATAGTGCCTGCTCGGGAGAATCCAAAATACTAACAAGCAGGTAAGTGTGCCATCAGACTGAGACAGAAACGGAGCTTCTCCCTCAGCACCTCACAGAAGGGTTGTGTCTTTTAATTTATGTGCAGATTCTAAGTTTCAGAAGTTACTTCTCAGTTATCAAGGCTAGATTTTCAGTTTATTTTTGTTTCTGCCAGCGAGCATCCCCAGGGCTGTTGTGCTTTACATTAAGCACACTCCTGACTGATAGCAGTGATTTTCTTTTGGGGTTAATTGTTTATTTATCATTCCCTTCTATGGATGCAGTTGGATAAAAATCCCCTTTGTTCAGGAGCACCCTGCGAGCTGTAGGAGGAGCAGGGAAAACTCCCTATACGCTGAATAAAACACACTCAATGATATTGAAATTATAAAATTCAGAGCCAGAAGGAAATTAAATAGGTGGTGTAATTGGACTTCTCCTGCTACACCTGGGTTTGGATGTTTGCCTGACGTGTTCCTAAATGTTTTGAACACCTCCAGGTATATTCTGTGACATTGTGAGGTGGAGCTTAATGTTCCACCTCTGTGACACAGAGCAGCTCTTCCCAAACTCCAAAATCCAGCCTGGAGCAAACTTAAATTGCTCTGAAGTGCCTCCCTCTAGCTTAAAAAGCTTAGAACTAAATTTGTGTTTTAAGAAAATGGCAGGAATCCAGAGTGTTGTTTTTCCTGAGGTGTTTTCTGCTCTTATTTGGGAACTTTAAATTGAGAATTTAGTGTGGAACTGGTGTGTTGGGTCCATGCTACATTCCTGAGGGATAACTGGGATCAGGAAGTGGCTGCATCATAAAAAGAGTTGAGCAATACCATGTGATGGAATTTTGCGTGACAAGAGTATACCCTGAACACTTCAGAAGCTGGACACAAAGGAAGAATCCAGGCCCAAAAATAAAAGCTTCCTTACCTGAACTGAACATTTTTCACTCTCAGATGAAAGTTGTTGCATCAAACTCGATTGAGATACAGTTGATATTCCATAAGTGGCCAGGAGAGGAAATCCCAGTTCAAATGAGTCACCATTTTTGTGCAAATATTAACTTTGGCTGATAGACATTTCTGCTGATATCTCTTTTCCAGATCTGTCTCACAGTACATTGTCTTGGCTGTATTGAGCTGGAGCCTTTGGTTCTTTGAATAATTTTCCTTTTTCACTCTTTTATCTATTTATTGTATCTGAAAGGTAAAGAAAACACAATTTTCCCCATGATTCTGCTTCCAGCGATGCAGTATTAAATTATGCACCAGTGGAAAACTTCGATTTGATAATGGCAAAGAGCACAATGCTGAGGATTTGGGCTTCTGTGCTAAAATGAGTGGAAAATGCAAGAAGCTGGCAAGCCCTGCTTCCCAGGATCTCCCTGCCCTTCCATCCCCATGCTCTCGCTGGTTTATTGTAGAACTAAAAAGAATTTATTAGAATTATTTTGAATTTATTTAGAGTTTATTAGAATTATTTCAGATTTATTTTATCTAGAAACGTCAGTGGGCACTGGAATTAATATTTAATTTTGAAAAATCTTCATATTCCCCAGCAAAACACTTTTCAAGGTTGCGCCCACCAACTGCTCAGAATTAATTATAAATGATGAAAAGGGAGGAAGTTAATTAAATATTGCTCGTGCCTGGTTCTTGATCCTACAAACCTCAACACCTGCGATGGAGGAACACGGGAATGCAGAGCTGGAATCCACAGCTCCAGGTGTCTGGAGGAGATAGGGAATTCTGAGCATTATGGGGAAAAAATAAAAAATAGTACTGAAGTTGAGGCTGTTAAACACATGAAAAGGCTAGGATTGAAATAAATCCCTTTTTAATTTATTCTTTATTGGCCTCTTTTTGTTTGTGTGGGTGTTCAAGCACTGCTGCAAGGTAATAAAGGACATTTCTCTTCCCAGGATCCAGCAGCCCTGGGGCCACTGCTCCCATGGCAATCCCCATGCTGCTGTTGGACCTGCAGACAAAAAACCAGATTAACTTTTCCAAGCAGTATTTTAGGGAGGATGGCTATAAATAACCCAGGTTTGGACAATGTACCAGGGCTCACACCCTCAGCCTTGCAAATTGTGCTCCGGGATCTTCCGTGGCCACAAGTGGGCAGGAGCTGGGGTTTGGCATCCTACAGCGACATATTTTCTTCCTGACCTCAACACTCCTGTCCCCTGTGGTGCCACCTTCCCCTGCAGCCTGGCAGCTGGGCCTTGGGGACACTGGAAATAGCCAACATTTATTTCACCCTTTTCTGTTGTTCCTTTAAAATGAGCTGCTGCCCAGATAAGGGACAGCCAGCATGGAAGGGAACTGGGAGAGGTTCCATGAGCAGATTAACTGAGAGAGGCAGAATTCCAGGGCATCATCTGGGAGCTGTCTTGTTTTGCTGCTTTGTTTGACATTGTCAAGTTTGTGTTGTTTAATTTTGGGTCCTTGCTTCATCTTATTTTTGGACTTCTGGGCTGTTGCAACTTGCAGAGTTACCAAGTCCCTTTGGCTTATCTTATCTGGGTTTCCTCATTTCCACTATTAGGTGATGTCTGACACCTTTTGGGTGCAATCTGGTTGTCTGGACATGAAGTGAGTCACTCCCTGTCCCCCAGCATTTTCCGACCTCCTCTCACCCCTGCTTTGAGGGGAAACTGTTTTCAGCAGGTTGTTATCCCAGTCCTTTGATGGGTACAGCCACATCTGGATCAGGGTTAAGATGGAAATCTTGAAAAAAAAAAAGGCAAAAGAAAGAAAAAGAAAAAAAAGAACAAAAAGGTGTTCTAGCCATTCTTCACGAGGGAATGAAGTTGGAGGATGTTTTCAAATTGTTAGGAGTGGTTCTGTGTTGTGTAGCAAAACCTCGTGCTCCGAGTGCTCCTCGATGCCTGCAGAACAAGGGAACGACCTCAAATGTTAAACAAAGAGCTGTGACAACAGGAGGACAGAAATGCTTTGATTTCACCCTTATTTATCTGCTCTGATGTGATTCCTGGTGATCGTTTTCTCAGCCCTGAGGCCCTGGACACTCTGCTTCCTCCTCGCTTTCTGCTCTCCAGCATCCCAGAAAAGCCGAGCGATGCGAATTATTGCCGATTATTGCTCAACAGTAGCTTTGATCCCCCGCGGGCTGATCCCATCGCAGCCCGGGGCTTGTAATCGCATTCCAGTGGGTATCCCTAATTCCCCGGAGTGCGGACAACAATCTTCTGAAGTCCGGCTGCTTCCTTTGCATTGTAACTGCTGGCGGGTGCCCAGTGTTTTCCGACTCCTCTGAGTCATTTGTGAGTGTGATGCTTGGCTAAAAAAATTGTCTCCGAGAGCCCTATCATCAATAATCAATAATTAATGTGATTGCCCACGGTTGGAACTGAGCAGGTGCCTCAGGCCGGACTGGAACAGCCTGCTGCACACAGAAGGTCTGGGTTGTCCCCGTTCCATCCCGGCCGAGTGATCCAGGTCACTCAGCAGTGGCAGAACCTGGCGTCTTTCCCTGCCCAAACGAGTTTGCAAGTTGAAGAAGCGCTGCTTTCTTCATCCTGCCTTTTGAGCCGTTCCCACGTCAGTCAGCGGGATGTCTGGCTTTTATTGAAATGGAAATGAGGACGCTCAGGACTTCACCCAACCTGCGAGAGGGAAGTTCCATTGCAGGGAGTGTGCCAGGGATGAGTTCAAGGCTCAGTTCTTCCAGCTTCTACCCTTGAAGTGTGCTGGAATCATGGTTTGGGGACTGAAAAAAGGGGTTTGAGGGAGCTGACGAATGCCAGCACTCAAATCCTAAGGCACAATGCCTGAGTGGGGAGAACTGGGGGCAAGAAATCAGTGTGAGGGGCAGAGGTGGGAGACAATATGGTGGTGAGGGTGGTTCAAAGACAGGATCCAAATCACAGCTGCACATCTGGCTCAGGTGAAGGATCCAAATCACAGCTGCACTTCAGGTGAGGAGAAAGGATCCAAAGCAGAACAGCACATCTGGCTCAGGCGAAGGATTCCCGTCCCCGCCCCCCCCCCCCCCCCCCCCCCCGCCCCCAACACAGCTGCCAGGACTCGCTCTGTCACAGTTGAAGGAGCCTGTAGGATGTGAGTAAGAGTTACCAGGTTCCTCAATGACACCTGCAACGAGCTCAATTAAAATGTGATTTGTTTATCTGGGGGACAGACAATTAGGAATGAGTTGATAGATGACTTGCTGCTGCTGGATTTGAGAGCCCCACAGGCCCTGTGTTCTGAAGTCCCTCCCAACACTTCTCACATAGTTGTTAGGCCAGAAATAAAAGTCGTTTTTGCATTAAAATGCACTTCTCTAAACTATTTCCATTTTATTTATTAAGTAAAAAGAAAACAATATTAGCAATATTCATCACGTCAGCCTTTAAAAACATTTTTACTCCAGTACCAGGGGTGATAAAAACATCTTCCAGAGCAAAAGAAAGAGCAAGAAAGTGATGGGAGTCTTTAATTCCCATAAATTTAATTCCTATAAAGTCTGGACACCCTGGGCAGATGCCTTGGCTCAAAAAGGACCTCCTGGCTCCTCCTTTTTGTCTTGGTTTTTAATTGGAGCCAAGAGAAGGAGTTCAGCATTTGCCAGGTGAATGCGAGCTGTGCCCTGGCGGGATGCCCGCAGAGCCATTCCTGGTTTGTAGATTTAAAAAAGGACAGGGAAAGGGGTGGAGAGGGAGGAGAAAGAAACCCGAGAGAGAAGAGCAAAACACTTTGTTCTAATTCAGGTGAAAAAGTTCATGTGGGTGTCCTCACAGAGTGTCTGCCACGTACAGGGTGGAGGAGAAACAAATTCCTTTTGGGCATGTGTTATATTCCCAAATTATCCCGGTGTGACAGCCTCTAGGAGCATGCCCAGGCTGCTGCCTGCTCAGACGTCATTCCCAGGGGGAAGCTCTGGGAGCAGCTTGGACATGGGGTCGATTTTTGGGTGCTGTTTGTGGTGTTGGGACTGAGCTACTGCAGCTTTGGATATGTTTGATCTCCAACTCTCTTTCCTCAGCCTTAAAATGTGCACAACCCTGATAAGGAGCTCAGGAATGGAGTGGTTCCAGCTCCTTTGGGTTACAAAACTGTGGCAGACAGAGGTTCTGAGCCCGTTTTTCAAGCTGGTTTCCAATGAGCCACTTCCCTTGGTGGTGTTTTAATCCTAATGGGCTTCACAGCGAGAGCCAAATTTCACAGAATCAAAGAATCATGGAACGGTTTGGGTTGGGAAGGGACCTGAAATCTCATCCCATTCCACCCCCTGCCATGGCAGGGACACCTTCCATTCTCCCAGGGTGCTCCAGGCCCCATCCTTGAACACTTCCAGGGATGGGGCAGCCACAACCTCTTCTATCCTTGATACATCCACATTTCCTCTTACTTTAGGCAATTAATTCCTGTTATTAAGCCCCTCAATTCCCAGATTTTCCTGTTTGCAAGGCTTCGTCACTAATGGCAAAAGCAGCCTTGCAAGAAATCCCCCTGAAATTCAGAGTTACCATTCTCTCTGGATGGGTCTGCTGGGCCATTTTCCACCCGGAGAATTTTCTGATGCAAAATAATCTCTTTGCAAAATCAAACTTGCTCCTGAAACCTGCCAGAAACATTCAGCTTATCAGTGGGGAAATGGAACTGACAGCATCCTACCTGCCCACCTGGAAGCTTCACAATGTTGTTTTTGGTTTTTTTGCTGTCTATTGAAGGAAAAAAACCCCTGAAATAAAATGTTTCTTTAATTCCTCAAGCAAACAAACAAAAACTTAACTTGGAAATCCCTGCACACAAATGAATTTATATGAGGGTTGTTGATGCTATTTTATTGGGGGTTTTGTCCCTGTCAGAATAATTATTATTTTATAATGACTTTTTTTTTCTGGAGAGGAAGTTCCATTTTCAGACAGGTTTTGAACTAATGAATTGAAACTAACTGGGAAGACAAGGTAAGGAGCAGAAAGAGCAGAGAAGGAGTCACAGGATATGCTTGACCTGGGAAAAATTAGTTCACCTATTTGACAAAAATTATCTTTTGGCTAAGCCAGAGCCATTTTCCTGTGGAATAGAGTTGTTTTCTAATTGATTACACGCAGAGGCCGCTCACGTGTCTGAAAGGCAACACTTGGACATTTTTATTCTTTCTGTTATTGAAGAGATCCCAAGTTCAAACCAACAATTTTTAGGCTGCCATGTTTCCCATTATGTTGGTAATCAATTCCCTAGAATTCTGGCTGGCTGGAGATGTGAGTTCAGACCTCAGAAGGATTTGTGGGCTCAGGAAATCCCAAAGCAAAGTCCAGTTCCTTTCCTGGAGTGGCTGAGACACTGAAAGTCCCAGGGAGGGGATGGTCCCATCAGTATTTCAGTTACAGGACCTTTCCCTAAAACACAGCAAATTTCACTCGGATGTGATTATATCCTCTACTTCTATAAATGGCCACATCCATTTATGGTCTGAGGAGAATGAGGCATCCTAAAATCCATCCCAATTTCCCTAACATATCTATGTCCCAGTATGTATTCACTTGAGAAGCACTTGTCTTTATTTGCCATTGTTTGTGCTGAGTAAACTCCTTGGAGACAAGGAGCAAATTCCTCGGAGAACTTGTGGCCGGATCGATTTGTGGAGCTGTTCCTTGTTTTCTGATGCAATCCAGTGTAACAATGTTGTATCCCAGTAAACATGGAAATGGAGCAAGGAAAACATTTCTCAATCGACTTCTTAAAAATACAGCTCTGCCTGGGGAGGGGCTCGAGTTTTATTCCAGGAGCTCATTCAAACCCTCCTGGGTTTCCACAATGTCTCAGATTTGAGTCAGGCTTGGATTTCATGGATTTATGGATTGGGTAACAAAGCATTCTGTGGGCCAAATGCCCATGAGCGTGACATGCAAGAGCCATTCTGGAGTCCGATGTGCTGTTCCTGAGTGGAAAGGTGCCAGGCATGGCTGGAAGCAAGCTCTGCATTTGGCAAGGTGGGCAGATCACCAAGGACAGTGCTGGGAGGGGCTTTCTGGAGCTGCCTGTTGAATATTCCAATGCTTTGTTCTGCAGGGGTAAGAAAAGGTGATGTCTTTAATGTATTGCTCGGGGATTTGGGCAGGTTTGTTTAATTGTCTTTCTTCCCCTCCTTCCCTGCTGACTCCTGAGAGGGAACCTGATGGAAATCCAAGTTTTGAGCTCCTGGAGAGGACAGAGGGTGTGACAGGGGACCAAATTCTCCCTGGGTGCCTGGGTGAGATGGGGCTGTGTCTCCAGAGGGGCTGTGCCTCAGTATCCCCTGCTCATGGAAAAGTGGAGAACTTCCCACCCTGGCAGAGCTTGGCTCTCAGGCCACAGTGCAAATTCCTGTCTGACCTCTGATCTTGCTGCTTTTGTTGCTGTTCTCAGGGCACCTGACAGAGCACATCATCCTCTGGTGCAGATAAGAGCCCCCTGTGCATTTTCAGTCACTGTAGCCCCTTCCCAGAGGGAGTCGATGCCAACAGTGCCATCTCAGATGGATGGAGCTAATCCAGCTTCACCCAGGATGGCTCTGTGCAGTGACATTAAAAATGAATGGTTTCTCCAGACACAGAGATTGTTCCATGATAAAAAAACTCCCCCTGCCCCTTTCGTCCCCACTGGGGCTGCCTAAAAATAGTCCTAAACATCTGAAAATGTGTTCTAATCTTTTAACAGGGAAGCGGATGAGGTCACAAGGCTGGCAAGGGACTGGTGGAGAGAATGCTGATTTTGACACATCTGAGAGATCCAAGCGGGGTGAAGAAGGGGAGAGAAAAGGGGCCCAGAATGTCCTTTTGCCAGTGCTTTTTGTCCCTACCTTTGGTGCAGAAGAAACTCTGCGGGTTAAAAACCCTTTTGAGATACAGAGGGCGGGATGGGATGGGATGGGATGGGGTGGGATGGGATGGGATGGGATGGGATGGGATGGGATGGGATGGGATGGGATGGGATGGGATGGGATGGGGTGGGATGGGATGGGGTGGGGTGGGGTGGGGTGGGATCAGCTGTTCTGCTTTCAGCACTGTGAACTGCACAGAGCATGGAGAGGAAAAGAGAAACCAGAAGATTCAAGCACAAAAGCCAAGGGGGACATGGACAGAGCATGGAAAGAAAAAGACAAAGAAATGGATTCAAGCTCAAAACCCAGTGTGGACACAGCCAAGCCACAGCTCTGCTCCACTCCCTGTGTGCAGCAAGAAACGAGGGGATTCTCCTTAGACATTGTTTGGGTCAAGTCTTCCCCTTTGAGTTTGGAAAATGCGTTTTCTTTGTTGTCATTTGCCAATATCCGAGCCCTGCCTTGTGCCTGGAGAAAAGCTGAGGGTGCACAGGCCGGGTAGGAAGCTGAGGAGCACGGAAAAGTGAAATACCCAGGGAGCAGACAGCATCCAGACTGGAGATTCTCATAAGAGTTAATAAAAAAAAAGGTATTAAATATCCTTCTGCCACCCCGATAGAGATTGCCTGGGATAAGTATTCCCTGAATTCTCATTTCCTGCTCCCTCACATCGGGCAGGGCTGGCAGAGTCACTCAGGCGTGAAACACTTTGCTCCCAACTCACAGCAGCTCAATTCCAGGTCTATGATTTGCATAATTGGGTGCTAAGGAAAACAAAGCCAACAAATTGCTGATAATTGCCCAGTGTCAATTGTAGGGGGTAGGTCAGAGGTGCAGCAGGAGGGTGAAGTCTCCAGGTGTGTGGAGGTCAAAAGCGACTGGATTTTGAGGGGAAGCTTGTTAGGGGTAATAGCTATGAGAGCAACTGCACTGACTCGTGTTAAAGCTGTGTTTAACAACGTGTTTTGCAATATTCAAAATATTCCAGGAGAGAGGGAGCACTGCCAAAGGGAGTTCTGGGTTAGGGCCCCCCTGCAAAGGGGCCCCGAAGAGAGCTGTGATCATTTGGCTTGTGCAATGTGGTACAAGACAGATGCACCGGGGTACATGGCCACAAAAAACCTGGTAGAAAACAGAGCAGACGTCCCAGAAGGAACCCACCTGAACAGAGTGGAAGTTGTTTACCAGGAAAATCCCAGTGGCACTCCAGATGTTTGGGAAGAGAAATCTCCATTGGCTGAGGTGAGGCTGAACCTGAGGGTCAGCAGGGAATGGAGCTTCCCTGATGCTCTGGATTGATCCAGAGCCCAGTGCACATGGCAGTGGATCCCTGGATTGCTTCCCTCTGAAACTGCAGAGTTCCCTGCTATTGAGCAACATGAAAAAATATGGAGAGTCTGAGGAATTGCAGTTCTTTTGGAAATGGCCTTGCTTTTATCTTCTTCTGCTCCTTATTGCTTCAGAATCCTCTCAGGAAGTTCCTTGGGTAGGCGGCAGACAGCCTCCCAAATTTCCGGGGGATTTAAACCCTCTCCAGGGCAGTCCAAGGTGCTCCTCAGCTGCTCTCAGTAACAGCTTGTCACTCAATCACAGAGGGCATACAGGGGACTTTGCTGGGACATGACTTACCTCATTCTCTCAGGGATTCTCTTTCCTTTCTGTCTTTGGCTGCAGCAGCCAAGGCAGGAGAGGAACTGCCTGACAAAGGTTTCATTGACAGAAGTGGATGATTTTTGCTAGAAAGCACTTCCTTCTCTGCTGAAGGCTTTGAAGTGTTGCCTTTGTTCTTTCAGGCTTGCCGGGTGTTTTTTTTCCCTCTTTAAAAATGATAGACAAAATACTTGAAAGTCATCTTTTAGTCCAGACAGAATAACAGGAGCAGCAACAGAAACCCTTGATTTGAAAAGGTGTCATCCTGCTCGAGTGGTGCATTTGAAATATCATTTTCTAATCCTTGTCAAGAAAACAGTGCCTTGAATAATTGAAAAGTGCTGGTTGAATTTTAAACCATGATTTACTCTTCAAGTTGTTTTCTTCCTTCTGTGTATCCCTGGCTCTGCTGCCTCTGATCTTTGTCCCCCTTTCATGTGGCTTTGGCTTCGCTATCTGCAAAATGGATTCATGGAGATGAACTCCCTGTGAAGTGCAGGGAATCAGCATCCAAAGGTGTCATTGTGAGGCAAGGGGTTATAAATAAATCTGGTTTCTAATATCTGAGCAGTCTGGTAGATTTGGGGGTTCTAAAACCTGAAATTCTCCTTTCTTTTTTTTTGCTCTCTAGCACCAAGTATTGTTAATCCCTTGTGTGGAGACCTGGTTCTCCTTGGCTGAATAAACGGAAATTTCACTTCCTTGGTCAGAGGGTCAGACCTGCTTCAGGCCCTGCAGGATCAGGTCCTGGAGTGCCAGGTGAGGAGAAGAATCTCTGGTAACATTGCCAGGACAGAAGTTCCTGCTCCAAAGAACTCCAGCTCAGTCAGACCGCAGGGATCAGAGACAGCTTGCTGTGGTTTGACACCGGAACCCTGGAGTGAGATGTGGCTGGGTGAACTCCTGAGGAGCTCTCTTGCTGAAAGTGTTCAAGTCCCTCTCTCCAGGCTGCTGTTCTCCACCAAAGAATGCTTCCTTGGCAGGGAAGGATGGGTGATTCCAGCTGTGCAATTCCTTTTGGTGCTCCCAGACTGAGCTGAAAAGCTTTGGGATGCTGAGCCTGGGCTTTTTATTTCCCACCTCACCATCAGTGGCTCATCTGCATCTGCTCTAACCTAAGGGGAGGAGTGGAGAGCGCTGAGCAGCAGTAAGGCAGATTTCTGTCCACACTCAAATCCCTGTGTTTGGAAATGGCAAGGAAAAATAAGTGCCATGGAAGGAAAAGCCACGAGTGAGTTATCACAGGATCCCAGGATGATTTGGGTTGGGAGGGACCTCAAAGCACATCCACCCCTGCCATGGGCAGGGACAACTCCCACTGTCCCAGGCTGCTCCAGCCTGGCCTTGGACATTCCAGGGATCCAGGGGCAGCCCCAGCTTCTCTGGGAATTCCATCCCAGCTCCTCCCCAGCCTCCCATGGAAGTATTTTTTTGTCATCTCCCATCTGAACTGCTGGTTTGGTTCCAGCTTTTATCACCTCCATTTCCCGGTGAGCCCTGGCAGTGTCACCCAGAGCACACCTGGGTGATCCCCACCCTCCTCAGTAGTGCAGCAGCTCGAGGTGGAATTCCCTTGGGAATTCCCTTGGGAATTGTCCTTCCCAGCAGGACCAGCAGCCTCACTGGGGTGAGCTGGGCTGCCCTGGCCATCCTAGGGCCCTGCAGTGGCCTGAGGGCTCATCCCCCGCTTGCACAAGGCTCCTAAAGCTGAGCTGATAAACCCTGGGAAGTGAAAATGCACTAAAATCAGGGAAATCGTCCCAAGAACCCCACAAAGTGCCCTTGTGTGAATCCCTTAAAATCCAGACGGGCTATTTCTGCCTCTCCATCTGCTCTGGTGCCTTCTCCCATCTCCCCAAGCTTCACAACAGAGATGGGTGAGATTTTATAAACTGAATTTTCAACAAAATGATGGCCCACATTTCCTAAATTTTCTAAATACTTCATTTGCACTAATTCAACATTTCAGTATTTGCCCACAATTTCCTAAATATTTCATGAAAATAATATTTTTTATAAAGGAGTATTTTTAGTGTGGCTGTCACTGATGGGAAGCCCATCTCCCTTCTGCTGAGCTGGATTTTCCTGAGTTCTCATAATAACTGGGATAACTTCAAGGTCAATCTTTACGAACTGTAAAAAAAATCAGAGTTATTGGGATTTACAAGGGGGGGGGGGGGGAAATCCATTCTTTACTCTTTGTTCTTTCTGCTCTGCTCCTCTCCCTCCTTCAGGACTGCAGGAGCAGAGGAAATAAACCCCAATAAAGCAGCCTAAACGCTGCTTGCTTTTTTTTTTTTTTTTTTTTCCCCCTCAAATTCTCATTCTTAGCAGAAGCAATGCTCAGCTGGAAGCCCAATAAAGTCTTTGAAGCAGTAATTTGTGCCCATTCTTTTAAAGCCTTTTCCCATTTGAAATATTAGTTTGAAAAAGGGATTTGAGGCATCGGGATCGCCAAAGCAAACATTTGACACGCTGTTATATTAGACTCAGAGAATATAAAGCTCAGACATGTGAAGGCAGGCAGCTGCTGGGCTGGGGATCGCTGCTTGCTTCTGCAGGAAGGACAAAAATGATGGGGAAATTCTGTTTCTCTGTGCTTGGGCTCGCTGTTGTTAAAGAGGAGGAGGGTTGCACCAAGTTGGGATGGCAGCAAGCTGTAAAAAGCAAATCCTGCTGTTCTGGGGTGGAGGATATTGGCTGATTTCTGTCTTTCAGCACAACCCCATGCCACTGACAGCCTTTCCCTCTGCTGGGCACAGAGGTTTCTGTTTGGGTGTTGTCGTGGAAACTCCCCAGGCTCAGAGGTTCCTCTGGGTTTTGTTTCTGAAAGGTGACACCGGGAGCCCAAATCCCAACCCGAGGGAGGCTTTCACTTTATGAACCAGAGCATGCAGAGCTCAGTCCCCTCCCTCGGACTCAGCTCCTGGATTTTGGGAGCAGGGAGATGGATGGAAAAATCTCCAGAGCAGTAAACAAGTGTTTGGTGTGCAGAGGGTTTAACAAAAAACACTTTTCACCATCCCTCCCTTTCTTTTCCTCCTTTTTTTTTCTGCTGCCTTGGAGGCCAGGGAAGGTCCTCTTTGGCTCCCTGTCCAATTCCCTATTTTGTGAAATCTGGTGGAAACCTCTCTTTAAAATCTTGATTCCCTTGAAAATTATCAAAGTGATTAAAAACTTGCAGGACAGAAAGGAATGGGAGAAGAAATCCACCCAGTTCTTTTGGCTTTCAGGTAAAACATTCCACATGGCCAAGGTGAAAAGCCAGGCCTGATGCTCTGTGTTTGTCATCTCCACTTGCAAACCCAACAGTGCAGCCCTCTGTTCCTGCTGGAAAGAAAAACAAACTGGGAACAATGGAAGAAAGGCCAGAGCCGGGCCTGGAGACAGAATTCATTCATTTCCCAGGCTCCAGCTGGAAAAGGGAATCCCAGAGCTGGGGTTGGGGTGTGAGGGAGCAGAGGGGCACTGGGCTGGTGTCTTTGCCCTGTCATCGCTCCCGAGCCCCTTGTGCTCACGCATTCCCGTGTCTGACAGGGATTTCAAACCTTAACTGAGCTCATTTAGGAGTTTCCATGTTCCCTGGACTCTGCTTTTACCCGGAGTTGTGCTCTGAATCCATGGAAGGGGAAGATGGGGGAAGGTGCAAATGAGTTTATTTTTGCGGGCAGTACTGGAAAAACCCACCGAGGAAGCCATGAGCAGAAAATCCTGTTTGAAAGAGGGATATATTCAGTTTTCTGACTCCTATAAAGGAGGAAAGAGTAAAGAATAAAGGAGGAGTTTTTATATAAAGAATATATATTTATCTAAATATACATTCTTTATTATTATAAAGATATTTATCATTATTTACTAAATTTATGTATTTATATAAAGAATCCTCCCATAAAGAATAAAGGAGTTATTATATAAAGAATATATATATTTATATATTTATATAAATATATATATTATTATCATAAAGATATTGATAATTACTTATTAAATTTATATATTTATATATAGAATCCTCCTATAAAGAATAGAGGAGTTTTTATATAAAGAATTTATACATTTATCTAAATAGATATTCTTTATTATTATAAAGATATTTATAACTATTTACTAAATTTATATGTTTATATAAGGAATCTTCCTATAAAGAATAAAGGAGGAGTTTTTATATAAAGAATATATATTTATATATTCTTTATATATTCTTTATTATTATAAAGATATTATAACTATTTATTAAATGTATGTATTTATATAAAGAATAAAGGAGGAGTTTTTATATAAAGATATTTATAATGATTTATTAAATTTATATATTAATATAAAGAATCCTCCTATAAAGAATAAAGGAGGGTTTTTTAAGTAAAAACCCCAACTTTAATGAGCGATACCAAAAGTGCTCCTTGTCTGCTGCACATGAGTTTCTCCTCAGCATAGGCACAGATTTCCCTGGAAATTAAAAAGAAAAAAAAAAAAAAAACCAGAGTCCTGCATGTGCATTTAAGATGCTGTCCTTCCCAAAAAAATTGCCTTTCCCAGTGTCCATGTGCAGAACATGCTGGAAGCACACAATGGAACCTCCCCTCACAGCCCTGTTGCTGTTTTTCCTTCGCTCGTGGCATAAATCACAGGAGGGGGAAAGAAATCCTGTTAGCACAGAGCTCAGGTTTGTTTATTTTTTTGCCAGCTGCAACATGCTACCCTCTTAGGGGTGGTGGAAAAGTGGGGCTGCTGCAGCCTGGAGTGACATGTCAGCCCCAAACTGGGCTCTGGCCCCTCTCACTGAGTTACAACCTTGTCAGGAGCCTATTATCCACATCCATATATCCATTTATACACCCAGGGATGGAGTTCTTTCCAATTAAAGTCAGGGGTTTTTGGTTTTTTTTTATCAAATCAAATACCTGCACATTAAATTATGTTCCTGGTGCCAGGCTGGCTCTGTCTCCCTCCGCCCTGGGACACAGCGGGTTTGTTTGAGTGGCTGGGAAGGTCCCGTGGAGCTGAGGAAACGCTGCCTGACCTTCCCACGTGGGGGTTTTTGGGTTTTTTTGGGGGGGTATATTTACCACAACACATCCCAGGGCTGCTCCTTCATGGTAAAAATATTCCAAGGAAAAGCGTGGAGGCCTGGGGTGCTGGGTGAAGGAAGGAAGGGGCTCAGTAGCGGGCTGCAGCCATCCAAGATGTTTGCTCATCTGTTTTCTGAGGTCAGTTTGTTTTGTTTATTAATAGGCCTTGAAATGCCAAGGGGAAGGGTTAAGGTGAACTGAAAATGCCATATGTTCTTCTGGATGGAGGCTCCTTTTGTGCTGGCTAAAATTAGTGGGGTGCTGGCTTTTCCCTTTTTACCCATCCATGTTTCCCCTAGGGAAAGATGCTGTTGTTGTTTTAGAAGAGACCAGAAATCTCAGCAAATTAATCAATTTACTGAGGGTCAGTTTAATCATGGCCCAGCAGCTTCCGTGCTCAGATGCAAAATTGTCCATGCAACATCTGAAAAAAAACCTAACTAAATAATAAAAAGCTAATTAAATAATAAAAAGAAATTAAATAGTAAAATAAACTAAATAACTAATAAATAATAAAAATAAATAATAAAAGGAAATTAAATAATGAAAAGAAATTAATTCGCTTTGCTTTTCCATGGAGGAAAAGGGGAGTAAAAGTTATGAGCAAACAGCATTTTTACACAAACAGGCAGGAGATACTCCTGCTGCCACTGTGATTTTCTGGGGAGGAATTCCACACAGGACAACTTTAGGCAAATTAAATTGGAATGCAGCATTCCTATTCCTATGAGTTTGATCCTGTAGTGAATCCTCAGAAAAGGATTTCCAGCATTCCCTGCCCCTGCTCAACAACTCATCCAGGAACCACTGGCATCAAATCCTGCCTTTTGTGCTTCCCAGGAAGTTCAGGGTTTGGAAATTGAATTTTGGGGAAATTCCCAGAGCATTCCTGGAAGTGCCTGTGCTGATGGACACATGGAGGGAAAGGATGGAAAAGGACACCAGGGCAGAGCTGACATTCATTTGGGTTTTCGTTTCATTTCTTCCTAGCAAAGGTGATCAGGCTTTGGAGCTGCCCAGGGAGGTTTGGAGTCCCCATCCCTGGAGATGTCCAAGGCACTCCGTTCTCTGGGCTGGGGACAAGGTGGGGATCAGATGGGCTTGAGAGACATTTCCAACCTCAGGGATTCTGGGATTATTAAATATAGAAAGGAAATATGTGGCTTTTCTTGATATTTTTGATTTCAAAGGATGAATTCATCTGAAGTTAAGATAAAAGTGAATCTATGAGAGAACTTAACAAAAAAAAACTTGGATGTGTGGAGACACTGTGGATGTAAGTGAAGCAGGAATTCCAAACAGGAGAAGCTAATACATGATGAAGGTGTCAGAAGTACAGAGTCTGTTTGGGCTGGTTTGGACTATTCCACAGAACCTGAGCCTCATTCTCTTTCTGAGCACTGATCCCAGGGCCTAAAACCCAGCTGAAGTCACTCCAGGTCAGGCTTTTACCATCTGGAATGGAGCTGGTGAGGTCAGGGTCAAGCACTGACTCAGACTGAGGTTTGATACATCCAGGGATCTTAAAATCAATGAAATCCAGCAGCACTGAGGTGCTTCTGGAAGGTTTTGTCTGATGAAAAGTTCAGCGAACCCAAGAAATCAGAACATCCTTAGGGTCTGACATCTTATCCAGCCTCCCCAGAAGACACAAATCCTTCAGGGGTGGGTGACCCACACATGAAATGGCTCTTGCCCAACCCCTCTGGTGCCTCATTGTTCTCCCTGCTCCTAGGGGGCGGAATCCAGGGAATGGCCCAGAGACAAAATGTTAATTGTGAAGTGATTTAATTGCATTATAGCCCTTACTAAACAAGGCACAGAACATAAAGGTAGCCTGCTTCTATTTTTGATGCAGATATTATGGAAATTTATGTCCCTGATGATGCCAATCTTGTACACCCCCTCAGGTTTCTGAACAGTTTCCAAGCTGTCCCCCTTGCTCAGGGTGGAATTCTTTTAATTTTGTTCTGGTTTTGCAGTGAACCCCCCTTGTATGTTTTGTGTGCTGCCCTTTCCTGCCAGCCAGGGGCTGCATCTGGCCCTGGGTTTTTTTGGCTGCTGGAAAGAAAAGTTTGTTTCTCAGGTGAAAAAATTTGCCTTTTAAATTTCTGCACAGTTCATACCCAGATTATAATTCATAGCCGGGACTGAATACCAAATGACCCCACTCCTCATTTCCACAAATATCCTGAAAGGCAGAGAGGGAGGCGAGGCAATACCCTGGCCCAAATCCAATGCAGTTCCCATATCAATGGCATTTATGTAGAGGCTGGATTTGGCCCCTTCCATCTTTCATTTCGAGCTCTCAGATTAACAGAATATAAATATTGCATGATGCCCCAGAGCTGCCCCAGCAAATGGCTCCAAGATGCATCTTTCCCCCTTGAACAAGGCAAATATTGTGGGATGGAGGCTCCAGGAGAAAGACTGGAAAAGCTGTTAGTGAGTGTTCCTGGTGTGTGCTCCAAGGTGCTTGTGGAGACTAAAACTTGGAGGAGAAACTCCCCACATGAACCAGAAACTCTTTTTTTGGCACCGCCAGGACAATCTGCAGTTGCTTTTTCCATGATGCATCATTAAAAAGGTTTCATCAAACTTAGTCCTGCTGGTTCCATGCTGTCTGTTATCCCAAGGATTTTCCATAACAAAGGAAAAGAAGGAAATGTGAACTTTATTGAAAGGGAGATAAACTGGCTGGAAATTGTACTGAAGAGTTTTCAAGGCAATTGAACAAGATTTGCCATCTCCTGGGAATTGTGGCTTATTCCTGCTCTGTTTCCTGTTTTCCAGAGGTATAGGAGCAGCTCAGAGTTTTTAATTATGAATTAATCACCTTAATGTGACATCAGGAGTACTCCATGTCTGATGGTGATTCCTGTTGGGATGCCAAGCAAAGGGATTTGCCCTGGCAAACCCCATCCCACCATCCCTGCTCTTCCGTGCCAAAATAGTGACCAAGCACAGGTTTCACTTAAATTTTGGAATTGTTGCTTTCTGGGATTGAAATTTTGGGATAAAACACAGGGATTTCAGCTGAATCCCTAGGGATGCCAAGCTCTGCTCCCTTAGGATACCTGTGGTGTGGAACACGTGGTTGTGATTTCTCCACCAGTGCTGGAGCTGCTGTTCCTGTGTCTCTTTTCTGGCACATCGTTAATAAAACTGGGAATTTCATCCCTGATTTCCACAGTGTCCTGCTGAAAACCACCCGGGATTCCCTTTTCAGCAACACTGAAAATGAATACAAGAGGAGGAGGGGGGCAGAGCGTGGTGGTTGTGTTTGAACTGGGATCAGTCTTGATCCATCAGCTTGGAATGAGCATCCATGCTGGAAAAACCACAGCTGGAAATTCAGATGTTCAGGGGTTGTGAAGGATTTCCCAGCACAAGCTCCCCAGGTTGGAACCTTTCACTAAACAGGACCTTGCCCAAATCTTTATTGCCTCAATGGGATGTGCGCTGATCCTTTATTATGTCTTATCCATGGAGATGAAGAACAATTCATCCCCTTCTGCAGCAGCATTCCCTGAATTTCAAGACCTGATGTGTGTTCTTCCTGGTTTTCCTTACTTTGGCTGATTAACTCCAGTTCCTCCCACTCTCCTGTGCCTCATTTCCCAAAAGCCCTGACCTGGTCTCACCAATCCAGATGTTTTTGGGGATCGATCCTTTTCCAGAAGCTGTTACAGGAGGCTGCCTTTGCCAGCAGGTGTCACCATAAGAGAACGATAATTCCAATTCCAGCTTGGCTGTTCGGCAGGAAGCAGAAATTCTGTCCCTGCAGTCATCTCTGCTCCCCATCCCATGGAATCTCCTTTATTCCACAGTGACTTAGCGCTGGTTTATAACATTTAAAAGGCCTGGGGAAAAAAAAATCAAGAGACTCCCAAGCAAAGGGAACCACTGCGAGTTCTGAAAGGAGCTTGGCAAAATTATGAGGGATTTTGTGCAGTGGTGGCAGCAGGAAAGTGGGTGAGGATTTGGGATGGCACCGGCCTCTGGATCTGTGTTCCATCAGTTCCTGGGACAGCTGGGAGCACCAGCAGCTTTTCCTCCTTTACAATTCCTGTGTGCCCTGAGCTGTGTTTGCTCCTCAGACGCAGATATTTGCACCAAAGCTCAGGGAATCCCTCCCAGGTGTGCTGGGACCTCTCGCTGGGATTTATTGCGGGGATCAGCAGTGCAGGAGTGAGGATCTCCTTGTTCTCCTGCTCTCCCCTTTGCCTCACAGAGGGATTCCAGTCACACCTCTCCCAGTCTGCCCAAACCACCAGCAACAAGTGTCTGTCCAAAGGATTATCAAGACAGGCTTCAACAAAAGTGAATTTTCTCCCAGATTTCATTATTTTCATGAGCTGTACCTCTGCAGAGGCGTTTTGGGTTGGTTCTGGCAGAATTGGTCATTTTTTTGGAGCCTGGGTGGCTGCAGGACAACCTGGATCCCTGGGACTGCCACGTGCCAGGGAAAGGGTTTGAGAAAGCGTTTTTGGATTTCTCTTTCCGTGCATAAATACTGGAAATCAAGCGAGCTGCAAACTGAAGGATTAGTATTCAGCTCTTTATCTAAATGCACTCCACTCCCGCCTCGCCCCCTCCCCAAAATAAAATAGCGTTGTTTGAAATTTCCAGTGAAGCTGAAGGCCTGAAGCATTGGGTGAGATGTAAATTTCTTAAAATATTTATCCATCCATAAGTGGCTACATATTTGACATTATTATAGGGTTTCTCAGTGTTCCATTTTATTAAAAAATATTTATTTGGTTTCTAAGATTACTGCTTCTCTGACCACAGAAAATTCAATTACCGAAAACTGCAGCTATCAAATTGGTTGAAAATAAATAGCCTTTTATCCAAACCTGGCATGGGCTGGTTTACTTTTAATACGTAGCCATAAAAAAAGAAGCTCTTTCCACCGAGAGCCAGTTTGTTACAGAGCGAGAAGCCAAGGAATACTTTGCATCATCAGGTTTTATTTAAAATAAGGGAGGGAGGGGGGAGAAAATAAGTCATTATGAGGCTAATTAGCAGCTCGCTTTTCTTTTTTCTTTTTCTTTTTCTTTTTCTTTTTCTTTTTCTTTTTCTTTTTCTTTTTCTCTTTCCTTTTTTTTTTTTTTTTTTTTTTTTTTTTTTTTTTTTTTTTTTTTGAATAAGCGACAGGAGATCTGTCAAGGCGTTTCTTTTGTTATGGTAAGTGAGTTTTGGTTCATGAGATAGGCAGGGAACGATCCCGAATGTTTTCTGGAAGCGCTGGATGTGTCCTGCCTGCGAGGTTTAAAACACTGAGTTCGCAGGTGGTAAATAACAGAAATTAGTGCTGGAAGAAGGGCTGGAGGTTACCTGGGCGGGTTTGTTAACTGGTTTTCATCTTGCAGAAGTTTATTAATGAGGGAGGGACCCGATGAAGGGTCCGGTGTACAGGGGCGATACGTGGGGTCCGCTCCGCCACAGCAACTTCTGACCTAACAACGCAAAGGCAAAAATAAACCAGAAGGGGAGCAAATTACAAACAATATTTGCCATTTCCACCTCCGAACGAGCTGGGCTAAGAACCCCGCTCCTTTCATCCCTTAAAACAACCGCGTCTCTCCTGCAGGGCTGCGAGGTCCCTTCCCTTCGACGCCGCTCCCGAAGTTACCGCATCTTTCAGCCGGGGGCCGGGGGGCATCAAAGGCTGGAATGCGAAGCATCCCTGCCCCGTGGCACGGCAGGAGCTGCGCGCTAACAGGAGCTGTTGGCGCTGCGCTGGCGCGGAGCCCCCGCTGTCCCCACATCAAGGATGCTGCTGAGAGATGGGGATGCTCCAAAGAGCCGCCCGGCCCAGCTCCGGCATGAAAAGCCACGAGATCAAAGCTCGGGAGAAAAGGAGATAACTCCCAAAAATGTTGGTTTGCAGGGAAAATGCCTGGCTGCCTGTGGGATGAGTGTCCAGGTAACCGAGGCGAGGAGCAGGGCTGAGGAGGTTGAAAGAGGAACAGGATTAAAGATCTGGAGTTTTATTGCTTTGGAAAGACGTCTCAGTTCCCCGGGGAATCTCTGGGGAAATCGGGCAGCTGCTGAGATAGGTTAAAATATTCCCATGTGTCTCCCACTGGGCACACGGGGACAATCCCGCAGCCATTCCCTGGAAAACTGGAAGCGTTTTGTAGCTCCTGTTTTCTGAGTTTGCAGACTTGGGGAATGCACGGGAGGAGGATCACCTAGAGATCCCAGCCAGAGCTCAGGGGTCCAGGCAGCCAGACAGACCTTCTCCCAGCTTATCCCCTTTAGGTGGCATCCCCCCTCCCCTCAGCCCATCCAGCTGCCAGCCAGAGACACCACAAAGGCTTGTGCTGCCAAGGCTATGAAAGTGAAATAACGCTTAGGAAGGGCTTTAAGAAGATTTTGTGAGGAAAGGACTCACTTAGGGTTGAAGAATAGCTGGCTGCTCTCGCATGGATGTGGTTTTGCAGGTCTGTACACACATCCCACTGTACACAAAAGCCACTTATTTGTTTAAGGCCGTTGCTGAGTGTATTATGTGACACGGAGCCATCCAGAGAGGCTGCTCCAGCCAGAACTGCAGGCAGAGCAGAGCCTGGACCTGCACCTTAATCCCCTTTCTACCGCGATTTCCCAACTGCATCAGGAGGCGAAGTCTCCCTGAGCTCAGCGTGTGATTATGCAGGAAGATAAAACAGCCACGGCTTTTCCAGGAGCCTTTCTCTGGCTCCCCTGGGGGAGAACCAGCCCCGCCTGCTCCCTGCAGGGCCGGGGAGCTGCAGTGCTGCTGAAATGGAGCTGGGGGATAAAATGTAGTTGAGGGATCTGTAATGGATCCTGCACTCAAAGCCAATAGAGCATGAGCTCAGCAATCAGTTGGCAGCCCATAAAATCTCTGTTACCTTTCCTTTCTTTTCCTTTTCTTTTTTTTTTTTTTCTTTTTTTTTTTTTTTTTTTTTTTTTTTTTCTTTTTCCTAGGATTCTTAAAGCTCTGGTGGGAGGGAAACTGAAAGATTGGGAATTACAGGAGCAGCTCCAAACTTCTATAGCAAATGGAAATAAAAGTTGCAATTTTCTGTTGGGCTGGGTGACTGCAGTGATGCCCCCACTGAGCCCAGCCTGAAGTCCCACTCCTAACTCGTGCCTCCTGACCAGCAGTAAAACAACGTCACTTGCAGCAGTCCCTGGAAGTCTGTTGGTTCAAAAACCTCCTGTATTTATAGATATTTTGAAATGTCTGCTTCCAGATAACGTTGCTTTCCTTGTTTTAAAAACCCTGCCTTGAATAAAGAGCTTCTTTGGGATCTTTTTAAATGGGAGCTAGTGCTTAATGTTGCCTTGGTAGCAGAGACCCTTCATGTTCCAGGGTTCCTACAAATAACACATTGACTGTGGCCCCACTTTATATTCTCACTAAATCAAGGTAAAGTTTTTTTAAAGCCCAATTCATATTAAAAATTTTTCCTGCGGGTGTGAAGTGATTTTGACAGAGGTGCAGCTCACACCGACAACCCTCCAGACTTGTGGCTTCAGAGCAAAGAAGGGAAAAAATATAGCTTGGGGTGGGGACAGGAGGTAGAAATAGTTGAGAGGACCCTTTGGTCTTTAATTCATGTCAGAAGAGCCCCAGCTGTCACCCAGCACTTGTCCCAGATTTATGGATCATCTGTTTTGTTAATGCTTGTGGATCTCTTGCTGAACATAACCCTTCTGGAGGGTTTTTTTGCTGATCAAAGGCTGCTCAAGTTATAAATGTCCCTGTGATATCTTGAGGTTTTGCTGAGAAGAAGCTGCATTGATAGAAGGGTTCTTGGGGTTCTGACAAAGCCATATTTCTTCCCTGTATGTCTTCACTTTCATTTTCTCTACATTGAACAATCTGTGCTTTAAAAGAACCAGCTGAGGGATTTCTGGGCTGGATGTGGCCACATGGAGAGAGGCTCTTTATCCATTGTCAGTATTGCCTGAAATACTCAGCAGCCACTTTTAAATATTTACACCATTTTGTCTTGAATTTCACTCCAAGGGAAGGTTTATAGAGTTTATCCCTGTGTGCCTGCAGGTGGAGAAGATTGGAGGTGAAATGCAAATAAAGCAGAGCAGGATTTGACGCTTGTGTGGCTCACGATGTGACAACTGGTTCCTCACCCTTCTGTCCCAACTGTTTTCCAGTCTGAGGTTATTATTTTATGGAATTAAAGGCTGCTCATGGATCAGCAGCTGTCAGGCACATGTGTGTCCCCTCCCTCCCTGGATTACCTTGGGGGCTCAGGTAAGTTTCTTCCCCTGCACCATTCCAGCAGCAGCTCCTCAGCAGGGTCTGACTCTGGGCATTGGAGAAAACAGGGAATTTGTGATGAACTCTCCTCTCTTTTGTAAGCATGGCTTGTAAGAGGAAGCAGTTTCATTATTCCTATGAAATTCCATGGGCAAGATTGGATTTCTGCACTGCTAGGTTGGACAAAGCCTGGAGGTGTCTGGAGCTGAACATTTACCAGAAGCTTTGAAATTCCAAGTGAAGTGTCTCACGTGTTCCCGAGCTCAGAAAGGAGCATCCACCAGGGAATGGCAGCAGAGACTGAATTTTCAAATCATGGAATAGTTTGGGTAGGAAGGGACCTTAAAGATCATTTCATTCCACTCCTGCCACAAGCAGGAACATCTTCCACTCTCCCAAGGTGCTCCAACTGTGGATGGGACAGCCACAGAGACCTGGGATTTTAGGATACATCTGAATTGTTGTAGTTTTTAGCTGCACCCCTGCCATAGAGAGACCAAAAAGTTCCTTCATCTTTTGGATGGGAACTTTGCTTTGCCAAGGATGGAGCGAGGCAGGAAACTCGTGTCCCTTTGGGGGCTAATTGAGCACATTCCCATAAGGAGCATCCCTTGTCCTGGAGCCTGGGGGGATCCGCTGCAACATTTGGAGAGTTTCTGGGTGTGGGAAATGGAAAAAAAAAAAAAAAAATCAGAGAAACTGGAATTTTGAAGTGGTTTCAGAGGAGTCATCCCATGGTTTGGCTGGGCAGCATAGGTGATTCTGCTGGAATTGTTTCCCTGGGGATATCCCCGACATAGCAAGGAAGGAGCACCCCAAAGCAAGGGCATCCACAGGGGAGGGCAGGAGGGAAGGAACACGGTGCCTGTTGTGGTGTGCTCCGATTTCCCCTTTGCTCCTCCATCGTTGGTGCACCCTGAAAGTTAACCCAACCTCCCTTACCTGTCCATCGTGGACTGTCCCTACCTCCTCCTCTAGAAAGTTCCATATTTCTCTGTTACTGATTGGACTTAAACACCCCTTCATGTACCCCATTGGCTTCAGCCCCTTGCACCTCCCTCCGTAATCCCCACCCTGTTGAATCCCATTGGTTACAGTTCTGTACCTCCCAATGTTCCACCCCTCGTTTAAAAGCTGCTGCACAGCAGTGCCTGTTGCTCTTTTTCCCTGACCCCTTCAGTGGCAATAAACCCTGGAACCTCAGAGGAAAGGAGTCTCCTTCACATCCTTTGCCTGTGTCTTGTCGGTCATGATCGCTACCCACAGTGTGATTAAAGGTTCAGCGTAGGCTTTGCCTTTGCCTTGCTGTTCTCACACGTGTTGTGGGTCCCCACCCGCAACAGGTGCCCAAACCAGAGGGTGCACCAGACTCCAGGCCTCAGACTGCCCTGATTTCAGGCTTATCCTGACACAGGTTTTAGTTTTGCTCCTTTCAGAGCTGAAACCATCGGTGGCTCCCAGCCCCTGGCTGGAATTCTCAGGGAAGGCCACGCCATCCCAGAGTCTTTGGAGCAAAGGTGTTAATTTTCATCCATTTTTAGCCAGGCATGATTATTGCTGGCCTGGCCATTTCATTTGAAATGCTTTAATTGCTTGAGAACAAACTGTTTTACACAATTCCCACAGCAGCTGAGCAATACTTCGGGAGCCAAATACTCTGGCAGGGGCCAGGATTATTTTTGTGTGTGAGAGAGCAGGGAAGGGGCAGAGAGCACTCCATGAAAAGCTGAGATCACGGTCCAGTGCCATTCCATCACTTCCTAGGAATTCAAACAGAATTTTGTCAGAGATCTGTGTTTTAGGTACAAATTTGGAGGGTTTAGTACAGCGTTAAAATGCACGCAGATTATTTTCCTTTAATTCCAAGTCACATTACACCCAGCCAAGCCTGGTGTCATTTTACAGACATGAAAACATAGAAATTCTCTTCTCAAATTCCCTGTTGTTTATTGGTGAGGATTCTCCCTTCTTTTACAGCAGCAATGGGGAGGAATTCATTGCCTGAGCTGGTTTTATTTATATTATTTATGTTCCTCCTTCAGTGTTTGCTAATCTGAAATCAGATAACAAACTCTGTCCCATCTGATTTAAGGCCACGGATAGATGGGAAAAGAGAAAAAAGCTGTATGATCTGAGCTAATAATTCATAATTAATAAGCTTTGCATATTTCTGAGGTTGGCAACATTCTCAGGGCAGTTCAAAGGTTTTATGCTCTTTTTATTTGTTCCAAATAATGGGATATTTTTTTTCAACTTTCTATTGGATTGGAGAAAAAAATTAGGTTAAGATGAGTCTGCAGTTTTGCTGTTTTCAGGCTGTGTCCTAGGTTACAATGTAAAATTGTGCCCAAGGTCTGTATTCTATCCCCATGAGCCGTTGGAGCCAAGGTGGGGCAGTGTTTTCCTTATCTTCTGTTAACGAGCCCAACAATGCCTTCCCGGAAAAAGTTATCTCTGGTTAATGGGCCATCAAGGACCCATTGCATGACTCATAGGATGGAATCATACCATTTTGAGATGCTCTGCCCAGGGGGAGGAGCCAAGCATTCCCACCTGGATATAATCCAGGGTTTGAGACCTCACCAGCAGCTTTTTATCCACTGGACTCCCAGAGGAGACAAGAGCTACCAGACGGAATCACTGCTTTGACAAGAACACCTCATCTGGTTCCACTGGATTCCTGGAGGAAGATTGGACCCTTCTCACCATCACTGGACCTTTCTCTCTCAGGATCATCTCCACTCCAACAGAACCACATCTGCCACTCCAGGAGGACTTACTTTTGGACTGCTTCAAACACCCTGACCAACAGGGTGTCAGGTTGTATTGTTCCTTTTTTTTTTTTTTTTTTTTTTTTTTTTTCCTCTCTTCTCCTATTAAATTGTATCTCTGACTGGGAGTCTCACTGGTTTTGCTTTCAAACCAGCACAGGCTGGCAAGAGGAATCCATGGGAGTGTGCGTAGGGATGAATAAAACTGGGATTACACTTGATTTTTCTGCAGTTCTCACAATGTTATCTGGAAAGCCACGCGCAAACATTTTAATCTTTTCTGCTGGATCTAGAAACACTGGGAATAGGGCTTGCTCAGGGCACAGATGTGCTTCCAGCCCACAGCAAGAAGGAAGCAAAATGATACTGTGCTGTACACAGAAATCTGTAAAAAAATGCCCAGTTCCCTTCGGGGTGAAGTAAAAAATAAACTTTATTTTTTTATATATATTAATTATATTAATTTCTGGTATTGATGCAACTGTTTCTCCAGGAATATTGCTAGAGTTCCTTTAAGAGAGTGTGGAATGACCCCAAAGTGTGAATTTAAGGTGGGTTTTTGCTCTCCTTTTCAAGGAGAAACATGGAAAAAAAGAAAAAAATAATAAAAAAAAGAAAACTGAGGAAATGTAGAAATTTTGAAATAAATATCAGAAACAGAGATTTCAAACTTTGTTTCTCCTGTGATGAAAACTACTCTGCTTTTCTGGCTGGGTCCAGACTATCTCACAATCAAATTTCCAGGATTTTTCATGGAACTTTTCCAGCTGGAAGCACAGAGGGAGCATGTACAGACAGAAAAGGATGGAAAAGGGGTGGTAAATTCCCTAATAAATCTGTCAGTAGAAAAGACCCTTGGAAAGAGTCGGGTTTGTAGCTGTCTCCAACTACCACATCCCATCTTTTAACAGCAGAAAGAGCTGGGTTTAAAATCCCATTTCTCCTCTGAAAATGTTAAATTTGCTGGCATAAGATGGCAGCTTTTGACATTGGAATATGGGGCCATTCCATTAGATTTACAGTCTCCAAGTCCATATTCCCTTGAAGATTAAACCTTCATTAAGTGCCCCCTTTTTTTTCCCTCTCTTGATTTCCTGCCTGTTGCTCACATCACACTGACTTTCATAAGCACTCCTGGGTTTAGTACTTTAATAAAAACAGCTTTGGTGGAGGTTTAAAGGCCCTTCAGGTCCCCCCAAAACCTTCTGGAAACTTCCCCCCTAAATCAGTCATCCAAGCTCCCTTCCCTATCCCCTTGTCTCCCACTATACATCTCCATCAAGATGCATCCAGAAGAAGGCAGCCTGGAATTTCAACAACCATGCCAAGGCTCGATTTTTTTCTCTTTTTCTCTTCCTTTTTTGGGGGGGATTTTTTGTTTTGTTTTGTTTTGTTTTGTTTTTTCCCCCCATTGTTTTGACTAGACAGAGGATCCTACTGAGCGCATTAGCCAGGCTCCGGCTCAGGACACCTACTGCTCGGAATGCCATTGCTCCCTGCGAGGAGAGGGCTGAGCCCTCTTCTCCTGCAGCCCTGAGCCCCTCTCCCTGGCCATATTTCTGCCCCAGGAATACTTTGCTGGCAGCTCCAGCCAGGCAGCATTGGAGAGCTGCGGTAGTTTGTTGTCAAAATGAAAAATGGTTCAGTGCAAAAGGTCCCAGTGCTGGGATGCAAACAATCAAGGAACACTAAGTCAAGCGTTTGACAAGGAACTTTGGTCTTGCTGTTAAATACCACTTAATATTGTCCTGCCCGATAATCCCTGCTGTTTAACAACCCTGGAATCACGGCTTGGGGATGGCATCCTGCCTTTCCTGAGGGGAAAAACGCCGGCCAGATGTCAGGATTCTGCCGGCAAAATGGCCGGGGGAAATTAAGATGTTGTTGCGAAAAGGAGACAATTGCAGGCACGTTGTGGTCTCAGTTCTGCTCTGGGGTTTGTGTGCAGGACGTTGTATTTCCAGCTGAGGGTGGTTAGAGGTGAAAAGTGAGGAATTTCCAGCCCTCGTGGAAGCTGCTGCGTGCTGGGAGCAACCTCAGAGCATCCCGGCCTTTATTTGGAGTGGAACTGGAAAATTTGGCTGTTATCACCTCAATCTCCACAGCTTTGCCTTAAAAAGTCCTTCCCCGTGGGACAGGTTGTCTTTTCCAGTGAAGATTTGTTGCCTTCAGGCCGTGGCCTCTCCTGTGTTCCTGCTTGGACTGGTCCTGCTCAGATAAACCTCAGATCTTCAGGACATTTTCCTCTTCGCCTTTCAGCCCCTGGTCCCCAGCCCTCCCACCTTCTTTCTCTGTTTTCATGTGTCTTTTTTGGTTGGTTGGGTTCTTGCTGTAACCGAGTTTTATTTTTCATTTTTATTTTAATATTGTTTATGTAAGCTCTGCCAATAAGAACCTTTCCTTTAGTGAGGTTGGATCCATTCTGAACCTAAAATTCTGCATCATTAATTGAGAACAAGGTGAAGAGGTTCCTCACAAAGGTGTCAGAAGATGAACAGATCATTGACCTTAAAGTCCAGAGGACATTCCTCCATTTTAGTTTGGCTGCCAAGCTGGAGCCAGGAATAATCATAATCGCAGTGGAGGGGAATAAAAAAAAGTAACATATAGTCAGGCTGTAGGAAAGTTAAATGGTCAAATCCAAGCATTGTTACTGATCTTTAACTTCCAGACAGGAATTCCAGGGTCACAAACAGTTTGAAGTGGACAATTTTTGGCCAGAAATGTTGAGGACTCCCCATCCCTGGCAGTGTCCAAGGGCAGGTTGGATGAGGCTTGGAGCACCCTGGGACGGTGGAAGGTGTCCCTGCCCATGGAGGGGTGGGACTGGCTGAGCTTGAAGGTCCCTCCAACCCAAAGCCTTCCATGATTCCATGAATTTGAGGACAATTATTTTGGAATTTCTGGAAGGAGAAACCCGAGCAATTGGAGAGGAGCTCCAAGGCTGCCTTTGGAGAGAAAAGTCGAGACCTGACACAGCTCAGCCTCTCCACAGTGACACTTCTGGGTCAGTTTTCTGTGGCCCAGGGGAGAGAGGCAGAGCTGGGCCTGGCACTTTTCCCAGTCCTGGCTCTTCCTGCCTGCAGGAGCTGTTGGGGAAGGTCTGGCTGGAGCAGTCGTTGTGTTTGCAGCCCCAGCTGAACTCAACATCCCAACAAAGGCGGGGAAAGGCTGGGAGAGGTGGCTGCTGGCAAATATTTTCCTTCCCTTGATGTGTCAGCAGGGCTCTGGCAGGTGCCCTTAGGAAAACACATCCCACATTTCAGTGCACTCAGCACCCCCCCAGGGCCACCCTCGGGGCCCTGCTCCACACCTGAGGCGTTCAAAGGCAAACACAGCCCCTGCTTCCTGGGCTGGAGGGCACAAAGGGCCGGGGAGAAGATGTTTGGGGCTGGGAAAAGCTGGAAAAGCAGCCAGGGGTTCCAGAAGGGTGGGAGAAGGCAGGAGCCGAGCTGAGGAGTTGTGTGGGATGGACAGAAGCTGCCTGGGAGGGGAGCGTGGTCCCAGCCAGCCTGGAGCTGAGCTGGCTGCAGGAGCTGAAGGCAAAGCTTTGGGAAGTTGGAGGAAATCAGAGTCCAGGATTGTCCAGGAGTGGAGGTTCCTGCCTGAGCCTCAGCTTGGGGTGGGAATTGCCACCAGCCAGGGGACGAGAGCACAGGGACAGACCCTGACACTGTCCCCAGGTCCATGTTCCAGAGAGCTGCCATTCTGTTTAAAGAGAAAGACTAAAAATGCACTACCATCACAGGAAGAAATAAATCCCAAATGTACTGATTTAATTTAATTCATTGTTGTAATTATATTATTAAAAGATAATGAATTGAACTTCCATTGTTGTTTGTTTTGGACTAAACAATAATTCATTTACAAATTAAAAAGAAATGAATCATTGCATGAATTTAAAAGATGTGGAGTGTTTGGGGGTTTGGTGTGGGGAGAAGGAAAGGTGGGAATGGGGTGTGGAACTGGAATTTCTCTGTCTCAGCTGCATTTGGAGCTGGGTTTGGGATGGGTTGTTCTGTACCTCCAGGAGGTGAAGTGGAAAATTTGAGGTTTTCCAGGATCAAGGATGAAAAGAGAGAGAACTCACCTGGAGATGGGGTGTGTCCAGTTTGATGTGGGGAGAAGAAAAGGTGGGAATGGAGTGTGGATCTGGGATTTCTCTGTTTTAGCTGGATTTGGAGCTGGGCACCTCTTGGTGCTTCACTAGAAGGGTTTTCACAGGGAGAGCTCCATCCTGCCAGGACCTGAGCAAGGCTCTGGGTGGGATGAGGTGTCATTCCTGCCAGGACCTGAGCGAGGCTCTGGGTGGGATGAGGTGTCACTGTGACACTCACAGGTATTTCTGGTAACTCAGCCTAGCCTGCAGAGCTGGATTCTCCAGCTTTCCCATCACACAGGGGCTGGAAGGGTACGACAAGCAACCCCAGTGGCATTTTTAGGACTTTTTAGCTGATAATTCCCTAAACAGGCACTTTCAACAGCCAGGGAAGCAAAAAAACCTCCTTAAACTGCTGAACGTAAAGCTCCAAAATCACCTGGGGTGTCTGCAGCCCAGCTGGAAATGCCAATCCCAGGAGAGGCCGGCATTTAGGATCAGCCTGTGGCTGAAAGGCCCAGAGGAGTTCTAGGCAGGCACAAATATCCATCCCCATTTTTCCCAGGACTTCCTAGGGATGGATGTCCTATCAGCAGCTTGAGGGTTATTAATGGAGCATGGGCACGAGCCAGTAGAAATGTCTTGCTCTGGGGTGAAAAATGAGGTTTTCCAGGATCACTCTGGATCTCAGCCCAAAGCTTTGCCTTTTGGCTTGTCCAATAAAGGTCCTCAGAAGCCATTGTGGTTGTTTCCCTCTCGTTTCCATCATTAGCCATGGAAATTTCTGGATGTCAAGGAAGTGGGCAGCCAGGGTGCAGTGGAACTTCGTCCTCAGTTCTGCTCCATCAGACTCTAATCTAACAGAGTTTGCTCTTCAGGAATGCTTTGCAAAATTCTTGTGGTCTAAGGGTAGAAAACAGTAAATCAGAGTTCTGGGCTCCTGCACTCAATTCTTTCATCTCCAACTATTCTATCTTCTAATATTTCTCAAAAAAAAATATAGATAACTACCTCATTATATACTTTCTCAATTAAAAAAAAATTAAAAATCAAAAATTATTTCTGGACCCTTCCAAATTCTTCTTCGTTGTCTGGGAAGTTCCCTGCTCTTTTTTTCCCTCTGGCCCGGTGACTTCAGGAAAAGCACTCAGCTCATTTTTAGCCATCAGTTTTTCAGCTGCAAGGAAAGTGATTGGATCTTTCTCAAAAACGATAGGAAAACCCCAAAGTTTGCTGGAATCGAATCCTCAGCCCTGTGGTCGGAAAGGAACAACTTTCTCTCATCTTCTTTTGGAAGTTATGGGCTCTAATGAGCGCTGCAAATCCTCTTCCCTCAATCTCCATTTCCACTCAGCAATCTGGGATGGGATTCGAGCTGGAACCCTTGGGAGACAGAGAGCAGATTGAGTCACCCAAATCACTCTGCACCTTGGGCTTTTCCTCTACTACACCAACAAATCTAAACCTTATTATCCTGAGCTGCTTCCTGAACTGGCTCCTTTCCAGGGCTTTTCCTTGCCAAAATATCTGGATGTCTGTGGGGACGCTCTCCATCGTTTCACTTCCTGGACTGGAGTTAATGGGACCCACCTGGTCTGGTTTGGAGATGAGTCAGCAGAAGAGTCCAGTTTTTAAGGAATCCTCCTTGGAAGCTGTGTGTAACACAGACTCCATCCCAGGGAAGTCAGGAAGCCGGGACCGACGTCACGGAGGCTGAAAATTGCATTTGGAGCAGGATGGCTTCACTTGGAGGGGCAAATTCCTGATGGGGAGCCCAAATGTACCCCTGAATGTCGCTGTGTGCACTGCAGGAGTCAGGCAGGATCTTCCCAGGAATATCCCAGAGCTTTCAGGAGGAGCTTTAGGTGAAGAACTGGCTGCAGCAGAGGTGGGAGCGGAGGGAAAATCCTCGGTCTCACAGCAACTCCTGCCTTGCAAAATCCCCTTTGCTCCAACCTCCAGCAGAACTCCAACCACTCCAGGGGAAAGAAAAGGGACAGACAGGCTTGGAGAATCCCCAACAAAGCCTTGTGCTGGTGGATATTGTGGATAAATGTCAAACAGCAGCAGCTTGCTGAGGTTCTGTTGGGAATTCCAACTCCTTTGTCTCTTCCCAGAAACACAGATCCAGCCCAGGCATTGGGAGCAGTGGCAATCCCTCATTCCTGCTCCTTCCTGCTCCTTCCTTTCTTCCCCCTGGTAATTGAAATGCTCAGGCTGAGCCAAGAGGAGATGAAGCTCTTCAGAAAGTGTATTTGTCATTTGCAGAGAATTCCCTCCATCAGTGTTCCATGTTTTGGAGGGTGGAGAAAAAATAAGTGAGGGAGAGAGGTTTCCTTGGAGGCAGCAGGAGTTTCACCCCCAGGGGAACTTCCCTGGGAGGGGGAGTTAAAAACTGGAGAAGGCAATTGATAGGAAACTGTCAATTCTGCTCTAAAGCAGATCCCCAAACCAGACAGATCTTTGGGCAAACAGAGGGGTCTGGGAAGAGGCCGGGATGGGGTGGGGTGGGATGGGTTGGGACGGCTCCATCTGAGTGTACCCCCAGGAACTGCCTTTACTGGGAAGCTGAAGTCCTGAATTCTCTGCATCCATTCCAAACATTGCCCCAAGGGAAGTCCACAAGATGGAGAGAGACTTTTCACCAGGGCCTGGAGGGCAGGGAGAAGGGGGAATGGCTTCAAACTGACAGAGAGTTGGATTAGATGGAATATCAGTAAGAAATTGTTCCCTGTGAGGGTGGGGAGGCCCTGGAATAGAATTCCCAGAGCAGCTGTGGCTGCCCCTGGATCCCTGGCAGTGCCCAGGGCCAGGCTGGAGCAGCCTGGGACAGTGGGAGGTGCCCCTGCCATGGCAGGGAATGGGATGAGATGGGATTTAAGGTCCCTTCCCACCCACACCATTCCATGACTCTGGTTCCATGGTTTGAACAGTTTAGGGATGTGTCCATCACATCTGTGCCTGCCAGGTGGGATAAAGACATCCTGAAGTGGGGCTGGAGAGGAGCTGTGTCACACCTGACCTGGGCACCTGAAGGACAGAAGGGTTCTGAATATCCCATCAACTTCGAATAACTAATTAACGTGTCTAATTATAGAATAGCTTAGGCAGAGAGGAGCTTTGCTCTCAGGGTGAGTGATGCACACAGTGAGGCCCTGAAGTCAGAAGCAGGTGAAAACCCTTGGCTGCACAGCCAGGCTGGAGCTCTGCCCTCAGGTTTATTTCTCTCTGTCTGTCAAATCAGCAAAGAAATCCTGTTCAGATTATAGCAGGGATTGTCCACCTGTGTCCTGGAGGGAACTATCCATCAATAAATTGGAGTTAATAAATGTGTGTGCAACGAGACTGGTACTCACTTTTCCCTTAACTGGAGATTCAGATTTTCAGGGTGTGTTTTTGTTTTTGTTTTTGTTTGTTTGGGGTTTTTTTTTGTTGCTGTCGTGGTGGTTTGGGGAGGGGGGTTGTTTTTTTTGTTTGGGTTTTTTGTTTGTTTTTTTGTTGTTGTTGTTTTACTGTTGTTTTGGGGTTTTTTGTTTTGGTTTGGTTTTGTGTGGGTTTTTTGGGTTTTGGCTTTTTTGGGTTTTTTTTGGGGGGGGTTGGTTTTTTTTGTGGGGGGGGAGGTTGGGTTTTTTTTAAGGTTTGTGCTGAAATGAAAGATACTTTTGAACCCTTAATTTCAAGGCAGCAACATTTTCATGTTCACCTGAGAACAGCATAGAACTCCAGCCTGGTTACGCAGCCAGCGCCACGTATGGATTTCCAGACAAATCCTTGCTTCTAATTAAAATAAACAATGGATTCCTCAGAGCTATGAGATCTTCAATAAAAATAAAAATTAAAAAAAAAAAAAAAAAAGACAGAGTGAGGGAAGATAATAGTTTAATTAATAGAACCTGGCAGCTTCCCAAAGCACACTGTGGCAGTTGGAGGGTGGGAGCTGGGGGAGGCTGGGATGTGGAAGAGCCAAACCTCTCAGGATGGGTCTTGCAGGGAAACGCCAGCGATGCTTCAGTGAGCACCGTCAGGTGTCTGGGCTGGGCCACCAGCGCCTGGATGTGCTCCTCTTCCCCACTGGAAGGGATCCCATCGTCTCAAATGCCCTTTGTGTGGGAGGGGAGGGCGGGATCGTGGAGCTGCAGTGGCTGTCGCGGGCTGGGACACGCTGAGCTCAGGAAGGAGCTGCCACTGCCAAGGAGCTCGGGGCAGGAGGTGTCAGATCCACTTCCACCTTGCTGAGGTATTGGCTGCTGCCTTCCAATGAAAATATTTTCCTTCTGGATTTCCAGAGGCGAAGGGGGCGTGCCTGGTGCCAGCAGCATCGGGGCTGCAGGGAAGCCAAGGTTTTTTCCTTGGAAGAAGGAGGAGGGAGTCGATGGCAAAACCCCCAAATGCTCCACTCCTCTATCCCTGCACCTTCCCCTCTCCTTTGCTCCACATGGATCTGTGTCTGGGTTTTTTTGGTTTTGTTTTTGTTGTTTTTTTTTTTTTTTTCCCCACCCTGGTGTAACTCTTGGTGCTTCAAGAACCTGAGATTGCTGCAAAACTTTTCTTATTCCTCGTCCTTATCCCTCCTTATTCCTTATCCTTACCCCTCCTCATCCTTTCCCACTGTCCCTAAATCAGTGTGGGTTTCTCTCAGCCAGGGCTCACCTGGGAGCTGTGCCTGCCTTGCTCTGGGGTTGATTTCTGGCCAGATAAGGCATTCCCAGCAACCCTAAATTTAACCGTGGAAGGATCACAGTGCGGAATTCCAGCCAGGGAGAGGCTGTCACTCCCACCCCCTGCCCCGGGGCAGCTCCTGTCATTCCAGCCTGGGTTATAGCCTGGAGTTACAGCAGGGAGTTTGATCACCCTGCAAAAGCACCTGAAAAGCTCAGTGCGCTCCTCACTGCTGAGCTCAGCTTTAGAGGAGCTGCCTGAGAGGTGTTCCGCTGCTCCAGGAACCGGGGAGAGCTCGGGACTCCCCCGTGAGCTGTTTTTGGGGGATATCTTCCCGGTGAAGTGCAGGGATCAGAGTCCAGTGGTGATTCTTGCACGGGGTGGGGGGGGGGGTGTGTAGAAGGGAGTTAATGGTTCTTCAAGGGCACAGCAGAGCCAGGTGTGTCTGCTTTCCCCAGGGCCTGATTATCTCCTGATAACCACATCCTTCCGAGCTGATTTGCTGCTGTGTTTTCCCAGCTTTTCCTACAAAGGGATGATTTAGATAAACCAATTTCACCAGAAAATTTACCAAGTGAATCCCAACCGCCCCCCCTTTTTGGGAACATGGGGGAGCCACGCTCAGAGGGGCCTCAAAGTGAAACAAGCTCGTTCATATTTTGAATTTTCACCGTGGGTGTCACCATCACTGCAGCTTTATGAACATGGGACAAGATCAGCCTTGGGCTGGTTGACATCCAGTGGGGTTAAGGAGGTGGAGAGAGGCAAAAAATGTCAAAACAAACAAAAAAAATAGAGTTGGTGCATTCCTGGAGCTGCTGCCACCTGTCCCACCGGGGTGGTTTAAGGTGGCTCAGCATTCCCAGCCCCAGGGCACTGCTCTGCTCTGTCAGGATCAGCACTGAGTGCCCTTTGCCTGGTCCTGAGCTGTGTTCTACCCTTGTCTCCTGTTTTATCCCTGTGCCTGTCCTGAGCTATGTTTTGTTCCTGTCTCCTGTTTTATCCCTGTGCTCGATGGCCTGGGAGCTGCTCCTTCACACAGAAGGGACACTCAACACCTGTAAAATCGGCTTTTTCTGCACCTCAGGGTTTCAGTTTGGGGAAGTGTTGGTGTGAACTCCATATCAGACCAAAGAGAAGAGAGGATGAGTTGGATACACGAGACTCTGGTGTTTCTATTCCTGAACTGGCATCCTGGAAATTACCATTTCTCTTCCCACAAGTGCTCAGGGTGCTTGAACTCATGGAATCGTGGAATCCCAGAATGGTTTGGGTTGGAAGGGACCTCAAAGCTGATCCAGTTCCACCCCTGCCATGGCAGGGACACCTTCCCCTGTCCCAGGCTGCTCCCAGCCCTGTCCAGCCTGGCCTTGGATACTGCCAAGGGATCCAGGGCCAGCCACAGCTGCTCTGGGAATTCTATCCCAGCCCCTCCCCATATCCCACCTCACCCTCCCCTCTGGCTGTTTAAATCTGCTGCCCCTTGTCCTATCACTGCCTGCCCACACAAAAATTCCCTCTCCCTCCTTTTTTCAAGCCCCCTAAAGGCCCTGCAAGGTCACTGTGGGGTTTCCCTGGAATCTCCTCTCCCCCACAGCTGCCAGAGCTCCCCAAGGGCTACATTTTTTGATGCTGCCCAAACCCTTTCCACCCTGTGCTCTGCAACCTGGCACAACATCCCAACAAATCCCTGTGGCTCCTGGGGATGGAGGCATGTCCCTGTGCCACTCCCGTGTCCCTGTGCCATTCCCTGTGCCATTCCCATGTCGCTGTGCCATTCCCTGTGCCACTCCTGTGTCCCTGTGCCATTCCCTGTTCCATTCCCCTGTCCCTGTGCCATCCCTGTGTCCCTGTGCCATTCCTTGTGCCATCCCCATGTCCCTGTGCCATTCTCTGTGCCACCCCTGTGTCCCTGGGCCATCCTTTCGGGCAGCCCTGCTCTGTGTCACATGCTGCCAGGGCCACAGCTGTCCTTCAGGACCCCAAACTGGCTGGATCGAAGATCCATCCCGTCCCAAGGGACAGGGACATTTTTAAGGAGTGGGACAGAAGTGTGTAGATCCCAGAGAAACAGCAGGGCATTGGGCATGAGAATGCATTCCTCCCAAATCCAGCCCCAAACCTCCCGAGCTGCACCTCCAGCTCTGCCACCAGCTCAGGGGATAAGGCTGGACACGGCCCTTGGCTCCTCTGGGTACTGTTTTTCAGGCAGGGTGATGAGTTAATCCCGGATGGATATGAGAGGAACCCAGCCCCCTTCAGATCCCACAGAACCCTCTGCAGGCAGCTCAGATCCTATTATTAGTAGGAACTCAGCAGGAACGCCAGGTAGAGATTCTCAGGTAGTCAAGCCTCCTTCTTAATTATTGGTTTGACTTCAAAGCAAGGAAAAAAAAAGGGAAAAAAAAAAAAAATCTCACCCTGCTGGCAGTGAGGAGAGCCCAGGCTCTGGTAGGGAAGGTGACATTTCAGCTGATGGCTCTAAAAATAAAAGGGAAGCATGGGAGAAAGTGCCTGTTACCTGTGGTCCCAGCCACACCCCGCTGCATTCCTGGCCTGATGAGATCTCTTTGTGCCACCGCCAAACCTTCCCAAAAGCCAAAGTGTCAGTCAGAAATGGGAATTTCACCCCCAGCCCTTGCTCAGCACCATTAATGCTTCAGCTGCTGACAGTGATGGGAGCTGGAGCCTTTCCCTTGGATGGGGTTTGTTCAGAGAATGTTCATTCTTGGGGTTTGCATTTCGGGGCAGGTGTTAGGTTATTGCTCCTGTTCCCTGTGGGTCACTCTGGCCAGTTCCCTGTGGGTCACTCTGGATATGCCCCAAACTGAAAAATTCAGATTATTTAGGTGAGATCTTAACTCCAGTTCTGCCCACGTGGACCAGCTCAGCCTGTGGGACCTTGCAGGCTAGATTTTGGGAAAGAGCTGGGGTTCCCAGACTTCCCCTAAAGCACCAGAGCTCCTGACATCCCATTCCTTAAATCCCATTCCATTCCATAAATCCTGTTCCATTCCTGAAATCCCATTCCATTCCTTAAATTCTATCCCATCCCATTCCTTAAATCTCATCCCATTCCTTAAATCCCATTCCATTCCATAAATCCCATTCCATTCCTTAAATTCTATCCCATCCAATTCCTTAAATCCCTGGGGAAGCTCCTGACCCCCTGAGGGATGGCACAGCCACGCTGAGCTCCTGCTCCTTTAATCCCCAAGTTTGACCAGGACCTGAGAAATTCTGGAGGACAATTTTTCATTGTGATTCACTAAACCACAACTCTTTTTTTTTTTTTTTTTTTTTTTTTCCCCAGGAATGCATCCATTTGGAACAAAGCTTCCCAGATCCAGGGTAGCTCCTGGCTTTGGACAAGAGGAGTCATCTCCAGCAGACAGGGGGAATATTTGGGTTGGAATAGCTGAGATCCCAAACCAGAGCTTTCACCACAGAGTTGTTGTTGTTTTGTTGCTGTTGTTGTTTTTTGCTTTTTGGATGTCCTTGGGTGGGTCCTTTCTCTACAAAACTTATTCCTACTGCACAGCAAAATTGTTTTGGAAATCTCAAGTTTTTGTGGAATGGGAAAATTGTCAGGCAACTTCGAGTTTTATCCAGAATTCTCTTTTTTTCTTTTTTCTTGGACTTTTTTGCTTCAGGAATATTTTTTTCGGAGACATCACTCCTCTTGTTTTAGACATATTTTTAGCTCAAACTAAAAGCAGATGGAGGAGATGAGGTTTTGTAGTTTTCTGAGGGAAATGGTGAAATCACCACATTTTGCTTAGAATGGAATTTAGGGAAGTGGCTGCAAGAATAGATAAGAATTATTTTTTTTTTACTTTCCAGCCAACTGATGTTTTCAGCTTTGCAGAACAAAATCAATGCCTGTCAATGTCATCAACATTTTGTTTCAAATTTTACTTAAGCCTCTCAACCTTTTCTTGCCTAAAACAATTTCAAGGTGTTTTTCTTTTATCACTTTCACTGCAAAAAAACTCATTACTTGGAGCAGTTTGTCTGACCTGGAGTGCTCAAAAAACAATGGAATAAAAAATACTCTGTTCAAGTTTTGAAACCCTTATTTTAAAACCTTAATTTAAAAAAAATCAATATTAATCTTTGATATCTTGACTGGTTTGCCACACAGTTGTTTTTGCATGCCCATTATTTTTGTAAGATCTCCAACCTCTTCTGGGCCTTTGATCAAACCAAAATCTCTGTTCCTGAGTGTCAGATCCTGAGGTTGAAATATTTGCCTTTCTTTTTGATCAGAACACCATTTCACTTTGCCTGGCCGGGAAGATGAGGCTGTTCTCCTCATCTACCCTTAATCTCTCCCATCCAAACAAGAAGTTTGGGTTGAAAGTTGATTTTCTCCTACGAGGTGATACTGGAAGAGTTGGGCAGAGTTTGGAGTGGTCCCAAAGACGTGGACCCAAGGGAGGTTGAACAACAGTGTGGAGCCCCCAGATGTCAAATGGAAGGGGCTGAGGATGGATGAGTGCTTGGAATAAACATGGAAGAGATGGCAGAACCATCCAGCTCAAGTTTTCATGGGATCATGGGATAGTTTGGGTTGGAAGGTGCCTTAAAATTCATCCCATTCCACCCCTGTCATGGGCAGGGACACCTTCCACTGTCCCAGGGTGCTCCAAGCCCTGTCCAGCCTGGCCTTGGGCACTGCCAGGATGGGGCAGAGCTTGTCCCAGAATTCCTGCTGCAGCTCAAGAGCATTCAGGTTTTTTTGTTTGTTTGTTTGTTTGTTTGTTTGTTTTCCTGTTTGTTTGGGTTTTTTTTGTGTGTGTGTTTGGGTTTTTTGTGTGGTTTTTTTTTTTTTTTGGTTGGTTTGTTGTTGTTGTTGTTGTTGTTTGTTCATTTTGTTTTGTTTTGTTTTGTTTTCCCATGCAACAAGCAAAACTTCAAATGGAACCTCACAAGTTGCTCCTCCCATCTTCACCTTCCAGCTCCAATCCTCCAGAGCAGGCCCTGTGGTGTTTCAAGGCAACAAAGAGAGAGATCTGGGTTGGCAGCCAAGGCCTGCAGTTGGTAGATGTGACCCTGGGTTTGTGCTGCTGACATTTGGGGGGTTCCACCTGAGGACATCTCGAAGTGTCCCCGTGGCAGCTCCAGCTCCTCTCTGGAAATCCCCATGGACATGGGAAAGGCTCCTCCTGGCACTCCGGCTCTGAGGTCATGGCAATGTCTGGCACAAAGGGGCTCCTCTATCTCCAACTGGAAGGAACAGCAGGAGTTTTATTGGTTTTTCCTGAAATCCTCCTCCTCTGGAGCGCTGGCAATCCCGAGCTCTCCTCCCTTCAGTTCCCTTCCGCCTTCCAGGGGCCTGTACAACATGAGGAAAGAAGGTCCTTCCCCAAGTTCTGCCTTCCCAAATCTCCCCTCAGTGTTCAACTGCTTGCAGCCACCTGATTTTGTGTTTATTAATAATGATATTGAAGTGCTGCTCCTGAGGGCTTGTTTTCTGGATGGACAACTTCCCAAGTGCAGACTCTGAGCCCTGGAAATCCAGATTTGGGATTTGGCCAAACCTGTGTGGTGACATACCGTGGGTAGGAGGGAGTGCAGGGAGATCAAGACCTGGAATCCTCAAGCAAAAATTAAAAAATTAAATTGCAAAAGGAAGAGTGTTGTCTTTTGAAATTATTCCTTTGTAGGGCATTCTGCTGTCACATCTCTCCTCTCCCTGTCCACAAGCAAACCAACACAGAATATGGAGACACCTCCTTGCTCAGGATGCCAACAGATGGCAATATTTTATCATCCTTCCCTCTGTGCCTTGCAGGGTTTGCATCTCCCTTACTGTGCCACCGAGAGTTTGTGCTTGGCCGCTCCCACAAATGCCTTTTTGCTGTGATATTTTAATTTTAATGAGCATTTTCAATGGAGAGCACAGCTGGATGCTCTCATGTCCTCACCCAGGAGAACTTTGTGGAGTCACAAAGCACTTTGTGCCAAAGCAGAGGGTGGAGGTGTCCCCTCAGCCCTTGTGGCAGGTGGCAGGGGCAGTGCCAGGGGACAGAGGATAGGAAAGCCACTCTTCCAGACAGGTTTGTGGCTGGAGGTGGCAGCTCTGTCAGGAATGAGCCTTCCCTGTCCCTGCTGGTCACTTTTTCCTCGCTGTTGTGGCAGGGGAAGGAAGGCAGGTGGGCCTCAGCACATTGTCCTGTTTACTTGTTCTCAGCTCACTCTTTGAGAAGTCAATTGCCCTTTTCTGCTTTCCCTTTGGCCAGGAGCCCCTGTCCTTACAAACACATCCAAGTCTTTCCATGAATGTGCCTTTTCCCCTCCAATTTTTGCCAATATTTGCCTCAGGTAGGAGCCAGGCCCTGCATCCTCTGACAGCACCCAACAGCTTTCACCTCTGCAGTGAAGGCAGAGCTCCAACCAGCAACAGAAAAGAGACCACCAGAACACCAGAGCCCATTTGTTTCTTTTTTGAAAGTGTTTCTTTCCCTCCCTGCCCCAGCAGAGACTTTCTCTGAGCTGAAAGGAATCCCCTGGCCACAAATCAGAGGCTGGGCAAGGCTTTGGCACTCACTGAGATGGAACATTTCACCACTGGGCAGCAGCTCACACCCAGGGAGAGTCCCTTCCCTCCAGGGCCAGCCTGGGGTTGTTCCTCATCCAGGTCCCCCTCCAACCCCTCCCAGCCTGGGTTCCCCAGGCTGTCCTTTTCCACAGGGCGTGCTAAATGCGTGATATTTACTGGGTGCAACACTTCAAAGCAGATTAATCTGGCCAAGAAAGGGTTTATGGCCCATCAAAATCCCACAGTGGCGTGGCTGGTTGGGGAGGACTGGGAATGTGGGGCTGGTGCCCAGCCCCTGTCAGAACTCCTGGGAGGAGGAGGAGAGAAGGGTGAGGAAATGGCACCTGGAGGCTCAGGGGGGTCTGGGGATGAGCACGCTCCCCTGACATTCCTGTTGGCAACTTTGAACTTGGGAGCAACAAAAACCCCCGAATAAACCATTGGAGAATCATGGAATGGTTTGGGTTGGAAGGGACCTGAAGGATCAATTCATTTCATCCTCAGAGACAACTTCCACTCTCCCAGGCTGCTCCAAGCCACATCCAACCTTGGACAGTTCCAGGAACCCAGGGACAGCCACAGCTTCTCTGGGCAACCTTGTGTTGATGATTTGGGTGTGGGGGCTCAGAAATGGCCTGGATTTCAATCATTCTCCATCCACTTATCTTTCTATATCATCCAGATATCCACTTATTCTGTATTTTTCTGAATAACATAGGTGGGCCTTGGAGAACAATGGCAAGCCAGGTTAAAAACTGATTTGGGTGACATGCTTACCACCTCAGGCCCAACTTGTTCAGGCTTTTTGCTTTCACTGGTAGGTGTCACTGCTGAGGTTCTGTCAAAGGGGTTCTCCTAAGCCTGTCGCCCTGTTTTTCTAAAGTTCTTCTAAGCCTTCTAATGTTTACTTTTTGTGGTGGAGTTTCTCATGCACTTTTCATGTAAATAATGATTGGTTTGCATTCCTTTCTGGAGAAGGAGAGAATTGATGGACTGTTGGTTTGACCAGTGTGTTTGGAGAGGACAATTTTCATCCTCCAATCCATGGTCACTATTTGAATTCTATAAATGTCGAGGTCTGTAAATAAACTTGCTTCTTTTTTGCCTTGAACATCTCAGCATGTAAGTGTCGTACTGCAACATCAGCCCAAAGAGTATCTGGGGAGTTTGTTGGTTTGGGGATCAAATCTGCAGAAAATTTGGGTTGGTATGATCCTCCTTTTTTCAGTTGGAGTCAGAGATAAAGAATAAACCAGTGAAAATCACCTCCCTTTCTGCCTTAGCTCGGTGGAGCAGAGAGGAGGGAAATGAGGATCCCTAATTGCCAGGGCTGATTGTCTGGAGCCCGATGACTCAGAGGGTGTTCCTGAGACTCTGAGGAGACAGCCAGGCCCCTGCTGTCCCTGACAGGTACCTGTGTGCCATTCCCAGCGCTGGGCATTGCTCACTCTGAGCTGGAGCAGAGAGGAAGAGGAGAAGGGAAGAGAGACATGAACTCATGGAACAGTTTAGGAATTGCCTGTGCTACTGCAGAGCCCGGGCACAGCCAGCCCTCACCCCTAGCACAGGTTCTGCCAGCACCTTCCCCCTGCTGCCACCCAGAACATTCCCCCCCTGGCAGCTGCAGCCAGGGAATGGCACCTACAAAAATGACAGCACTGAGGGGAGGAGAGTCCACGTGCCTGCAAACACAAACAGATGAGGTTTTCTGTTTGCTCACCTCCGTTTTTTTTTCCGCACTGGCTCTCAGAGGTGACTTTCCAGCTGACATCTCTGCAGAGGGATGGCTGCAGCAGGGCCTGGAGCAGCAGCAGCACCACCCTCTAGAACAACAAACCCCTGGGGATGTGTCAGCTCTGCAGCACCCATGGGGTGATGCCCTCAGCTTTTGGCTTTTCTGTTTTCCAGACCTTGCGCTGTGTCAGTGCACAGCTCTGCACTCCACAGAGGGGCAGTGAGCTCTCTGCACGGTCTGGGCAGACAAAACAATCCTGCCAGGCCTGAGAACCACGGCCACCCTCTGCCCCAGGCCCCCAGTGCCGGATTATCCCTTGTTCTGACCCAGAGACGGGGGCTCCTGAGAGGCGTTTTAAAAACTTTTATTCCATTTTCAGTCTCATGTGAAGGGTGGGACGGTGCAGATGTTACAATTCACACCATCACAATCAGAAGCCAAACTATTTCCTAATTCCAATCCATTATAAGTGTTTTTTGTCACACAGTACTGCTAATGCCTTAAAGCCAACCACCTAAAATTACCCCTCGTGGATCCTACTACAATACATCTTGCATAGTTCTATTTCTCCAAATATCTAATCTATTTGAAAAGTCATAATTTGAAACTTATTTCCAGTTCCATTTCTCTCTCAGCAATGTCTGTCCTATTTCCTGGCCTTTCTAAATCAGCATTTTTTATCTCAGAGGTTGCACACAGATGCACAAGGCTGTGTGAGCCTTCTGCCAGGCTTTGAGAACCCTCCCCAAATCCATTTCCCACAGGAGGAGCACAAACAAAAGTGAATCTGGGGGGGCACAAAGCAGGGGAATGTGACTTCATTACCTGAAGCTGGAATTGGACAATTAACCCCTGATATGCAAATTGATCAAACTTATTTCTGTCTTAGAAACTCATGGCCATCATCCATCCTTGGTGCAGCCTCTGGCAGGCTTTTGCACTGCCCAAGGTGCATCTACTGAAGGCCTTTAAGAAATACCAACTTTATACTGTTAACTCTGTCCAGCTTCTGTTCTAGGGAGACACTCCAAGGCATCAGTGGGCTGGCACAGCACAATTCCTGCAGAGGACAAAAAGGAGGGACAAGATATGCAAATGCTGCTCCCATCCCTTTTTCCTGCTCTCTCCCAGTGGTTCAGTTGCTGCCTGATTGTCAAATTATTCTTTTTTTCTGGAGATGGGGCTCCTGAGAGGAGGTTTAAAAACTTCTATTCCATATTCAGTCTCATGTGAAGGGTGGGAGGGTGCAGATGTTACAATTCACACCATCATTCGATCCAGCTCCAGGTTCTTGTTCAGGTACTTTTTTGGCAAAAAGCTTTCCCATGTACCTCAATTTTCAAGCAAATCTTTTAGCACTTTTTGCATCTATTGAAGGCCTTTAAGAAATACCCACTTTATTCTCTTAACTCTGTCCAGCCTCTGTTCTAGGGAGCCACTCCAAGGCATCAAGGGCAGGACACAAACACGAGCCAGGCCAACACCCTCCCCAAGCACCCAGAGCTCCCATCCCAGCTGGATCATACAGCACTCCGCACCAGCAGAGAGGTTTAGGTCTTGGAAAGTCTCAAATTCTCACCTTCCATTGTTTTTTTCTGAAATCATCCTCCTCTGGAACGCTGGCAATCCTGAGCTCTCCTCCTTTCAGCTCCCTTCTGCCTTCCAGGGGCCTGTGTGGGGCTGATATTTCCGAGTTTGGAAGGTTTTCAGCCTGCCAGTGGCTGAGTCTTTCTTTCAAGGACAATTTCTATAAATAACTTATGTTCTCAAAATAAATCTGTACAGCTGTGTTACTGTGTTTCTCTTGTTCCACCAATGGGACCAGAGAGGTGTTGTTCCCTTTTACCAATCATGTTTATTCTGTGTTGGAACACCTTAGAAAAGGTACTAAAAATTAGACAATAAAGCCTTCTGATTTTCTTCTGCTTCCAGCTGGAGTCAAGCATCTTTATTTCATGTCCAAGTGCCTATACAACATGGGGAAAGAAGATCCTTCCCTAAGTTCTGCCTTCCCGAATCTCCCCTCAGTGTTCCAGCTGCTCCCAGCCACCTGATTTTGTGTTTGTTAATCATGATATTAAAGTGCACTTTGATGATGTTGAAGTGCACTTTGATGATATTACAGTATAATAAAATGATTTTATTTGTTAAATAAAGATTATTATAGTGATATTAAAGTTTGCCCTTGCCAACTGAAAATAACTGATGGGTCAAACCTCCTGTGGCAATGGAATTGTTTCAGAGCATCAGAGCTCAGATTTGGAGCCCTCCAAAGGAGGAGTGTGTCCAGCTCTGGTTCCTTTGGGGAAAAAAGGGATGCCTGTGGCACAGAGATGAATTTTCCATTCCTTTTTGCAGGAGCTGGGGGTTGTTGTGGTCATTCTGAGTGACCCTGAGGGTTTGTGGTTGTCTGAACCTCCTCAGAGCTGGTCTGTAATGAACAGGCACCTCTTTGCTGTCACCTCCTCTCTCTGCCTGGTGGCTCTGCAGCCCTGTTCTTGTCCCTTCTCTGTTTCTGTGTCCCAGTGGCAGCAGCTTTTGTCTGGAAGCAAAGAAACCAAACCCTCCATGAGCACTGACTGGGGCCTGAGTTGCTGTGTGAATATTTAACTGTGTGCACATCAACATCTGCACATGCCTTTGCCCTTTTTGCTGTCATTTCATCTACAGGCAAAGGACCCTGCACTCCAAATCCCAGGTTCTTGCGTTGTATGATGTGATGGAAATTAACACCTTAATATATATATGAAAACCAGTCCCAATTAGATTTTTTTTTTCTTTTACTGTGTTTCCTGTTCCTTATGACTAAGTGTGGGTAATTATCTTGGCTCACTTTTTCCACTCCACCCAAGCTTACAGAAAACCTGTTGCAAATTTTCTTGAGATTTTTGCTTTTTTTTTCCTCCCTTGCTTTTTTTTTTTTTTTTTTTTTTTTTTTTTTTTTTTTTTTTCCCCTGGTAGTTTTGCTAATTAAAAGCTTTGCAAATTGTCCTGGGTGATAATTATTTATAGTCTGGTTTAGCAACCTAAAAGTAGAAATTTGAAATGCTTTCAAGAAGAAATTGAGGTGTCCAAACATGATTTTTTTCTTTCTTTTGCTTCAAAAATTATTTTTCTAAAAGCTTATAAAGAATATGCTCCTATCACAAAAAAAAAAAAATCAGAGCAAATAGCAACAGAAAACTCTGAACTTTCACTTATTTGGCCCCAATTCTGTGGGATTCGGGACCTTGTAAGGTTTGTTCTGATTGAAATATAAGACCCCATCTACAAATCTACATAATTTTTCCATTTCAGAGGGAAAAAAGCTCTCTCAGCAGAGATTGTTCGTGTCCCCATTGTAGCATGGACCCAAAGTCCCATCTCTGATAGACCTGGCCCCAAAACCTGGTGGGTTGACAAGGAAAATCCAGTTTTCCTGAATCCCCACCCCACCTCTCCTTGAGGATGACAAAAGCAGGAATATTTTCTCAAGGACATCCTTTCCCTGGGCTCTCCCTGGCCACATCCCAAGGGGAAACTTCCCAAAGCTCCCAGGCTTGGCCCTCCCATTCATCCAGGATTGTCTGGAAGTTGAGAAAGTTGGGAACAGGGATCCTCTGGGACTTGGAGACAGATCCCTACTTCCCTGAGATTATTTAACCTCAGTGCATAATGAACCTTAATTAACACAGAGGGGCTTTGCCAAATCCAACCCTCATTTCTGCAGAATTCCTTCTGCTGCCCTTCCTTCCACACATGGTTGTGATCTTTGCCATTCCTGCTGCCCAAATATTCCCATCAAGAGGGGGGCTCAGTAGTTGCAGGTTATAAACATGGAGCTGGTATCAAAGGCATCACTTGGAGCCATTTTTGGCCATCCTGGGAAGGGTTGTGAAACAGGCAGTATCCTCCCCACATAATTCCTCAGGCAGGAATCCCTGTCTCTGAATTCCCTCCTTTTTTGTCCTTTCCCTTCTTTTTTTCCTTTGTTTTTACCCACAAAAACCATCCACAATTCCCAGAAGGAATCCAGGGTACAAAAAAAAACAACAAACCAAACCAAACCAAACCCACAAAAAAACCCCAAAACAAAACAAACAAACAAACAAACAAACAAACAAAAACACAAAAAAAACCAACCCCAAAAAAACCCACAAACACCTCTTTGATTTCAGTCTTTTTTTTTTTTTTTTTTTTTTTTTTTTTTTTTTTTTTGCCTGGAGACCTTTGGAATATCCATTTTCCCAACTTTTGGAGAAAATCAGCAGTAAATTGTCAGATAATGCCCTTCATTCAGAGAACATTTCACACATAAATAGCAAAAAAAATATAAACAGTGACCTCCATGGATCAGCTGGAATGGGTCTCCCAGGCGTTTTCTCCTGACCTCTGAAACATCCATAACTTTTTTCTTTTCTCTAATAAATGCATTCAAACTTCTTAAAGGATTTACTGTGAGGTTTATTCTCTTCTGCTCCGTGATTAAACAGCTCTAATTTTGGCTCCTACAAGATTTAGGGATTTGAAATACTTTTCCAAGGGCCATGGGGCTGTTAAATGGGAATCAGTTGTTCCATGAGTGTTGTAGAGAGGTGACAAAACCAAATTATTTTAGTTCTCCCTTTTTTCCTCTGTGAAAAGATGGATTCCAGAAGCATCAGGAAGGTGGGGAGGGGGAAAGGACTGGGAAAGAAGAAACATTCCAAAATGTTCTGGGAAGAAGAGGTTGAACAGAAAATGAATCAATTTGCTGGGGAACCTGAGAACAGCGAGGACAGGAAAATCAAGGAAAACTCCTGGAATGACCCCAGTTTGGGTAAATTAGAAATGGAAAGCCAGGATAAGGTGAGCAAAGAGGGTCTGGATGGAGAAGGGATCCTTGGAAGTGCTCAGGTTGGATGGGGCTTGGAGCAGCGTGTCCCTGGTAGGGGTTGGAACTGGGAAATCACTGAGGGCCCTTCCAACCCAAACCATTCCAGGATTCCAGTGCAGCTGCGGGGCTCAGATGTTCTGTGCTCCCCAGGCACGGGGATTGCAGGAGCTCCCTGGGGACACGGAGCTCCTCAGGAACGTGGAGGAGCCTATATTTGTGAATGAAGTATCACTCTGCCAAGGAAGAGCTGTGCAGAGCTGGCTGCAGAGCTGTCTCCTGCCCCTGAGAGGGAACTGGGAGAGCAGAATCCCAGGATCACTGAGGCTGGAAAGGCTCTCCAAGGTCACAGAGTCAAAGCTCTGCCTGATCCCCACCTTGTCCCCAGCCCAGAGCACCTCCAGCCCTTTCCTTGGACACCTCCAGGGATGGGCACTCCAAACCTCCCTGGGCAGCCTCTTCCAAATGACCAAAATAAATCAAAATGAGCTCATTTTGTTCACGACTCATTTCGCTTCTGGACGCCACGAGCAGAGAAGCATCTTCAGACAACCATTGCTCACTTTCCCTGTTTCCAGATGTTTCTGGGAGTTGCCTGTCACAGACATCACTGTTTTTCCAAATGTGTGTGACCCTCCTGTCCCCCTGCTCTTGTCCCTGGCCCTGGGGCACCAGGAGCCAACTCACCCAGGCCAGGATGAGCTGCAGCATCAAAGCCCAGCTCTGCAGCTCCTCACCGTGAGTAATTAACAGATGACATCTCTGACAAGGGCAAAGGCAGAACTCCAAGGAGAAAGACTCCTCTTCTGCAATTAACTATCAACTCAAGTTAGGAAAAAAAGGGAGAAAAAAGAGGGAAAAAAATAGAAGGGGAAAAAAGTGTCCCAAATGCAATATGGAACTTCTTAGGATGGTTTGGGCCTTTTTATTACACCTATAATGGACGACTGAGGAGGAAATCTGGAGTTCACCTGGTTTGCTACAACTGGGAATGCTCCTCCAAGGTATTTCCCTCTCAGCATCTTCCTTTTGTCACCTTGAAATGCCGGGGGTTCAGAATGCTAGGGGTTCAGGATTCTGGGAGTTCAGAATGCTGAGAGCTCTCTCAGTTAAAATGAGAACCATGCCAACCTGTCCCAGAAAAAGGAGGGAGTTAGGAGAGAACCGAGTGGAACCTGGGGGATTTTCTGCTCCACCAGAGTGGGGTGAAGTAGTGGGAGCCCCCAGCGCTGCCGAGGCTCCCTGAGCAGGGCTGAGCCGCGGCTTTTCCTGAATTACCTCTGCCTGTCAGAGCCTTCCTGCCGCAGTCAGCAGGGACCTGTCGGGTCTCGCCTTCCTCTCGGAACGATTCTCGGCGACCGTGGCCCCGGCGAGGTTCAGGTGCGGGTTACAGACTCGCAGTCATCCGGAAAAGTCCCGCTGGCAGCAGGGACGGGCTGGGCCGCTCTCCCGGGAGAGGCTTCCCCTCATGCCTGAGAGGGCAGGGAGACACCTTCGAGAGGAGGTTTGGGATCCCTTTGTTCTGCCACTTCCCGGGCCCTGGCAGGGACCGGACCGAGCCAAGGGGGATCCCAGCGCCCGGGGCTGTGCCGGGCGTCCCACGCGGGCTGCTCCGTGCTCGGGGAGGGAACTGAGAGGGAAAACAAAGGGTTAGGGACGAGAAAGAAGCAAATTAAAAATAAATAAATAAATAAATAAATAAATAAAATAAAGAAGAAAGGGTTTTGTGGGGGTTTTGTTTGCTTGTTTTTGGTTTTTTTTAATTATTATTCTTTTTGGGGGGTTTTTTTGTTGTTTTGTTGTTGTTGTTTGGTTTTTTGGGGGTTGTTGGTGGGGGTTTTTTGTTTGAGGTTTTTGTTTGTTTGTTTGTTGGTTTGGGGGGGGGTTGGTTTTTTTTTTTTTTTTTTTTTTTTTTTACCTGGAATTTATAAAAATAAAAATAAAAATAATATTTGTATCCCAGATAGTTGATAGTACAGACCCCCTGATATTTTACCCTCTATTTTCCTTTTAGTGCTTGCTACCATTTCCTGACAGCAAAATGTTCCTCGTGGCCTTTGGCTGGAGAAAAAAAAATACAAAATAAAATTTAAAAAAAAATGAAGAAAGAAAAAGGGGAAGCCCAAGCTAAGGTCATAATTTGATTCCCTAAAAGAATCATGATGGCATTTGCTACACAAAACTGAATTCCTTCATCCAAAGCCTAAAGGAGGGAATCACCACCATCACCCATTCTCATTCATGGCAGTGAAAAGCAGATTTTCTGCTGTAGAAATGTCACCTTTGGGGTCTAATCCCACTGCTGCTGCTTGTTGTCCTGGAAAAAATGAGTGTGGTATTGCAGGCCCTGCCTGGCGCAGGGTGCTTTCCCTCCCAAGGAAAAACCCAGATCACCAGGAGATGCAGATCCCAGGGCTGTATCTCACTCAGTTGTGTTCCTGGTGCCGTTTCTCCTTCCCTGCAGAACTTCTGGGAAGCAGGTTCAGCAGGGAACAGCTCAGAGTTACGCCAGCACTGATTGCTCAGGCTTTAGGGCTTTGTTGAATCAAGATGTGAAAAGTCAGCTAAGGGAGGATAAAGCCCGGCTTGGGAACAAAGCTGTGCTGAGTGAGGCTCAGCCATGAAGAGCAAACACAAATCTTCCTGAGAATGGGCCTGGCTTGTTCTAATTCTGATTTTTTTTCCCCAAAGACGTCAAAATGCTGAGGAGGACTATAATAAATAATGGCTAATCTGTGATGGTGGGGGTTCTGATGTGGAATTGAGGTTACAGATCCCAGCTTACTGAACATCTTTGTTTTAGGTTCATCTGTGTCATGTGCCAGCTGTAAAATATCTCCTCTTTTCAACAGCTGAGTTTCCTGAAGAACCATGGAATCCCAGGCTGGTTTGGGTGGGAAGGGACCTAAATTTCACCTTATTCCACCCCCTGCCATGGCAGGGACACCTTCCACTGCCCCAGGCTACTTCCAGCCCTGTCCAGCCTGGCCTTGGGCACTGCCAGGGATCCAGGGGCAGCCACAGCTGCTCTGGGAAAAAAAAAAAAATCCCTCAGCTCTGTTGCAGTTGTCACTCAGTTTGGCCCTGGTGGCCCTGGGCCAAAGGGCATCAGGTGCTGAGCAAGAGCTGGAAAATCACTGATTTTCAGAGGCCACGTTTCACCCACTCTGCCATAAACCAGAAATTGTCATTTCCCTCCTCCTCTCTGCCTTTTGTCCTCCCTTTGCAGACTGTGGGGTGATTATAAACACACCATGCCAGCATTTGGAAGTTTATTTTTACTGTTCTCCTCAATTCAGGGCACACCCTTTTCTCACTACCTCCCACTCAATTTATTCCTGTTTGTTCTGGATTTCCACTCCAGCTAAAGAGAGAAAACGAGCATCTCTGGTGATAAATCACCCACAAAAGGCACCAGGGAATATGTGGCCTCCACTTCCACTTCCAACCTGATCCTGACAGGGAGCAGAGGCGTTATCTCCCTGTCTGATCAGGATAAAATGCTGCAAGGCAGCAAACCAGGCTCTTTTTTCCTCCCTCTCTTGTTCAGACCTGCTGCTTTTTGCTTTTTGTGATGGATGTCAAGAGGAAAATATTCTCCAGGGAAGAGAGTCCTTAACCCCAGGGACTGCTGTTAGAGAGGGATTCACCTCCAGAACTCTCCTGCTCTGTAGCTGGCCAAGGAAAAATGCAGTTCCCTGTCAGGCTGAGGGCAAAGCTGAAGATGAGGGGCCAAAAGCTGATTTTTTTTTTTTCTCCTTTGGAAGCCCTGACAAGTCACCATGGCCTGATAACAACAAATCCATGGAGCAGGGGACACGTCCTGAGAGGGCAGGCCATTGCCACAGCCTGACAAAGCCACTGTCAGCCCTCATGGCCCTGCTGAAGCAGGGAATGTTTTATATCCTGGGATGTTTCCACCTCTGAGCTCAATCCCTGTGGTTTTCCCTCAGTGGTTTCCAGGGGCTGAAAGGCCCTGCTGAGTGACTGGGATCACACCCAGCAGGGAAAGGGAGGAAAAAAAAAATCAGCATTATTGGTATTAGGACAAAATACTACCAACCAGTTTTGCCTCAGCTTGACCAGGATGCCTGGAAGTTCATGGAAATGTCTCCCCTGAGCTAAGGAAATAGTAAAATTAGGATGGGAGGGATGCCACAACTCACAACAGAATGAAATCTGGAGTTCTCTCTCCCAATGGTTATGCTCCTCCTCAGGGACTCCAGGGTGTCCCCTGTCCCATGAGCTCCCAAGCAGGAGAATTTTCCAATTTTGGGAGGGCACTTGCAGTTAATGAACCGGAAAGGATAAATAAATAATGCTTCCCTAGACAATTAAAGGTAAATAAATAATGCTCCTCTCCCCTTCCACTGGACCCACAACTGGCAGCAAAAATCCATTTTTATCTGGGAACCCCAGAGCAGCTGGGTTTGTTAATCCCTGAAAGGGCTCAGCATGATTGCTTTTGCTTTTCAAACTTCCATTTTTTTTCCATACTTGATATTTTTGTGGTCAAAACTCAAAGAAGCAAGGAGAGGAAATCCACTCTCCGAACAAAGCCAGAGATGAGCAAAAAGAAGTAAGTGCAGAGTCTGCTGCTCTTTGGAACCCTCACCTTGGGGTTTGCTGCTGCTGAAAAAGCAGAAGAAAAAAAGAAAAACGTTCACAGCCATGTTGGGAACCTCGGGAATTCTTTTAAATGCATCAGGATAATGGTAATTTTTGATTTGTAGGACAAAAGTGTGAAGTCTGGGGGAACAAACATGGTGCTTGTCTGAAAGCTCTGCTTGCTGTGACCTGTTCCCTTAATTGCAGCAAATCCCTGGTGGTTATTTACAGTCATTAAGCTAATTATGGCAGGGCAGGGAGGGGAGAGAGGCTCAGAAAGCTGAGGAAATCACACAGATACTGTCCACCCCCAGAGCTGAGCTCCCCTTCCATGTGGGACTCGAGCTATGCTTGGAAAGGACCTGGAAAACACCAACATCTGGAAGGATCATAATGGTCTCTGGAAGAATTATTGCAGTGCTTGTGGAGGGAATGCAGAGCTCTGCAGCCCAACTGCAGCTTGCTGGAGTCACTGAAAGGATTTTAATGTCCTCAAAGGGAAAAAACCTGAATTTAATCCAAAAAGAGCCACCAGGATGGACCCTGTGCCCAGCCAGGACAGGCAGAGGGCTGAGCTGGGCTGTGGGAAAGATGGAAAGGCAGAAATTTTAGCTCCTGGATCAGTTTTGTAATTCTGAGACAAGCCCCAGAGGTGAAGCTTCACAACTCCTTCCACTTCGTGCTTCAGACTTTAGTGGCCCCACGGGAATCCACAGGTTCTCCTTTCCAGTGGAAATTCAAAGGAAAAAAATAGGAGAACTTCAGCCCTTGAAGCTGATGGGTGCTTTGAAAGGTTTCTCTTGGCCAATTTTGGGGTTTAACTGGGTGGTGAATGTGAAGTGGATCCACGACAGGACAAAGTTGGCTTGCTTGCTGTTGTACCTTGATTTTAAAAGCTTGGAAAGCAACTCCCTAAAATCTGAATTATGCTGTCCATCTCTAGAATTCAGGGAGGACTGAGGAGTTTCTGCCTGACCCTGTCCTGACCTGAGGCTCTGTTTAGGACAGTATAAAGATTTAATTGCTCCCATTGGTCCTGCTGGAGCCTCTGCAGGACTGATCCAGGGATCAGAGACACGCCTTGGTGACATCCATTGTCACCCAAAGTGTCACCTGGGGAGAGCTGTGTGCCAGCCAGGGATTGCCTGCTCTGCCTGAAAGCACCAGCTCCAGGACTCGACCTTCCAGGGGATGGAGAGATTTTGTGAGGGTGCAAATCAGGGATGACAGATTTTGAGGTGCCTTTCAAGGGCCCGGCTGGATTTTTTGTTTTTCTCCTCACAGCCAGCAGCAGGTGAAGGAGGGTGATTTTTAAAGTCCAACTGTGGGGAGACAAAAGGAGATGCTGCTGAAGGGAGTCTCCCCCCGATGTGTTACACCTGTGTTAATTATCCTGGAGTAGAAACAGCCTTGCCCTCACAGCCATGGGTGTGATAAAGAGTGAGTTAAGTGATAAGGAGTCAGTTGGAGTCTGCTGGCTGTGCTGTCAAGACCTAGGGACAGGAGGTTGTGCAAGGACCAGCAAAGGTGAGTTGCTGTACCTAGGATGGACAGGGTCAGGCGGCAGTGCCAGGGACAGGAAGGAGCGAGCCGCAACTGAAGGAGAGACAGAGCCAGAGCTGTGTGGAGCTGCTCTTAGGAGATACAGAGAAAATGTACAGGAGACTCTTGAATAACAAGATGCTAATACTTGAAGCCTTCTGATGATTCAAATGAAGCACCTCGAGTGCAGTGTCTATGTTGACTGCTGCATATTGACTGTGACATCCAACCCATTCCATGAGTCCATGATTCCACTGTCCTCTGATGCTCCCCAGTGCACTGAACAACTGAGAATCTGCTGGATTGCTGGTGTGTTGCCTGTTTTTTTTTTTCTGTTTTCCTCTGTTTTTTTAAAAAGTTTTTCTAAAGTTCCTTCAGCCTTCGGTGTTTACCTTTTGCAGTGGAGTCTCTCACGATTTTTGCATAAACAACCTATTGTGGTTGTAACTGTTCTTTCATGTTTACATTCTTCTCATAAGGAGGAGACTGTTGATGGACTGTTGGGTTGCCCAGTGTGGTTGAAGAGGAAGATTTTCTTCCTCCAATCCACAGTCACTGGTGGAATTCTATAAATGTTGAAGTCTGTAAATAAACTGTCCCTTTTTGCCTTTGATGCCTTAGGAAGGCTGACCTGAAACAGAGGCTGGACAGAGCTAGAGAATAAAGATATTGATTAAAAGGCTTCCAGGACCCACCCTGGGCATAGGAGCCTGACCAAGGCTGCACCCAGGATGGGTTGGGAATGGCCCCACAAAACGGCTGCTTGATCACGAGATTTTACATTTTTATAAGTTTTGGTCCATTTGCATATTGGGGTTTAATTGTCCAATTGCAGCTGCAGGTTGTGAGGTCCCACCTTTCTTGTTCCTCCCTTCAGCCCATCATTGTTTGTGCTTTTTGGGCTGAGAGTTGTCCTTGGTGTGCAGCAGGAAAAGATTTGTTTTGTCTACTTGTTCTGTGAAGAGAGCTTGCTGGTGTCGCACACGACACAAAGAAATGACACCCACATGTTGCCATGTCTAAGGCAGAAAATAGAGAGGTTTATTTATTACTTCAACATTTATCGAATTCCAGCAGTGACCGTGGATTGGAGGAAGAAAATCTTCCTCTTCGACCACACTGGGCAACCCAACAGTCCATCAACAGTCTCCTCCTTATGAGAAGAATGTAAACATTGTTGGATTGTTACAATAACAAAAGGTTGTTTATGTAAAATTGTATTTGACTCTATTGCAAAAAGGTACACACAGAAGGCTAAAATTGAAACTTTAGAAAACTCCTTAAAGAGACAGACCAGTACAGCAAAAACCCAGACAACATCCTGGCACTTAATATGAGGCTCAGACCTACATCCTTAGGCAGCACAGAATCTGAAACTATGAAAGCTAAAATCTAAGGCATCACCTTGGGCATCTCAGTGCGTGAGTGTCGTTTCTTTTGTGTTGTGCTGTGACACTGGTGGGGGGAACAAAGCCAGCCCAAGGTGCGGAGCACCCCAATGAAATCTATTGACAAAGCTGCCTGCTGGCCAGGTGCCACCCAAACACTGTGGGCTGGGGAAGGTGGGTGTTGTTTATCAGAGCCACATTTCTCCCAGTCTCATCATCACCACCTTTCAGGAAGAGGGCTGCTCCAAACCATTCCTTGCTGCATCCCAAGGTGCCCTCCTGCAGCCTGGGCTCTTTGAAAATGGCATTCTGGGAAGCAAAAAATACCAAAAAAACACAATAACAACAACAAAAAAAACACCCCCCCAAAAAACAAACAAACAAACAAAAAAAAACACCCAAAAAAACCAAACCCAACCCACAGCAAAATATTGGACTGAGCCAAGACTGGAAATCTGTCCTGGAGCTGCCCTTGGCTCCAGCAATAACAATCCCTGTCATTTGTTACTTGTTAATTATCACCTAATTATCTTTTGTGGGTTAAATCAGCCCAAGGTTTCTTGTAGGGTTGGAAATGAAGTTGTGACCTCTGGTGTGGTTTGCAGTGCCATGTGGGCTGGCCTTGGGGTTTGTCCTGGTTGTCCTTTGGGACCCTGCACTCGGTTCCTTGCAGATCCATGGGGTGGCTGTTCCCCCATGGAAATGCTGCTTTCCACAGGATCATCCCATTCCAACAAACCTGGAGGGATTGAACTTCCCATGGGGAAGGTAAATCCCAATCCTTATCTTAGAAAGACTGCCAGGGTGAGCCAGTGAGGAATCAGGAAAGATTCCCAAGGATTGAAGCTGTTCCACCACCACAGATAAATCCATGTGCTCTTACCAAGGGGTCGGGAATAGAATTATGGGAGTTTTAGTAAAAGAATTAAAGAAAAATTTATTAAAGAAACATTAATTTTCCTGTTCTCTCCCCATCTCTGTCAGCTTGTTCCTCAAAATTCTCTTTTCCCAGCCTGAGGCTGGGAATTCCCAGTTCTGATCCTCTGCTCCCTGGCACTGTTGATCCATCAAATCCTGAGCCAGGCAGTGGCAGACACACAGGGACCTCATTCCTCCTTGATGAGCTTCCCAATGCTTTTCCTGAATATTTTTTGGCTGAATATCTGTGTTGAGAGATGGAAGAGGATACCCAGGATTGAAAGCTAAGGAAAACGGAGCCCAGGGAAATAGGGAGAACACATTGTCCATTCTTAACTCCACTTTGGAAGCTCCTGGCAAGCTCCAGGAGTCTGTCTGGGTGCCGCACATTGGGGGTTTTTTTTAGGTTATTCTATCATGTTAGGCCAAAGCAACACCACAGAAATCATCCTCTCATCCTCCAGCCACTGCACTCTCATCCCATATTTTGTCTCCTCCCATCTTTTCCTGACTTTTACTGCCCAGCTAATGGAGAGTCGGGGATTGCTGCCTGCAGACAGAGGACAGGTTTAAAAGCTGGGCAGGACTTTTTCCCCCTTGCCCATGAATGTAACATAAACCGGAAATGGCAGGATCTGCCTTGTTATCGCTGTATTTTTTTTTTTTTTCTCTGTGCATGAGCCTGGACATGATTTTCCACTCAGAGCTTCCACATTTGTCTGTTCATTTAATTTCTCCCAGCATATTAAAAAAAAAAAAAAAAAAAAAAAAAGAACAATCCCAACACTTTTCAAGTGTCCCTGAGCACCATCCTGCTGCCTGCCAGGAAAACAAGAGCTGAACTGGACTGAACAGGAGAGATTTTCTCTCAGGAAGGGAAATGTGTCAAGAAGGTGAATGAAGCCATCTCCAGGTTTGTTTGTGATTTCTTTGTAATTTTTTTGGAGGAATGAAGGTCAGGACTTGCTGCTGACTTTACCTGTGCATGTGTCTGACCTGGGATGAGGGCACAGCCCCCCAGAGGGGCTGATTCCTCCTGCCTTCCCTTCTTATCAGGTTTGGGGATACTCTGGCAAATGTTTGTTCCCCACCTCGGCCTGAGAGGGAGCTGGGTACAAAATTTTACTTGGATGAAGGCATTTCAGGGAGGCGATTCCAGGAGAGATGAATTCTCTCTGTTTTAGGAAGGCTCTGAGCACCTTCTTTTCAAGTGACAGCTTTGTGGTCATGAGGAGCTAAAATTCAAACCAGCCACCCAAAACTCCTCTATTGCTTCTTACCTCACACCCCTCTTCTGTATTTTGAAAAGCAATTTAATTAACCCACCTGTCCCCTTATCACCCATCCTGTTTGCACTCACCTGTTTCCTATCTGCAGTCAATCTGTTTTCATGTGTGTCTACTTAAATAACCATTAACCTAATTCCTTTAATTCCAGCTCAAAAAAGAACACAGTTTCACATGTTTCCCCTCGCTGTGTTACGTTCTGCACCTGGAGCTGTCTGGGGGGGTTTTGCTTTGTCTGCTTTGCATTTTTGCCCCCGGGCAGTGACAGTGTCTCATTCAAAGCTTCCCCTGCTGAAGGACAGCGAAAAGCTCGGCAAGAAGGAACAAGTGAGGAGCTTTTTGTGGTCGTGGCAGGCTGGGAGCAGAGACCACCACACGAGAACAAAAGGGATCAAGCCAGCGCCAGCAGCTCTGATTTCACAGCCCCAGCACATCCCGGTTCTACAGCCCGTGCCCCAGAGGGCTTTGAGCTCTCCCGGATTGTCGGGAAGCGGGAAGCAAAAGGTTAAATGCAGCACAGCGCTGGGGATTCTCCTGAACATCCGGCTGCTCTCTGCCCTAAGAGGGGCCAGGCTGGGCAGGGGAATCCCTGCTTGATGCCTATTGATTTTTTGCCTTTACCTCTATATATACTTTTATATAAAATATTTTATATATTTTTGCCTTTTGCCTTTTTATATTCTTTTTTATATGTATATAAATTATTTCTATATATTTACGTTCATATATAATTTTATATATTAATATATATTTTAATATTTCTATAAACAGCATTCCAGGGAAATCCTTCAATCCCGATCAATGTAAATGACATTTACTGGGACATCTAGTGGAAGAACAACACAGCACAAATCCCAGCCCTTATCTCTGCTGAGGCTGGAGATCTGCAAATACATCCAGCTTGGGCTGGAAGAATCCTCGCTTTCCAAAGAATTGCACAAGGAGCAACAGGAGCAAAGGTGGTGTGAATCACCTTCATTTAAATTTAAATGTCATTCTGCTGGGTTTGAACTGGTAAAGATTTCAAAAGATAAAAAAAAAAAAAACAAAAACAAAAACAAAAAAAAAAACCCACACCAACCCCCCCCTAAAAAAAACCAAAAAAACCCCAAACAAACACAAAACAAAAAAAACCCACCCAAACAACGAAAATAAAAGTTTTGAGAACTCCACCGTGATTATTTTTCCAAAACTGGAAGAAACCTAATGAAAAACTATAAGGTGGAGAACGTCCTTTCTAATTTTTTCCGGTTTCAACTGAAACCTGATTTGCAGATTGAAGTGATAATGGAGTAAATAAGGGAACTGACGGAGTTGTTTTGGAAACAAGAGGCTCCGTTTTGGCTCCCGCTGGGGCAGTGTTCCTGACAGGAGATGCCTGACACCACCAGGGCTCCCTGGAGCCACCAGTGACGATGGGAAAGGATCATTTCTGAAGCTCTCTTGCGTTGTTGCTGTGCCCAAGTGCTCCTGGAGCTGCTGGTGAGCCCCAAATTTGTGCCCTTTCCCAGTGAGAAAATGCCTTCCTTGCTCTTTGCCATGAAAACAAAGGGAAGGGGAATATTTGTGTCCGTCTAAGGCACTGGAAAAGCCAAAGTGGTGGTGGTGGGAGGTGGAGGAGTGACAGGAGCAGGGGTCTGTCACACGCTGCCTGTCCTAGCTCCTTTAGCTGTCCCAATTCAGACAAATTCTTTGCTCATTTTCAAAAAATCCCTGCCAATTTCACATGTTCCATTCTGCTCTTCCCATCTCCGGAGTGGTCATCCCTGGGTAACTCTTCTTGGGCAGCTGGACCATCTCTGGGAGGGCAGAGGACCTTCAAGAGAAAGAAATGCAACAATAACTGAGAGGTTTTTGCTCTTTTTGTGTTCACTGCTTTGATTAAGCCTTTGCTGGGTGTGTGTCCCAGGTTGCCCAGCACCCTCCAGTCCCTGGGATGTATCTGGGATCACCTGGAGCCTTTTTCCTTTCACAATTCCCTTTATTCACATCCACAGGCCAGGTGAAATGGGGCAATTCCTGCCACATTCCTCAGCTAGACATCTGCCAGGGCACCATCAAACCCTCAGAGCTCCTCAGAGGAGCTTTCAGGGACAAGGTGGAGGCAGAGCACGAATTTCTGATGGAATTGCAGCAGGCAGAGCTGTTCTGGAACCACAGGCAGACCCGAGGACCCAATAACCAAAGCAGAGTTTAGTGAAGGTCAGAGGGATCCAACAGCTCCTTGTAGGGGTTTTCAGGGACAAGAAGGCGGCAGAGCAGGAATTTCTGATGGAATTGCAGCAGACAGAGCTGTTCTGGAGCCACAGGGAGACCCGTGAAGCAAAGCAGAGTTTAGCAAAGGTCAGAGATCTCAGCTCCTGGATCCAACAATTCCCACCTTGGCTTGGAGCTGAGCTAAGGATTCTTGTTTTCCAGCTGGAACTTGTAGGAGACTGGCTCCTTCCAGCCTTTAGGATAAGGAGGTGGATAAACCCCCTGAATGTTCTGTAGCAGCCTCCTTGCTGACACCCTCCCAGGCTGCTCAGTGTGTCACCAGCTGCTCTCAGCCTCGCAAATCCCTGCTGCCAGCACACCAGCAAAAGGGCTTGGAAAGAGCGGGGCTGGAAAAGAGGTGGGATCAGGCTCGCCCACAGACTTCCCTGTCCTGCCAGGACTCACAGACGTTTCGAGTTAAAGCAAGAAACAGCCAGGAAAAATGTGCAGATGCTTAATTCTCTGCAGGATTTATAATATTACACGGTGAGTGTTTGCACCCTATACAATAAAACCACGTTGGCTTTACTACATATAAAAGAAAACAAAACAAAACAAAAAGTCACAAGTTTGACAGCAATTAGGGTGAATAGACATTTATTTTATCCTTTTACTAGCAGGACCAATTGTGATTTTATGCTCTGAAAAAGCTAATTTTAAAGTTTTATGTCTGAAGTGGCCTTGCCAAATCAAGCTTAATATTGTTACATTAAATGGATGGTAAAATGTGTTCTTAAACCCCTCCATCCTGTAAAGGGCCTGGAAGCAGGGAGCTGCTGCTAATGAGAGGCAGGGCCTGAATCCCAGCCCTGGTGGCTGTTTGCTGCAGCAGCTGGAGGTGTTTGCCAGTCCCTCCCAGCATCGTCCTCGCTTCGCAGGCTGTGTTTGCCATCCAAACTCCTCATGCCAGCCCTGGCCACAGCAGGAACCCCAGAGTGCCTGGAGCTGTGCTGGAGCTCTCCATGGAGATCTTTCCCCACTTCAGAACAGGCTCTCTCCCTCCTCACACCCCCAACACGTCTCCTTCCCCTCTGTTCTGGCTTTAGAGCACTGACAACCCTTGGTGAGAGCAGCCTCACCATGAGCAGAGAAACTCTGGTCACATTTTCCTGTTTTCTTCTCTTCACCGTCCCCAAAAGCTTTATCATTTTGAGAGGTGGCTCCAGGGGTGGAGGAGCTTTGTGCCCTCAGTGCTCAGACCCCTCCCAGCAGTCCTGCTCACAGCACCCTCAGAGAATCCAGTGGAACCAGGTGATTCTACCCCCTTTGCACTCACTTTTACCTGGGCCTCCAAATATTTGCTTTTTGAATGGTGAGTCAGGCATGGAGGGGCTGGAGTGAGTCCAGGGAAGGGAACAGAGCTGGGGAAGGGGCTGGAGCACCAGGAGAGGCTGAGGGAGCTGGGAAAGGGGAAAAGGAGGCTCAGAGGGAACTTCTGGTTCTGCACAACTCCCTGACAGGAGATGGGAGTCAGGATCTGCTCCCAGGGAACAGGGACAGGGTAAGAGGAGATGCTCTCAAGGGCTGGTCCAGGATCTGAGGAGGAATTTCCTCATGGGAAGGGTGGCCAGGCATTGGCAGGAGCTGCCCAGGGCAGTTTCACCATCCCTGGAGGTGTCCAAGGAAGGCTTGGAGGTGGCACTCAGAGCTCTGGGCTGGGGACAAGGTGGGCATGGGTCACAGCTGGCACCCAGTGACCTTGGAGAGCTTTCCCACTCTCAGTGCTCCTGGGATTCTGTGCCCCAGGAATTGCTTTTGGCACTCCCTCATGCACCAGCCCAATGAGCCAGAAGCTGCACTGGGAAGGAAATGTCCCCAGCAGCTCTGAGCACGAGGAGCTATGGGGCAGGAGGGATTATAGGGCCTTCCTTGGAATTAAAATGCCCCTCCTTGTGCTCAGGGCTCCTCAGACTGGTTCAGCAGTGCCCCAGCTCTGGTGGAAGGGGCCAAAACTCCCAGCACTGCCAAGTTCAGCACTGGCAGAGGGTGTGGAGAGCTTCCCATGCACACCCAGCCCTGTCCTCGCTTCTCTCCCCAGATGAGACCAAGAAAGGTCCCAGAGGCTGAGAGGGGTAATCAGGGTAGAACTGAGGGTGAGGGATCGCCTGGAGGGGCCATGGGAGTGCTGCAGGTCCTGGAAGCTGCACCAGCAGAGCTCCCAGCTCCTTCCAGCAGAGCAGGAGCTCCTTGGAGACCCAGGCTGCGTTCTGGGGTTTATTTTTTCAAGGCCACTTTAACTCCCCCAAGTCTATTGTTGCTCAATAAATAGCTGACATTTGAAATGTCAGGGTTGTGTGACAAGGAACAAGCCAGGGAAAGGTTCTGTACAACTGGGCTGGAAAAGGGCTGCTCCTGCTGAAAACTGTCCCAGAGCCTGCTGGGGAGGGATGCTTGATCAGGAGAAAGAGCTCAGACTGGTGGTGTGCAGTTCATTAGGCCAGGAATTAAGGTGTTTTCTGTAATTTGGTTTTATTAATTATAAAGATGAGGCTCCGTGCTGCAAAAAGGCCCAAACCAGAACCAATCAACCCAATAAAACCAGCCCACTCTCAGTGAAATTCTTTGGATTTCCCCACAAACCCAGGGATTTTTACCAATGTCTCAGCCCCCACCCTTCATTTCCATGAAGTTCATGATAAAGTTGCAAAGTAGCAAGAGGAGATGGATGAATTTCTTCTCCTGCAGTGCAGTTCATTAGGCCAGGAATTAAGGTGTTTTCTGTAATTTGGTTTTATTAATTATAAAGATGAGGCTCCATGCTGCAAAAAGACCAAACCAGAACCAATCAACCCAACAAAACCACTTCACTCTCAACGAAATTCTTTGGGTTCCCCCACAAACCCAATTTTTTTACCAATGCCTCAGCCCCCACCCTTCATTTCCATGAAGGTCATGATAAAGCTGCAAAGCAGCAAGAGGAGATGGATTAATTTTTCCTACAGTGGGAAGGGTGGATGAGGCATTTCCCTGTAGCCATCCCTGCTCCTGCCTGTCCTTGCTAGGTCTGGATTAGGCCAGACTTTGCTGGACTTGCCTTGGAAAAATGCTGACCCTAAGAAGTGAGCACATCCTTCCAGAGATTCCTGCACTGCCAACTGTGACATCCATTTATCCCTGCTCCCTAAAATCTCTCTGCCCTTCACTTCAGAGTTTTTATTCAGCAGCACAGAAGGTTTAATATATCAAAATTCCTTTAATTACAGCACAAACAGGCACTTCCGAGTATTGACCAGGCTTTTCTTTCTCCAGGCTCTTGCTGAAAGCTTTCCTAGCTTTCCTAGGGAGGTGATTTCCAGCCTCTTTGTTCTGTGGCACTTATTAAACAATTCTTTCTGACAGCCTTAAATGCAAACAGCGAGACTGCAGCAACTGGGAAATTAAAAATATATCGTTAATACAACGCCAAAGGCACTTTTTTCTCCCCCATGAGTGGTTTGACAGCATTTGCTTTTTAAAATGGAACTGTTCTTTAAACAAATCATGTTTAGTTACTGACTCGTGTCATAAACCTCTGGTCAATCATTTAGGGAAAGGTCTTAAATGTGGATTTAAATTCAATATTTATAACATTTGTTGTTAACAAATATATTTAATATTCCTATTTTGTTTATTAGGTTTTTCAGTCTGGAGAAAAGAAGGCTCTGGGGAGAGCTCAGAGCCCCTGCCAGGGCCTGAAGGGGCTCCAGGAGAGCTGGAGAGGGACTGAAGACAAGGGCTGGAGGGACAGGACACAGGGAATGGCTTCAAACTGCCAGAGGGCAGGGCTGGATGGGAGATTGGGAAGGAATTCCTGGCCCTGGGATGGAATTCTCAGAGCAGCTGTGGCTGCCCCTGGATCCCTGGCAGTGCCCAAGGCCAGGCTTGGAGCAGCCTGGGACAGTGGGAGGTGTCCCTGTGGAACTGGATGAGCTTTGAGGTCCCTTCCCACCCAAACCATTCCATGATTCTGTGAGTTGGAGCCACCCAATAATGTGGATTGGAACTCCAGTGTTTCCCAGATGGAATTAAAGCATCCAGCATTGAATCTGGGACTTGTCTGTTGGTGTGGTTACTCAGGAGGCAGAAAGCTGATTCTCAGCTCTGGGCATTCACTGGGCAGATGAATTCCTTCTGTTTTCCAGAGTTTGGGTTGAGCTGCATCTCCCTCACAGCTGAATTTAGCCAGAGCTTGTGCCCTGCAAGCAGGGGACAGCTGGTGACAAATCTGCCCCCGGGCTGCTCCTGAGCACTGCCCAGGCCGTGGCATCACCTGGGGATGCTGCAAATCCCTCCAGAGCATCCAAAGCCATGGCTGAGACTGGAAACCAGGACAAGCTCCTTGGAAATAAAGTGGGAATGAAGCGCAGTGCTCTGTTTTCCCCACCCCACCATGATCAAATTGTAGATTTCCCCACAATTAATCATCCCTCCCCCTCGGGTGAGCACATTCAGCTGTCCCTGCCACCACTGCCACGTGCCTTTGTTTTCAAACGTCATTTTCTATTCCAGACGGAGCCGGCAGCTTTCCCAGGGGAACACCGGGATGTTGGGCAAGAGGGAACAGCCTGGGATGGCACTGCCAGTGGAAGTGGCAACGGGGAAAGTGGTGCCTTGGGAGAGTTGTGCAAGGCTTGTGTTCCAGGCACTGGGAGGGTTGGAGCCAGGCCAGTTTTCCAGCCTGCCAACCTCGGGAATAAAATCCGGGTGGGAAGGGAGAGAGCAGCGGCGGGGATCCAGGGGCCTTCCCACAGCTAACGAGGGAATCCACTGGCTGTGAGCACAATGAGCAGGAAAGAAAATAAGCAGGAACCAGTCTGGGCTGGAATGGCTTGCTCTGCCTCCCACCTGGGTGACGCTCCTGGAGCCCAGCACCTGCGGGGCAGTTTGGAGCCAGAGCGGGAAGGTCTCCACCCAGAGCTCTCCTGGGCTCCCAGGGCACCCCTGGGGATTGCACCCAGGCCAGAGCTGATGGCTCTGGGCAGAGATGGGATCAGGTCGTAGCTTATAAATAGACCTTCCATCCTGTAAAACAGAGATGGCACCTAGGAGGGATTGGCAGAAAAAAAATCGGCCGTGATTTGCAGCCCATCTTTTAAAATCAAGTGTGAAATCTCTGGGTTGATTGGGGTGGGGGTGATGATATCAGCGGAATGAACTTTATTGCCCAATCCTCACTTTCTCAGCTCATGAACTCACAGACTGCACAAAGACAAACACATTAGAGTGCCTCTAGGTGCAGAGATACCAGTGTGGGTCAGACCAGAAAATTCTGGCCCTAAATTAGGATGAAAGCCCTGAATTTGGACGTTCACCCCCTCAGCACTGAGTATGGAGCTGAGGGTGAATGTGTTGCTAATTTTGGCCACCTCCAGTAGGCGCCTGGAGTGGAGTGGCAGGAACAAGTGCCAGATGTTGATCTGTGCAGCCTTGGTGTCACTGGGAGGAGAAGGCGCTTCAGGGAGAGCATTCACTTGGGAGGGGCCTAAAATAATGAAATAACTGAATGTCACTGAATTTAGTTTATACAGGAGGAGAAACTCTGGCAGCATGAGTCAGGCCCTCTTCTAAGAATGACTAATATTATAAACAAATGGTAAGATAGAAGCACTAAACTCCCTTTCCTGACTGCACTCCTTAAAGGTCATAAAACTGATCAAGTTTTCCAGTTTCAGCTTTTCCCATCAACTTTGCTGAGCAGTAATCAGGTCATTGGGCCACTTCCCTTGGACACTGACCAATGCATCCTCAGCTTCATCCTAAATATAGCAGGCCTTTTTTTAGCATTGTTGGTTTTCCCATTTTTTTTTTTTTTTTAGTTTTTTTTTTAGTTTTTTTTTGTTTGTTTGGTTTGGTGGTTTGTTTTTTTTTTTTGTTTTTTTTTTTTTTTTAGTTGGTTTTTTTTTTTTTTTTTTTAGTTTTTCTTTTTTTCACTTGACTGTCTCAAAGCAAGTTTAGTGCAGCAGTAAGGTGCCAGATCGACATCACTGGAAAATGACATTGCAGGGCTGCTGCTCCTGCACAAAGAGCAGGCTGTGTTTATCCACAGGCTCTGGCAGTGCAGCCTGGCTCCTGCACCTCTTCCCCCAGCGTGCCTTAAGCCTGACCTGTGGAAACCAGGCTGGGCTCAAACCGCCCCATGCAGGCAGCCAACAAAACCACCAAATCCCCTTGCCCTGGTGGCTTTGGAAGGCAGACAGCCCACTGGCTGGAGCTGCAGCTTCCATGGCACCAGTAACATCCTTCTGCACAGGAGTCTTACCCAGAAAAGCTGGGATTTGGCTTCTCCATCTGCCGTGAGGGATGAGGTGTCTGCTCTGAGCTGGACTCTCCTTGGGAGGGTGGGGAGGCCCTGTCACAGGGTGCCTAGAGAAGCTGTAGCTGCCCCTGGATCCCTGGCAGTGCCCAAGGTCAGGTGAGAAGGTGGCCCTGCCATGGCAGGGGTGGAATTAAATGATCTTTAAGCTCCCTTCTAACCCAAACTGTTCCATGTTTCCACGACTCCCTGAAAAAGGAAAGGACCTACGTGAGAGGGAGGTGGCACAACTCCATTTCTAATTTCCCCCCGTGCTGTTGACTCTGAAGTGAACTTGAGGAACAGCTTAAACCAGACAGGTAGCCTAGAGCTGGGCGGAGCTCAGTGAGCTGAATCCCACCTGAAGCAACAACGCGACACTGAGCAGCCCGGGGTTGCTCCACTTGCTCCGTGTTTCCTTAGGCCCCCATCCTCCCCTGGATTCCTGGAGACTCCTTCTGCTGTGCCGACACCATTCCTGGAGCAGAGTTGCCTCTGTGGACCCTCCATGGTGCAGGGACACCCCCGGGCAGCTCCTGTGACACCTTCACCTGCACAGCTTCGCACAACACCCCGAGCAGTGGGGCAAACGTGGTCCTGTAGCTCTGCTCTGGGATTGAAACACCAGGGTCTGGGTAAACAGGGCTTTAATTAAATGGAAATAACTCTGCCCTGCTGTTTATTGTGTCACTGAGAAGTTTCATACCCGCTCTAATGGCTACAATTTTCTCCCATAATTGCAACTCTGTGTTTTGCAAAATGTGCGATGCTTCTCACTTCCAGTCCACGGAAACTATCCCAGATGGACACTGACAGCTCCCAGCTTCCCCTCTTTTCCCCCTCTGTGCTTTCCTTTCTCTTGCTCACTCCTGGCACGGTGCTTTGGAAGCTGCAGGGCTGCTTGCAGGGTGTTCTTATTAAAAACCAACAGAGCAGGATGTCCCCAAACATATTCCTGCCCGTGATGTCCTGCAAGCGCTGTTCCAATGTGTTCCATCCAGCCCAAGGAAATAAAACTGCTGGAATGATCCCCATGTCATCCCAGGGGGCATCCAGGGACTCCTGACATCCACTGGGAAGAGCTGCACATCTGCAGAGAGGAATTTGTTCCGCCTAATTCATTTTCACATTGAGGCATTGGCTGTTGACCTTCAGTTCTGCTGGAGAAATAACAGGGATTTCTTCCTTCAGCCCTTGGGCCTTGTCCTTCAGAAGCCTCAACCATCCTGAAATCCCACCAAACAGTAAAAAAACCAAACAATAAGACACCAAAAATATTTCCAGCCAGCCCTGTAAGCTGGGAGAAGAAGGAGAAAAGGCCATTTTAAATCATGTTTCACAGTTTACTGTCTCCAAACAGGCCCAGCCACTGGGTTTGTCTTTGGATAGACAGATATTTGTCACTCTATTATTGTTTTACAGTGTCAGCTCCAGACACTTAAGTATTGTTGGAATGCAGTGGAAGGTGGGGGGGGGGTGGAAATCATGTTTTAAATCTCCGATGGGGTAATAAACTGCAGCCAGGAGCTAATTGTGCTGAAACTTGATCTTTTACAATATGTTATTGCTGGAGTGGGACTCCCCAAGCCCAGAGCACTGGGGTTTGTTCCACCATTAGTTAGGTCGTACATACACACTCCCCAAAACCCCCAGATCACAGCTCTGCTCCCAGCTGGGGACTTCAGTTCAATCCCCCAAGCCATCGATGCATTTTGGACATGAAACCAGCGAGGGAGGGGATTAATCCTCATCAAGTTTAATGGCTCGCTGTGGATTTGCTACCTACAAACTTTCTTCCACCCAAGAAGTGCTGAGAAGGTTGTACCCCTCCTGTCAGGAGGAAAATGAATCATTGCCCAGAGCCTGGAAGGCCAGAGGTGAATTGGAAGCCGCGCTGTGGAACACTCACACTGCAGAATTATTATTTTCTTTTTACGCCAGCGTTAAATAATATTTGAGCTCAGGGTGGCCAAGCCAATGGGTGGTTTCAGTGCTGAATGAGACCAAAGAAAGGGTCCATCCATCATGGGCTCAGCTCAGGTTTTGTTCAATATATTTTTTTTATTATTATTTTTATTTGTCCCAAACTTTGTATGGACCAGATCTTAAAATGCCAAGTCCAGCTTCTAAATGTTAAGCCTCAGTTTGGATGAAATTTTTGGCTGGAAAATGTTTTGAAGGTCCAATAAAAGGGATGTTCTTTCCCAATGTTTTTCTCATCTGGGTGAGGCCGATTAATAGATGTGCCTGGTTAAAACTGGGGAATTATTCTGAGGATATTTTGGCCAAGGACAATGACATTTATTGAGGCTGGTGCAATTCTGGGGTCACATTTCAATGGGAATTCACTGGATTTTTATTTTCAATTTTTTTAGCTGTAAAACGTAGGGTGAAGATTTGTACTCTTAAGTTTTTCACCCAGTCCTGGGCTCACAGAATCTCCTGTGTTGGAAGGGACTCATGAGGGTCATGGAGGGTCACTGAGGATCCTCAGATTTCCTGGGCTCTGAGCAGTCCAGCACCACAGCAGAGGTGGTGGGCAGAGCTCACTGCAGATTCAGGCTGCAAAGGGGTGCAGATAAATTCAGGTTCATCAGGAGTGCCCAACGAAATGTCCCAAGCCAGCTGAATGGGGCTTGGAGCAGCCTGGGATAATGGAAGGTGTCCCTGTCCGTGTCAGGAGGTGGAACTGGATGAGCTTTAAGGTCTCTTCCATCCCAGAGCATTCCATGATTCTATTCCAAGATTCTGCATCGGGAATGGAGCTGAGGGTACTGATGGGGAGGAGGGGGAAATTGGTTTTCTCCCTAAAGCTGAGGAATCCCTGATTGTTCTGTGTGTCTGGGGTGACCCAGCAGCCCATTTATACCACCCAGGTGGGGGACAAAGCCAGCGGCCTCTTTCCACAGCAAGCATCTGACAAGGACACAAAATAATTGTAGAGCGTGTGATATTTAATCCAAAAGTGAAGAGCTTGGCACTCGGAGGGCCCCGGCATGCAGGGAGCACATGGGAAGGGAGGAAGTGTTTTCCACAGCCATTTGTCAGGCCAGGAGTGCTCATTAAACATGGTCAGCCCCTCTTCCCGAGGAAATTCACTCCCTTCTGCCTGAGGAGAGCTGAGATGTCCATGGGTATCCACCCCTCAACTCCCATGGTCTGGCCACAGCAATTAGAAACTAATTACACCAAAACACTTAATCGAAATACAGGGAGGGGGAAGAGGAACTGCTGAAATCCAGAGTTGTTAATCCATCATTCCAAGGGAACAAGTGCCAAAGGGAAGGAACAGGGCTGGGGCCAGAGCAGCTCGAGGAGGTTTGGCTGTTTACTCTTTCTTTAAGTGCATGTTTGGTCACAGGGGGTCTGACTGGGATTATGATGACATTCAGCTTTCCAGGGGCAGTTCCAAACCTAAGAGTTAAAGTTTACTCTTACCCCTCTCCGTGCATCTGAGTTTAGTTCAGCCAAGACCAGAATTAAATGCAGCTTTGGTGTAACTAATGAGAAAAACTTGCACTGAAAAAAAAAAGGAGCCTTTCACTGAAGGATGCTTCCCAAAGAGATGTTGTGGTTGATTAGAGCTGATTTAATTACTGTGCATTACAAAGAGCCCATCTCCTCTTCCATGGGCAGTGCCTCATGTTGCACGGTGTGGATAGCCAGGAACCCTTCCAAAGAACGGAGCACACCCCCTGCCATGTGTGCAGTAACTCCTGGGCCCTGTGCTCCCAGAGATTTCCCATCCCAGGAGTATTTCCCAGTTCTGTGTGAGCTGACCCAGGTCAGAGACTGATGAGGAAGAGAAACTCCCCTTGGTAAAATCTGAAGTCATTGTACCCTACAGTTGAGGCAAGTGAGGGCACAGCAAGCTGCTCCTGCTTCAAGAAACCATGAACTGGGATCATCTTCGACAAAATCCAGAAAAATCTAATCATATCTTTAGAATCTTTGGATTTCACAGCAGAAAGTTGTGCTGGGGAAATATTGACCAGCTCTGCCTGGCAGATCCCGTTGGGTTGGTGGAAGGGAAACCTTTGGGTGATCCACGTTCCTCCCCTGGCTTTAAGAGGGGTCAAAAAAAGCCCCATGGTCACCATCACATTTGGGGCTGAGGAGTTTGGCAGGTAAAGAATATTCCACAGGCTCAGGGGGGATGCAGAGCCTAGTCCAAGTGGAGCCCAAGCTCAGCTCTGCATAAGAGAGACGTTGATTGTTTTGGCCTCTTTCCTTTGCTCCAGGGGAAAATCGAGGCACCCTTCTTGGGATATTATTGGTGCGAAATCATAAGTTACAGTTTTATTACCAGTGGCTGTGTGCGTGTGAGGAGAGAGAAGGAGGTGCTGGGCACAGGAGAGCATAACCACTCTTTTGTAACCATGAATCCATTCTTTTTCAGTTCGCTTTGCAAAACAGAGATTTAATTTAGGGAGAGAAAAAATTGGGAAAAAAAATAGAATTTACTTTTCCATATAGCACCAAACAGCCATGTTTTGACTATTTATATTTCCTTTAAAGACCTCTTGTCTTCAAACTTGAATTCTTCACTTTGCATTGCTGAAAAAAAAATCTAAAAAAAAAAAGAAAATGTTGGCTGTAAAGACTTATTCTCACTTTTAGCCCACCTCACATATTGATCTAGAGCAACAGTGTTTTCCATGTAAAAACATCTCCCTGCATTTCATCCCTTCACAGATTTCAAAGCTCCCTGGTCTGTGTTGAGTTGTAAAGTTCTATTCAATGGCTTGGTTCGCTTCCAAAAGGCTGGCTGAGAAATTTGGATCTGGAATCAGCGTTGTTGGGGAAAATGTTTTCCCCCATTAACTGCAGGATGTTTTCATTGATTGTTTTGCACATGGGATGGATTTATTTGCTTTTCCCGATGTCAGAAGCCTCAGCTGGGCCATTTGGTAGAGCCCAAAACCAACAGGTTTTAGCAACTGGAAGATTTTTGTGGAATTAGGGCAATGTCTCCTTCTTTGGGGCAATGAATGCTTTGCTATCCTGGCCTTTCTCAGGCTGTGGACATTTGTCCATCTACTGATTTGTGCCTTTCCCACAGCTCATCCCTCATCAGCTCCCTTCTCTTCACAAACTGGGTCTGATCCTCTACCTTTGTGCTCAGTGGGAGTCAAATCCATCAAGATTGGTTGATGGCTGCCCCTGGATCCCTGGCAGTGGCCAAGGCCTGGCTGGACAAGAGCCTGGGATAGTGGAAGGTGTCCCTGCCCATGGCAGGGGTGGGATGGGATGAAGTTTAAGGTCTTTCCAACCCAAACCACTCTGGGACTGTACCATAAGATGCCCTCTCTACTCTTTTTCAAGAAGCAGCCACCCATTCGCATTTTAATTCATTTACCAAAAGAGTTTAAGAACCATTTAAAAGTTCTCTTGTCTCTGCTTGACAAGATACAAACTCACCTGAAGCACACCAGGGATGTGGGACAGGCTTTTTGTACTCTGCATGTTCATGGTTCCCCAGTTGTCTTACTTCTCCTGGGAATGGTGTTTGGAAGCAGAAGCAAGGATGGCAGAGAGGGACTGGGGGTGGTTCCTGTCCCAGGGGTCTTGGAATCGTGGAACCCCAGACTGGTTTGGATTGGAAGGGGCCTTAAAGCCCATCCAAACCCACCTCCTCCACAGACAAGGACACTTTCCCTATATCAGGTTGCTCCAAGCCCCATCCAACATGTCCTTGGTGATGGGACATCCATCAAAGCCCTCTTTACTCTTCAAAGAGATACTCCATGAAATCTCCAAATTTAGCAACCATGAAAGTGACTTCAGTGGGGTTTTTTTTGTTTTGTTTTGTTTTGTTTTTTTAATGATTGTTACAGTATTTTGCAACTTCTGTTCCCCTCTGGCTGGGATTCGAGCACCCTCTCCCTCCACCCCCTCCTCACCTCCTGACAGCAATCGCCAGTTGTAAAATAATAGACCATCAGCCAGCAATAATTTGCAATCCAAACAGACTTGACGCTCTCTGACATTTATTGAAACCTCAGACCCTGTTCACTGGTTTCAGTTTTCCTCCCTTTGCTCTGTTTTTACAGACAGACAAGTGCTTAGATTTGGGTTTAATAATGAGCAGAAATTTCGCCTTGGCCCAGCTTTGCTTGTGTTGGCTGCAGCGGGGCTGTGCAGCAGACGGGCGGTTGGAGTTAATTACGCTAAATGGTGAGAACATTATTTGACCCCACTGGTTCGGCACCAGATGTTGAACATTGCCTCTGAGAAACCGGCACAGACGTCAGGCTTTGGAGGCTGCATGGGGAGGGAGAACAGACTTGGAGCTCAAGTCACTTTTTCTTTTTTTTTTTTTTTTTTTTTTTTTTTCAGCTTTAACTATCCCGGGATAAGCCCGGGACAAACAAAGCCCTTATTAGGGATAGATGACAGCATTCAGCTGCAGCCACTCGGGGCAAATTAGGGCATGGTTGGAGTTTTGGAGCTGAACGTATCAAAAACCTCCCCTGAAAAATCATTTTGCTAAATGTACAGTGAACATTCTGCCAGCACAAGGTATCAACTTTGGTAAATCCTTCCTGGAAAGTGAACTTTACATTTACGGGCCAGACATGATGGAATTTAATGTTTGAAAATGATTAAAGGATTTTGTTCTTTCCTAGTAACAACTGCATTTATCAAGGTGGCAGCCACGGTGGCCTTAAAAAGAGCTGAAATGGAGCTGAACTGCTGAGTTTTCCCTGGCTTGGGTCTGGGAATCCCACCGGTCTTTAGGCATTAGGATTGGGGAATTACATGGGGAGATATGGGAGGAGGGCAGTACAAAATGTTTATTGAACCCAGTCTGTGTTAATAAAGCATTAGAAGTATTACCTGCTTGGGGACTGTCAGAGCACAGCAAAGTTGTCCTGACCTTGGTGGTAAACTGAAACTCCTCTCAGCCTTTGAATAAACTGTTTGGACTGTGGGAGTGACAACACTTGTGCAGATTTATATACTACAGGAAAAGAAGTTAAAAAGCTTCTTACCCCCAAAAATGTGTTCCCAATGCCTTTAGTTGCATGCATGGCAGTGATAGGGGTTTTAACACTGCACAATTCACAGACAAATTTGAATTCTGGTTCTTTTTCCAGCAGGTGACATCCCTCATGTTGTGCTGCGCAGCAGCTCCCCTCCACCCCCTGTGCATTCCTGGGATGCAGGACAGGGACTCCCAAACCTTCCAGCTCTGAACAGCATTTGGGGCCTGGTTTTGGGGGTACTGAAGCAAAGCCGTTGACCAAAGCCGGCAGAATTCACAATCACTGGATAATTTTAGTTGTCCAAGGTCTCTGGTATTTTGTTAGAGCATCACCACTTGCCTGGAGCGTTATTTCAGGGGCTTGACCATCCAAAATTCTTTGTTCAGCTTTGGTGTTCCTTCCTCGTTCCCCACATGACAACACAATCCACGTGCTGTTGTCACCACATCTGGATCAAACCCTGAACTGGATCACTCAGGAGTCTCTCAGGACTCCTTTATTTCCCTTTTCCCTCCGAGCTTCCTGGCCTTTGAGCACTCTTCTCCCAGCACACGAGCAGCAGGGAGGTGCTGGTGATGCAACACAACACAGAATGCTGCAATTTGAGTATTCCCACTATTTTCTGGGTCAGTAAGAGATTCTCAGCTCCCTTGATCTAAGTCCTGCAGATACCACTTCCCATTAAAAAAGTTAAGAGCCAATCCACTGGAATAAGTGGAGCCATCCTGCAATTCCTGCAGGGCAACAAAACATCTTGGCTGGATTCTGCCATGGAAAAGCAAAACCATGGAACAGGGAGCTGCCTCCCATGCTGAACTCACCCAAATGGCATCACTACCCTGGGATCCTCCAGGGCACATCCCCTGTGCCCAAAAAATCTTGGATACACCAAGGCTGAAGGCACAACAAATATTAAGGGAATGTCCAGAACACAGTTCCTGTTTCCTCTCCCTCTAAAGCAGGTGAAGATGCCCTCAAGGACAATGCCATGGCCAGGCCTCTGCTGGAACTGCCAGAAATGGGGTTTTCCACCCAAAACTTGGGCACAGCACTGGCAGGACAGGAGGGACTGGAGGGTTTTTTTGACAGCAGAGGAGGGGACACGGCTGATCACACCAGGGTCAAAGTGTTGTCAGGTGGGCACAGGTTATTGCAGCTTTTTTCCCCTCTTTGGGCACTAAATAGGTACTTTTGTACCAGCTGTGTGATTTTCTGTTTATATTTTATGCAAATTTGGGTGCTTAACACATCCATCTGAAGAGATCTTTATAAAATTTCATGGTCACAGCAACCTGTGGGATGAGGACAGACTGGCTTTTATGTTCTGGGGTTCTCTAAGAGAGGTTTAGGTTCCCTCACAGGCTTCAACACTGTCTGTAATTTACTGTGAACCAGGAGGGACATGAGCTGAAATTTGTAGGAGCAGATTAGGTTGAAAAAATTTATGACAGCATTTAGAAACATTAGACTTGGGACTGCATGCCAGAGCATGACAAAATAGCAGGTAATAACAGATCTCATTAGAACTGTTTATTTAAATTGAACATTAGCCTGTCAAGGATGTTTTTGCTGCTGGATTGGTCTTATTTTCATCCAGATTAATTTCCACCCAATCCAAGTACTAGAGGTGTCTTCCTCGAACTGCTCAGTGTGTTCGTTCCATGAAGTTAATGTTATTTCTGAATTTTAAGGAGAATGTTACTTTCTATTCTTCTTCACCCACCACCTCCGTGGTTTAATGATCTTTGTGTATCAAAATGCAATTAGATTTTCAAAAGGATCCAAGGGATTCAGGCTCCAATGTGCTGTTTCAAAAGGATTGGCTCACCCTGCCTGAACAAAGCATTGGAGTATTTGCTTTTCTTGGTCTTGGACCACAGTTCCTCTGCCTCAGCCTTCACCTTCTCCCTTGTGAGGGTGGAGGGGCCCTGGCACAGATTCCCAGAGAAGCTGTGGCTGCCTCTGGATCCCTGGAAGTGTCCAAGGCCAGGTTGGACGGGGCTTGGAGCAGCCTGGGATCGTGGAAGGTGTCCCTGCCTGTGGAATGAAATGATTTTTAAGATCCCTTCCCAGCCAAACCCTTCCATGATGCCATGACTCTTTCTAGTTCTTACTCTTAGTCCTTTAAACACAAAATGGGTGCACAGGAATCATCTAGACCCAGTCCCCTCTTGGGATGATCTGCTCTCTTTTCCCTGATCTTAACTTTCCTTTCAATAACAGCTTTAGTCTTCCAGCTCATCAGAACTTCAATAATTGCAGCAGATCAGCTGCCACCACCTCCAGTGAAGGTGAAGATCTTTCCTGACTCAAACCTTGCTGTGGTTTGGGGTTGTTTGAAGCACACAGAGACATTGTGGATGTGCCTGGACCTGCTGCTTGGTTTATCCAGGCCAAACCCCTCCAGACAAGAGCTTTGTGATTTATTTTCTTAGACATCAACCCGAGGTACAGCAGAATATTTATGTGGACAAAGATCAGGCAAATGCAGGAAAACAAACCCCCAAACAACACAAACAAGCAGATCTTCCAAAGCTGCAGTTTCACTTCAGCACCTGAGCTGTGTTTGACAGGAATTCAGTGCCAGCCCTGTCTCCAGCAGGAAATAATTGCTTTAAAAAAAGTGTTGGAATGATGTCACCATCACTCAGCTAAATCTGGGCAATCAGTTGGGTTTTGCAACTGTGGGGATGGAAAGTGCTTTTCATGAGCATGAGCAAAAAAATCATCTTCAAATAATTTCTTACCTTTTATTTTATCTCTGCTGATCAAATGGTTTCCTATTATTATATAAATTTTGGGATGGGGGGTTCAGCTCTAGAAGAGCATCTTTAGGCTCTTTAAAAATATTCCTAGAAGGGCTCATGGATTCATGGAGTGGTTTGGGTTGGAAGGGACCTTAAAGATTATCTAGTCCAGCCTCAGAGGCATAAAAAATGGAAGGCAACCCTGAGGAACCAACATTCCTGAGGCTCTTCCCAAAGTATCTCCAGGGAAAACCAAAAAGAAGGAAATATCTTGATAGAGAAGGGGCCATTCCAGCTCTGGAGAGGCTCCCTGATGTGCCAGTGCCTTTGATTTCCACCCCTGTGACTGCTGCAAAGCAGTAAAACATTATTAACTCCAGCAGAACCCTTTGAAGAGGGGTTTCACAATCACTCCATGTGCTTCCCATCCACCTTTTCCTTCCCCTCCCAGCTGCAGTCAAAGACATCCCAGCCCACCTGGCCGCAGAGGTGTCCTCCTGCCAGAAACCCATCAGATCCACTGACTCATGACATCTGTCCAGGACAACAGAATGCCTTTGATTCGTGTTTTTTTGGACAGCAGCTCCAGCTGACTTCCGTGGAAATCTTGCCTTGTTTTTCATCCCCGAGGAGCAGCTGGCAGCCAGTCCCTATTTTGTTGGGCTGGTGGCACTGGGGCTGAGGTAACCTCAGCCCTGCCATTGTTTTAGGAGGAAAAACAATTGGAAAACACCTTTCCCCTGCAGGTGGAATGTCTGAACAGCCTCACCTGTGGTGGTCCCCAGGGTCCAGCAACAGCAGTGGCCAAAATACCAGGTAATAACAGATCTCATTAGAACTGTTTATTTAAATTGAACATTAGCCTGTCAGGGATGTTTTTTGCTGCTGGATTGGTCTTCTTTTCATCCAGATTAATTTCTACCCAATCCAAGTACCTAGAGGTGTCTTCCTAGGACTGCTCAGTGTTTTCATTCATTCACTTACAGAGCTGTGGGGCTTTTAATTCCCCCAGGGAAGGTCATTTAGAGCAGAATTTCCTGCAAAAATTCTCTTACTGCCAGGCCTTTGTTTTGTGAACTTCATGGTCATCAGCACAACCAAGCGTAGTTTGTCCTAAATTAAAGAGCTCATCCTAAATTAAGACAAATACACACTTCCACAGAATTCCCTCTCACCAAAAATGCTGCTCAGCCCACATTTCTCTCCCTAAACTAGCTAAATTCAAGATTTTTCTATTGTCACCGTGTTCTGGGCTCTGTTTGATGGTGCTGGGTGAATAACGTATATTCTAGTCATTTAATTAATTATTAATTTTTCTACTTTGCCCCATTTAAAGACCTTTTCACGTGACGTAACATTTGGCTCATGATGATTTAATAATCTCAAATTCACATCCATAGACTGAATTATTAGATGTGAGCATAAAGATAATTAGATGCACTTGGAATTCAAGAAATCCCATTAGACTTAATTTTGAATTAAAGAAAAGTTAAAGGAATTTTCAAATGTTTTAACAGCCACCACAACACTTTATGAACAGAATCACTGCAATTCACTGCAAAAATCCTTCAATCATTCCTCCTCATGTTTCCAAGTGATGTTAACTTCAAGCCACGGAGCTCAGCTGTGTCGTTTTTGGATAATAGAGAAGCAAATTCTCCTTGCTGCAGGAAGCACAGGGTGTAATTCTGTGGCTGATGTTGTGGTGGGGCCCAGCTTGGGCTTTCCTCTCTGTGAAATTACTGTGTATTTTAAACCCTCAAACACCTGGAAGGAACAACCCCAGCAGGTACCTGTGAGGGATGGAAGGGCAGCACTTTAGGACGGGAGCTTCTCCCTGCTTTCCCAACAGGAATCTTTTCCCCCTGCTGAAGGGGATTTGATTTCCTGGAGCTGTTTTTGGTGCCAACTGCCCAGCTGGGAGTGCTGCTTGTTGTGGTGGGAGATCTGCATCTCAAACCAAACCCAGTTATTGCTGTGGCCTGGGTGGGCAGCTCACCCCCAGCATTCCTGGCGAGTTCTCCTGTTGGGAACAGGCCAAAAATGCTGTGGAGCCCATCCCAGAATGGTCTGTGCCTCAACCTCAGCCTGCCTGGCCCTGCTGGGCTGTGATGTTGTTTAGTGCAATAAAACCAATCCTGTCACCTCGGAACTCTGCAGTCCTTGGAGCTGATTTCCAATAAATGGTTTTTCCTCCTGCTCCCCACTGGAATCCAGCTCTTTGTTCATTCCTCAATGATGCCGAGCTGTCCCCTCTGCTGTGTCACTCCCACAGATCAAACAAGGTTTGGGACAAGGAATGGGAAGTGCACATGGGGAGGAAATGTTGGATTCATGGAGCTGCTTTAATCCAGAGCCCCATTCAGCAGAGGGAAATCCCTAATCAGCAGAGGCACCTGCTGGGCTTCCCCTTTGGATTCTGCCCTGTCTCACCTGGGAGAATTCCTGTGGTTATTCCTGTCAAACAGCTCCAGAGTGCCCTGCCATGCCACAGATTTTAAACAGAGGAGAGAATTCCCAAAGGAATTCAGGCTCCAAGCCTGAGCTCTGCTCGTGGGCATCTCCTCTTCTCTCCTCTAGTCCCATCCCAGCTGTCCCTCACCCACAGGCAAAAGCCCTTCCTGCTGATCTGATCCTACTGGGAATGCCAAGGTACCATTCAAACACTTATTCCCAACATTTCTTCCTCCAGTCTGTGCCAATGTGCTGCTTTCATGGTCTGGATAAAGAGAGAATCCATGTATCAATCCCATCAGGCGGATGCTGGGCCTGGCTGCCCTTCCTAGGATTTCAGCCTCAAGCAGAGGCATTTATTTTTTATTTATGAAGTTAGCCAGACTCAAAGCCAGAGGATGGAAAAGCTGGCACAGGAATGAACTTTGCGGAGTGGGATGGGAAGGATTCTATTCCCTTTAAAAAACAAAACTCAGCTGTAAAGGTTTTGATAACTGGTAGAGCTGAAGTGGAATTGGTTCGCAAAATAACAAAAAAGTGCTAAAAACCAGCTTTTGCCTGCAGTCTGTGCCCTCCTCAGGAATCCCAGCACCAAGGCAGAGTTTCCAAGCTGCCCACTATGAATTTAAGGGGATTTAAATAATAACTTCAATATAAACCACTCAATAATTGTCCTCCCAAAGCTTTAGCTAATAAAGCAACTCAGGGCACAATATGGAAAGTTCAAATCCTGGAATAAAATGCCCAGCTTTCATTTCATTTGCTTCCTTCTCTTTACCCTAAAAAGATGCTTTCCAGCCAAAACACACCACTTGTTCTTACTAATGAACTTCTGTGTATTTATCCAGATTTCTCACTAGTGAACATCTCCTTCTACCTGTTATTTTATGCTGCTGAAATTCAAGCAGTAGAAAAGAGTTAGAATTAATTATAGCCTTTGGCTTGGAGGATTAGCCACAGATGTTGAATTATTATTATTATTGTACTGTATTTTGGGAATGACACAAGGAATGTGTGGAGACTGGTGGTATCTGTGAGGAGAAAAAGGAATGCTTAGATCCCAAAAAAACTTTAATTCTCCTTTTAAGGTCAATCAGTGGGCCTGTTAGGAAAATGCAGAATGAAGGTGATGGCTATGAAACATTGGAGTGGAGGGCCAGGAGTTGGACTTGGATCATCCTTGTGGGTCCTTTCCATATTCTATGATTCCATGTTTCTGTGATTCCATGATCCTGTGATTCTTTGATTCCATGATTCTGTGATTCTTTGATTCTATGATTGCATGATTCTATGATTCCATCATTCCATGATTCCCTTCAAAACCATATTGCTCTCTGTGTGCAAATGATCTTTTCTAAAATCCAAACCCTTTGGTAGTACAACTTGGCAGGAAAAGCGGGGAGGTTTCTCACAATTAATGACAGGTCTGTAATTAAATTACTCTTCTGCCCTTTTTAATTATGGCTGGATATGACCGTTCAGCACCTGGGCACAATCCCCACAGCACGATTATTTTGTTGTTGAATGAATGTTCAATTTGTTTTGTATTTAGCTCTGGGCATGCTTTGCCATTGTTACAATGAGAAGGGATTAAAAGAAAAGGGGAAAAAAAAACCTCCCCTGCAGCCAAGGCCAAGGGGAATAACATCAGAAGCCTGATCATTTGTCACCTATGGTCACTCGATACCATTATTTCTTTTATACACTGTAATTTCAGATAGACTTGTGTAAACAGTGTAAAGATTTATTTTCTCAAAATATCAGAACCACTTAGCATGAGTCACAAGCCAGATTTCAGGCAGATAATTTTCTTCTAATAGATTTTTGGGTTAACAAGATAAAAATTAACATGAAAATGATTATGTGCTGACTGAAGGAAACCTGGTTCCTGGTTTTATTTTGTTCCCTATTTGTTTTACAAGGGAAGTCTTCAAGTATCTTGCAGGGGCAAAAATATTTAAAGTGTTTGCACATGTTTCCCATTTCCATTTTATAAGATTCATTCACAGTCAGCCAAACGTATCTTTCTCTCCCTCTCTTTCTCTCATTTTTTTTTTCCTTTTGATGCACTCCTTAATTAGTCTTAAAGGCTCCAAAGGTGCTTTTTTCTGTCTGTCTCTTTATTCCAGACGTTGAGAGCAGCGAGCGACACTCGCAGTGAAGTCATTGGGCTCTCAAACCCGAGCTGGATGCTCCTCAAAGGCTTTGGGGGGTGTCCTCTGATCCGCTCTTTTTGCTCCACAGAAAGTAGCAAAGTGCAGATCTGAGGCCTGGCCGGCATTAGGAGCTGAAGTGGCTGCTCTTGGATAATGTGGATTTGGCTCTGGCTGCCAAATTCCAGCCCCTGGGAGTGATTTGCCACTGGGCTCCGTGCGGAGCTCTGTGTTCAGAGGGGCTCCAGCTCTGGCCACCCCACAGCCCTTTCTGTCCCCAGAGGAGCTGTGGCACCATGGCAGGGACACCTTGAGCTCCCTAGGGCCAGGCTTTAAAATTATTTAATGACAGGATTTTGCAGGAGTTAGGGATTGCTTTCCCTTTTAAAATCACATCCAAAATGGAGCAGAGCTGAGTGAAGGCCTGAGGTGCCTCCAAACTGCCCCACATCCTTGTGCCCCACTGCTGTGCCATCATCTCCTTGGGCCAGGCTTTAAAGTTATTTAGGCACAGGACCTTGCAGGAGTCAGGGATTTAATTTTTCCCCCCTTTTAAAATCTGCTGCAAAACAGAGTAGAGCTGAGTGAAGGCCTCAGCCCCCTCTGAACTGCCCCAAATCCTTGTGTCCCCAATGCTGGGCCTTCAGCTCCTTGGGCCAGGCTTTAAAATTATTTAGGCATGGATTTTTCAGCAGTTAGGGGTGGGTTTTTTTCCCTTTTAAAATCTCATCCAAAATGCAGCAGACCTGAGTGAAGGTCTGAGGCCCCTCCAAACTCTCCCCAGGCCCTGTGCTCCCATTGCCATGCATTCAGCTTCTTGGGCCAGGATTTAAAGTTATTTAGGCACAAGATTTTGCAGGAGTTAGGGATTGCTTTCCCTTTTAAAATCACATCCAACATGCAGCAGAGCTGAGTGAAGGCCTGAGGCCTCTCCAGACTGCCCCAAGTCCTTGAGTCCCCAGTGCTAGGCTTTCAGCTCCTTGGACAGGGTTTAAAATTATTTAGGGATGTATTTTTCTGCAGTTAGGAGTGGTTTTTTCCCTTTTAAGATCTGCTTCAAAATGCAGAAGACCTCATCCCCCTCTGACCCGTTTTGTGTCCCCACTGCTGTGCCGTCAGCATTGCACCACATGGAATTTGTAACCACAATTACAAATACAATTTTACAATTTACCACAGCTCAAGGTCCCAGTGATGATGAACGTGCTGCAGCAGGGCTCTGAGGGCAGAACTGAATGTTTTGAAGGAGAATCTTATCACGGTGATTAAAGTTTCTTTTTGTTTTGTGTTTTGCAAAGTGACCCCTTTTTCCCATCATCGGAGTTTCAGCTCCACAGAGAATTCCCTCCTTCCATTTTAGTAGGAGAGAGAAAAGAAGGATTTGAAGAAGTTAAGGATTAAGCCGTTCCACTTTCTCCTCTTTGCTCAGCCTCTGAAATCCCTCACACAGTGACGAGTCATTTTTTATTCTGTTTAAACTCATGTTAAGTCAACATCATTTAAGGCTGGTGACTAAGTCTTGAGTGATGTTGATGTAAATGAAATAGGAATAACTGGGACTTCACCAGGACACAGCAAATAGAGATTCTCTCCACAGAAAAAAAAAATTAAAAAAGAGAAAGACACTGAGTTAGTCCCAACTACAGAAAAAAAAAAAAAAAAAAAAAGAGAGAAGAAAAGAAATAAAAGGCAGCTGTTTGCAGGAGATCTCTGATGGATTAAAGTCAGGACTGGAAATCTGCCCTTCTCCTGCTGGTGGAAATCAGCAGATCTCTCCTCAAAGTGGGCAGGATTTCAGCAATTTCTGTGCAGAGCAAGGACCGGAGCCCTTATCTGCCAGAAGTCTTATCTGGCTCAGGTCTAAGCTCATGATCTGCACAAAGTGATTGCATTGAAGTCCTAGTTTGGGTCAAGAAGGGAAATTAAGCTCTGTGGCCCTCAAGAGTGGAAGGAACTCAAGAGTAGACGTGGTACCATTTGCAGTAAAGGATATGAAGGAGCTTGTGGGCATTCTTGGGGTTCCACGTTGCAAAACAGTCCAAGAAAGACCAGTAAAAGACCAGTAAAAGACCAGTAAAAGACCAGAAAAACCAGTTTTAAAGTCAGGGCAGCCTGCCCAGCCCAGCAGCACCAGAGAACCCCATTCCTTGGCTGGCACCACTTTTTTCTTGTCAGCTTTGGAGCCTTCCCCACCAACACCACAACAACCTCCACAGGCAACACCTGAATCCTGCTTCTCCTCCTTTCTTCTCCTGGAATGTTCTCAGCAGTCGCTGCAGAGGCTTTGCTAAACATGTCAGATTAAAGGTCTAAGCAGACGAATAAATGCAGTCCGTCTGAGGGCATGTTTCCTCTCACACCTTCAGGGGCTGTCAGCATCTTGAATAGGATTCAGAAACATGTCCTTGAAGCTGGCTGGAATGCAGCTTAATATATCAGGGGCAGCATTAGAGAGAGGGGAAAAAAAGGATGGGGGAAGCTTTCATGGCAATGTACCCCCCTCCTTCCCTCTCCACTCCTGCATTTGCTGCACAGCAGGGATAAACAAGGACTGGGGAGGGGATGGGGACCTGCAGCCATCTCGCTGCTCTGGAGCTCAGTTTGCCTCAGATCCTGGGGTTCTCACACTCTCTTCAAAGCTTATTTTCTTTTTTAATAAAACCCCTGTTCTTTCCAGCACTCCAAACTCCCAGATTTCAGCACTCTGCAGAGCTGGTTGCATCAATATTCCTGGTCAAAGGGAAGCTGAGGAGTTACAAAGGGATTTCTCAGCTCCTCACACTCCTATTTCTTTGCACAGCTTATTTCCCAGGAATAATTCCCTTGTCCTGGGCCAAGTCCTGCCCTGCCCTCAGTGCAGGGAGCAGCCCCAGAGCAGCTGAGCTGGGCCTTGTTCTTGCTGTATTTGCATTAAATTTGCAAGAAACCAAGTTTAGGGCAAAGCTGATGAGGGTCAGACCTTTCTGAGCACAGGGATGCTCCTGTGGGAGGTGACCTGAGCACAGCACAGCAGCACATGCAGGGATTGGGATGCTCTGCCAGGTGAAATATTCCATGGAATGAGCAGGATTGAACCACTGAACATCCTTCTGAATTGCACATTATCATCCCTGGAAGTGTCCAAGGCCACCTTGGAGCAAACCAGGATGGTAGAAGGGGTCCCTGGCCATGGCAAAGGATGGGAGGGGCTTTGAGGTCCCCCTATCCCAAACCATTCTGGAATTCTGTGGGAAATCACTGGTTCCATGACAGGAGAATCCTTCAAGCATTGACTTAAACTTGCAAACCAATCCCTGTGCTCCTGATTGCTGCTGTTTTGTTTTGGTTTTTTTGTTTTGTTTTGTTTTGTTTTACTTAAAATACCTGTTTATTTGTTTCCCCTCAAGTCCTTTAACTTAAGGAATGTAATTAATCTCAAAACCTTTTAAATTTTAGAGTGAACACTCCATAGTCACATTGTACCATCCATCTCTGGGATTCGGGTGAGAAATTCAGAGAAGCTGAATGAAATGAGTTTTGTGGGATGTCTGCATTTATCTCCTCTGTAGGAAGACAAATTCTTGTGTTACAGGAAAAGAAAAATCATTCAGGCTTCTGTGCATTATAAGGGACTTAAAATATCTCCTTAAAATGTAGATTTTGACTTTCTGCCCAGCCCTGCCTTGAAAGTTTTGCCATTACAACCTAATTGCTGAATAAATGTTCCTTCAATGGAGGACAGGGGCAGGAGCTCAGTTTTGGTACCATTTCTGCTCCTGGAAATCTGTTCCCTTTATTATTTTACATGGAATTCTTTCAGTTGCAAACTACTGATCTTCCACCTTGGAACAGGCTTTGGAGCCAAGGAGCTGGGGGGAAGGTAAAATGTGTTGGATTTCCAAGAGTTATTCATCTCTTCCCAAGCAGAAGATGGATTTCCCTTCTCCAGGGTCTCCGGCACCATCGTTTTTCCCTGGACATTCCTGACATGTCACAAATTACCCCTTGGTTACTGACTTGGAAACGCTCTCCTTTGTGCCTGAACTGGGAAGACTGGGAAGCTGCTGGCTCAGATCCAGGAATTAATCCAACCCTGGGCTGTAAGAAACACTCGGGGTCCAGGGATTATTATTTATTTAATAAGATGCATGGAATTAATTAAGTTTTAAGGCAGTAGTTCTGTTCTGGGACCTTGCAAGCTCCACACCTGGGCAGGGTTGGGAAGGGGGGGATGGTGCTGCCAGAGTAGCCCAAAAAATGGCATTGGGCACTCAAGGCAGGAGCAGAGATTCGGGGCCTCCCTTTTGGGGTAAATCATTGTGTGAAGCTGTTGAAGTTTGCTCTGGAGGGGAACATTCCCATGTTCCCATTCCCATGTTTTGTCTCTCATTCCACACCCAGTGTAGAATCCTCTCCTGATTCCTCCTGGCCACACGTGAGTGAGGAGAGGAGTGCCTGAGGATGTGAGCTACCAACAGCATCCAACACCACAGAAATCCTTCCAAGAATGAATTAAACTCTATTGTTTTTCTTGCTAAGGGGTCCAGCAGAGCCGGGGGAATCACTGACATCCCAGACAGACCTTCCCCCACAACAGGGGGAGATGAAAACCAAAGGCAAGGTTTTCTTTGGAAAACAAGAATTAAAGAGGTTTTAGTTGGGTTTCTTGCTTTACCTGGATCTTGCAGAGCTCAGGGGAGCTGTGATTTGTAAGCCCCAAGTCAAAATTAACAATAACACTCAACTCTATTATATTTCACTGATGCTTATCTGCATGAAATGCATGATGCTCCCAACCTGTAAGATTTATTATTTGCTATTTATTTGATCTGCTGGGTAATTGTTTAATTAAAGTAATTAGTAGCTGCTTTCAAGGCCCAAAATCATTACTGAGCCGATTCCAGCACGCAGCTACTCCAACCACAACAGCTTCTTCTGCTCTGTGCCAGCCCAGGATGTGGGAGCTCCTCTGGAATTCCATCCTCCCTTCAAGGCATCCCCCAGGACTGGATTTGGGACATTACTCTGATATTTCACTGTTTGTGACATCCAACAATTGTCACCTCAATTACCAACTGACCTGAGTTCGGCAGGAGGTGGGTAACGGGTTTGAAAGCGGAAGATGTGAATATGTTGGTAATGAATTCTGAGTGATATTTTGGGATTTTTTTTCCCAAGGGGAATTTTTCATGGCTGTAGGAAATTCATCTGAGTTATTCCATGCTTTCCTGAGAAATTCCTAAGATATCCATCCATGTATTTATATCCATGGTGTTAGGCCAGGACCAAGACATAATCCTTTGAAAGGACCTTCTGTGATGGAAATCCATGTCAAGGATCCAGTGGGGATTATAGGAAAATGGCTCAGCCAGTGAGAAACTTGTCAGGGAGAATGTAAATAAGCAGAGGGTCCATAACCACAGTCCTAAAGGGAGAGATGGAAATTGAATTCCTTCATGGCCTCACTCCTGAACCCTCCCACAGCACAGGAAGCAGTAGGCCATGTAAAACCCAAAAATAGCTCTGCAACTTTGTGTTCCCCCTCAGACAGAGAGCAAAAAAAAAAAAAAGAAATAAAGAATGCTCCCCGGGGAAAAACATGATCTTTTCCCCATGTCTGAGTTGTCAGTTTTGACAGGAATGCTACAAACTAATTAAATTTTTGTTAATTTATTTTGTCTGATGTAGCAAGTGCCTGTCACAGGAATGGCTCAGGAAGTCTGACTTCTCCAGGAAGCACCCATGGGTTGGTGCAGGGAAAATGGACCTGCTTAAGTCAAATAAACACAAGAAGCATTTAAATTCATTTCTCCCTCACTGGTCCAGCTCTGTTTGTCTGCTCCAAAGGCATCCAAGCTTATTCCTTTAAATCCCCAGTCTGGGGGGGATGGCTGCTCTCTTCTGGTTAGAGATGAAATGGGGAATGGGTAAAGGAAAAAGTAAAATCCCATCCTGGAGCTGCCCTGGGATTTGTGTTAAACCTGGGATTACTGGACACTCTTAGGATGGATTATTCCCAATGCAAGAACTATTTTGACATCCAAGAATTTTCTCTTTTCACACAGGCAACAAAATGGAACCAGGCTTTCCGGAGTGTCCAAATGTCCAAGGCCAGCTTGGAGCAACCTGGGATAGTGGAAGGTGTCCCTGCCCATGGCATTGGAGGGGTTTTAAGGTCCCTTGCCACCCAAACATTCCACATTTCCGTGGCTTTTCCAGGGGGATCCATGTGGCCAAGTGTATGAAAGGATGAAATGATGGATTTATGACCCTCTTGCCCAGGAAGGAGGGGAAATCCAGAGCAGCCATCCCGAGCAGCCTCTGCCTGCTCCAACATGATGCATGCTCATTTTGCATTCTCCTGGAACTCCATAAGGGCACAGCCAGATCCAAAGAAAGCACCGTGCAGTCTGATTGTTCTCAGATAATCAGCTGAGGAAACAGGGAAAAGACAACCCCCGGGGGTGTTTATTCTGGGTTTTTGAACCTGTCTCTGTCAGGGCTTTGCACTTCCCAGGCTTTTCACAGTTGAAAACCCCTTTAACAACGCACAGGGTGGCTGGGGGAGGTGAGCAGATAAGAGAAGGAGATAAGCAGTTAGCAGAGCCCCTCGAAGTGCCAGCTGAAAGGGGAAAGTGGAGTCTCCATCCCACAGCCCAGCCAGCAGTGGGACACATAGATGTTCCCAGCTCAGATCCGAGTGTTTACACAAACATCCAGCTCTCATTCCAGTGGGGATTGCTCTGCTCTTATCTTGTTTAATGGGTAATTTCTGCATTAAGGGATCTGCAGGTTTCAATTAAAGCTCTCGTTCTTTTTGGCACTGAAATCCCACTGTACGTGACTGAAGGCACTGCCAGTCCCAGGGTTTGCCAAATGGGAATGAGGAATGTACCCCAAGCACATCCTGCACCCCACAGCACCTCACATCTGCACCTGGGGTCCTCCAGGTGGGCAAAGGCCTTCAGGATCAGAAACTCCAACCATCAGGTAGGATGGAGCTCCTGGAAGGTGTCACTGCCCATGGCAGAGCTTTGGAATTGGAATGTGGTCCCTTCCAACCCATTTGAGATCCCAATACCAACCCAAACCCAACCCAACCCATTTGAGATCCCAAAACCAACCCCAAACCAGCCCAGCCCATTTGAGATCCCAAAACCAAGCTGCACTTAAATGCATCTTTAATTTCTCAATATCTGTCAAAACCTAATCTGTGTTTTCTTCCATACCTCTCAATTTTATTTTTTTTTATTTATTACATTTACTGAAATTGTTTCAGAGAGAGACAAACCCAGGTTTTCCTTTTGGTGGGGGTTGTGGGAACAAAAAGGAGACCCTGTCCCAATTCTGGAGAGTTTAAAGCACAAGTGGATGAATTAAAGTGCCCCAATTTCAGTGGGAATCTTGGATGGAGTTGTTTTCACCCCCTTGGGGTGTCCTTGACACTCCCTTTGGAGAGAGTGGTGCTGCCTGTGGAGGGAAGAGGGAGATTCCCACCTGTTTCTTCATCCAATATTTCTGTCCTAAACAGGACAACGAACAATAAGGAAGGATCTTTGAAGCCCTAAATTCATGTTCAGTTGCTCCTCCAAACATCCTGCAATAGAAAATTGCACTGGAAGATGTCTCCAATAAATATTTAATCATATAATCTAATATATGGATATTGAATGTGCCCCAGGGAGCCAGGTATGCATTGCAAACATCTGTAATAAACATTTATAATCCAACAGGTTTCTGGAGTATTAGGAAATTAACAAAAATAGAAAGGAGAGGGGTTTTTGTAAAATAATTTCCTTCCAACTTGAAGCAGATGTCTTCCAATTACTGGTTCCCTGTATTTGGAGATGGTGCTGGGAGGGTTTGTTCAGGAGGGGTTTGACAGAGATGAAGCAGACTCAAACAGGTAAAAAGGACACACGAGACCCTTTAAAGTAATTTTCCCTCATCTTTTGGACTCTGATTTCTGCTTCAAACTTTTGTGCTTTCCAGCGTTGAAGCTCCAGGCACCCACAGCAGTGCTCCCACTCCCAAAATACTGATTTGGGTGAGTGGGTGAGGAGTATGTGGAGAAGTCACAGTAAAGGGTTACTCAAACCTTCAGTGTTTCCATGTGGAAATCATGGGATAGTGGCTGCTCCTCCAGGGAGAAGGTGTCAAGGAGCCTGGGACACTCTGCCCATTTTATATCTTGATTTCTCTGGAATTCTCTCTGTATCCAGCCTATAAAATCTGGGCAAAGAATACAAAAATGGGTTGAAAACTTTGAATTCAGCATTTAAAACACCAATCTGAGTCTAAAAAGCCGAGTTGCTCCTTGAGCTCCCTCAGATGTGGTCATGGTGCAGGACAAATGTGTCTTCTGCTGCTTGTGAAGCTGCATGAGCCATGAAGCCAGGCGGAGATGAAAATATTGTAAAATCGCAGCTTTGCATCTTTCTGCCAACTTCTGAGATGCTGATGAAAGATAACGTTGAAGTTTCAAAGCTGGGGGGAAAAAAGCTCCCCAAAGATTTTTGTGATGTCAGAGGAAGAAGGAAGCCAGCTTGAAAAGAAGGGCTGCTCTCTGCCTCTAATCTTGTAGACACCTACTTAACTTTAAGCCAATTAAATCAATGGACTACTTAACCTTTGCCTACAGGAGAAAGGATTTGCCAGCACAGTTTATATTAGTGCCCCAAACCAAATAAGCAATGCTCCAAAAAGCACTCTTCTTTCAGCAAAACTCTATCTGCCCTCGGTGTCACAGGCATAAAGCCATGGCTGGGGACTCAAAGGAAAATTTCCTTTCAGTGACACCACTGGAACTTGTTCCTCTCAGAGAAACAAACCCCAAACAAAGCATTGCCAGGGTGGAGGCTGCGTTTTCCAGAGCCAGAGCTGGTGTTGGAGCCCAGTTTGCTCCTGGTTTCTGTAAATCCATGGGCAGCTTTAATGAGCTGGGTGCTGGAGGCTGTGCCCAGATTCCCTCAGGGTTCCCAGCGTGAAATATCTCCCACAAAAGCCTAGGGTGAGTCCAGAGGGAGTGACAGCCCTTTGTGGCTGTTTGCTTTTGGCATTTTGGTGCTGCCCTGGCACCCCGGGCTGCGGGAGGTGTGGTGGTGCTGCAGGGTTTGTGAAAGGGAAAATGCTCGCGTGCAAAATGTAATGAGAGCCAGGGCTCCCCTGCACAGCCCCCCTGGGCCAGTAACACGTTACATCATTTGTCACTGGACACGTTGGGAGTGTGTCACTGGAAAAACCTTTAAAAGCTGAGCTGGAAGTGCTGTGGAGACAACCACAGCCTCCACGGGGGGAAAAGAGACAGCATCATTTATAAATGTTTTTGTGTCTACTATTTACATTTGGGGCATTTCAATGGAAAAAGGGAACAGAAAGGCTCCACTTAACATCTGCCCAGATGGTAACAACATCTGTCTAGATGGCAGTTCAAGGATCTGACATTTTATGGGTGAAGGGGGGGGGGCATTTCAGGATTTCTGGTTTTATTTTGCTTTTTTCCCCCCCTCCAGATTAATTGTCCTGCATGTTGGTCCCATCACTCTTTGCTTTGGGCCATCTGGTCAGATGTTATTAACCCTGGAGACCAACAGCCCAAGAAAGTGGAACCATATGTTCTCAGCAAAGATAAACAGTAAATAGGGCCCCGTGCAACAGAATTGTGGGTTTGCGGCTTGTTTGGGGGTTTTTTTGTTGTTGTGAAAATGAACACAAAAACATTTTGGTGGCAAAGCATGTGTACAAACACATCCTGCTGTGGAAATCCTTGAAGTTCTGTGGCCTTGTGGCAGAGCTGCTCCCATGTCTGGGGTCCGGACCCCGGCTCTGCCCCGTGCTCCGAGGAAGGGGTCATTACCACGTTGGAATGATGCTGGATCCTGCAGGAAAATTCCCCATCTCTCACCACAGGGTCACTGAGCCACCACCCGCTGCAGCGGCCTCTCTCCACCTCTCCCCAGTGCAGCTTGATCTCTGCCAGCTAATTCTTCTCAATATCTTATTTCCTGCCCGTTTTGTATGGCAAAAATGGGGTGGTTTTCCTCTGGGACAGTTCTTTTGGGGGTTGTCATCATTTTGAGCCAAATGAGATCCTTTTAGCTCAGGGATCCTGAGGAGATCAGGAGCTCAGCCCTTCCAGAGGAGAATAATTCCCCAGGACACCCAAGGGCAGGGAGTCAGCAGCTGTTCATCTGTCTCTCACCCAGCAAAGCCACCCTGACACCTCAGTGTATCCAGGGAAAAATGGGATAACATCCAGACTCCTGGCTGATGAGACAGGCTGGATGATTTCTTCCTTGCCAGGTGTTGTTCTTATATTTTGTCTATTTGAGAGCCTCAGCTCTCATTTCCAGACAAGGGCACTGTAACTTGAGCACAGAAAGCCAGGGACAAACCAGTGGATCCGTGTGGCAGCGAGGGATTGTTGTAACAAAACATCTACTGGCTTGGATTGTTTACCATGAAACACCAGCAAGGAGAGCACCTGTGGAGAATTCTGTGGTGATACAACACTGGAAAGAATTTGAGCTGAATCCCTGCTTTGCAAATTTGTATCAGCACTTCGAACCTCAGCGCAAATTTATATGCTGGAGGGAGAAGCTTTGTAGTCCCAAATATTCCCCTCCTTTCCATGCAGGAGCAGCTCAGGAGGGAGGCTGGAGCTGATCAGCTGCTGCTGGGGTTTATCCTGAGCTGTCACATTCCTGAGCACTCAGCACGGGCAGGTCAGCACAGCCCTGCTCCCAAACCCCGCTCGGTGTTTGTTTGTTGTCTCTGCCCAGAGCACGGGGAACATCTCCAGCGTGTTTGCTTGGATGAGCAGCCTGGTGAGGGATAAAGCAGCACAGGGACTGCAGACAGGCCCTGCCCAGGGCTGCCAACCTGCTGAACTGCTGCATCAGGAGCAGTTTGTGCGGTGTCTGAGTGCCCAACACTCACCAGTGCCTCTCCTAACCCTGGCTGAGCCCTGAAGGTCAGCACTGCACCCAGCCCAGGGGGTTTCACCCAGTCACCCCATCCCAGGGCAGCCTTGCCTTGTTTTCCTGTGGGATGTGACGGCTCTGCTGCACTTCTGGCTCAGTGCAATATCAGCCAACAGATCTCCTGTGGAGAATTTGGGATGCAAGAGACATTCTGATCTGGATGGAAGCTCAGGCGAGGTGAGGAGTGCCTTGTCCTGCCCTTGAAGGACAGTGAAGTTCCTCTTGTCACTCTAGTCCAGGGACAGCCGCTGTTCTGTGGATGCAGAGCTGGCTGGGCTCCCTCCTCCAGCTGCTCTGCTTTCTGTAGGAAACCAATTCACATTTATTCCTTTTCTTTTAAAAGGACATTTATTCCTTTTCTTGTTCACCAACATTCTTTCAGATGTTTGATGTTGCAGAGGACTCTCATTCTGGACACAATTAGCCACAATATTTTCCCCACCTTTGTTGCCATGCCCAGCTTGGCCAAGGCTGTGTTCTGTCACATTTGGGAATCACTTAGAATCTGGATCTATCAGATTTCTCTGGGCATCCTGGAATATCCTCTTAGCTGGGCTGCTCCTTCTCCAGCAACCCTGGCCAATTTGATCATATTTAACATGCATTCTTCACACATGATCTTATTACCATTCCAATCTTCTTGGTTTTGCTTATTCAGGCTGACCTTCGGCATCTCCTGCCATCCTCTGCCATGGTCAAGACCTCCCAGCTCGTTGCCTGGTGGCCCCCAAAGGAAGGTGTGAAGATTAACAGCCCAGGGGATGTATTTAATGAATGGCAACAAGGGATTAGTGACACAGTGTCACCTTTCACGGCCTCTTTAAGCAGGCGAGCTGACACCCGTTTATTTTTGTTTGCACTGTTGAGTAAACTCTGGAAACAGACTGGATTTACAGCCCCTGCTCCCCCAGAGAGGAGCCTCCTCCTGTCCACCAGCCTTGGCGTGGGGGGAGGATAAAACCAGGAATCTCTCTCCCAGTTTTCTGCCCAGGGAGGCCTGACAATGTCATGGCCTTCTCCTTGCTGCTGAGGGTGCAGGGGAAAGGGGAGAGAAGTTTCAAGGTTGTGGAGGTTCTGACTCCAGCTCAGCTTTCCAGCTCTGTGTCCATCAAATCAAATCTTCCCAAATCCTCCACCTGCCAAAGGGTTCCTGTGCCTGGAGAAGGCTGAGCTGTCAGGGGGTACAGGGCTCCCCCTGCCCTCCTGCCACACCTCATGGCTTCCAAATGCCTCTGGAAAGGAATTTTGGCAATGATATTCCCTGCATGGCAGGACAGAAATGCAGGATGGTTTCCAAGGATAGAGCACAGTGGTGACAGGGTTTTATCCTTGTTCTGGTGACACCCAGAGCCAGCAGCAGATCCTGCTGAAGCCTCCAGGGACCAGCCTGGTGCCCTGGCTCCAGCACAGGGCTGATCCACCTGCCCAGTTTGGAGCATTCCCACTACCCCCAGCAGCTTTCCTGGGATCTTTCCTGGGATCTGGAATGTGCTGCAAGCTTCATGCCTGTGCTCAGTGCCACTGGATGGGGACACAAGCTCCTCAGATGTGACATTGGATAAGGTTATCCCACAGCTGGCTTTGCACTTCATTCTGAGTGATTTCTGCCCTCTCTGCTTTCGAATTTTTCTTCACACTGTGGGAATTCTGCTGCTCACAGAATTTATTCTTGGTGGCTGCCTTCAGTTCTGCTTTTCTTTGTTCCATTCTCACCAACCCTCTCCCGCTTTGCAGATCTCTTGAAGAAGTCCACAGAGCAAATTTATCCGTGACACCGTTAAATTCCATCTCAGGGCAGCTGCAGGGACCCAAAGAAAAATACCCAAAGCACAGGAGAAGGGTCAGTGGGGCAGGAAGCCCAGGGATGGCCAGGTGGGAAAAACCTTCCTTCGGTTAAATCTGGGAAGGGTGTTTTGGACTCTGTGTACAGGGGTAATCTCTGCTGCTGACAATAAATTAATACATTTTGTATTATTTTGCTGAGGAAAATTAAGTTTATCTTTCCCAAGAAGCTTTGGTGGCAAATGTTGCAATTGTATCTGAAATGCCAAGCAGGAATTACTGTCTCCAAATAAAGGCCAACCCAGTGGCTTTGATTTCTCTCCAGTTCAGGGAGTCTCCTGTGATTGTATCTTCCCTGTGTCAAGGACAGAGTCTGATGTTTCCTTTGCAGAGACAAGAAAACAAAAAAAGAAAATCTAAAATCAGCCCCAAATCCTGAGCAGGGGTTCAGAGAAATGCTGCTCTGATTTAGCTGTGATGCATTTGCAGACGTATTTAAATTGTGATCCAAATCTTGGCTGATTATTGAGAAAGAGGAGTTGGTGTCAATGAAGAGTTTGTGGTACAGTGGAGACCCGAGAGAGGAGCAGACAAAGCAGAAAAATGCCTTTTAAAGATGTTTATCTGTTTGTATGTGATGTTGATCTATTTGTCTGAGTTGTTATCTATTTGCATGCGATGTTTCTCTGTTTGTATGTGTTTCATGCAAAATGCAGCACAGATGGAGCCATTAAAACCCCATTTTTGGAAATCTGGACATTTGGAAATCCCTGGCAGAGGAACTGGGAGTGAGTCAGGACTGAGCTGTGTCAGTCTGGAATAACAGGTACTGAAGGGATGCCTCTGGCATCGAGGGGTCCCCATCAGGAGCAGGCTGGGAGCTGCAGGTTTGGCAGGAGGGGAACTGGGAGATTCCCATCAGCCGAGGGCGGGGCAGGAGAGGTGGGGAAAGCTGCCCCAGGCCTTTGGCTCAGGGCGCTGCAATCTGCTCTGTTGTCTTACAAATTAATTTCCCCTTCACAGCTTTGTATCTTTTTTAGTGTTTTTTTGGGTTGATTTTTGTGTGTGTTGGGGGGGTGGGTTTGTTTGGGTTTTTTTACGGTTTGTTTTTGGGGGGGTTGGTGTTTTGTTTTTTGGGGGTTTTTTTGGTTGTGGTTTTTTTTGTTGGTTTGTTTTTTTTTTTTTTGGTGGGGTGTGGGTTTTTTTTGTTATTGTTTTTGGTGGGGGTTTTTTTTGTATTTTCGAATCATGCTCGCTATCATTTTCAAGGTAATTGAAACCTAGAAACGAGACCCAAGGAAACACCCACTGCATTCCTGGGATGATCCGTCTGTGCTCCCTGCATTCCACCCGAGGCGAAGAGGTGGGAGGCATCTGGGTGCCAACACCACCCGCTGCATTCCCACCAGGGAAAAATCCACGGGCAAAGCAGGATGATCCAACCGGAGTGCTTCCAATGAACACAAAGGCTGGAAAGAAATCCCCCAGGGCCTTTTTCTAAGTGCTGCTTCAACGGAGAGTGCACAAAACACCTTCCACTCACCAGGACAAACCTATCTTGGAAAAAAAAAAAGGCACCAATTAACATTGCAGAGTCTCCGCACCCAGATTCCTGCCGGTTGGCATTTCTATCCCTTGGATGCTGCCTGTCTTTGCCGCTGGATTCCTGAGGCTTAACACCTTAATTCCTGAAATGAGCCCCAGTCCTAATTCCCGATTTTAGGAAAACAACATTCCTGCCATTGAATGAAAACATTTGTACACAGTTCATAAACCATCTTCCTGAGGGGAGGGGGCTGGACCAGGGGAGCTGGGAGCGCATAGAAGTGCATTGTCCATGGGAGCCCATGCCGCCGGCTCTGCCATCCAGCTGCTGCTTGGGAAGTGCTCTGCTCAAATATTCCAAAATCCTCTGCTGGACACGGCCCTGGCCGTGCACAAATCCCAACACACACAGACTGGAGAAGTTTCTGGATCGGGCCTTGTGTTTCTCGCCATCAGTGACAGGCCCAGAGTGAAATTCCAGAGCAGCTCCTTGCTTGGTGTCACCATGGCGGGGTGGGACAGCATGGCCATGGCTGAGACGCCTCCAGCTCCAGGGTCTCCCATGGCACACTCATTTGGAAAGGTGAGGAGGAGTAATGTTGGTGTAAATGGGGATCACAGAATCATGGAATCATGGATTGGATTGGATTGGATTGGATTGGATTGGATTGGATTGGATTGGATTGGGTTGGGTTGGATTGGAAGGGACATTAAAGCCCATCCAGTTCCACAGGGTCATTTACCACCATCCCAGTTTGCTCCAGCCTTGTACTTGGACACTTCCAGGGATCCAGGGACAGCCACACTTCTCTGGGAATTCCACCCCAGCCCCTCCCCACCCTCAGAAAGAACAATTCCTTCCCAGCATTCAACCTAAACTCACCCTCTTTTAGTTTAGAGCCCTTCCTCCTTAAAATTCTCAAGGAACTCCAGCCCACGCTGCCCTTCCTGCAGGATTTGCTCCATTTTTAGAAGATTTGCTCAAGCAGAAGTTCTTGGGTGGAATCCTTAGGGCTGTGTTCCATAGGAGCTTGGCCTTAGAGGGTTGGGATGATTCCTCCTGACTTTTCTGTGTCCCAGGGAAATGTAGATGGGAAGTAGGAGCAATAATGTTCCTATTCCAGCTCCGCATTGAGCTCTGCTCCCATGCTGGAGCTGAGCATGTCACACCTTGTTTCTCCTGCCTGGAAGCTCCATAACCCCCTCCCCATCCTGCCAGGAATCTCATCCCGGTGTTCTGGGACCTCAGTCCCTATGGGTTCTGTAAGAGCAGCAAGAACCTGACAGAAATCAAGCAAGTTCTAAGGTATGGATATTTTTCCTAGCACACATCACCTGTCAAATCACAGGATCCAGTCAATACAGTGGCATTACAGTCCTGGGGGAAAAAAATTTGAAAAAAAATGAGGAGAGAGAGGGAAAAATTTGATCCTGAATTGAAGGGATTAATGGTCAAAAGAATGTTCTTCTGGGAGTAATCTAAGTGTTATATTTACATTTGGCTTGGAATTATTTGCAGCGAGGAATTTCAAATGCAAATATTTTAAAAGCATAACATGTAGAGAGAGACACTGTGGGCACTTCTGTTTTCTCTGAAAAAAAAATTAAAGAAAAAAAAGAAGAAGAAAAAAACTGTTTTCTTGACTATTTTTTATTGGAATCTTAATGAGACCATAATTACAGCAGGGAAAAAAAAAGGAAAAAATGTAGCTCTTAAAGGTATCCTGTGAGTGTACGTACAGGCCATGGATTGCAAAGAGAGAAAAAAACCTCCATATTTTTTAAAACTATTTATTTTCCAAAGTGGTGCATGGGAGGGAAAAAAATGACTGAGCTAAGTAAGTCTTGTCCATTTATGTGCTTAGTCTGTATTTTCTTTTTCTAAAAAAATATCTAGGAATAAATGTTGAGAGTGGGCCCGTTGTGTTTGTCTTGGCTCCTGCCTTTATCTTGTTTTATTGTGTGACCCTTCCAAGGGGGGCTGGAGGAACTGCAGATTTTTCTGGGCTTCTTCTGCATCCACAGGAAAGGGAGAAAGGGGTACCTTTGGTAATTCCCTGTGTTTCATGGAAACATGGAATGGGTTGGGTGGGTAGGGACCTTAAAAACCATTTCACTCCACACCTTCCACTGTCCAGATTGAACCAAGCCCCGTCCAGCCTGGTCGTGGACACTTCCAGGGATGGGCATTCCACAAACTCTCTGGGAATCTCTGCCAGGGCCTCCCCAGCCTTACAGGGAAGAGTTTATTCCAAAATCTAATCCAAGAAGGCCCCACTTGAGCCCAGCAGCCGGATCAGCACTGGCACGAAGGTCCCATTTCACATGAATCCTTTTGAGATCCACTCCACTCTCCCTGTTCCTCCCTGAGTTGAGGGGTTCCCTTTCCTTCTCTAGATCACTTCTCACCAGCAGGGTTTGATGTCTGCACTTCTTGCATGGGACATTTCAACATCTCTTTTTATGTCTCTTTTCATTCACTTTTATTAATCCTTCATTCATTTTCTTTGCCTTTAATTTTGCTCAGGTTTTTCTCACATCTTTCTTTCACGTCCTTTCACCTCTGTTTCTCTTTGCTCCCCTCTCACAGATGGAGCAAACTTGTTAAAATAAAGTGCCTTTTCTTCTCCCCAAGGAATAAAGTGTCCATTTAATACCCCACATGCCCATCAGAGCTGGTGGAGAGGCAGAGCATGACAGGCATGTTCCGTGATTCAAACCTTCTGGGCATTGGCAGGAGAATAAATCTTATGTCTGACATAAGAGGACATCAGGAAAACAAACCTGAAGCTTTTGGAAAGGATCCATGGAGCTGTCAGTCAGGAGGAGATAAACTTTATATGAAATAGGACCTTCTGAAGTCATTTGCTCCCCGCTCCTGCCAGAACTGCTAGAGGAGAGCAACACGAGGCAGCCAAAGAGAACAGAAAACAAACGTGAATGGCAACGCGTCCCTGAAGGAAGTGCCCAGTACAAATGTGGGGAATGCTCGGGAAAACAGCTCTCCAAAGGCTCAGCATGAATGGGATTGATCCACAGGAAAACCTGGAGGACCCAGACCCAGGATTAGACAGTGTGCAGGCAGAGGGATGCAGCTCTAAGCAAAGGGAACGCAGCAAGGTTAAACGCTTGTTCACAAATCTATTCAACCAGCTCTGGGAAGATCTATTGGTTAAGGACACTCCATGGCCAAACCCTGTGGGCCACATCCAGCAAAGGCTCAACTCTTGCTGATGCCACTGACACAACATTTGACACACATTTGGAAGGGATTTGAAATTTCCCAATGGAAGCTGCTGCAAAACTGCACAGCGTCCTGCGAGTGACGAGGCTGAGCAAACCCCCCCATCCCTGAAATGAGGGATTTGCTGCAGATTGATGCCACAAATACCTGTGCTCTCCTCTCAATCCCTTTGGCTGGAATCTCCCCATCCAATTTCTCCCCTAATTGGTGAAGAGACTTCAGGAAATGGCAGAGCCACATCTTGGAGCTGCTCTGGTGTGTGGTGTCACCAGGGGAAGGCCCACGGTCAGTTAATGTAACCCAGGTGTTCCAGAGGTGCCTGAGCTCACACAGGTCCTGGCAAGACAATCCCCTGGCAATGCAATGCTCAATTATCTCCAAAACCCAGCTCCAGCAGAGCTCGAAATCCTCTCCAAGACAACAAATGCCTTTCCCTCAGGTTTGCCCACTCCCTTGAGGGTCCCAGGGACCTTTAGAGCGTTGCTTGTTCCAATTCACGTTTCTCAGTTTAATTACACAGGGAACAGAGATAAATCTTGTCAAATCCAATGTGGAGCCACAGGAAGGACAGGAATTTGTTGAAGATTCAGCATTTCTAACCTACTGACTTGCTGTTGGGTTGGATTTTCCCTCTTCTTTCTCCTCTTCTTTGCCCTGCCCTGCTGTTATCACAGCATTTGCAAGAAAAAATATATCACCAGAGAGCTGTGCTGGGGACAGCTGTGGGTACACCTGTGCCCTGTGAACTTTTATCCACCCTGCTCTTTCAACAGGTGTTTTATGCCTTGTTTTCAACAGATTCTGCCCTGAATTTGTTATTGCCTGGAGTAATTTCATTTTTAAGGGCTGCCTGACAGGACAGGCTTTTCTTCTGATAGAAACACTCAGGAAAGAAAGCTCTTTGTGAAGGGGGGAAAAAAGAAAAAACGAGAGCAGAGGCTGCCCAAGGCTTCTCCAGGCTGTCCTGTGTCTGTTCATGGAGGTAACTCAGGAGCTCCTGGATGTGATGCTCAGCATCGTTCCCTGGTTTGCCAGCACCGTGTTGGGAAGATCCATTCTGACTGTCCCTGTAATTCCAGATGTTCACCCAAAACCAAACAGCACCAGCAGGAAATTAAGGCAGAAATGCTGAAAATTTAAATCAGCTTTAATGATGGATCATGTTTTAGCACAAGGTAAATTTTCCAGGAAAACTCTGGGACCGGTGCCATTCCCAACCCCAATCCCTCTTCCAGAAAGGAGCAGAGACACACAAATATTCCTTTTCTGTCTCTGAGCCTTTCCATGTGAGTCCATTTGCTGCACCTCTTCACACTAAAAACCCATTTCTGTCTGTGAGGATGCCCTAATGATCCCAAGTGGAAAGAGGATGATGATGGATTGTTTGATTGATCCCCAGGGATTTGAGGAAGAGGAGTGAGAAGGGTCCTGCTTTGCTCTGCTTGGCCTGGGTTTGTTCTGCGATCCTCCCAATAAGCCCTCATGCTGTAATATCTCCCTGAGCCACAGTATCTTTCTAATAATTCCATTTATTGCCCTGTTTGTTTTCATTTATGGTTTAACACACCAGCTGCCAATTAGGCCCTAATTATGCTGTTATGCAAAGTAGCTGCGTTTATTTTTATAACACAGGCTGCAGCATAAGCTGGATTTGTTTTTAATTGTGAAAGCAGCCATGGCAACATCCCCTAATGATGATCCAAGTGTCACACCTGGGAGTGGCTGGGAATGGTCGGGAATGCTGCTCAGCTTGACCAAGGAAGGTGCAAAAAAAGCTTGAGAAGTTCCAGCCCTCGTGTTCCCATTCCACATCCAAAATGCTCAGGATTCCCCCTGGATCCAGCACCAGTCTTCCTGGGACTCCACTTTTCCGCTTGCCTCCAGTCCTGATTTGCTCCTGATGGGCAGCTCCTGTGACAGGGACAGGACCCAGGGAATGCACGAGCTATGTCAGGATTGGGGTGGATTTTAGGGAAAGGTTCTTCCTCCAGAGGGTGCTGGCACTACCCAGGCTCCTCAGGGAATGGGCACAGCCCCAAGGTTGCCAGAGCTCCAGGAGAGCTTGGACAGCGCTGCCAGGGATGCCCAGGGTGGGATTTTGGGGTGTCTGTGCAGGGCTTGGACTGGGTGACCCCTATGGGTCCCTTTCCCGTGCAGGATATTCTGTGATCTCAATCTCTCTCTCTGATGCCTTTCATTTTGCTCTTTTCCCACCACATCCCTATGATTCTAAGGGGGAGATTTGCCCTAGTTTCCAGAAACCCAAGAGTGACAATTCCCTCGGGGGGTGGCTGTTGCTATCCTAGCTCTGGCCAGAGGCACCCTCATCCCCCACCCCCCACGTGTGGAGACACAGCCTGGGCTCTGTGGTCATCACCAGAGTTCAGCGAGGGTGTGACCCACCACGGCTCCAAATGTTTCAATCTGCCCTGACCGGAAGACACTGGGCCTGCAAAACAAGAATTTGCAATAAATCACGAGGCTGAGGGGGCTGCAAAGAGCAGGAGGAACCACAACTGCCTCGCTTCCCAGAGCTGTCCTCACCCACTGGGCTTTTCCCCAGAACCTCAGCTTATCTTCCCAGGCTGGGACCAAGGGGATGTGAGTTCAGCTTTTGGCACAGCCAGGGCCCTCCTGAGGGAGCCCAGAGCTCTTCCTGCGCCTGAAATCTCCTGCACAGCCGGGATGTGGCCTCTCCTTCCCCTTCCCCATCCCATCTGCTGGAATTATCCTCCTTTCAGGGAAAACACCATGTCCCACCCTGGCAGTGCCTCTTCCAGAGGGGGTTTGGTGCTGCAGTTACCTGGGATTTTAGGCAGTGGGATCTTAGGCAGTGCCTTCCCCTCCTCCACAGATTGAATCAGTGCTCAAAGTTCAGCCCCTGAGGCCTCTGAGGTCTCTTCCCTGGGCCCGTGTGCCAAAGGATCTCAGGAGCAACGACTCCAGGCTGGTTATTTTTATCTCATTCATTGGGAAAATGATACACCAAGGTTGTTGTTCCCTCCATGTAAGCAGCAATGGAAACTCAGGGTCCTGCCTCCTCCCCGCTGCTCTATCTGGGAACAAAACACCAGCAGGGCAGGAAAAAAGGAGCTTCCAGGAGCACAGAATTGAACAAAAATAACCAATATATGAAAAAACAAGTGTGTGTATATTTATTTATTTATTTTCAGAAAAGAAATTCAACCCTTTGGTGCTGGTGGCTTGTCCTGGTGCTCCTTTATTTGAAGGAGTCTGTCAATCCCTGCTGGCCCTGCCTGGAGCCCTTTGTGAACGAACACACACGCACACAAAAATGCAGACAGCAAGAAGAAGTCATTCCACAGTCTAGCCTTGTTAAAGAATACTGCCACTTTCCAGCAGCAAACCTTCCCCCCCTCAGCCTCTCCAGCCAGAGGAATTTCTTTCACCTCCTCAGAAGCTGCTTATTAAAGCCGGGCTGGTGCTGGTTCTCAGGTATTAGAACAGCAGCAAGGCTTAACTAATCTCTGCTTTTACTGCTGTAATTAAACCCTGCACTTGCCAGTAAAAAGGTAACACTTTAAATTAAGGCCCCATTTCTAAATGCTGTATTAATATTTATGAAATGATTACTGCATGCAGCCACATTCTTGCAGGACTTATTAGAACGTGGGTTATAAAACTCGATTGTAATAAACCCTTAATGGCTCTGCTCTGGTGAGCTGCAGGGTTTGCAACCCTACCAGGGGCATCTTCTTAAACTGAGAGGAAAATGCTCTTCCCTGCCCTAAACCCCCCAAAGTTTTGTGTCTCTGTGGCTGTTGGTCCTTCTGCTCAACCATCTACGAGATGAGGTGGGATTTCATCGTTGGGGTGTTTCTCCTGCACTCGAGATGCTTTGCCAAGGTTTGGGATCTCCTCTGAAACCTCCTAAATCCTCTCTACCATCCCACACATGCACCTGGGCTACCACAGGGCTCAGAGAGCAGACTTTGGAGTTTGGTAATTAAATCATTGATGTTTTGCCAATTCAGTCCTGCCCTCAGTTGGGTGACAGAGTTCCTTCCCTGGTGTCACTTCATCCCTCTGCCCAGGGCGTTTTGGCATCAGTTTGGAAACCCCACGGGATCTGAAGCTTCAATTGGTTTGGAGCTCTTGCAGAGGGAGCAGGGTGAGGGCATTGCCCAAAAAATCAGATGCTCATCCCCACAAGCATGACTTAGATCCAGAGGAGAGTGGTAGATGTTCAGGGAGCAACAGGAAAGGACTTCAGATGATTTTCTTCATCAAGGAACATCTCACAGTGCCAAGGCTCTTGTTTTTAGGCTTTTTTTTTTTTTTTTTTTTTTTTTTGGTACTCTGCACACCCAACCCTTCAACTCTTTCACCCTCAGCTGTCATTTGCGACTTGCAATGTTTTGGAATAAGTAATCTTTGACTATTCCATCCCAAAGCATTTTGCAAAGGGTTGTACCCAAGGTGAGCATTTGCAGCAAAACCTTTGGGGTTTTTTGGCTACTTTTTTCCTTTCTTTCCTATGTTTTGAGCTTGGTATTGCCACCTCCTGCCTTCCCTTTTGCTCCTGGAAGGGCCCATGTGAGGTCCCAAACATGCAAGACCTGAATCTCTATAAAATGTTCCTCACCATGAATAGCTCAGTGTAAGCCAGTGGCACTTCTCCTGCAAGAAAATATTCCCATGCAGAAGTGTTTGACAGTTTAAGCATTGGTGATTAACCTCTTCTAATTAAAGCTTGGGGAAAAAAAATAAAATCAGCACAGCTTGCAGAGAGCAGAAAAACTGGGATAAACTGGTGGAGAAAAAACAGCCATTGCCATGGAGCAGCCCCTGGAAACAAAAGGGAACCTCCAGCCCAAGCGTGGAACATCCTGAAGAGCCAAAATGCAGAGAGGTTGTGCTCAAACTGACCTCACCTAAAGCTGCTCCAGTCACATAGCAACGTTTGTTATGGCCAACAACAGAACCCAAAATGACACAATAAAAAAAGAATTATCTGCAATCAGAATGAAACTCTTGAAATGTCTCCAGCCGGGGCCAAAATTTGGGAGGGAGGGGGGAGAGAAGAGTTTATTATTTCAGTAGCAGCAGTGCAAATCCCCTCTGGGTGCTCTGCAAACCACCCTGTGCTCTTTGAACCCAGCCCCCTCATTGACATGGTAATGGGCTTTGTTGAATTCAAAGACGATTACATCAGAAATGTGTGGTCTCTTGTGGCTTTTCCAGGGCTTATAAAGCACACAAATTATATGAAAATATTGGGTTGAAAAATTAGTAAGCCATAGGAGTTTGTGTTGTTTTAGCCATGCTTTACTGCGGGGAAGGAAAACTCTGGCTCCTCCAGACCTTTGCCCAGTCTTTCAAAGCCACTTTCTTTATTATTTTTCTTTTCCGGTGGGCTCGCTTCAGATACACAGCCTGGATTTTTAAAGGACTTTCACACTGGAGCCACCTTTTCACCAAGAAATATGTAAAGAGCACATACCAGTTCTCGGAGCTGCTCCAGTTCATTTTTAACCAGGAAAGTTTTCACCAGAAAGTTCTGCCCCACAGATTTTGGTAACATGAACCATCCAGAGACATCACTGTCCTGATGGATTCTTGTCTATGCAATTGGAAAACGTGGTTGGGAATGATTTTTTAAAATTACCTTTTATGTCAGGTTCATGGATTTGATAACACCACCTCAAGTGCAACAGGTAAGTGAAAAGCACAAGTTCCTCCCAGCACCTACAAATCCTAAAACAAAATCAAAACTAAATCACAGCTCACCCCCAGTTATAAAATATCTGAATATCCTATTTGAATGGTGAAATCTTGTGGTGAAAGAGGCATTGGAGCTGCTGGGATTGCCTTTTCCTCTCACCAGTTCTCCTTCCATTCTTCCTTGGAAAGGCTCCCCTTTCTGAGACTCAGCCTGACTGAGCAGTCACTGTTATCTGATTTTCCAAAACTGATACTCCAGTGTTGATCAGGGTATTGACACAGTTTATCAGGAGTTAAGGAAGAGCCACAGCACAAGTTCTGCTTCCCATGCAGAACAGGGAAATTGTCCATCCCACAGCAGCCAGGGAAGGAGGCTTGTGAGAGGTGAGTTAAACGTGCTTGATCTTGTCTGTTCGGAGTTTTGGGACAGTTCAAGATCATGGATGTGCTGCTCCAGGGTGCAAACCTCAATTGTCCACCCAGAGCAGATTTTTGGTGCCTCCAGTGAGATGTAGAGATTCTGGAGGTTGTGTGGAAGGGGCAGAGGTTGGAGAGGACCCCTCTGGTTCTGTCTGAGAGCATAAATATCACACACAAAAATACCATGGCATTCCGTGCTCTCCAAAATGTGAAAAGGGACGGCCATGGGATCATGTTGTGAAGATCCAGAGGATCCCAAACAGCTTCCTCTGCTGCAGCCTCCCAGGGAAGAGGGTTGGCTTTGGGCTGGATGAGCTCCCAGGCCTGGCCGTGCTCCTGGAGCAGCTGAGCTGAGCTGAGGGAGGCCCAGAGACGCAGCAGCTGGAGCAGGAGGCAGGGCAGGAGCTGCCCTGTCAGCAGCAGGGGCTGAGATCAGCTCCAGCCCAGCCCTGAAATCACATCCTGTGCCTGAGCTGATGCACTGGTGGCAGGGGCGTGTCCCCAAAAGTGACATTCCCAAAGTGCGCACGGTGACTGAGGAGCTCAGGTCTCACCGTGCCCCAGAGCACCTGGAGCCACCTGACACCAAAACCATTGGGAGTTCTGCAGCTGAGGGTCACAGGTGAGCTCCAGGGGGCTCAGGCAGAGCTGCTGACACAGGGGCTGTCCCACAGCAGCCATGTCCTCCTGAAGGAGCATTTTCTCTTCAGCAACGGGGCGCCCAGGGTGGGCCGCTCAGAACACAGTTTTCCCCTTCACATCTTCCTACAGAGCAGCGACTGCAGGCAGAGCAGCCTTTTGGGGATTTTCCCTCTGGTATTGGTAGAGAGAGGGAGGCTGGAGAGCACAAAGCCACCACAGAGTCCCCCAAGGCTGCATTCCTCCCAGCAGACCCAGGCTTGGGAAGAAAGGTGAGCAAAACTAAGGATACAAAAGTTGTGTGGGGTTTTTGACAGCTCTGAGTTCCCTGTTCCAGGCTGGGAACAGCCCAGGACAGCAGGATGGGAGTTGCTGAGCTCCTTGCAAGGAGCCACCTCAGCCTCTGTCTCCTCCAGGCTGCTCCTGGCCAGATGGCTGTCGAGGAAAAAGGCAGTGCCAGGAATCAGGAATCAGAATTAGGAATTAGCTCTTCACACATGGTTTATTCACCAACATTCCCTGTTCCCCCACTCCCCAGAGCCAGCAGGGCCTTGCTCTGGAAGGAGCAGGGAAATGGGAGTGGGATAGCCTGGTCTGGCAGCCAATTTGGGGGTCTGAAGGCAGGAGAAGGCACAGGGGATTATTTTTCCCTCCCTGGCACTGCTGGGATGCCCAGGCACTCAGGATTAATTGTCCCATCATTCCAGCAGCTCCTTTCATTCACAATATTATTATTATTATTATTATTATCATTATTATTATGAACTCCTGTTTTTCCAGAGCCAATTATTGTAGGATTAGAACACAGCATCTGCCCCTGTGTGTGTGTAGATGCATTAAATAAGGAACTGGGAATCAAATAAAAGAAATAAATCAGATTTTTTTCTGTCCTTTTTTTTTTTTTTTTTTTTTTTTTTTTTCTTTTTTTTTTCTCTGTCGCCTTCCAGCCTTTCACATCCAGATATAAAAGTTCTGGAAGGAAAAGAGAGAAGCATTGCTTGGAGAGAAGCAATGGGAGAAAAGTTTGCAAAGGGCAAAATCAGTGGGACCCTGCAGAACAAACATGTGTAAAGGCTTTGTTTCAAAGTGGATGAATGCAAAAGCCCATTGGGGATAATTTTTAGGCTTTGCCTATTTTGAAAGGGTTGAGGATCAGGAGTAAAGTGAGAAAACAATTCTCTGTAGGAAGCTGTAGCAGACTAAATGGAGCTTGTTGTTGTTGGCAGGGGCCGTGATGCTGAGGGCAGCAGCATCGTTACTGAAGCTGGAGGCAGCAGAGGTTTAAATAAATAAGGAGAGATCCCTGAACCGAGATAAAAACGGGATCTCACTGTGCTGGGTCCTGTCGTGCTCCGGAGCAGGGAGGGCTGGCAGGGTGTGAGTAAAGGGAGATGAATGAGCGGCATCAGATCAGGCTCCGAGCTCTTCCTCCTGCTCGGGGCAATGGGAATTAGGTGAGGGAATTCCCGAGGAATGGGGAGTTTATCTGTTCATCTGCACGGAGCCAGGCATTGCCCTGCTGAGGGAATTGGGGAATGACACAGCCAGGAAGCTCCTGGGCTCTGCTTAGAGCCCCAACGCATAGATCAGGGATCTTTCCTTTTGGCTCCAGTGGAAACCAAAAGGGAGAAAAGTCCCTTTTCCATGGCCCTGCTTGGCAGCAAAGCCCCAAAAAAAGTGCTGGGATTATTCCTAGCTGAGACCAGCATTAACACAGGGCTCTTGCCAACCACTCCCGTGCAGCTCAGCAATATCAGCAATAAAACCCCCCTTAAATACTCACATGAGCAGCAACCTGCAAGACATGTTCCTGATGCCTTCAGTTCTCCCTTCCCTGTGTTTCAGGCTCTGTGCTGCCCAGGGGTGCAGCTCTCAGCCTCACATTCAGGCTCACTCAGCTCTGCACACAGCACGGACACAAAACAAATCCTGTTCCTGCTGCACACCAAGGACAACTTTCAGCCCCAAAGCACAAACAAGGGTGGCTGCAGGGAGGAACAAGAAGGATGGGACCTCACACCCTGCAGCTGCAATTGGACAATTCAACCCCAAGGTGCAAATGGACCCAGACTGATCAAAGGGTGAGACCTGGTGACCCTTTGTCCATTTTGGGAGCATTTTGGGTCCCCCTTGGGTGCAGCTCTGGCCAGGCTCTTGTCCTGCCCGAGGTGCACCCTAAAGGCCTTTTAATAAATCTCTGCTTTATTCTCTGGCTCTGTCCAGCCTCTGTTCCAGCTCAGCCCCCCCAAGGCATCACTCCGAGTCTAGGAAGGATTTGAAAAATTCTTCAAACATTCCTGAAATCCAACCCTCAGCCAGCAGAGACTGGGGATGTCAAGGGCAGGTGATAAGAGCCTGGCCTGGGTGGGGAATCACTGATCACAACCAAACCCTGCAAAGAAACATTTTTGCAGATTCTGTCCACTAGATTATCCTCCCACTCCCAGAAAAAAACTCATGGGAAGGCTGCTCTGGACAAAATTCCCAGGATAAAGGGACAGCAAAGCAGGAAAGAGAGGGCAGGAACAACCTGCTCCTGCTCTGGGGTGAAAGCAACAGTGCAACTGCAACATACCCAGGAAAAACATCCCTGTGATCCCAATTTTTCCCTTTTCTGAGGAAAAATCCTGGCTCATGCTTAAGGATCTGGTTTGTAGAGGTGGAGGTTAAGCAGTAAAGAAAATGGGATCTGCATTCATATTTAAGAAATTAAAAATACTCCTTACATTTCCAGGTGGGAACATTTGCTAAATTCCCTTCTCCTGGAGTAAACTTTGAGGGGGGGGGTGGGAAATTAAAAAAGTTAAGAAAAGAATTCCTCTTATCCTAGTTTTTCTTTTCCTCCAGCCTTTGACACTGAGAATGCATTTTGAAACAGTAAAAGTGGAGATAAAAAAGGAAAGAATGGCAGTTCCCTGAGTTTTTTCTCTTCCCTTTTGGCGATGCTCTTTTGTTTTAATTTTTTTAAATTTTGTTTTAATTTATGTGGCAATATTTCAAATAGAACCCAAGATGATATTTTTAGTGACAGCTTCTGCTCCAGGACACTTTTCCTCATGGTTCCCTTCCCCAGGGTTGCCTTTGGGGCTCCATCCACCCCACCAGGAGCAGGAGCTACCAGTGGTGCCAGCCTCTCCAGAGCCCAAATATTCCACTTATTTCATCTACAGGATGCGTTTAGGGTTACACCAATCCCTAAGTTAAATAACCTGGGGAGATGCACCCCAAAAATCTCCTTTTCCTCCAGCTCAGCCTTGTTCTGTGATTGAATTCCAGCGGAAAAATCCATTTCCAGTGTTAAAATAAGGGACCAATGCTCTGTGTCCTGAGAGCACCGGAGTGGGACAAGGAATTTTCTTTTTTCCCTAGGTTTTATTTCCCAAAGAAGCCCTGTGGCTGTTCAAGTCAGAGCTTTTGCCACAATCAGGAAGAATTTGGGTTGGGGTGGGAAAGTTGGGGTGTCCTGTGCAGGATCAATGATCCCTGAGGCCCATCCAGCTCAGGATATTCCCTATATAGAATAATCTGGGATCATATAGGATATTCCCTGTAAGCCCACTGCCCCACACCTGATTCCTGGGCCTGGGATCAGCAGATCCTGCTGGAAATTCCTGGGATCAAAGCATCCCCAGCCTGTTTGTAATTCCTCTGGCTAAACCAGAGCAGCACTCGGGGCTGGATAAAGACGCTTTGCTTCAGCAGGAAAATGGAATTATTTTTACAGAAGCCAGCAAGGGAGGCTGGAGCCACCAATTTGGGATGATTACAATGAACAAAAAAAAGTCAAGCCTGGAAGTGTTTATTTTAATTTAGGGGGCATGGCGAGCTGCTGAGGTGGGAAGATATTATTTTTATGGGTTTAATCAGATGGCCGGGGTCTGTGGGCACAGCTAATTGAAAGCTGTCTGCCTCACCTCAGCTTCTGCAGGGCTTTTCTCCCCCTGCCTGTGAGGCAGAAGGAAAGCAGTTATTTAGGCTGGGGAGGGGAAACGGGAATTGGGAGAGGTTTGGGGATGAAAAGGAAACAAGAGGCTTCTTTTTGGAAGGAAACTTCAGTCTGTCCTGGATGGAACTGCCTCAGCTCCTAAGCCATTTCCACACCCTGAGGTAAATAAGGATCAGGCAGGACCTGGGGAAGAAGCCTCCAGAAGGATGCTCAGGATACCCCAGCACCTGGAAAAGTGTGTCAAGAGTTTCAGTAATTGCCAGGAGCTGCCTTTTCCCTTTGAAGCTCCTCAGAGTGCCAGGTGCTGAATCCTGGACCTCCCAGGACACCTCATTTTTCCCACTGGGTGGACGTTTGTGGTCCAAGACATAGGAGAAGGCAGCAGCAGTCACCAAAACCACCCAGCACGATGTCAGTTTGATTGAAATTCAGGCACTCCAGGGAACCCTCCAGTGAGGAGTGAGTGATTTTCCCCAGTGATTTTCACCACTGACCACACCCAAAAAGAGAAACCAGGTCAAAACTTCAAAAAAACATCCAAAAGCTGCCCCTGGATGAGCTGAGGGGGTTTGGGGGTGGGTCCTTTCTTTCCTGATTTGTTTTATTTGTGGCAGAGGGAATTCCAACCAAACCAGCTGATGAGGAACAGCCCCAAAAATGCAACTTCTTACCCCATGATGTCACCCCAAAGCCATCAAGCAGGGTGTAAATATCCAAACAAACATGTCAGGCCTGCCTAGGAGCCAGCCCAGAGCAGCTCAGCCCAAAAACACCATCTCCAAGTATTTTCTAGATCATAATTATACAAAATGAGTGGAAATTTCTGCCCCCCTTCCCCCCAGCCCTCAAAACACGGCCCATTATGAGCCCTGCCAAGTCTGCAGGAACATAAATAACATTGCAGGCTCTTTGTGTCGTGCAGGAGCTGGGAAGTGGAAAAATGATTGAGGGACAACTGGTTTTTAAGATCCCCCTGAGGCCTGTAAGTTACCTGTTTATTTCAAGAAGAGCTGCAACTGCCAAAAGGAAAGGAAAGGAGTTCCTGGAGTTGCTATCATGGTGTGTTTCCAGGGATTATTTCAAAATAAACAGGGATTGGGTCTCTGCTTTGCTTTTCGTTGATATAAATGCACACTGTGGGTACCTGGGGAGGGCGTGGGACCCAGGACAGGCTCAGCTGAGCTCAGGGAATGAGCCTGGAGCAGCCAGGTGGGATCTCCAGGGCCAAGAATGACCAGGGAGCTTCCCTTTGGCCTCAGGAGATGCTCAAAAAGAAGAATATCTGGTGAGGAGACAAAAGGTGCTCAGAAATCCAGTGGGGAATGCAGCTGGAAAAGACAGACCCAGGGAAGCCCACCCAGCAGCATCCCCCAGCTCCCAGGGGAGGTAAAATTTTCTGCAGACAACACCGCAGCTGAAAGGGAGAAGGTAATCACTGACTTCTAAAAATGGAAAGGGAAAGCTGTGAAGTTATTAGGGAGGATATTTCAGACTGATCAAAGTGGGAAAGGGTGTTGGAATTTTGGGAGGGAAGGGGGAGAGAAGAGAGAAGAGAGAAGAGAGAAAAGAGAAGAGAGAGAAGAGAGTTCCCTTCATCCCAGAGTTCACAGGGAGAAATCCTTTAAAAGCTGCAAGGCTTTACTTTTATCATAACAAATCCATATTTCAGAGCAGATTCATTTGTAGCACTCTGGTTCCTGTCCCAGAAGCATCTCTGGGAGCATTTGAGCCAAGCTAAAATAACATTTTTCACTTCCAGCCCAGCTGCCAGCCCCAGTGATGCAATGCAGGTAATATGGAAAACGATGAGTGATGCTGTAATTGCAGAGGATCCCTGCTTGGGAAAGAGAGATTGGAGTTGGGACAAAACAAAAACGATACCAGGAAAATAAAACCAGCAAAACTTCTTCCAGAAACTACAGAATAAAGTGTTCCTGATAAGCTGCCATGAGGTTCAGAGAGAATACCGAGGCCTGGCTGGGTGTTTGAAGTGTAAGCAGGTTTTCTCTCTGCCTGTACAGATGGCAGTCCCGATACTCTTGCGTTATCTCCACCTCTCTGTGCCAACTGAATTAAAGACTCCCCAGATTCTCATCTAATGAACAAAGCTAATGAGTGACAAAAGATCATTAAGAAATCTGAGGCATCGAGGAGGGGCACCCAGAGGCAGCTGAAGGCTCCTCAGCAGCTCAGGCTTGGAAATTTACTGCCCCAGGAACAAGCCCAGCTCTTCCCAGCCAGGAAAAGGAGAAGTGGGATAAAAGAATCAGTAAGTTCAAAAAAAATCCAAGCAGCTGAAGAATGATGGGAATGGGGACAGCAATAATGTCCATGATGTTTCCTTCAACCCATCTGGTGGTGGGAGCTGTCTGGGCTCTCCAGGAATCCTGGAAGGATCAAAAGGTTGCCTGAGCCTTGGGAAATTTTCTTCCCACATGCTCTGCTCATTGCCTGCCTCGTCTGTGCTGGGAGCCGCTGATGGAGCTTCACCTCCGCCCCACTCCTCATCTCCCCATATTGGAACTTCTCTTCATCTCAGCAGGGATTTGGGATTTTTTTTTTTGGAGCATAGAACCTGTAGGATGAGTGGATAACCGTGGATTACTCCAGTGGTGTTTTAATTACCCACAGCCTCATCAGCAGAAGAAGTGGCAGAGCATTGGTGCTCTCACACAAGTTTTGCAGGGACTTGTGGCTGTTCCCTTCCTGCTGGAGTCAAAAGCACACAGAAGGGCCAAGCATCCACTGAAAATAAAGCAGGGAATGCTCCAAAATATTTGGAGTCCACCTTGAAGGGCTGGAGAGAAAGAACCATCCAGAGAAGGATGATTCTGAATAAAAAAAGCTGAAAGGTTCTAATTTTTTCACTCAGCTCTCTCATGGCTGCTTTGGAATTCCTTGGTGAACAAGATTACTGATCCTGCTGAAAATTCCTCTAAATTTCTCTGTTGGGGTCGGCCTGGTTCCTTTTGGGATTCATGGAATTTTATGTTTAGTTGATTATCAATCCTCACCCCTTTGTTCTGCTGGGCCCAGCAGAGGTTCCTTTTAAACATGGGGCAGAGAGCTCCAGACAGAAGCTCCTGCACGTTCCTTGGGAAAACCTGCACTGCCTTTGGTCCTAAAAACCCCTTGGAAAGGGCCACACCCCTCTCACTCCTGCTGGAGTGGCTGACAGGAGACAGGTGGCAAAGCCTGGTAAACCCCAACCTCCCGCCTGCACCCAAAGGGCACCGCAAGCCTGGAGCCTCTTTTGTCCTGGATAAAAACAAAACTTCACCCTCCAGCCTTTCTTCAGAAGCACATCCCTCTGCAGGGCTGCCCTGCCTGTGCCACTGAGCTGCAGCACCCATTCCTGTTCAGCGTGGCTCCGTGTTTTCCGAAGGCAGTGGAAGTTTTGTTGTGAAAACACCGCCGAGAGGGCAAACAGGAAAGCAGGAAGGGCTTTTTCAGAAACACCAGAATCTTCAAGGCTGAGCAGTTTCCATATTAATTTATATATATATATATATATATATATATATATATATATATTTTTTTTTTTTTTTTTTTTTTTTTTTTTTTTTTTTTTGGCTCCAGCCCACGGAAGGGTTTTGCAACAGCAGTGAGATACGAGTGGTGAGGTCAAGAGCAAAGCAAACACGGAGCAGGCACGGAGAGTGACATTGGGAATCGCCCAGTGGAACTCGGAGTGTGCTCCATGCAGCCAGGACGCCTGGAAAAATAAAGAGAGATGCTGAACAGCCCCAGCAGTGCAGCTGTGTTATTGACAGATGGGATTAAGTGGTGGGAGAGATATTTTTTTGTGCAAGCACATTGCCTTTGTTTATTGTCATTTTGATTTTTGGTTACTTCTGCCCAGGCATTCGGGGACCTCTTCCACCCCCAGAGTGCACAACCGGCTGTTTGTTCTTGTTCTTGTTCTGGCTGCTGTTTGATTTGGGCACGTTGGAGGGGTTCAGCAGGGCCCTGGGGAAGTGCTGCAGCCCAGCCTGGCTACTCAGCACATCCCAGGGCTCAGAAGCAGCAAAATGAGATTTTTTTTCCCTTTGCCATGCTCCTGGGCCCAGCTCAGCACATCTCAGGGTTGGAAAGCAGCAAAATGAGATTTTTTTTTTCCTTTTGCAAGGCAAGAAGTTGGAGAAAGGAATGGCACCACCAAAGCCTTGCTCCTGAGCCCAGCCCAGCACATCCCAGGGCTGGGAAGCAGCAAAAAGGAGGGATTTTTGTCCATTTGCAAGAAGTTTCAGGTTTAAGGAAGGAGTGGAACCACCAAGGCCCTGCTCCTGCAGCAGTGCTGAGGGCTGGGCTGTCCTGCACCCCATTTGGCAGCTGTAGCGTGTGGGGGAAAGGGGTTTTTTTCATCCCTCCAAGTGTCCCCAGCCTGCAGGATGGATCCTCCTGGATGCACAGGCCAGCTGGGGTGTGGGAATTCCTGCTGTGCTGCTGCACCTGGCTGAGATTCTGGCTTCTCAGGGAAAAGCTGATTTTGAAGAGCTCTCCACCACAAAAAAAAAACAAAAAAAACCCGAGAAGTTCCTGTGTCTGTGCTTGTGCACAGACCCCTTATCCCTGCACTCCTTATTGCATATCTCCCATCTGATGTTCATCAATGCAACAAGGGCACTTCCAGACCAAAAAAAAAAAATTAAAAAAAAAAAAAAAAAAATCCCCAGACTGGATTTGGAACCTTGAGACAAAAATCAGAAGCTAAGCAAGAAATCTCCCTGTCTCTCTCAACTTTCTTATCTCAACCAGGGCACCAAAGCATTCTTGGATCAGGTTTTAGGGGGGACTGACTGGAACTGGATCACTCCTAGCCTGCTGGGGTTGTTCCCTTTGGGAGGAGGAGCTGAGCCCCTGGGCTGGGCATTGTGTGGCCACAGTGGCCCCCAGCCACCGTCCCCAGCCACCTCTGCTTGCCTTCCAGGGAGATTACCAGAGGCACTTCTGGGTTCTCCAGAGCCGGACAAATCCTTCCCCTTCCCTCCAGGCCTGTGTGGTTGGCAAAGTGCAGCAGGAGCTTATCAAGCACTGAGAACAATAGAGGCATTCCCTGCTGGGGGGAAAAAATGGGAATTGCTTTTGTCCAACAGGCTTGGACAGGCCATGGCATTCCAGGGCTGGGTTTATTTCTCATGGAGAATTCCTTGAGGGATTCCTCCTGAGTGCTTGATGGAGCAGGTAAAGGAATTGTGTGACCTAATGTTCAGGGGAACCCCTCATGCTGCAGGAGATTTTCCTTCATCCCATCCAGCACAGCAGGCAGAGAGGAAAGGGCTTTTTCATCCCTTTATTCCATGAACCCATTGAATTCAAGAGTATTTTCCCAGCTCTGGAGCTTTCCCAAGGCTCCTGAAAAGATGCAGTGATGTTTTTCCACCCTGTCCATAACACACCTGGAGATGGGCTCACTTTTTAATCCTGGCAGGGCTCTGTAGAATTCCCAGCTCCATTTCCTCTGGAGTCAGTCAAACCTTTCCTCTGGAGAAGATGAGGATTTGAGGCTTGACAGGACAGGGCTGGGGGGTTAATCCTTGAAAAGACCCATTCTCTTCGCATCAGAATCCTCATTTCCCTTGCCTTCCAGTGGGATGTTGGGCACAAAGACTTTTATTTACCTGCCTGATATTCCATGACAAGCAGCAAGACATAAATCTGTTCTTTTCCAGCCTGCAAAAGGGTAAATTCTGCTTGTCTGAGTGGCCGGCACTGCACTCCTGGGACATTTCCCTGTGCAGGGGGAGCAGCTTCCTCTCCATCCCCAGCTCTGCTCTCTCCCTGTTCCATGTCCTGCTCCTCTGGCTGCAGCAGCAGCGGAGTTTCTCGAACATTTCCAGCACATTTCCAACTGTTCTTGGCTCCTGCCCCCTCTCCTAGGCCCAAACAAAATGTTTCTCCATGGTAGGCTGTCAGTGGAGTTCAGGGAAGCAGGGAAAGCAGCTCTGATTTCATATCTAATTTGCTGTAAAATGAGAGGCAGTGAAGAGAGGAGTCCTTTTTAATTAGAAAATAGAAAAAAAATCAGGAAGAAAAAAATGAGAGACTTCAGCCAGTGCAGAGTTTCTCTGCAGTGGAGGAGCTTTCATGCGTGGAGCCCAGCCCTTGCTGCTGCAGAGGCTGAAATTTGATCAATATTGCTCTGCTTTTATTCCCATTTTCTCTTCCGAGTGCTTTGGATCAGCTCCATCCTCCCCGGCTCCCGACACAGGAGAGGGACAGAGGGACTCAATTCCCTCCAGCATCATTTTTACAGCGTGTTTCTATGTCCTCCAGGTAGCTTTTTAATGGGATTCTTTCTCACCAAAAAGCTCAGGATCCTGGATGGAATTTTATTCCTGGATGGCTCCAAGCAGGGGTCCGTGGGTATTTCTGAGTGGGGAAAGGGGGAAATTAAATATTAAAACTTAAAAAATTAAGGTGTAAAATTCAAACTTAAAATTGGAAACTTCAAACTTGAAAATGAAAAATCAGCTTCAAACTTAAAAATTAAAAATTAATTGAAAATTAATTAAAAATTAACAAAGGAGGGTGGGTTCTCAAGGGACTGTGTGGCTCTCTCAGGACTGGAGCATCCAATTTAGGGATTTGAGGCACATCCAACCCCTCTGTCCCTAAGGAGCATCCACAGGCACAAGGAGCAGCCAGGCCTAGAGGTCTCTGCAGGAAAAAAATGTCTGCACTGAAACCCTGAAATATCTGCATTGAAAACTTGAAATGTCTACATTGAAACCCTGTAATTTCTGCACTGAAACCCTGAAGTATCTGCACTGAAACTCTGAAATGTCTGTACTGAAATCCTGAAATATCTGCATTGAAACACTGGAATATCTGCATTGGAAACCTGAAATATCTGCACTGAAACCCTGAAACATCTGCACTGAAAATCTGGAATATCTGCATTGAAACTCTGAAATATCTGCATTGAAAACTTGAAATGCCTGGATTGAAACACTGTAATATCTGCATTGAAACTCTGAAGCATCTGCAGTGAAACCATGAAATATCTGCATTGAAACCCTAAAATATCTGCACTGAAACACTGAAGTACCCCAGACAGACCAACCAGCCCTCTCCTAGGAAGGCCAGACTTAGTCTAGGCCAAATTAGACCAAGTGTGGACTTGGGCACCTGGTCTGGTGTTGTGACACCTTCAACCAAGCCAGCACTTAAGGGTCTGGCCATGAAAAAACAAACAAGAAAATGGAGATCTGCAGAAATTCTTGCTCCTGAATCAGGCTGCTCCTTCTTCCCCCGAAGCTGGGTCTCGATTAATGGAAATATTTATTTGGGTGACTTGCAGATGATGTCTCCGGCCAATTAGCTCCATCTCAATGTTCTATTTCTTGCCTTTGAATCAATAAACAGTTCAAGATTTCCTGGAGTCAGAGGAGCAGTGTCAGTGCCAAGAGCTGTGGGTGTATTAAAACCATCCCTACAACAATACCCCGGACCAGGGAGCTCTGCTAATCACTCCCTTGTTTGGCCGGGTGTCTGAAAGTCTCTGACACCCCCAGAAGAGGAAACCACAGCTTACAGAACCCAGGAAAAACATTTCCTAACCTCCAGGTACCCTTTGTTCTCCCTGCCTCCTGACAAGCACTTTTCCTCAGCACCACATACCTTGGATGCTTCAATGGGATTTGATTGTGGGGCTCAGGAGGTGGATGGGGATGACTGAGGGATTATCTGCCATTTATCTTTCATTTAATGGGGGCTGCGGGGAAATCAGTGGAAAACAGGACTCCGTGTTCCTGTCTAGAATTTGGGCAAATCATTCCAGGTTGCTTTCAAAACCGGGCCGGAGTTTGTGTGTGCACACGGACTTTGCATGGGAAGAAGGAGGGAAAGGAGGACACAAAATCCAAGTTTGGGACAGAGAATCCCATGAGGGCAGTTTTTTGTCCCAACATTGGGATGTGCCAAGCTCAGGAGCAAACCTGGGAGGATTTTTTTTGCTGGGAGGGTGTCACACACGACACAAAGAAATGACACCCACACACTAAGATGTCCAAGGCAGAAAAGAGGCAGTTTATTTACAAACTTCAACATTTATAGAATTCCAGCAGTGACCATGGATTGAAGGAAGAAAATCTTCCTCTTCAACCACACTGGGCAACCCAATAGTCCATCAGAAGTCTCCTCCTTATGAGAAGAATGCAAACATGGTTAGATGGTTACAATAATAAGAAAGTTGTTTATGTAAAATCGTGTCTGACTCCATTGCAAAAGGTAAACACAGAAGGCTGAAATAGAACTTGAGAAAAACTTCTTAAAGAGAGAGAGGAGAACAGCAAAAACCCAGACAACAGGAGGGGTTTTTTACCTGGGCCGAATTTGGGTTGTGAAGTGAGGAAGAGCTCGGAGAGGAGGGCTGAGGTGTCGGTGTGCGGTGCTGCCGAGGCTGGGCTGCTGGGGAAGCTGTTCCAGCCTGGAAGCTTTATGGCCATGTTAACATGGCTCCTCTCCACGGGAATTATTGCTCTGGGCCCCAAGCCACGGGAATGCAGCTCCACGGGCTGGGGCTGGCTCAGGGCCGGCTGGGAGAGCGCGGGGCACGGCCTCCCCTCCTGGCTGCATACCCACAGCCCCTGGTGATGCCTTTTATCTTATTCTGGTTTTGATGCTTTTCATATATTCCTAATCTTTCTTTATATAGAGTGTATAGCTCTGAACTCCATACAGAGTGTGAGCTGCTGCTTCCCAGTGTTGGTCAGACACAATTCCTGTCCAGGCCTGGGAATCAAGGACACCTCACTGCCTCAGGCCCTGAGAAATATAAAACAAAATGAGTTGGGGGGAGAAAACTTGGGGTAAATTACTTCATCACCTGAAGCTGTAATTGGAAGATGAACCCCCAATCTGCAAATGGACCAAACTGATCAAAGTGTGAAACCCATGACCATTGTCCATTTTGGGTGGGCTTCATCTGCTCTAATGCACCTGAAGGCCCTTCAATAAATGGAGCTGCTTTTCATTCCCCTAATTCTGTCTGTCCTCTGTTTGTAGGTAGCCCCAAAAGGCATCACTGGAAAGCTGCACAGCTCACCTGGACAGCTCCATGAGGAGACTCATCCCTGCAGGGTGTTGGGAATGAACATGCAGGGAGATCTGACCCGGAACAGGTTCAGGGCTGTATTCTCCTCTACTGTCCCCCCAAAATGGGGGTGGAATTACTCAAAGCACCTCATTTTTGCAGCTCTGCTGAAGTGAAAGCCAGTGGTGGGGCAGCTTGGAGGGTTGGAGTTAAAGGCTTCCAGGGTTGGGATGTAGTCATGGATCAGGAGCTCAGCACAATCCTGAGAATTAACAAAGCCACTGTGGGTGGAGATGAACACACACCAGCTGAGCTCTGAGGGAGAGACTTCAGGTGCAGCTGTGAGCAAGAGCTGAGACCCAAAACACACAACGAGGAACTTTCTGCCAAGGATGAACAAAGGAAAATCTTTGTAAGCCCAGAAACAGAGCAGCAGGGCAGCATCACTTTGGTGACAGAGGAATTTGGATGTACCAGGATGAGTCTCCAGGCTGTCCTGACATCTCCTGCCCAGGAGAACAATGTTCTGCACAAAACCCAACAAAATGCAGCAAGAGAGATGGTGTTTCCTGGTCCTACATGGGCTGGCTGGCTCTGGGCCCCTCCAAAGCATTTTCCCCCCTCAGAGAGATCAGCACAGGTCACTTTTAGCTTATCTCAGCCCCCAGCACCTCCCACCTCTCCATCCAGAGCTGGATCCACGGCCAGTTCAACCTGGTGCTGCTGCCAGGTGTCCAGCATCCCTTGCAATTATAATTGCATCCCTTGCAATCACAGTAAACAGATCTTACCAAACACCTATCTTTTGAGAAATACAAAATATCCATCTGTCAACGGATGTATTCTTAAGTGCAATTTTACATCCATACACATATGGAAAATGAAAAGAAAATCCTTTAGTTCTGAGCAGAAATCCAGAATCAGGACAAACTGAGTATTGCTGTGCCCACGGGCCTGTGCCCAGCTATGCTGCCTGAGGAGAGGCCCAAGGTGAGGAAGAAGAAGGTGATGGATGCTCTGGAAGCTGGCCTGGCACTGCACCATGTGGTTCTGGATCCAGCCATTCCAGCTGCCTCTTCCAAGATCAAATCAACACCCTGTGCCCTACAGAAATCCTGTCAGTCACAGCAATTCTCAGAATTGCTAGATTTTAAATTCTTTTAGGGATTAATTTGGGGTTTTTTGTTTTGGGTTTTGGGGTTTTTTTGGTTTGTTTGGGTTTTTTTTGTTGTTGTTTTGGGGGGGAGTTTTGGGTTTTTTTGGGTTTTTTTGGTTGGGTTTTATTGTTTGTTTTTTTGTTGTGGTTGGTTGGTTGCTTGGTTGGTTTTTTGGGGGGGTTTTGTTTGTTTGTTTGTTTTCCCTGGGAGTTGAAATCGAGCTCAGCTCTGTAAACGGAGCTGGGTTTTATTTTTACTCTTGTGCAGCCTCAGGATGACATCAAATCACCCTAAGTGAGCCGTAGATGAGGTGGGCAGTGCTTGGGTGGGTTCCCCAGCTACAACCCAGCTGGTGGCAAGGATTAAATCATCCCTGTGCAACAGCACCAAATCACTGTCCCCTTTCAGCGCGCTGGGAATGAGTTCCACCCTGCAGACACGACACTGCACTGACTGCTTCCAGCCCTGGGGAATCCCCCTCTCCCAGGTCCAGGGATCCCAGTGTGGGTCCTGGGAATGAAGCATCTGGAGCCCAAGCACAGAGGCAGAGTCAGGGTTGAAGTCTGGAGCTGGCACATCAGCCGAGTCTGGCAAACACGGTTTGGATCGTTCCTGACGTTTTTTATTCCTTTTCCTCTCCCAGCCTCTGTCTCCTGCACAGAGACACACATCCTAGCCCTTGCTGTCCATTAGCTCCCGGCACTTCTGTCCAAATCCCGAAAAAACCGAGAGGGCCCCTTCTGGTGGGAGCGAGAGGAGGAGGAGCACAGGCATCAAACCCCGGGTTTGTCCTGTTCCCTGCCGGAGCAAATGGATGCAAACCGGGCAGGCTGGAGCAGTCTCGGAGCATCAGCGGGGGAAGCGGAGCCAAGAAAGAACACACGGCGGTTGTGTGCAGCGGTGACACTTCAAGAAAAATCGCTTTGAGCCGTGAGCCCGATCACTTAACGGCAGCGGGCACCTTCCCAGATTTCCTGAATCCAACGTGAATTGCCTGAGGAAACGTCCCCCTCCCTTCCCCGGCCCGTCACACACACGCTGCCCCTCTGTCTCCCGGCTCTTTTACTGTGTTTACAAATTATGAACATTCTGGGTCAGTTAATTATGAAAATATTGGTGAGTCTGTCCGGCTGGCTCCTGCGTGGAGCCGGAGCCGAGAGGAGGCTGGAAGGGCGGTGAAAAATGAGCTGCTCGTGTTGCCGCTGGATTTTGGGGATGGAGAAGGAGGATTCCTGCCTGGCTGAACAAGGGATGGATTTGGGGGATGGAGGGGGATCCTGCCTGCACAAGGGATGGATTTGGGGGATGGATTTTGGGGATGGAGGGGGGGTATCCTGACTAGCTGAACAAGGATGGATTTGGGGAATGGATTTGAGAGATTGATTTGAGAGATGGAGGGGGGAATCCTGCCCAGCTGCACAAGCTCCGCAGGCAGTAGGATTTGCTCTGCTGAGTCCCGTGGACAGACAAAAGGCTGGTGGGGAGGATGAAATTTTTAACCCTGCTCATCTTTAACCCAGGATAAATCCTCGCACAAGGGGCAGGAGCCAAATCTCCGCAGAATTCCACGGGAGTTCCCAAATCCGCACCAGTCCCAGATTAACTCCAGGCTCAGCTAAATCTGGACTATTTGTGGGAGAGGAAAAGGCTGGGTCTGACCCCACTGTGAAGGATCTTTGCTCTGGCCCTGAATCCCAAGGATAAATCCTGCACTGAGCACACCAAGTCCAGTTTCATGTGCAGCCACTGCAGATTAATTCGAGATGGAAAGGGCAGGTCCTGCTCCCAACACCAGTGAAGAACTGACTGATTTCTCTGAATTAATTCTCTGAGTATCAATGTATTAATGACAGGAAAAGAGCTTTTCTTTCTCACTCTGCTTGAAGTAAAACAGCATTTCTTTCATCAGCTGAGTGGCCAACCAAGAAGATTTTAATGAATTACATCAAGGGGCTAAACTTGAAGAAAAGAAAATTTTTCTGCTTTATCTCTTTCCTTATTTCCTCTGAAGAAACCAGGATTTTTTTCCCCCCTGCAATATTAGCAGAGGAAAAAAATTCTGTGCAGATTTTTGAGACCAGTTCTTCCCGTCCCCAGGCAAATAATAATAATAATTAAAAAAAAAAAAAAAAAAAAAAAAAAAAAGAAAAAAAAGAAAAAGAGGATAATATATGTAAAGTGCAGCATATTCCCAGCATGACAACACTGCTCAATTTTCATTGCAGTTGAATTATTTGTCAGGGTGACAGATCCAAATTTAATGTGTGGTGCCACGAATGTTGAACTGTATGAAAATTGATCAATTTTCTAATATATAACACATGCTCCAGATACTTTGGAATATGTTGGGAGCACACTCACTGTGCTCTTGGCTGAGGAAAAAATTAAATTTAACTGTAAATTTCCAGTGGATGTTATATTTTGCTCTCATTGATCTTACCCCTTATTTCACTAAGATTATATATTTAATTAGTTAATTAACACCAGATTTAACAATGATAGAAATCTGAATTTAGGATTGAACACAGCAATATTTCAATGCAGAAATAAAATGGTTTATGATAAATTAATTAATTAACATTGCAATTAGCAATGATAGAAATCAGAATTTGGGATCAAACAACAATATTTCAGTGTGGAAATAAAATGGCTTATTATATATTAAAAGAGCTAATTTACACTGGATGTAGAAATTATAAAAATCAGAATTTAGGATCAAACACAGAAATATTTCAGTGTGGAAATAAAATGGTTTTGCATCAAGCAATACAAAGGTCCATTCAAAGGGACAATCGTGCTATTAAATGGTATTTGAAGGTCTAGAAGGGTTCCTGGAGCACTAAATTACCTCTCAAAAAGAATCATCATCTCCTGCCATCAGAGCAGCTGCACTGACCTCGTCTGGGGAGAACAAATGGGAAGATTAAAAAATCATTTGGGTCACCCAGAGGAGCATTTGGAGCCTTCTTATCCACCAGAAAGGGATTTCTGTGCTGTCAGGAGATGCCTGGGAGCAGAGCACTGGAATTCCAGGAAAAGCAGAGTGTTCGCCTCCCATGACTGCGGCAGCAGCAGATAAAATAAGAACTTCTCACATCGGTGCCATTGAATTAAAAGTTTGATTTTGATTGCTTTAGGAACATTTCTGTGTTTCACTTTCTTGTACTGTAGTTCCATTTTTTTAAAAAGACAACTTTTTTTTTTTTTCCCCCAGCTTATTTTGGCCTTTTAAAGAAATGCCAAATCGAGATTTCCAAGCATTTCTCCCTTTTCCACAAAGAATTGCATTTGCCTGGTGGCTCCCACAAGGACTTTTAATCAACTGAAAATACCCTGGACCAGGGGAGATATGGGAACATTTGAGCAATGAAAATGATGATTTGATAATTCTGTCAACATTCCTACCACAAACTCACAGATCAGTCCATGATAAATAAAATATTGATTTGATAATTCTGTGGATATTCCAACCACAAACCGATGGATCAATACATGATAAATAAAATATTGATTTTATAATCCTGTGAACACTCATACAACAAACTGATGGATCAATCCATGATAAATAAATTATTGATTTGATAATTCTGTGGATATTCCTACCACAAATTGATGGAGCAATCCACAATAAATATTAAACCACCAACAATCCTGAAGCCCAAAAGAGATGAAATTCTACTCATCTTTAGTTCTTGTCAGCTCTGCAAAGCTCTTCCCATCAATATTTTGGAGGAGGCAGAAGTGGTGTCTTCCTGCAAAAATTCCTTCCTCAGAATCTGGGAGACTTTGAGCTGTGTTTGCTGCAGAACTGGTTGGGCTTTTTTTTTTTTTTTTTTTTTGGTGCTGAAGACTTCTGTTAGATTTAAAAGCATCCCAAAATTTCAGAAGCTATTATAATTATAAATTATTACCCTTGGGTGCATTATTTTCATCCCATTGCATGCACAGTGATCCATTGGTGTGAGATTGAGGGAAATTTTGCCTGCAGAGTCAGTTTACCAGAAAATAAATCCACTCTGGTGCTGGGAGTGATGGCCAAAAATATTCCTTAAACCAAGCTGCAGCAGAGGAAAACTCCAGATCCAGTGTCAAAACTCCCCACTGCTCCAAGGCTAAATTGATCCATATGATTGGAATATTGCCCGAGTGATTTTTTTTTATTATTATTTTTTTTCCCCAAGCAATCCTTTGGAAATTACCATTATCGATGCACTAATGCATGTTGAAGGCTCGTTGGGGCTGACATAGGAAGTGATGCAAGAAGGGAACCCTTAATATTCCAACAGGAAACATTTTCCTCGAGGAATAGCAGACCTGAAAACTGCAGATTACAATTTAATATCAACCAGATTTCAACATTAACTGTGATTTCCGAGAACAATTTGATTTTCTTCTCCCCCCCCACCTCCCTCCATTTTCCCCCTGCTTCTCCTCCAAATGATCAAAACTTCATCCAACCGCAGGCGGCTCCTGGAATGAGCCCGGGGCTGCTGCAATTTCAACGTCAGCCCCGGGAATTGCAAAAGTCCCTGGGATCCCCCTTCCAGATCGGCCACTTCCCTGCTTCCCTGGCAATCCCTGATGCCTTAGGAGGGCTGACCTGAAACAGAGGCTGGACAGAGCTAGAGAATAAAGATATTGATTAAAAGACTTCCAGGACCCACCCTGGGCATTACAGGAGCCTGACCAAGGCTGCATCCCAGGTGGGTCAGAGAATGGCCACACAAAATGGCTGCTTGATCACGAGATTTTACATTTTTGTAAATTTTGGTCCATTTGCACATTGGGGTTTAATTGTCCAATTACAGCTGCAGGTTGTGAGGTCCCATCCTTCTTGTTCCTCCCTTCGGTCCATTGTTCTTTGTGCTTTTTGGGCTGAAAGTTGTCCTTGGTGTGCAGCAGGAAAAGATTTGTTTTGTCTACTTGTTCTGTGAAGAGAGCTTGCTGGCACTTCATATGAGGCTCAAAACTACATCCTTGGGCGGCGCAGAATCTGAAAATATGAAAGCTAAAATCTGAGGCATCATCCCAGGCTGCCTTGGAGCCCACGTTAAACCTCTTTACTTCTGGGTTTGGGGCATTTTGTCCCCAGGGTTCCGGTGGTGTCATGGATGAATCCCTCAGCGGTCCCGTCTGATGGGGCAGTGACAGCACAGCAGCCATGAAATCCAGGCAGGTTTTGGGACCCAAAGTGGCAAATTTCAGGATTCCCAAAGCAATGTGAGGGGCAGAGTGAGGAGAGTCAATAACTGCCCAAATATTTCAGCTTCTGTCTGCTTTTTTTATTTTCTTCACCTGTCCGTGGATTTGTTCATGGTCTGGGAGATCTGTCCGTGCCCAGCCAGGCTAGGAACAGAGACAGCAAGCACAGAAGTCATCCCTGCCCCCAGGAGTTCCCAAGGAAGGTGACAAGCACAGCCCTGCCTCTGCGTAGGTGTCTGTGACCCCAGCAGGAGCTGTCCCTCTGTCCCTGCCAGTGGCACTGCCTGGAATCGCTCCAGGCTGAGCTGAACACAGCTCGTGTCACCAGTTCCTACAAAAGTCCCCTCAGAGCACACCACTGCTCCCAGGACGTGGTCACCAGCGTGGATGGGGCTGGAAATAACCCCTGTGAGAAGAATCCTGGAAGAGGGGAAGGAAAAGGGATGGTGGGAGTCAGGAAAAGGTGATGGAGAAGGTCCCCAGCATCAACCTCCTGACCTGAGTTTCTCTCTGGCGTTATCTAATCCCTTTTCAGAGGTTTTCTGCCAAATAAAATGCTCCAAAGATCACGAAACCAAGGGAATCTCCACAATCCAGGCAGCTCCTGCATGGAAAGGTTTTTATAGAAGCAAAGGCAGGAGAGCAGGAGAGCGTGTCTGCTGCAAGCTGAGCATGGCACCAGCTCCACGGGGTAAATCCTTCAAACTCACCTGCTGGAAAAAACTTCTATCTTTTTTTTTTTTTTTTTTTCTTTCCCCCCCCCCCCCCCCAAAAAAAAAAAGAGTCAGGAAGCACAAGGTGGGATCCTGCAGCTGGCTGCTGGCTGCTGATCCACAGGCTCAGAAATGTGGTGGTGGGGTGGGAAAGGAGATGTGATTTCTGGAGTGGGACAGGAGAGGAGCTCTGCTGGAGGGAATGTGGTGCTGGGATGGGAAGGGGGAGAAGGAGAGGCACAGTTTGCTGGGTGTGGACACGGAAGTTTAGTGTCCAGGTGAACTTGGAAGGGCCGGACAGAAGCAATGCAGGCAAGAGCATCCCCAAAGGCAGAGAGGATCCCACCATCGAGGCTGTGAAATGCAGCCCTTTGTTCCTGAGCTTGCAATGCTCTCCTAGCTCTCCCAGGGAAGAATCGGGAATTGAATGTAAACCAGGATCCCCCGGGAGCAGCGGGACAATGGAACGCTAATCCAGGGAGAAGACGCCCACAGGAAAGGGCCTTTCACCGTCCACGGGCAATCTCTGTGATGGAAATCCTGACCTTTCCACAATCGGGAATATTGACAGGGAGCCTCAATCCCTCCCAGGTTGTGCTCCAGCTTTGTTCCCTCGGGCTGTTGTTCCCACATTGGCACCAAGTCCAAAGCCAGCCAGGGGCTCCTGTGGGGGTCCAGGGCATTCCTTTGAATACCCTGGACAGACAGAGACCTGAACAACAAGGTTTGAAACCTGTACAGGGGGATTGGAAACCTGTACAGGGGGGTCTGGGATATGTACGGGGGGCTGGGGACCCTGGCACAGGGCCCAGGAAAGCACTGGCTTTGACTTCTGTCCATGGGAAAAGCTTGCAGCACTGAGAGAGGAATTACAAGCCACAACGGTGTGATAGAGAATAATGTGATTTGTCACATTTGGGTTTTTAGAATAGGGGTGAATGGGGACAAGATGGAGGATTCTGGGAGGTGCCCTGGGTTCTTCTTCTTTGTTGTCTCCATCTTCTGCTGTGATGATGGTGGCACAAAGCAGCTTTAGAGAGATTGGGTCAGAGCAGAAATGACCTGTTTAGTATAGAATGTAGATATTGGTGTGTAATTGTAAATAATAGATACGTAACAATCAGTATAAGAGATGACGAGCCTCCATCAGAGGAGGAGTCTTCACCTGATGCCCAAGCTGCAGAGACCTTGGCTGGGCACAGAGCAAGAGAAAAGATAAGAAATAATAAACAACATGAACAACCTTGAAAACTGAACATCTGAAGACTCTGTTTTGTTCCTGTGTCTGGCTCGGGGCTTTTCAGAGGGCAAAGGACTCTAAACCACACAAATCTTGGGAAACCAGCCAAGCCAAGAGGCTCCCCAATGTGCGGAGGGTTGCCAGCAGGATTGACAGGCGTGAGAGGAAAAGGCTTGCTGGGCTGCCAGCTCCTGGGGCCGTTCAATGGAAGCAGCTCCCCATGGAACATTCCTGCTTCTCCCAGGCGGCGGGAATTCTCCCACCTCGGGGGCAGCTCCATGAAATCCATCCGGGGCTCCTCTCCGGTGACACCACCAGGGGCAGAGGGCAGTAAGAAGCCAGGGATGGAGAGATTTCTTGGATAAAGCCAGCCCTGGGGTGGATGAGGCACATTCCGCAGGTGGGGCCACTCTTTGCTGGCTCCTGGCCACAAAATATTGACAAGGATTTTTGGATTTTTGATAAAATGAGAATTTCCCATGCTGGTGGCATTAAATTAAATGTTTGATTTTGATCGCTTCAGGAACATTTTCATGTTTCACTTTCTTGTACTATAGCTCCATATAAAAAAAAAAAAACCACAAAAAAACAACAAACAAACAAACAAACAAAAACGAAAAAACACATACCACCACAACACTTTTTATTTCCCAACTTATTTTGGCCTTTTAAAGACATGCCAATTTGAGTTTTCCAACCATCCCTCCCTTTTCAAGCAGCTGTCCCAAGCCACTGGAGGAATTCTCATTCCTGCTTAAAAATGTGTGGGAATAAACAGAAATTAAGGAAGAAAATGGGTGATTTGAAGGGGATATTTCAAATTTTTCTGATTTTTGTTTGTTTGTTTGTTTTTTTGCACTCCTCCCTTTTTTGGACAGATGTGATATTTATGGGGTTTTTTCAAGTTGTTCTTGTTTTTCCAAAGGTTCATGTCTCCATCTGGGCCTGGTCTGGAAAAATCCAGCTTTGTTCAATCCAGCCTGGGCTTGTAATTCTGTCCCTGCTCATTGCAGAGGAGAGTGGCACTCTTGGGGGGCTCAGGGATCTTGTCTTTAATTCCCAGTTTGGGGAAAATGTTGATTTTTGGAGGAAATTTCCCTGGGAGCCTCCCATTATCCATGGATTGGGCCTGTGGTCCTGCTCGGAGCCATCCTGATTGATTTTTTTCAACTTTCAGGCCATTTTCTGTCTCCTGCAAAAGCAGATGGGTGACAGATTGCTCCAAGTGACCTCACCAAGAGGCGTCATTTATTACTCCAAAGTTTCCAAGAGTTTGGGAAAATATTCCTCAGCTCCCACATAGCCCCAACTCTCCTGTTCCACACAGCAAAATCCCACCTGTGGAGCACAGAAAATGCTCATTTTTGGGTCTCCACCAGGTCACCCACTGCTGCAGATCTGTCATTTAATGAATTTCAGAATTCAACTTGCTCTCGTTTCCTCGCCTGCTTCGGGGATTTTTCCACTCTTTCTTTACGGATCTGTGAATTGCTTGGTGTTCTGGAGCACGTTTCACCATTTATCAACCATTATGAGGGAAGAAATAATCCCTTCTGAAAGGAGAATAATCCAAATTATTCTTATTGTTTTATTGGTGAATAAAAATATAATTTATGAGCCAGTCAAGAGCAATAACCCTTAATTCCATGACTGCAGAATAGCCCATTAAGATATTTTTAATGCCATTTTTGTCTGGACTTGTGTGAGTTAATTTAAAACAAACACACAGCGCTGGCTTTCCAGGAGTATTTCGGTGTCTAACCCCAAGTTGTTTCAGGAAAAATGAGGCAATTTGGTGCCTTTGAGGAGCCTTTGGCTCAGATTTTCCAGTGCTGGGGGTGCAGTTGGTTTGTTCTTGGTGAGGTCTGATTGTTCATTGGAGATCAGGGGGTTGATAATTCCGTTTACAGATGGGGGTTTTTGAGGGAAAGGCGTGAGTTTGGCTCCCGAAATTTCTGTCAGGCTGTGGAATACCCTCTGGAAGGGAACGTGGGCTGAGGGAGGAAAGGGTTTTTCCCAGGTTCTTGCTGGAGTTAAAGCTCTGACAGCTGGGAAAGGCAGATTTTTGGGGAATCTCCAGTGCAGGCCTGGAGTGTAAATCCAGGGAAAGGCACTGGCTCTGCCAGGTTCTTCCCAGGTGGAGGTGGAGCCATCCTTGCCTTTGAGAAAGGCAGGCTTGGGCCACTTGGATGCTTTTCCATTTGAACTCCCAGCCCTGCAGCAAACCCAGGGGAAGCTGAGGAATGTCTGATCTCCGGAATCCTGGAATGCTTTGGCTTGGAAGGACCTTCAAGACCCATCCCACCCAGGGACAGCTTCCACCATCCCGAGCATCCCAGGGTGCTCCAAGCTGACCTTGGACACCTCCAGGGATGGGAATTCCACAAACTCTCTGGGCACCCTGTGTCAGGGCCTCTCCCCCCCTCCTTCCAGGGAGAAATTCCTTCCCAATATCCCATCTAATCCCATCCTATCTCATCCCATCCCATCCTGTCCCACCCTTTTTCATCTTAAAACCATTTCTTAAGGAGTGCACCGAGATCCTGGAGGATCCCAAGCCACCGTTTTTAGTCAGGAAAACCTCGTGGAGCAGAGCACAAGTGGAATGTGAGTCATTGGGAGCTGTGCAGGGGTTATGGATTCACCTCCCAGCCTCTGGAATTATTCTTCTGCTCCCATTTAACTCCTTCTTCCAGGCCAGTTCCTCCTTTTTTGAGTTCCCTAATTCTGGGAATTTCCATGCCAGCTGAGGGATACACATTGAACACAGGAGGGATTTTTTAAATTTTTTTCTTTATTTTTATTTTGCTTTTAATTTTTTTTTTTATTTTCTTTATTTTTATTTCAATTTTCTTTATTTTTATTTCGATTTTCTTTTTTTATTATTTTCTTTATTTTTATTTTTGATTTCCTTTTTTTTTAATTTTGGGGATTTTTTTTTTTCTTTCTGTCTCCCTTGCTCACCCTAAAAGCACAAGAAGAGTGAAAATAGCAAACCAAACAAGAAGAACCAATCTGCTGGGGTGGAGCTCTTCCTTTTTCCATCACAGCAAAACATTCAAGAAATGTTTGACATCCATTTGTGGAACTCCTATAATTAGAATCAATAAAAGGACATGGTGAGGACACCAACCTTACAAGCCACAGAATCATTTTTTTTCTTGCCCCTCTCCATGATTTTAAGTTGTTCCTCTGGTTGGCACCTCCAGAAAAACGGGAATTAAGCTGTGAGATGGATTTGCTGTGCTGGGTTTTCCATAGGAATGTTTTCCCACTCGAGTCCTGGGAGGGATCCTTTAAACAGCTCCAGGTATCCAAGAGAACAAAGCCATTAAAATACCAGTATTTGGGGAACTGGGGGCTCATTCCCAGGGGATTTGTGCCCACAACTGGAGCTCGTTAAGCCCCACCTTGGCAATTCCAAAAAAAAACCAACAAAAGAACTTGGGATGAGGGGATCCAGAGGGGTCAGAAATGAGATTTAAACTGAGCCTGGCAAAGAGTTCTCAGCTTGTCCTGCCTGCAGATGCTCAGTTCCAGCCCCAGCTCCCACTGAAACCATGAATTGACTGAAATTCAAATCTCCAGAGTAATTCCAGGGTTGATATCCCTGCTCCCAGCTCACCCAGGGACACAGCAGGAGTCAGACTGGAAGCAGAAGTTGCGGATCCTGTCCTTTGTGCAAAATTGTTTCCCCAGTCAGCAGTCTGAGGAGCAGAGAAAATGGGACATTTCCCTGGAATTCTGTGGGATTTTGGCACCTTTAAGACCTTTAATCCAATTACTGAGGATAACTGGGTACACTAGGAGGCAGGAGATGCTCCTGTTGTCTTGGGGTTAAACTTTATGAAAATAAAAATATATACAAATATAAATATTTGTGTGTATATAAATATCTATACAAATATAAATACGTGCATATTTTTTATATACAAATATAAATTTGTGGGGAATAATCTGCAGAGATTCCTGGATTGGGAAGGGCTGTTCCTGTCTGGATTTGCACAAGGAAGGGTTGGAAAAGCAGATTTGGGACGATTTTCAAGTAACTGCTGCTGCTCTGTTCATGTTGTAACAGAATATCCACATCTCGCATTTCTTTTATATATTGAAATAAAATCAATATTCTCAGTTCTTCACCTAGACCTGACAAACCTTGGGGTGGGTTTTTGGTTTTAGGGGGGTTTTTTTGGTGTTGTTTTTTTGTTTGTGTGGTTGCTTTTGTTTTGGGTTTTTTTGGTTGTTGTTTTTTTTTTTTTTTTTTTTTTTTTTTTTGTTGTTGTTTTTTTACTTTACCTCTTACACCTATTTTTGCATCCACCCCTCAGTTTTGACTGAAATCCCAAATCCATCTTAAATAATGGGATTTGCTGAATTTCTCTCTTCCTACCTCCTGTTACAAACATTTCTCCTCTCCCTCCCTTGTGTTCTTAATCCTCGTGGGAGGAATGAGGCACCCCTTGGATTTTGTGGGAATTCCTGCCCTCAAATCAAAGTTTTGGTGTCTCCTGATCCACTGAAAACAAGGAAAAATTGATCCTTTGGCTCTTCAGTTTTTTCTTCTTAGAATCTGAGACATAATCACCTCAAGAATATTTTATATATTCCTTATTTTTTTTCGAGCAGGAGAAATTAAAAAAAAAAAAAAAAAAAAAAAAAAAAAAAAAAAAGTCTTGCCATGTTTTAGGAGCAAAGTGAGTATTTTACACACATCCCAACAGCTCTCTGGAAAGCATTTAAATTTACAAGCTGTTCCTAAATTCCCTGGCAGTTGACAACACACAGGAACCCCCTTGGAAAAGAGATTTCTTGGAAATAACAAAGATTTCAGCTTTGTCCATGGGGGCTGCAGCTCAAAACTGATTTAACAAACCTGTGACCCAATATATATATATTTAAAGCTATTTCTAAAGATTTTTTCTGGAGCTGAAAAGGGATCTTTTTTTAAAAAAAAAATAAATGAGCCATCATCTCTTATGTTCCTCAGCAGGGCTTTTGGGGACACCTTTGTCAGGTGTGACCTCAATATTTTGGGGTGATTGGAATATTTCATTCATTAAATAATGAAATGTTGACATCCTGCATTTGGATAATCGAACCTGTGAGTGTCAGGGGGAGTTTGCATTTCATCAAGAGCTGCTGTAGATAAAGAGAAATGATTTGTGCCTTTGTGGCTATTTAATTCACCTTATTTTCTATATAATTCACATTATATAGAAATATATAATGTGAATTATAAAAGTATATAATGTGAATTATATAGAAATGCCCTCTATTTTGGGCAGTTTGCATCCGAGCTCTGTGGATTTTGACCCTGCTGAGGTGGCACTGAGTGAAGATCATCCAAATTTATTTCTGTGATTTCTGACAAAGGTTCTAATAAATGAATTGCAGCAATTTTCATAAAGAAAACCCATTGCTATCAGCCTACATTCCGTATTTTTCCGACTCTAATGGCCTTTAGTAGCTGGAACACCGGTTAAAAATCACCAGGATTTTAGGGGTTTATGGCTGTGAGGAATGGAATGGGATTTTCCCTACAAACTGCCTCTGAATTCCATCCCTGGGGGCCATGGGCAGCTCCACCAGGGAAGCCCTGCACCTTTTCCTGCCCTTGATCCTTCCCATAAATAACAGTTTTCCTTGGGAATCCTCCCTGCCCCATCGAGGCTGGAGAGCTGAACAAAACCCGGGATGCAGGGATGGAATTTCCTCCCGGGAATTCTGGGATCCTCTCACCCTCCGTGACTCACAGAGCTCGGCCTGAGCTCATCTATGCTGCAGCCTTTCCCTGGATTAGCTCCTCATTAAACCAGCATCGGGAAGAGGCTGCTAAACCAGGCTTTCCTAAGAGCAGCTGCTGCTGTGGGCTGGGTTAAACCGGGATTAAATCCCGTCCTTCCCTGTGCAGCTCCTGCTCATCCTGGGCTGGAATTCCTTGAAAACTTCTCTTGCTGCCAAGGGTATGGAATGGGACAAACCTTCTGATTGAGGGTGCCCAGAGCAGCATTCCTTCTGTTTGAAGGGAAGGGACTTTAATCCCATCCAGGGACACCTTCCACTGCCCCAGGCTGCTCCAGCCTGGCCTTGGGCGTTCCCAGGGATCCCGGAATTCCATCCCAGCTGTCCCTGGACACTCCATGGAGGGGACACAGCTCAGGGTTGTCCCTGCAGGGCTCGGGATGTGGCTGCTCTGTTCTTTTTAGAGCAGCACAGCCCAGGAAGATGAAAGAGAACAATTAAACACCCTCCCTCCTCTAATGATCAATTTGTTCCTCCTTAATTAAACATCCAGCCTCATCCCCGTTTGATCCCACCACGGGTTTGCCTTCTCATCTCGGCTTGAAAAGCGATTTCATTTCAATTTCAAGACCTTTTTGTTCTTTTTTTTTTTTTTTCCCTTCCACCCACCCCAGCAGGAGATGTCTCTCTCAGGAATTATTCTCAGCTCCTGAGAGAGGAAAAAAAATTCAGGAATAATTTTAGAAATGGAATCGCCTCCCTCGGGGCTCTGACAAACACAGAACGTTTCTTGCGGGGGGGGGGGGGGGTGGGGTGGGGTGGGATTTCACTCCCTGAACCTCTTTTTATTTACTTTTTTTTTTCCACATCCACACACCAGCAGAGAATTCAGCAAAGGAGTCCCCAGGAATGAGCTCCAAGGAAGGGATGTGAGAGCCCAGCCTTGAGAGAATATTCATGTCCCAAGGCAGCAGCTTAGGAGAGAGATAACAATTATTACTGGAATTTTTCTCCATTTCCAGGTTGCTGTTCAGCCAGGGAAAAGAAATGTGATGGGGTCTTATTATCTTGGTTGGACTTGAAGTGGAAGGGATTCAGCCAGGACAAAAAACAGAGAAAAATCTTATTTTTGCAAGCTCTTGTCGTTGTCTTTTATTGAAGATTCCAGTTGCTGTCAGTCAACACTTTAATCCTTCAAAACACCAAAATAAGGTTTAAATCAGAGTTCATGGTTGCAGCTCCTCATTCCCATGAAACCATCAGCTTCTGTTGCTCTTCAGCACCTTCTTTGGTCATTTCTCAGCTGGTTTTTCTGAGATTCTTCCCTGAAAATTTATTTTTTATTTCATTACATTGGAATTATTTCTTCTTGTCATCAAAATATCCCAATGTTGGGCAGTTGGGATTTTCACTCTAGAAAATTCTGTTGACAAACCCCAATCCATCTGAATTCCTTTTTCCCTCATCCCTTACCTGTAGCAATATTTAATTTTGGCTGATTTCAGCCCTTTGGCACAGATTGACTCTCCCTGCTGTCCATGAACTCATTTAATTTTTACTCATTTTACTAAAAACCTATTTTACTAATAGGTTTACCTCCTAATTTTGAGCAAGCTAAAATTAACCTGTGACCTTTCCCACCTGCATTAGGGAGTCTGAAATGAAAAAAAAAAAAAAAAAAAAAAACCAAAATAAAAACAACAAAAAAACCCACACCACACAAACAAACAAACAAAACCCACAAAAACTGATGAAATTCTGGTTTTAGAGGGGGAAAACACTGACATGAATATTTTTCCAGCATTTTTCAGTGCAAGTTGCTCTGGAAAAAAAAAGAGATTTTATGGGACTAACAGGTGAAGAGAAGCAGCTTGGAGCTGAGAGAGGACAGTGGCAAATGCAGCAATCCCAGGGATATTTTATCCACGGATATTTGATTTTATCTGGGGATATTTGATTTTATCCAGGAATATTTTATCCAGGAATGTTTTGTTTTATCCAGGGATATTTGATCCAGGGATCTGCTGTGCTGGATCCATGAGATGAGAAGCGAGCACAGCAGCAAATGCAGCAATTCCAGGGATATTTTATTTTACCCAGGGACATTTTATTTTATCCAGGAATATTTTATTTTATCCAGGAATATTTTATTTTATTCAGGAATATTTTATTTTATCCAGGGATATTTTACTTTATCCAGGGATATTTTATCCAGGGATATTTTATTTTACCCAGGGGTCTGCTGTGCGGGGTCCAGGCTGCTGATTGTCAATCCGCGGTGCTGAAATGTCGGGTATTTCATTGTGCCAGCCTGAGCTGCAGACGGTTTGTGTTGGAGGGCCCGGGGTGATGAATGGATCCTTTCATTCCTGCAAATGAACTGTCAGGAACAATGGGCACACAACTCCGGGCCCCAAAGGGCAGCCAAACTCCACAGCCAAAATAAATCGGGACTTTTTAATTTTTTTTTTTTCCTTGTGAGTCTCATGAGAGGGCAGAATCGGATAAAAAAATCGTCGGGAATGGAGATGGGGATTTGAGCTGGAAAAGGCAGATTTGGGAACAAACTGAGGGAAACAAAGGTCACTCCAGGTGAAATTCCAGCAATTCTCGCTCTGGGTTTGGTGTTTGAGGGAGTTTGGGAGTTGCTGGAGATGAGGCTGCAGAGCCCTGCGGGGATTTGGGGCAGCAGTGACCCCCTTGAGGGCTGTTCTGGGTGACCCTGAGTACCCAGGGGGGATTTGGGGTGGCTGTGACCCCTCCAGGGCCATCCTGGGTGACCCTGGGGCTGTGCCCTGCCAGGTTGTGCCCTCAGCAGCCCCTGGCAGCAGAACCAGTGGCCCAACGGGCCACCAGCCCTGGGTGCCCCCTGGAATCAGTGGGAAATGCTGGAGAACCCATGGGAACTGAGGCCCTTTCCAAGGTGCCATGGGGTAGGTGGGTTTTGCATTTTTATCTTCTTTTCTGCCAGAGCTGGGATTAAATCTCAGGACATGCACTTCCTGTCCGGACTCAGATGTTTATTAATTCTTATCCATCCCACAGTCTCACAAACCATGAGTGCTACAGCACTTCCAGCCAACAAACTAAAAATGGAGGGCCATCTCTCTCTCTACAAGGCCTTTTAAGCACAAACTGTCCAATTAAGAAATGACACCTGCATTATTTTTCCTTTTACCCAATACCCAACCACCCCTGGCCCGCAGTGCGGATTTTTCTACCCAATTACAACCCCCCCCAAAGCCACAGAGAAGGAGGGGAACAAGAAGGGCTCAGCCTCTTCCCTAAGCCCTCCACCTTGCTTTATCTCTGTATTACTGTATTCTAAACCCTGAAACTCTGAGTTTTGCACCCTGTGATGTCACACACTTCTATCCAAACCCCACACCCACAATCCCAGCGCTGTCACTCAATTTTGGGAGCCTCTTCCACGGCCTCAGGTCAATGCAGGGTTTGCTTGGGGGTCAGTGCCTGTCAGCAGAGAGAGCCTGGAATCCTCAGTGCCGGGGCTCCAACAGGTGCTGTTGGAGTCCAGGGCAGGTGGAAAATCCCTTGAGCTGCCCTGAAGGCTCCAAGACCCCAGCTGGGACCCCAGGAAAGCACTGCCTTTGACCTCATTCCATGGGAAAAACTTCCAGCACTCAGAGATGAGTGGAAAGCAATGGAAGTTTGGAAGAACCAGTAGTCTAGTTTGTCACAGGGTGAAAATTTGTAGTTTTGGGTTTTTAGTGTGCAGGCAAATGAGAGCAAGATGGAGAATTTTGGGCGGTGTCTCCTTCTTCTTCTTCTTCTTCTTCTTCTTCTTCTTCTTCTTCTTCTTCTTCTTCTGCTCCATTTCCTGCTGTGACGGTGGCACAGGGACATTGGTAGGATGGGTTTGACACAGAGGTTGTCTGTTTAGAATAGGCAGTGATTATTGGCACAGAATGGTAAACCCAGCACATTTTAAGAGTTAATTGGGTTAGAAACTTTTAAGAACCTTGGGATCTTCTGTCCGGGGGGGGGTTTAGCTGTGTTTCTAGTGCAGGTTTGGTGGTGTGCAGAACTTGAGACAAGAAATGGAATAAACAGCTCTGAAGATTGAGGCTGCAAGTTTATCTTCTTAACCCTGGTACTGGACTTTTGGAGGAAAAAGATCCCCTCCAATCGGGGACTCCTGAAAGGGAGTTTCCCGGAGGTGGGATGATCCCTACCCTGCCCCTGGGACCACCCAGAGCTTCCCTGATGCCACAGCAAAGCCACCATGCCCAGGTGTGGCTGCCTCTGAGTGGCTGCTGTGGCCAGGGCAGTGACCACCAACCCCTCTCCCTGCTCACACTAAAGGCTTTCATCAGCTCCTCAGAAAAACTCCCCAGCACCTGGAGATGAAAATAAATCCTTGCACCACGTTTTTCCCCCCACAGGCATTTGGAAATGGTTTTTTTGGGGTTGGTTGGGGTTTTTTAGGTTTTTTTTTTTGGGAAAGCCTTAGCGTTTTTTTTCCCCAAAAAGAGAATTCCAGAGAATTTGTGACTCTGTCCACAGAGCAAATTTGTCTGGAAGAAAGAGAGCACAGTGAGCAAGGGAAATGTGGTGGTGCAGCAAATGCTCTGAGGGCTTGGAGGATGATCCCAGCACCTCTGAGGGAAGGGGATTCTGCCTGGAGTTCACCAGGAATTAAGGTGGTTTCACTAGAATTTTCATCCCTTGGTCTCCTTTCCCTGCTGGAATTTGCTTTTTCCCTCCTCCCTCTCATCTTGAAAGAAGTGTCTTAAAAATCTGAAGTGATCTTCTCAAATTGGAGCATTAGGAAGAACCAAAAGCAGTTCCTGGTGCTGCATCAAAAGCTGGATTGGGCTGAATATTCAGATTAGTTTTAATTTTTATTTTATATCTTTATTTTTTCCTATATTTTATATATATTACATATAAGTATTTTATATTTTATATGTTCTGTCTTCTATACACTTATATCTTTTATATATTTATATTGTATATATTTTCTACTTTACCAATTATATTTTTATATATTCTATAGTTGTTTTTTTTTCATTTTTAGATCACATATTCTATATTTTTATATTTATCTATCTTATATATTTTATATTATTTTATATGTTTATATTTTTATATTTTTATATTTCTATATATTACGTAGTTTGTATATTTTATATTTTTATATTTTATATCTCTAAAAATGTATATTTTTACCTGCATCTCATTGAGCTGGCACCTATGTTGAAATCATTTATCTGACATGAAATCAGAGGGCTCTCTTCTCTCAGGCCCCAAAATTTCAGCACCTTGGATGAATATTTAAGATGGGGCGGATTTTGTCCCAGATGCTCATGAACATTATCCTTTGAAATCTCTCATTTTGCTGATTGCAGCGTTGGGATACAGTACTCACTTGGCCATAAAGTTTTCGATTTTTTAAAAAATATTTGGGGTTTTAATATTTTAATATTTTATTAATTTAATATTTTTAAAATAATATTTATTCTTTTATCTTTATAACATCTAAAATGTGCTTGTCCTTGGCACTTCCAGGGCTATGTGTTCACCTCTGTTCCCTCCTTTGGATTTCCAGTGATGCCCGAGCTCAGAAATTGGAGCTGGAATTGGGGAGGAACCAGAGCAGAAGCCCCCAGCCAGACTGAGGATGCCTTTTATCTGCATTTCAGTCTTTTTTTGGTGCAGATAAAGCCGGGAAAAAAAAAAAATCCCGATTTAAGCTCCAAGTGTGTGTTGGAGCATCCCATAATTACAGTGTGCTGTGCAATGGATTTCGGGAACCAGAGCGGGTGGGATTTTATGGATCCATATAAACACCTGGGCTGGAACTGCCAAATCCACGGGCTGCTGGGGTAATCGGAAGGGTTTGTCCTGGATCATGGAGTTTTATGGAATTTGGGGAACATTTAAATGACATTAAAATGTCCTTTACGTGACATTCCCGGTCAGCATCTCAGAGCCTCCGGGGCGAACTGATCCAGGAATTCACCCTCAGGGATGAATTCCGTGAGGGAGGAGGAGTTTCATGCTCCTTCCCAAATTCCCTGGCCATGGAATCGTCTCTGCCGTGCCCCGGACTGCACATGTGCCGCAGGAGCAACCTGGGAAGGGGATTTTCCTCTGTCCATCAGGCAGAAAATACAAAAGCACCCGTGGGGTGATGGATCCCTCGGGTGGCTATGGCAGCTTTGCTCCAAGCGCTCTCCTTCCCAGCCTGAAAACGAGGGAATTTGTAGGGAAAAGGCATCAGCCAGTGGCCAGGGCTCAGCCAGACCCTAAATGTTTACGGCCCTAATTAGCTCCCATAAACCTCCCAAGGAGCAGCGCTGGCTGCTGCCACGCTCAGCCCCTTCTTGTGGGGTTCAGCCCTCCCCCAAAAACCGGGACCTTCCGTGCTGGACACCCTGGGAATGCGGATGGCAGTGGCACATTCCCTTCCTGGGGAGGGAGGGACGCCGGGGATGGGGGGAATTGCAAAAGCAGATTTGGAGCTGCTTCTTTATTTCTTTTTATTTCATTTTGTCCCATCTCCTCTGCCTCTGAGGGGACCCTTCTGCTGGACCCCAAACCTTGACCCTCTGCAGTCTCAGCAGTGCTCTTTACCACCCTGCTAATCCCAGCTGGAATTTCCTTGCCCAGGTACCTGGCAGAAGTGGCTCAGCCCTCTTCTCTCCACCAGGACTTAGAGGTTTTTAAGGAAGGTTTTCCCTGCTTCTCAATCCCGTGGAAGGAATGCAGGGAGTACCAGGAATTGGAGAATCTTCTACTCCTGCCCAGCGTTTGTCAGAGCATGAGAGGAATTTCTGGGCATTTCTGGGCATTTCTCTGGCCTCTGGGAGGGAATTCCCCGTGGATTTTCATCCAGCTCTGGTGCAGGTTCAGTGCTTGCCAGAAGCAGGAATATTTGGGAATGAAGGGTTGAGGGAGGGAATCTTCAGCTGATGCAAACCTTGTTGACTCCAAGGGAGCTGCTCTGCACCAGCTCTGCTGCTGGCCCCAGGTCTAAATAAACTGCAAAAGAGCAGCCAAAACCCAGTTTTAAGGAGGAAAGGGCTGTAGGGAGTGTTGTATTCTTATTTCCAGCACTTTTAAACTGCTTTGGGAGGTGACTATCCCATCCTTCTGCTTGAAATAATTGAGGGCCAGCAACGCTGTGTTGTGGGGAATAGTGGCTCCCCAGCATTTCTGTGCAATCCCCAGAAAACGAGGACATGCAGGGTCCTTCCACACCCTCTCCCAAGCAGAGTCAGTTTGGTGGGGGTTCCAGCACCTCCCCTGAGCTTTATTCCCATTCTCCGCTGCAACACCAGGCTGGAGCACAAGAATCCAGCCAGGCTGGAGCACGGCAATCCATCCTGCTGGGAGGCAGGGAAATCAGGGAGAGGGAAGCTCTGGGTTGTGCGCTGTGGCCCCGAGTCAGCCCTTGCAGAGGGTTGTGAGCAGCTCAGGGAGATGTGCTGGGCTCCCAGCAGATTCCCTTGATAACAAATCCATGGCCAGGATGATGCTCTTTTCTCAGAGTGAAGCTCTTTGCTGATTTCCACTGAAGCTCAGGATCTGCAGCTCCTGTGGATGGTGAAGCTGAGGTTCCCCTTGCTCACCTTGACCTGCTTATTCCTGGAATTCATGGCAACTGGAAAGGAAAATCTACACACTTCTCCCACAAAGAGCTCCCCAGCAGTAGCTGCTCCCTTCCCCCAAAGAAAAGATGTTTTCCACTAAAAGCCCAGGGAAGTGCAGCTGTCAAACCTCCTTAACTTCCCCCGGCTCCGAAGGAGGGTTTAATCAGGGAAAGCGAGTGAAGAGTTGTGAGTTCCCCGCAGTAAACAAGTTAAACATTATTAAACACACACGTGTCTGGTGGAGGAGATGAATTGATTGTGTGGGTTTATTTTTACAGCATTATTACACCGAGGAAAGGGAAAAAAGGCTGGGAGCTGATGCCAAGATGATGGAGCTGAAACAAAGCCCAAGGAGAGAGTTTTCCACTGGGCTCATTTTTTTTCCCCCCCTAATAACTGTCTCCCATATCTGCCAATCTTAGGTCAACAAACATGGCATGATTGACAAGTTAAAATGTTTGGCTTAGACTGCAACTCATATAAACCAATTTAAAATTTCCAGTGCAGGAGGGAGAGGGAAGAGAAACAAACAATGGCCTTTCCTTCCTCGGCTCTCCCTGGAGCAGCACCCAGGAATTTGGTGGATGTTTGGTGGGATTTGGCTTTGTGGTGGAGAAGGTGGCATCCCGGCAGGTGGAGACTGCTCATCCCTCCTCGTCCCACCAGGAAAAGTGATCCAGGGCTGGCTGGGACTGGGAATGCCCTTCACCCATGGAAGTGAATGGATTTGGGGATGAAAGGAAGGGAACGTGCAAAGCGCCTCTGGAATATCCAGGGGAGGCAGGTGGAGGTGGCTGCTCCTTCCAGATGGTGTGAGGACATCTCAGAGCAGAGTATTTGGGATCAAAGGAAGGCTCTGAGGAGAAAATTAATGAATTAAGTTGTCCGAGGTGATTTTAATTGATTTCTTTATCCATCAGTAAACCTCAGCACTGCCTAATGAGCAGCACAGTCAGAGCTGGGAATGCTGAGTCCTTTTTCCTCTTGCTCTTCCTTGAAGGACACAGATTGTGGGTCTCTGTGCTCAGTAATTGGTTTTCTGGGGAGTCCTGACAGTAATCCATTGGGAATCTCCTGTTCCCTGTCCTTCAGCAGGAGAACAGAGGTTTCAGACCTTTGTGCATTTGGATCTTGCCTCCTTCAGCTCCTCAGAGGTTTCCTGGGATGGTGGTGCCAGCAGCTCAGGGCAGATCCCTGGCTTTGCTTGAGACTGGAATCAGAATGCTGAGCTCCCCAGCTGCTCCCACGGCCTGGATTTGGGATGGCTTTGGGAGCTGCAGAACTGGAATTTCCCAGCTGATCCTCAGCCACATCCCTGCTCCTCCCATCCATCAATTTCCAGACCTCATCTCCATTTTTCCTGGCATTGTTGTTCCTCAAAGGACACGGACCCCTGGCTTTGGAGGGGCCTGAGTTGGCACAGGGGCTCCTAAAAAAGATCCCTGCACTGACCACACCACACTGACCACCTTGTGTCCCTGCCCCAGAGCCCTCAGGATGTGCCAGTCCCAGCTTAGATATCACCCAGAGCCGGTTTAAGCTGAGCGTTAACTGCAGCTATGTCCAAACCCCACTGAACAAGAGTGTCCTGTCTCCTTTGGGGTGAATTTCCAGGGAAGAGCTTTTCATTTCCTTTGGATCTAATTCTCAGGACTTGCTTCTCCTTAACAAAAACCAGCTTTAAAACAAAGATGGATGTTAAACAAACCCTGGGATGGATGCTAAACCCAGAATAGAAGTTCCTGGAGGTATTGACAGGTGGATTTTGATATTTTTATTAAGCTCTGTCTCTGCAGTAAAACTGATCCCTCTTGCTCGAGCCATGGTTGTAAAAAGACTTTCAAGCCCTGCCCCAGGTAAGCTGCTTTTATGTGATTTTGGTGTGTCTATAAATCAAAGATATTATTTGAGGAAAATCTGCACTGAGCAGGTCTGGCTGGGAAGGATGAGAGGGGGATTTTGGGGAGGGGGCTGAGCATGGAGGATGAAGATGTGAGCACAACCCGCATTTCTGAGGGACTGAAAAGGAAATTAATTGGTAGCTGGAGAGTTCCTGGTGATGGTCAGAGTGGTTTAATACCCCTCAAGGTGCTGTTAAACTCTCCTATGGTCTAATTCAAGAAATTTCAAGAATCATAGTATCTTGAGAGAAAGAACTCTCAGAATGATAATATTTGTATGAAAATATGGCCAGCTATGGACTTAGTCATCTAGTTAACCTAACTTTGTCTGAAAGTACTGACCCCTGGAAAAGAAAAGAAAGAAAATGCAAGCTATCATAGTTTTTTTGGACTGAATTACAAAACGAGAGGTCAAAAATAATGCAGGAGTGAATATATCATGATTGCCTTAAAAAAATAATAATACGGGGCCTTTTGGGTGAAAAACTAGTTAAAAATCAACAAGCACTGATGGCTGCAGTCAAAAAAAAAACCCAAAAGGTCATTAAAATAATACAGTGCTGATAAATCATACAGCCTGCAGTTGTCTCCAAGTAAAGTTAAGTTTAGTCACTGCTTCATACCAAAGTTTTTTTAACTGTCAGATTTCAAGACTCTGATGAAGGGCACGATTCTCTGAGCACAGCTGATTAGAACAAGTACAAAACAATTATGCAGAACAGTGAGTCAGGATGTGATGTTAAATTCCCTGTGCCTGACACGGCTGGGAGCTGCAAGCCAGGTGATGCCTTGGGAGGGCTGAGCTGGAGCAGAGGCTGGACAGAGCCAGAGAATAAAGCAGAGATTTATTAAAAGGCCTTTAGGGTGCACCTTGGGCAGGACAAGAGCCTGGCCAGGGCTGCACCCAAGGGGGACCCAAAATGGTCCCAAAATGGACAAAGGGTCACCAGGTCTCACCCTTTGATCAGTTTGGGTCCATTTGCACCTTGGGGTTGAATTGTCCAATTGCAGCTGCAGGGTGTGAGGTCCCATCCTTCTTGTTCCTCCCTGCAGCCACCCTTGTTTGTGCTTTGGGGCTGAAAGTTGTCCTTGGTGTGCAGCAGGAACAGGATTTGTTTTGTGTCCGTGCTGTGTGCAGAGCTGAGTGAGCCTGAATGTGAGGCTGAGAGCTGCACCCCTGGGCAGCACAGAGCCTGAAACAGGGAAGGTAAAACTGAAGGCATCAGAGGCTCTCCCTGCCTTTCCATGCCCGGCATCCTTGGAGCACAGGGCATGCTCAGCCCGGGGCTGCTGCTCCATCCCCTCTTCCTGAGGTTCACATCCCAGGACAAACACCTTGCTCGGGGCGCTGTTTGAAGGGATTTTCCTCCGCCAGCTGCTCCGTGTAAGCAGAGAATGCTGTGGGCAGGGAAGAGCACAGCGCTGGAGCTGAGAAAGCTTTTTGTTAACCAACTGTCCCGGCCCTTCATCCCAGGACAGCTCCAGCGCCCTTCATTTCCTCTTCCTATTAAGTGCTTATCCCTGGCGAGACGCGAGCAGCTGGATGGAGACAGGGAAAAGAGGGAAAGCTGGAAGCGCTGCTCGCCCCCGGGGATGCTCCTGAAAGGACACGGATCTGCAGAGCTGCAGGGGAGGAACGGGATGGTCCAGCAGGCTCTGACCCCTCTGGCTTTGAATCCCATACAGTTTAACATTCTGGCTCCCAGAGGAAAGTGGCAGAGGAAAACGTCTGGATTTTCTAAAATCCAACATCTGCAAAAAGGAGGAAAAGAGGGGAATCATCGGCTCCTGATGACTTTGCTTTGTTGTGTCCCAAGTTTGTCCAACTGCTTTATGGAATGGCCCCCTCCCTGCCCTAAAGGACAAACCCCCTTTACAGCAGGAGGGAATAGGAGACAAGAGACAGGGAATAAGCCCAGGACTGAGGGTTTTGTGGGACTAAGGCGGGAGATGATTTCACTGACTCACCCGGGCTGGTTTTATCTTTCCCCCCAGCTAAAAATGAAAGTCTGCAAAAATCAAACTCTCCCCACATCACACCCATCAAGGTTCCCATTAATTCCTATGGTTTTAGGCATCCATGAGGTCCCTGGGGAAAACGCCTGAGCTCACCCTGGAGCTCCAGTTGGAATAATCCCTTATCTGATCCACACATCCCTTGTGCTGGCCCTGGAGCCACAGGGGCTCCCAGCTTTGGAGCTGCCAATCTTCCTTCGTGAAATAAAAGTGCTATTTGGAATGTTTTGTTCCTTTATGAGCAGGTTGGACAAGATTATGTGAAATTAGCACCTTCCAGGCCTGAACTGCAATTTCACTGCAATGTCAATACCTTCAGGAACTTCTATTCTGGGTTTAGCATCCATCCCAGGGTTTGTTTAACATCCATCTTTGTTTTAAAGCTGGTTTTTGTTAAGGAGAAGCAAGTCCCGAGAATTAGATCCAAAGGAAATGAAAAGCTCTTCCCTGGAAATTCACCCCAAAGGAGACAGGACACTCTTGTTCAGTGGGGTTTGGACATAGCTGCAGTTAACGCTCAGCTTAAACCGGCTCTGGGTGATACCTAAGCTGGGACTGGCACATCCTGAGGGCTCTGGGGCAGGGACACAAGGTGGTCAGTGTGGTGTGGTCAGTGCAGGGATCTTTTTTAGGAGCCCCTGTGCCAGCTCAGGCCCCTCCAAAGCCAGGGGTCCGTGTCCTTTGAGGAACAACAATGCCAGGAAAACTGGAGATGAGGTCTGGAAATTGATGGATGGGAGGAGCAGGGATGTGGCTGAGGATCAGCTGGGAAATTCCAGTTCTGCAGCTCCCAAAGCCATCCCAAATCCAGGCCGTGGGAGCAGCTGGGGAGCTCAGCATTCTGATTCCAGTCTTGTGAAATAAAAGTGTTATTTGGAATCTTTTGTTCCTTTATGACCAGCTTGGACAAGATTAAGTGAAATTAGCACCTTCCAGCCCTGAACTGCAATTTCACTTCAATGATTGCAATTCCCCTTCAGGATTCATTCCTTCACCAGGTCAAGGAGTGCACCTGGCACTCTGGAAGCAAGGGATTAAAGTGCTGATAGGAGCTCCTTGTCCTTTTATCTCCTGCAGAATCTGCCTGGTGACTGCTTTGCAACGGGCATTATCCTGAATTTTGCGCATTTCTCCCATTGAGTTTAATGTCATTTGTTGAGTTTAATGCCATTTAAGGAAAGGTCCCTTCCCTGGGGGTGGGACTGAGTGGACTTTAAGGTCCCTTCCCACCCAAACCATTCCATGATTCTGTGATGAGGAGAACAAGGAATCTCCTGATCAGTTTCTGCTGCCAGGGGTTGTTTTAGTCACGAAAACACTCGGAGTCCCAAAGGTGCAAGAGCCAGATTTCCATGGTGCCCCTTCTCCAGCTGAAATCCGCCCCCAGGACTCGCTGAAGTTTGCCAGCTGTACCAGGAGAAGAGGCACCAAAGCAAGGAATTCACAGTGCAGGGCCTCAGCACAGACTGATCCCTGGGAAAGGCTGAGCCTCAGAGGCAAATTCAGTCAGAGAAAGGGGAAATGACAAAATCAAGTTGAGGTGACAACACTGAGCCATCACCGTGCTTCATCTTCCTCTTCTTCCTCCTCGCAGCTGTTATTTCCTCAGCCCACAGAGAACTTTTGCCTTTATTTGCTGTTTTTTTGTGAGGACCATAAACACGTTTCCAAGTCAAATGAAAATTATAATAACCAAAATTTCGTCTTAGAATGCTGTGAGTTACAACCAGGAGCAGGGATAGTGCCCTGGGAATGGGGTGGGTGCCTCACACTGGGACTGGGAAGCAGCAGATGATTCACTCATGGACTGTGTGCGGTCAGGAGAGATTTTCTCCCCCTTTCTCAGTCACACATCCACCAGAAAAAATGATTATTGCAACAAACCCAGAACTGGTTACGAACAATTCACAGACACTGAGCTGAAAAAAAGAGCCGGAATTGTGAACAAATATTAAAAGCAACAAATAAATCAAGGAGCACCTCATTATTTCTATCTTCTCACTCTCACAGCACATTAATCTGTGGGGCAGCCGTGGATGAATCACAGAACATCCAACTTTCCAAAAGCACATTGGGTTCTTTAGAGCTGGGCCAGAGATATGAAGGGGAAAATAAGAAATTCATTCCTGGAAATGCTGAAATAAATTGTCTTGTGGTTTGTTCGCACAGAATATTTTCAATATCTCTAACGGGAGGTGATTTTTTTAATTTTATTGAGGGAGGAGAGGAGAGGAGAGGAGAGGAGAGGAGAGGAGAGGAGAGGAGAGGAGAGGAGAGGAGAGGAGAGGAGAGGAGAGGAGAGGAGAGGAGAGGAGAGGAGAGGAGAGGAGAGGAGAGGAGAGGAGAGGAAGCTGCTCTGATGCAAAGGGAGGAGCTGAGAGCTGGGCAGCACTAGGCACAAGATCAGCCCCTCTGGAGGCTCCAGTGGGATTTTGGAGACAGGAATTTCACCTGTTGGTGTCTGGAAATATTCCATATTCCATACTTCACCCTGCTGAAATGATAACTCCATTTTTTTGGACTTTTCTCCATGAATCCCTGTGGGAAGGGCTGTCAGTGTTGGATCCAGTCCCTTCACTGTGGTGTGGAAGTTTCTGTGGCAATAAGAGCATCCCACACTCCCAGGACCATTTTTTGGAAATGCAGAGCCCTGCAATCCAGGTGGGCAATCCCTACCCTCCACCTCTGCCTGTGCTTATGGACACAAAACCCCTGTTCCCTAAACTCCTCTTTTCCCCCCAAACACCTCTTTTTCCATCTCCCAGCTCCCAGTATAATTTTTCCAGCCTTTTCCCCACTCCAGGGCTGACTGATTGATGGGAGCAGTTGATCTCCCTGCCCTCAGACGGGTGAGCAGCTGCCACTTGCAGAGGGTGAGGGGAATGAACTCCTCCTTTCTTCCCCATCCCGCCACGCCGGCCTGGGGGTGACGCTGGGAGCCACTGGGATCTCCCAGCTGCTTTGATTTATCTGGATTCACCTTCCCCCCTGACCCCTAGGCTCGGCCTGGCCTTTCATCCCAGCGCTGGGGGGGGCCCAGGGCTGCTTCACTTCCGTGGTGGGATGAGCAAGGGGCATTCTGGCCTTTTGGCCAAAATCCAGGGAATTCGCTCAGGTCCTGCCTCACTTTGGAACAGAGGCACAGGCAGAGGCATCCCAAGGAATTCTGCACAGCCCAAAAGCCCCCGGAGGGGTTAATGGAATCAGTTTTTATAATCAATCAATACTTGAATTCAGCCCTGGGTTTGCAGGGATTTAGGGGAAGTTTCCCTCTGTCCTTTCCCAGCCAAATTCCACAGAGCAGGAAGGGCTCTTTCCTCTCCCACCTCTCCAGGATTTTCCTCCTTTTCAGTGGCTCCTGCAGGTTTATGCAAAGAAAAACTCTTGCCGTGGTGGCTGCCAGGGTGGCGGACACGGAACATGGGAAAACTATCCCAGAAAAACAACAGAAAATGGTGCAAACATTTCTGAGGAGCTGATTTTCTCACCCTTGGGACCCCTCTGTCATTTTATTCTCTTGAGCAGAATCCAGAACCAGGAATTCATCCACCAGTAAATGAGAGGGAGAGGCTTGCACAGAATCCCAGGAGGTTGGAACAGCCCTCCAAGGCCACCGAGCTTATGTTGATGGAGCAATGCTGTCCTGGTGCCAGGGAACGGCGCTGGGAGCATTCCCCAGGGGTGGAAATGTTTCTTTACTTCCATTTCCAGGTGTTTGTGTGGTCACAGTAATTCCTGGGTGAGTGTTTGGATCAGGAGAGCCCCGGAGGGGTGATTTAGACACCAGGAAAGAAAGAGCTTCTCTCTCACTTGATGCTTGAAATTGTCTCTGGACAACCCAAATGGATTCAAAATTCCAAAATTATTCACTCGGCAGGGCTAAAACTGCAGCTTCCAAACCATTTCTTTTCTCTCAGCTTTGCACTTTGACCAAATTTAACTGGATTTTTTCCCCTTATTTTAACACCTTGGGTACTTTCTGAATGTCTTCTCCAAAAGGTTTCATTCCAGCTCTCCTTAGAAATCCCTCCCATTGCTCCTGCCCTGTCCCAGTCTAGGCACGATGTGGGTGTGATAACCCGGTGCTGCTGTGCTCTGCAGGAGATCCCTGGGACAGCTGATCCATCTCTTTTCCAGTGAGTGCCTCCTTCCTCCCTCACCCAGAACTCCAAACTTGTGCTTTCCCCCTGCTCTTGAGCGTGGCTGGGGTTTCACCCCTGGAAATCTTCTCGGGATGTGGAGCCAAGGGGTTTTTACAAGCAAGAGCCCCAGCACAGATCTCCATCTCTCAGGGAGAAGCTCGCTGATTTATTGCCCCGTTTAACGAGTCTCCTGTCAGAACCTGCTTTGGTGGTGTGAATGCAAATGTCAGGTGGGGATAAATCAGCGGGGCAAGGGATGGAGGAGGAAATGTTCCCCTTCCCCGGCAGAGAGAAAGCAGCGCCGCGGGTAGAGCGGAATCCATGGGGTTTGGGACATCCTCCTTGAGGTGCCCTGGGAGATAAGGCGATATCAGAGCTGCTGAGTGCCCTCTCCAGCGTTAATTGCCCATTAACGGAGCGGCAGGGAGAGCCTCATCCCCTGGAAAGAGACAGTCTGTTTTAACACTTTGGGTGCTTTCTTTATGTCTTCTCCAAAAGGTTTCGTTCCAGCTCTCCTCAGAAATCCCTCCCATTGCTCCTGCCCAGTTTGGGCACTCGAGAAGCCCCAGATCCCAGCGGCTGCTCCCTTTCCAGCTCTTCCCGCAGAACCGGGGAGCTGCCCCCAGCCCGGGCTCCCCGGGAGGACCCTGCAGGCTTGGAGCTGCTGGCGGGGTTTGCTGTGTCCCCAGGCCTCCTTGCCTGGGCTGGCTGTCCCAAACCCCCTCATTCCTCCCCGCCTGCCTCTCCCAAAGCCCGGGCTGTGCCGGCTGTGCCACCCCGCTCGCTCCCGTCGCTGTCCCCTGCCCGTCGCTCCCCTGCCAGCACAGCCGGGAGGACTCAGGGAAGGCCAGCGGGGACCTCCCTGCTTTCCCACCCTCAAACATGCCGCCTTTCTCCCCAAACCAGCAGCACGGGCAGCTGATAAAACCTATTAAAGACGCTGCTGGATTAAAAGCCGGCCTTTTTTTTTTTTTTTTTTTTTTTTTTTTTTTTTTTTTTTTTTTTGTCCACATCTAAAAAAGCCCTTAAAGAGATCCAAACTGGAAAAGACAGGCTCCTAACAGTGAATACAGGGGAAAAAAAAAAAAAAAAAAAAAAAAAAAAAAAAAAAAAAAGAAGAAGGAAAAAAGAAGGAGAAAAAAAAATAAAAAAGGGGGGGAATAAAACTGGCCCGAGGGTCCCGAATTTTTCCACGGGTGATCTGGGCATTGCAAGGCACTGGCACGGAAAAGCGGCACCCGCAGCCCCACAATGGCAATAAATAACCCACTCCGGGCTATGCCGTGCTCCAGCGGCTCCGGGCAGAGCCAGAGCCGGGCTGGGGCATCCTGGCACAAAACTGGGGAATGGGGAAGGAGCAGGAGTTAATTAAGGCTGGATCTTTTCTTCTCGGCGGCGATTCAGCGCGGGTGAATGAGCGGAGTGCCAGGTCCCGGTGGGAATGTCGCTCCCAGGCCAGGAGAACCCAATCCCGTTATTAGCATAACAATCTTGCCCAGGATGCCCTCGGCTGATGTAATGCCAGGGGTGAGCAGTGGAGAGGGAACTTTTTCCATGCGGGAGCTGGGGCTGTGTCAGCGCATGAAATTCCCCTTTTTTTTTTTTTTTTTTTTTTTTTTTTTTTTTTTTTTTTTTTTTTTTTTCGCTGCCCTCGTGGGATGTTTGCTAATTGAGGCAGTGCTGGAAAACAATTGGTGCTGGAGCTCCCTTCCCTCAGCTTCTCCTTTAAATCCACATTCTCGGGACTTTCTGCCAAAGCAGAAAGAGCCTCTGACTATTTTCATTTCCATTTTCAGAGGGCACCTCCACTGCCCATCTCCCCTGGAACAGACACCTGGGGACCAAAAACTACCATTTCCCAAATTGTCCCTGTCCCTCAGGTGGGATTTGTGTTGGGATGGTTGTGCCTGGTGTCACACTTGGACACAAAATAAAGATGCTTGGCTCCAGTTGGAAGCAGAAGAAAATCAATTTTTATGTCTAATTTTCAGTACCTTTTCTAAGGTGTTCTAACACAGACTAAACATGATTGGTAAAAGGGAACAACACCTCTCTGGTCCCATTGTGGGACAAGGGAAACACAATCAGCACAACTGCACAGACTCATTTGAGAACATAAAGTTATTTACAGAAATTGTCCTTGAAAGAAAAGCTCTCCCGAGAAATCTTCCCTCGGGAATAAATCAGCCACTGGCAGGCTGAAAACCTTCCAGACTCAGAAATATCAGGCCCACAGCCTGGTGCTGTCCAACACAGTTCCTTTAAGTACCACTCCTTTAAATTCCCATCCAGGGAAATCCCAGGGTTTGGTGACCAAAGCAGGAATTTGTGTCCCTTGGATGTGAAGAACACCAACAATATGCTGGTTTAGTGGGGTTTTTTTCCATATATTGGAAAAAAAAAATTGGAACATATATATCCTATATATATATTCCAATATATTTATATAAATATTCCAATATATTTTATATATATTCCAATAAATTTTTATATATATTCCAATAAATTTTTATGTATATTCTATATCCATGTATTGGCCCTGCATGAGCTGACCCAAGGACTTTTGGTCGTTCCTTGATCCAGGGACTGCACAGATCGTTCCCTGCAGGAAATGGGACACTGCTGGCTCACGTTGAGTTCTGTGGATTGATCCATTTATTTTGTGTAGGAACGCTGAAACAGCTCCTCTCCGTGATTTTTTGGGGTTTTTTTTCTCTCCTTAGAGAGGCTGAGAATGGTGACTCCTGCAATTCCCATGCTCCTGCTGCAGGGGAGATCCCAGGTTTTGGGCACAGCTCAGGAATTTGGGTCCCCCAGCACCCCCCAAAGCAGCTCCCAAAGCCTCTGCCCTGCTTCTTTGAGCATCGACCAGTAGCTCTCTCAAAATCCTCATCCCAAAAGAAGAGAGGAGGAGGGGGAAACAAAAAGAAAAAGAAAAAGAAAAAAAAAAAAAGAAAAAAGAAAAAAAGGAGAGTGTTTTGGCATGAGAACAATTTCTCCATTACCTCAATTAGTTCCAATGATCTGGAAAGGTTTTCCCTGGAGGATTCCAGCCCAGGGAAGGCTGGAGGTGGCTGGAGGTGTTGATCCGAGCATTACTCAGCAGCGTAGGTTGCACTGAAGTCAGGCACTGCTGCTGTCACTGCTGGCTATTAAATTCATTAATTAAATCACTGCACTAATTAAGGGCCTCCTTCTCCCCGAGGAGCCCAGCTGTCCATCAATTCCATGAGGTCTGGCCTTGGCTGAGATCATTGTTTCCTAAAATGCTGTAAAATCTCGTCATGAAAATTAAAGCTTTTGGGGTTTTGTTTTTGTTTTTTTTCAAACCCATCTGCATCCTTTTTGCAGAGACGAGCAGCAATTAAGGAAAGATTAATTTGGGGGGGGAGCAGGGAAGTGGAGATGCCCAATCCTAGCAGTTTGGGATGTAAATATGGGTGTAAGTAGGGGTTGGAAATGCCCTCGGAGCCCCTGGAATGGTGGTGGATCCTATGGGGAGATGGATTTGCTCCAAAACCATCCCTGATCCTACAGCAGCAAACCCAAAGGTGATGGTGGAGTAAACTGGGATCAGTAAAACAGGTGGAGAAAATTCCTGCCTGGTGTAAATCAGTGCCAGATTCCACCAGCTGAGGCTCTGGAGTGCATATTCCTCCCATAAAAACGGTGTTTGGGATATCTTGGCAAAAGCTGGGCATTTTTATCCCCACTCCAGCCCGGGCAGTGCTGTGGAGAGATGGAATCCAGTCACACTGGGGGAAAAAAAACAACAAAAAAACCCACAAAATCAGGCTTAGAAAACATCACCCTGAGAGCCTGTGGAGCAAGAGGGGGGGTTTATAGGATTGTTTTGGTCTGTGGAACCTGCTCCAAGCTGTTGGACACCCAGGGATTGGTGTGGAAGGAGAGGGAGGAGCAGCCTCATTCCCAGAACTCTCTGTGGGATGTTGGCACTGGAAGTGGCTGCTCCCAAGGTCAGCGGCAGTGGAAATGTTGTTTTGGCTTTCCCCATGAAAATAAGGGGGTTTTCCCTGCTCTTCCTGACTACTCAGAATGCTCCTCAAACCCGAATTCTGGCTGCAGGGCTCACAGAGGTGCTGAGGAAGATGGGATCCTGGAATGGTTTGGGTTGGAAGGGACCCTAAAGCTCCTCCAGTCCCACCCTGGGCAGGCAGGGAAGCTCCCACAGCTCTGGGTGCATGAAGTGGGTGAGCCCAGAAGATTCCTGGCTCTGGGCTGGAAAATATCCCTTTTTTTTTTTGTGGATTTTTCTCCTAAATTTGGGATTTTTTTGGTTTGCCTCTCAGTGTGTCCCAGGGCTGGTGTTCCTGATGAACACAGATGGGTATTTTTGATTTTAAACCACCCCATGAAAGGCAAACACTGTCTGGAACCACTGGTCCTGTGTGGAGGAATAGGCCCCAGGCATTGGGCTCTTCCAGGGAGTTTTCCTTGGGAATTTTGGGATGGAATTGAGCCCATCTGGGGCTAGACTGAGCCTTCATTAATGTTCTCATTAAACTCTGGGGAATGGATCTGTTTTCTGGATGGATTTGGGAAGCCTGGGCCTTGGGATACCCCTGGAACTGCCAGGAATCCCCATTCCAGCAGGGCTGGAGCTGTGCAGGAGCAATCAGTGCTCATTAATGGTCTCATTAAACCCCAGGTGATTGATCCAGGTTTTCTGTATGGATTCAGGCACAGGGAGAGGGGCTGTTTTGGGGGTCATTTGGGGGCTGTTTTGGGGATGGTTTTGGGACTGTTTTGGAGCGGGTTTGGGGCTGTTTGGGGCCTGTTTTGGGACTGTTTAGAGGCAGGTTTGGGGGTTGTTTTGAGGCAGGTTTGGGAGTTGTTTTGGGGCTGGTTTGGGAGTTGTTTTGGGGCTGGTTTGGGGTGGTTTTGGGGCTGGTTTGGGGTAATTTGAAGCGCTGGGGGGGCCCCCGAGGGAGGCAGGGATGGCTCCAGGGAACAAGGCACATTCCTCGGGGTTTCCAGGCCTCCAGTGAAAACCCCCAATCAACCCATAACCAGCTGAGCATGGAAAAGCCAGGAGCTGGGAGCGCAGCCTCTGGCTCCAAGGCCAAAGGCTAAAAACCATGCAGGGAGCTCAATGAGCTCCCTAATTGGGATTTCTGCCAGTCCTCGGGTCCTGACCGGGATGAAAACAGTGACAAATTCCCAGTTTGCCCTCCCCCTCACCCCATCCCCTCGCCTCTTCCCAGACCTATCAGCAAAGAAATTAATTACTAGAATATAATATAGTAAAAACAATAATAATAACTATAATGCAGTAATAACAGAAATCAAAGAATCGAATTTACAGTAACAGAAATGAAATAAAAACGGCAGCAGCCTCCCTCCTTCTGATCCCGAGCAGATTCCCCATTTTCAGGAGAAGGGAATGAGTTTTTCACATTCCAGTGAAAAAAAAAAAAAACCATAAAGAAAATCGTCTCCCTCTCAGTAATCCTGAGGACTTCGGCTGAGGAAGCAAAAGGAGTGACAGAAACACGGGATTTCCTGGGGGATTTTCTTTAGGATCAGGGAATGGGCTGGGTTGGGAGTGACTCCAAAGTTCAGCTGTGGAAGTCCCAGCCCATTTCCACATCCCAGGAGATCCCTGTCCATCTCCACATCCCACGAGATCTCTGTCCATCCCCAATCCCAGGAGATCCCTGTCCATTCGCAGGAGATCCCTGTCCCTCCCCAATCCCAGGTTTTTCCCCGTGTCCCCTGTCCCCACCCAGGAGCTCCCTGGAGCAGCCCCAGCTCAGATTTTCAAGGATTTGGGTGGGGTTTTTTTTGGTTGGTTTTTTTTTGTTTGTTTGGTTGGTTTTTTTGGTTGTTTGGTGGTTTTTTTTTGTTGTTGTTGTTTTGTTTTGTTTTGGGGGTTTTTTGGGGTTTTTTTTGTGTTATTATTTTGTGGTCAAAAAGTTGCACAGACTTTTTTCTTTTTTTTTTTTTAATTTTTTTTTCTTCCTGATTCAGAGGCTTAGAAAGAGTGGAAAGGCAAATATTTGGATAATTCCTCAGGCCAGTGGGTTCCATCAAAAGTTCCACAGCCCTCTGCAGCAAACCTGAACAGTTCAAGCCACAAATGCTGTTTTTGCAGCCATAAAATGCCCAGGGAAAGGGAAAAAAAAAAAAAAAGGGGTGGGGGAAGGGAAGTGGAAAAATATTTTTAAAAATTCAAATAATAAAATCCATTTTCCATTTGCTTGAAACTTGTAAAATTTAATGTGGTGAAAAATGACAGTTCAATCCCAGAAGGAAAGGGTCCGAGAGGTTGGGATTGTTGGCGTGGGGGGATCAGGGAATAGCTCTGGAATTGTCCTCAGTCACAGAAATTAAATGTTGGGAGATGCCAAAGCTGCAGCAGCCTAGGCTGCTGATGGCCCTGGACTCCTTTAATTCATGGCTGAGATTGGAAAGAGCAATTCCCTTCTTGCTGGGAAGAAATACCCAGTTTATGCTTAAAAATTCAGTGTTTAGGCATTAAAATTCCAAATTTAAAGAGTAAAATCCTACATTTAAACAGTAAAATTACAAATTTAAAGAGAAAACTTCTAAACTTAAAGAGCAAAATTCTATATTTAAAGCATAAAATTCCAAATTTAAAGAGAAAAATTCTAAATGTAAAGAGTAAAATTCCAGATTTAAAGAGTGAAATCCTACATTTAAACAGTAAAATCCTACATTTAATGAGAAAGAGATTCTAAATGTAAAAAGTAAAATTCCAAATTTAAAGAGTGAAATTCTATATTGAAACAGTAAAATTCTAAATTTAAAGAGCAAAATTCTAAATGGAGACAGTAATATTCTAAATTTAAATAATAAAAATGCAAATTTAAAGCAATAAAATTCCAGAAGTAAAGAGTAAATATCTGAATTCATCCCTGATCATTCCCAGCTCCTCAGGAAGGAGCAGGGAACATGGGAAAGTTTATCTGGGCACTGGGGAATCCTCCCCAAGGTGTTCCTGAAATTCCCAAGACTGAAAATTCCCTGGAAATCCCAGAAAAAAAAACTGGAGTGGCTGGGGCAGGGCCTGGATCAGGCTGGCAGAAGGAAACTGCATCCCCTCACACCTCATGGATCCCCACCATGAAAATCCCGAGCAAAGCAGTGAATTCCATACAAAAATCAGAATTTTCAGCTTCCTGCTCATCACATGGAGATGTTTTTGTCCTGATTTTTATCCCTGGAAGTGTCCAAGGCCAGCTTGGAGCAGGCTGGGAGAGTGGAAGGTGGAAAAGATAAATGTCAGGGTCACTCCCAACCCCAAAGCCATGATCCTAAAGAAATCCATCCAAAATCCCAGCGCTGTATCGTTATTTTTGCTTTCTAAGGAAAATCCTCACAGTTACTGAGGAGATGAACTTGTTTTATTTTTTTTTTTTTTAACCCCGGGACATTAAAATCTCATCCCATCTGCCGAAAATGCAGGAGGAGGAAATATGTGAACAATTTCCCAAGAGTCAGCCACAAAACCCCAGACTCTGAGCAGCTAAAAACCAACATTATTCCCCCTGCCTGGGAGCATTTGACACTTCTGGGTCCTGGCAGCATTTTTCCAAAGAAATTTTTAAAAGTAGCTGTGTATAATAATTAATGATAAAACAATAAAGTATTAAAATTGTGATAATAATAAAATTAAAATAAAATAAAGTAATAAAAATAAAATAAAATATAAAATAAAATAAAGCAATAAAATAAAAAATAAAATAAAAATAAAATAAAATAATATAATAAAATAAAATAAAATAATAAATCTAATATAAAAGAAAATAATATATAATAAAAGAAAATTAAAAATAATAAAAAATAAAAATAAAATAAATTAGAAAATATAAAATAAAATATAATAAGTTATAATAGATGGTGATGATAATACTAACAATAATAACTATTCTTGTTAGTATTAGTATTAATATTAATATTAGCATTAATATTATTATTATTATTAATATTAGTGTCATCCTGGGGTGTGCAGACTCTTTATTCCTGGCTCCTTCTGTAATTCCCTGAGATCCAATTGCTTACTGCTGATTATCCAGGGATTAGGGATTAACTGTTTGCTGAAACCTTCAAATAATAGATTAAAATAGTCATCTCTGTTAGTGATGAGAAAAGGAAGGGGAAGGGGAAAAGGAAAAAGGAAAGGAAAAAGGAAAAGGAGGGGAAGGGAAAGAGGAAAGAGGAAAAAGGAAAAGGAAGGAGGAGAGGAAGAGGAAAAGAAAGGGAAAGGGGGAAAAGGAAAGGGACAGGGAAGAGGAAGTGGAAGAAGAAAAGGGAAAAAGGAGAAAGGAAAGGAGAAAGGAAAGGGAAAAGGCAATTCCGTTTGATTTGGGTCTTTCCTGATGATTTTCCATGAGGCAAACCCGCCCTGGATCTGGACACAGCTGCAATGTGCAGCACTTTCCCAGCAGGGAACAGGGGATTGGGATCTGTTCTGAGTTCTGGGGCAGTGCTGGTACTCAAATCCCAGTTGCACGGGCCTGCCTTTTCCAGGAATCAGTGTGGAGCGTTCCCATCCTTAGCCCCGCAGGAGACGTCCCAAAACTCCCAACCCAGGGCTTCCTGGGGGTGCAGGGACTGCCCCTCACCCCGCAAAGCCCAGGATGCTGCACAATTTGGATTTGTGGAGCAGTGATGGCCCAGCCGTTCCTCCCGCAGTCCAGACGGGAACATTCATTTCACACCACAAACGGATTTTTTCCGCCCCCCCCCCCCCGAGGCTTTCTTTTCTCGAGATTCAGTACAATAAACAAAGGGGACGAGCTGATTTCCCTGGCAAAGGCCCCAGCTCCTACACAAAGAGTTCCCAGGCCTGGCACACGCAGGGATTTTGCACCATCACTGGCCAGGCAGGGCCGTATCAGCCCTAAAAACCCTAAAAACACCTAAAAAATGGGAATTCAGCTCCTTCCCCTGGAAGAACAGCAGCAATCCATGGGCTGTTCCTGCTGCCCCTGCCCTGCTTTGCTTTTGGGTGCCTGCACAGCAAAATATATTATCCCGGGAGCAAAGGGAACTCCTCCAGGCTGTTGATGGGACTTCAGGGAGGAAATTATTCCCTGAGAGGGTAGCCAGGCCTGGAATAGAATTCCCAGAGCAGCCGTGGCTGTCCCATCCCTGGCAGTGCCCAAGGGCAGGCTGGAGCACCCTGGGATGGCGGAAGGTGCCCCTGCCCATGGAATGAGATGATCCTTGAGATTCCTTCCCACCCAAACCATTCCATGATTCCCTGGTTCTGTAATTTCACAGAATTCAGCTTTTGCTTTGCTCCTCCCAACAGCTCTGGATGCTCCTGCGGGTTACTGCTGCCCTCTGGGAAGTCCCATTTGGACAGGAGTTCTTCCAGCTCAAAGTCCTGGATTTAAAAGCCATTCCTGGCCTGTGACAAAGCCTTTCCCTATAGAGCACAGCTTAATTGGTCCTTAATTAATTGGGATAAGGGATCAGAGGAGCCAAGCCCAGCTCCATCGCTCCTGTGTCCTGTTGGTTTTTCCTACTGGTGTCCTGCTGGCCCTTGGGCCGCAAAAGGCCTCTAATTAATTACAAATAGAGCCATAATTCATTCATTTGGTAAGGTTATTTTTCAGCTCCAACTATGGATGGAGTGTCACAGAATCACAGAATCATTAAGGTTGGAAAAGACCTTTAAGATCATCGAGGTCCCCTTGTTCCAAAGCACCACAGAGCAGACAAGAACTTTATTTTTATTTCCTTTTCAGAGTTAGATTTTGTGGATTCCTTCCCGGAACTGGAAAGATCCTGGAGCTGTTAAGGAACCTCTGCAGGAGTGTCTGACAGAAATAGGGATTTGCAGGCCACCCCAGAAGATGAAACCCAGAAGCTGCCAGTGCTCAGGGCAGCAACAGCCTGGGATCCCCGTCCCACCAGTACCCCCAGCATCATGGGGAGAGCACGACCAGGGAGCAACCAAGAAAATCCAGGGAAAATCCAAACCCTCCTGGGTCACCCCGCAGGCAAACCTCTCCCCCCAGACCAAGCCAGGATTCATTCCTGGCCATAATTCCCGCTCTAGGCCCAAGCAGGGCTTGATGAAGTGATTTTTTCCTGACATCACGACGTGAGCCACTGTCAGAGGAAGGGCTGGAGCAGGGGGCAGTTTTCCTGGGAATGCTCCAGCCCTCCCCTGAGCCAAGCTCCCACACTCCCGTACCTGCAGGCACCTCCCCCTTGGAAAAACACACCATTTTCCAAAGGTAAGGCAGGCTTGGGTTACTAGGAACACAAATCATTATGGCTCAAACTGCATTCCCCTTTTATTGTATTTGTTTTATTTATAATTTTATGGCTTATTCCACATTTTCCATATTTTCCATGTGTTTCGCGTCATGCTTGTCCCGTTCAGGCCTTCACGCGGAAATTGGGCTCCTCTCCACGTGTTGAGCCTCTCTAAACAGCTTTGTTTTGTTGTTTGCTTGGCTTGTCCCATCCCTGGAGCCCCTGCCTGGAAAAGCCTGGAGCATTCTCCCACCTGGGAACAGGACGTGGCGAGAAGGGAACAAAAGCAGCTGGGAATGGGATCAGTTGTTGAAAATAAACCCTATCCAGCTGGAGCTGGGACAAGGAACAGTCTGAGCCTCCCCTGGTTTGGGTTTGCGCAGGGGGTTTGATGCCTTAGGAAGGCTGACCTGAAACAGAGGCTGGACAGAGCTAGAGAATAAAGATATTGATTAAAAGGCTTCCAGGACCCATCCTGGGCATTACAGGAGCCTGACCAAGGCTGCATCCCAGGTGGGTCAGAGAATGGCCACACAAAATGGCTGCTTGATCACGAGATTTTACATTTTTGTAAGTTTTGGTCCATTTGCACATTGGGGTTTAATTGTCCAATTACAGCTTCAGGTTGTGAGGTCCCATCCTTCTTGTTCCTCCTTTCGGTCCATTGTTCTTTGTGCTTTTTGGGCTGAAAGTTGTCCTTGGTGTGCAGCAGGAAAAGATTTGTTTTGTCTACTTGTTCTGTGAAGAGAGCTTGCTGGCACTTCATATGAGGCTCAAAACTACATCCTTGGGCAGCGCAGAATCTGAAAATATGAAAGCTAAAATCTAAAGCATGAGGTTGAACTGTCAAAAGCAGGGATTTTCCATGCCTGATCAAGGTGTGGCACCTGAACACCTGGATTTCCCACCAAACCCAGACCACGGTGCAGGAACCACAGGGAAACTCCTCCCAGTGCTGCCAGCTTCATTCCCTGCTGGAAGCTGCTCTCATGGATCTGCAGGCAGAGTTAATTCCCTCTTTTCCCCTCTCCTGGGTGCACAGACATTTTCTTTCCTCTCAAATCTGGAGCGAATCAGGATTGTTAACGCTTTTAGCCGCTCTTCCAAGGCTTTGTGCCAAGGAACATTGGGTCAGCATGCAAAAAAAAAAAACCCTGGAAAATGTGCTGGAGCATCTGGGGTGCTCCTGACAGGAGGTGCTGGCACAGGGCTGGCAGTTGGCATTGGGCTGGGAGCGTTTCACACCAGCTCCGCTCTTCCTCACCAGTCTTGCACCCTTCCCTGACCCCCCTGCTCATTCTCATGCAGTGCAATCCCACCAGAAGAGTCCCAAATCATCCAAGATCATCTCCCTGCTGGCAGAAGAATGCTCAGTTCCTGAATAAAAAAAATAAAATAAAATTAAAAAAAAAAAAAAAAAAAAAAAAAAAAAAACTCAACAAGTTCACTCTGAATTGTATGAAACAACTTTTGAATCGTGGAATCTCCACCAGTTCAGGGTTTGCAGGCAGGGGAGGGGATGAGGAGATGGGATAAGAACACCTGGCCAGGTAATTAAATTCACTAAAAAGTAATTAAATTCACTACAAGCTAAGTGTTCACCCAAATCATGTCTCTGGTAGAAAAAGGATGCTCAATTACTGGGAAAACAAACAAACAAACAAATTGACAAATTCATTCTAAATTGTATAAAGTGGCTTTTAAATCTCAAAAACTCCACCAATGCAGGGTTTGTAGGCAGGGGAGGGGGCAAGAATCTGGGATTAAAACATCTGGTGAGGTAATTAAATGAATTAAATTCCCTAAAAATTTTTGAAGTTCATCTGAATCATCTCTCTGGTAGCAAAAGGATCCTCAATTCCTGAAAAAAAAAAAATCAATAAGTTCACTCCAAATTGTATAAAAGGATTTTTAATCTCAGGAGGGTTTGCAGGCAGGGGAAGAGGCGAGAAGCAGTGATTAAAACATCTGGCCAGGTAATTAAAATTAAATCCCTGCACCCCAAAGTGCCCCCCCCGATAATTGATGACCCCCTTGAGCTGTGTCACCTCCACTGCCACATTCAGCCCCCACTGCTGCCCTCGCTGCCCCCCACACCTGACCCAGCACAGCCCCCCAGCAAAGCTGCAATTAGGGGGTGACTCTTAATCATGGGGTCTCGCTCAGAGAGCGGGGAAATGCTCCTGCAGCTCACATGCGCCAATTAAAGATAATTTCAAATGGGAGTAATTGCATGGGGGCTCTGGAAACCACTGCAGAGGTCTCGTCCCCGGCAGCTGACGGGCGTGGGGGGGGTGGGGGGGTGTATTTTGACAAGTTTGGAGCAGATTTCCATGGAATATCAAGGAGCTGTTCTGTTTTCTTTGGAGTCATTGGTCAGGAAATGGAGATTGTGAAAGGTCAGGCCGCGAGGAGTAGGGCAGGGATGGAGGTGTTGTTCAAGTCCTGATCTGTGGGGATCTGTTTCCATATAAATCCTTCAGTCCCTTGATTGGGATTTTTTGGGTAATCCCTGCGCAGGGGAAAGGGAAGGAGTGATCCATTGGGAAGAGTTTTTGGTGACTTCCTTTCACTCCTGCAAGGTGACACCCCCAAACTGTCTCTCTGCTCTCTGGAATCACCTGGAAACCTGGGGAGTTGGGGCTGAGGGACCTGGAAAGGTCCAAAACCTTGGCTGGATCTCCATTCCACCCCGAGCTTTGCACTCAAACTTTTAATTCACAACACCAGACTTGAAATTGTAACGATTCCGCGGCGCCTGCAGGGTCAGCGAGTTGTGAACGTCACCCAGAATGCAGCCGGAGCCTCTCAGGGGGCTCGGCAGCCCCGGGGGGGGTGGTTTTGTGGCAGGAGAACAGACTGGGATGAGCTCGGATGATGCCACATGGTCTCATAATGAGCCATCTGGGAGTGCCGTGCCCAGCACGACCATCCCTCCCTTCCCTGCGCTCCGCTGGGGCTCCAGCGCTTCTCCTCTGCGGCCTCCCCGCTCTGCCCCTTGTTTGGTGATCCCAAAAACACCAGCAGGGCACAGAGCAGAGACAAAAATGCTGAGGTGGGAGCAAATCCATCCCCTCCAGAGGGAAACAGGCCTGTGAGAACAGGAGGATCCCTAAAAAGGCTCCATCTCCCCATTGTCTCCATCACCTCCTGCCACCTGTGGCCAATCCGGGCTCCTCCCTCACCTCGTGGGACTTTGACCCCTAAATTATTCAGGGCTGGGTTTCAAAAGATGCTTTTGCTCTCACAAAGTACTGAGAGAAAATGCGACAACATTTGGAAATTGCACTTTTATTTCCTTTTTTAAAGTTTAATTCCATTCAAAATGAGAGCTGATTTTCTGTGCTGTAGCTACCTTCATGTGCTGCTGCAGAATAAAATTAAATGTCTTTATGAGCAGTTGTAGCATCAGGGAGTCTGAAAGTTTTACCATTTTTATGGGGCAAAATGCAAAAAGGGAATAAAAGCTGGGCCAGACTTGCCCTCACTTAAGTGTTGTCTTTGTGCCTACAATATTTCAGAAGTGTTGGTACCACCACGGCAGCTGACCCCAAAAACAACATTGGGGGGCTTCAGAGAAATCAGAAAATGAAATTAAGTATAAAAAAAGATTAATTAAACATCTTTGAGGTGAAGGCAGCGCAGTCCAAACTGAAAGTGCACAGCAGAAGCCGGATAAAACTTTTAAATCAGTTTTCCCCTTTTTAAACATAAAATTATTTCAAGAAAGAAAATTAGCAAGGGTTAGTCTTTATATTGACTGCAAAGCAGTGTTTTAATGTGGGCATCCAAGAGAAATCACCTGTAAAGCATGAAGAGAGGAGCAGATTTAATTTATCACAACTCAAACATCACAGAAGTGACAGCCGGGTGACCCGGATGAGCCAGAATGACAGAAATTGATTTGGGGTGTGATTTTTGCACCCAAAATAGTGTTGTTTTTTTGTTGTTGTTGTTGTTCTGTTTTGTTTTGGTGGGTTGGTTTGTTTTTGTTTTTGTTTTTGTTTTTGCTTTTTTGTTGTTTTTTGGGGGGGTTTTTTGGGTTTTTTTGTTTTTTTGAGATTAAAAGTCCTGGGTGTTCTCAAACACAACAGGACCCTTTTATGGTGCCCCAGGCAGTGGGGACAGGGCTGTGCCTGCAGAGAGCCAAGGGCACCTGGTAGATGCCACTGCGGGCACTGAGCAGAGCCAAAACCATTCCTGGAGCCATTCCTGGTGCCTTTCCAAGCTGCCAGAGGAGTTTACGTTGACATCTTGTGCCTGTCTCCAGCTGCATCTGTCAGCACAGCCCTTCTGGAGACCTGGCCATGGTGGGGGACAGGGCAAGGGGAAGGGAAGAAGCCATTTAAAAAGAGCAAATCATAAATCTCCCTGAATCTCCATAAACCCCCATCATCTTCACTCTCAAATCCAGGCCTCTCCAGCCTTGTCCATGCAAAACCTCCCCAGAACCCTTTGGGGGGCAGCTTTTGAAGTGTTTTTAACACATAGGAAAAAGAACACATGAGAGAAACTTGGCATGGAGTTTGTCCCAAGCAGCCAAGTTGGGCATGGAAAAAAAAAAAAAAAAAAAAAAAGAGTCGACAATAAAAGGTAATTTCTCGCCAAGTTTTAGTAAGTATTCAATATCTACCTTTTTCCCCTGCTCTTTGCTTAGTTATTGGCCAACTTTATGGAAAACGCTGAAGTGGATTTATTATAATTGAGGGGTTTTCTTTTTTTTTTTTTTTTTTGACCTTGACCAAGAGAAAGTTCTCGCGAGCAATAATTGGGTTACGGCAAAAGAGGAGCACAGACAGGGGGTGAAAGGATGCAGCACCCCCAAAAAATCCTCTTTTCCACACCATTCTTTAAACTCCAGCGAGTTTAAAGGTGACCTCATCCTGCTGCTATTTATGATTTCTGAAATTATTTGTTATGAAGTCTGTCACGAGGTGGAAAATTCCCGGTGCTGATCCCATCATTTCCAAGCGGGAATCCAGTGCCGGGCGCCGCCAGTCAGTTGGCACAACAAACCTGCCGCAGTGAGGAGGGGGATTTTCATGGAAGGAGCCTTTCCATCCCTCTGGATCACACAGGAGGCATTTCACAAGTGGCTCCCAAGGCGTTTTTCCAGCTCTGTGGCTGGGTGGCAGCTCCTCTCCAGGATGGCTCCGCTCTGTCCCAACCTGTTCCCACAGGCTCCTTCCTTGCCCTCGGGAATTCCAGGTGGATGGGTTGATTAGGAGCAAGCTCCTGGCTGACGTAGATTGGGTTTTTAATATCCTGCCCTGCCTCATCCCTACCTTTATTTTCTTTTTTTTTTTTTTGGAAAGGCAGAGTTTAAAAAGTCAATTTGTTTTCCACCTCTGAGGACTTGAGTGGAAGTATCCTCGACATCTTCTGAAGGCTGTGGGTTTTTTGTCGGGATTTTCTGGGATAGCTGACCTGGAAATGGGCAATTCCAGCTCGGATCAGCCCAAAATTCTAGGTGACCCAGAGCAGATAGTGCAGAGAAAGCTGCAGGCTGTGAAATATCCAAGTATTTCTGTGATATTTTGGTGCAAGGACACAGATTCCGGATGCGAAATGACCCAAGATTTGAAAATCCGACCACCTACATGAGACAGAAAAGGAGTTGAGAATGACAAAAAAAAAAAAAAAAAGGGATAAAAACCAGATTTGAAGATGAAAAGCTAAAAAAGGAATCACAAGTCTGGGACTGACAAGAAGTTTATGAGCTGCAGGTTTGGGCTGAGTTTAAACAAGAAGAGTTTCTTTTCTGCCTCTTGTCAATTAAAGAGGCAATTCCTTTCCAGGTGGAGCAGATACTCCATTTTCCCCCATTCTCTTGGAGATGTCCTTCCAAATTGAATTTTTTCTTTTTTTTTAACAAGTGACCTCTTTAAATTTTTTTTCTCTCATTCCACCAAATAAGAACCAAAAGAAGAAGAACCCAAAAAAGGAGCCATTCCTTTTTATGCTGCTGGAAGCAGCAGCAATGGAAAATGCAAAATTTATTCTCTCTATTGGAGAGACCGACTTTTTATGGAACAGAAAATATTCCTGGCCAAAGGAATTGTGCAAAGGGTACTTTCCCTCCAGGAATATTTCATGGCAAAGTCAGCTCCAAGCCCATTGTGGTTGAAAGGAAGGGATGGGATGGGATGGGATGGGATGGGATGGGATGGGATGGGATGGGATGGGATGGGATGGGATGGGATGGGATGGGATGGGATGGGATGGGATGGGATGGGATGGGAAAGCAGAGCCAGCCAGCTGTCAGGACTGCTCCTTGTGAATCCACAGGCTGCCAGGAGTCTCCGTCCATGGATTTGGCTCCTCATGGATGGAACAGCTCCGCCCACCAGAGAGCCCAACAAGCCTTGGCGAACCCAACCTGTGCAAGGTGGGTGTGGCCACCCCTAATTCCAGCCCGTGGGAAGGACTTCCATGAACTCACATATCAAGCCCATGGGAAGCCCATTCCAAACTGCTCAGGTGGATTTGGGAGCTGGCACAGCTGGTTCCGAGCCCCAGGAAAACAAACAGGGTGAGTAACGCCCGAGTCACGCTGGATGAGACGTGTGGGGACTTGAGCTGGGACAAATCCCAGGGTGATGCCACTGGAGCCTCAAGGAATTGTCTCCGGTGGTGCTGACAATGCTGCACTCCATGAGTTCATCTGGAGAAATACCTACGAGTGAGGCCATGGGAATCTCACCTGAAAATCCAGTTATCCCCGCGGCTTCGTCATCCTCAGCTCCCCAAAAATAGTCCCAGAGAGCTGCCATGATACCCTCAGCACTTACCACTGAACAGGTTGCCAAACTGGGCATAAAACTGCCCCCCGAGCCAGTATAAGCCAGTATAAACCAGTATGAACCAGTATGAACCAGTATGAACCAGTATAAACCAGTTTATTGTGGCCTCTTACCAGCTTGTTCTGTGTCATGTTCAGGTTTTTACTGATTTGCACCAAGAGGGAGTGGTTTAGGTGAAGTTGCTAAAAACATTTTACAGTTGGAAAAGCATTTGATGGTTGGACTTGATGATCTTAGAGGTCTTTTCCAACCTGAACAATTCCATGATTCCCAGTGGTCCAAGAGCCCTGGATGGATCTCCTGGAAAGAATCCAGCCACTCACTCATCCCTTGGGCTGGGGGGTCTCCAAGTCTCTCCCAAGTGTGAGATCCTCAGACATCCGTGGAACATCTCACCTGGACAAAGGATCTGGAGCTTTCCAGATTTTCTGTGTCACTGTCACCATCTCAAGCCACATACGAAGGGAATTTCTTCAGGGCTCTGTCTCTCCTGGTTGGAAGCACGTGGTGACAGTGCCATTTTTATGAACCTCAGGCTGGGTTAGACCTGGAGAAAGATCACCAGCTTTAGAATTTATGAGTTGGTTTGGAAAGTGAAGCTCTGAGCACCTCCAGTAGCTCAAAAGCTACTCCAAGTCTTTGTGCTCAGCCTTTGCCAGTGATAAATTAAAGAGGATGGACTCAGCTGAGGACAAAATGTAATTAAACACTGACATTCCAATGGAATTAATGGCGCTGGGGTTCGCAGAGGGCTTCTGAGGCACCCCGAGAGTATCTCGTTAAAGACACCCTGGGGAGTCAGCGCAGCCCTGTCAGCTGGAGAGAAGGCCTCGGCAGAGAGCAGGCAGTGATTTCAGCTCAGTGATTTAGCTCAGTGATTCCAGCCCTGCTCCTGCGAGGTTTCTTCTCTGTTGCCCGGCCCGGGAGAGAGAGAGGGACTTCGTCTGGCAAATTCCGCAGAAGGTAGTTTATTATGAGGGTCCAGCGAAGGGAGCCAGGACGACAGCACTCCCCGGGAGACCAGGGAAACCCAGGGGTTTTATAGGACACCAAAAGGGGATGGAAAGGGTACAAAGCCAATCGTTTAAGACAGATCTGCATAAAATCTCGAAGGGGCTTCTGGGTTTATCCAAAAGGTCGCCGTGACCAAAAGCTTTCCCTTATCTTAAGGGCTCTGGAGAGAGATTGTGCAATCCCTTTCAGGCTGCTCTCCAGGGCAGAGCCACCGGGGCTTTGTCCACCCCCACAGAATTACCGAGAGCTGGGTGACTAAATCCCGTTGCTGATCTCAACCTAAACCTGGAGCAGGACACAAACAGATTGGGAGATACACACACCTTTGCCAACAGGTTACAAAAAGTCCCACACTCCTACTCCACACTCCTACAGCTTCCCAGAACGTCCCCAGCTCTGGCTGCTGGCATCACCAGGAGGTGCTCATCTGTTCCAGATGGTGAAAGTGGCACAGGCTGGAAGTTTCCCGTGAGGAATGAGGCTGATCTGTGCGTCATCCCACGGTCCTCCCCCACACAGGGCACTGCAGACGTGGCACTAAATTTAGGACTTGCACATGAAGCTGTGAGCAGGCACCACATCTTTCCCTAAAATCGGGGTGCTCCTTAGCAAGGATCGCTTTCTCCCAGCTTTTCCTCCAGGACTGAGTCTTCCACCTTCTTCACCTGAGAGAAGGTGTGAGGAAAGCAAAGTGAGAAGGGAAGTTCCCTTTCCCTTGCCCACCACAGGGATATACAGGGATTTACAACCTTTCCTGGCAGGAATTTGATGCCAATGTGATTTTCTGCAGGAGAGAAGAGTTGGGGAGGCAGAAGGAAAAAATGAAGGAAGGTGATGGTCAAGCCTCTCTCACCTTCGGGTGGGGATAAACCAAATTTATCCCAAACCTATGGACAAACAGCAGGGCCTTAACCATGGGATAATGTCCAAAAAGGCTGGTTGAGATCCTAAGAGCAACCTGAGAGCTGGCCAGGCCAAACAGAACATTTCATTGTTGTTTTTTAAAATATTCATTAGGAGATGGGCAAAGTTCTCCTCTCTACATCAGGCCAAAGGGCTCTTCTGCAATTCCCAACATGGAAAAGGAGATGGGAGGGGAAAAGAAACCTCAGAAAACAAAACTTATTTGGCCCTGCTGATCAAAGCCAGTTTGTGTTTCCTTGGGAAAATCTGGGTTTGCTCAAGTTGTGCTCAGCTCTGAGCTCTTCCATCCACATGAGGTTTGTTTTGAATGACTCTGGAGTTTATGAATCCATTCCTTTTGTTCCTGAAGGTATCGTAACAACAATACCTCGATTTTTCAGGCAGCACTTCCCAGCCAGGTGTCTGGACATGCCCTGGGAATGGGCAGTTGAGGGCCAGCCCCGTGCTGGAGATGGGGAAACTCCAGCAGAATCCAAGGAAGATAACTCCTAAAAAACAATGTCAAAACCAGGCCTTTGGCTTGAGCTTCAAAACATTGGAGTGAGAACCTGTAAAAACTCTTGGGGACAATTCAGCACGGGACAAATGGAAAGGGTTTCGTGGAGTGAAAGGGGAAGGATTGACATGGGAATGATCAGCATGGGAATGATCAATGTGGGAATGATCAATGTGGGAATGACTAGGGGAGCCTGGTGTGGCTGTGGTCACTGGTCACGTCCAGGTGCTCCTGAGCCACTGCCCATGGAGGGACCACCCAAAAGGAGCTCCCTGGAGGTGCCGGCTCCATCCATGAGGAGCTGCTGACAGGTAACAGATGAAAAAGTGGCAAAAGATCCAGAGCCTCCAGAGCCTCCGTGGTGTTTCAGTGCTGGGCTGCTCCCCAGGAACCTGCCCGGGGATCATCCCAAGGAGCCACACGTGCATCTAATTCTCCGATGCCAGGCCCGGCCGCACCGTTATCCACATCAATCCCGGATCCCTGACAGTGGCCTTTTCATCCTGGATCTGGGGCTGAGAGGGGAGAGGAGAGAGGGCTCTGGGCAGCAGGCATAGCTCCTCTCCCCAGTGATCCTCCCTGGATCTCATCCCTCAGCTGGGCACACATGGGTCCCACTTCAGAACAGGGTGGCAGACAAAGCCCTCCCGCCATCTGAGACCTGATTATATAGGGGGAAACCCTCTGGATGGAGCTCGGGAAAGGCTGAGAAGGGCTCCCCACGCCATCCCAAAATTCGCTGGACACACTGGATTCAGGCTCTGGGTGCCCATCCTTGGGCTGCTCCTCTCCTGCCACTTTCTCACCTGAAGTTCACTGGCACAGGGAAATTCCTGCCTTTTTAATACTCTTCCAGCTCACTTTATCTACTTGAATAAATATTAAATACATTAAATAATTTCAGTGCTATTAGAAAAAAAACCACAACAACAACAACATGCATTTTGGGAGAGGAGATTTTAAGAGGTGTTAATCCAAAATAACTTTTTTTGTGAAAAATCAGGAGGGTTGGTTTTTTTTGGTTTTTTTTTTTAAGAGAATGGAAGCTAAAGCCAGAAAACGTGCAATTTAAAAAACAAAAGGGAGGGGTCAACAAAGCAAAAACTCTCATTCTTTTCTTTTTGGGGTGGGTTATTTGAGGCCTGATCAAGTGAAGTAACAGAAAAAGAATCAACCAAACTGGGGATATTTTCACCTCATATTTTTAATACAAAAATGTGAAATCCAAAAATGGACCCTAGAGAGGATTTCTATTCCTTCAGAATCTCCCTCCCACCTGCTGTCAGCGTTGCTGCAGGGAGTGTCACCCCCTGGCACATGTTGGAATCCCATCATTTGGAATCAGCTGGAACTTCGAGGAGGGAAGGAAAAAGTGGGAAGAGGATTCCCATCTGCAGAGAGCTTCTCCCAGCACTTCAGGAGCCTCTTGGAGCCTGTGAGTCCTGGGAGCTCCTCTTCCTGAACAAACAAAGCCAATTCATTCACGGTAGAGCTCAGCACCAATTTTGCCCCAAAATCACCTCCCAGCACCATCAACAACGTTTTGCTTCACACATTCCTTCACCTATGAGTTCACCTGGGAGGACGAGCTTATATTTCCAGATTTCCTCTTCCATAGCATCCATCAGGTTTTCCATAGGTTTATTTCTGTGCTCCAAGCTGCTTTGTTGCCCTTCCAGCTGCTGCCTCCCCTGCTCGTGGCTCTGGATTCATCCTGCCCTTGGGTAGGAGCCTCTGTCCCACCTGGAGAAGGAAGGATCCTGCACTTAATCTCAGTTAGTTCAATTAAAACCAGGCCCTGCTCTTCAAAGCTGCCAGCAGAGTCCATGAGAGGAGAAGAGCAAGGAGAAATGTAAGAGAGAAACACAAAAGAGAAAAGATATTGAGAGGGGAAGAGATGCTGAATGGCAAGAAGGGAGTTAATGAGAGCCAGAAACTGCCGCTGGAGAAATGTTGATTTTATTTAGCATTAATTGCAGGAAAGAGCCTATAAAGTGTGGTAAAAAATTATTAAGTACCACTCTGCAATGCCAGCTTTGTGCCAGCCATCCCTACCAAACAGGTGTATTATTCCTAGCTCCCAAGGTATACATAAATAATTGCTTTTCCTTTTTTTTTTTGGTTTTTTTTTTTTTTTTTTTATGATGGCATTTAATTATTTTTTACTGCCATATTGTTATGGCTCCAGTTCCAATTCCAGGGTGGATTTGGGTGGGAGCACGTGTGCCTGTGCACGTAGGGATGTGTCCATGGGCTGGCAGCAGGGACAGCAGGGAGGTGGCAGTTGTACCCCACAGGGCATTCCAGCCACTCTTCCCGAGGGAGGGACTGCCCCAGGATGGGGATTTTTGGGGGAGAGATCCCCCTGCTTTTATCTCCGTATCATCTCAGCCCTGTCCTTTGGATGTCAGGGATGCTGAGCTGGGGTTTCTACGACTCCTGTTTGCACACTTTGGGGTCAGAGAAGGAAAATAAACCCTGGATTCCACCCCAGTTTTTGTTCTCCCCTCATGATCTGCCTGGGATTGTTCCACCATGGCTCCAACACGGAGCCCCAGCCAAGGATAGGTCCCATTTTTCCTGGGGAATGTTTGCATCAGCATTTTGGGGTTGTTTTGCCCAGGCTCTCACCCCTGCCAAGGAAGCTGCCCAGGGAGATAAGCATTTTCACCACAAAGCCACGCTCCAGACAGGGCCACCAAAGACGCAGAGGGAAGCAGCAATTCCCTGGAAACGCCTGGGTCCGAGCTGTGACCTGGAACCGTGGGCTCTGCAAACACCCATAAATCTCCAGCTCACATCCAAATCTCGGCAAGGTTCAGTGCAAACTGCAAAGCTGACAGGGAATCCAAGCTGAGCTCTAATCCAGCCCCACGCTGATTTATGGCCTCAGGTGGAAGCCGTGGAACACAATGGGTCCAGCCCCAAACCCCAGCACGGGTGGTGGTCCCAGGGGTGGTTTTGTGGTGCTGAAGACCTGGGACAGCCAGGACACAGCCCAAAATCACCCCAGCAACCTCTCTGAGCCTTGGTTGCCTACCAAAATATTCCCCCCAGGCAGTAGGACACACAATTATTTATCCCAGCCTAAAAGAAGAAGAAAGAGGGAAGGTTTTTGTCCCAGAAATCCAATTTTTGTACTCTCTGTTGGCAAAGTTCCCCCCAGCCAGAAGCAGGGATCATCATCCCTACAGGGCATTAGCAAGGCCATTCCCTCTCCTCTCCCTGATCCTCATTATCTATACATACATTACCTTGGAAAAATAAATAACATGGTAATAATTAGGGTAAGATTCCAGGTGACATGGCCAAGATGACTCCTGACCTACACATCCCTGGGAACACCCAGATAACCATTCTCATCCAGGCCTGGAATTCTGAGTTTCTTTCATGAGTTTAGCCAGGAAATTAATGGGTGAGGGAGGAGATTCCTGCGCCCCAACTGCTCGGCAAGGCAGCCACAAAGAGCAGGCTCACAGCTGGAACATCTGCATCCCATCCCCGTGCCAAGCTCCTTTTTTTTCTAACACTTTCCACACCCCCTCCATGTGCACGTAAATCTCCAAAGGGAAACACAGCATCAGAAGTTGTGAGCAGAAAGGTGATCCCAGGCACCCCGTTACGGCAACACCTGCGATGTGCAGCGGCTTTTCCAGCCCGGATCCCCTCGTGCTCCAGGCTCCCAGTGGATCTGCCAGCAGCCCTGAGCTCATAAACCACAGAGCAGACTGTTCACAACACCCTGGAGGGGTTTGGGTCACCAGGAACTGAGAAATGGGCACTTGGATGGAGATTTGGGGGGATGGAGAAGGTGACTCCGGGTGTGCAGCGGCTTTTCCAGCCCAAACTCCCCTTGTGCTCCAGGCTCCCAGTGGATCTGCCAGCAGATCTGAGCTAAAAATCACCAAAGAGACTGTTCACAATACCCTGGAAGTGTTGGGTCATGAGGAACTGAGAAATGGGCACTTGGATGGAGATTTTGGAGGATGGACAAGGTGACTCCAGGTGTGCAGCAGCTTTTCCAGCCCAGATCCCCTTGTGCTCCAGGCTCCCAGTGGATCTGCTGATGGCTCTGAGCTAAAAAATCACAAAGCGGACTGTTCACAACACCCTGGAGGGGTTTGGGTCACCAGGAACTGAGAAATGGGCACTTGGATGGAGATTTTGGGGATTGGGGAAGGTGGTCCTGGGTGTGCAACAGCCCCGGTGGCTCCAAGCAGCCAGGGCTGGCGGGGAGGGCAGGGGCTGTGTCAGGATGGGGATGCCGAGAGGAACTGGGGTGCCAGGGATGGGACAAACTGAAATTCTCCTTCCTGGTTGAAGCAGATTCACAAAATCTCATTCCAAGTGTTTGTGCCATGCTTTTATCCCACTTCATGCTGAAGGGGAGCAACCACTCAAATCCCAGGAAAGAAATCATAAAATCATTTCAGCAGGAAAAGGCCTCCAGGACCTGGAGTCCAACAATCCCCCAGCACCAGCATTAAACCCCATCCCCAAGTGCCACATCTACACATCGAAATCCCTCCACAGATGGGGACTCTTCCATGCCCAGGGCAGCTCCTCCACTGCTTGTATTGTGTCCATCTTGCACTGGATACTAAAGCCAATATTCCAGCATTTTCCATAAATTCTGAGTGTATCACATGTAGGAATACAGACAGATACAGCCTAAAGCTGAAAAAGCTTTCCCTGATTTTCCCCCATCCCTGCTGGGTGCTGTCCCTGCCTTCAGGTGGAGATGCTCCAAAAAACATCTCCAATGCTGAACAGGTTTGATTCACAAGTTAGAAATAGATCACTTTATAGTGATAGAAGTTAGAAATACATCACTTTATACCAAAGAAGGCAGACAGAACCTGGGGCAGCCTCGTGATTTTTCATGGATTTCTCATCCATGAGGCAGCAAGTGTTACATGGACAGAAAAAAGCTGCTTGTACCCAGATCTTGTTAAAGCCTGGCGTGTCCATCCTAATCCGATCAAGCTTTGTCACAAAAATAATCCAAAGGCTTCCTTCCCCCCTCCGCACCAGAGCAAACCCAGAGAGACTCCCAGCTCTCCTCAGAGGAAAAACCAACCCTGCAGTGAAAGGGTTTCTGCAGGACGCACCTTATAAAAGAAGAAATGAGATTAGTAACAAGGCTTTTACCTTTTTTTTTTTTTTTTTTTTTTTTTTTTTTTTTTTTTTTTTTTTTTTTTTTTGAGTAAATCCAAGTGAAAGCAAGAGTGTGATGAGGCCCTGGGAGCGTGTGTGCCATGGAATATTCCTGCAGCACTCGGGGCTGTGGTTTATTTTACTGGTGGTGACTAGTTCAAGCCACATTCAGTCAATAAATATGAGATATGAGGTCACCCCGCCACGGAGCTGTTAGCCTGTCTACATCTCTCACAGCTGGGCAGTAACCTTTTAACTGGTGTCTGCCTCGGTGGGGAGTCTCCATAAAAACAGGGCCAGCATCCCTTGGTCATGGTGGGGGATCAGGGCCTGAGAGCACCACAGAGCTGCTGGGAGAGAGGGAGAGCTCAGGGCTTTGCTTTGTGCGGGAAACTCCCTTTCAGGAGTCCCTGATTGGAGGGGATCTTTTTCCTCCAAGAGTCCAGTACCAGGGTTAAGAAGATAAATGAGACTCAGTCTTCAGAGAGTTTATTCCATTTCTTATCTCAAGTTCTGTGCTCCACCAAACCTGGCTTAGCACACCAGAAACACAGCTAAAAACCCCCCTGGACAGAAGATCACAAGGTTCTTAAAGGTTTTTAGCCCAATTAACTCCTAAAACATGCTGTGTTTACTGTTCTGTGCCAATAATCACTGCCTATTCTAAACAGACAACCTCTGTGTCAAACCCATCCTACCAATGTCTCTGTGCCACCGTCACAGCAGGAAATGGAGCAGAAGAAGAAGAAGATTGATGATGATGATGATGATTATGATGAGACACCGCCCAAAATTCTCCATCTTGCTCTCATCTGTCTCCATACTAAAAACCCAAAACTACAAATTTTCACCCTGTGACAAACTAAACTACTATTTCTTTCCCACCTTTGTTGCTTTCCACTCATCTCTGAGTGTTGGAAGTTTTTCCCATGTACTGAGGTCAAAGGCAGTGCTTTCCTGGGGTCTTGGACCCCCCCAGGGCCTCACGAGAGATTTTCCACCTGCCCTGGACTCCAACAGCTCATCCTCCCTCTCCCTGTGTTTCAGGCATACGGCACAGGGTCCCCGTAAATCCCAGCCTGGCTCTCCCAGGGGATGAGTCCAGCTCCTCCCTGCTCTGCTGGAGCCTCCAAAGCCAGAACCTCCCCTGCTGCCTCTCATGGAACCTCTCTCAGCTGCCCTTTATGGGGTTATAAATCCATGAGGTCGTGGATGAGGCCATCAGATGTTGGCTGGCATTGGCCTCTGCCACCTCCACTGCACCTCCACTGCACCTCCATCCCAGTCCAATCCCAGCTCCATCCCAGCTCAATCCCAGCTCCATCCCAGCCAAATCCCAGCCCAATCCCAGTTCCATCCCAGCTCCATCCTACCTCCATCCCAGCCCAATCCCAGCTCCATCCCAGCTCCCCAGCCCCCTCCATCCCCAGAACCCCCAGCTGAGGCCCAGGCCCCCTCAGATGGACATGTGCACACGGAAAGATGGAACTGCAGTAGTGTCTGAGCAGAACAGGATAAACAGGGAAATAAAACATCCCTAATGTGGAGTCTCCAATCCCAGTGATGCCCAGAGGCACAAACCACCCCTGCACCCCCCTCCCCCAGCCTGCAAACCTCCCCAGCCTCTCGTGGCACCAGGGGGTCGTGCCTCACACCATTATCAGACCCCATAACAAGGTGGCCACTTGTAATGCTGGGCCCAGGATCAAGAACAACACCAACCAACCCTGCTCCCACCCACTGAGCACAGCCAGTGTGTCACCCTGCTCTGTGTCATGGCTTTAAAAATATCTCTAAAAAGATCGCTCTTTTTCTTTTTTCCTCCTTTTTTTTTTTTTTTTTTCCTTTTCTTTTCCTATTTATTTATATTTTTGAAGGCCTGACTCGGCCAGGTGGAAAAAGCTTGCATCAGAGCCAGGGCTGACTATGGTGACGGGCGTCTGCTGGTTTGACGTGAAACGGGAGGAAAACAGGGAGGGAAAAAAAAGGAAACTTTGCAATTCCGTACGCTTTGCCCAGAGGTGTGGCCGCTGGCATGGCCCAGGCTGAGCCCCAGCCACACAGACAGATCCTCAGGAAGGTGCTTCCAGTGGGAACACACACAGGGTTTCTACGGGAGCAGAGGGATCAGGAGTTCATTGAAAGGCTAAAGAAGAAGCTGGTCCTCCTGAGGGCTTCCACCCCACCTTGGTCACTTGGCCCAAAGCTGTGTGAGGAGCTGGCAGCTGTGGGGGACAATGATTGCTCCCAATCTGGAGCCACAGGTTGATCCAGGGGGTTTGGGACCCCCTCCAGCGGGACTGGGGTGGGGACCAGCCCCACCAGCAGGAGGGGGAAGCTGCATCAGCCTCAACCAGTCAAACCCAGCACCACCCCGAGGTCCATCTCACATTTCCTTTCATGTTTCCCACCTTTTTGCTGCCTCCAATCCTTTTTTTTTTTTTTTTTTCCTTCCCATAAAACAAGCGCTGAGGTCAAGTTTAAGTCCTGGAGGTGCACAGCCCCGACCTAAAGCACCCCAGAGAGGCAGCAGGAGAAATGAGACCCAAGAGCAAACACAGAAAGGCTGGGATCATGGGCACGTGGGGAATTTGGCCAGTCAAGGATCAGGAATCCGTGGGCTGGGAAGCAGCGGAAGCACAGGAGAGAGAAACAAACAATTCTGGGTAAAGTAAAGGTTGAGTCCCTCTGTGTTCCCGTCGTCTGCCCTGCCAGTCTTGCCACAATGACTTTGAATTCATGATTTTGAAGGATAATTGCACTTTAACAGGTCCCTCTTCACAGGAGAAGTGGGACCAGTGGAGCCAGGTGTGTGCAGCCAGGAAGGCTTCGTTCCCATTCCCTTGAAATTCCTGGTGTCCCTCTGGAGGAAATTTTTCCTTTCTCAACCATCACAGAGTAGCCTGAGTTCCTAGATTTTGCATTTCATTGTCTTGATAAACTTCTCCATAATTAATCCCCTATTTTTTCGCCTTTTCCTTTCACACAGGTTTCAAGATTCCCAGGAAATTTGGGGTTTCTCCCTGTGTTCATCTCATTCCTCAGCCCTTTGGGCTTCTCCCCATCATTTCATCACTAACAGTGATCTCCCAGGTACAAGAATACCCTTCCCTCTGTAGAAAACACACTGGAAATTTATGGCTGAGGCAATCCCAGCTCCAATTATCACATTCTGGGGTTGGGTTTTGAGGTTTTGGTCGGGTTTTTTCAGTAGGACAAAAGCAGAGCCACACAACAACCACCTAAAAGCACTTCAGTTGTGCTGGAGCACTCTCAAAACCATGTGGGACATGCCAAGCCACAGGAGATGTGACACAGCCACAGCTGCATTCCCATGGAAACGCAGCCCTGAACCCTCCGGAGCTGTGGCTGGATCCCGACTCCACCAAACACTAAAATTCCCAAATCCAACTCAATTTTGACTTGCCCAACACAAAACATCAAGAGCTGGACAGTTTTGTTCCTGCCATCCCTTCAGGCTAATTTAATCCTGCTGGGAAAATGGGCTTGGAGTCTATTTTTGAGTCTTTTCCCAGGATGGGGAGAGGATAACAGCAATGCAAAGGGAGGCCCTGAGCTTTAATCTCACCCTTTCCTTTTTTTTCCCTTCTCGTTTCTCCCACAACAGCAGCCTGGGGCACCAAATCCAATTGCTTGGCTGCTGCAGGGCAAGAAAAACCAACTGAATGGTATCTCCAGTTCTGTGTTGTGGCTTTGGGGAGGTTCTGTGGCAGAGCTAATTTGGTGCCTTTTCCTGTTTTTTCCATGGCAGGTAGAGGAGAGAGGGAATTGCTGAGAATTTGAGCTGCTCCAGCAGCTCCTGGGCTGAAAGGTCTGGGGTGCCCACACCCAGCTGCAGCCTGGTTAATACTGATGCCTTAGATTTTAGCTTTCATATTGTCAGATTCTGCGCTGCCTAAGGATGTAGTTTTGAACCTCATATGAAGTGCCAGCAAGCTCTCTTCACAGAACAAGTAGACAAAACAAATCTTTTCCTGCTGCACACCAAGGACAACTTTCAGCCCAAAAGCACAAAGAACAATGGACCGAAGGGAGGAACAAGAAGGATGGGACCTCACAACCTGCAGCTGTAATTGGACAATTAAACCCCAATGTGCAAATGGACCAAAACTTACAAAAATGTAAAATCTCGTGATCGAGCAGCCATTTTGTGTGGCCATTCCTAACCCACCCTGGGTGCAGCCTTGGTCAGGCTCCTGTAATGCCCAGGGTGGGTCCTGGAAGCCTTTTAATCAATATCTTTATTCTCTAGCTCTGTCCAGCCTCTGTTTCAGGTCAGCCTTCCTAAGGCATCTATACCAAGCCCAAAGCAGTTTGTCTGCTGCTGGATGTGAGCTCAGAGGTCTTTTCCAGCCACAGTGATTCCATGATTCTGCTCTGAGGCAGCACAAAGGCCCAGCTGGCTCCCACAGGAGCCACTGGATGGGGTTGGATCCACGTGAAGCTTCCATGAGCCCCTTCCAATGCTCAGGGCATCCCTGGTGTCCCTCAGCCTGCAGAGCTTCCCCCTGGACCACAGGCATCAATTCCAGGATTATTCCCCCAGCACAGCCATGGGATATTCCCAGTTGGAAGGGACCCACAAGGATCATGGATGGCCCATCCAGGGATCAAAGCCATGGTGTTCTCAGCACCCTGAAACACAGCAAATCTCCTCAATGCGTCTGCCAAGCACAGAAAAAAAAATCTAAATAAATCTAAATAAAACTAAATCTGAATCTAAATCTAAATCTAAATCTAAATATAAATATAAATATAAATCTGTATTTATATCTAAATATATACATACATATTTATATAAATATGTAAATGTATAAATATAAAAATATATACTATATAAATATATTTTGATCTAAAATATATATATATTCATTAAAATATAAAAATACACAAATGCATATTAAAATATACATCTAGATATAAGTACAAATCTTGATATACATATAAATATGAATATACATATAAATAATACCTGTAAATATAAATATAGCTATAAATATAAATGTGAATATAGCTATAGATAGATATAAATAGATATATGCATACTGCATGTGCACACACACTACATACATGTCTATTAATGTTAAAAATCCATATAACGCACACATCTGTCGGACGAACTCCAAGGGCAGTGATTTCCAGAGTTCTACAATATTTTACAATATTTTATATTTTTAGGAGGCAGTTAATTACCAGACTGAGCCAGAGCCATACCCACAGACTCACCTCAGCAATTTTCCAGCTGGCATCAAGCAGGGGCTGCCCAGAGCTGCTCCCAAAATTCCGAAATCAAGGGAACCCCACTCCTAAACGAGCACCTGTGGACGAGTTTGCCTAAAGGAGCCTCACTGAAATATCTGTCCCAGCTCCCCTCTCCCAGAGCATCTGTGCAAGTAAACACTTCCAGCAGCAGCCCTTCCCTCCCTCCAGGCTCCTGCCTGCCCTGGAAATTCGGGAGCGGGGAGAGCCACGGCCAGGTCGGAACATCTGCCGTCCCTAACGGGAACAGCAAAGCTCAGCATCCCCCAGTTCCCGGCGTGGATGGATCTCAAAAACGCATTTCATCATCCGGACAGGGATTTCAGCACCAACCGGCATCCCATCCACCCTCTCCCTCCGTGGCGCTGCAGCCAGCGACTTCAAAAGGGACGGGATTAGGGTCTAATTGGATTTCTGGTCTCAATTAGGGCACGAGGGAAAGCAACTGCAAAGCTGACAGGGAAAGCTGCAGCCATCTGCAGCAGCACGCCGGTGATTTACAGCGCTCCCACCCCGCAGCGGGCAGGCAGGATGGAAACCTGCCCTGCAGGGCAGCAGGATTCACCTGACCCCGAGGGAATCCCTGGAGATTTCACATCAGCAAGGATGGGAGGGAATCACGCATCACCTCACTCCCCACAGCATCTCAGGGATGGGGACAGAACCTGGAGGGGAGCAGGATTCACCTGACCCCGAGGGAATCCCTGGAGATTTCACATCAGCAAGGATAGGATGAAATCACGCATCACCTCACTCCCCACTGCATCTCAGGGATGAGCCTGAGGGGAGGTGATCTCTGCCTCCTTTCTCCTGCCAGGCACGGGATCCCATGGGATTGGAGGCAGCAGCACCCCCACAGCTATCTGGAGAAACCTCAGGAAGCTCCCGCTGGTTCCACCTCGAAATCAGGCAGAGGTGAGCTCCCAGCAAAAGGAACAGCCTACGGCACAGGGGGCACCTCGGCTGCCACGTGAGGCTCATTCCTGCAGCCAGAGGTCCAGTGGCTGCCCCAGCATTCCCCCGTGGGCTCCAGAGCCAGCCCTGGGAACACCAGGATGAGGGAGCAAGGCTGCCCGGGGGCATCAGCAGCTGTCAGGACCTCGCTGCCCGGAGAAGAGAAGCCCAGGCAAGGGAAGCCCCCCAAAAATGCTCTGTTTGTTCTCAGCCACTCAGCAGCACCCTCAGAGTCACCAGGCTGGGGCTGAAGAGTGCCCCAGGCCCTGCATGGCCACAGCAGGGTCACCCCAGCCCACCCAGGCTCCTCGGTGACAATCCCAACAACCAGCCACAGCCACCAGGCACTCCCAGCCATTCCCACCCTCAGCACGGCCTTTCAGCCACTCTTTTTGCTGCCCACAAACGTTTCCCTTCAGCTGGTTCAAAATCAGGGCTGGAAAAGCAGCAGCTGGATGTGAGAGGATAGGAGCAGCTCCTGTTCCATCCAATTCCAGGGGTGACGCTGCTGTTCTCACCCGCACACCCTGGGATTGTGCCTTGGCCCCTTTCCAGAGGGGCTTCCAAGCTGGTTTCTCCTTTCTCTTAAGCAATCTGGGGTTTGCTGGGTGTTCTCCCTGGCGACAGGGGTGGGGATGAGGGCTCAGCACGTTTTTGGAAGGGCTGGAAGCAAGCCTTGGGTTTGGGATAGAATTGGGAAAGGAGCCCTCAGCAGTCACCAGCACTTTCTCCTATACCAAGGCAAAAAAAAAAAAAAAAATCAACTGAAATTTCACAGAGGTGGCACACACAGAGTGGAAAGAACAAATGCTGAGGGGGGTGAAAAATAGACCAAACCACAAAAGCTGCAGGCAAAGTGGTTCTAGAAAGAGGCTGGAGCTGGAGCGTGTGATTCAGAGTGTCAGAGGTTCAATACTATTGCTTCCAATTTAAATCACTCCTGAAAGAAGTGCAGAAGGAAGGTGATGAAAGGGGCCTAACGCTGTTCCCTGGTAGGAAAAACACAGCCCACTTGTGCCCTGTGGGGAAGTTTTGCATTTTGGCCAGACAGGGCCCTTCTGGAGCCTGAGCTTATTTTGCAAAGTTGGAGCCACGGAGGGGGAAATGCTCCCAGCTCTGAGGAGGATGAGGGGCAGCAGCTCCTGCAGGGAGGGAGCACAGCTGGGGTCACACTGGGGAGAGCCCCCATGGGGATGGCCACATCCTCCTGCTCTCTGGCCAAGGCCCCCCATGGATGCTGTGGGTGGAAGGAACCACCAAAACCCATCCAGTCCAGCCCACCCTGCCACGGGACCCCTCCTGATGCCTTCAGTTCTCCCTTCCCTGTGTTTCAGGTTCTGTGCTGCCCAGGGGTGCAGCTCTCAGCCTCACATTCAGGGTCACTCAGCTCTGCACACAGCACGGACACAAAACAAATCCTGTTCCTGCTGCACACCAAGGACAACTTTCAGCCCCAAAGCACAAACAAGGGCGGCTGCAGGGAGGAACAAGAAGGATGGGGCCTCACACCCTGCAGCTGCAATTGGACAATTCAACCCCAAGGTGCAAATGGACCCAAACTGATCAAAGGGTGAGACCTGGTGACCCTTTGTCCATTTTGGGAGCATTTTGGGTCCCCCTTGGGTGCAGCCCTGGCCAGGCTCTTGTCCTGCCCCAGGTGCACCCTAAAGGCCTTTTAATAAATCTCTGCTTTATTCTCTGGCTCTGTCCAGCCTCTGTTCCAGCTCAGCCTCCCCAAGGCATCACTTCCACCATCCCAGGGTGCTCCAGCCCGGCCTTGGACATTTCCAGGGATCCAGGGGCTGCCGCAGCTTCTCTGGGCACCCTGTGCCAGGCCCTCACCACCCTCCTCATAAAACATTTCTCCCTTAAATCTCATCCAAATCAAACCACAAGCACCCTCCTCTCCACACCCCCGATTTGGAGCGGTGCTCAAGAGCACCAAGAAGGCACAGGCAGGGAATTCCTGCTCCACCACCTTGGATGGGGATGGGTGACCCCCACCACAGCTCTCACAACACCCAGACTTTGGGAAAAATCACAGAGCAGCAAAGCTGTGCCCAGCCCTGGGCGTGCAGGAGCTGAGGGACCCCGAGCCTCACCCCCCTGAGGCAGGGTTTGCCATTCCCAAATCCCTGGGATTCCTTAGCCCTGCATCTTTTCCAAGGCAAACCCTCCGGGACTGAGGCAGTTTGCTCAGTCCCAGAGGGTTTCCTGGGACTGAGCAAAGGAAATCCTGTGGGATTGAGGCAGTTTGCTCCCTGGAGGCCCAGCTGCTCTGCCCAGCCCCTGGAAGTGTCACAGCAGTGTCACCATGGGCCAGCAGGCCCCAGACAAAGTTCTCCTCAAGATCCAGGTGCACACAGAGTGTTTCCATGGGAGATGATGGACAGGCAGCCCTCTGGAGGATGCTGAAGCTGGCATGAGTGGGATTCCCCCTGCAGAACCTGAGGTCCCACATCCAGCCCCGGCCAGGACCACACAAAACCTCCAGAGAGGGTGGAAAACCCGGGATCCACAGACAAAAAAGTGCTTTCCACTCACATTAAAAAAAAAAAAAAAAAAGGAACAAAGAAGGGAAAAAGGAAACAAATATCATTTTCCCTGCATTATTCTTGCACTTTATGTGGTGGGCTTGAGAACCTCACCTGAGCCAGGATCACCCAGTCCCTGCTCTGAGCCTTGGGCTTTAAGCTCAGCATGAGGTTTTATTGTCATCCAGCTCCTTTGTAAGCCAGAGACTTCTGCTGCTGGATCCAAACAAAAACTTATGGTTAAGCCTGCCAAAAACTCCTCCATGGATGTGCCTTGGGTGTTTGAAAGGAGAGAAATGCACAATAAACACCCTGTACTGACAGGACTGTGGATTTGGGGTGTCCGTGGGTAGGTGTGTTGGACCTGTCCCCAAAGATAAGTTTAACAATTGGGTGATTTCTTCTGCTTTTTTTTTTTTTTCTCTTTTTTTCTTTAACTCCCCCCCCTCCCTCCCTGCTTATGCAGTGAGTTCCTAATATCCTGATTGGAACCAGATTTGCATGAATTAGGAGTCGAAATTGGAGCAGCGACTGCTGTGCAGAGGATGTAAAGGGAATAAAATGAATGGGGTATTAACCTTCAACCACTGAATATTAATCAGTGTTTCACAAAAAAGAAAATACAGAGGCTGCCACACTAAATATTTTTAGCATTTATTGACGGGCTTGATTTCCTCTCTCTTTGAGACCTTTTGCTTCCAATCACGGACCATAAAAAAATCACAGCAAAGATGGGGAGGGCTCGAGAGGGGGAAGGGGTGAAGAAAAAAAAAAAACCAAGCTCATCTATTTTTTTGGATGCTGGAGGATATTTGTGAGTTATGCAACACACCAAAGGCCAGCTGACAAACAGAGCTCCTAATCCCACAAGTGCTGGGTTCAAAGGCTCAGTTCTCCAAGTCCCAAACCAAACAGAAATCGACCCCAGAGCCCAGCAAAGCCTTCGGAAATGAAGGCACCATAAAGAAATAAACTCCTTAAAAGCCCGACTTCCCCTGTGCTGAAAGGTGAAATGCATTTGAAAATCAGCCCAACAGAAGAATTGCCTGCTTAAGTGAATATTTCAATTCTTTTTTTGCTCCAGTTCATCGAACAACCCTGTGGAAAATGAAATATAAATCCTATCCCGGTGTTCCCTGGAATGGTGACATCCCCATGGCACTGGGGACACTTCGGGAACAGCAGCCAGAGGAGGTTGGTGCCCATCCCAGTTCCTGAGACACAGGGCAATGGTTCAGCTGGGAATTTTACTGGGATTAACAGCCAGGGCCATGGGTTTTTTGGGATTTTATGAAGGGTGGGCAGGTGGGTGGGATAGGTGGTGGGAGCAGGAGGTTGGGTTAAAGCCACCCCCAGTACCCACAGCTGGCAAGGAAACCACATCAAATTGTGCTGATCCAACACTGTCACCCCCGAGTTTTGTCCCAAACAATGTCTAAAATACCAAAAAAAACCCCAACCCCTCACACAAGTGGAAATCTCCAGAGCCTCTCCTTTTGTCATGGCAAAAATTTGGCACTGGGGGGGAATTTAAAAGTCAGATCTGGGCAGAGACAATTCCCAAGCTCCAAAACTCTGCTGCCCTGCTTGATGCACCTTTGTCAAGCAGAATCCATTTGTTTTCATTGCCTTCCTTATCAAATTACCTGGGTTTGTGTCAATGCTCAGAAAGGATTTGAGGGGGGTAGAGAGAGAGAGAAAACAGCGGTAGGTTTTCAGGAAATAGCAAGTTCTTTTTCACTGAGATAGAAATCGTTTGGCAGCCCACAGTGAAATATTTCTGGGTTCCAGAAGAAAGCCGGGGTGGGGGGAAGGGAAAAAAGCAAGCAAGGATAGGGAAGATGCTAATGAACTGTAGAGGAGAGAAAAATAAAGTTGAAAAGAAAAGGAAAACAAACGAATCGAAGTGAAACTCGAGGCTGGGGCAGGCATCCGCTGGATCCTGCTGATCCACGGGGAGCTGCGGGGTCTGAGTCATCAGATAAGGAGCGACCTCCTGTCCTGGGAATGCTCAGGGATAGGTGGCGTTAAAGGCGCAGGAACAGCAGCACTCCGACCATTCCGGCCAAAAGAATCCTCAGGTACCAGGCCAGCAAAATTTACGGAGGTGGTCACCTCTGCTTTGGGGAGATGAGAGCCCGGCAGGTCTCTCTGGTGGCGGAGACAGCAGTGAACTCACGGAATCATGGAATATCCTGGGCTGGGAGAGAATCACAAGGATCTGCTGCTTCCTGTGGAAATCCCAGTGCCCCCGGTGAGCTGTGCCAGGTCCCTTCCCTGGGTGCCCTGAATCTCCTGCCAGGACCCGTCGGGTTTGCTGCTGTCCCTCTGAACTAGAGCAAAGCCAATGAGGAACACTGAGGGTGCTCCCAGTCCCACCCCAAACAGGCGGAATCCCAAAGTGTTTCCCAAAGAGGGCCAGGCCAGCCCAGTGCCTCCAGAGCCACCTCCCAGTGCTCCCAGCAAAGCCCCCTGGAGCACGCCTTGGTTAATGGGGCTTTTCCAGCAGAGTTATTCCACATTCTCATGGATTTGATGCTCACTCAGCTTCATTCCTGGGGGGAAAAGGCAGGATTTCTGTGCTTTCTCCTTTCTTTGCATGCTCTGGGACTGGAGGCTGCATTGAGTCTGCATGCACAGGCTGCAATGGGAACGTGATCCCCTCCAACCTTTATCACCTGGTTCTCATCCTCCCAGCCTCCCAGCCGCTCCATCCCCTTAACTCCTGCTGCACAGGGAGACCTGGAAAAGCCCTGGTGCTCCAAGGAGAGCCCCAGGGATGGGGAGGAGGGAGAGGCAGCAGCCCCAGTCCACGTGTTGGGTGGGAACAGGGGTAGAGCTCTTCCCTCCCACCCCATTCCTGCTGGCACATCATTGCTGGAAGTTTTTGGGCAGTGCTCTGGTGACCTGGCTGAGCTGAAGATGTCCCTGCTCATTGCAAGAGGGTTGGAATTTAGGAATTTAAAGGTCTTTTCCAACCCAAACTGTTCCCATGATTCTGGGATTTCACCCTGGCTGCTGTGTCCCCATGGTTGTACCACCACAACTACAGCATCCCTAAGCCTGCCAATTAACCAAAGGCAGGTTTGGATCTGTAAATAGTAGGGAATTCTTCCCTGGCAGGGTGGGGAGGCCCTGGCACAGTTTTCCAGAGAAGTTCTGGCTGCCCCATCCCTGGGAGTGTCCAAGGCCAGCTTGGGGCAACTTGAAGGTGTCCCTGTGGAACAGGCTGAGCTGTTGGGCCCCTTCCAACCCAACCCATTCCATGATTCCATGAACCATCCCCTCTCAGCATCTACACATCAGCCAGGCAGCAGCAGGACAGTGACCAAGGGACCTTCCTAAAGCCCAGGAGAGATCCAGGGAGTTTCCCTAATCCCATGGAGATCGGGTGACATTCCCAAAGTGAGGGGAGAACAGGTGACCTTCCCAAATCCCTGGAAGGAGCAGGTGACCTTCCCAAATCCTAAGAGAGATCAGGTGACCTTCCCAAACTCCAGGAGAGACCCAGGGACCTTCCCTAATCTGGGGGAAATCAGGTGACATTCCCAAATTCCAGGAGAGATCAGGTGTCCTTCCCAAACCCCAGGAAAATCTCCCTGCCCTGCTGATCCTGCCCAGGGAGGGCACCCAGCCCTTCCAGTTTACACTAAAGCTGGACTGGATTTGAACCTTCTGGGAAGACAGCTTTTTTCAACCTTAAACATATTTAATTTTTTGCCATCTGGAGGGATCTGTCAGGATCTTTCCCATCACTAAATTCCTGGAGTTTCATCAGGGATTATGGAGCTGAGACAAACAAAAGCATCCCCGAATTTCCATGCTGCACCTTTGAGACCAGAAAAGAACCAGCTGGATTTTTTTTTTTAATAAATAATTTTAGTTGGTCTCTCTTCTTTTTTTTCTTTTTTTTCTTTTTTTTCTTTTTTTCCAGTTAAACTGTCTGTGTTGCTTTTTAACCATTATCCCGAGCACATGGTTCAGCCTTCCCCAAAACCAAACCAAAACAAAAAATCCTGAGGTGTGAGAAGATTAAAGATTTTGAGATCTGGACATTTTCAAATCAGAACCACATGTTGGGAATAAACGGGGCTGGCAGGCAGCCACCACTTGGAAAAGCCAAGGAGCTCTGGCTTTAAAAGAATCCTCCCAAAAGCCTGGAGAGAACAAGAGCATCAGCACTTCCCTGCTGTCCTCGGGACTAAGATAACTCCAGGGATTTATCACATCTCCATGTGCTGGTTCCTACCTACAGGAACATCACAACCACTTTTGAACCATCTCTGCTGATTTCTGAGTCTTCTCACTGCCCATCCACCCCCAAAATTCCAGGAGGCTCAGGCTCCTCTGAGAAAAACTCAAAGCCCAGTTCTGCGAGGATCAGATCATGTCCCACCAAGATCTCCAAGGAAATTGCGAGGGGGAAAGCTACAGAAGCCTCTGAATCCAGGAAGCAAATCCATCCTGGAAAGGACAGTGGAATGGCCAGAGCCCCGCTGCTGCCATGGATGAAGAACAAGGATGTCAGGGGAAGGATGCTGAAAAGGAGAATTGCTGGATCCTGGCTTGGGCAGGGAGCTGCAAAGGGTCAGGAGATGGCTCCAAGCTGCATCTTCTCCCGCTTCCAGCTGCTTTCTGCCTGCGATATCATCATCAAATCCCCATCATCATCATCATTATCAAATCCCCATCATCATCATCATCAAATCATCAAATCATCATCATCAAATCACCATCACCACCATCATCATCAAATCCTCACCAAATCATCATTAGATCATCATCAAATCATCATCATCAAATCATCAAATCATCATCAAATCACTGTCAATAAATCATCGTCATCATCAAATCACCATCATCAAATCACCACAGCTTGGTTTGGCTGGACGAGACCCCAAAGATCTCCTCATTCCAAGGTGTCCATTCTGGCTCGGAGCAGCCCATGCCCCATCCCAGCCCAAAATTCACTGCCCAAACCCACCTCCAGCCCAGGATTTAGATCAAATGTTCCTCATCTCACAGGCACAAGCTCTGCTCAGCACCCTGAGCTATCCTGAATTTTGCTGGAGTAGGAGCTGAGCACAGCTGGAATCCCACCCAGGAGGGGCCATCCCAGCTGGGATGGAGCTGAAGGCTCAGGAGCATCCCAACTGTCCAAATTTCCTCCTCCATGGCAAGGCAGATGCATTTCCAAACAGCAGGAGAACATCCCGAAAAGAGCCTGAGGGGATTTGCTCCCCACCACTCCATTCCTTACCCCAGGAATTGTCCTGCTTATCACCAGGAGAACCACCCGGAGCAGGACTCTGGGCCTCCTTGGTGAGGAGAAAAAAATGGATATAATTACCTATCCATGCTGGTCAGCTTGCTTTATATGGAGATCATATTCTTGGTCCTCCAGTGGTTTATGGGGTCTTTAACTCTTCCCTTTTTTCTAGGGGGGCGTTCAGAAATCTCCTTTATTAGGGGAAAAAGATTGGAGTGCATTAGGCAGAGCGCCAGGAGCCATGGCAACCTCAGATTTTTCCATCTTCATTACAAGTTCAAGTAAAACCCTCATATAAAACTGAAATGAAAGGCTACATTATAAGTCCATTTTGAAATGTTTGCCTGGAAGTAAAAGGTTGGATTGCATCCTTTTTCTCCGCGCTGAACATTCTGGTTCTGCGCTGAGCACATTTTTCAAGTAAGATTTTTGTTTTCTTTCAGATTTTATTCCGTTTGCTCACGCAGGGTGGGTCATCTGGTGGTTAGAGAGAGGCATGGAGGCAACTGGGCTCCAGTCTCAGGCTGTTCCTGGTCGCTCAGGGAGTGTTCCTGATTTTAGCCAGGTGATTTGGGCAAATCCTGTCAGCCCCAAACATCGTTTGGGAGCTTTATTTCCTTTCTTACCGAAGTAACAGTGATGATAATTCCGTGAGGTTGTACCAGGACAACATTTCACCGCCCATCAAAGCTGATGAAGAAATCACTCCCCAGCAGAGCAGCTCAACTCTTCCCACTGCTTCTTCTCCTGGATCTGGAAGCCAGAGCAAAAGGTTAAGGAGAGGTTAGAGAATGGCAGGAATTGTCTGTTTGCTTTGCAAAGCCGTGATTGGGAAACCCGAAATTCCCCAGTCTGCTGTAAATCCTGACACGGGGCTGCTCAGGAGAGGCTCAGCCAGTCCTGCAGTGACACCTGGGCAGGTTCATTCCTGTTCTGGGTCACCTCAAGCTGCTCTGGCCTCAGCCAGTCCTGGGAGGAGGCGAATTCTGCAGCTGCCTCTCATTTCTGGGCACCTCCTCACCTGGGCCAGGAGGTCACGGCCATGGCAGGGACTTCCTTTCCCTCTGGCACAGGGCTGAGCAGCTTCCCTGGGGATGCAGCAGGAGAAATCTCCTCTCCAGCCCCTCTGGAGCACCTGGCACTGAGCTTTTCCTGGGAATCACAGCCCGGTGTGCAGCTTGCAGAAACACTGGGCTGAGGGACTGAAGGTAAAGAGAACTGCTGGAAAATATCTGTCCCAAGCTGCTCCTGCTCTGGATGGGGGTCATGGAAGGCCAGGGCTGGGCTGGGCTCCATGCTGTGCTGAGCCTGCAGTGAATCCTGGCTGTGCTGGAGGCAATCTGGGATTCCAGAGCCTCCTCCTGGCTTGGGCCAAGCCCCAGACCCCGGGGACACGATGGCCGCCTGCTCCTGCCTTGAGCACTCCCCTTCCCCCACGGGATTTATCAGAGTAACCCCCAGTCCAGGCATGACGAGGGGTGCAGCATCTGCTCCTGGGACAACTCTGACACTCATGGACCTCCTAGAATGGCTCAGAGGGGCTGGAAGCAGCAGTTTTCTCCTGGGGGACAACTTTGACCCTCCTGGAGCCCCTGGCATGGCTCAGAGGGGCTGGAGCATCCTGCAGAGGAGCCCGTCACACTCCATGAGCCTGCACATCCACCCGTCCCGTGCCCTGGCATGGCCTTCAGAGCTTTTCCTCCTTCCTAATGATGCTGGGAAAGCTTTTCCTGGAGGCTGGAAGGAGCCCCTGCTCCTGCTGGATCTGATTTCCCTCCTGCTCTGCTCCAACCCCAACCTGCCCCGTCCCAGGGATGGCAAACGGCGCTGGGGACTTTTCTTTTTCCTTCCTCTATCCTTCCTGCCACTCCTGGCCATCAATTAGCGGTCAAAGGCTTCTGAAAAAGTTCTTTCCTCCCTAAACTTTTGCAGCCTGGTGAGATAACAACTCCAAAACAAAAGCTCGAGCCGGGTCCTGCGGCCTTGGCAGGCAGCGGGAGGTGAAAAAGGTGAGGAAGGTGACCTTCATCCCTCCCTCTTCTTCCTTTCCTCCCCATGCAGCTTGGGCGGGCTGGGGCAGGCTCGGGGCTGCCTCCCTCCCGGCAGAGTTCCTCTGCAGGGTGGTTTTTGTAATCCAAACTCGGGGGGTGCTCCTGGAGGTAACACAGCCCACACCAGGTGTGGAGAGGCCTTGAAAACAAGGATCTGAATTCTGCACTCCCTGAATCCAGAGATGAAAAAGGGGGAAAGGATTTAATTTGGATTTTCTGGGTTTAATTTGTCATTTCTTTCTCCCTCCCTCAGCAAGCAAACTCCAGGCTGCTGCAGCTTCCCCCCAAAAACACAACTTACGGCTTCTTTTGCCAGCAGTTGTGGGGGAAAAAAACCTTTTCCGTGATGTTTCCCCTGGCACCTGCAGCTGCTTTCACAGCCTAGAAGGTGCTTTGTGGGGCTTTCAAGCACTGTGGGGTTTTCAAGCTTGTACAACCTCATCCCTGCTCCCCATGGCAGTGGGAAAGGATGGGAAGGACCCTGTAGATGTCCTGGGATAAGCACATCCCCCTCAGTATTCCCACAAGGTCTCCCCAAACCTTCCAAATGCCTCTCCCAGAGGTGACACTGCAGGGGTTTGGTGCCTCACGTCCCTGCCTCCAAAAAGGGAGTTTTCCAACCCATTTTTCCCTCCTTTCCAGCAGCAAGATGAATGAGGGAGGGTGGTTCTGCACCTGCACGTGGGGAGATGCAGCAAATCCCCCCAAAATCAGCTGCTCAACCCCTGAGTGGAATGTGCAACCCCCAAAAGCCACCACATCATCCCAACCCACTCCAGCTGCAGCCAACGGAGCACCTTCCCCAAGTGCAAAATTCCCTCAGGGCACAAAAAAGGGGCATTTTAGAAAGTGATTTCCACAGGATGGTTTTCTCCCCAGCGCCACCTGGGCTGGGTCAGTGTCCCCTGATTGTCCTCAGAGCTCCTGGACTCTCTCAGCTCCCCCTTGGGAGCAGCTCCCACCCATTACCAACATAATGGAAACCATCCCATCCCAGAGAGAAAAACTGGAAACACTTGGAGGTGAGAAACCTATTAGTGCCTTATAAACCCCTCCCATCCTCCACGGGAGATTTTCATAGCCAGGAAAACAATAACTCCAACCCACAGGGAGAGGTAGCGAGGCCAGGGTCTCCAGGTCCCAAATATTTGCTGCTCCCGTCGTTGTTCCAGCCATAAAATGGATTTATTAAAAAAATCCCCAGTTTGATTTCATCTGAATTAAAGCCCCACTGAGCCTGGTTTAATATCTCTGAAGCTGTGAGGTCACAGCTGAGTGTGCAGGATGAGAAAGGCAAGGCTGGAAAAGCCCAGCTTGGTTGGCGTCAGTGGGTCAGCAGTGATTTAAATTAACTAAAAACTGGGAATATGCGTGGGCAGAGTTGGCATGAGCAGGTCCTGGCAGGGCAGGAGTCTTCATCCATGAGAATGAAGAGTTCTGGTGCCCTTCAGTGCATTCACATCAGTTTTGCCCAGCAGGGGTAAGAAGAACAATCAAACTTTTGAGCCTCTACTATGGAACGAAGCATTTTTGGATTTTTTTTTCCCCCTCATCATCTCCAGTTTCCAAAACACTCCCCAATTTTTGCTCTTCTAACTTTCCCCCCCAGCACAGAGGGGCTGGGGGAGGCTCTCCTCTGCCCTCTGGAAGTGGGAGCCAGGCAGAGCTGTGCCCAGGATGCTGCTGGTGGAGGCTGCCTGCCCTCCTTGGAGTCCCAAAAAACACCAGCAATTAGTAAAATTCCACATTCTGCTTCCCCACTTACTCTGATCCAGCCCCACCAGCCTCCCACCCCACTCCCAAACACCCTTTGGAGGGATGAGATTCCTTTTCCTGTAACCAAATGCATTAAAAATCACAATTTTTAATCACAAATTGATCACAAACAAGCCCATGGAGAGACACGGATCTGCCTGAGATTGAAACAACAGCTCCTGCTCCGGAAAAATCCATAAATTAGGACAAAAGCCCCATCACTCCAGGATCTTTTAGGACCATAAATGAGAACAATAATCTCACCACTCCATGATCTTTTAGGACCATAAATTAGGGCAAAAATCCCATCATTTTAGGATCTTTTAGGACCATAAATTAGGACAAAAATTCCATCATTCCAGGATCTTTTAGGACCATCACTTTTTTTGCTGCCTCTGCTGTGAAATCCCCTCTGTGGCCACTGGAAGAGAAGAGAAAATCAAGAGAGGAGGAGAGGACAGGGCTGCTGGTGCTCTGCCCCCTCCCTGGCCCAGAATCCAATAAAGATGATTAAATTACATGTCCTTTCCTCCCCTTGGAATCCCCTCTCTCCTCTGGAGCACGGAGCTCAGGAAATGGGGCAAGACAACTTCCCTCGTGAAACCTTAGAAGGCCGAGCAGGGGGTGCTGCTCTAATGAAGAGCTGGCCCCGCTGAGCAGAACCTGCTGGAAATGCAGCAGAGAGAGGGGCTGAGCCTGCCCTGAGCCCTCCCCTCGCACATCCCATCCAAGCACCGGGACTTTTCCTGCTCTGCTCCCTCCTGGAGGGCGAGGGAGGCTCACAGAGAGTCCTGTGTGTGCTTGGGGTGGCCAATTTCCAAAGGAAAAATACACCATTGATGGCAAAAACTCCTACTTTTTAAATTTTTTTTTGATTATTTTAATTTTTTCCCCCTTTTTTGGCCTGCTATTTGCTAAGGAGGGGGAAAACTCAACCCCTGCATTGTTGGGATGGCTGCTCCAGACTTGTTTGGGGCAGAAATCCGGAGGGTTTGGTTACAGTCCCCTGAAAAAGTTTCTGTCTTTCAGGGAAAAACGTCAAGAAAATGAATATTAGAACTATATATATTTTTTGGTTATAAAATTTTAGAAATAAATGTGTAAGCCCAAAAGCTGATCTGATCTGATCTGATCGTTCCTGTCTCTTCTCAGAGAATTTCCTGTTCTGGTTCAGATTGCCCGGATGAGCATGAACCAATATTCCCCCCTTCCCTGAGGATCTCCAGCCATCACCTGCAGCTCCTCAGTGCTCAGAACTGATCCTTGGTGCTCCCTATGGATCCCACTGAAATTCCAGTTTTGGGGATTCCCAGCAGTGCTGTCCATGCTCCACCATCGCTTTCAGTCTGGATTTGTAGAGGAGCAGGCTGGGCGTTCCAGGTGGGAAAAGCCCCAGGGAGATCCTATGGACAAGGCTACCAAAAGGTTTTGGGGATTTTTTGGCAGGATGGCTCAAGGGTCGAGGTGAGAAAACGGTGTGTTATGGGTTAACATAGTTGGATTTTGTTAGAAAAAACAGACCTATTAGGAGTTAGTTTTCTACTTGGTAGCTAGTTTGACCACTGAGAAAGTAGAATGTGACTTTTGGTAATATTTATATAAAGCTGAGAAGGGGTGAGAGCTTTTTCTTTTTGATTTGATTTTTTTTTGATTTTTCTGGAGTAAAAATAAACACAGTGATTAAACGCTTGTAAAAGAAAAGAAAAATATTTTTAAAGTTTCATTTGTTTTTTTCTTTCCTTTTTTCTTATTTTTATCCTTTCAGCATGTATAAATAAACTATCTTTGTAATTTAAAAATAGGCCTATTTTACTCTTTATGTTCTCCTAATCACATAGAATATAATAAATAATAAAACCATCACACGGTGTCAGGAGCATCACCTGAGCGGAATTTTCCAGACAAAATCACAGAGATTTTCCAAATGCTTTTTGCAAAGAGTTTTTCAAACCCAGAAAGAGCCAAATTCCACCCCGCCCCCTCCTGTTACATAAGATAATTAACAGGAATACAACTCTGTGGTTATGCAAGAAATCTGGGGGCACTTTCTCTTCCAGTTTCACCCTTAATCGCCTTTTCCTCGCAGGTGACGCCTCGTTAAAGCCCAGCCTGAAGCTGGTGTTATTTATTTATTCCACCTGATAAAGGCAGGATATTGCTCCCTGTGATAACACACAGGTTCATTCTCAGTGAAGCCTCTCTTGGCAAACTTTTAATACAATGAGCAATGCCCGTATCAGATCCCAGATAAAAGCTGTCACATCCCAGCCCCAGCTCAGGCCTTCAAGGAGTTGTAATTATCTTCTGTTTGGGATTTGGGGTTGTTTGTTGGGTTTTGTTGTTGGTTTATTTTTTTTTTTCTTAATTGTTGCTCATAAAAATCAAGGCAGAAAATTAAATTAGTTCAGTGCAATTTAGCACGAGCTTTATTCAAGGCAAGGCTGGGGGTAGCTGGGTTAAACCCCGTTTGTGGTGTGGGTTAAATTCCACTTGTGGTGTGGGTTAAACCCCACTTGTTATGTAGGTTAAAACCCATTTCTGATGTGGGTTAAACCCCACTCCTGGTGTGGGGTAAACCCCATTTGTAGTGTGGGTTAAACCCCAATTGTTATGTGGGTTAAACCCCATTTCTGATTTGGTTAAACCCCATTTCTGGTGGGCCTTGAGCTTGGAATTGGGTGGGCAGCAGGAATAAGTGGGATGACATTGTTCCATATCCCCTTTCCCTGCATAGGAGGGTGCAGACAGAGCTGGGGGCAGCCTTTGGCCCCCAAAACTTCTTCCAGAGCAGGAACCTCCATCCTTTTCCAGATGGGAACAGCCCTGGCAGTGTCCATTTGAGCAGTTCCCATTAAAATCCAAAAAGGATGAACTGGGGAGAAGATATACGATAGTCCCAAAAGTTAGAGTGACCATTTTGACCCCATCCAGACCCAAAAATGAGTCTTTCCTGCTTCCCGAGGCTGTTCCAGTCCCAGCAGAGCTCCTGAGGCAAACAGAGCCCAGTTCTGCAGGGCTGGAAGGGCCTCACTGACCCCAGATCCCTCCTCTCACATTTATATTCCACCAGTAGAGAATTGGCCCAAAAATTCGAAGGCAGTGGGGTTGTTTCAAAATTAGAAGAAACCTTGAATGAGCTTTTCCATGAGTTTATCTGGCGAGTTTGGCTTTTTCCTCTGAATTTCTTGGAGTACCTGGGGCAGGGAGGCAGCAAAATTCCCAGCGAGGGGTAGCACTGAGGCAGGGAGGCCTCTGCAAGGTGTCAGAGCCACAGTGAACCCGGTTTAAACTTTCCCCAGAGCTAAAGCCCAGTGTCAATAAGTGCTGCTGGCCCAGCTCTGCCATCAGACCAAGCAAACATCAAGTCAAAACCCAGGCACATCCAGGCCAGGCTGCTGTGTTTAACTCCCCAATTTCCAGCCCAGCAGGGCTTTCCCAGCACCTTCCCCACAGCCAGGTCTCTCCCCCAGGCATTTGTTTATCCAAGAAAGCCCTGGGTGTGAATTATCCCTGGATTTATTTATCCCTGGTGGGCACAGGCCCAGGGAGCTGCTCCGCAGGGTACACGGTGTCCCGGGCCTGCAGCATCCACAGGGAATGTTCTGTTTGCCTCTCCTCCCGCCCCATCTCCACACCACCCACCCTGGACAGCCCCAAATTCCAAATAACCCCAAGGGCAAAGCCACTGGATGCTCCTGATCGCCCCAGGCGGGGAAGGAGAGGGCTCATCCCTCTCCCTCCATCCTCGCCCTAAAGCAGGGATGATGTTTTCCCCATGGGAAGGGGCACAGCAGGGAGGTCTCTCCCTTCAGGAACTCTGTAAAAAACCCCAAAGCCACTTTGTTGAAGGCTGCACAAACCCAGGCAGCTCCTGCCAAGGACGATGGGGCCTTTTTGGCTGCCAATCCCCTCGGCACATTTTTCCTTCCAGGAGTGGATTTTGCTGCTTTCCCTGCTCGTCCCAGTGCCTGGAGGAGAGAGGGGATGCAATCCCCTGATCCAGCAGTGTCCCTATGTCATCACCCCCTCCTTAACACCCCAACACATTTCAGACTGAGCTCAGCTAAACTCAGGATTAGCCCTCCTGAGTGGCTGTAACTCATCAGGAAAAAATCCATGCCAATATTCTGAGAAAAATGCCCTTTTTTCCCAGACTGGGCAAAAGGAAGGTTAAAATTAAAAAACACCATCTGCCACAGTAATTCCGCCCCCCCCCCACCCTGCTATTTCTCTGTCCTTTCCCTCGTTAAGGGGGAGAATGTTCATTGGAAGCTTGCCCCACGTTTTATTAATGGATGGCAAATAATCTGCAGATAAAGCGCACAATAAATGTTTTAATGAGAACATATGGTGGGGAAAATTGATAGGAGTGAGCCTTTGGAGAGATCCTGGGGAGCAGAGTTACCAGAGGAGGGGGGAAAAGGCTTGGACAGGGAATTCTGAATCTTCCTCAATGGAAGGAGGAGGAGGATGGCGTGGAGAGGGGAGCTGTCTGAAGGAATGCCCAAAAATCCCATGGCTCACAGCAGATCCAGCCTCAAAATTCCCTGTGACTGACCTGTCCCCTGGGGCCAAGGATGCTCCTGGACTGGCTGCTGCTGCCCTGGGCACTGTGAGGAGCCCCAGCATCCCAATCCCAGTTGATCCCAGAGCGGGATTCCAACGGGATTCCTCTCATTCTTCACACAGACTTTCACCCCACAAACCAAACGGGGGGTCAGGGTGCTGCTCCCACGCTTCCCAGGATCCCTTTTCTATTGGTTTGGTGACAAGGGATGTCAAGGACTCGCCAATGGTGCCAAAGGTGACCCTCTGGCCTCGTGAGGTGGCACTTGGGGATGCTTTGCCACTTCCTAAAGAGTCAGGAAATAAAGATGAGGCACCAGCTTGAACAGGAAACTGAAAACAAAGACATTTGGATGTCTCTCACTTCCAAATTCCAGCACAAAAATGAACCCCACCAGAACCATCCCACCTTGGATCACACACGAGGTTTCCCCAGATTTGAGGTCTCCAGCACTGGTTTTGCTCTGATTATCCCCAAAAATCTGAACTAATTTCCCAGCTGGGTTGGAAGTCCCTGTTCCCAAGCAGATCCCAAATTCCCTCACCAAGCTTTGGGGGATTTTCTCTTGTGGGGCTTTCCAACTGAGAAAAATACAAATTTGCGGGGAGAAAGCATCTCAGGGGCTGGATTAGGGCTTCTTCCAGCTTCCAGACCTGGAGATGCCCTCTTTGAGAGGGAAGAGCAGAGCCCCCAGCCAGCCCTGTGCTCCCAGCAGACAGAACCGGCCCCGTGTGGGGCAGTTTTTGTGTCCCCTCCATTCCTGCCTGTGCTCCAGGAGGTCTGGGATCACCAAGGAGAAGCTTGAAGGCCAAAGATGGGGGTGATTTCAGCCTCTCACATCCCCTGTGCAGATGGGAGGGACCTGGCCCTGCCTTTCCCAGTTTCCCTCCAACGTTTGCTCTGCTTTTTTACTGCAGCACGGCTGAGAAGTTTCTCAGGGCCCCCTCCAGCCCTGCCAGCGGTGCCAGCCCTGTCCCTGTGCCACCCCAGGGATTCTAGGAACTGCACCCCGCCAGGCAGGGACGGCTGTGCAACCTCCCCACCTCGCCCTGTGCTGTTTGGGCTCTGTCCAGCCCTGTGCCTGGCCCAGCAGATGGATGCCAGGGAATTTTTGTGTGTCCCGACCCAGATGAATGGAGCTGCTGAGCTGAGAGCTGCAGCGAAACCCCGCAGGACAATCCCCCGCATTGATGGGGCTGCTGGAGAGGCTCCCACAGCAGAGCCCTCCTGTGGGATCGGCGCAGCCTCTGCTCGGGGTCTGCTTAGGGAAAAGCTGCTTTTCCCTGGAAGAATCACGGGCAGGATCTGCTGCCAGCTCAGGGAGGGCTGGAGTCTCCTGTGGGCACCTACCACGGAGCTTGGAGCCCTGCAGGCCATGTTCCTCTGCTGACAATTCCCTGCTGGACACTCAGGCTCCAGCCTGAGGAACACAAAGCCACGCTGGCTCCCTGTCCCTTGGCCTCCCAACACTCTCCTTGGGCAAGGAGTGGATCAGCTCCCAGTGCCACGCTGGATTTGGGAAGGAATTGATGCCTTCAGTTCTCCCTTCCCTGTGTTTCAGGCTCTGTGCTGCCCAGGGGTGCAGCTCTCAGCCTCACATTCAGGCTCACTCAGCTCTGCACACAGCACGGACACAAAACAAATCCTGTTCCTGCTGCACACCAAGGACAACTTTCAGCCCCAAAGCACAAACAAGGGCGGCTGCAGGGAGGAACAAGAAGGATGGGACCTCACACCCTGCAGCTGCAATTGGACAATTCAACCCCAAGGTGCAAATGGACCCAAACTGATCAAAGGGTGAGACCTGGTGACCCTTTGTCCATTTTGGGACCATTTTGGGTCCCCCTTGGGTGCAGCTCTGGCCAGGCTCTTGTCCTGCCCAAGGTGCACCCTAAAGGCCTTTTAATAAATCTCTGCTTTATTCTCTGGCTCTGTCCAGCCTCTGTTCCAGCTCAGCCTTCCCAAGGCATCAGAGGAATCTCCTCAGGGGAGCAGACTCAGGAGGAGCAGCCATTGACAAGGGAGAAATATGAAAAAATCCTAAAAAACCCCCAGAGATGTCGATTTTCCAGCTGCTCTCTGGCTCTTTGCTGCCCATAACCACACTTCAAACAGGATTTTATGATGCAAACAGGCAAACAGCTCCTGCTGGGAGCTTGTGGGACCAACTGCCCACTTAGAGAGGGAGAACCAGCCCAGGTGGACACCAGGGCTTGGAGCTCCTCGGAGGCTGAGCCAGGGCCAGGCCTGGCTTGGCTCTGGCTGCAAACCACAGCTGGAGCCTCTGTTGGTGCCCATCTGCATGGGAAAAAGCAAACACAGCAATAGGTAGGGCTGTGGATGGCAGAAGACGATGCTGGAGAACTTTTCCCACTAGTTTGGCTCCTCCTGAGCCCTGGAAGCTGAACTGGGCCGTAGCCAAGGCTTGGCCAGAGCCACCAGCAAGCCCTCGCCCACCTCCAGCTTCTCCCACCCACGTCTAGGGGAACAAGGGAGAGGCTGTGCTCCTGCACCTTTGGAAAATCAGTCATAAAATGCCAATTGCTTGGTCAGAGCTTCTGGTGGGTTTTTTGTTTGTTTTTGTTTGTTTGTTTGTTTTTGTTTTGAGTTTTTGGGGTTTGGGGAGTTTTTTGTTGGTTTGGTTTGGTTTTTGTTTGGGGGTTTTTTTTGGGGGGCTGCTTTTTGGTTTGTTTTTTTTTAATTAGGTTTGAGTGACACAAGCCCTGCTGTACAAAGTCCTTCCCCATGGGACCGTTTTGCTTTCTGTTGAGGACCCCCCCAAAAAAACCCCAAGGTGCACCAAGAGTTGTACTGGGTGCCCAACCTGAAAGGTCACACACACAAAAAAAAATTTAAAAAAAGCAGCTTCAGCTGTATTTCTGCTTCTTTTCTTAAAAACTTGTGCTGTGCTCTCCTGGATCCATTGTTGTGAAAGCTTCCAAAATTATTTGGGTAAATATTTCAACACTTTTGGTTTTAATGCTGTTTGGGAAAAGATAGAGCTTCTGAAGGATGGAGTTCTGTGACAGGGGATGGACAGGGAGATGGAGGGAAGCCTGTGAATCTGGTGGTTGGGACAGCACGTGGATGGATTGGATGGAAGAGATTTACCCAGAGAAAGCTGCCAGGAACACCTCAGAAAATGTGAAAAGCTTTCCCCCATTTGCCCTGATAATGGAGGGAGAGCTTCTCCTCCTTCAGCCACCTCTGGAAGAACATGGACGGGGTGGGAGAAGGCTTTTTCCAGCACTCCTGAGCCAGCAGCTGCTCCACAGCCCTGGGACAGCCCCATGTCACACCCAGCTCCACCAAAAAAGCCTGGCCAGGAGCTCTGACACTCCTGGAGCCACATTCCTGCAGCCTGTGCCAACCTCCAAAGGCTGGCAGTCTCCAGCATGGAAAAAGGTGGGAAAATAACCCCAAAGAGAGAGCAGTGAGGTCACACCAGTCACCCACAGGGATCCCACATTGTCAGTGTCATCCATCCTCCTGGAGAGGGCAATTAAAGCCAACAAAAGCAAGGACCCAGGGGTGGCACACCCTGAAATTCGGAGCTTTTCCTGAGGGTAAAGCCTGGCCTGGGGTGGCAGAAGGGATTTAGGAGCTGAACTCCTCCATATTTCCCCAACAGGAGCCTGAAGGCAGATCTCGATCTGAAGTTGGTGGCTTGGGCTCAGTTCAAGAATCACAAATTACCTTGTCTTATTATTATTAATATTATTATTATTATTTTAATAGAATACAATGATAATATAATAATATAATTATATATTATAATATAAGTATATATTATAACATATACTATATATTATAGATCGTAATTATTATAATAAATAATAATTAATAATAAATAATAAATAATTATATTATTATCTAGTCTATATATTATAATATATAATAATACATCATATAATGATATATAACAATAAAATCTTAACATATTGATATATTTAATGATAATTATAATAATAATAATGGTTTTTTTCACGCGGAGCCCCGAGGTCCATTGTGACTGCACACGAGGGCTGGGAGCAGGGCTGGAGGGAGCAGCTGGGGTTTCCATTGTGTCCAGCATCTCCTGGGGCTGAGCTCTGAGCTCCAGGCTGGGAACGTGTGTGGGGTTGTGTTTGGGGAGCTGCAGACCAGCAGGAACCCTCTGCTGCAGACCAGCAGGATTTGGCCTCAGGGAATTATCAGTGCTTTATTGACACTCAAAGCCCCAAGGTCAATGTGGATGGAGTAGGGAGTGCTCAAAAATGAGACGTGAAACAGCTGAAACCTCCACCCACCAGCCATTCCTTATCCTTCATCCCACCCCTCCACCAGCCCTTTTTTATCCCCATTCCTTATCCCATTTTCCTGCTCAAAAGCCACCCCAGGGCACAGTCCCTGGGGCCGAGCTCTGCTTGCACACCCCAAAAATGCCCAGGAATTCTGACCCTGGGCTGAGATTTCCTCCAGAGCCACGGGACAGCAAAAACCCTCCCCCAGCCCACAGCTGGTGTGGCCCCTCTTTGTGCCAAGGGGATTAAAACCAGGATCTTGCAGGACAAACAAGGATGCTTTTCCTGCTCCTTTCCAGCCAGCACCACTCCCCCTTCTATGTTGCCCTCAGACCCTCTACAGAAACGCTCCCGGTGTGACAACCCACGAGAATTTCCAAGCCTCCTCCCTGCCCTGGGTGGCAGCAGGGTGAGGAGGGAGCCAGAGCTGCCCTCTGCTCCCATGGGAATCCTCTCCAGCCCCCTGCATCCCACAGGGCGCTGTTTGCTTTGGATGCCACACCGGGCTGGGGGTGACTCAACCTGATCTTTCCTGTTTTCCCAGTCAAGGCCTCGGATCAGGCACAAGATGTTGGAAATAAATCCCCTTCAGGGGCTGATGGGGAGCTGCTGCATGGGTCTGGTGGGAGCCTCGTTGCCCCAGCTGGGTGAGGACCCCTCGTGCTCCGCTCAAAACCCTTCCTGGGACTTCTCCGGCTGCCAAGGAGGCTCCTGGGGACACCCAGCAGTGCCAGCCCCACCCCGGGGGCAGCTGAAGGCACTCAGGGTGCCCCAGGATCACATCCCAAGGTTAATCCCGAGGCTTGCTAGGGCTCAGCCTGCCTGGGGGGGAAAAGCGCAGATTGCCCCAGGAGAGGCCTAACCATGCAGAGGCTGGGAGTCCTGGGACAGAGCTTCCTCAGCCCAACCCCTAAAACAGCCCCAAAGGAGCCAAAATTTACCTGCAGAGACTCCCCAGGCAGAGAGGTCTCTCCCCACACAAGGACACTCCATGGTCACACAGTTGTCCTCCTGGTTTTTTCTCTGCCAGAAGTTGTCAGACCGGTAGGACCAGATTGGATTCTCTTCGGGGGATTTTTTGGTTGGTTGGTTGGTTTTTTTGTTTTGTTGTGGGGTTTTTTTTTGGGGGGGGTTGTTTTGTTTTGGGTTTTTTTGGTTTTTTGGGGGGTTTTTTTGTTTGTTTTGTTTTGGGTTTTTTTGTTTTTTTGGGGGGGTTTTTTTGTTTGTTTTGGTGTTTTTTTTTTTTTTTTTGTCCCTGTCCCCCCTCCTGCCCCAGTCATAGAGAAAAAATGTGGGTGTTGCTGTGCAGTTTCAGGTCACCGGGGAGAGCTCAGGTTTGTCACCTTTTTGGGGGTTTTTGTTCAGACTGGAACCTCTCGGGAGCAACTTTGGACCCAAACCTGGACTGTTTGATGAAAAAGATAAAATATCTGATTCTGGTCAGTCCTGGAGCCAACTGAGGACACATGATAAGATGACAGATAAAGAAATAATCAAATAAAAGCCCACGAGGAGCTGCATGTGCACTAGGAAACAAGATCCTGCTTTCCCATGGGTAATCCTTGGGGCCTGTGGATTCTCTGGGGTCTGGGACAGGGGCAGTGCACCTGGCTGTCCTTTTTCTCAGCAGGGTTTAACCAAACCTCCACAAACTACCAGGAAAATGGATCCCTCCAGCACCCTGTGTGCCAAATTTGGCTGGGATTGGAGCGGGAGGACGCAGGGCAGGGAGGAGGGGACACAGCTCCATCCCCATACCCAAACCCAAACCCTGCCTGGGTTCTGCTCAGCCACACAAAAAGGGCACTCAGAAGCCTCAGAGATTTTAAAACCAAACCAAAGTATTGTCTGAAGAGCAAACATTCCCCTCTGCCAGGCACCGGGGCCGGGGGCAGGAGGACGGTCCTGTCCCGGAGCTGCCAGAGCTGGGAGCCGATCCCAAAAATCCTCCTTTGTTTCTCAACTCCTGCCGGGTTTTTTTGGGGTTGTTTTGTTTTGTTGGTTTTTTTTTTTTTCCTTTTTCTCCTCTTTTTTTCCCCTGACAGGTAACAATACCTCCTTTCAGGCCCTGCCAAAGCCCCACTCTGATAAGAGCTGGCAGCAGAGGGAGCTGCCATCAATATTTGGGTGAATTTTAACCACCTGAGCACAGCCTGGGGGGGGCTGCCAGCACCTAGCCCGTGGTTAAAAGCGCCACTTCCAAACCCAGATCACCCTGAATTCCCAGTAAATCTCCCTCCAGCGGCTGCAAAGACCGCGCTTAGAGCCGGGACTAAGCCTCGCACCCAGGTACGTTCCCCCGACGCTTCTTTCCTTCGCTCCGCTAAAGCATTCCCCTTAAACCCGGCTTTATTTTGGAGCAGTGCGGCCAGCAGAGCTCGTGACTCGAATTTCCCAAGCACGGCTTTGGGAATTCGATGTTAAAAACTTAAACCGAGCAGCGCCAAACCCCGGGAGTGTCTTTTGTTCCCCGGGATTTCGGGAATTTTGCTGGGTGGCAGCACCTGCTGTTTCCCTGCTGTTCTTCCTAGTCCCAAAAGGGTTTGGATTTTGTGTAGCAGCCCAGGATTATGATAAAAGAGCGTTTGGAGCCTGACAGCAAAGGAAACTCCACGCCAAGGTACATCTAAACCATTCAGAACTGTTTTTATAATCGGATTTTCCCCCCAGAAAATGCAATTCCATTAGGCAGTTGGAGACTTTCTGTGTTACTGTTAAGACCTAGCAAACGTTTTTGAGGAAAAAAAATTAAAAAAAAAATTAAAAAAAAAAAAAAAAAAAAAAAACTGAGAGCTGGAGGGTGTTATGCTCACTTAGCAGCAGAATAAGTTTTTTTCACCCCCCCAAAAAAACAAAAAAGAAAAAAAAAACCTGATTTTTGCCAAGCTAAATGGCCAGACTGTGTTTCTAATCTGTCACAGGCAGGAGAGAGACACAGAAAATCGTTGCCCTCCTCATTTTTGGGTTTTTATCGTCTTTTCCCTTCATTTTAATTGTTAATGAGTGCTATTTTTCTTCTCACCATAAGCTCTCCCTGCTTTTTTGCCACTTCGGTGAAAGAAGACAGAATAAATGATGCTCCTCTGCAAGGCCTGGTTGTAAAATTAAAAGTAAATAAATAAATTCATTAAAGAGCAGTTCTGTTGATGATTTTTGCAGCAATTTGGAGAGGAACTAGACCAACAACTCTTGGGCTTGTCCTGCCTGCTGGAGGCTCCAGATTGGGATGGAGACCTGGAGCTCCAGAAAATCAGCTAAAATTTCCTTTCAGCCCCTCCTGAACGAGGTCCAGGGTCCTCACCTCAGCCCCTTTGGAAACTCCCTGAATTATCAGGACAGGCAAAAAATGGGAAGCTCCATGAAGACCTCAGGGATGCAGTCCTGACCCTCAGTGCCAGCAATGCCACCACCAGAACGGGCAGCTTGAAATTCCCTGGAAAAGCTTTTCCCTGTGGAAAAGGGACTCGGGAGCCTCTTGGTGCTGGGACAGAGCTCCCTCAGCATCCGTGGGGAGCAGGAAAATGACATTCCCATGTCCCATGGCACAGCTGGGAAAGGCTCAGCACCCACCTAGCCACATCCTGTCCCCGAGCCACGGAGAGACACGGCCACACCCAGCAGCAGAGGCAAAAATCAAAAAAAAATCGCCAAAGAAATCCCAAAAAATCCCCAAAGTATCCCCCCAAATCCCCAAATTTGAACAGAGCAAGCCCAGAGCGCAGCAGGTTCAGCACCCCCAGGGTGGCACTGGAGACAGGAGGGGACCCAGCTCCTTGCCACTGCCACAGAAGAAACCAAACACAAACACAAACCAAACCAAACACAGAAAGTGATCTGAACCCTTAGACATGGCTTAAAATCGATGGTGTGTGTGAAATAAAGGATTTATAGAGAGCCTGGGCACAGCCTCCTGCGCTTGGCACAGGGCAGGGGCAGCCAGGCCCAGCTCTAGGCCTGCCTACGTGAGCCCGGCTTTAAATCTGTGTATATACACCTCACACAAATCCCTGTTTATTGCTCAGCAGAGCAAACTGCGGGGTTTTTTTACATAAATAATCCCCGTGTAAATAAACTCCCCACCCTGAGCAAACTCCAAGGGATCCCGGCGCAGATTTCTCTATTTTTCAAATAAATCATCCTCCCCCCACACACACCCCTCCGTGGAGCTGGCAGCTCCAATTTCCAAATCACTGCAGGGCCGGCAGCTGGAAACAGCCCAAACAAACAATTTTACAAGTTCCAGAAGTCAAAAAAACCCCCTCTCCTTTCCCTGCCCAAACCCACCATCCCCAACACCCCCTTTTTCTTTTATTTCATTTTTTTTATTATTATTTTTTTTTTATTTTAAATTCATCCAAATTTCTCGGTCGAATTTGAGGAGCGGGGCAGAGGAAATGGGTGACCCAGGGACATCTGCAAGCCATTAGGGGCTCAGACTTCAGGTAGCTCCCAGCAACACGTGCTGGCCACATTACACCCTCCAAGGATATTTCCACAACTTTCCTTCTCCAAATAAACAGTCGGGCTCTGCCTGCATTAGGCAGGAGCTGCACAAACAGGTAGGAGAGAATGGCAGTTTTATTCCCCTTGCCCAATTCGGACGGATTTTTTTTTAATTTTATTTTTTATTTTTTTTTTTCCTTGTAAAGCTGGTGCTGGGCTCTGTAATTTGAACTGTTGCTGGGAAAACAGAGCAGGGCTGGTTTGAAATTCCAGCCGGTTCTTTCTCGGGGATGGGACGGGGGGAATCGGGCAGGGAATTCAGCCCCACGCTGCTGGCTGGGCTCAAAACGAAGGGATCAAAAATAGAAAGATCAAAATTAGAATCCACCAGGAGTTTGGAGTTGGGGTTGGATCTTCTTCTTTTTAAAATCTTAAGCAGGTTTTGTAGCTCGTCAAGAAATTTTAAATCTCTTGAGCCTCGCTAAGAGAGATTTCATGGTGACACGAGGTGGTGGCACTGCTGGGGTTATGCCCAATTTATAAGAAAAAACATTGATTAAAAGAGGTAGAAAATGATGGTGCCAGCAGCATTCCCTGCAGGACATTTTCCCTTTTCTCTGTATCCCTCACTTATTTAAAAAAAAAATCCATGACAAATAGGTAAATTGTGCTAGTGATCCTGTGCCACCAGCATTCCCTGCAGGGAATTATTCCTTTTCTCCGTATCACTCATTTCTGAGGAAAAAAAAAAATCCCACCTGAGTATTTTTCCTTTTATCCCTATCACTCATTTAAAAGAAAAAAAAAAACGGATAAAAATAGGTGAATTGTGATGGTGATCCTGTGTCCCCAGCATTCCCTGCACAGCATTTCCCCCCTGATTTCTAAGGAAAAATGGATTTCAATAGGTAGAAAATCCTGGTGATCCCTCACCACCAGCACTCCCTGAAGGGAATTCTTCCTCTTCTCCTTGTCACTCATTTATAAGGACAAGATTATTAATGTCACTCATTTCTAAGGACACTCATTAATAGGGATTAAGACAGGTAGAAAATTGAGATGATCCTGTGCCACCAGCGTTCCCTGCAGGGAATTTTCCCCTTTTCTGGAGAGCTGCGATTGTTAGGAATGAAAATTCCCTCTTTTGTTCTCCTTCCCGGGGTTTCCTTGTGCCTTGGGTCGGTTTTCTCGGGTGATTGGAAGCAGATTGATTATCTGAAAATGGAGCAGCACTGCCAGCCCCGGCTCCGAGGGGATGCTGTGCCTGGAAAACTGGGAAAATCCAAAATATTCCCAGAATTTAAAGTTGCACTTCCAGGAGAAAAAAAAAAATATATAATAATTCTCCTTTAATTTTTTTTTTTTCCCCTCGGGGAGAAAACCCTTTGGGAAGGGAGGGGAGCACTTTGGGGACGGGATTTCCATCCCATTGGAAATGAGAGGCACAAATTTTCCGTATAGGCAAAAGTTTGCAGAGCTTGGAGGCAAAAATCCTGGAGCAAAAAAATAAATAATGAAATAAAGAAATCAATCATGAAATAATAAGGAAATAATGAAATAGAACAATAAATAAATAAACATAAATATTTATTTATAAATCAATTTATAAATAAATAAATATTCTCCCCTTCCCTAAATCTCCAGATTAATCCCTTTAATCTCCAGGAGGGAGAAAAAAAAAATCCCAGGAGTATTTGTGAGGTCCAAGGCTTGCCCGGTGGTTTCCAGCTGTGGGAGAAGGAGCAGAAAACAGGGAATTGTTTCTGTTTTCCAAGGTGGAGGCAGTGCCAGAGCCAGGGAATGCTCTGAGCTCCCGACTCCCAGGTGGGAATGGGAATAAACCCACCCCAGATTCCAGATTTTCCTCCCCAAACTGGGCAGCTGCCCATCAGCACCGGGATTTTTGTCAGCAAAGCTAAAAATCCGAACTTTTCCTCCCTTTTTCCTCGGATTCTCCTCTTTTTAGCACTTCCCAACCTTTTTTTCTCTGGGGGCAAACAACTTTTCCCTGCTCCCAGTTCCTTTCCTGCTGCTTCCAATCTCACCCTATTCCCGATTCCTCCCCAGCTTTGCCTTTCTGGGAAGATTTTGGGAGTGGGAAATGAATCCCACTGTTCCAGGGGCTGCTGTGCCCCAGCTCGGGAAGAATTGGGAACATTTCACCCCAGGGCTGGGATTATTCTCCTAAAACTCCAGAATCTCTTTCACTTTCTTCCCCAGAGAGAGTCCCTCCCAATGGTGTTTTTAGGCATAAATTAAGAATTAATTTATTTGGGGCATTGCCCTGGAGCCTTCAGGCTGCTGTTACTTTATATGTCCAAGAAAAGGGGGGAAATTCCTGTTCTGTGTTTTTTTTTCAGGCATTCCCGGGATTTGCCAAGCTGAAATCACACCCTGCTGTCTCCAGCTCAAGGTGCAGCAGGGCTGGTTATTATCCTGAGAGGCCAGAGAAACAGAACTTTAAAAATTCATTAAATACCAAGGAAATTTCAGCTGAATTTACAAAATTAATGCAGTCCTAAAGAATTCTGAGCTGAATTTCCAAAATTAATCCAGTCCCAAGAAATTTTCAGCTGAATTTACAAAATGAATAAAACCACAAGAAATTCTCAGCTTAATTTAAAATATGAATCCAATCCCAAGGAATTCTGAGCTGAATTTGTAGAATTAATCCAAGCCCAAGGAATTCTCAGCTGAAATTACAGATTTAAAGGCAAATTTTTAAGGAATTAATTTCCAATTAAAGGCCCCAAGGCCATCCCCCATCAGCTCCTGCTCCTGATCTCCTTTTTTATTCCACTGGATCTGCTGGAATAGGAAATGGGGTCAATGAGCTCCACACGAACCTCATGTCCACGGATGCTCCCACCAACACCCAAAGCACAAATCCCATCCCTGCACCAGGAATATTCGGGATAGGAGGGAATTCCGTGTGCATTTTACACCTGGAATGGCCCAGGGTGGGATCCCTGGGGAGCTGAGCAGGGCTGGGAAAAGAAGATAGAGGAAAAATGAGGGGGAAAAGGAATTTTCTGTGCTGAGAGGGAGAACCAAGGACAAGCTGAGCCTTCCCTGCTCACAGTGCAGAGGGAAAAGCCAAAGTGTGGGAATATTTCTGTGGGATGCAGCCTTGCTCTCGGATTTAATAAAATGTCACTGATGAGGAGGGGGATTTTTACATTAATTAAGCTGCAATTGAAGGGGCTGCACCAGCCCTGCCAAAACCTCCCTCCGAACTTCAAAACTCCAAACTTGCAAGCTTCCAAACTTTCGAACTTCCAAGATTTGCTGGAAAAAAGGAACACAAAGGCACAATCGCACCTAGAATTTTGTATTTTGGGCCATGGATCCATAATCGATCCAGCTTTGATCTCAAAATTCAGAGTTCTGCTGCAGGAAGGCAGAACTGCTTTTAGGGGATTGCTCCACACCCCAAACCTTCCCGGTTTTCCCACCGGGAGCAGGGAAAGCATTTCCTGGGATCTGCAGCTTCTCCTTGGATTTCTCCCCCACTGGGGGGGGTCAGTGGCAGGGCAGAGGCAGCGCCGGCCTGGGTGAGCCCGGAGGGGACACGGTGACATCACAGCATCCCCGGGGAAACCTTCCCGACAGCAATTCCCAATCCCGACAGCAATTCCCAATCCCGACAGCAATCCCCGATCCCGGGGGTGGGAGCAGAGCCTGCTGAGCCTCCCCAGGATCAAACCTCCCCCCCCCCCCCCCCAGCTCCCCCAAAAATCCATGGAACAACTTCCTCAGCACAGCTGGTCTGGAGCACAGCGATATTTTAAATTTTGACAGAAAAACTTCCCCAAATCCACCCCCACTCCCGCTCTGTTCCCTCCACTCCCGAAATTCCCGTCTCCTCCACTCCCTGCACTAACCCTTGGAAAGATTATTCCCTTAAAAAAACAGGGGTTTGATTTAGCACAAGGAGCAGGAAAAAAGCCATCAAACAGGGGCTTTAATCCTCACTAAAAATCTTCCCTGCTCCCTAAGCTGGCCACTTTGGATAAAACAATATTAATTAAAGAGAAAAAAAAAATGGAAAGGAAAGGAAAGGAAAGGAAAACTTCCATCCTGACGGGAAAGCAGCAGCTTTTGAAGGCAGCTTCCACCCCGGCTGTGATTAATCAGCTTGTCCACCTTGTCCAAATAGTCCATCGAGCAATAATTAAAAATAATAAGCCAGAAATTATCAAATCACACACAATAACTGCAAGAGCTCCTTCCCCTTTCGCTTTTGTTTATTGTTCAAACTTGTCAAGCCCCTCGCCTTGCTCCGAGCAGCCTCTCTGGGAAGGCAGAGCCCCTTCCTGCAGATGGATTTTGCAGAATGAAAAATGTCCCGATTATGCCCCTTTTCATTCAATCCGTGACCCCCCCGGACCGTCCCGGTGTTGTTTCTGCCAATCAGCAGCAGGGCCAGGGGACAATCTCTTGTCACCGGGTTCTGCTCCTCTCCAGGTACATTTTGCTCAGATTTTGGCCCCAGCAGCTCCAGCTGAGATCAGCAATCTCCTGCCTGCATCTGCTTTGATGTTCTGCAGCAAATACATTTACCAAATGGGATTTGGGGACCTAAATTCCAGCATGCACCACCCCAGAGCCGAGATTACCCAGGGAAAAGAATCCAAATTATCTCCTGCAATACTCGCTGAAAGTTTGCCTTTTTCACACCGCAAATAGCAACACAAAATTCAGTGGCCCTCTCCTGGAATATTGGATATTTAGCAAAGGAAAGGAATAAAACTCTGGGGAAAGCGTCCTCAGTGTGTCAGGAATAAAAAAAAATAATAATAATAAAAAAAAAAAAAATAAAAAAAAAAAACCACAACAAAACAACAAATTCCCCTGGAGAAAGCCCCGTTCTGCTCGCAGTGCCCCTGTTCCTGCAGACAAAGGCTCTGGGACAGAGCACAGCCACTTACCTTTAAACTCACCCAAAGCAAAACTACTTCCCAAAAAAAGTCTGCCAGCAAAAGAAAAAAAAACAAAACAAAAACAAAAGCACCAAAACCCCCAACAAAACAACCCAAAATCATCACCAGAACCTCAGGGAAAACTAAAAACAAGCAAGGAGAGCGCTTCCAGGCTTCCAGTGCGTTTATTCACAGCTCATTCCCCGCTGCCTTGTCCTTTTTTTTTTTTTTTTTTTTTTTTTTTTAATCCTTTTTTTCACGTGCTCTTTCCAATACCTCAAAACCCGCCCCCCCCCCCGTCAGGGTAACCACGACAATCGCGACAGGGGAGCCCCGCCGCGACAGGGCAGAGAGGCGGCCGCTACCCCGAGGATTGTCCGGCCCGCACAAAGGCTGCAAATTAAAGCAGCAAATTAAAGCAGCTTCGAGAAAGCCCCAACTTTAACGCTCGAGTTGCAGTGAAAAATTCTGGGCTCCGGAAGGTTCGGGAAGGGAGCAGCGCCCGGAGGTTTCTGGCCCCGAAAGGCGCTGGGAGCGCGGGGAGAGGGGAGGGAGGTGGGAAAGGGCGCAGATTTGGGGCAGCTCCCACCAAATCTCCTCGTCCTGGAGCCTGAAAAACCGGGATCTGCTTTACTGCCCACCTGGATCGGGACTGGAGTGACAGCCCCGATTTCACTCTGAGCCGCTTGCAGCTAAAAACGTGTGATTGCTAAAAACCTCTCAGGAGTTCTGTAAAGAGAAATATCTGCAGTTATCGGCAGATAAGCTCCGGGAGCTCCCGGCCTTTCGATTCGAGGACGAGAATCGATCAACTCGGCAAAACTTTTATTTTTGTGGAGAGGGGGAGGGAAAAGGCCGCTCCTTCCCCGGGCACAGCTCCAGGCCGGGATGCGGGACCGGGAACCGGGATGCGGGACCGGGATGGGGAACCGGGATGCGAGATCGATCGGGATTGGGGAACCGGGATGAGGGTCCCGCAGCCCGGTCCGGCCGCGCAGGGAAAGCCGCGCCGGTGCCACCGGGATGGAGAGTAACGATATAAAGAGGAAGAAACGGGGAACGCGCGGTTGTCGCAGCGCGGGGCGGCCGGAGGGATGCGCAGGACCCAACCCCCTGCCAAAAAAAAAAAAAAAAAAAAAAAAAAAAAAAAAAAAAAAAAAGGAGAAAACCCCTAAGATTCGGGCCTCTCTGCGGTCGGCCGCCCCAGCCCCCCGAGGTCCCCCCGCTCTGTTCCCGCAGTGCCGGGGCGGGGGGGCTCGGGGGGCGCGCCCGGCCCGGCCCTGCCCCCCCCCGCCCCCCGCGCGCCGTTCCTTTGCCTCTGGCGCCCCCTCGGGACCGAGTCGCGCAGCGCCCGCGCCCCCGGCGCGCTCCGCTCCGCGCGTCCCGCCCGCGCCAGCGCGGCTGCAGCGGCCCCGCGGGGCTCATCGGCGGGGACCCCATCGCCCACCCGCGGGGCACCGGCGGGGCTGCGTGCGGCTCAGCGGGCGCTGGCGCTGTCGCCGCCGCCGCCGTCGCCGCCGCCCGACCCGCCCCGGCCTGGCCGTGCCCCCTCAGCGCTGTGCGGCGCCGCGCGGCCCCGCCCCTCCCCTCGCGCGGCTCGGCCAATGGGAGCGGGGCGGCCCCCGCGGGCCGCGCTGCGATTGGTCGCGGCGGGGCGGGCGCGCGGCCCCGCGCTGGGTATTTGTGCGCGCGGCGCGCGGCGGCCGCAGAGCCGCGCTGGAGACCGGCGGGGCCGCCCCGCCCGACACTGCCCCGGCCGCTCTGTTCCTTCCTCCTCCTGCTGCTCCTTCTCCCGGCCTCTCCTAAGTTTTTCTCCTTCCTCGCTTCGGAGATTTTTTTCTTTTTTTTTTCTTTTCTTGTTTTCTTGGTTTTTGTGTATTTTTTTGTACTTTTTTTTTTTTTAGGTTTTTTTTTTTTTTTTTTTTTTGTGCTGAGGAGAAGTAATAAAAAGTTTTTTGCAGCCTTCTCGCGGGTCTTCCCCCTCTCTCCGCAGCCGGTGGAGACTTGGTTTCTCCGAGTTTTTACTTTTTTAACCCATCCCTGCCCCTTAGTGCATAACTTTTTAGGTTTGGGGTTTTGTTTTTTTTATTAACTTTTTTTCGCCCCCTTGTTCCCCCTCGGCCACTTTCTCGCATGAATCTCCTCGACCCCTTTATGAAAATGACAGAAGAACAGGACAAATGTATCTCCGACGCCCCCAGCCCCACCATGTCGGATGACTCCGCCGGCTCCCCCTGCCCCTCTGGATCTGGCTCCGACACGGAGAACACCAGACCCCAAGAGAACACCTTCCCCAAGGGGGACCCGGACCTGAAAAAGGAGAACGACGAGGACAAGTTCCCGGTGTGCATCCGGGAGGCGGTGAGCCAGGTGCTGAAGGGCTACGACTGGACCCTGGTGCCGATGCCGGTGCGGGTGAACGGCTCCAGCAAGAACAAACCGCACGTCAAGAGACCCATGAACGCCTTCATGGTGTGGGCGCAGGCGGCCCGCAGGAAGCTGGCGGACCAGTACCCGCATCTGCACAACGCCGAGCTCAGCAAGACCCTGGGCAAGCTCTGGAGGTGAGTGCGGGGCCGCGATGCCCCGGGGGATGCAGAGCGCGCTGCGCCGAGGGAGGAGAACGCGCTGAAAACTTTTCTGCGGAGCGCAGAACTTGTTCGGTCAAGGAGAAGCCAGAACAGGAGGGGAGGGAAAGTAAGGGAAAGTCGTTCGCCTTCTGGCGTTGGAAGCGGTTTCTGTTCCCTGAGCGATGCCCGGGGCTGCCCCGGCGCTGCCGTTGTTTGTTTGCGCTGCCGGTGCGGAGGAAATGATGGATTTGGGGGATTGCATCAGCTCGGGCCGGGCCGGAGGGAGCGCGGGGCGATGCGGGGAGGGTGGGTGGGTGGCGCAGGGCCGGGTGGCCTCCGAGTGCCAGAACAAGGCGGGGAGAGGAGGAAAACGCGAGGCAAGTGAGTCACCTGGGCCACCGCGTCCTCGGGGACTGCGCCAGGGGCGGAGAGAGATCCCAAAGCGGCGGAACGGGTGAGGAAAGCTGGCCCTGGCAGGCAGGGATGTGCCCAAAGCGCACGGGGACAGCGAGACGTGCCCACAGGGTGGGGAGGGCGAAGGCTGGACCCCGCTGCCGCCCCGGCAGCTCTGGTCTGGGCACCGAAGGAATCTTGCGGGACAAGAGGGTGACAACCAGAGAGTGCCGGAGACAAGACGGTGACAACCAGCGAGTGTCCCGGACAGGGGGTTCAGGCTGTGGGGGGCTTTGCGTCGCTGTCTGGGGGGGAACCAAGAGAGGGATCGGCATTGATGTCACTCCCCTGAGCCACAAGTGACCCCTCGCCCCCCGTATCCCGCCCCCCCACCCCAGGCTGCTGAACGAGAGCGAAAAGCGTCCGTTCGTGGAGGAGGCCGAGCGACTGCGGGTGCAGCACAAGAAGGACCACCCCGACTACAAGTACCAGCCCCGGCGGAGGAAGTCGGTGAAGAACGGGCAGGCGGAGCAGGAGGAGGGCGCGGAGCAGACCCACATCTCCCCCAACGCCATCTTCAAGGCGCTGCAGGCAGACTCGCCCCAGTCCTCCTCCAGCATCAGCGAGGTGCACTCGCCCGGGGAGCACTCGGGTGAGTCCGCGCGGAGCCTCCGGGGGCACGGCACAGCTGCCCAAAGCTGCAGCCCAAACCGGGCTGGGGCTGGGTGAGGGGCGGGGGGGAGGGAAAGGAAAGACCCAGGAATGGAATGAAAATGGGGAAAGGAAAGACCTAGGAATGGAGTGAGAAGGGGAGAACTGCCCACGAGCTGTGCCCATAGCCTGGGCACACAAATCCACACTCCAATGTGCCTCTGCAGCTGCCTCCCCATATTTCCTGTGAAAAATGCGAACCCGTGCTTTTTAAAAACCAGAAAACTACCCCAAAGCCACGGCTCATGTCACAGCTCGTGTCCCAGGGCGGTGCTGGCAGGGCTGGGGTCTGTGTCCCTCACACCTGGACACGTGCGTGACCCACGCACCGTGGGTGACCCGCCGGTGGCGTTGTCACCCCCGTCACACCTTCACCCCTCTCCTTCCTCCCCCAGGCCAGTCGCAGGGCCCCCCCACGCCTCCCACCACCCCCAAGACGGACCCGCAGCCGGGCAAGCAGGACCTGAAGCGGGAGGGCCGCGCGCTGGGCGAGGGCGGCCGGCAGCCGCCCCACATCGACTTCCGCGACGTGGACATCGGCGAGCTCAGCAGCGACGTCATCTCCAACATCGAGACCTTTGACGTCAACGAGTTCGACCAGTACCTGCCGCCCAACGGCCACCCCGGCCAGGTCACCTACACCGGCAGCTACGGCATCAGCGGCGCCACGGGGACGCCGGCGGGCGCCGGCCACGTGTGGATGTCCAAGCAGCCGGCGCTGAGCGTGGAGCAGGGCCCGCAGCAGCAGCAGCAGCAGCAGCAGCAAAGGACGCACATCAAGACGGAGCAGCTGAGCCCCAGCCACTACAGCGAGCAGCAGCAGCACTCCCCGCAGCAGCAGCAGCAGCAGCAGCAGCAGCTGAGCTACAGCTCCTTCAACCTGCAGCACTACAGCTCGTCCTACCCCAGCATCAGCCGCGCCCAGTACGAGTACGGCGAGCACCAGGGCTCCTCGGGCTCCTACTACAGCCATGCCAGCCAGGGCAGTGGGCTCTACTCCACCTTCAGCTACATGAGCCCCACGCAGCGGCCCATGTACACCCCCATCGCCGACACGGCCGGGGTGCCCTCCATCCCCCAGACCCACAGCCCGCAGCACTGGGAGCAGCCCGTCTACACGCAGCTCACCCGGCCCTGAGAAGACACCACAGAAAAACAAACAAACAAACGAAACAACAACAAAAAAAAAAAAAACGCAAACAAAACCCCACGAGAGAAACCCACAAAAAAATAAAATGAGATCGGAAAAGCGCGGCGAGCAGCAAGAACGAGTTGCCTCGGGCTGGTTGGGTGTTTGAAATTGAAATGGTAATTGAAAAAAGACGCTCACGTGGAAGCTGGCGGGGTGGAGAGAGCGCCTCGAGCCTTCTGCACTACAGCGTCCTTCAGGACCCGCCCCCAGCCCCAAAATTTGGGACAGACTTGCCAAGGACTGGACTTGAGCTCTGCTTCAGAGATTTCCACCCAGCCTGCCCAGCTGGCTTCTTCTCTGGACTTTTGTAATGATTTTTTTTTTTTAGCAGTAATTACAAGAAAGATAAAAAATAAAATTAAAAAAAAAAAAAAGAAAAAAAAAACGGGGGGCTAAAAGAGAAAACTCAGAGTCCTCTGTGAGGAATATTCTCTATTTTAAATATTTTTAGTATGTACTGTGTATGATTCCTTACCAATTTGAGGGGATTTATACCTATTTTTTAGAATTTTTTTTTTGAAATGCTCTTATTTTTCCAACAGCTTAAAAGAAAAGAAAATGACACTTAGTGGAGCAGGCCTAGGTTTTCTTGCAGAGGTATTTTTGTATAGAGAAGTGTCTTTTTTTGCTCTAAAAATGTAACTAAACCAGCGTGCTCTGCCCTGGGAACCCAGCACTGGGGCAGGGACCAGCATGGGAGAGGCTTTATTTTTCTAACTCGTAGCAAAACCAGCCAGGAGGAGAACTTCACTTTATTTTTTAATAACCTTGAGCCTTAAAAGAAAAACAAAAAGAGGAAAAAAAGAAAAAAAACCACAAATCCATGGAGCAGCCCCCAAAGTGCTGCTGAGAAGCCTTAAGGCAGCCCCATGATAATCATTGGGCTGGGGGCTGAGCCCGACCCCTCCGGGCACCCCCTGCCTACCCCAGGGTGCCAACCCCAGCCAGGGGCTCCCCTCTACCTGGGAGACGTCACAGATCCTTTAAATTATTTATTTGGGGAGAAGAGCAGCTTTCAATCACCATTTTCCCTGGGTTTTGTTGTTTCCGTCTCCCCTTGAGGTCCTTTCAGAAGCATTGCATGAGTTGGGAGCATTATCTGGAAGGGTGACCGTGCCTGTTAAATTATGGTCTGAAACTGTAACCAGTCCTTTATTTATCTCTTTAATTCCTTTGGTCGTTATTATTATTATTATTATTCTTTTTTTTTTTTTGGAATCTGTGTCCTGGGTTTGTACAAACTTTGTGCTCTTCCGTTTGTTTGTTTGTTTGAGGTTTTATTTTTTTTTTTCTTTTGCCTTCAAGGAGAAACTGGAAGAAAAAAAAAAAGAAAAAAAAAAAAAAGAAAAATGAGATTTGTACAAACTAAAGATTGCAAATGTAGCGGATCACTGAATCATTTGCCTTGTTTCCTGCCTCAGCTCTCTGGGACACATGAGCTCGTGCAAAGACGAGCCCCACACCCCAGCCCTGATGCAGGGGTGGCACCATTTTAGCCTTCAACCCCCCCAAAAACTGCCTGGGAGAGCTGGGGGGACACTGATTTTGGTGAAGCTGTGGCTGAACAGTTAAGGATTGCTTTTTAAAAAAGACAGCAGACTTTTTTTTATTTAAAAAAAATGATATATTTGTTAACTTTTTTTTTAGGGATTTAGTAGGAGAAAAGAAATCTTAAAGCACTCTTATAATATGGCATCTTTCTATTTCTGTATAAAAGCAGATCTTTTTAAAGTATTTCTGTAACTTAAAAGACCTGTCCTTTAAATCATATTTTGTCTTTAGGTAAGTTTGGTTTGGTTTTGGTTGCAAGATCCTTCTCTTTGTGAAACTTACCTTTTTTTGTTTGGTTTGGTTTGTTTTGGTTGTTTTGGGGTTTTTTTTTTGTATATTATTGTTTGCAATAAATATACATTGTATTAAAAGTTCCACTTGCCCCAGGCGTGGGATTCATTATCAGGGTTTTGTGGTAGCCTCCAGGGAGCACGGAATGCTGGATGGGTTTGGGTTCATGGCTGAGGATTGGGATGTCCCTCCCCCTTTATCCCAAGCACAGCCATCCCAGAAAAAGCAGAGCCAGGGAATCAATGGGATTGGAGGTGGACAAATCCAGACTGGCCAGGTCAGGGTGTGACCCCAAAGGGGACACCTGAGGTCCTGCTGTCCCCAAATCCTGCTGGCTCTGCTCTCCCCTGGGCTATCTGCTTGATTTTGGGGATGCTGAGCACGAGGTGAGGAGAAAGGAGCGACCCCAAGGGTTTGGGCTTTCAGGTCATCCTTTAAAAACTGCTGGGATCCTCCCAGAAACCCCAATTCCCCTGAGCCCTGTGCTCAGGGACCAATGTCCCCTGCCCCTCCCCAGGAAGGAATGACACCCCTGGCCCAGCCCAGCATTGATTTTCCAATCAAACCCATCCCAAATCAATCCCTGCTGCAGCCCTGCCCAGCTCAGGCCAGGCTTTGTCACCTCCCCCCAGCGCTGCTGTCACCGCAGGGCTGGCTGGGGACATCGATCTGTGCAGCATTCCCTGAAGGGCCACAGCTTCCACCTGGGAGAACTTCTGTCAAATGTCCCAAATTCCCCCTGGAGCTGCAGCTGGCATGGGGCTGCTCTGGGGCAGAGAAAGCAGAGCCAGGGAATGAATGGGATCAGAGGTGAGAAAATCCAGACTGGGCAGCTCAGGGTGTGACCCCAAAGGGGACACCTGAGGTCCTGCTGTCCCCAAACCCTGCTGGCTCTGCTCTCCCCGTGGTGCCTGCTCTGGCCTGCCCCATTCAGGGCCCTGTTCCAGGAGTCAGGTGGAGATTTTATCCCCCCTGAAATCCTTTCCTGGATGGAAAACTCCCTCTGATCCCATCCGGAGCAGGGGACAGGCCCAAGAGCTCCCGGCCACGCCACAAACCCTACGTACCTCTGCAAAGCGGTTTGCACTTCAGCCAAGCACCCAGAGGGGTTCATTAACTCTGAGCATTAATTGGGGTCAGTGTCACTCTGCTGGGCCATGTGGGAACACTTTGATCCCAGACATTTCTCCTGCCCTGCCCCACTCGGACTTTGCCCGCTGCAAGTGTTGGCCCGGCCGCTTTTTGGGAGAAAAGAACAAACACAGCTCCTGCTTTTAGGGCCAGGAAGGAGCTCCAGGGAGAGCTCAGCAGCACCAATAATTCCATAACGCAGAAAATGTCTTTGCAGTGCTGGTGTGGGTGGGATGGGCTGGAAAAGGGCCCAAAATTAGGACAGACACTGCCTGAGCCTGCAGGGTTCTGGGCCAGGAGGGACCTTTCTCATCCCACCCCGGCGGGAGTGGGGCAGATCCCGCCGGGATTCCTGCAGGAGTTCCTGCTGCTCCCGGGGACATTTCTGTCCCAGTCCAGCCGTGCTCAGCTCCCCTCTGTCCCCCTTCCCAGAGCCGGAATCACCCCGGGTGTTCTTTCCTCACAAAAACCGCAAAAGAGCCAAAGCTCCCGGCCCAGCCTGGCACTGCTCTCGGGGCAGGCTCGGAACTTTTTGGGTTCCGCTGGACAAAGCCGAGCTGGACACGGGGCAGCCCCGGCCTCCTGCCCACCCCCGAGCCACGGAGGGGGAGGGAAACGCTGGAAATCCGCGCAGAAAGCAGCGCAGGAGGGGTGGGGAGGGAAATCAGGAGCCACGGGAACTCTGGCAATGCTGCGGGGCAGGTTTGGGCCGCGGCTGCGGGGTGCGGGGTGGGGGACACCGGCAGAGCCCCCAGATTCCTGCAGAAAGCCGGCATGGGGGTGGGCAGAGCCAGGCTGAGCCCCGGCTCCTCGCCCTCGTGCAGTGCAAGGAGGATTTGGGATTTACCCTCATCAGGACGGGAGGGGAGAAATGAGCCCTGATTAAAAAAAAAAAAAAAAAAAAAAAAAAAAAAAATAGAAAACCACGAGGGGGAAAGTTTCCAAGCAGCCCCGCTCCCGGGGACATCCCGGTTTTCCGGGCTCGCTGTCAGCTGCTCCCTTTGGGACCTGCGATTTGCATTTTTTTATTTTTTTTTTTTTTTTCCAGCCAGCTGTTGTGCTGACATCTCCTCCCAGCGAGGAGGAGACCGCAGGAGCCGCGGGGATCCCGGCACCGGCTCCGGCCGCAGCGCTCGGGGCGCGCCCGGCTCCCCCCCCCGGCCCCCCCACCGCTTCCCGCAGGCAGGCGGGGATTCCCGAGGGAAAGGGAGAACGGAGGAATTTCCCCGCAGTTTGGGTTCGTTTCCCTCGGGATCCCGCTCAGCCTCCGGCAGGGAAGGGGTTTAGGAAGAGGGGGGGGACACAAACCCCAATCCTATTTCTCGGCGAAATTGGGTTAAGACGCTTGGATTCTGTGCTGCAAAGATGGGGGGAAAGCGGGAAGGGAAGGGAAGGGAAGGGAAGGGAAGGGAAGGGAAGGGAAGGGAAGGGAAGGGAAGGGAAGGGAAGGGAAGGGAAGGGAAGGGAAGGGAAGGGAAGGGAAGGGAAGGGAAGGGAAGGGAAGGGAAGGGAAGGGAAGGGAAGGGAAGGGAAGGGAAGGGAAGGGAAGGGAAGGGAAGGGAAGGGAAGGGAAGGGAAGGGAAGGGAAGAGAAGAGAAGAGAAGAGAAGAGAAGAGAAGAGAAGAGAAGAGAAGAGAAGAGAAGAGAAGAGAAGAGAAGAGAGAAGAGAACTTGGGGCACAAACGAGTCTGAGGAAGGGGAGAGGACAGAAAAAAAAAAAAAAAGAAAAAGAAAAAGAAAAAAAAAAAAAAAAAAAGCCTGTGGCATCTCCAGCACAACCTGATGCCTCTGTGGGGCTGGGGATGAGGATCAGAGGGATTGGGATAGCTCAGTGCTCGGGAAGGGCTGCCCAGGATGCTCCGACACAGGCACACCACTGTCCCCTGTGCCACCCCCGGCTGTCACCGGATCGCCACACCAGCAACGGGAGGGGAGGGAAAGGCTCTCCCAAAGCTCCTGTTCTCCCCACAGGGCAAAGCCCCCTGCAGTGCAGAATGAGCCCCTCTGGAGCGGGGGTGGCTCATCCCCATGGCTGTCCCCACATCAAGCTCCAAGCCGTGCCACAGATCCCAAAACTCCCAGGGTCCCCTGCCCAATATCCCAATTTTAGGGGAAAAACACCTTGGGGATCTGCACCCTGCAGTGTACAGATCTCTCACCCAAAATCCCAATATCAGGGAGAAATCCCATGGTAATCTGGACCCTGCACAGTCCAGACCCACCAACCAAAATCCCAGTTTCAGGAAGAAAATCTCCACGAGGATCTGCATCCTTCAGTGTCCAGCTCTACCATCCAAAATCCGAATTTCAGAGGGAAATCCCGTGGGGATCTGGACCCTGCACAGTCCAGATCCACTCCCCCAAATCCCAATTTCAGGCTCTGCTGGAGCCCCCACACCAGAATTTCTCACAGCTGGAAAGGGTTTAACCCTCAGTTCCTGAGGTGACAGCTCAGACGTGCTCCCCCAGCCTGCACCAGTAGGACAGAGTTTCTGTCCCCTGCCAGATGTGTCAAAAAGCAGTTTTACATCTGATTTTCCTGCTGCCAGCATGGGGATTAATTACACACCTCGTCTGGGCAAAGCCCGGCTATCACCACGCAGAGTCTCGCCCCATAAATTTTCAGCTGCTAATAATAAGGCTGGACAGGAGTTTTAAAGCTTCAGTAGACAGTTTACAATTAACCTGCTCCTGTCAGCTGGAAAATCACCTTCAAATGGGATTCCAGTTCACGTCTGACTCGCTCGGAGTGAGAGTTTCACTTCTTGAGAGTGAGAAACTTCCCTGGAAAGGGAAACTGAGGGAAAGCACCAAGCAGAGCCAGGGGAAGGCCCCGGGGGCGGTTTCAGCTCAGAGCTGACCGGAATTTCTCCCAGTCTCGGGGCAGATTTCACCAGGTGTCCCACGGGACTGCCAGCCCGGCCCTTGGAAGCTGGAAATCAGGTCCCTGAGTTTGGGAGCTCTTCAGGCTCGTCCGGAGCACGGTGGTTTTGGGGTTTATTTGTTTGTTTGGTTGGGGTTTTTTGTGTTTTTTGTTTTGTTTTGTTTTGTTTTGTTGTTTTGGGGTTTGTAGTTGTTTGTTTGTTTGTTTGTTTGTTTTTGGTTTTTTGGTTTTTTGGTTTGGATTTGTTTTGTTTTTCTGTTTTGTGGGGGGGGGCTGTTTTGTTTTTTGGTTGTTTTGTTTTGTTTTGTTTTTGTCAAGAAGACAAAGCACGCCTTGGGTTTAGCAGTCGAGGGAGGAGAAAATGCGGATTTCTGAAGCCCCAAACTGCCAGAGATGCCCAAGGAACGACAGACACAGAGCATAGGGTGCACCCACCTCACTAGCCCCGTGGTTTCCTGGTTCTCCACGAGATTTTTTTTCAAGCTGGGAGGTGAATTCCATCAGCTGGAGCCACCATCCCAGTGGTCATCTCGCAGCTGAGCCGCGGCAACCAGGACATCCCTGGAGCTCAGGGTGTCTGGCACCCTCTGCTCCCTCTTTTGCAGCTAGCTGACACCTTTTAAAGATCAAAATCCTCCTAAAAAGAAAATATGGACTTTTATTGCCGGGGTGGGGAGCCTCTGGAATAGAATTCCCAGAGAAGCTGGGGCTGCCCCATTCCTGGAAGTGTCCCAGGAGCAACCCGGGAGAGGTGATGGTGTCCCTGCCCCTGGCAGGGGTGGGAATAGATGAGATTTAAGTTCCCCTCCCACCCAAACAATTCCATTATTCCATCCGGGAAACTTCGAGGGGCCCTGGCAGGTTTGCCCCTCATCTTTGCCACAGCTCCCAGGTGAAGCTTCCCAAAGCTCCCCCTTGGAACACCTTTGCAAAGCCCCAAGAATGAATTCCATCAGCCAGGGCAGGGAGAGAGGAGGGGGAGCGAGGAGCTGCCCAGTCATTTTCTGTGATTAAAAGGCAAATTTTATTCCTGGAGAAACTTGGAAGCAAATGTGGCGTTGCCATGGTTTCACACCCACTGGCTGGAAATGACAATATTAGCAGGGTGACCTGGTAATTAGAAACTGTGCCCCCAGGTCAGGCTGCGGAGAAAATAAAGAGAGATTAGGGCGTGCTAAAGACACCGCATAATGCTGCGGGCTCCTGCGCTCCCCACCTTTTATAAGCGGCCCATTTAAATGCAGATTCTGACTTTCCACCTGGGGCTGCTAATCTGTCTCACAGCCAGATCAAACAATGAGGCAGCGCTCCGCACTGTGGGGCCGGGCTGCTTTGGGGGCTCGGGCTGTCATCGGGTCCCCCGAGCTGCCTGTCCCCCTTTTCTCTAGGGAAAAGCCCGAGGTCTGCATTCGCAGATGATTTTTTTTTTTTTTTTTTTTTGTGCGCGCTGGATGGTTGCGTCCTCCTCTCCCACCCCTGAATTCCAGGGATTTGGACCAAGCCAGGTTCAGATTTTCGTCCTCATCTTCCCCAAAACTCCTCTGATTTGGAGCAAATCAGGCTCAGATTTTCTCCCTCCTCTCCCTTCCCCAAATTTCACTGACTTGAAGCAACCCAGGCCCAGATTTTTATCCTCCTCTCCTTCCCCCAAACCCCAATGCTTTGGAGTGAGCCAGGCTCAGATTTTAATCCTCATCTTCCTCCAAACTTCAATGATTTGGAGCCCCTCCCAAGGTCTGACCACCCTTTCCAACTGGACACTCCTCCGGATGTCCAGCCTGGAGCTCATCTGGTGGAGCTTGAGACCATTTCCTTTTGTCCTGGCATTCCTTGGGAGCAGATCCTGACCCCTCCTGGGCTGTCCTCTCCTGTCAGGGAGCTGTGGAAAGCCACAAGCCCCCCCGGGCCTCCTTTTCTCCAGGCTGAGCCCCCAGAAAAATGCCCAAGGGACCCTTCCCTGCCAGCCCATGGCAGCAGAAAGATTCCCCCGACTCTGCCCATGGAAAAAAAAAGGTCGGGAAGAGCAGCCCCGGGTGTTCCCAGCTGTGTTTTCTCTGCTGGCAGCTGCTGGGGACTGGGATGGCAGAGAGGAACAACCCCGAGCTGAGCAGCAGGGCGTTCAGACCCATCCCGGTTTAAAGGGTCATCCCGGTGTCACCAGAGCCCGGTGACATCAGCACGGCCGAGAGGGAAAGGCCGGAGCTCCTCAGAGCTGCACCTGGCCCTGGAGTGCTCTTCACGTTCATTAAGAGCATTTCAGGGAGCGCTAATTGCAGCCCTGCCCCGGCCCTGGCAGGTGTCAGGTGCAGCAGGCACGGTCCCCGGCTCCTGGAATTTTCTCCACTTCCCTGGAGGTGCCAAAGCCAAGGGCTCGGGGCCCAGCCTGAGACAGAGCCCGGTAAAGTCGGGGATTCGGGCCCCACTCTCCCCTCCTGGGATGGATTTTGTGGCTTTATGGTCCCGGGAATCTGAGCTCAGCCGGCTCCATCCGGGCAGTGCCAAACATTCCCAATTCCAGAGCCGCCTCAGCCTTTCAAGCTGCACCAAGGGAAGTACAGGTTGGAGATCAGGGAAAAGTTTTTCATGGAAAGAGTGATAAAGTTCTGGAATGGCCTGCCCGGGAAGGTGCTGGAGTCACCATCCCTGGGTGTGTTTAACAAAAGCCTGGATGTGGCACTGGGTGCCCTGGTCTAGCTGAGGTGTTAGGGCTGGGTTGGACTTGATGATCTTGGAGGTCTCTTCCAGCCTGGAAATTCTGTGATTCTGTGATTCAAAGCAGGAGAGAAACAGGGAAAATAACCCCCAGGAGAGCTGGGAGGGCACAGCGGAGGATGCTGCCCTCCCCTCCTTTATCCCCATCTTTGCAAAAAGACGGGGAGGGAAAGCCACAGGGAATCCTTGGGAAGGTGCAGTGGGCAAAACCCTTCGTTTCCAGCTTTTTTTGGTGATAAAACAGGGCTTGCTCCTCGGGGCGGTGCTGGGGTCATAAGGGAGGACAATGGGATGCTGGAGGCTCTGGGAACACGGGAAAAGCAAGGCTGGATCACCTCTGGCATCCAGGCAGAGCTGAGCTCCTCCATGCCTCAGTTTCCCCCTCCCCGTCCCAGCTCCTGCTGCGCCGCACAAACAATTCCTGGGATGCCTGCAAATCACAGCCCGCATTTTGCACCGTTTTTTTTTTTTTTTTTCTTTTTCTTTAGGTCACCTCATCCCTCCAGGCAGCACAGACACCGCGAATAAACTCCCAAAAAACCCCCAAACCTGAACCTTTCAGCCCCATCCTCACCCTCCTGAGCCCCTCATCCCTCCAGGCAGCACAGACACCGCGAATAAACTCCCAAAAAACCCCCAAACCTGAACCTTTCAGCCCCATCCTCACCCTCCTGAGCCCCTCTGCTGCCCCCCACTCCTCCTCCCTGCCCGGACTGTCATGGTTTATTTTGTTTGGGTGGATTTTCTTTCTCCTTCTTGCTCCCCCCCCCACCTACCCCCCCCCCTCCTTTTGCCCGGCCAAACAGAGACTTTTTTTTTTTTTTTTTTTTTTTTTTTTTTTTTTTTTTTTTTTTTTTTTTTTTTTTCCCATGGCGCTGCAGCCCGCTCGGGGCTCATTAGCATCCTCGTGCATAATTAGAGCGGTGGGCATTGTCATGCAGAGCAGCCTCGGATGACAACACTTCAGCCCCGGACGACGCAGGAACGCCGCGAGCGAGGTTCTCACACTGCTTTTAGCCAAGGCCAGCCGGGCTCCGCACGGCTTGGAGATTTTAATTAATTAATTAATGGGTGCTGGGCTCCCCCTCGGCAGCCCCCGCATCCCTCCGTCCGCCGGCTCCGTTTGGTTTTGGGTGGGTTTTTTGGTTGGTTTTTTTTGGGGGTTTGGTGGTGGTTTTTTGTTGTGTTTTCTTGTTTGTTTGTTTGTTTGGGGGTGTTTTGTTGGGGATTTTGTTTGTTTTTGTTTTGTTTTGTTGGGTTTTTTGTGGTTTTGGGGGTTTTATTGGTATTTTGTTGGTTTTTAGGGTTTCTTGGGGGTTTTTTTGGTATTTTGTTGCTTTTTACGGGGTTCTTTTTGGTTGTTTTTTTTTTGTATTTTGTTGGTTTTTAGGTTTTGGGGGGGGATTTGGTTCGTTGTTTTTGTTGTTGTTGTGTTGTTTTGGGGGGATTTTTTTTGTGGAGCGGAATCTTGGAACGGTTCGGCTCGGAACGGACCTCAAAGCTCATCCCGCTCCAGCCGACAGCTCCCACCGCCTCAGGATGCTCCGGACGCTTCCAGGGATGGGGTAACCCGTGCCAGGGCCTCCCCAGCCCCGCAGGGAAGGATTCCTCCCGCGGGATACTTTATAACTCAATAAAATCAATGGAAGCCGCACCCCGGGCAGCCTCGGGATGGTTTTCCCACCAAGCCCAGGTGGGCTCTGCTCTCCCTGAGGCCCCGCAGCAGCCGAGAAGGCTCCAAAAGCTTTTCCTGCTCCCAAATCAACGCCTCCGAGGGGTTTCTGCTGGCTCTGGGGGAAGAAGGGAGGGCTGGTCCGGGACAGCTCAGGGCAGGAGCTGAGCCCCTCTCCTGGAATCTTCCCCTTCCCGGCTGCTTCCCCCCTACTCCTTAGGCAGCAGATGGGAGCAGGTTGGTGTCAAAGGCACAAGGACTGGGCAGACTCATTTTCCCAAGAAAAGCTGTAAAATGGGAGCTGATTTCCAAATAATTCCAGCAGAGCCAGGAGAAAACTCCCAGATCCCCTGATCCCACTGAGAGCAGCACAGTGACCACGGGCCAGAGCAAAGAGCAGCTCGGAAAGGGAGAATAAGGGTGGATTTATGGCTCTAAGAAATTCCCAAGCCTCATTTCCAGAAGGGATTTGCCTTCCCAATGGGCAAAGTCCCATCCCTGGCAGTGGGATTTGCAGCCTCACTTCTGCAAAGAGTTTCAGAGCCTCCAGTCAGAGGATTTTGCTCCATGGGAGGAAGTTTAGAAACCTCTTATCAGCCCCAGAACCTTTTATCAGCCCCAGAATCTTTTATCAGCCCCAGAACCTTTTATCAACTCCAGAATCTTTTATCAGCCCCAGAACCTTTTATCAGCTCCAGATTTTTTTATCAGCCCCAGAATTTTTTATTATCAGCCCCAAAACACTTTTTCCACCCCAGAATCTCTTATCAGCCCCAGAACATTTTATCAGCCCCAAAATCTTTTATCTGCCCCAAAATATTCAGTTCAAAAGCCACCCCACACCTGCTCCCTCCCTCGTGCTCCATTCCTGGTTGGAAAAGGATCCCAGAGAGACCCAAAGCCAGGGAAGCCACCGAGCCAGAGGGGCTCCCCAGACCCATCAAGCAGAACAAATCAACCCAAAATCCTTCCTGCAGAGCCAAAATCCCCATCAGAAATCTCTGGGGGGCCTTCAGCAAGCCCAAAACGGGGCTGGGGGACATCCCCAGTGGGATTTCCATCTCTTTCCTTGGGATTGAATCCAAAGCTCCCAGCAAGAGGCACCAGGAGGTGGAGGAGCAGCAGAGCCAGAGCGCTGCCAGGGATTGGAATGTTCTGGAAACTCGGGGTGCTGCTGGGGGGGTCAGGGATGGACACACCTGCTGGGCTGAACCCTCAAACCATCCCAGCCAGGCCTTCCCTCCCCAGTCCCAGCTCCTCCAGCAGCTGCCGGGGTTTGGCACCCACATCCCAAAGGCTTTTCACCTCCCTAGAGTGCTCTGCCAACATTTTCTGTTCCAGGAACAGGAACTGCCCTGAGGCAGGAATTTCAGGGGGAAGCAGAGGGAGCGGGGCTGTGGGGAGGGAATGGCTTTGAACCACTCCTGGGTCTGGGTTTTGCCATTTTTTATTCTCCCTTCCACCACTGGAAGATAAAAAAATGGCAAAAATCATGCCAGTGGAGGCCAGGGTTGGGAACACCCCGCATTCCCACCAGGGGAGAACTCCTGAGGCTCCACCTGAGCATCCCAGAGCTGCCCTGGCAATTCCAGCCCCTCCCAGGCCACAGGACTGACCAGGATCCCACTGCAGCAGTGGGGTCAAAGGGATGAGATTTGGGATATTCCCATGTCTCAGGGATGGGATTTGGGGTCAGGATCCCACTGCAGCAGTGGAATTGCAGGGATAGGATTTGGGATATTCCCATGTCTCAGGGATGGGATTTGGGGTCAGGATCCCTCTGCAGCAGTAGAGTTTCTGGCCCTCCCTGCTCCAACCCCTGCTGTGTCCAGGGAAATCCTGCAAAGCCCCCAGTCCTCCACGATGCTTTTCCAGTTCTCTGAGAGTAGAGGAGATCACTGATCCCTCTCGCAGCTCCTGGAATTTTTGTAGCTTTTTTTATTTGGGTTTTTTTTTTGGCAGGGCAAACCTTTGCTCTCCTCTCCCGAGGTTTCCTGCCCGGGAAGGAAAAACTCAGGGCAAAACTCAGTCAGTTTTGGGGTGGGTCCCTCAAAGGAACCACAGAGATTCCCAATCTCAGCTGCTCCCTGCTCCACTCCTTCTGCAAAGTGAAATAAAAGAACCTGGAGAAATGAAATGTTCCCTGGAGCCCGGGAATGTCCAGCAGCTCAGGAAAATGACAACTCTTTGTTTAGACTTTCTCCTAATTCATATTTCATCTGGGCCTCCCCTAATCCAAACCCAATCCATCTTCCCTCCTGTTTGTTTTCTCTCCCCACCTCCCTTTTTTTTTTTCCTTTTTTTTTTTTTTTCTTTTAACCTGTTTAATCCTTTTAAGTTCAAGGATTTGAAAAGCAAATACTATAAAAGATGAAAGGTGCGTTGGAGGAAATCAACTTTGATAAGAGGCTTTTATGGCTTGTAAACCTTATTCCGGCCCTTGGGCTTGAAAGGCAGCACTAATTTTTAAGAGCTTTATGCAAGCCTCACGTTGAGCTTCAAAAAAGAAAACAAAAAAAAACCCCAAAAAATCCCGTTCCAGCCTAAAAATTATGGGGCTCGGGGGCTTTCCTCTCATGGTGGCACAAATATGGGCGAGCACAGCACAGATCTGGATTGTTAGGAACTCAAGGAACAGCCAAAATGAGTTTGAAAGAAAAAAAAAAAAAGAAATATTAGGATATTTCCTATTATTAGCATTATATATTATTTTTATATATATTATTTTATATATATATTATTAGCATAATCCTGAATAAATTGCTTGATATTCTCCTTAAAGCTTTGCACCTGCAGCAGCTCCAGCCAGGATCCCACACCTGGACTTTTAAAAACCCAAGGAACAGCCAGAGCGGCTTTAAAATGAAGGGGGAAACCCCACAAAATACTGGGATTAACAGCGCAGCCCTGAATAAACCGCTGGTGTGATATTCCTCTTAAAGCTTTGCACCTGCAGCAGCTCCAGCCACCATCCCGCAGCTCCCCTGGACAGGGAAAAGCAGCTCGGAAAGGGTTAAAGAGCCCCAGCCCCAGTGCTCCAGCTCTCCTGTGGGGATTTTGCATTTATTCTTATTATTTATTATTATTTGGGGGGGGTTATTGTCCCTGAAAAAGCAAAAGCTGTTTGCAAACACCTCAGTGCAGCAGTCTGCACTCCTGGAAAACGCTCCCGGCAGCCCTGAGCTGCAAAAAGTGCTTTTATCACCCAACTTTGTCCGTCCCACAGAGCAGGAAAGCAAATCCTGCTCATCCCCGGGGCTGGGGGAAGGCAGCGGGCTGGGGAGGACGCAGAGCCCCAGCCCCAGATGCTGGCCAGGCTCCGGTTCTCCTGTGGGGTTTTTGCCTTTATTCTGGTTATTTTGGGAGGGTTATTGTCCCTGAAAAAGCAAAAGCTGTTTGCAAACACCTCTGTGCAGCAGTTTGCACCCCTGGAAAACGCTCCCGGCAGCCCTGAGCTGCAAGAAGTGCTTTTATCACCCAACTTTGTCCGTCCCGCTGCAGAGCAAACCCTGCTCATCCCCGGGGCTGGGGGAAGGACACACAGCCCCAGACCCCAGGCTGGAAAAACACCAATGAAAAACATCAGTCCCGGGAATAACCGGGGGAGAAGCGCTGAGGACGTTTCCGCGGCCGTGCGGAGCAGGGTTACCTCGGGAAAGGCTTTTCCAAGCCTGTCCAGCCCGGCCCAGGTGTCAGGTGTCCCGCCCAGAGCCAGGCTCGCGTTTCTGGGAAGGAACAGCAGCAGGGTTGTGGGTTTGTGGCTAAATAATGCCCGGTTTCAGAGGTAAATAATGCCCAAATTCACAGGTAAAAAATGCCTGGTTTCACAGGTAAAAAATGCCCCATTTCATGGATAAATAATGCCCGGGTTCACAGGTAAATAATACCAAATTTCATGGGTAAAATAATGCCCGATTTGGGATCATTGTCACCTGGGCAGCACCCTGGGGGAGCTGGGAGCTGTGCCCGGGCAGGTGAGGGGGAGCAGGAGGCAGACACACAGGGGGATTTGAGATGCAGACCTGTCACAAACCCCAAACCCCGGGAGCCGCCACAGCACGGGAAGATGGGCTGGGAACCAAAAATCAGCCTCCACTCCTGGGCTAAACCCCCTAAAAATCTTTAACACTGAAGAACGTGGTGGCAAATCCAACGTCTTTAGCCTCAAACATCATCCTTTGGATTGCAGCCTGGAGTGCCCTGTCCCTGTGAGGAGGAGGAGGAGGAAGAGGAGGAGGAGGAGGATGTGGAAGCGCAGCTGTTGAGCTGACGCTGGTTCCAAGGAGCTCGTTCCCTGCAACATTTGGCCACCAGAGCTGCTCCCTGTTTGTTTTGGGAGGACCAGGGATTGCTCAACAGCTGCCGGGGAGGCCTGGTTGGCCAAAAAAATAATAATAATGCCCTGCCCTGAGCACATCTCTGGGGAAACCGAGTGGTTTTTCCACTTCTTGCTGTGTCACCGGCAGCACCGGGGGACGCTGAGCAGCCCCGCAGGAGGGAGAGGAGCCGCCCCGTCCGGCAGGAATGGGGCGAGGAGGAGGAGGAGGGAGGAAAGGTGACACACTGGGTGGCCAGGGCTCAGGCAGAGCTGAATTTCCAAGGTCTGAGTGGCCGGAGGAGGAGGAGGAGGCAGTGCTTCCCAAAAAGTCTGTTTGCAATAAAAAGGAGCATCCCGGAGGAGGGGCTGCCCGTACACCTCCAGCCCTGCGGGAAGGGCCAAGCCAGGGGATGAGCGAGGCGCCAACAGCCCGGGAAGGGCAGGACAGGCCCTGGGACCACGCGTGGGGCCAGCACCAAACCCAGCCCGGAGTCCCTGGAGAGCTGGGTGGGACCCAGGCGGCAGGAATTCCACACGAGGGGCAGGGAGGGGCGAGAAAAGCTTGTCACAAACCCTTCAAACGTTCTCTGCTTCAAACATCTGGGGGGAGGATCCTAATTAGAACAGCTTTTTGTTTAAATATATATTTGAAGCAGTTAGGCCTGTCCTACCTAAAAATTAGGCTGGAGGACACAAGGTCCTATGTCCCATCCTCCAAGGGGCTTCCCACCCAGCACCGGCCCCAGGAGCCACCTGACCCCACAGAGTGACACCTGTTCAAAGAGGGAAAGAGTCAGAAATGGGGCTGCAGTTTCCCATCGTGGCAAGAGAGGACAAAACCTCTCCCTCTCCTGTGCCAGAGCGCTGTGGCACTGCGATGTCACCGTTGTCACCTTCCACCAAACCAGGGGATCTGCAGAGCCACCAAACCTTGCTGTCCTGGCTTTGGGGGAGCCCCAGACCCTCTGAGGATCAGGGTCGCCCCACACACGCTCCCACAAGTGCTCCCATGGGAGTCTCACCTGACCCCGACCCTCCTCTGCTCCTCCTCCAGTGCCCAACCCTGGAGCTGCCTCACCTGGGACAGGTGAGTGCCCCCAGCCCCTGCTCGACTTTCGGGATGGGGTTGGGATTGGGATCAGGATCAGGACGGGATCAGGATCAGGATGGGATCACCTATCCAGCGCCAGCTGCACAGACCCCACACAGGGAAGCAGCTCCCCACCCTGGGCACAGCCTTGTGTCAACCCAGACTCCCCAAAACCAGGCCCCAAACACTTCCAAACTTTTAGGAAGGAAACAATTCGCCTTTTCTCCTAAATTAAAACCCTTCTCTTCCCCTCTCCAACACAGCAGGACCTCTGCTGTCCCTGAGTCTGACAAATAAAAGGAGCTCTCCTGGACTCCCAGGGGTATCCCGAGCATCTTCCTAAATGTCCTTTTACCGAGCGCAGTTCCCGGAGGCTGAAGCCCCTCCCTGGGGAGGTGCAGCGCTGCCAAGCCAGTGCTGAATTCCCGTGCTGCATCATCCAGGAGCCTCCCTGGGCTCCCAGGAGCACGGGACCCCGGGGCTGAGGAGCAGCCAGCCCATGTTGGAGCAATCCCAGGGTCATTGATCACATCCTGCTGGCCCGGCCCTTCCCCAGCTCTGCCCCCGGAGCCCGGCAGAGCCTCCCTTCCTCCCAGCCCCTGCCCAACAGGCTTGAACCTCTCCCCTCCTGAGCCCGAGGTGGGCAGGAAAAGGGATGGAGGAGAATTCCAGGGGAGCAGCACTCCAAGGTCACCAACCCCAAGCGCTGAACTTCCTTCATTTCCCAAAAAACAGGGTGGGAAGGGGAGGGGGAGGCCTTTGCTGGGGTGAGGAATGGTGGGAACCCACTCCTCCTGCTCAGCTCTGGGAGGATGTGGGCCCAGCTGGGGGGCGGCCAGGATCAAAGGGCCTTTGACATTTTCAGACCAAAGGGTCTTATTTTTATTTTATTTCTGAGGGCCACATGCAGTCAGAGGCCTTTTAATGGTGCTGGAAACAGATGGGCCAACAGCTCCTCTGCTCATCCAGGGCGCCGGGCGGGAAAACAGCACGGAAAAATGAGCAATGGAAGTTTTCCCTTCTCCATTCTCCATCCCTGCTCCTTTCTGGCTCATGGAAAGTGGCCCTGGACAAGACTGGAGCACTCAGCATCTGATCCCAGGGCATCTCCAAAGGGGTCAGGGTTGTTCTGGATGGGAATTGAGCCCTGCCAGCCCTTCAAACTGAGAGATTGTTCTGGTTTTCAATGAGAAATGAAAGTGCTCAGACTTTTCCCAGGGTCTTGATTTCTGCTTGGAATTATTTTTCCCCTTTTCTGCTTTGTTTGGACAAGAGGAGGAATGAAGAAGTAAAAGGGAAAACGCAAGGAAGGATGGAGGAGAAACCCTTCTAGAGGTGGGAAAATCATGAAATTCAAAGGCAAACTTTTTTCCAGAAAGAGGAATTAATTAAGATTTGGGAGAGAAAGGGTCAGGCTTCAGTTGGAGAATTCCCCAGCTGATCAATTCAAAATCATTCACCTTCCTGTGCCCTGGAGCCCCCCGTGGAATTACTGATCCTTGGAATTTCAGCACAGTTCACCTGCTGTGAACTCCCCACATTCAAAGATTGTCCTTGCCCTTGGCTCTGCCATGGGCAAAACCCATCCCAAGGATCAACAAAACTCAGGATAATGCGCTTGGGGAATGAAAGTCACCCCAAACCTCTGGCCAAGCCATTTCTCCAGGGAACTCCATGTGCAGCTCTCCCAAAGGGACATTCCAGCCTCCACCCCAGGTCACAGAGCTGGGAATTCCATCCCAAAGCTGGCAAATCCATCCCAGAGCTGGGAATTCCATCCCAGAGCTTCAACTCCCCCTGGATCAGTCCCTGCTGAGAGCCCTCTATGGATGCACAGCAAAATTCCCAGGCAGGATAAAAAGACAGGGAAAGCCAGTGCTGGAAATGGGAAGCCTGGGATGCAGACAGCACCGATGGAATTCACCTGGAGCTTGGCATGGACAGGTGTGGTCACAAGGGTGGACAGGCAGCAGCCAGGAATGCTCCTGGCATCCCCCAGGGACAATCTCCTGGTGCCTGCCTTTGGAAAACACAACCGACAAAATATTTGGAGAACCCAATGAAAAACGGTTGAAAATTCCCCACCAAAATTCCTTTTCATCAACAGCTCCAGGGCTTCTCCAGGGAGGCCCCCTGAGGCTGCAGGAAGGGATCAGGATCAGATCAGGATCAGGATGGGATCAGGATCAGGATCAGATCCTGATCGGATCCCCAGCCCCGGGCTATCCTGGATGCAGGAATTCCCCTCTTTCTGCGGGATGGATGTGTTCCCATTATCCCGCCAGGAGGAGGTTTGAATGGGAGCCAGGCTGAGTTTTCCAGGCTGGGATGGAAGAATGAAGCTGGACAGGAGCAGCCGAGGAGCCGGGAAAGCCGGGAGACACCAACCTCACCCTCCAGGCACCGGGAGAGCAGTGGATTCCACACCCCCACCCCCCAGCCCTTCCCAGCCCCACTCCAGCAGCACCTGGAGCAAACAGCCCGGACAAGCCCTCTCCTTCCCAGGAACAGAAATAGATCTGGCTCCCCGAGCTATTTTTATTCCTTCCCAAAATATTTTGACAAAACCCATTTGCATCATCCCCGGCAGCACGGACGGATCCGCCCAGGGAGGGATTGGAGAGGCTCTGGCAAAAACAGGGAGTCCAGAGGGATGGAGGCAGCAGGACTGGGATCATCCAGGGCTTTTTGGGATCCTGAAAAGCTGCAGGGAACTCAGAGAGATGGAGACAGCGGGACAGGGATCACCCGGGGCTTTATGGAATCCTGAAATGCAGACAGGAGCCCAAAGGGATGGAGGCAGCGGGACTGGGTCCATCCAGAGAGTTTTAGGATCCTGAAAAGCAGCGAGCAGCCCAGCAGCAGTGGAGTGGGAGTAGCTTGGCTCGGGGAAAGCACCTGGTGAAAAGCAGGGGTGAGGAGGGGGAGTTGCCTGGTGAAACTTAGGCTGGCCCTGCTCAGCAGCAGCACCCTGTCCATACAAACCCTATTTCCTCCCTTTATGAACTTAATCACCGTGAAAATTCTATTTTTTCTTCTCCCACTGCTGCAGTCCCCTTTTCATGACCACCTTCCACACTGAGACCCCACAAGCAGCCCCAGAACCATCCCTGTGGCCCAAACACACACAGCGGATGTGCCTCCAACCCAAAACTTCCCCCAAAAATAAGAAGAGATCCCAAATTCCCTTTGCAGTACTGGAGGAGCAGGCAGTGGCAAGGAGAAGCTCCATCCATGCTGGGCAAGCAGAGGACACCCCGAAGGAGGGATTGACAGAAACGCAGGCTGAGCTGGGGGATCTGGTTTCCTTTCAGGCACTCTGGAGCTCTTTCTGGCAGGTGACACCTTCCAGCTGGATTTTCTGCTCTCAGAGCCGTGCCCACCCAGCGATGGCTGCGATAGGAGCAGGGCTGGAGCCTGGGCTGGAGCCTGGCTCTGTGCTGCTGCTGGAGCCTGGCTTTGGCTCTGTGCTGGCCCACACCTCGCTCAAAAGGGAGATAACACCCGCCCCAGGCAGGGTTATTCTCCCCAGGGCAGGGTTACCTGCTCCTGCTTCCATCACACCCAGGAGGGCGAAGGGAGCAGCTCCCTGTGAGGAATCAATGCTGCTCCCAGTATGGCCAAGGAGCAATTTCACCCCAGTTTTCTTTCAGGGGAGGGAAATCCAAAAGTGAGGAGATGCAGCTTTGTTTGGGGTCCTCCTTCCGTGCTGCCAGCCCTTCCCTTGTTCACTCCACTGTGTTGAGCAGTTACAACGTGAAAGAGAAAATTCTCCTTTTTCTGGAGAAGCTCCTGGAAGTCTGTGACCTTCCTGGGATCCCACCAGGATTCTCTGGGAATGAGGAGCTGCCCCAGGGGGCTCTCCCCAAACCCTGCCTGGTGCTGCTGAAGCTGCTGAGGTTGGAGTCATCACTGAAAAGCTCCCAAAGCTCCCCCAACCCTTCCCCTCACCCTCCCACTCTCCCCTGCTTCATCTTCTCCCTCAACACCAATTTTCCAGGCCAGAACCTGCTCCCCTGGCCCCATGTCAGCTGGATCCAGCCCCCGTTCAGTTTCCTGCCAGGCTCAGAGACGGGAAAATCTGGGTGGGCAGCAAGCACAAGAGCCAGAACCCCCCAAACCCGAACCCCAGGGTGGTGCCACGGCACAGCCACCCCGAGGCTCCCCCGTCCTGCAGAGCCAGAGGAGCGGGATCACGCCTGGAGGCCTGGATTGACGGCTAGCAGGGAATAAAGCAAGGAAGCTGCCAAATCCCACATGCTGGAAAAGCTCCGTGGATCCTGCTGCCTTGCCAGGGACACCCTCATTCCTCCTGCCTCCGTGGGGTTTCAGCTCCGGGAGCCAAACTGGAAGCGCCTCAGCCCGCCGGGTTTGGGGCCGAGCGCTCCAGCTTTCCCCACCTCCTTCCCCACATTCCCGTAAATGCCTTGGCCAGCCTGGGCTGGACTGAGGCCTCACAGCAAAACCTGAGTGTGGGTGCTGAGCCTTGGGCTTGGCCAGAGCTCTGCTTTAGCCCCAGTGGCTCTTGGAGCTGGGAGAGCAAAGGGAAAAAAGGAGTTGGTGGAGCCAAGCAGAGAGACATGAATCACGGCACTGGGGATGGTGAGGCAGAGGGGGGAAAAATAAATATATTAATACAGAGAGAGAGAGTTTAGTGTGAGGTTCCAAAAGCTGACAGATCTCCAGCCAGAAGCTGACAGCTGCTGACGGAGCTGTACCAAAATTCACAGTGCATCAAATCCTTTCAGCAGCGCTTGGGGGGGATCAGAGCTGGGCAGGCAGGAGGTGTTAATCCAGCCCCAGCCTTCCCTGGGGTCAGGATGCTCCTGGATGTGCCTGTCCTGCAGGAAACTCACCCTGCTTGGGCTGAGGGGCAGCAAACTCTGTGCCACAGCCAGGGACCAAGGTGGCAGGGGGCGAATGTCACCCTGGGAGAGGATGTTGGGCTCTCCAAGGAGTGGGAGTCCTGACACTCCTTTCACTCCCCCTTTTCCTGGGGTACCACCACCCTACAGAGCCAACTGATCTCAGTTCCTGCCTAACCCAGGCAAGAACCTTGGCCTGCCCAGTGTGGCCCCCACAGCCACAGGATCCATCCCAAGGATCCACCCAGGGTCCATCCCACAGTGGCAGCACCTGGGATGATCTGGCAGGTACAGCTCCAGCCTTTCCCTTCCCTTTCCCGTTCCCATTCTCGTTCCCATTCTCGTTCTCTATTCCCTTACCTGTTCCTTGTCCGTTCCCTTTCCCATTCCCATTCCTGTTTCCATTCCCTTACCAGTTCCTATTCCTTGTTCCCTGTTGCCTTCCCCTTCCCTTTTTTCCTTTTTCCCTTTTTCCCTTTTTCCCTTTTTTCCCTTTTTCCCTTTTTCCCTTTTTCCCTTTTTCCCTTTCCCCTTTTCCCCGTTCCCTGGGCAGGCACAGCCTCGTTTTTTCCCCGCAGCAGGAGCCCGCAGCCCATTAGACAAGGCCTGATTGCTCCTCCTCACCTCCCCCGTGACACAATCGAGTGCGCACACAAGGCCGAACAAAGCGGTGACAATTGGTGACAAATGGACTGCACGGCATCCCGTGGCCCCGTCGCCAAGGAGACCCTGGCCAAGCATGGGCGGCCGCGATCCGGGCCGGCAGAGGGGACACAGGTGCTGGGAACGCCGGCACGGCCCCATCTGCTGCCGGGGGTGAGGGAGCCGCCCCAGCCCCGGGCTGGGACCCAGCACTGCCACCCGTCAGGCCCGGCCAGCTCTGCCTCGCCCCCCTTTCATTCCCCAGAGGTATTTTCCCAGGTCCCAGCAGCGGTTTGACAACAAACAGAAAGGGGAAAGGGAAGGTTTAACTGCTGCGAGCCCCAGCACGGCACGGCCCCTGGGCCGGACACGGAGCACAAGCCCGGCTTTGCCAGGCAAGGAACGGGGGCCAACAGAGCCAGAATGACGCTGGCTGCAGAGCTCCTAGCTGGCAGGGCCGGGAGGCTCTTCCGGGAACGTCTTGGAATGACTCAATCGCTTTTACTTTCAGTGGGGTGATGTCAGTGCCCCGCAGCCGCCGGGCGAGCACGCCGCGTTCAGCCGGGGCTGCGGGCGTCCTGCGGCGCCCCGAGCACAGCAAAAGCCTGCCCTAAACTCGGCCTCTCCCTCCGCCAGAATCGCCAAAGCTTGGGACAATCTGAGCTGCCTCCCACGGGATACCTGCAGCACCTTTCCTGGTGGGGCTCGGTTAAAAGTTGGACTTGATGAATTTGGAGATTTTTTTTTTTTCCCAGCCTTAACGAGTCTAAAAGCAGCCACAGAACAGCGGCTGCTGCCACTTCCCTTCAAGCTGGGAGGCTTTGCTGCCAGCAGACAGAGCTGTGCCCACCAGCCTGGCGCTCTCCACGCCCTCAGGAGCGGTGCCAGAGGCGAAGCCGAGCATCCCTGCCCGGGCTCCCGGCGCCTGGGCTCTGCCTCCTGCCCGGTCCCCGCTGCCCCCGTCCCGCTGCACGCTGCAGGTGGGCAAGAAGGGGTTAAGGCTGCAGCTGCCGGCCCGGCGGTGCGGAGTTATGCTCAAACTGTTCCCACTGCTGCATGAAGTCAGCTGTCATTAGGGAACAAAGGCGCCCCGGAGCAGCTCAAGTTGTGTCACACTCGGGAGGCGCAGAGACTGCTCCCTGATTAGGATTTCTAAATCCGTCCCATCGAGGCCACCGAATAAAGCCGCGGAACAATGAGCGGGGGCACATTCACACAAGCGGCAGCCCCTTCGTCCCCCCTCCGCCGCCCTCCCCACCCCCTCGCACGCTTCTCCTCCCGCCCGAGCCTGCGGCACTTCAGCTTCACATCCCGCTGGAGAGCACAGCCGGTGGCACGGCCCCTGCTGCTCCAGAGCCCGGCTCTCCATCCCCATCCCCTCCCCATCCCGCAGGGCACTGCTCCTGCTGCTCCTGCTGCTCCAGAACCCAGCTCTCCATCCCCATCTCCATCCCAATCCCCATCCCGCTGGGCATGGCTCCTGCTGCTCCGGAGCCCAGCTTCTCATCTCCATCCCCTCCCCATCCCGCTGGGCACCGCCCCTGCTGCTCCTGCTGCTCCAGAGCCCAGCTCCTCATCCTCATCCCTGTCCACATCCCTCAGGGCACTGCTCCTGCTGCCCCGGCCTGCCCCCCCATCCTTGCCCACCCCTCGCTGGGGACATTTTTGAGCTCACCCCCATGGGGCCTCTCCTCAGTGGGGCCCCTCTCACCCCAGGAGGCACCAGCCCTGTCCCAGTGCCCTCTCTGGGGTGGAGCAGGGAATGCCAGGCACTGCATCTTCCCTGGAGGAGCTGGGGTGCCATCCCCTCAGGCCAGAACAACACCCCACTGAGCTCTCCATGGCCACTGGCCATGGCAGTGGTGGCCACTGCAGCCTTCTGCCCCCAAAGCCCTGCCCTGAGCTGAGCAGCCCCGGGATGGGTGCTGCTGCAGGGGTGGGTTTTCCTTTGGAAGCGAGGGGCTTTCCACACCTCAGACCCATCCACACCGAGAGCAAAGCTCACCTGCAGCAAGGCTGGGTCACCTCCCTCAGGCCTGGGCAGGGGCACAGCTGCCCCTTCTTTTTGGGGATGCTGGATCCCCCCACACTGAGCCCGAGCATCCCCCACACCCTCATCCCTGTCCCGGCCTCACAGAGGGGTTTTTTTTCCCTGCTAAGCAAGAGTTTGTGCACCCAGAACCAGATGCCAGGGCCTAAACTCCTCTCAGTTCCCTCCCTGGAGCCTCAGGTTCTCAGGCTCCGAGCAGGAGGGAGATGCTGGTTTGGCTGCTGGGGGCTGTAACACCCTTTTCTTGGGAGAAGCAGCAATCCCAGCACAAAACAACGCAGCACGAGGCAGAAACCCTTTGGGGAAATCGGGCCGCTGGTGAATTTGGGACACTGAACCCCCAGAGGCAGGAATGAAGTGCTAGTGGCTGCTGCTCCCGGCTCCCAAAGGGCCTTTGCTGCCGGCAGTGCCGATGGAGAGCTCCCGTCCGCGGCCCTTCCCAGGCGGGCAGGAGGAGGAGGTGGAGGAGGAGGTGACCCTCTCTGGGGTGACTGCCCACCAGCACAAACCCTCAGCAGCACCGGTCGTCACAAACACGGTGGGGCTGGGACAGAGCTCTGACCCCCTGGGGGACCTGGGGAGCATCCCAAACCCCACAGTTGTGCCCCGATCCCAAACCCCACAGTTGTGCCCCGATCCCAAACCCCACAGTTGTGCCCTCATCCCAAACCCCACACCTGTGCCCTGATCCCAAACCACACACCTGTGCCCCCATCCCACACCTATGTCCTGATCCCACACCTGAGCCCTGACTCCAGCCCGCAGCTCCCTTAGGAAGCCCCAATCTCCTGCCGAGACCCCTCCGGAGCCAAAGGGCCGGCGCTTTCCTCCCTCCCGGGATTTGGGCACAGGCGGGGGAGATGGGGCAGGGAAAGTGCGGAATCCACCGCTCTGCCCTCGCCCCGGGGCTGCACCTTCAGGGCGGCAGCGGGAGGCGGGCGGGCGGCAGGTGCAATGAATAAATATCCCGGGAGAAATCCCTCGGGAGAGGGGGCAGGGCAGGAATATAGATATCGGGATCGGCAGCCCCGCGGGACGCGCCGCAGACACACACACACTAATCCCGGGGATTTGGCCGTCATATGACATGCCCGGCCCGGCCGAGGGAGGGGATTTAAGGCACGCCTCTCCTTTCACGCCAGGAAAGGATTTTCATCTCTCAAGAGCACAATGAGAGGGGGAAGGAAGGAGGAAAGAAAAAAAAAAAAATAGAGAGAGAGGGGAAGAAAAAAAAAAAAAAAAAAAAAAAAAAAAAAAAAAAAAAAGCCAATCAAGCCGGGATCAGCTGTGGGCTGGGCTGCTGCAGGTCTGCCCGTCCCAGAGGGGGGTGTGGGGACACATATTGGGCCGTGTGGGAAACCCACAGGCTCAGCTTCTCACACATTGTTCTCCCTCCCGGCTCCCCCCAGCCCCCAGCCAAAGCCGTTAATGCCACAAAAGATACTTTGCCCATTGTGCCGGGGACAGCTGAGAGGATAGAGTTAGCCTTCCCCAGCTTTCCTGCCTCCCTCTCTCGCTGGAGAGGGGAAGAGGGGACAGGGCAATCAAAATGGAGAGTTTGATGCTGGCCATACAAAAGAATTAAATCCACTTAGGCCCCTTTCTCGCTAATCTCGGACTGTGGGGGGTTAAATATGGTTACATTTTCATTAGGTACTAATAGCAAAAGGGCAGCTAATGGTAGCGCAGCCCGCCGCATTGTCATGCAGATGGTCCCCGAAGGGCTCCCCGGCCCGGCCGCGGGGCGATGGCATGCTCGCAGGGGGAAATTGTGTCACTCGCCATTGTCGCCGCTGAATTCCATCAATGGGGAAAGTCATGTTTCCTCGCGGCGGAGGAAACAAGTTAAAACGCTCGCCGAGGGGTGGAGGTGGCGGGGAGGCACCTGGGGACACGCGGGGCACACCGAGCGGAGCCCGGGGCACTCGCAGGTGCGCTTTCCCCTGCCCCGAGGCCGGGAGGACTCCAGGAATGTCCTTCCTTTGGGATGTCTCTGCTCCGGGGACACCGGGGAGTTTGGCCGAGGTGACACCAGAGCAAAAAGGCATTTTCATTTTTTAAATGTTTTATGTTTGCAGCCAGCCCAGCCTCCCCGGGGCTCGCCGTGCCCCCACTCCCGCAGGTTCCAGAGGGGCTGGAGCAGGGAGCAGCGCCCCTCGGGGCTCTGTCCCTGCCCCAGCGACCCCGCTGTCACCCCCGCCGGGATGGCAGCTGTGCCCTTGCAGCCCCTCCAGGGCATCCCGGCACATCCAGCCGCTGCTGTCCCTTCACCCACGTGCTCCTGGCACAGCTTTGCATCAAAGGGCCGGGCTCAGCCAGCCGGGATCTGGTGCTCACACCTGCTGGGATGTCCCTGGAGCATCCCCCCTCGGGATCCCCACACCAGCACCAGCATCCCGGGGGTCACAGCCTTCCAGACATTCTCCTTGCTGGAAAACCGGCCCCTGCCACCCCTCACAGCTCCAGGCTGCTGTCTCAGCTGCGGGAATATCATCCCTCAGGGACCAGCAGCTCCAAAGGGATCCCAGAGCACTCAACATTTGGATTCCTTGGAAGTACCACCAGCAAAAAGGAAAATTGCTCATTTGGGAGCCTTGGCAAAAGGCTGCTGTGGAAAGAGCAGACAGAAAGTCTGTGCCAGGGTGCGTTTTACAAGGTGAGAGCACTCTGGGATATTTCTTCTCGGGGTGTGAGGAGACCCACAACCCAAACAAGTCAGGGAAGTTATGTCCTTTCCCCCAAAGCAACTGGCACGAAGGTAAAAAATCCATCCCTGGGAACAGGCAGCAGCCCCGGCCAAAGCCAAGTTAAACAAGAGCAAGGTCAGCACGCAGATGGAGCAGCCAATAACCGTGGGGAGGAGGAAATCGGTACCACAGCCAGAGTTCAGGCACCTACACCCCCGGGGAGACCTGGATCCTCCTCCCCACTCTGCCCCGTAGCAGCAGCGTGACGGCAAATGTGTCCCTTGGTGTCCCTCTGCCTGTGTCCCTTGGTGTCCCTCTGCCTGTCCCTCGTGCCCCTCCCGCAGCTCCTTGGGGCTGGCACCATCACCTCTCCCTTCGTTTTCTGGGGAAGGGGCTGGAGGAGCCTCAGCTGCTCTGCCAGGAGCCTCAAAGCTCCCTTAGGAAGGGACAACTCCGTGGCCAGGGTGGCTGCGGGCTCCCTGTGCAGCCCCGGGGCTGATGCCACCCTGTGCCCATCCTGTCCTGAGCTCCTCGGCACCGAGGACACCCAAAGTGTCCCTGTGCAAATCTCCTGACAGGCCACACCAGTCCTGCCAAAGCCCCTGAGCCTCGCTGAGTTCTGCCAGCGCCGGCCCCTCGAAGAGCAGCGTTTTCCTGCTTCCCTCTGCAACCCCCGGAGGCACAGCCAAGCTGGGGATGGAAGCTGAGATTCTGCAGCCAGAGCTCTCAGGGGGAAAGCAAGAGAAGGGGAGCACTGGCTGAGTGTGGCACCTCACTGTCCCAGAGGTCTGGGCTGAAAGGAGCTCAGCACCAGCCTCAACAGAAACCGCTCCTCTTCTCCATCCCTGCACACACCTGGCTGGAACGGGGTGGGGCTGACACCTCTGACCCCCCGGGTCACTCTCCTCTGACCCCCCGGGTCACTCTGCTCTGTCACCCCGGGTCACTCTCCCGACGCTGCCCACAGAGACCTGAGGCTCTGGTGCTGGTGTTCCGTGTCCCAGCTGCAGGGATGGGTGGACAGCGCGTCCCCAGCCCCGCTGCCCCAGGAGAGCCCCGGTGGAATGACTCGTTGTGCAACAGCCACGATAACACCTCGGCAGCTCGCACTGCGCTCTCCCCGGCTTTTGGGGCAGCTGTGGTGTTGCAATCCGGGCTCAGGGTTAAGAGCTGGAGTTTTGGAAAGCTCATCCCTACGAGGGGAGCCGTGGAGAGGCGGCGGCGCGTCCTGCAGGCACCCCGGAGGAGCAGGAGCAGCCTGGAGCCGCTCCAGGGGCTGACGCAGCCGCTGCTGTTGTTCTGGCCCCAAACGGTGATTGTTTCCCAGCAAAGTCGGGCTGAAAACACAACAAAATCAAACACAGCCCTCAAAGGTTAACACGTGTTATTTTTCACCCCTGCGCCTCAGGACTTTCCGGCACTAACGTGAGCCAGGGCGGCTCCTTTGCTTCCCTCAACCTGAGACACCAAAAAAAAAAAAAAAAAAAAAAAAAAAAAAAGGGCAGAAATCAGAAATCGCAAATCTCCCCGGCGATGGGAAGCACTTTCAAGGGGAAGCTGTTTTCGGCAAGCCAGCCACGTCCCAAAATTACAACCGGTCTCGGCAATTACGGGAAGTAAAACATTAAAAAGCAGGAGGCAAAGTGCATTTGCATCTAAAAGCTGCCTTCGGTGGGGCTGGGAGGCTCAACCCGACAACAAAGCGGAAAAATTCCCTCTCCGAAAACAGTTTCACCCTGCTGGCACATCCCCCTCTCCCGGTTTGCACCCCAAGAGCTGTGGGGTGCAGATGTGCGGGGTTCCTGAAGCCTCAAAGCTGGAAGGGTTAAACCCCTGCTCAGCCCTCCCATCCCAGCACAGCCCCCGGGCGCGGCGGGAGGGGGCAGCGGGAGGTTTCCCTGAAGGATTTGCTGGAAAGAGGCTCCTGCAAACCCAGCCCAGTTCCGCACAACATTTTTTATTTTTTTTTTTTTTCTCCTTTTTGCTGCTGCAAAGAACAGGTTTGGGTTTAACTCCGGGCCGCAGGTGGGTGAGTTACCTGAAGGCCGGGAGGAGGAAACTCCCACATCCGCTCCCCGAGCGCCAGCCCTGGGCTGGCCGGGGAGGGAGGGGAGCAGGGCAGGCTCCCGGGGTAGGGTTTCACCTGCAAACACAGCTTTGCCCTCAAAAACAGGAGCTGCGGGAGGCTCCGAGCCAAAACCGGGGAGAGGCAAACTGAAAATCCCAGGCAGGGATTGCTGAAGCTCTCCCAAGGAGCAGGGAGGGAGCAGGGCTTTTCCTGTGGGCTCTGAGCTCCTCCTCCTCCTCTCCCCACAAGCAGCAGGGTCACCCCCAGGTTTAGCTGGGGAGCGCCCCAGTGCCAGCTGCACTGCAGGGATCAGGGAGCTCGCTGAAAAACCCACAGGGCTGGAGCCCAGGACTGGAGTTTGGGTGCAAAAGAGCCCCTCAGAGATCTCCCTGAGCTCGGGGGGTGTCTGACAGTGAGTGGGGATGTCAAAATCAGTGGGGCTATAAAAGAAAGAGGGGATGTCAAAATCAGTGGGGTTATAAACATAAGGGGCACAACCACTGAAATCCTCCCCAATCTCTGCAGAAAGTCTCTCAAAGGGCAGGGTGGAGGGGGAAGGGAGCTCTCGATGCTGGGGAAGGTGAGCAGGCGTGGGACAGTGCCCCTGGACGCCCAGCCCCTGGCTCTGGGCTCCTGCAGGGCTGCCAGGGTGACATCCAGGGAATCCCCAAAGGCATCAAAGGGCTCCAATCTCAGCTTTCACAGCAAAAGCAGCGCAGGATTCACCTTTAGGTCGCCAACCTTCCCTGCAGGACACTGCTCCCTGCCCAGGAGTGATCACACACCCCCCCAACCATCCCCAAACTGGGACAGCTCCTCAAGTGGCCCATTCAGAAACCCTCAGCACAGAGAACGCCCCTCATCTCCAAGTCTATCACCTCGATTTCGGCTCTGAAATAATTTCCTGGTGGAGAAGGGGAGGACAGGAGCAGGTTGGGGATGAGGAGGGCAGACAGCTCTCAAAAACTCGAGCTGGAAAACAAACAACCTTCCTAGGAGCGGTGCTGGAAGGAGCAGGGACGCCGGGGCGATGCAGAACGTGATACAAACACAGATTTTTATCAGGCGAGGGCTTTTCTGGGTTCAGTGCCAGAGAAGGGATTTCCTAGAGCAAAGCTCATTAGGAATCCTCACCAGCCCAGCACGTTTCCCCTCGATAACGATAATAAACTCCCCAAAAAAGCAGGGAACATCCTTCTGAAGCTTGTTTCCTTTCCTGCTCCTCTGGCCCCTGTGGCTCTCCCCTCCAGCACTGGTGGGCTAGGAGCCAGGAATGCTCTGCCAGGGATGCATCCCTGCCTGTCCCAGCCCCTCAGGGACATCTGCAGCCCCTGCCAAGCCACAGGGCCTGGGGAATCGAGGCCACCCCAATTAGAGCTCCAAGTGCCCGGCACGGCAACAGCGGGGCTGGGCCAGCTCCCCTGGGAAGGGATGGGGGATCTGGCCAGGGACCACAAAACAAGGGCTGGGGGTTTAGGTGGCTCTTTTGTGCTTTTTGAGGGGTCTTCTGATTGATTTTTTTCCCCTTTTCTCCCTCCCCAGGCAGCATTTGTTCCCTGCAAGCCCCATCCCAACCTAAACTGTCTCTGAGCCTTAGGGAGGAGAAAGAATTGGCTGGGGCTGGCTGCTGAGCGTGGGCATTGCTGGGATGTGTCCCTACAAAGGCACAGAGAGCTCTCCCTGCTTGCTGGGCTGGGGTTTGGCCCAGCCAGGCTTACCTGGGAGCAGATCCCACCACGGAGCCACATCCATGAGCTGGGCACCCTCAGAGGGTGTGGGATGGAGATGGAACCACCAGGGAGGTGATGGGGGCACAAAGCCTCTTCCACCCCAGGGAACCCTGCCCTGGCCAGTTCACTTCCAGCCCTCCCCAGCTCCAGTGACCACAGCCAGCCCTTGTCCATCTCCAGTGACCCCCATCCAGCCCTCCCCAGCAATCAGAGGCCATCAGTGATGAGTTGATTAACACCTTATCCTCAGAAGGAGCTCATCACATCCAGGTCCCAGTCGGAGAATCCTTCACTGGATCCCAGCAGCACCAGCCAGGCTGGGGGTGTCCCAGGAAGTTCTGGGCCATGCACAGGGACTAATCCTGCTCTGCTCCTGCCTCCTGCTCCAAACTCTGTGTGCTCCCCGAGTGTTTTACTGCTCTGAGTGCAGGGGCAAGGCAGGAAGCAGCCCAGGACAAGAGAGAACGGCAATCCCTGCCCCCAGAGCTCTCCTGAAGGCAGCAGACAAGATGTAACACGAGGAGGAAACGGGCTGCAGGCCAGAGGGGATGCCATAAAGCCGGGATGTTTGGGAACCTCTCTGCCGTGGGCATAAATCACCGCCCACCTCTGCAGCTCACCCAAACAGCCACCTCCCTGTCGCCCCAGCCAGGCCCAAAAGGACCAAAGATTTGCCCAAATGGGGCCAAAAAATGGCCAAACTGGGTCTCTGAGTGCTGCAGGGGCTGCAGGCAGAGGGGTTTGGCTGTGCCAGGCCAGAGGGATCCCTGGCACAGCCAGGAAGGGGCTCCTGCCCTCCCAAAGCTTTGGTGAAAAGGCTTTTGCTCTCCTCGGCCCTCCTGCCAAGGAGGGTCAGACCCTTCAGGTTTGAACAAACCCAGCTGCTCCCCACAGCACCTGGGCCACCTCTTCTCCCTCTCCCTCCATCCCACTGTCCTCTCTCCACTCACAAACCGGTGATGGCAAAGAAGGGATTTGGGTTTGGTTTCGGTTTTTGTTTGTTTGGTTGGTTGGTTTGGTTTGGTTTGGTTTGGATTTTGGGGGTTTTTTTGTTTGGTTGGTTTTGGTTTTGTGGGGTTTTTTTGTTTGTTTGTTTTTTTTGTTTTTGTGGGGGTTTTTTTTGTGTGTTTTTTGTTTTGTTTTGTTTGTTTTTTTTTTTTTTTGGTGTTTTTTTTGTTTGTTTGGTTGGTTGGTTGGTTGGTTTTTTTTTGTCCTCCTCAAGAAAGAGAAGCAGAATCGGGGAGGAGAGCAACATCTCATATCCAAGAAACATCCCAAATTTCCTGCTGGGCACATCTCCGAGCCTCTGCCCGGGCAGCCGGGCTGTGAGGAGCGGATCAGCGCGGTTTGCAGGCGCGGGGCTGAGCCGGCAGTGCCCCGCGGGGCAGGGGCAGCATCCCGGCATTAGTATGCGCAGCACATCCCGGCCCTGTCTGCGCCTCGTTCCCAGCGCGCCCGGCTCGATAAATCCCCACAAAGGGCCGGGGCTGGGGGCAGCGGGCACAGGGGGATGGGAACGGGAATCTGGGAGTCCTGGAATCCCGGCCCGGCCGGGGCTCCGCAGGAATTTCGTTTCCCCCGGTGGAGGGGAAGGATGGGAATGCTGCCGGAGGGAATGGGGTGTGGAACGGGAGAAGCCGGGGGTTGGGGTTCTCAACCTCCCCGGCTGCTCCACGCTCGGCCACAAACAGCTTGGAAAAGGAATTCCAGCGTATTTCCCTCTTTTTTCATGCATTGCTGTAAATCACTGCTGACCCTCCAGAGCTCTCACAGAGAAACCCCATTCCCAAAATTCCTCTGGCGCTGCTCGGCTGTGGTTTTACCAAAGCGCTGCCCAGGCTCTGGCTGACACACCGGCTGCTCTGGGGAACGAGTCTGGGGAAAACTCCTGCCTGGAAAGAGCATCTCAGTCCAAAGGGAGAGTGCTCTCCCTCCCACACTGCAGCAACAGGATCACGGAATGCTTTGGGTTGGAAGGGACATTCAATCTCATCCCACTGCAACCCCATCCCTGCCCAGTTCTCCCCCGGGTGAGTCGTGGCAGGCTTGGAAAAGGCAAAAACCAAACCCATTCCCTGGGACTTTCCTGCACTAAATGCATCCCCAGGGACCCTGACCTTCAGAAAGCACCGTTTTCCTGGCATGCATCAAGAAAGTCAGAGCCATGAGCTCTTTTAGGTCCCAAATACTTGGATTTTTTTAATTTTTTTCCTTTTTTCTTTAATAATTAAGTTTGTGTTGAGCTCCCACCTCCTGGAGTTTGAACCCACCCGAGATGTGGTGCCTCAGCCTCCAGAACAAGGAAGGAATAAGAGCCATCCTGAAGAGGAGACTTAAGGGCAGAGACTAAACCCAGGAACAGGATGGGAACTGCAGCTCAAAGCTGATTTGCAAATCCCGGGCCAGATGTTGTAACCCCGTTCCCTGGATGCCTCCAAATTCCCTTTGAAGCAGCTGAGTCAGCAAATCCCAGAGTCGGCAGAGCCTTCCCTGCAGGCTGGCAGCAAGGAGCTGGGATCCAGCAGCATCCCAGGGATCCAGCACCACCTGGGGGATCCAGCACCTCCTCAGGGATCCGGTACCACCTCAGGGATCCAGCACCTCCTCGAGGATCCAGCACCACCTTGGGGATCCAGCACCTTCTCAGGGATCCAGCACCTCCTCGAGGATCCAGCACCACCTTGGGGATCCAGCACCTCAGGGATCCAGCACCTTCTCAGGGATCCAGCACCTCCTCAGGGATCTGGCACCACCTTGGGGATCTGGGACCACCTTGGGGATCTGGCACCACCTCGGGGATCCAGCACCACCTGAGGGATCCAGCACCACCTCGGCGTTGCTTTGGAGCCTGGGCACATTTCTGGCAGCAGAAGCAATCAGGAGGTGCTGGAAGGTTCCACAGAGACCAAAACCCTGATGAAGCCACCAGAGATTTCACTTCTCAGGGTTTCACCTCATACCCTGGTGGCCCAGCACCGTCAAAACCAAAACTTTTTAAGCAAAAGGTTATTTAAAGCAGCCAGGAGCCATTGGATCCAGAGTGCTGGAAGGGCAGGGTGACCTCGCTGCCCTCAGGTGGGAACCCGGCACATCCGGCCGCTGATGCATCCCTCAGACATTCCGCTGGCTGGGTGATAAGTGACAGGCAATAAAGCCGGGTTTAACTCTCTTAATTACCAGCCTTGCACCCCGTGAGTAATCCCGCAGCGTCCAAGGTGGGGCACATTTCCCATTACAGAGCCCGGGCTGCAGGAATCCCGTGAGAAGCGTTTGCTGCTGGATGTGGCTGGGACAGGGGAGAGCTCCAGACAGAGCTTCCTAACCCCAAAGCACCCCCCAAACCCCAAGAGCTTCCTAACCCCAAAGAGCCTCCACACCCCAAAGCACCTTCCAGACCCCGAACACCCTCCAAACCCCAAACCCCAAACAGCCTCCACCCTTCAGAACAGGGGCTGCTGCTCCAGCGCCCACCCTGAGTGGCAGCAGCTCAGAACTGACCTTGGATTAACTCCATATTTCTCCAAGCCCTCCCTGTCCATGCCCCTGTGCCACCTGCATCCACAGGGCTGAGAACCCCAGATGGGATTTTAGGCTGTGCCTAAGAAAATAAGGAAGGGAGTTGTGGGATCTGGCCAAAGGATCCGTTTTGAGGGATAGAGCTGGGAATTGCTGGGCAGGTTTGGTTCAGTTCCCTGGAGGTTCTGGGACAGGGAAGAAGGGCAGAGTGAGGGAAGTGTCCAGGAGTGAGGACAGCACAGATGGTGGGAATGGCTCTCTCCTCTAATCCAGAGCACAAGGTGTTGGAATTCCAACAGAGCAGAACCCCCAGAATCAAAGCTGGTTCCCACTGAGGAGGCTGCTTCCCCAAATTACCCTTTGCTTCCCCAAATTACCCTTTGCTTTCCCAGAATATCCTGTTGCAGATGGGTTTGGTGGGACCTCCCCAGCCTTGGGGCAGGGGAGATTTTCCTCAACACCAACCCGGAGAAAAAAATCTCCTCAGGTGCCCAAAAACATCCATGGAGGGTTTTGCACACAAATATAGGAACAGCACGAGGAACATTGGGAAAATCCCCCAGCCACTGCCCTGGGTATGGACACGGATGCTTGGGGCAGCTCAGGGGGTGCCCAAAGGTGGAAAGGGCTCACAGGGATCACCTCCTTGGGATGATCTTTAAGGTCCCTTCAAACCCAAACCATCCCACTGTGCAGCTCCCGGCCCTGCAAACAATCCCAAGGAGTTCCTGGATCCAGCAGAAGATCCAGGGGCAGGAAGGAGCAGCCCTGGCTTCATGGAAAGGCAGCAGCAGCCTGGGAAGCTCAGGGGTGACCCAGGCAGGGTCAGAGCCTGCAAAGCTCAGCCCAACAGACCAAAAATTCCCAACACAGCCCATAAGACCAAAAACTCCTTTCCAACCCAACATGGGAATATTTGGGAGTTGTTGGGAGCTCCCCAGGTTTGATCCCAGGATAACCAGCAGCTTTTGTGGAAGTGAAGAGTTCCACTGCTTATCCCAGAGCCATTCACCTCCAGAACAGCAGATCTAGGCTGGATTGCCTAAAACTCTTCCCAGCTCTCCCACCAGGAAGGATCCAACCCCAAACTCCTCCTCGCCTCCCTTGGGGTTTGGAGGGTGTTTGGGGTTTGGAGTTTGGATCCAACCCCAAACTCCTCCTTGCCTCTCCTGCAGTTTGGACAGTGCTTTTGGGATTTGCAGGGTGTTTGGGGTTTGGAGGGTGTTTGGGGTTTGGAGTCTGGATCCAACCCCAAACTCCTCCTCACCTCCCCGGCCTTCCAGCTGGCATCGTTCAGCCCCGGAAAAGACAGGAGATGGAGTGGGAAAAAAAAAACAAAAAAAAAAAAAAAAAACAAAAAAAAAAAAAAAAACCACCCTAAATTAAAATAAATCCCTGCAGATTCTCATCTTCCTCCTGTCGTCTCCTCGAGTCATTGTTTGGCAGGACGAGAACTTCAGCTCTGGCTGTGCCGGGGAGCAGGATTAGACAGGTCACCGCGGGATCAGGTTTCACATTTTACCTTTTTAACTCCCCGGCTCAGCACGTAGGCTGGAAGTGCCAGCGCCGGGAGCAGGCAGGGGACAGCCGGGGGTGGAGGTGGCAGCGGGGATCCACCCGGAGCTGCCAAACCTTCTCCCGGCTCCGGGCTCCAAAGGAGGGACCAGCCGGGTTCAAATTAAAAGGGGCAGAAGGGGAGGAGTTTGCCCCACAAAGTGGAAAAAAAAATAACAAAAAAAGGGTCCTGCTGGAATTTTGTCCTGAAATGCTTCGTTTTCTCTGCAATTTGGAATTCCGGCAGAGGCAGAAGCCCTGGGTGCCCTGAGCATCCCGGATTTGGGAGATGCAAAGGGGTTTGGAAAGCTCTGGCACCGTCCAGGGCACTTCTGTGGCCACAGACTCTGAGGTCATTATGGAGCCCTGTGGTTTCAGCAGTAAAAAAAATCTCCTTTTCACGCGGTTTTCCCTCAGGCAGGAAGAGAAATTCATCTCATTTTATTATTTATTTATTCATTCTATTGGTTTGTTTATTGTTATTAATAATTAATTATTGCCCTTTATTCTGTCTTCAGCACCTCCTTTAATTTCTTCGAGCTCAGCATCCCTCACTGAACCCAACGACCAGGTCTGGACATAAAGATGGTCCCAGGCTGGATTGGCAGACATAAAAAAAAAAAAAAAAAAAAAAAAAAAAATCATTCCTCAGGGTAATAATTCTGATAAATAGGTGTGCAGAACTCATGAGTGCTCCTAAATTCGAGCTGCTAATGCTCATCGGGGTCCTTTGGGATACCCCAGGAGGGTTTGTGCTCCCAGCCTGGCCCTCTCCACCTGCACAGCAGCACCACAGATCACTGAATTCAAGCTGCAAGTGTCTTAAACTCCCATTTTATACTTAAACAGAGCCCCTAAATGAGCAAATGGAGCTCATGGGCAGTGCTAAAAAAGCTGCTAATAAATAAAATTTCACTTTCCTAAAGAACTGATTAAAAAAATATAAATAGTAAATAGTGAAACTAATTAAAATTACAGATTTAAGTGGTAAAATATTTTGAATATTTTACTATTTAAAAAATATTTTAAATAGTAAAATATTTAAAATATTTACTCTTTTAATAGTAAATATTTAAAATATTTTAAGTAGTAAAACTAACTAAAATTACAGATTTGTCTTTTTATATTAAATGTAAAAGAGCAAAGACTTGTAAAAAAAGTTTTAAAAGTTTCATTTTTTTTCTTGTTTTCATTATTTTAATGTGTATAAATAAACTATCCTTGTAGTTTTAAAATAAACCTGTTTTGAGCTTCATGTTCTCCTAATCACATAAAATATAATAAATAATAAAACCATCACAAACCTGCAGGTTTTGTGTCCCATCAACGCAGGATATTCTCTAATTCCATGATTTCCCTGTAGCCAGCATTACCCCATGTGACGGATTTATTATTTATTATATTTTATGTGATTAGGAGAACATGAAACTTTAAAACACGTTTTATTTATACACATTAAAATAATGAAAATGAGAAAAAAGGAAAGAAAAAAACAAATGAAACTTTTAAAATATCTGGGGTTTTTTTACAAGTGTTTGCTTTTACACACATAACGTAAAACATAAAGAGATAAAATTTGTAATTTTACCTTTAGAAAGGTAATTTTACCTTTAAAGTTTTTAGTAAGCACCTCTCACACACACTCTCACACTCTTACCCTTATATGAGTATTACCAAAAGTCACATTCTCTTTTCCCAGTAATTAAACATATCAATTAAACATATCAATTAAAAAACTGACTCCTAATAAGCCTGTCTTTTCCCACAAAATCCAAACTATATTAATCCATAACACCCCTGGTCCACAGTGACTCCCAGTATGATCAATACTCAGCCTGGAGGGTAACAAGGAATTTCCTTCCCCACGAGACACTCCAGTTACGGAATTCATTATAATGAGATCATTATAATTTATTATAATTAGCCTCAGAGCACCACAGAGAGATGAAATGACTTTCCCAGGTTTCTCCAAGCCAAGCTCCTTTTCCAGAGCAGTGCCCTAATCAATGACCCATTCTTCCTCCCTTAACGCCTCAAACGACAGGGCAAAAATAATTAATTACCAGATAAATTATTTAACCAGCCGGGCTTTTTTTTTTTTTTTTTCCCTCGTTCACCAGTTACTTTCACATTTATTAACCTGGGCACCACCTCGTTGTTCCAAGGTTCAGGATGCCCCGGTGTTCACAGGACACCTGAAGTCACCTGTGGGTGACATCTGGGACATCAGTTGGACCTGGAGGGAAATCCTCACCTCACTGACAGCTCAATCCTGCATCCAGCCTGGTCCTCACCTCACTGACAGCTCAATCCTGCATCCAGCCTGGTCCTCACCTCACTGACAGCTCGATCCTGCATCCAGCCTGGTCCTCACCTCATCCTGCACCTCAATCCTGCATCCAGCCTGGTCCTCACCTCACTGACAGCTCGATCCTGCATCCAGCCTGGTCCTCACCTCACTGACAGCTCGATCCTGCATCCAGCCTGGTCCTCACCTCATCCTGCACCTCAATCCTGCATCCAGCCTGATCCTCACTCATTGACAGCTCAATCCTGCAGCCCAGCTTGAATTCTCACCTCATCCTGCACCTGAATCCTGCATCCAAGCTGCCCAAGGAGCCTTTCAGGGCAGCTGCTGGTGCAGCACAGGTCCCCAAAAAGTCCTGGTCTCAGACACAAAACCCAACGTCCAAGACGTCCGAGTTCAAACCACCAGGACAATTCTAAACAATCCCCAAGATCCACGTCAAGCAAATCCCCAAGAGGAAATTTCAAGAGTTCTGTTTTCCAGGGTGTGCCCCATCTGCCAGCTCAACCTGCCTGCAAACCCAAATGCTGCTCCTGGGATGCAGAGAGCAAAACAAGGGCAGGAACCCCTCAAACAACATCCACCTCTGCCATCAGTTGCGGGCTTGAACCCCCAAGGACACCTCGTAGGGGTTTATTTGCCTCAAAAATCCAAAAAAGGCTCCGAGTTGCCTCCCTCTGACCAACTCAATCCGTGTTTCCCAGTCAGAGGAACAATAACGACAGACTGGTGAGAGCTGAACACCAAAAATCCCAGAACCTCTAAATTTACTGCCCCACGAGCCCAACCCTTTGTTTCTGTAACATTCTTGCAGAATGCACAACAAAAAACTGATTTGGGATGGTTCCATCACGTTTCCACCAGGAGAAGCCTCTATTACCGATTTCCAGGGCTGAGCAGTTGTTTCCCATCTTGGAAACAAACTAAAAAGAGGGTTTTTTTTGTTTGTTTCCAAGATGGAAAACAAACTAAAACCTCAACCTAAAAGAGGTTTAGGAGCCTCTTCACCACAGGGCACAGCCATCAGGAGTCAAGCACAGATTTCCTCCTTCCCACCCCTCCAATGCCTCCTAAAAACACTAAAAAAAGGGAGAATTCAGGAGTTCTGAGGAAGGATGAAAAGAGTGGAATTTGTCCCTGGGCCCTGCAGGGCTCCAGGACAGCTTCTGACATTTCAACACGTCCCCAAATGGTCCAGAACCTCCTGGTTAATAAAGTTTCCGAGATAAAGATAAGCCCAATCCTTCTCCCAGGGTAATTACCAGCCTATCACTCCCCAGTTAATTACACACAGCTAGAGATGTTATTAGGTGGAGATGGAAAAATCTGAGGCACTGGGAACAAACCTGTCTGCCCTGAGCTGGCTGAGGGCTGAATATTCCCAGGAAAAAGGTGGGAATTCTCCATTGAACCACGGAATGTGTTGGAAAAGGCTTCTAAGATCATCGATTCCAGCCTTTCAGCTCTCCCCACCAGCCCAGAGCCAAGTGACAAACCCAGTCCTTCCTTAGACACCTCCAGGGATGGGGACTCCAAACCTCCCTGGGCAGCCCCAGCCAAAGCTTGGAAATCCTTTCCATGGAGAAATCCCTCCTGATGTCCAACCTGACCCTGCCCTGGGGTGATTTGAGGCTCATTTTCAGCTGCTAAATAACAACAAACATCCATCATCCCCAAAATCCCACCTGCAGCCCTGCAACTTCACTCTCTACAGCTCCCTGAAGGGCGGCTGTGGGCAGCTGGGGTTGGTCTCTTTCTCCAGGCAGCAAGGGACAGAAGGAGAGGACACAGCCTCAAGCTGTGACAGGGGAAGTACAGGTTGGAGATCAGAAAAAGGTTTTTCATGGAAAGAGTGATAAAGTTCTGGAATGGCCTGCCCAGGGAGGTGCTGGAGTCACCATCCCTGGATGTGTTTAACAAAAGCCTGGATGTGGCACTGGGTGCCCTGGTCTAGCTGAGGTGTTAGGGCTGGGTTGGACTTGATGATCTTGGAGGTCTCTTCCAGCCTGGAAATTCTGTGATTCTGTGATTCTGTGTGTGAAATCCTGCAGGCAGAGACCCCAAAGGAGCTTTTTAGGGTGTGCACTCCAGCAGCCCCCATGAGGGCACCAAGAAGGTCGTTCCCCACTCGCTCCTCTGCCGTTTGAAGGGGCTGATGTTGGAGAAGAGGGCGGGGGGTGCGGGAGGGAGCTCGGCCGAGCTGCGACGCTCCCTGGATGCCAAACAGATGCACGCACCGTCCTCTGGGTGATGTGTGAGACAGGCCGGGGCAAACCCCAGCGAATGCATTTCCGAGCTCGCTGCCTGAGGGCTGGGACAGGTAACAACAGCCAGGGAGGTAAGGGAGGGGGGGAAAAAAATACCAATTATAACAAGCAACTGTCGGAGAAAACACTTGGAAAGGAGCAGGGGAGAAGAGGAGAAAAGTGACAGCGGTTGGAGCACGGGGGTGGGGAAAGGAGCTGTGAGCTCCAGCCTGTTCCTGGAGAGCCAGCCCCAGGGAACGGCCCCAGAACCTGGGGATTTGCCCTCAGGATGGACCCCAGCCCCCCTGGGAGCTGCTTTTCCAGGAATTCCTGTGGCCAGGAGGGTTGGGAGGTGCCTTGCGTGGGATCAGCTCCATGGGCAGCGACAGCAGGGATTTCAGGAAAGCTGCCTGCTCCCATTAAAGGCTCCGAGGGATGAAGGATTTACTCTGTCCCTCTTCACAGCATTTTAAGTTCAAATTAAACCCCCACGCTTCCCTTCCCAGCGGGAATTTGGCTGCTGGGTGTCTCTGGGAGTGTTGGTGCATCTGACACCTCCTCGGAAAGGGGCATCCCCTCACCCTGCTCAGCTGCTGCCTCTGCACTGAGCCAACCCCCCAAACCTCTGCCAGCCCTGGAAATCGGGGTTGAAACCCCAGTTAACTGTGCCAGTTAAAGGCTCAGCCTCCAGCGGCTCCCAGGCTGCGGCGCATGGCCGGTCCCTGCTGCTGCAGAGAAATCCACCCTGCTCAACCATTCCTGCTGGGAATCAGAGCCATTCCCTGGGGGCAGCCAGAGGGGAAGCCCAGCTGCGGCTCCAGGCGGCCCTGAAGGATGGAGCCTGGGTGGGCTCTGTCCATCACCAGCGGGAAGTGCGGAGGGGACAGGAATTCCCATCCCACCACCTCTCCAGGCAGAGCAGAACTCCCGCAGCAGCTCAGGGGAATTTTCACCTTTGGGAACCCCCCCAGCACCCTCCAGCTGCAGGAATGTGGCAGGGGCAGTCCTGGCTGCCCGTGCAAACCTCTGGCTTCCCACCAAATGCAGAACTGAAACCCTTCCCCGGCCACTTGCTGCCCCTCCACACCCACTCCGCGCCACGGGAGGCCAATAATTATTTACCCGGTGTTCCATTAAATAAAGAGAGCGGAAAAAAAGCAGGGTTTTAGGACAAGAGAAGCTGCTTATCGTTTCCTCCAATCTAGGGCTGGGTTCTGGAGAGTCATTCGCCCACAGGTGACTGACAGCAGGGTTTGTGATGAAACCCTGGGCGCAAAAACATCTCTCCTCCAAAAGCAGAGCCAACAAATCCCATCAGCTGAGCTGGCCCTGCCACACCAGCCCTCTGCTGGGGGGCTGCAGCTGGGCAGAGCCATGCCGGGGAGCTGATTTCATGGCCAGCCTCCAAAATCCTGCCTCTCTGCAAAGGGAAAAATGGGATTTGGACACCACCTGTCCCTGGAGAGGCAGGAATCTGGCCAGGAACGGCAAGGCACGGCAAGCCCTGGTCCATCCCTGCGTGCCCAGCCCCGGGGTGCCTGGTGGCCCTGGGCACGTTGCTCCCTGCCAGGGCTGCAGCAGGGAGCAAACAGCCAGCAGGGACAAGACTGGACATGCTGTTCCCTCTTTGTGGCAGCTCTGGACGCTGCCAAGCAGCTCCTTGGAAAAAAAAAAAATCTGTGTTCCAAGTGCCCCGGACAACAGCAAAGCAAAGGCTCAGGGGGATTTATTCACTCCCAGATTCACACCCTTCCCAGATTTACTCCTTCTCCAGGTTCATTTCTTTCCCAGATTCCCTCCCTTCCCAAATTCATTCCTTTCCCAGATTCCCTCCCTTCGCAGATTTACTCCTTTCCCAGACTTGTTTCTTTGCTAAATTCATTCTTTTCCCACATTCCCTCCTCTCCCAGATTCACCCCTTTCCCAGATTTGCTCCTTTTATCCATTTACTCCTTTCCCAGATTCCCTCGCTTCCCAGATTCCCTCCTTTCCCAACAGGAGAAGTGATACCAAACGCCTTTTGCAATGTGCTGGCAGAAAGGAGCCAAAATTCCAGTTCTGCACAGGGAAAACGGGGGTAAGGAGAGGAAAAGGGATGAGCCCAGGTTCAGGTTCTGGAGACCTCCAGCAGCAAAAAATCAGGAGTCTCTGCATTCCAGGGCACAGCATTGTGTTTTTAGAGACAGAAGCCCCAGAGTGTTTCCAAACTGAGATTTCACCTCAGAAAGCAGCATGAAGGGACCTCCCTGAAGTTCATCATTCCATCGCCACACTCAGGTTGGAGCTGAAGGAAATTACTTGAGGATTCCCAAAGGACAGCAGGTCGGTAAAAGACCTTTCCTAGCCCAGCTGAGCGAGCCATGAGCTCAGCCTGGCTACACCCAGGCCTGAAATCACAGAGTCCCAGACTGGTTCAGGTTTGGAAGGACCTTAAATCCCATCCCACCCCTGCCATGAGCAGGGACACCTTCCACCATCCCAGGCTGCTCCGAGCCACATCCAGCCTGGGCTTGAAAAGCCCCTTTAAAAATGGGGTTTAAAGGGGACTTTTAAAACCTATTCTCCGTGGGGCTTTGCTCTTTCAAAAGCCTCCTGAGCATGCAGAACTTGCCTCACCAAAAGCAAGGATTGGAGCAGAGGAATAAATGCCACCCGTGTGCCAAGGAGCGTCACAGTGGCTTGGAGAGGAAAATGTCCCCGGGCAGGGGCGTCACCTTTCCCGGGGAGCCCAGGCAGAGCTGGCAGCCTGCACCCACCCTGAAATCAGGGTCCAGGCCGGTGGCTCGACTGATCCACTCAGCTCAGCTCACTCCTCCCTGCCTAAATCAGTTGTGACAAGTTTGGCCGGGGCCGCGCTCAGGCAGCCTCACGCAGCAGCTCGGGATTAACCCCGCTGATGCACTCGCTAAATCCCAGGGCCACCCAGAGCCCCGGGGCGCTCTGAGTCAGCCCGAGCCAGGCCCACCCTGCTCACGCCCCGGCCAGACCTCCGAGAGCCGCGGGACGCAGGAAAAGAAAATCGAATAAATGAGAATTGCTGTCGTTTAAAGAGAAACCCGCGCGAGGCAGAGATTTGGGGTGGTTCGGTGTTCCCTGCACCTCACGGGGGGAGCACGGGGAGGAGAGGGAACAGCCGGAGCCGCTGGAAGGTTTTTCCCTGAATGCTGCCGGGGTGAGGCGGGCACAGGGCTGGGCGGGCACCGAACCCACCCCCGGCCCTGCTGGGACAGGCGGCTGCAATCCCGGGAATGGGAACGGGAATGGGAGTGGGAACGGGAACAGGAACAGGGATGGAAACAGGAGTCGGGATGGGAACGGGAACAGGAACAGGGATGGAAACGGGAGTGGGGATGGGGATGGGAATGGGAGTGGGAATGGGGATGAGAATGGGAGTGGGAATGGGAATGGGAATGGGAGTGGGGATGGGGATGGGAATGGGAATGGGAATGGGAATGGGAATGGGAATGGGAGTGGGGATGGGGATGGGGATGGGAATGGGAATGGGAATGGGAATGGGAGTGGGGATGAGAGTGGGAACAGGAATGGGGATGAGAATGGGAACGGGAATGGGAATGGGAATGGGAAGCATAGCCAGGATTTGGGGCGTCAGGACCTGAGAGGTCCCCAGGGCATCCCGTGAGTCCTGCTCCCCCTCATCCTACCAGGAATGCTGGAAATGGGGAAAAGGAGCTGGTGGGACGGGCAGGACAGCAGAGCCCAAAGCCTCCCAGTGTGGGAGGAGCTGGGAACTGGGAGCACGCGGGAATGGGCCGGGAAGGGATCCTGGGGGGTTAAAGGTTCTCTTAAAAGGTGATTGACAGCATCCAAGGAGAAACTCGGAGGTGGGGAAGGGTCCCCTGGGGTGACCAGCAGGGGGACAAGTTTGGGGGGAGTCACTCTCAGAGCCCCCCAGCTCTGGTGGGATGAGTTCAGGACAACATTCCAAGGAATCCTGAGGACCGAGTCCAGCAGCTGCTCAAACAGAACCCAGCTGGGCTCCCTGATCCTGCAGCAGCCCTCCCTGAGCAAGGGCCAATCTTCAGGAACAAATCTCCAGGGAAAACCAGTGGAACAGAACCAGCCCCCTGCACCATTTCTGATGCCAGAACTCCTTCAACACCTCCCTAGCAGAGAACTGCACTTCCAGGACCTGGCTCCTGTGGACAACCTCCCAGTCAGGACCCTGCAGCCCTGCAGGGAAATCTCCAAAGAGCCAGCCAGAAAAGATTCCTCCTTTTCCTTCAGTTCCCAGGGGCTGGGGACGTTTGGGTCCTGCTGCTGCTTTAGGAGGATGCTCCATGTGGCAGGGAAGGACAGGTCCCTTTGGAGAAGGATTTTCCTGCTCTGCTGGTTCTCCATCAGCCTGGGATCCCATGGGTCTGAAGCAGTTCTGTTGGAACTGGCAATTTAATTAGTGAGGGAAAAAAAATTAAAATCTCCGATCTAATTCAGGAAGAAACATCATTTCCCAGTTAACGAGAGAAATATTTTAATTACGACGCTTAACAAGTTATGACTTTGCCAAGATGTTCTCTTGGGGAGGCTGCACTTTTTTTTTTTTGTTTTTGTTTTTTTCGTGGATTTCAAGCAAGGGAGAGTGGGAGAGGAGAGGGGAAAAACCATGGAAAAGGAAACGAGCAGCAGGAAAGGGTTGGGTAAAAAGCAGCAGGAAAGGGTCTGGTAAAAGCAGCAGGAGGCTTTTCAAAATGAAGGGAGACCAGGGAACATCATCTCAGGGGGGACTCTGGTGACACAGGATAAGGATTTAGGTTGGATTTGGATGGATATTGGGAAGAAACTCTGCCCTAGGCTGTGGGATGGAATTTCCAGAGGAGCTGTGGCCACTCCTGGAAGCATCCAAGGCCGGGTTGGACACTTGGAGCAGCCTGGGACAGTGGAACTGGATGAGCTTTGAGGCCCCTCCCAACCCAACCCATGCCCTGGCTCTCTGCAGGCTCTCCCCAGGCCCCGGGTGCCACGTTAACGCTGCTGAGCCCTTGGCAGCTCCCAGGGCAGGAAGCTTTTCCCTTTGAAGGCGGCTCCTGGGGGTGAGATTTGTTTTCTCTGCATGGCTCAGCAGAAATATCAATTTCCTCCTCCAAGCTGCAGCCCTGGCTCCTGGCAGCTCAGGTTTCCTTCCCGGTGAAGTCCCTCCGTGGCAGGCAGGTCTCTGCTCCTCCTGGGGACACTTGGGGCTCATTCGGTGTCCCCACTGCCACCAGACACCACCAGCAGTGGTTTCAGCCTGGTGTGAGCCCAGCTTGATAAATCCACGGGCTCTGGCAGATGATTCATCGATCCCCGTGAGCTCCTGACAGGTTCTCAGGTCTTTATTAGTCCTGAATCACATCTGCTCATAAATACCAGAGGGGTTTTTCACACCTTGGGTTGTTATTAAAGGAGGACTCGTTCGGCCGCCTTAGAAGAATATTTCCTGCTCTTTTCGGCTTCTGCAGGATTCCAGGCAGGGCCCAGCAGCAGAGGCTGCCCCAGACACATCCTCACACCTGCTGGGGCTCCAGCACAGTTGGAGCAATGGAGAAGTTCAATGAGAGGAGAAAGGACTCAGAGCAAAGCAGAGTCGGTGTTTACCTCCCGTGTTGGTTTTGAGATGATATCGAGCTGCAGAGCAGGAACTCAAACAGCAGCGACTGACTCTGATAAAACACATCCTTCCTTCCCTCCCTCCCTCCCTCCCTCCGGCATCGGGGAGGAGCTCCTGCAGCCCGGGATCCCCCGAGGGAGGGACACGGCACCGCCAGGCTGGGGTCAGGGACACTGGCACTGCCAGAGGTGCCAAACTCCTCCCAGGGGCTGCCAAGACAATTCCCTGCTCTCCTTGGGAGCCCAAACCCAGCACAGCTGGAGCAAAGGAGGAGCTGGGATCAGAATGAAACGGGGTGGGCACCAGGCTGCTCCCAGAGGGGCACCCAGAGCCTGGAGCTTCCCAGAAAAACATGCAAGTCCAAGTTCCAGCAGGGAAAGTGTTCCCCCAACCCTCACCTAAAGGTGCAGGACTGGGAACAGCCCAGGAACATTTCTTTCCCATTCCTTTGTGGGAAGCAATCCCCTCTGCCTGGGAGAATGACTGAGCCAGGGGAGGAAACAGAATTCCCTGGAGGAAACAGAGTTCCCCAGAGGCAGCTTGGGAAGTTCACTCACGAGCAGGGCTGGCTGCAAGTCCAGGAGCCCAGAAAGTCCCAAATCTCTGACCCTGAAGCCACCCTGAGCACAGCCTGCCCAGGTGACTGCCAGGGCTGGCCTTGACTGCAGCCTGTCACCCGTGTCACCCCTGTCACCCATCCTGTTAAACCACAGCTCCCAATTTCCTGAAACTGGAGAGGGTTGTTGGCTTTGGCCCGGCTCTGGAAGGTGCTCCAGGCTCCCAGGCTCCTGGGGAACATGGGATTTACCAGCAGACCCAGCAAAGCCAACTCCAGCCCCAGAGCAGGCAGGGAGGAGGCTCCAGCAGCCTCCCCAAGCTGCATTTTCTTGGGGATCCTGCTCCCTCCTGCCCCAAAGCAGCAGCCAAAGCTCCAGACAGGAACTGTGAGCTGCGACAGAGGCACTGGTGCTGCTGGTGCAGTCCCACATTTGCGGTGTGCAGCACTGCCTGGCGTTCTCCAGCTCTCCCCCAGCCCAGAAAAACCCCAAGTTTTCCCCAAGGGAAAACCTCGGGAATACATCCAGGATGCAGCATTTGGGAAAACCTCCCTGTGAAAACTCCCAGACAGGAGCCAGGGCCCTGGGCTGCTCAAATTTGGGTGGTTTTTTTTTCCCACTCCAAGTGGGTATGGAGAAAATTTTCCTTATTTTAGAAAACTATTGGTGAAAATTCTCCTTATTTTAAAAACCTCAAAGCTCCAGCCACTGTGTGGGCAGCTCCGAGCTGGATGGACAGAAGGACTGAAGGAGGGGATGGAAGGAGGGGATGGAAGGAGGGGATGGAAGTTTGGATTCCCCAAACTGCTCCAAGCAGTTCAGGTCTTTCCTGAGGGTTTGAAGTCCTTTCTGGGGGTTTTTAACTCCTTCCTGGGGGGTTCAAGTCCTTTCTGAGGGTTTGAAGTCCTTCCTGGGGGTTTTAACCCTTTCCTGGGGGTTTTAGCTCCTTTCAGCTCTGGGTTTTGTTCAGGGAGCTCCAACAGCCAGGCCCTGCTTTGGGGGGGCACCTCACCCTATGGGGGACACCCTGTGCTTTGGGGGACACCCTGTGCTTTGGGGGACACCCTGTGCTGCCTCCCAGGCCCGGGGCAGGCAGGCTCAGAGCACAACCCTGGTTATTTACTCCTCAGTCTGGCATTTCCCAGGGAATGCTCTGCAGGCTGGGCAGGCCCAGCTCCCCAGGAAGCTGGACAGGGATGGGCTGGGATGGAAGAAGGAGGAAGGAAATCATCCCTTTGCCCAGAGGACAGTGTTCCACTCCTCCTCCTCCCAGCAAAAGCCACCCTGACCTCCCCCTTCCAGCGCAGCCAGGGCCGGGGGGATGTTCCTCCTTTTATCCCAAGGAGATGGTGAGCTGGGGCTCCCCCTGCACAGGCTGGGGGACACAGGCACTGTCCCTGCCACTGTCCCAGCCCTGGGAGGCAGCACAGGGTGTCTCCCAAAGGGTGGAGTGTCCCCTCAAAGCACAGGGTGTCCCCCCAAATCACAGGGTGTCCCCCCAAAGCAAGGCCTGGCTGTCAGAGCTCCCTGAAAAAAACCCAGTGCTGGAAGGAGCTAAAACACCCAGGAGAGGGTTAAAACCCCCAGGAAAGAGTTAAAAATCCCGGAAAGGACTTCAAATTCCCAGGAAGGACTTGAACCCCCCAGGCAGGAGTTAAAAAACCCCAGAAAGGACTTCAACCCCTCAGGAAAGACTTGAAGCCCCCAAGAAGGAGCACAAACCCCCTGGAAGGAGTTAAAAACCCCAGAAAGCACTTCAAGCCCCCAGGAAGGACTTGAACCTCCCCAGGAAGGAGCTCAAACCCTCAGAAAGGAGTTTAAAGCTTCAGAAAGGAGTTCAACCCCCTAGGAAGGAGCTGAAACCCCCAGGAAGGAGTTAAAAGCCCCCGATTGCTGAGGGATTTCTCCCTAATCTGGGCACATGTCCCGGGGATCAGGGCTGTGGGTGGTAGTGCAAGCCTGTGGCAGCCCTTCAGGCCCATGGCCCAGCACCTGACTGCCTCAGCAAACCCTCTTAGCCCCTGCACTTTTCAAATTTAATTAAGAGGCTCCTCTGACGGGCTTAGGGCCTCTGCTGTGCCAGCCCCAAGGCGCACCCAGGAGCCTGACAAAGGCAGCAGGGACACTCACGGGCAGGGTTTGCAGAGTTTCACCCGAACCACAAAGCTGCAGCAGGGAGAGGAGAGGAGAGGAGAGGAGAGGAGAGGAGAGGAGAGGAGAGGAGAGGAGAGGAGAGGAGAGGAGAGGAGAGGAGAGGAGAGGAGAGGAGAGGAGAGGAGAGGAGAGGAGAGGAGAGGAGAGGAGAGGAGAGGAGAGGAGAGGAGAGGAGAGGAGAGGAGAGGAGAGGAGAGGAGAGGAGAGGAGAGGAGAGGAGAGGAGAGGAGAGGAGAGGAGAGGAGAGGCGGTGAAAATTTAAAAAAAAAAAAAAAAAAACCAACCCTGAAGGTGATGCTGAGAGCTCGGGGTCAGATTCTTTTCTGCCGAGGTAATGGGGGAAGCGGGAGGAAATTCAGGTTAATAAAAAACGGGCTCCGATGGTTAAAGTTTGCCAGCCCCGAGGATGTGCTCAGCTCCTGATCCACGGGGCTGCCAAGGCAGAGCTGGCACTGCCAGGGCACACCGGGAGGGGAAAACTCCTGCTTCCCACAGCTCAGGTGCAGCCATCCCCGGGGGTCAGGCCTATCCCTCCTCACCTCCCCAAACGTCCTGGGAAAAGGCAGCCCCGGGGCACAGCAGCAGCACGTTCTGATCTCTCTCCAGGAGGATTTATCCCGGGGAAATCAGCTCCATCCAGGCAGGGACCCCCAGTCCGGCAGGGTAAAGGTGAGAACCCCAATGCACCATCCAGGGGGGAGAGCCCAGCTACCCCGAACTGCCCGAAGACACTCAGCTCCCAAAATTAGTCCAAGATACAGCTCCCAGCTGGAAGTTATGCCAGGAGCTGCCGATTCAATTATCTGCATGACAGCAGCTCCATGCCCTGACTTGAAATTTGAAGTTTTGGGTTGAGGATTTTGGGTTCCCCCCCCCCCTCAAGCCCATTTTTGGCTACTTGGCAAAGTCCCCCCAGCAGGAAATTCGGAAGAGAAACAGTCTCAGTGTCAATAGTGCCCCGAGCCTATTTACCCAGGGCTATTTGCACGAGATAATCGCTCACAAGTGTCTCACCTCCTCCACTCTGCCACGGCCAAGTGATGTCATGGAAGTGGCATCCAGGGCAGGAGCCAAAGTGAACCAACATAACCCAGGCCCAGCAGGAAATCGCTCAGGAGCCTCTCCACGTGCAGGGAATGGAGCTCCCCTTCTCCCCAGGGCTGTCCAGGACATGGAATCTGCTCCCCTTCACCTGGAATAGAAGTTCCTTTCAAGTTCTTTTCCCCCAAAACTCCCCTTCCCAAGGAATCTTCTCCCCTTTTCCCCATCACTGTCCAGTTCATGGAATCTGCTCCCCTTTTCCTTTGGGGCTGTCCAGGACTTGGAATCTGCTCCCCTTCACTTGGAATAGAAATTCCTTTCAAACGCCTTTCCCCCAGAACTCCCTTTCCAAGGAATCAGCTCTCCTTCTCCCCAGGGCTGTCCAGGACATGGAATCTGCTCCCCTTTTCCCATGGACTGTCCAGGGCTTGGAATCTGTTCGTCTTTTATCACTGTCCAGTTCATGGAACCTGCTCCCCTTTTCCCCTGCAATCCGCAGCAGCAGAGCACTGGTTTGGGCATAACCAAATGCAGCCTTTGTAGAAAAAAAAAAATTTTAAAAAATTTTGTAAATAAATAAATAAATAAATAAATAAAACTTTGTACCATTTCCAACAAGCACAGCCAGGAGGGTCCTGCTGGGAGGGGACTCGTGCACCTGGATGCATTTCCAGACCTCATGGAAACAAGGACAACTGGGAAGCTGATGTTCCCTCCAGCCCCTTTCAGCTCCCCATGTTCCCAACAGCTCAGGGACCACAGGGACAGCACTGCTTGGCAGCCCTCAAAAAGAACCCTTCTTGCCATTTTATCCCATTCTTCAAACAACTGAAAGCCAAGAGGGAGGTGGAGACCGGGGGGTATCAGACGATTAAATATCCCCAGCAGCCCGGAGAAAGAGGAGCACAGGAACAAAGGGGTGGGGAGGGGGAAAAAAAACCCGGCTTTTTATTATTAAACTATTCTCTCAAATTTCTAATAAGCAGGTTGCAGTTTAAATTACCAGATCTCTGACAAAGTCAGGATCCAAACAGTTCAGGAGCCGGCAGATAACAATCGCCTTCCCCCAGATCGCTTTCAAGGCCTTTTCTGCCCAGACAAAGCTCCCATTCAGAGGGGCACAGGCACCTCGGGGCTTTGATTTCCCTCAGCTCTGGAGCCCCAAAGGCTCCGGCAGGGACAGGAGCAGCTCCTGCACCTGCAGCAGGACGGCACAGAAAGCACCAGGAATGCTGGAAAACCCAGGATCCACGGCAGCCCCACCTCTGGAAGTGCAACCTGAACCCCCGTTCAACGCAGCCCCACAGATATCCCAAATTTGGGGGGGAAAATGAGGGAATGAGGAGCCCTGAGTGCAGAGAGAGCTGGCTGCACCAGGTGGGAACTGACGGTGATCCCACAGTTGGGGTGCTGAGGAGGATAAAGGCAGAGCCAAAGGATGTGCCACAGCTTGTCCGAGGGGGGATTAAAGCTGGAAGTGTTCCTGCCCCGGGAATCTGGCAGGAAGGATGCACCAAATCCCTGAGAATAAAAGCTCTGAGGACATTTAAGGGGAAGAGACATTTGATAGGGGCTGGGGAAGGTGAGAGCGGGCAGGGAAAAGGGGCAGGTGGCAAACACAGAGAACCCAGGGCACAGAGCACTGAGATCTGTAGTCCTGGTTTGTGCCTGCGATGTTTTGGGTTTTTGAAATTCTTTTTCTGGAGAGTTTTTTGTTAACAAAAGACATGTTTTTCTAACTGTAACTTCTATTTACTTTTTTTTTTTTTTTTTTTCTAGAAGGGACTTCTTCTTGATGTCCCTCTGGTTTGACCAATGTGATTGAAGAAGTTTGGTTTTCCTTTACCAATTAAGTTGTTCTCTGTAGAATAGTATAAAAGAGAAGAAATTAGCAGAAATAAACAGAGTCATTGTCAGCCTTCTGAAGTCACAGTCTGTGTGGTTGAGGTCTTTAACAGCGTCAGAGATCCCCATTCCCAGCACCACAAATGCACCCGGAGCCCAAATGCAGGGAAGGATCTGCACACCCCGGGCTGATTTCTCCTGATTCCTGTGTCCTGGTGCCTCTGGTACCTGTCCCCAGGTGACACAGGGTGACACACGCAGACACCCAACCCCACACCCAGCTGGGGTTTGGACGCACCAAACCCATCTTCAGCTCCAGTTGTGTCACTGAGGAGCTGCTGGTGCCACCAGCTGCTGGGCAGGGCTGTGCCCCGGCTCCCCTCTCAACCTGTGCGCCCGGAGGCACCAGCACCGGCGCTAATTGGGGTTAATTAAGCAGGTGCAGGAGCCAGCTGGGGGCCCCTGGCTCGCAGGCACAGGCTCGGGATCAGCTGGCCGGCAGGAGACAAACGCAGCATCCCCTTCATCCCCTTCACCCCCGGCACGGGAATTCGGGATTCTCCAGGAAATGTCATCCCTTCCATGCCTCCCCTCACCCCCAGCCTGCCAGGGAGGAGGAGGAGGAATCTGCTTTCCCCGCGCGTTTCCCTCCGCTCCCCCGGCTTGGCATTGCTAATTCCCCCGGTAATTACGGCTGCAGAGGCTCCGCATTCCCGTGCTGCCAGCCTTCCCTCTCTCCCCACCGCCCCCAGAGCGGCAGGACGGAGCAGGAAGAGGGGCCAGGGGCTGGCAGAGCCCCGGGCCCGGCTCACCCGGAGCAGGTGAGCTCCCCAGGGATGCACAGCCAGGGGCCGGCGAGGACGCTGCCAAAAGCAGCAGGAATTTCCCTCATCCTTGCCGGGAATGTTTTGTCCCACCTGCCTAGCAGCTCATGGAGGTGCCGGCGAGGTAAAGGACAAAAGCAAACCAACATCCCCTAAATCCTCTTCTCTTCTGGAGCCTGGAATTGAGGCCGAATTTCCTCCCCCACGCGGTGAGGAGCCCTGGAGGGGCCAAAGCCCAGCACTGCCCAGCCTCAGGGCTGTGTCCCACCTCCTCTACTTCAATGCCACTGACACAGATGCCAAAACCCCTAAAAAGGAGGGGAAATGCCCTGAGGCAGCGTTTGGGATTTGGGACAGATTCCTCAGGGACAGGCTGTGCCCAGGAGCTTCACCCCTGCCCACCCTGGTCGTGGCTGAGAGCGGCTCCAGCAGCCTGGGAAGGCAGAGGAAGGAGATTTAATTTCTGCTCTGCCAACAACCCATAGATCACCCTGGAAAAAAACTTCCCCCCACACCTTCCTGGCCCAGGCTGCCGCCACAATTCCTCTAATTAATTCAGGAGAAAATTAATTACAGCGGGATTTGCGGCAGCACAGCATCTAATGACCGGCTCCTCTGCTGCAAAGCAGATCATCCCAGCTCCCGTCTGCGCTGCCAAACCTGGCCCTGCCGCCTCCCCCTTCCCAGCCCAGCACAAAGCCCTGCTCTAAATTAGGCAGGGAAAGAGTGGCTTGGCAAAAGCGAATCAGAGCACTGAGGTCAGGCCCTGAAAAACAACAGCGGTGCCTAAAGAAACCCCGGCGTTAATCCCGTCATGCTTCCGCCAAAGATTCCCCTTTTCAAGGGTTTTCTTCCTGGTAAACAAAGTTCTCTCCGTTGGGCTGTGAATTTTAGGACATGGTTGCTTGGTAATGCCAGGCTGCAAAGCAGGAGGTTTGTCCTGCCCAGCCTGCAGAGGATGGCCCAGGGTTTAGTGAGGAAATTCAAAAGGAGTTGGAACCTCGGGGCGGGCAGAGCTGGTTTGTGCCACAGTTACTCCAACCTGAGGTCGAGTTCTGCTCCGATAATTTGGATTTTTGGGAAGATGCTCTCCCCACTCCTCCCCTGGAGCGGGCTCTGCCCGTCTCCCCTTGCTGCTGAGGATGTTCCCAGTTTGTGACGCCGAGTGCCCAAAGCCCAGGATTCACATCTCCCACCACTGGGCACTGCTCCAGCCCTGCCCTGGCTCTGCTCCCCCTCACCCAGGGGCTGGAACAGCTTCTCCCTGGTGCCACCTCCCTGCCCAGCTCCCCATGGCTGTACCCTCCCTGCCTGTGGGGTCACTTGCACCATCTCAGCCCCCTCCACACCCACCCTTGCCCTGCCAGCCGCCACACAAAAACCCTTCCCGCTCCTGTGGAGAGCTCCTCCTGCCAACACCCCCCACTCTGCATCAGGCACGATGAGCTGGGGCACCAGCCAGGCTGGGGGAGGAAGGAGGAGCACGAGCTGGGCATGCTGGAGCCATCCCAGTGTCCCTGAGCATCCCCCGGTGTCACCCCCAGTGAGGCGGCGCTGGGGGGGCACCGAGGGCACTGCACCCACAGGAGCAGAGCTTTGCACAGACAGTGAGAGAACCACGCCCTGTGCTGGCCATAATTAAATCCCAGGATGGCTCTGGGAGCTCAGGAGGACACGGAGATGCTCCTGGTCCCACAGCTGAGGCCCCTCCACGCCGTGGGCTCCAGGCAGTGCCCACCAGGAGAGGCCAAACACTGGCGCTGTGGCCTCGAGGGCTCCTGGCAAAGCTGCGAGGAGCAAACAATGGGGTCAGAAGCCTCTCGGGGCCAGGCTGGCACAGCCCGCGCTCCCAGAGCCCCGACCCCACTGACTCAAAGGGAGCTCGGCGCCGGAGTCCAGCTGGCCCCAACTTCAGAGCGTGCCCCGAGTCTGAGCGGCTCCGGGGCTGCTCCTGGAGATCCCTCAGCTGCTCCCAGCCCTGCAAACGCCACCCTGCCCAGCCCCTCTCCTGGCAGGAGCACCCCAGCCTTGGCAGAGCACTGGCACCTTGTGCAGCTGCCTCAGGAAGCTCGGGGGAGCCTTTTGGGGCAGGGTTTGTTCCAGCTCCTGGCCGGTCACACTCGGCTGTTATATAATCGATGAGAAATGCCAGTGGCACAGAGGGCACTGCCAGCGGCCAGGCCTGGGGAGGGGACAAAGCTCAGCTCCAGGGCCACCCCAGCAGCAGAAATGCATTTTCAGCCCTGTTTGCCCCCTGCTCGTGGCACAGAGATCCGAGGAGACCAGAGCAGGCTCTCACTTCTTCCAGCCTCTGAAAGCTCTGTTACATTTTTGGTTGTGGGGCTTTGCCCGCGGTGAGGGGACACCTCCCTCTCCAGAGGCAGCTGGGGGAGAGGTGTGCAGAGCGTCCCCTGCTCCCACCTTCCCCCTCTCCCTCGGCCCATTTTTCCCAGTTTTCTGCCGGAGGGAGCAGAGCCGGGAGCTGCAGGTCTGAGCTCACCAGGAAATTTGCATTTTATCGATATTCCCACTCCAGGGAAATCGGCCAAGGAAACTGCACAAAGTTCCAGAAAGGACCAGCAACTGTTACAAAGTTACCTTTAGAGTCACTTGGAATTTTGGGAACCGGGGGTGTTTTTCGTCAAAAACGAACAAAAAAGCCCCCGACAAAGCAAACCTAACTTGTGCACAACTCAGCTCTTTGCCCAAACTGTTTCCAAAGCCAGATTTGAATAAAAACCTGATAAGATTTTACAGGGAAAACAGAAGGGATTAGATCAGGAAAAGCCTCTCTCTCCTGAGAAAATGAGGGTTCAGGGTACTTCCAGAGCCTCCCAGCAGCCCCCTCCTGCTCCAGAAGCAGGGAGTGAACCCCAAGAGCCCAGTGGGGAGCCCCAGAGGTGGGAGGGAGTAGACGAAGCCCCCGCTGTGCCTCCTGCCCAGGGCTGCAGCCCCTCCAGGCCCCCTCCAGCACCCCCAGCTCCATTGGCTGTTTGTTTTCCCAATTTCTCCGCAGCAAACCAGGCCAGTTGGAAAGAAAAGGAGCAAAAAACAGAGAGGAGGGGGAGGGAGGGAGGGAGGGAAGGAGGGAGAGAAGGAGGGGGAATTAACTCTTTGCCACCGCGCTGTCCATCTCCAGCGGATTTTAATCCTGCCACAGCAAGGTCAGAGTTGAAGCCTGGGGTAAAGGGCTTTGTTTTGTCCTTGGGAATTGCGTGTGACCAGCGGCAGGCGGGATCAGCTCGGGGCCGTGGGCTGGAGGCAGCAGAGCCGCAGCCCCCGCTCCCAGAACCAGCTGCTTCCAACTCCCGCGGGCGTTTCCAACTCCTCACCCTTGAAACCGCGCGGGGTTTTCGCTAAACTGTTTCTTTTGTAACTTTTGAAAGTTTCTTTTCAGCTTTCTCCTTCAGCGGCCGGGGGTTTAATAAGTGTTACTTGGGGGCTGGGGAAAGCTGAAGCCGCGCTGAAGGAGCTGAACGAGGCTCGTTTGACTCCCAGAGGACGCTGAGCACGGGAAAGGCTCCCAGAGAGCCGGGCAGAGGCTGCTGAAGGTGAGGAGCTCCAGGGGAGCCTCTCCCAGCCTGCTCCGGGTGCCAGCACATCCCGAATTCCATCAGAACAACCTCCAAGTGAATTCCATCAGAACAACAATTGATGGCACGGGAGCGATTCCGGGCCGGGCCGGCAGCGCAGTCCTCGGCGGTCCCACGCTCCCCGCGGCCGCAGCCGCATCCCGTTCCCATGGCAACGCCGCATCCCGCCGGGATGGGCGGGATGGCGTCATCGCCCAGGCAGCCAATGGGAGGCCGCCCAGGTGATGTCATGGCCGCGCCCCCTCGGCCCCGCCCGGCGGGAGCGACCCCCGGGCCCCTCGCGGGTGGCACCGCCCGGGGACAGCCCCGGCAGCGGCACCGGGGGACAAACCCAGCCCGTCCCACCTTCACCCCGCACCCACAGGGCTTCAGCACCTGGAGTTTGTTTACGGCCAAGTTTTTGTTTTTCCCGTTTCTTGAGGTTTTAGCCCGAGCTTGGACAGAGGTTGGGAGCACCCCGGGATGGCCTCAAATACGAGGCGACAGCACAGCAAGGCCAGGAGCCGCCGCCGGGGACAAAACGGGGGCCGGGGAAAGGCCGGGTGACACCGGGAGGGACACGAGGCCCTGCAGCTGGGAAAGGAGATCACGGGGAAAACGAGCAGGAGGAGCAGAGCCGTTGCACTGGGAGCACGCTAGGAAGGAGCCCAGCAGTACCAAGGGGGACTCTGGAGCACGCAGCCGGGTCACAGCAGTGTCCCCTCGCCGGTCCCCTGGCTGGCAAGGGACACGGGTGACTCAAAGTGTGACTCACCCCGCTCAGCCCCAGGCAGCTGCCTTCAATCGGGCTTTAGATTAACTCCTCAAAGCCTTTCCAGGCAGGGCCCCGTGCCCCGCTCCGGAGCCCTGCAGCCCCGGGTGGCCCTGACACGGTGCCAGCAGCGGTGTCACGGCTGTCCTTGCCCGGCTCACCTGCTCAAACACCCCGCACGTCACTCCCCGCACCGCGCTGTTGCCAAAACTGCGGCTCGGCCGCTCCCAAGGGAGAGCAGGAAAACCTGGCCGGGCGCAGGGGACGGGTGGTGCCACCCAGCCCCTTCAGCCAGCCCGGGGCACAAGAAGAGGGCACCTGGAGCCGTTTCCCGCTGGCATTCCGGGTGGGCACGGTCGGGAGGGCGCTCAGAGGAGGCACTGAGGGGAGGCAGAGCCCCAGAGCCAAGCCCAGCATCTCCCCAGAGCGCCGCTAATCAGGCATCGGCAGCGCAGGAATTTTATCACCCCGGGGACAGTTCCAGGCAGGTTTCTCCTCCTCAGCCCCGTGTTTATCAAACACCCGGCCCGGCCAGCGCGGCACGGGCTCGGCTCGGGTTTAGGGAGGGGGCGTTTGGCTGCTGGGGTTTGCCCACCCGGCTGAGCCAGAGCTGCTCCCTCAGCTCCTCACCCCGGGGGAGCATCGCTCCCTTTTCCCAGGCTCTGCCATTCCAGGCGAGCACGGATTGATCAGCACCAGACACCAAATCTGCCCCGAGTCGGGCATTCCTGTCTGGCAGCAGAGAGGAAAATCCCTTCAGAAATGGGAGTTTGGGGATCAGGCAGCCCCAGCTACAGAGTCCTCAGCGTCTCTGCTGCTGCTAAACGAGCCAGGGCCTGTCTTGCTCCCAGCACAGCTCCAGGATCTCCCTGTCACCTGTCACACGTCCCTGTCCCTGCCCTTCGGCATCCCAGAGCCTTGGGAAACACCAGGATTCTCTTCAGGGAACATCTTTCCCTCCCTGTCACAGCCACAGCCACCCAAGGGCTGCCTGCAACCCCAGGGGCTGGAGCTGGTGGGAATGGGATGGAGACCTCCAGGCACATCCCACCTGCTGCTCACAGAGCTCTGCCACAATCGCAGCTTTGGGGAGAGATTTGGGGTTGGATCAGGGAGGGATTGAAGGTGGTGACACTGCTGGTGTGCCATGAGAGCCAGAGGGGCACTGTGGGTTTCAGCAAAACCCAACAACCCCCCTGGTTCTCTGCCAAGAGGAGATCAGAGCACCTCGGCAGGGACAGCAGGGCAGAGCCCCTGCCCAAGCAGGGTGCCCAGAGCAGTTCTCTGTGCCCCAAGGCTGGAGCCAGAGCCTCCCTTGGCTCCATCCTGCCCGGAGCAGCCTCTCCCCGTGCTCCACCAGCATCGGCTGCCCTCCAAACGCAATTTCTCCCGCTCGCCAAGCCCGGAGCACGGGGAGCCCAGCGCTGCCGAGCAGCAGCTCCTCCCTCGCCTGCCATTCACACAGCCGGGGCAGGGAGCGGATCTGTCAGCTCCGGTCCTGCCCGACAGGTTCGCTCTGCGCTCCCGCATCGCTCCTGCTGCCGAGAACCCCCGCGGGAGCAGCGGGGCACGGCCGGAAGCGATTAGGATCGGCTGCAGAAGCGTTGGAGCAGCTCCGGAGCTGAGGCGGGGCAGCCCAGCACCCCCCGGCCCGGATTTATGAATGAGGAAAGCCTGGTGCTCGCGATGGATGTCAGGAGAAATCACCCGCGGGCATTCCCCTCTCGGCACAAGCGGCCTCCTCACCGAGACATCAATCCCGCTTTGGGAGGGGTTTTGTTCCCTGCCCGTGGCGGGGGAGGGTATCAGAGGAAGGGGTGAGGATAACGCCCAGGATTCCAAAGGTTTAGCCTCGCCCACCTCACCTGCAGGAATCCTGGAAGGAAAAAAGCTTTTGTGGCCACTCAGAGCCGTCCTGGGGTCACAGCAGCAGCGCCCAGGGGCTGTGGGAGGAAGGAGGGCAAGGACAGGGACAATCCGTGGCTTCGTCACGCCATCCAAACGGGGAATTGTGGTGGCTCCAGGGGACGTCACAGGGGCTGTAACCCCGAGCACAGAGAGCTCCAGGAGGGGCTCAGCTGACCCCGCCCAGCCCCTCAAAGCACTCCCCACCATCCTCTCCTGGATCTACCTGGCTGGGCCAGGACTGGGATCCCAGCTTTGAACTCTGGGGAAACCCTCAGAGCTGTCACCTCCTCGCCAGGCTCCAGGAGAAGCCAGACTGTCCCTAAAAACCCCGATCCAGGGGGACAGGCTGCCCTTCCCGCACTCCCAGCACCCCTGGCCTGGGTCATCCCACTGCTGCTTTCCCTGGAGCTCAGCTCTGTTTTCCAAAACACCTCGGGAGGAGAGGCAGCTCCTTTCCCATGAGTCACCTCCATCAGCATCGATGAGGAATTTCTAAAAATAACCACAGATAATGATCTCAGGCTCAGGTGTTGGCTCCCTGGCAGGGCAGGAGCCAGTGCTGTGCTCCAGAACATCATCCCACATTTTGACTCAGGGCTTGGGTATGCGATGACAGCCCCAGACACCCCCGGGGGGTTTCCTCCAGGGCACTTGGGGGAAGAGCAAAATCATCCCAAGGGGCCAACAGCATCTCAAAGCCCTGCACCTCTCCAGTGATGGGGTGAGGAGGAGTCAGAGCACATCCCTGAGCCCTCTGTGTCCCCAAAAATCCCAGCTCAGCTCCCAGCTGGGAGCACATCCCTTAGTGGGGTACCCCAGGTTTGGGAGGATCCCCACAGACAGAACCCAGCAATAAAAGAAAACCCAACCCACCAAAGCCCCTCCAGCTCCAGGGGCTTCCCTCAGGCCCCAGGATCACTCTGGGACCACAGCTTATCCAAACATCTTCATCTCCTCCATAAAGCAAATCCCTCGTTATCAACCCTCCAAACATCTTCATCTCCTCCATGAATCCAATCTCTCCTTACCAGCCCTTGGGAGGAAAGGCAGGAGATGCAGGAAGGGGAGTGTGGGGAAGAGCCCAGCTCTGATTTACCCACTCACTTGGGATTCACCTGTTCCCAGTCAGGTGCTTGGAGCCAGGCTGGAGGGGACAGTGTCCCCTTGGATGCAGGGAGGCTGCAAATGTCCATCTCAGGACTGCCAGTTCCCAGGATTAATTGGAGGCTGTTGAAAACCAGCAGCTCTCCTGAAATCATCAGCCATGGGAATAAACGCAATCCCGGGTTTAGGCTTTGGTTTAAAAACAAGAAAAGACACTGCTGTAGCTGCCAGGATGATTTTTTTTTTTTGCCCTGTGATTATTGGAGCACACCTCAAAGGGCTGATATTTAATGGTAAATCAAAAACGACCCCACATCACCTTAAAAAAGGAAATTCATTGCGTTCTCTATGCCTGTTTTATACACTTCAGAGCATGTGGAGTGGGAGAATTTTCAGAGAATCTGTGTTTGCTCCCGCAGCCACCCAAGCAGCAACCACATTTGCAAAGGGCTGCCTTTCAGCAGGAAACTCCTGAGGACTGGAGTTGTGATTTCCTTGGATTCCAGAGGAATGTTCCCTCCCTGTGCACAGCAAACCTCCCGGGATCTGTGTCACTGCCCAGCTGAGGGCAGAGATTTCTGTTTGGCAGTTGTCAAGACCTGCTGGGACACAGGCAGGGAGGAGGAGGGCTCTTCCAAAGGGGGAAAAAAAAAATCCTCATTTCCACTGTGAGCAGCCCCAGCTCCCCAGGATAAGGTGCAGCAAACAGTCCCTGTTTAACCAGGCATTAGCAGGAGGACAGGGAGGCACCTTTCCCACACCCAGACATCCTGGCAGGAGCCAGATCCACACAAAAACCCTCCAGGATGCGGCCAGGGAGGCAGCAGCACCTTGCCCGAGGGCAAACAGGAGCCTGGGGCATTGGGGATGGGTCTCAGCACAGGCCTTGGGATTCTGGAAACTTGGATTTGGGATTTTAGCATATAGGGATACATATAGGGCAAGATTCTGGGCGTTGTCTAAGCCCTTCTTCTTCACCTTCTTCTTCCTTCTTCACCTTCTTCCTCCTTCTTCACCTTCTTCCTCCTTCTTCTTCACCTTCTTCCTCCTTCTTCTTCACCTTCTTCCTCCTTCTTCATGGGTTTGGGTGGTTTTCTCTAATTGGTTGGTAGAGCCCGTGTTCCAGACTTCAAGCAGTTGGTTATTGGGTTTAAAGTGAAAATAATTCAGGTGGCATTTCACAATTGGATGGGTTGTCCTTGAAAAGACCTTGTAGAGACAGAAAGATGCCTCATTTTACCTCGGTTCTCTGCCTTGCTCGTTAGAGCTCGCAGCTGGTGGGGCTGGAACACAGATCAGAATTAATAAACACCGAGTCCAAACAGGAAATTGGGACTCCTGTGCGTTGATCCCGGCTCTAGCACAAAGAAGAAAAGACAAAAACCTCACACACAGGAGCTCCCTGGCCTGTGCCACCCATGGGCAAATCCCTGCTGCTGGTCCTGGGCTCCGTGGGGACCCTTCCACCTCTCTGTGGTGCCAGGGCTGCTCCGTGTTGCTCCGGGATTTGGATGAATTCTTTTCCCAACTCCCCAAAAATTCCCACCCATGCTGCTCCTCTTGCCAGTCATTTCCAGCCCCAGGGATACAGGGGTTCCCCCGCAGTTTGTTCCCTGGATTCTGGGGTGCTTTTCTCTTTCTCTGAGCTGCTCTCCCCTTCCCACTGCCCTCAGCACCTGGGAGTTCACTCTTCAGAGAGGAGGAGGCAGCAAGTTTCCTCCAAAAACATCCCAGGATGTTGAGGAGAAGGACATTCCCTCTGAGCAGAGTGCTGGGAGCAGCACAGCCAGGCTCCCATGGCTGGAGATGGAGCTGCTGGCAGAAGGATCATCATGGGAGGAAAGAGAAGGAAGCCCCAGAGCGAGAGCCTTAAAAACCACAGAGCAGCTCAGGTTCCACCAGGAAACCTTTTCCACCAGGGGAAGTCTCTCTTCAGGAATTTCTCCTGCTCCTTCCCATTTTCCAGGTGTCCCAGCAAACCCCAGGCCCTGTTTCCTGCTGCAGAACCTCTGGAGGGAAGCAGGCAGCAATCCATGAGTCCATGCAGGTCATCCCAAAGTGCAAATCCCAACTTCCCAGTGGGCAGCAGAGGCACCCTGCATGGGCAGAAGGGCAAACACATGCCAGCTCACCCAAAAAATGCTGGAATGAATCCTCAAAAAGCAGCAGGTGCTGGGAGGAGGAATTTCAATTCCTACAACTTCTTCAATTCCTCCAATTCCCCCAGTTCAGAACCCAAATTTCCAGCTGTCCAAGGCACCTTCCTTCGGCACATGCCCTCAGCAGCGAGGTCTGAGCCAGGAGAAGTTGCCAGGGCTGGCCAGGAGATCCAGAGCTGCGGGAAGAGGGGAGCAGCAGGATGGGGATGGATCCGGCCGGCTCATTCCTACCAACTGCTCCCCAGGGGAAGATTCCTTTTGGGAACAGGGAGCCAAGGCATCCCCTGCAGCACCTGGGGCTGTGCAGGAGCAGAGCTCAGAGAGCAGCAGGGCTGGGCTGGATTAGGTGGCTGGATAGGCCTTTTCCCAGATTTCATCTCATTAATCCCTTATCATTCCCACAGTCAGGCTGCATGGTTTTAATCAGGCCAATCACAACATCATCCCAAGGAGAGCAGGAGCAAAGCCTGGCTGCCCCTCAGCAGGGCTGAGGTGTTCCCAGCTCCCAGCAGGATGGTGGGGCTGGGGACGAGTCACTGGGAAGCTGGCAGGTGGAATTTCCCATGGGGCTTTTCCTCATGTCCCACAAACTGCTCTGAGTCAGCCTTGGGAGTCTGAGAGGAGCCCACTCCATGAGGGACACCAGCATCACCTCACCCCATGAGGTTTCTCCTAGAGGACAACACCTAGGACAAGACCTGAAGGCCTCTGGAAGACTCTGACACACAAGACCCCTAAATCCATGAGATGGCCACCAAAAAATCCCCATCCCCCAGCCTGGCCAGGCCCATCCCACCAGCTGAGGTGGTCCTCACTCTTCTTCCCCCAAAATCCTTCCCCAAGCCCCCTCAGCACTGCCCACTCCCTCCACTGCTCCAACTTCCACAGCAGAACTCCACAAACCCCAGAATATCTGATTTTTCCTCTTGCAGGAGCCTCCCAGCTGCCCAGCAAGCAGCAGCTCCAATTTTAGTTTAAATCCCAGCAGTTAAACTAAAAGAACCTCAGAGTGGATTCTTGGATTGTTTGGGGTTTTTGTCTTTAAGCCATTGTGGTTTGGAGCTCCTGGTTGGATTTGCACACCCCCAGTGCTCCTCCAGCCACGCCAGGGAAACCTCTCAGGAAACCCCCGGGGCTGCCCAGAAATCTCTCCCGGTTTTCCACCCCAGCCTGTGCCCAAAGTCACAGCAGCACACGGAGAGCACGGAGGGAAAGGCTCGGGGAGCAGCAGCAGAGCCGGGCTGCAGGAGGTGGACATTCCTCGGGAGAGGAGCAGGGAGGACTCTCCATCAGGATCCCAAGGAGAGGCACCAGCTCATGGGATGCTTTGGGCTGGGTGACCTTAAGTCCCAGCTGCTTCCATGGGCAGGGACATTTCCACCCATCCCAGGCTGCTCCAGGCCCGTCCAACCTCAAGCCCTTCCAGGGGTGGGCATTCCAAACAAACCCTTCCTTTGCCCAGATCCCAGCACCTCCAACAGAGCCCTCCCAACAACTCAACTGCCCTCTCCTCATCCCTCTGATGCCTTCAGTCTCACCTTCCCTGTGTTTCAGGCTCTGTGCTGCCCAGGGGTGCAGCTCTCAGCCTCACATTCAGGCTCACTCAGCTCTGCACACAGCACGGACACAAAACAAATCCTGTTCCTGCTGCACACCAAGGACAACTTTCAGCCCCAAAGCACAAACAAGGGCGGCTGCAGGGAGGAACAAGAAGGATGGGACCTCACACCCTGCAGCTGCAATTGGACAATTCAACCCCAAGGTGCAAATGGACCCAAACTGATCAAAGGGTGAGACCTGGTGACCCTTTGTCCATTTTGGGAGCATTTTGGGTCCCCCTTGGGTGCAGCCCTGGCCAGGCTCTTGTCCTGCCCAAGGTGCACCCTAAAGGCCTTTTAATAAATCTCTGCTTTATTCTCTGGCTCTGTGCAGCCTCTGCTCCAGCTCAGCCCTCCCAGGGCATCACCTCTCCCACCCCGGGAGCCCCTGGCTGGGTTTGCCCGTGCCTGGCACTGCCCTAAGCCCGTGCCAGAGCAGATTAACCCCGCCGGGCTGCGGGGCCGTGCCGTGGTGTCACCGCGATTAAATCAGATTTACTGGCCCCCTCCCCTCCTCCCTGCCCTTTCCCGACAGGGATTCCACTGGCTGGGCAAGGGGAAGGGCCAAGCTCGTCACTGAAAGGAGGGAAATCAGGAAATGTTTCGTTCTCCACTTGGAATCGTTCTCCCCTCCAGCCAAAAAAGCCTCGGCTGGGTCCAGGACTGGTGGCACTGCCAGGCTGGGGGTGACACTGGGGCTGATGCCAGCCCTGGACACCCCTGGGGCTCCATTGGGGTGCAAGGTTGTGATGGTTTTATTACTTATTATATTTTATGTGACTAGGAGAACATAAAGAGTAAAACAGAGTAAAAATTTTGAATTACAGAGAGAGTTTTCACACACTGAAAGAATAAAAATAAGAAAAAAAGGAAAGAAAAAAAAATTAAATGAAACTTTTAAAACGTTTTAAAACTACCTACCAATTAAAAAACTGACTCTTAATAAGTCTGTCTTTTCTAACAAAATCCAAACTATGTTAACCTGTAACAAGGGTGACCACTGAGGGAGGGTTAAACCCACAGCCATGGCAATCACCACCTCTGCCTGAGGCGCTGGTTAATTAGCGGGCACTAATTGACATTTAAATCCCCGCTCGGATGTATTTTTAGCCTAAACCAAGGAGATACATTTGGGTTTCTCTTTGTTCTTTTAGCACCTGAGCCCAAAGCCGCAACCCCATCACCACAAACCACGGGAGCATCCTCCCCTCCCCGGGAGAACATTCCCGCACTTTCCACACCCACGTCCCCGGCAGCGGGCAGCCAGCCTCCCAATTACAGCAATTAACGTTATGGATATCATTAAACCAGCCCGGGTTTCCTAAGAGGAAAACCTGCAGGGGCTTGTTGGAGGAACAAGGAGCCCCGGGCAATTTCTGGGGGCGGATGGGGGAATAATTAAGATTGCAGGATGAGACCGTGGGGTCTCTGGAGCTCCTGGAAGCACATCCTGCTGTGGGGAGAGGTGGAAGGACCACGAGTGTCCTCCCCATCCCAGGAAGCTCCTGCAGAGTCTGGAGCCAGGAAGGTGAAGCTCAGTTCCCAGTGTGGAATTATCCAGGGGGATTTTTGTGGCTGCACCCTCCAGGATCCCAACATAACCCTGCAGGGACCAAGCTCCAGGAGGAGACAGGGAATGTTCCCTCCTCCCGCTGAGGCCAGCAGCAGCTCCTCATCCTCTCTCTCCAGCCTGGGAAGGTTTTCTCCTCTGTGAAGGGGTTCTTTAGGGCAGGGTGGTTGCAGGTACAGAAGGAGCCATTCGCTCCAAGCCCTGCCCTCCCTCCTCTCTTTCTCAACACTTCGCTGCCTGTTTTCCTTTTCCAAGCATGAGAAAAAAATAATAATAAAAAAAAAAAACAAAAAACCCCAAAACACTCGGGAGCAAGACCAGACACAGAGAGAGGAAGCAGCAGCTTCCTTCCCCATCCAAGGGCAATTATCCCAGGAGTTATGCAAGGCACCATTCCCATCCCCAACACCGGGATCCGCCTTCCCCGGAGCACCTCACACCTCGGGCAGCCCCTGGGAACGTCCATCCCAAAAACGGGATCAGAGCTAAAAAAGCGGAGGCTAAAAACGGGATCACCCGGATCAGAAAAATACAGGATCAGAGCTAAAAACGGGATCACCCCAAAGGTGTTTTCCTGCAGTCAGGGAGCTGCCCTCACTCCCAGGTGGAATTCCCTGATCCTCCCTCAGGGATCCTCGCTCAGCTCCCCAGAGCCCAGGCATTTACTCCCCATTTTACGTGGAAAACAATAAAATGGGATCACACCTTTTAAAACAGATATTCCCACCTCACTTCCAGGCCCTGCCTCTGCCGCCCCCTCCCCACTAGGCTCTGCCCTCAGGCCTCGAGTTTTAATTGAAAAAAACGTGATTTAGGTTAATTGGCAGCAGATGAGTTCCAGGGCTCAGAAGCAGGGGAACATTTGATGCAGCAGATTTATGGCAGCAGGGAACAGTGCAGCATCCCAGGCTTTGCATCCCCCTCACAGCCCCAATGCCAGCTCAGCCAGCCAAAAAAAAAAAACCAAACGTAATTAGTGTTTAATTTCTTAACAATTTTTTTTTACCTTCCCTTTAATTGCTCCACATAAAACTGTCCTAGAATTTTACAGCCTGGCCCAGTCCTCTTTGCTGGTTTTAATTAGGCTGAGGCAGGGCTGAAACTTCATTTGGAGAGGGGGAGGATGTCAGGCCACACTCGGGGAAGGTTTTGCCATTCCAAGCACCAGGAAAACATCAGCAGGAGCAGGGCTGGAGCTGGGGGTGGCTCATCCTGCTCCTGGCTCCAGGCTCCAAGAAATCTCTGTTGGGAGGGAGCAGAGCAGAATTTCCTCTCCTTGAGGGCAACCAAAGCACGGAAGCTTAGAGGGAAAATGAGCTTAGCTGGGAGCAGCTCTGGGGTAATTCCCATTCCTGGGGGATTGGGGCTCCAGGCTGCCCAGTCCTTCCTCGGAGAGGGGGTCTCACCCTTTTTGGAAACAGCATCCCCAAACAGTCCCAGCCTGAAGGAGGAGACAGGGAATTCCTTGCAGGAGATCAGAACTCCTGCCCCAGGCCTGGCCAGCGAGGGTTAATATTTGCATCTGGGAGAGCAAACTCCTAAATCCCCATGGATTTCTTGGGTTTCCTGGGAGGAAGGCCAGGCTGCTTTTCCAGCTGCTCCCTCAGGTAAATCCAGGCCCCGTCCCACCCTTCCCTAGCTGTGTTTGCTCAGAGCAGGTTGGGCCTGAGGCGTCCCAAGGCACGTGGCCTTTTCCTCAGGAAACTCCAAAATATTCCTCAGGAGCTCCAAAATATCCCTCAGGAGCTCCAAAATGTCCCTCAGGAACTCCAAAATATTCCTCAGGAAATTCCAAAATATTCCTCAGGAAACTCCAAAATATGCCTCAGGAACTCCACAAATCCCATACCAGAGCACTGCGATCCCCCAGCCTGTCCCTGGATGTGTCCCTGGGGTTAAAGGCAGCCCCAGACAAGGGATCCATGCAGGATTTGGGGATGGAATTGTGTTGGAAGAGGATGGCACAGTGGGAGCAGGGCATCGGTGCCCTGGTCTGGTGGACAAGGTGGGGATCCGGCACAGCTTGGACTCAATCTTGGAAACCTTTTCCAACCTAAATGATCCTGGCAGAAACTTCCAGTCATGTTGGCTGCTCCCAAATAATTTATTTGAATCCCTGCTCATGAGGCCACTGTGCTTTTTATATGGCAGGACCCCCCTTTTTTTCTTTTTATTAAATAATGTTCTAAATCCTAAAAAAAAATTATCAGAAACGGATATTTCCACTACACAAATATCCCTTTTATGTTCTATTTCCACAGGGCACCTTCTGGTGGTGCTTACAGGGTAAGAGGGAACAGAACCCAGGGACAATTAACAACAGGATTTTAGGGGAAATAATTTGCATTTCAGTGGCTTGGGGAGCGGGAGGAGTGGCGGTGGTTAAAGTGGTTAAAGGCTGGAAAGGGAAGAGGGGAAGGACAAAATAAAGGTGTTAAACTGGGCTGTCTTTATTTGGGCAGGAGTTTCTCAAGGACAGTCCCAGGCATCCTCAAAGTCCCCTGGGAATGTGGCAAATGGAGAACATCATCCAGCACTCACAGTGGGGTTTATCAAATGCAGTTTAATTGTCTCTGAGGGTGACATTCCCCTCACTGGGGTTGGGTTTCCCCCCATTCCTGTGCCTGCTTCCCGGTCCCACCTGGGCTGGGATTGGCTGGGACATTCCAGGTGTGGCTGAGGGACCCTCCTGAGGCCCCTCAGCACAGGATGAGCCTCTGCCAGCCAGTCTGAAACCCCAGCATCAGCTCAGCTCCTGCTCTTCTGAGGGCTCCTGTTCCCACCACGGGATCCACTGCAGCTCCAGCATCCTCAGGAAACACCCAAAGCACCAACCCCTGCACCCAAAAAAAAAAAAAAAAAAAAAAAAGGTAGAGGGATAAAAATAAAGACCAAAAAGAAATCCACTGGAAACTTGGCAAGCACTTGTTCCTTCCTTTCCAGAGAAAAGCACTGAGTTCATGTTTGAGCTCTTCACCATCCATCCATCCCAGGATCCAAAGGGATAATTCCCAAAGCCCGGCCGAAAATCACTGATGAGGTCCTGTCAGTCCCACGTGGGAGGAGCTCAGCTCCTGCAGGAGTGCTCCTCCCAGGGAGGGGATGTGGAGCTCCAGGAGCAGCGGGTGCAGAGCTGAGGGAGGAACCTCTCCCAGCCTGGTGTTCCATTGCTGCCCAGGGAGAGCTGCTGGTCCCTGCTGGCCCTGAGCTCCAGCTGCAGGGTCCATCCTGGGAGCTGCTCCTGGCTGTCCTGGGTGTCCCTGGGCTGCAGGGTCCATCCTGGGAGCTGCTCCTGGCTGTCCTGGGTGTCCCTGGGCTGCAGGGTCCATCCTGGGAGCTGCTCCTGGCTGTCCTGGGTGTCCCTGGGCTGCAGGGTCCATCCTGGGAGCTGCTCCTGGCTGTCCCCTGTGTCCCTCCCCTGAGCCTTCAGCAGGGACCCTGTGGAGGAAGAACAGTGTTAATGGGTGGGCTGGAGCAGGGGGTGATCCCTCCTGGGCCCCAAACCCAATGTTTGCAGTGATGTGGGAAGGAGGAAATGGAGCAGCAACCCAGACCCTTCTCCTCCTTTCCCCACCCTCTCCTGGGCACTCCCACACGCTGCTGGGAACCACAGCCGAGAGCAAACCCTCCTGCCTGCCCCGAGCACCTCCTGCCTCTCGGGCACCACGGAGCTCTGCAGGGCATTGACCCCAAACTCCCTGGCTCTGGGGATCACTGCAGGCTGGGAGCTGGGGAGAGCAGGAAGCTCCAGCATCGGTGGTGGCACCCCAGAGGCACCCAGGGCCCTCTGAGAAGGTCCAGAGGCACCTCACGAGCATCACTGGGGCTGGCAGGACACCAACCCCAAATTCCCAGGTTTTGGGGAGCCCAGAACAGCAGGATTTGGGATGGGGGGGGACGGTGCCGACATCCCAGAGGCACCCCATGAGCATCACTGGGGTTTGGAGGGCACCAACCCCAAATTCCCCGGCTCTGGGGACCCATGCACGGCAGGATTTGGGACGGGGGTGGGGCGGATGGTGCTGACATCCCAGAGGCACCCAGTGCCCGAGGAGAAGATCCGGAGGGTCCAACCCCACCGCTGGCAGCTCACATCCCTTCCGGGGCCCGGGGGGTGACGCTGCGGGTGCCCCGGTTGGCGCAGGGTGTGGCCGGGCAGGGCCGCCTTTGAAGGCGCCGCGGCCGGGAGCGATCAGAGGCTGGGGCAGCGATAGCGCAGCCCCGAGCGCTGCTCTGATCTGTTATCGAGCTGTTATCTCGGGTTTGAACGCGGGGTAACACCCGCGGATCAAAGGCGCTTCCTGCCGCCTCCAGCCCGGAGGAGCCTTTGGGCAGCTCGGGATGCGCGACGGGGCAGGGAGAGCCGGGGCTGCGGGGATGGGGCAGAGAGAGCCGGGGCTGCGGGGATGGGGCAGAGAGAGCCGGGGCTGCGGGGATGGGGCACCGGGAATGTCCCCTGTGCATCTCGGGGACATCAATCACCACAGCCCTGCGGGGATGGGGCACCGGGAATGTCCCCTGCCCGCCCTGGGGACATCAGCACATGGTGAACGTGTGGATTCTGTTCAGTGCCACGGGGGTGGCCCCAGGTTAAGCCGCAGGACAGAGCCCTCTGCTCTCCCCCACGGAAGAACCACCCGGACCCCACTGAGTTAAAACCCCACTCCTTCCCCCCACCCCAGTGCCCCCCCGGCACTGAACCCTCACAGATTTCAGGCGCAGTTGATTTTTCTCCGTTGCCTCCCACATTCCCCAGAAGGGATCATCTGCTCCCCTGAGCCCCAGGCCGGAAGGGACGAGCAGCACAGCCGGGCCACACCCTGACAGCCCCGGGGGCTTTGAGCTCTCCAGGAGCCCCCACAACATCCCAGGAGAGCAGGGATGGGCTCAGCAGCACCCCGGCAGGAGGAGAGGATCCACCACGAGCCAGCAGAGGAGGTGCTGAGCCTGCAGCAGGAAGGAGGACCTGAATTTGGGGATGGGGATCTGCCTCGTGCCCTGCCCAAACCCGTGCTCTCCAGGAGCAGAGAAAGTGCAGGGATAAAACGGGAACTTGGGCTGTGGAGGGTGGGAGCACCTGCAGACAGTGGGAGCACAGATTGTGTGGGCAGCAAAGCCAAACAGGAAAGGGATCCAAGAGGCAGGGACGGGATTCTGGCAGCTGCCACCTCCCCGCTGCCCCCTCAGACCCCTGGCCCTGCTCAGACGTGCCCCAGTTCCGCTTTTATTGCCGGAACTCTTCCCATCCGAAGGGCTGGATTTACAAAAACACAGCTGGAGAGCCACAGCCCGATTGCAGGAACTGGTCCCAGCAGAGCTGCCTCAGCCCTGGCCCCAAAAACCTGGAAAAGGGGAAGGGAAGTCGTGGTATGGCTGTGTCCATCTCTCTCTCCCTACTTCCATCATTCTCTCTATTCCCATCCCTCTCTCCCTGTTTCCAACTCTCTCTCCATTTTTCCATCTTTCTCTCTGTTTCCATCCTCGTTTCCCTGTGTCCATCCCGCTCTTCTTATTTCCATCTCTCTTTCCATGTCTCCATCCCTCCTCTCCCTATTTCCATCCTTCTCTCCCTGATTCCATCCCTCTCTCCCCGTGTCCATCCCTCTCTGTGTGTCACTCGTGTCCCACCTCATGAGGGGATCCTTCCAGCTCCTTCCCTGCTCCCCCCCAGGCAGAACCTCCCAGGCAGGGCCAGCTCACCTCCCCAGCCCGCCCAGGGGATGCCCTGGGCTGGGAATCTGGGATCCCTGGGGAAGGAGTGCCGGCTGTGCTGCCTCCTCCACCACCAGCCCTGCGGGGTGTGCAGCACTATGGAGCCATGGAATGGTTGGGGAGGGGGAAGGGACCCTAAAATTCCTCCAGTTTCACCCCCTGCCACTATCCCAGGATGCTCCAAGCCTGGCCTTGAACACTTGCAGGGGCAGGGTGGGGCAGCCACAGCCTCTCTGGGCAGGGGGCTCCTGTGTGACCCCGGTGCTGTGCCAGGGTTGCAGCAGCTGCCTCACTCCAGGAGGATCCAAACCAGCCCGGAAGGATCAGCCAGGCTCAGCCTGGAGCAGCCCCTTGCCACAGCCACAGCTGCCCTGAGCCTTCTCCTTGCAGCCGCAGCTCGAATTCCCAGAGCCTGTCCCCAGCGATTCTCCCCGAACTCTCCCAAAATCGCCGCCAGCCTCGGCAGAGGTGTCACTGCAGCTCCGGGGCGGGAGCAGCGCTTTGTTCCCAGGCCACCCTTTCTGGGAAGGTGTTAATGAATAACCGCGGCTCAGCCAGGCGCTGGCAGCCCCGTGAGTCACCCAGAGCCCCGCAGAGCCGGCTCTGAGTCACCGCCACCACCCCCAGCCCCCCGGGACAGGGGATGCTCGGTGCGAGGGTCAGAGTGGATGGGACGACCCCCCCCCCCCCCCCCCCCCCCCGCAAACTCTGCCTCATTCACCCCAAAACAGCTCATGGTTTGGAGCTCCTGGTTGGATTTGCACACCCCCAGTGCTCCTCCAGCCACGCCAGGGAAACCTCTCAGGAAACCCCCGGGGCTGCCCAGAAATCTCTCCCGGTTTTCCACCCCAGCCTGTGCCCAAAGTCACAGCAGCACACGGAGAGCACGGAGGGAAAGGCTCGGGGAGCAGCAGCAGAGCCGGGCTGCAGGAGGTGGACATTCCTCGGGAGAGGAGCAGGGAGGACTCTCCATCAGGATCCCTCCCTGGATTACCCTGGATCTCCAGGGAGTGGAGAGCTCCCCTAAGACGTGACACCACAAAAAGCTCAGGGAGCTGAGGCGCAGGAGGAGCTGCAGGGAGGAGCCCAGGGCAGCACAGCAGCACCCAGAGGTGTGGAAGGGGGTGGCTGTGACATGCCCTGGCTGCACCCCCAGGGATGGTGCAGGGGAGATCCGGGGATGCCACAGGGGAGGCTCATTCCCAGAGCATCACTCCAGCTCCATCTGCAGCTTCCTCCTCCAATTCCAGCCCTGACCAACAGCCCAAACCTGAGCACAGGTGGAGGCCTAAAAATAGAGCTTCCCACCCCCCCAGCCACAGCCCTGAGCACTTTCTGGTTCACACACTCCAACCTGTTCTGCCTCCCGCTCTGTCGAGCAATTCCCCCTCCTTCCCCGCAGGAAAAGGCCACCCTGGTCCCTGAAAGCCCCGTGTGTCACCTGGGGCCTGACAGGCTGGGTGAGGAATGAAGAAAGTCCTATTCTCCTTCATTTTTGCAGCAGGGTGATAAGCATGGGGTGACACCAGGCTCAGCCCACACTGCCCCGGCTTTCAGGGAGGCTCTGGCAACTGCTGACAGCTCTGGGTCATTTATTAAAGTGTCCCCACAGTGCCAAACCCCTGCCAGGCCGAGGGATGGGCCTGAGCCATGCAGTGACATTCCCTGAGCAGGAGTTCTGCTCATTTCCCCGCATTTCTGCTTCTCCTGCCGGAGCTCTGGAGCCACTCGCTGTGGGCAGGCGGGAGCTGAGCAGCTCCCCTCGCAGGAGCTCCTGGTGATCCATGTGATCCATCAGATCCCTGGATCTTCCAAAGGAGCTGGAGGGCTCTGCCCGCTCCTCACCGACAAGGAGATCTCCCTTTGCTGCAGGGGAGGTGGAGCAGGGATGCTCTGGGGTCCCTCCTGCAGCCACAGGGCTGAGCAGGGATTGGAGCCTGCTCAGGGATTACAGGGGGGCCCCTCCTCATTCCCACACCTGTCTCCATTCCAGGGCAGAATAAACTGCTCACGGGGTGGGCAGAGCGCTGCAAACCCCCCATGTGTGTCCCCAGGGAGGGGATGGGTTTGGCTGTGCATCTCACAGGATCCCAACTCCTGCTCCCCATATTCCCTCCCTCGGCACCCCACGGCCTGGGGATGTCCCAAATCTGCACACCTGGGTCAAGGTGCTCTCTGGAAAGCTTTGGATCAGGGAGTGACACCAAACAAAGGTGCAAAAGCCACTCTGGGGTCCTGCCCTGTCCCCAGCCCCTGTCTCTGGAGGTGGCAGGGAGGGAGGGAAGGAGGAAAACCCATCCGGCTGCACTTTGATTTTGCAGTGCTGAGCTGATTTCCAGCCCGGGGATTACCAATTTAAGCAGTGTTTTTTCCTGTGCTGACCCTAAGCTGATTAATTCTCTCTGCCCTCCCCTTCTCCCCTCTCTCCCTTCCTTCTTTCCACGGAAAATGAGGGGATGAAATCCCAGTGGAACGAGCCAGGGCAGGACTGGACTCAGTGCGAGTGGAGCAGAGGGAGCTGCTCCCCCAGCCCGAGGGGATCCCGCCTCCCTGCCCAGCTCCCAACCACCACAATCTCCATCTTCTCATCCCAAAGGCTCTGATATCCCTGAGGGAAGGGAGGAATCTCCCTGCCCAGGATCCCAGCGGTCATGGTGAGGCCCATGAGCCCCAGCATCGCTCTCCCAGCGCAGTGGAAATGATTGGTCCTGGAGATGCTGGTGGGGCTCATCCAAGAGCAGCCAAACCTGCCCTGGCACGATCCAGCCGTGCTTCCCCAGGGCAGGAATCTCCTTTTCCAAGTGCTGTCACTCCCCGTGAGCCCCGAGATGCCACAGAGTTTGCTCCTTAAAGGAGGAATTTCGGAGGCTCGGGATCAGGGGATGCCAAAACCGCAACCCTTGGGGAGCCCCCAGGGCATCTCCATCCCAAATTCCCAGAGTTTTCCCAAACACAGGGCACAGCCAGGTGTGCCAGGGCAGCTCTCCCAGCCGGGCAGGGCAGGAAAGCCGGGAACACACCCTTCCCTATAAAAAGATAATGACAGGAGGCAGCAGCACAGCAAAACTCTGCCCAATTCCCACCCCGACCTCGGCTGCATCGAGAGGCAAAATTCCCTCAGTGAGGAGAGGTCGGGATTAGGGGCTGGGGGAGGGAGGGAAAAATCAGGACTCACCTGGAATTTGGTGTTCAGAGGGGAGAGGATTTGGGGCTCTTTGTCCCTCTGGGGTGCCTGAAACTGGAGAGCAGCAGCAAAAATCCTTCAGGAGGATGCCAGGGCAGGGCTGGAGGCACGGAATCGCTGCTGAGGCCTAAATGTGGGGAATTGGAAAAGGACTCCTTTTAAATTGCATCCCGTCAAGTGGAACAGAAAACTGGGATGTAACATGGACAGAGCATGGATAAAACAAGGATAAAATATAGATAAAACATGAGTAAAACATGGGTTAAAAAAAAAAAAACAGATAAAATATGGATAAAACACAGATAAAAATGGATAATACATGGATAAAACACAGATAACATATGGATATAACATGGATAAAATATGGATAGAACATGGATAAAATCCAGATAAAATATGGATAGAACACAGACAAAATAGGGATAGAATATGGATAAAGCATGGATAAAACAACCAAGTCTTGCAGTGTCCAGCCCAAGGACATGCAGCTGAAAAAATCAGATAACCCTCCACCTCCCATCCTCATTGGAAAGGAGCTGGGAAAAGCCTTCATCCCACTTGGATCCCCATTCCCAGCTCTCCTCACTCCCTGCTGACCTCAGCCCAAAGCTGAGGGACCACAGGCATGGATCCCACACCTCTCATCCCGCAGGGGGGCAAAGGAAAAGGGCTTTGTTTCCCTGCAGATTTGCCCAAAGTGCCCAAAAATAATTTTCATGGATTTGAGGGGGAAAAAACCCAAGGTTTGATCGCTGTGGCTCAGGCGTGCGTGGCCGTGTTTGGGCTGGCAGGGCCCGGGGACACCACGTGCCATCCCCCACGGATCAGCCCAGCACCCACTGGTGGAATTCCCAGCATCACAACTCATTCTCGGGGTGGGGAAGGGTCACAGCAAGGGTTTGGTGCCCACCAAAACCCCACGGAAGCCGTGCAGTGACCCCAGCACTGGAGGGCACTGGAACGTTCTCCCAGCCCAGCCTGTCCCAGCATTGATCAGGGATTTTTTTAAGTTGGCTGAGTTGGCTGAGAAATGCCAGCGGTTGGTTGAAACCCAAAGTGGAGGCAGGAATATAAAAATGTAGGTCAGGAAAACAAGCCCCTGAGTGAAAAGCTCCTTGTTCCTCCCGGTGCCATCCTCAGGGCAGGGAAAAGCTCGGGAAGGGCGGGGAGGGAAGAGCACCTGGAAAAGGGCTCAGCCCTCGGGGTTTGATGGGGCAGAGGAGCCAGAGGGCACGCTCAGGCCCAGGGCACAGGCTGCCTTTGTGTCATTCCCAAGGTTTTCCCAGTTTTTCCAGGGATTCTGATGCTCAGTTGGAGGCGTGGGCTGCCACAGAGCCATTAACGCCTGCTCCCATCATCCCGGCTCCCATTGCTCCCATCCATCCCATCATCCCAGCTCCCATCCATCCTGCCTCCCATCCATCCTCTTCATCCCATCCATCCCATTATCCCGGGTCCCATCGCTCCCATTGCTCCCATCCATCCCATCCAGCCCATCATCCCACCTCTCCAGCTTGCCCTGGGGCACAGCAAGAAGGGGAGAAGGGAAAGGCAGCGATTTTCCCCACACAGCCCCCATTTCCCCAGGCAATCCCGATTCCCCTGCGCATTCCCGGGATGATTCTGATTGGGAAATGAGCTCCTGCAGCCCAACCCCAGCACTGCCGAGGCCACCAGGGAGCCCTGTCCCCAAGCAGGGTAGTGCTGCTGCCCCTCCAACAGCACCTCGAGGTTTGATCCCAAAATCCCAGCACGTTCCAGGTGTCCTTAAAGAGCCCCCAGATGCCCCCAGGCCAAACAGGTTTGCTCAGGACAGGGATGAAGCCAAGGATTTGCCACCCAATCCCGAGAGCCAAGTGCAGATCTTTGGGATAATTCCCAATCCCTTCACAAGCATCTCCTTCCCCTCATTGACATCAGTGTAAGATGCACCTGGAGATGGATTTGGGGAGAAAATCCCACCTTCCTGAAGAGCTGGGAGCTCACAGAGCTCTCCCCTGCCGAGCTGGGGAACAGCTGATCCCTTTTCAGCACTGGCATGTATCCCAGCCCTAATTTACAGGGCCCCAGCACCTCGAGCTCAGCACCCGCCTGCATTGGCAGCTTCATTTGCTTTAATTGTGGGGAGGGAAAAAAAACTGGGGAAAAAAAAAACCTGGAAAAAAAAAGCAAAACTCTTTTCCCAAGCCCCAGGTTTCGTTTTTCAGCTGCCTTGATTTATTGATTGGCCTTTTCCCTTTTAATGGGCTCTCCCTGCCAGAGCCAGGGGCTTTCCTGCAGGGCAGGGGTTTTGGGGGATTCGTTCCCAACAGCATCCCTTGGGTTTGAGGAGGAGGGGAGTTGGGTGCAGCTACATCCCTGCCAGATCCTGCTGCACCCTCCACCCCCAGCCCTCCCCTCCCGACTCCTTCCAGCTTTCTGCTCCCAGCATCCCCACAACAAAAGCCACTCCAGAGCAAAGTAAGGTCCCAAGGGAGGTATTTTCACGGGATAACAAAAGGACTGTGGGCACAAATCCTGACTTCTCCAAGCTACCCTGCTCCCTCCTTCCTCCTGGCTGTGCTGGTTTATGGTTGAAGCCATAAAACTTTGATGGGATTTGGGATTTGGGAGGGGAATTCCAAGGGCTGAACAGCCCCTCCTTAGGGCAGGTGAGGGGAAGACATGGCCAGTCTGGAGCACAGAAAGGAGCCCAGCAGTGCCCAGCCTTCCTCCCTCCTCCTCCTCTCCTTTGGGCAGGATGAGGGCCCAGAGACTGCAGGGAGAACTCCCAGTGGATGAGATCTACATCTCCCTAAATTCAGCTGTTCCTTTGGGATTAAGCAAGAGATTAAACCCTAACCCTAGCCTAACCCTAACCCAGGCCAGGCTGCAGCACTGCAGCACCAAGCCCAGAGCTCGCTGGCTTTTCCGTCCCGAGTTGGAGGCAGGAGCTGGAGGAGAGGGAGACTCCACATCCAGGGGGGTGCTCAGAGGAGCTGGAAACCTCTGGGATGGACAGAGAGGATGGGTGGAAACTCAGGATGGAGATCCAGGGGCTGGATGATCCCAGTTCATCCAGTGCCAGCCAGCGGTGCCAGTCCCAGCACTGGGACACTGAGGGAAGGACTCTGGAAGGAGCCATGGGGGGGAACAGCCCCTGAGGTTTCCCAGCTTTGTGGGCTCCCTCAGGTTGTCACCAACCCCAAACTGGGATCATCTGGGATCCTGACCCCACTGAAGGTGAAATGCAACCAAAGGGTGGAAAATGGGACAGGGAGCAGCTCCGGCCATTCCAGCCCAAAGCATTCCAGACAAACCATCCCACTGAAGGTGGGGATGTCAAACCTGCCCTGGCACAGGAGGGGGTGCTCCCCCAGCTCCCTCTAGCCCAGTTCCACCAGTTAAGCCTGGAGAGCTGCTGGGAGCCTCCTTTGCCGTGGGTTTGGCCTCTCACAATCAGCGCTTTTTGAAATCCTCTCTGTACGGAGGAGCCCCGGCCCTGGCTGAGCCCCAGCTCCCAGCCCAGGGTAAACACAGCCTGCCTGGCCTGGCAAGTGCCAGAGCTGGGAGGCACGGTCCCCTTGGATAAACAGCCCTGCAAAGCCAGGCCTGAGCGCTGCGGGAGCGCCAGGAACGCTCCGTGCACGGGGGGAAGTGTTTGGGAACGCCAGAGCACCCGGAGATGCTCTCCTTCCCTCCCTTCTTCCCTCCCTCCGTCCCGCCTGACCCAGGCTCAGCACCTCAAGGGATTTAAAGGCAAAGCTCAGCACGGGGCTGGTTTGTTCTTTGCTTTTGTCTTTGTCGCAACACTACACAAAAAGAACGACACTCACACACTGAGATGGCCAAAGCAAGAAAGGGGCAGTTTATTTACAGACCTCGACATTGATAGAATTCCAACAGCGACCATGGATTGGAAGATGGGAATTGTCCTTTCCAACCACACTGGTCAAACCAACAGTCCATCAGTTCTCTCCTCCTCCAGAAAGGAATGCAAAACAACCATTGTTTACATGAAAAGTGTATGAGAAACTCCACCACAAAAGGTAAACGCAGAAAGGTAGAACAGAACTGTAGAAAAACTTTAGAAAAACAGAGAAGAACAGGGTGACATCTCTTATTCTCTTCTTTTATTAAAAGCTTTTTGCTTTTTCAGGCTGCACTCCACCGTCCATATCACCAATTATTTTAAGCCATTTTCTGAGAGCTGCTGGACTCCCTCAGAGTGTGTTGGACCCTCATGGAGCTGAAAACACCTGGCTGGGTGAGAGTTCCAATCAAGGCAGAATTCAGGTTTTCTTTTAGAACGTGTGAGAAATGAAAATATTTTATGTCATGAAGTAGAAAAACCAAGATAGATTCATTCACGTTTTGTTTTGGATCTGAAGATGCAGCTCAGGAAAGCATCAGGAAAGAAAATAATAACGCCAAGAGAGGCTTGTTGATGAACAAGCAGAGTTCTTGTGGTGGTGGAGGAGGAGGAGGATGGTCTGAGCCACCCAGGAGCCCAGGACAGGCAGGTGGAGATGTCCCCATGTCCCTCACACCTCTGGGGGAGGCACAAGCAATGCTGGGCAGGCAGGAGAGCCGGGGCTGGGATGCAGAGGGGGATCCAGCCCTCGGCATGGGCACAAGAAGAGCTGCAGGAAGAGCCCCGAAGCAGAGGAAGGTCAGGATGAAGGTCTCACCCCTGACCCTACACCACGGCTGGGAATGGATCCTCACTGCCAGAGCAGGGTTAGGTTGGAAACCGTAACTAACTAAAGTTATTAGGAAAAGTTTTGTCCCTGGGAAGGTGGGGAGGTCCTGGCATGGAATTCCCAGAGCAGCTGTGGCTGCCCCTGGATGCCTGGAAATGTCCAAGGCCAGGGTAGAGCAGCCTGGGACAGTGGGAGGTGTCCCTGCCCATGGCAGGGGTGGCACTGGATGGGCTTTAAGGTCCTTCCCAACCTAAACCATCCCGGGATTTCGCAATCAGCACTTCAAGGATGGATTATCCTGGCTGGGACATCCCCGCTCCCCAGGGGAACACTCCATTGTGCACCAGGAGCACAGCAGGGATTCCTGCTTCCTGAGCAGGTGCTGCAGTTCCAGCTGTGCCAACCCTTCCCAAGGGATTGCCCAGCCCCATTTCCTCCCCTCCTTTCTCCCTCTCCCTGCACTTGCGCTCCATCCGTGGCTTTTCCAGCTCCCAGAGGGTTAACAGGTGTGTTCTGCAGGGCTGGGCTCCTTCCCCTCCCTCCTGCCCCTCTTTCCCTTCATGGACTTGGAGACTGGAGGCTCTCCAGATTTAATCTCCAAGACAAACACCCTGGAGCTGAGCCTGCTCCATGTGCTGGGCCAGGCTCAGGGCTCTGCCCAGCCCTGCCGGGGTCCCCGTGCCGGGGAGGGGGCCCCACCTCTGCAGCCGGTTTGGAGCTGGGAGGGAAGGAATTCCCACCCCCAGAGCCTCTGAGTGGGTTTTTATGGAATGGGAGCAGTGGAGATCCCACGGGGGGCTGATGGATGTGGGGAGGGGTAGAACACGGACACTGAAACACCAAATGTGGCTCAAGGTGCTGATGAAGTGAGGAACCAGGTGGTTTTGTCTCCAAAAATCACCATTCTGTGGCCATTCCTCCTGAGAGCCCCAGAAAAATCCAGAGGAGGAAGTTTGGGAGCTGCTGGAAGTCACCTGACACAGGGGGGTTGTGCATCCCTCAAGGTCCTTGTTGTGTCAAAGGGTTAAATCTCACACCGGATCAGAGCCCAGCATTCCAGGGAGATCCAGGGAACACCCTGTTGGGAAGAGGAAGGAAAACGTCTCCAGGCTGTTTGGCAACACCTCCACCTCCCAGTGGGAACTGGGAGATTGGGATCATTTCCATGGGGAATGGGAGAGCAGAGGGTGCCAGCAGGGAGCAACCCCAAAATCCACATTCCTTTCTTAAAAACTCCAGGCAAACCCCTGCTGGGCAGGAATTGGGTCTGGTGTGCACATTTCACTTATTTCACCCGATTGAGAAATGCATTTTCCTGGGATATTGTGGGACTCCCAGGAGGGAAGAACTCTCCCAACCACACTTAGAACCTCCAGCATGGCCTGAGAGCTGAATGAGCTCTGAATGGAGCTTGGATCACCTGGATCTGAGATCACCTGGGATCTGCCCAACCCCCCCAGCTCTAAGGTGGCTTCTGTGAGGAGGGTGGCTGCACTAATCCCACCCCACACTGGTGTTGCCATGAAAAAGGCTCCTCCATAAAAGCCAGGGGAGCAATTAAAGTATAAATAGTGCTGCAGGCACCAGCAAATGGGGCCGTTTGAAGTGGATTTCTTTTCCCCCTGCTCTTTGCAGGGCGGTGTTCAAGGATGAAGGGAGGAGGAGGAGGAGGATGGATCCGAGCTGCTCTGTCCAAACACCCCACAGAGCTCTGGTGGTCTCCCAGAGCCCGCCAGGGGCTCCAGCCCCCCAAATTAATGACCTGGCCCCACCTTTCATGTGCCACCCATGGAACACATCAAGCATTTCTGCCTGGCTGCAGCCGGGGGCTCCCAGCGCTCCAAAATCCCAGCCCGCCTCCCTCCGCATTTCTCAATATTTGCCTTTGAGATATCTTTTGATATCAAAAGGTGGCCGCAGCCCCGTCCCTGAGCTCGCTGGTGGTCCTGAAATGAGCAGCCAGAGCATCTCAGCCCAGGTCCTTGTGGGCAGCCACAAACCCTTCAAAGCAGCCGGGGAACAGGGAGGCTCCAGCCGCCTCCGGCCACCCAGCCCCACCCAGGGGACACGCTCCAAGACAGCTCAGTGTGCCCAGAGCCGGCCAGGCGGGGCTGGGCAGGCAGGAGAGGGCGAGGAGAGAAAGCCACAGCTCCTGTGCTCTGTCCAAGGCACGAGTTCAGTGAGTTCCCTGCGGTCCGGCCACGGGAAGAGGATTTTTCCTGGATGGGGCCGTTCCCTGCTCACAGCCCCGCTCCGGGCCAGGGCAGGGACAAAGGGGACACTGTGCCTCCACTCCCGACTCGCCAGGAGAGGGGGGACAGCCCAAAAGGCTCTGTCACCCCACCAGGGGTGCCCTGGGGACAGCAGGGTCCTCTGCTTATGCACTCAAATCCTCCTGTGGGTTTTCTCCTCCTGTCTGGGACTGAGCTGCCCCTCAGGCTCCAGGAGGGATGGACTGGGGGAGATGCACGGGTTGTGTCCCCTGCAGCCACTATGTGACAAGGAGTTGCCACGGATGTACTGGGATGTCTGGGATCAGCCCAGCCAGGGGCTCCCACCAGGCAGGATGAGGGAGAGCACCTGGGAACAGCCCAGGGATGGCAAAACCCCTCAGGTGTTTTCTGTCCCCATTAATTAGTGCTGGACAAGGCCTCAGTCCTCAGCAGACCCTTCCCTCTCACCCAAAGTTTGTTTCCGTCCCAAATATTCACTCCACAGCTTTGCACCTTCCTCCACTGCCACCAAATTCCCAGACTTTCAGTTGCATGAGGATAAAACTCCACCTCCATCTTCTGCTTTACATCACTGTCCACAAATGGGGAAACTGAGTCACAGGGGAGCGAGCAGATCCAGAGGATTTCCCTAAATCAAACAGAGCTGTGAGGCCATCGCTCATCCCTCCCTCTCATCCCAAGGGAAGGGATGTTGGATCTGTTCTTCCCCAACTCCCACAGGCAGAGCTCTCCCGCAGCTTCAATACTGCAGTATTCCCAAAGCTTGCACAACAGCAATAATGATTGACCAATTAATTAATTAACCAGCTGCTGCAGAGATTCCCTGCTCCTGCTGCTCCCCCAGCACTTTCTGTCCAGCCAGTTCTTCCCTTTGTTTCTGCTCTGGGCAGGAATATTGCCCTGCCACCAGCCCCTGGCCAGGAGCAGGAGCGGGATGGGGATGGATATCCCAGGTCTCCCATGGGACCAGCCAAGGAACAACACCCCCTCTCCCAAACTGCCCTGGGAGCCAGGGAAGCTTTCATTCCGAGAAAACAACAGCCCCAAGCTGCTTTTCCCATTTGGATTCCCAGGACTGATCCAGGCAGGAAGTTTGAGAGGACAGAGGGGACGATCTGTGGTGTTGGAACATCTGCTCTGCAACACCCAGGAGCCCGTTCTGGCCAAAAGCCTCAGGCCTGGAGCACGGGGGGTCTGGGAGATGCTGCAGCTGCTGGGGAGAGCCTGGCTGAGCTCCTGGCATCCTGGGAATCCCAGGAAATCGGCACCCGGAGCCCAGGATGCCATCCCAGCCTGGTTACCTGGCCCCCAGGTGGCTTTCCCTGCCTGCTCACAGCCAGAGCAGTGTCAGGGGACAGCCTCAGGTCCTGTTTGCTGGGGAGGAGCAAGAAGAGCCCCATTCCTGCCTGGGAATTCCCCAGCTCCCAGCTCTGGGGCTGGCTGGCAGCAGGAAAACAGGGATCAGTCAGGAACACCCATCCCTGTGTCCAGGGGGCCTCATCAAGGCAAAGCCACCTCCCATCCCTGCTGGAGCCCTCCTGTCCCCTGAGCTGCTGATTCCAGCAGGATGTGCCACCCTTCAGGCACTGGAGTTCCCTGGCACCACTGGAAATGCAGGAGAAGTCCTGGTCATGAGGCAGGAATCACCCGGGGGTGTCACTGTCCCCTGTCCCTCAGGCGGGGATGGATGCACAGATCCTTCCCCTCCTCACCTCGGGGAACTCAAGTGGATTTCACCATTTCCTGCCGAGGGACTCTGCAGGTGTTGGGATTCCTGGCAGGGACCTCGTGTGCGCTCCCTGAGGAACTCAGGAGAAGTCTGGGGAGTGCTGTCCTGTGCCCACACTGATCCAGGCAGGGAATGCGGAGCACAGCAGCAGCACCCCGGGGTGAGGCAGAACAAATCCTCCCATCCACGGGAATTCTCAATTCCTGCAGAACAAATCCTCTCATCCACAGCATTCCCAATTCCTGCAGAACAAACTCTCCCATCCACGGGAATTCCCAGTTCCTGCACTTTGCTTTCCAATGGATTTGGTCCTGGCCCCACATGAGCAGGGATGAGGCAGAGCATCACCTGCAGGGATGAAATCCATCCCACACCTCAGCAGTGTGGATAATCCAAGGAAAAACCCTTGGAAAGGGGCGCAGGCATGGACACGACATTCCCTCCCCGCAGGGCAGCCCCTGCCCGTGAGGATTTAAGGAACCACGGGAATGGTAAAAGGAGAAGTGTTCTGGGACAACTCATTTGCATGGGCGCAGCTGATTTTCCTGGGAAAACAGCCCGGAAACCTCCGGGGAAGCCGTGCAGGGATAAGAGAGAGGAGGTTTGGAGATGCTGAGGATGAGCCCGGGCGGATTCCCTGGATGTGAGCCGGGATCTGCTGGGATCAGCCATCGCAGCCGCGCTCTCCCAGCCCCGACATTCCCGGAGCCGCCGGAAAGGCAGAACACGATCCTGCCCTGATGTCAGGCTCTTGGCAAGCGCCCTCCTCCCCCCGACAGACGCATCCTGTTCGGATCCGGCTTGGGAATTCCAGGAACATCTGCAACCTCCCTCGCCCCAGCTGCGTGTCCGTACCTGCAGCGCCCCGCGGAGCCCTTCCACATCCCACAGATCCCAGATCCCACCCCACAGCCCGCGCGTCTGGAAAAGGCAGCCAAGCCTCCCCAGCTCCCGCAGGAGCCGGAATGTTTTGTCCGCAGCAAATCCCCCCGGGGAAATGAATAAATTGGGAATGTCAAAGCCAGCGCTCCATGGAACGCCGGGAGAGGGGAAGCGCATGATGCGTGTGCGGTGCATTCCCAGCTCCTGAGGGAAATCTCGTCCTCTCCAGGAGGAAAATGAGGGAAAGTAGGAGCAGCACCGTGATCCTGACAAGCAGCAGGCAGGGAGGGTGCAGCTGGGTAAACACTAAACACCCAATACTCCTAAATACGGAATAAATACTTGTCTTTTCTCGTTCATCCCGGTGCTGGGATGGTCACAGCTCGGAGCAGAGCAGGGATTTGGGGAAAGGGAGCCGCTAAAACCCGGCTAATCCCCCGCTGAGGGCTCAGCAGCCACAGCTCTGCAAGCCCTGCCGGCATTCCAGGAGAAATCTGGGAAGCGGCAGCTGCTGCTGTCCTATCCTGGTGCTCTGAGAGGTGGGAAGAGCTCTCCCACAGAGCAGGACGTGCCCAGCCCATCCCACCCCTGCCATAGCACAGACACCTCCCACTGTCCCAGGCTGCTCCAAGCCCTGCCCAGCCTGGCCTGGGACATTCCAGCGATGAAACAGCCCCAGGCCTGGCTTGCATGGAGGATTAAACCCGGCTTAAACGCTTGGTCAAGGGCAAGGCAAGGCCCCGGGGATGAGCAGCACCTCGAGGTGGCCACACCATGACCTGGTGGCTCCCATCCCACAGGGCTGTCCCTGCTCCCCCCAGGCCCAGCAGGGATCAGCACGGGGATGAAGGATCCCAAAACTTCCTCCACCCCACAGCCCCCTTCCCAAAGCTCCACCCCACAGGGAGTGGCCCTCGAGGTGCTCAGGACCAAGGTGGGGGCTTCAGGCTTCCCCCGGATCCAAGGAAAAGAAAGAAAAGGTTAAACAAGCAGGGAAAGCAACGATGGCTCCATCCAAGAGCAACAGCGTTTGGCAACTGGGCTTGGAAAAATTCATAATTCTGCAAAATTTCAGCAGCAGGGAAGTGGATAGAGAGGGGGAGGGGGAAAGGCAGCCTGGAAATTCAGGAATGCCTTCAAATTGTCTCCCCAACCCCAGGGCTGGGAAATAAGGAGCAACACAACACGTTGTTGATGGCTTTTCCATTAAAGCCACACTCTCTGTATCCCAACCTTTGCTAGCAGCTCTGCAGGCCCCACTTCTTTCTTTTTTATTATTATTATTATTATTATGCCTCCCCTCCTCTCCCTCCTTTTTAATAATAATAATAATAAAAAAAGTTATATGACTTTAATTAAATGCAGTTATTAAAGGGTGAGCTCTGCGCAGGGGCCGGGGTTGTGCTGCAGGCACATTTTCCAGGGAGCTGCCGAGTGTCTGCATCCGCCCGCCCCGGGCCCTTTTTAATGCCCGAATAAATCCCCGCCCGAGGCGCTGACAGCTCCCGGTGCACTCGGGCAGCCGGGAGAGTAAACACGGGGCAGGGACTGAACCTCCTGCAGGCACAGAAACTGCCCCCGCCTGGCCCCGGCGCCGGGGGGGCGGCCCAGCAGGAAAAGTGTCCCCACAGTGTCACCTCAGTGTCCCCACAGTGTCACCTCAGTGTCCCCACAGTGTCACCCTAGTTTCACCTGCAGTGTCGCCCCAGTGCCACCCCAGTGTCATCCCAGTTTCACCCCAGTGTCACCCCAGTGTCCTCTCAGTGTCCCCCCAGTGTCTCCCCAATGTCCCCTAAGTGCCACCTCAGTGTCCTCCCAATGACCTCCCAGTGCTCTCACAGTGTCCTCTCAGTGTCCCTTCCATGTTCCCTCAGTGTGACCACAGTGTCACCTCAGTGTCCCTCCAGTGTCCCCTCAGTGACCTCCCAGTGTCCCCCCAGTGCTCTCCTAGTGTCCCCCCAGTATCTCCCCAGTGTCCTCCCAGTGTCCCCCCAGTGTCCCCAGGGCTCATCTGGGACAGACCTGAGCCATTCCAGCCTCCCCCAGCCTTGTCAGCTCAGGGACCAACTGACAGGAGCAGTAAATAATTATCATTATAATTATTGTTATACTTAAATGTCAACAAAGTCCCAGGACACAGGGACACTCCAAGGGATGGAGCAGCTCTGGGGACTGGGAATGTTCACCTGGAGATGGGAGAGCTCCAGGGAGAGCTCAGAGCCCTTCCAGAGCCTGCAGGGAGCTGCTAAAAGCCAGGGGAAGCAGAGCCATGGAGCAGCTGGGGAGCCTGGAAACAATCCCAATCCCAATCCCAATCCCAATCCCTGTCCCCAGGGCCAGCAGGACACAGGGAATGGCTTCCCACTGCCAGGGGACAGGGATAGGTGGGATACTCGGAAAAAACCCTTCCTTGTGAGGTGAGGAGGACCTGATGCAGGTTTTCCAGAGCAGCTGTGGCTGCCCCTGGATCCCTGGGAGTGTCCCAGGCCAGGCTGGAGCAGCCTGGGACAGTGGGAAGTGTCCCTGCCCATGGATCCATGGCCTGGATGAGATTCAAGGCCCTTTCCAAGCCAAACCATTCCATCAGTGTGTGATAACAGTAAAGCTCTGCCTGTCCCAGCTGGAATGCAGAGGTGTCAAGTGATGGAAAACATCCTCTCCCACTGGGAGCCTCCCTGCACCAGCCCTGAGGGCTGGAGTTCCTGGGATGCCAGGTTGGGCCCGACTCCACAGCCTCTCCACATCCTGGGATTTGCATCCCGGGCTTTGCATATTGTCAGAGATGGAGCAGATAACGGCCAAACTCCAAACAAATCCAAGGAGGGAGGAAGGAGAAGGAACCAAACCCACCAAGCGCTGCTTTTCCCTGGGCAAAACATGGCGTTCCCCAGAGCTGGAACAGCAGTTTCACCCGAGCTGCCACGCTTGGAAACAGCAACTCTGGAATCCTGAGCGGGTCCAACTCCCAGCCTCCCAGTGCAATTAACAGCCACTAATTAACTCCGTGTGCTCAGGCCCTGCCAAAGCCGAGCTGGGCTGCTCAGGGCTGCCAAAAGCAGCACCTCCCAAAGCCGGGGGCTCTGGATGCAGGGAGCTCCTCCCAGGGGTCCCAGGATGCTGCAGCCACCTCCTTCTCCACGAGACAGAAGGTTCTAGCACCAGCAGCAGCATCCCGACCTCCTGGATTAAGAATTCTCCCTGGAAATAAATGAAGGATTCCCACACAGAGCTGGAGGCTGCTGCCCAGCACTGGGGTGGGTTTGACCAGCTCCAGGATGGAACATTTGAGGTCTCCCAGCTCCTTCCCAGCAGCTTCTCCCAGCCCAGGGCTGGCAGAGCCCAGCCCAGCGTGTCCCCACCTGCATCCTCACCTGGATGCTCCCAGCAGGCCCCAGTTTAAGGAACGAGGAGCTCCTTCCTCCCCAGGGACTGAGGAGTTCCTCACTTGCAGGAATAAGGAGCGTTGTTGGATGCATTTCCAAAATCTCCTGGTCTTCCTGGGAGGTGGGAGCAGAGATCCCTTCTGGGCTGGGGGAGCAGGGCTGGAGGTGAGGGACACAACCAGGGCCCCTGGCACTGCTCCCTGCAAATCCCAACACCCCCAAACCCAGTTTGACATCCTGGGAGCCAGGGAGCCTCAGGCTCTGGTCCAAGGGCTTCGGGAAGAGCTGGGATCCTTTGGGATGTCCTGCAGAGCACCAAGAGTCGGATGCACCTCATGAGCCCCTTCCAACCCGGGATGTTCTGGGATGCCCTGACACCTCCTGTCCCAGACACAGCTGCAAACCAGCGGGATGCTCTATCCCGCTGGGAACGAGGCTTGGCAGTGCTATTTTTAATAACTTTTTTTTGGGGGGTGGGAGAATTTGCAGCAGCCCAGCCCAGCCTTCAGTGGGTCACTGGGGCAGCCTGTGGCAGGGCCGGGCTCCAGCAGAAACCTCCCTCTTGTCTGGAAAAATTACAGCCCCCGCCGCTGCTGCCGCATCTGACAAGACGCCGCATGCTCGGCTAATCCTCGCCGGAGATTAACCCTGGATTTAGAATTCCTGCCTCTCGATGTGGCAATTAGGAAAGGTGGCTGTGGTGAGGGGGTGGGGTTTGGTGTTGGTTTTGTTGTGTGGTGGGTTTTTTTTCCCCTGCTTCTTTAAGCTCTTGGCAAGGAGAGCACTTTGGGTCAAGGTGGATCTCGTGTCACTTCCCCTCCCTGGGCCAGCCCCTGCAGGCTGCAGCACAGGATGTCCCTTGTCCCATTTGTCACCCTGCTCTGATGGCACCCAAAGGTGCTGCCCGTTTGTGGGGAAAGGAAAGGAGACACTGTCCGGTGATGCCTTCAGTTTCACCTTCCCTGTGTTTCAGGCTCTGTGCTGCCCAGGGGTGCAGCTCTCAGCCTCACATTCAGGCTCACTCAGCTCTGCACACAGCACGGACACAAAACAAATCCTGTTCCTGCTGCACACCAAGGACAACTTTCAGCCCCAAAGCACAAACAAGGGTGGCTGCAGGGAGGAACAAGAAGGATGGGACCTCACAGCCTGCAGCTGCAATTGGACAATTCAACCCCAAGGTGCAAATGGACCCAAACTGATCAAAGGGTGAGACCTGGTGACCCTTTGTCCATTTTGGGAGCATTTTGGGTCCCCCTTGGGTGCAGCCCTGGCCAGGCTCTTGTCCTGCCCAAGGTGCACCCTAAAGGCCTTTTAATAAATCCCTGCTTTATTCTCTGGCTCTGTCCAGCCTCTGTTCCAGCTCAGCCCTCCCAAGGCATCACCAGTCCTGGAAGATTTGGGATGGATTTGCTGCCAACAGATCCTCACCAAAATCTGCTCCTCCTCCTCTGGCCCAGGAACCCCTAAAGTGCCACATTTCACCCCAAAACGGCTGAGATCCAACAGGGGATCCAAGAGGGACATGAAAGGGATAAGCTCCTCCAAGGAATCCCAAAGGCCCAAGGCCTCCAGTTACAAACCAGGAACAACTCAGCCTAAACCAAGGCTTAGGGAGGAAATCATTCCAAAAACATGAGAACTTTTGATGGAGGCCCCAGCCTGGTCCCGTGCAGATCCCAATCCCACACTCCAGAGCAGCTGTTCCCACTTCACAGGCACAGAGTGACCCAAGCAGCCCTGGAGCAGCTTGTGGGAAACCCAGGAAAGGATTCCCTGAACAGAGCAAAGACAACTCACACTGTGCACTGAGAAAAAACGGGGGGAAAAAGGGGGGGGAAAGGGAAAAAAGGGGGAAAGGGGAAAAACAGTGGGAAAGGAAGAAAAAAAAAAAGAGGGCGGGGAAGGGAAAAAAGGTGAAAAAAGGGAAAAAAATGTATCGAGTGCCTGGAGCTGTCAGAAAGATTTCTGCAGCTTTGGCAAGACAGACACAACTAATTTAGCAGGGCCTGGCTGAGGAATATTAAGCTGTCAGTCCGGGCGATAGGAATTTAATCACTGGGAGCAGATCAAAGCTCGGCAGCAGCGTTGGTGGTGGCCGAGCAGAGCGGCAGGGAACAGCGAGCTGGGATGGGCAGGAAAAGCCCGTCCTGCAGGAGCAGCCCCCTCCGGGCACGGCACCGCCGCCGGGATCAGCTGCAAGGATGCTGCAGTACCCGGGGCTGGCCCCAAGGACGGGAATGCCACGGAGAGGGAGGATGAGGATGAGCTGTGCCTGTGGAAAATCCCTCGAGCTGCCCTGGGGGCTCCGAGACCCCGGCTGGGACCCCAGGAAAGCACTGCCTTTGACCTCAGTACATGGGAAAAACTTCCAACACTCAGAGAAAATTTGTAGTTTTGTGGTTTTTAGTGTGGAGACAGATGAGAGCAAGATGGAGAATTTGGGGTGGTGCCTCCTCTTCTTTTTCTTCTTCTTCTTCTTCTTCTTCTTCTTCTTCTTCTTCTTCTTCTTCTTCTTCTTCTTCTTCTTCTTCTTCCTCTCCGTTTTCTACCTCAGTCCATGGGAAAACCTTCCAACACTCAGAGATGAGTGGAAAGCAATGAAGGTGTGAAATAGAGTTCAATGTCACAGTACGACACGAAAGAACGACACTCACTGAGATGTCCAAAGCAAAATGGGGCAGTTTATTTACAGACCTTGGCATTGATAGAATTCCAACAGTGACCATGGATTGGAGGATGAAAATTGTCCTCTCCAACCACACTGGTCAAACCAACAGTCCATCAGTTCCCTCCTCCTCCAGAAAGGAATGCAAAACAATCATTGTTTACATGAAAAGTGCGTGAGAAACTCCACCACAAAAACACAAACATCAGGAGGCTGAAAGAACTGTAGAAAAACTTTAGAAGAACAGGGCGACAGTTTAGTTTGTCAGAGTTTAGTTTGTTTGAAAATTTGTGTAGTTTTGGGGGTTTTAGTGTGGAGACAGATGAGAGCAAGATAGAGAATTTTGGGTGGTACCTCATCTTCTTCTTCTTCTTCTTCTTCTTCTTCTTCTTCTTCTTCTGGTTCATTTTCTACGTCAGTCCATGGGAAGAACTTCCAACACTCAGAGATGAGTGGAAAGCAAGGAAGGTTTGAAATAAAGAGTTGTTTAGTGTCGCAGTACGACACAAATGAACGACACTCATGTGCTGAAATGTCCAAGGCAGCAAAAAGGGGCAGTTTATTTACAGACCTCGACATTGATAGAATTGATAGAATTGATAGAATTCCAACAGCGACCATGGATTGGAGGATGAAAATTGTCCTCTCCAACCACACTGGTCAAACCAACAGTCCATTGATTCTCTCCTCCTCCAGAAAGGAATGCAGAACAATCATTATTGATTAATCTGACCAAGAGTCAGATGCACCTTGTGAATCCCTTCCAGCCCAGGATATTCTGGGATGCTCTGACACCTCCCATCCCAGGCACAGGTGGAAACAAACAGGATGCTCCATCCCACCAGGAATGGGCGGTGCTATTTTTAATACCTTTTTTGGGAACTTGCAGCAGCCCTGCCCAGCCTCCAGCAGCTCCAGAGTCCACCAGAGCCCCCCCAGCGTGCTTCCCAATTAAGGCTCCCCGATTAGGGAGCCCGGTTACATAAACCTAATTAGCAGGGCTCCACTTCCAGCACGGCCGCTGGCTCTGCTAATCCAGGATTTGTCCTGCAGGAGCTGATGGGAGCCGGCAGTGCCAGCCAGGCTGCTCACGTGGCCCGGGGCACAGCAGCTCTGTGCCCCCAGGAATGAGCCAGCACTCGGGGGCCTTAATCCTCTCAAACAGCCCCAGACAGGATCGGCTGCTGCCAAAAAAAAAAAAAAAAAAAAAAAACCACAAAAACCACCAAATGGAAAAAATCCTCAAATCTGAGGAGAAATCACAACATCTGGGGAGAAGTCCTAAAATCTGGAGAGAAATCCCAAAATCCAGGGAGAAATCCCAAAATCTGGGGAGAAAGGTCAGGATCAGGCTGGAGCAAAGCTGGAGCCTTCAGTGCTGGCCCAGCCCCACCAGGAACTTTTTAGGATGGGGGAGAGGCTGCAGCCACTCTGCTGGACCCCAGAAGGTGCAGCACCTCTGCTGCATCCCCTAAAGTCCTTCCCAGCTATGCTGGAGCTCCCGTGCTGGAGGAAAGGGAAGTTCCTGTGCTGCCAAGTTCGGCAGAAGCAGCTCTGAGTTAATCTTAATGAGGGATCTCCAGGCTAACCCCACATCAATTGCAGGATTCCCCAGGCACTGGAGGATGGCACTAACTCCTGGTAATGGGATCACTCCTCAGGCTTTGAAAATCGAGATTGTTCCAAGGGAAATAAATCCTGAGATCTGACCACAGAGAAAATTTGGATTCTATTCCTTTTCCTTTCCTTCCCGGCTTCGGGGCTGTGTTATCAGACTCACAAACAGAAAAGCTGTGAAGCTGCTTAATAGAGAAAGAAAAATGAGGTTGCAGAGCACTCAGGCAAGAGCAAGATCTCAGATTTAAAGCTAAACCACCACCCTGGAGGCAGGAGAGGTCCCAGCTCTGGCTCCTCTCACCAAGCCCGTCCAGAGGGAGCGGGGCAGGGCCGGGCTGGGGTGGATTTCAGGGAGCACCCACTCGGGATTTTCCTGCTCACACTCCCCCCGCTGAGCCAAGGGGAGCAGTTTAATCCCTGGATTGTGGGGAGGTGAGGCCAGGACAGCACCCAGAGGGCCTGGCAGCAGCATTCCCCCTACAGCAACCTGAATTTATAACCCAGCAGCTTGGAGAAAGGCAGGAATTGGGCTCCTAATCCCTGAAATTAAAGGGGATCCAGGAAATCACAGTTTGGGAGTTTTCCTGCTCCTGAGCTTCCCACAGACAACTCCTTGCTGCCTTGCCAAAGGCGGCTTTCACACACACCCTTAAATAAGGATTAAATCCCACGCTGACACACAGCTTCATCGTCCCAGAAGATCCCAAAAAAACCTCCTTGGCAAAGGGAACTCTCCCTCCTGGAGCTCGGAACTCCGGGGATTTCAGCCCTCACTTGGATCTTTGCTCAGGAGCAGCTCCACAGGGCTGCTCCCGCTCCCAGGGTGATGTTCCCGAGGTCAGGGCAGAGCCAGGGAAGGGACCAACCCCCACACACCTTCCCTCAGGTGAGTCCTTATCAAACACCCCCCAGGTGAGCCCTTATCAGCCTGCGGCACCACAAAGGGCCATAAAGGGCAGGGAGGTGACAGCTGTGCTCCAGGTGTGCCCCAGGTGGGGCCGGGCCCTTTCATCTCGCCTCCAACCCGGCACAAAACCTGGCAGGATGGGCTCGGGGCTTCATGGGGACCTTGGGAATTCCTGATTCCCTGGTATCCATCCGTTGGGAGCAAGGGGAGCTGGGCTGTGCTGGTGCTGCCCCATCCCGAAGGATTTAGGGTGGCTCCAGGGGTGACAACTCAGTGAGGAGAGCCCCATCAGCATTCCCAAAGGAAGGATGTGGCTGTGGGGACAGGAGAATCTGGGAAGAACACAGCAGGGGGGACCTCCTTCCATGACCAGAACTTTCCTTCTGCCAAAATCCCCGAGGACACAGCACAGTGGGATTTTAACGACAGTGGGATTTCAGCAGTGGGATTTCAACCACAGTGGGACTTTAACCACAGTGGGACTTCAACAGTGGGATTTTAACCTCAGTGGGATTTTAACCTCAGTGGGATTTCAGCAGTGGGATTTTAACCTCAGTGGGATTTTAACCACAATGGGATTTCAGCAGTGGGATTTTAACCACATCGGGCACATCCCAAGGTCGCTCCTCGTTTTTCCCGTTCAAGCCCCAGCCGCTGGTGCTGGCTGTGCCCGTGGGAAGAGCAGTGCCAGCCTCACCAGATGTCACCGCAGGTGTCACCCCGGGGCCGGGGGACCTGTCCTGCCTGGGCAGGGGCTGGCCCTGTCCTTGTGCTGGCTGCAAACACCCCCTTATCTCCCGTCCCTTATCTCCTGGGCAAACAGCGGGGTCGCTCTGTGCCCGGCCCGGACAATGTTTAATTACCACAATGTTTAATTACCCCGATCCTCGTGGGAAGGGGCAGCCAGGGGGAGGCAGGAACTGCAGGGGAATTCCAGAACGGGAGATGAAACGGAGCTGGAAAAGCAGCGGGTAAACAGCCAGGGAATGGCCCAGTGGGATCTGCTCAGCCAGCAGGGAAGAGACACACTGTGTCCCAAATTCCAGCCCGGGAATGTCACAGAGGGATCTGCTCAGATCCCTGCAGGAAGGGTTCACACCACATCCCAAACACCACAAGCCTCAGCCCCGGGCTGTTTCCCCTCTGGTGTGTGAGGGGTTCCCTTCACCCGGGAGATGGGAATTCCCGGCTGGAGCAGGGGCTGCTTCTGACGCAGTGCTGGGTTCCCAAAACCCTTCCTCAGCCCTTGGAATGGTTTGCTGATCCCCAGGGGACGAGCGGGGCACGGGGAGGGCACAGCCAGCGGAGCCTCCCTGTCCCTGTCCCCCCGGGGTGTCCGGAGGGGTTTGGCGCACAGCTGCTCCATCCCAGCGCATTCCCAGGCTCCAGGGCCGCACCCCAGAGGCAGGAATGCTCCGGGAGGGGCAGGGAGCCCATCGGAGAAGGTGTTAAAGAGCCCGGCAGTTGTTTATAACCCGCCGGGAAGCGGCGATTACCCCTTAATCCTCTCTGAGCGCCGCTTTACGAGCCGGGGCTCCCGCGGAGCCGCACCAACACCTGGCCAAGGAACCCTGGAGCACAGAAATCCCCAAATCCCCCGTCCTCACCTGCCCCGAGCCGCAGCTCAACCCTCCGGGGGCCGCTTTGAGGTCACACTCGAGGTGATCAGTTAAAAAAAGAATAGAAATGAAGTAGGTGGTGTCAAGGTTCTCCCAGCCCGGGCTGGAGATGGAGCAAGAGGCAAAGCCGGAGCAGGTCCTGCTGAAATCCCCGGTCCCCATCTGGACACTCCCAGCTCCAGGATGGAACATTTGAGGTCTCCCAGCTCCTTCCCAGCAGCTTCTCCCAGCCCAGGGCTGGCAGAGCCCAGCCCAGCGTGTCCCCACCTGCATCCTCACCTGGATGCTCCCAGCACGCCCCAGTTTAAGGAACGAGGAGCTCCTTCCTCCCCAGGGACTGAGGAGTTCCTCACTTGCAGGAATAAGGAGCGTTGTTGGATGCATTTCCAAAATCTCCTGGTCTTCCTGGGAGGTGGGAGCAGAGATCCCTTCTGGGCTGGGGGAGCAGGGCTGGAGGTGAGGGACACAACCAGGGCCCCTGGCACTGCTCCCTGCAAATCCCAACACCCCCAAACCCAGCCAAACCCTCCTGGGAGGGCTTGGGGTTTGGAGACAGCCAGGTTTAGGAACATCCAGAGGAGTTTTGGGATTTGGAGACCACCAGGTTTAGGAACATCCAGAGGAGTTTTAGGATTTGGAGATAGCCGGGTTTAGGAACATCCAGAGAAATCCCAGCCAAGCAGGGATGGTCAGCACAGAGCTCCTTCCCCAAGTTCTGCAAAAGACACCAAAACCCCCTGGGCATGGAATGCTGCAGCTTTACCCCAGTGTCCGAGCAGGAAAAGCCCCAGCAGCTCCTGTCCCTGTGGATTTTTAACTGGATAAACTGGGAGCCCTTCCCAACCATCCCACAACAGCTGCTGCCTCTCACCCAACCCCAAAGGGCTCAGAAATGCCAAACCCCCCCAGCTCAGGCGTTACCCCTTGGAGCATTCCCATCCTCAGCCAACCTGAGATGGCTGGGCTGGGCATTCCCACATCCCATTCCCACATCCCATTCCCACATCCCATTCCCAGACCCCATTCCCAGACCCCATTCCCAGCCCCAGCGCAGATCCCAGGTTCCCTCTGTGATAAAGCTGCACACAGAGCTCCTCCGGTGCCTTGGTCCAACCATCCAGGGCAGCTGGAACAAAAAGAGCTGTGGAAAGCATTATAGATCACTTCTGCCAGGGAAAAGGGGCAATTTCCCATGGAAAAGGGGCAATTTTCCACAGAAAAGGGGCAGTTTCCCCATGGAAAAAGGGGCAATTTCCCACAGAAATGGGGTTATTTTCCCACGGAATGCAAAAGCAGTGCCCACAAAATTTCAAACCCAGAGAGAGCAGCTGAGCAACAGCTCCAAGAGAACAAGAGTGAACGAGAGAACCAGAAATTCCTCCCTTGTGCAGGTGCCCCCCAAAATCCCCAAATCCCGAGCTGCTCCTTCCCCTCCCAGCCAGAGGAAGCTGCTTCTCCACCTGCCCACATATTTGTCTGAACTTTATTTTCCAAGATTTGCTTATCACCCCCATCCCGTGGCTTCTCCCAGGACTCTCCCCGCCACCAACATCAGGAAATCAAAAATAAGATGGGAAAACTCCAGGGGGAAGGAGCTGGAGCTCTAACTTTAAAAATTTAAAGTTACCTGAAGTTATTTAATTTTGTGGTTATTTCATTTTGTAGTTATTTCATTTTAAAGTTAATTAATTTTAAAATTATTTCATTTTAAAGTTATTTTATTTTAAAGCTATTTCATTTTAAAGCTAATTAAATTAAAAGCTAATTAAGTTTAAAGCTAATTAATTTTAAAATTTTCAACCATTGCAGTGCCTCAGTGGTTTTCTCCCAGAGGGCTGGGGTGCTCTGGATGTGACAGATCCTGAGCTCAATATTCCATCCCAGCTGGGAATTTTACACCGAGGCTCCTGAGGAACTTCAGGACTTGCAGGTCCCGTTCTCCTTAAGCAGGAGGAGGCTTTAGGAAATCCCAGCCCTAATCCCTGTGAGCCTGCCCTAAAAACAGGAAAATATCTCCTCATCCCACAGGAATATCGGCCCGGAGCTGCTCAGAGGCTGCCCTGGAAGAGCCTGGAAGCAGCTGGGCAGGGAATGCTCCCCAAGCTCAGCTCCGCTCCCTTGGGATCCCTTTCCCTACAGCTCAGCTCAGCCATTCCCAAGGATCCAAACCCATCGGGTCCCACCGCCCCTATGTGACTCTGGATCGGTTATTTCACCCCTGACAGCTTCTGGATCAAGGGAAAGGACACAAACACCCCTCCACTTGCCTGGCCACGGGGGTTTCCAGCCCCAGAGGATTCCAAAATCCTTGGGAAAAGAGGCAGGAAAAACGTGAGAGCAGCCAGGGCCCCCATGGTTGTTTATGGGATGAAGAAATTGAGGCTGAGTCATGGAGCCAGAGCCCAGCATTCCCAGGAGAGCGCCAGACTCTCAACAAACTGGTTCCAGAGAGGATTCCAGAGCTGATTCCAGAGCAGCAGAATCCCAAGGTGCCAGCACCGGGGGTTCAGCAGGGCAAGAGCAGCTGCGAGGGGATTTGGGGCTGTCACTGCAGGGGAGGTGGGATAAACACTCCACATCCTCCCAAAGCTGCCCAGAGGAGCATTCCCAACCACCCCAAATCAGGCCTTTTATCCCACAGGTGCCCTGCTGCCAGAAGAGAAGGGAAAAACTGGGCTCAGGGGAGGAGAAAAGCTGGGCTTAGAGGAGGGAAAAAACTGGGCTCAGAGGAGGGAAAAGCTGGGCTCATCCCAGCAAAAAGAGGAGGGAAAAACTGGGAGCATCCCTGCAAAGAGGAAGGAAAAGCTGGGCTCATCCCTGCCAGAAGAGGAGGGAAAAGCTGGGTTCAGAGCAGGGAAAAGCTGGACTCATCCCTGCCAGAGTGCTGCCTCTGGGTGCACACACACCATTCCCTCACCCCTTAAATCCCCCGGTCTCTGCTCCTGCCCACGGCCCCTCCCCATCCCGGGATATTTCTTTTCCCGATTTCCTGATCTGCGGCACACGAGGCCAGGGCAGAGCTGGGCACGGAGAGGCAGCGGCCAGCCCGGGGTGTGGGGAAGCGCTTCCCTGGCTCCTGGAGGGGCTCGGGAAAGCGGGATGAGGGCAGCAGCTCCTGCCCCCAGGCGGGAATGCCAGGAGCAGCCTCCCGGGAAGGATGCTGGAGGTGGGAGAATCAAGCGGCTGCTTCCCCAGGGGCTCGGCTGAGTCACGGTCCCACGATGGAGCCAAGGGCCAGCAGGACTCCCAGGATTCCGTCTGTCCACAGATTTAATGGAGGCAGAGGGAGGAGATCTCCCTGTGCGGGACAAATTCTAGCCCAGGCCCATCCCTTGCACCCCTTTATTCCTTTCCAGCATTCCCAATCTGATCCTGCCCTCTCCTCGTGGAAAAGAGAATCCCTCAGCAGCCAGGCCAGGCCAGGCTCCTTCCCAAGGGCAGGGAAAAGCCTGGAAGTAAAAGAACTGCAGCAGAGCAGGGCAGGGCAAGCTCTGAGAGCCCTTGGGGCAGCTCCTGCAAGGGCAGCGAAGCTCCCCAGGGAAAAGCAGGACTTCCATGGGATCTTGGAACTGTTTGGCTTGGAGGGGACCTGAAGGATCACCCAGTTCCAAGCCCCTGCCACGCAGGGAGAAGGGGAGAAGGCTGGGAAACAAAGGCAAAGGGAGAGGGAGGGAGGGAGAAGGTGAAGGGGGACGGGCGGGAGGGGATGGAAGCAGAGGGAAGGATTTGCTGGGAGCCGGTTCCTGGAGCTCGCAGCCCGTGTGCCAGGCACTCCCGAATACTAATCAGAGCTGAAAAAATATCAAACAATTAGGAAGGAAAGTCTCCTGGCAGGGTTTCTCCTGGAGACGTCGGGCTGGTTTTGTTTATGAGCGGGAGGAAGTGGGAACCGCTCCTGTTTGTTCTGCGGGAGAAAAGAGAAAGCTCCAGTGTTTTAATTTCTCCGCTGAAAACCCTGGAGATTTGGCCTGAAACGGGGCAGAGAGGCTGATCCAGATTCACCCGCAGCCTTTTGTTACAAGAAAATATTTGAGTCGGGTTTTTTCTTTTTCCTCCCTCCCCTTCTGCGTGGGCAAAGAAAGGGGCAGTGGATACAAAGCCAGGGTTTTTTGTTTTGTTTTGTTCCCAGAAAATATCAATGAAAAGAGCATTCCAGAGGCCAAGGGCGCAGCGCAGCTCCTGGGGCACTGGAGATGTCCTGGCTGGGCAGATGCACCCCAGGAAGGGCAAAAACATCACCTCCTTTTTGTTAGGCAAGGCAGGTGAGCAGCACTTGGGGAGCCTAATTCAGGATTTTAAGCAGATTTGTGCCTCACAGGGGCACCCAGGGGGCTGGGAGGTCACACCAACTTCATTTAGTGGGAGGTGCAAAGTCCCTGGATCGACATTTTCCTTTGGTTTTCACACGGTGGGGCCTGGAGCAGCACCACGGCAAATTAAATAAATGGGGTTTAGTGCAGGTTGCAGCTGCAGGAGAAGGAGCTGGGAAAGGAGCTGGGGACAGTTCCTGGGTGAGCAAAAGCAGATCCCAGCACAAATCCCAGCATCCCAGGGCCGGAGGGGACTCGTGGAGTGCAGAGCAGTGTGAGAGCTGAGCTTGGGCTGTCCCCAAGGCTCTCAGGGCCCTTTCAAAGCTTTCTGCTGGGCTCAAACAGCTCTTCCCCCACAGGGAGCAGCCCGGGGATGGACAAACGGTGCCATTCCCGGCTAAAAAACTTCCCAAAAACTCGGCTTTTCGGAGCAAATCCCAAATGCCTTCACCATGGAAACCCGGGCCGGGGCTGGTATCGCCGCTGGAATTCGCCCTTGGCTGCAGCCCGGACAGGGAAAGCTTTCAGCTCGGGAAGTGCCAGCCCGGGAGTCTGGGAGTGCTCGGGAAGTGCTTCCAAGGCAGCCAAAGCCGCGGGATTATCCCGCAGTAATTCACCCATTCCCAGACGCGGCCAGGTGGAAGCGGAGCCAGCTCCCGATCCCTCCTCTCCCCGGGGAGCCGGGGAAGGGAGGGGAAAGCAAAAGGGAAAGGGAGAGGCAGAGCAGGAGCTTTCCAAGCTTTTCTTTGGGAGAAGGGAGCGCGTGGAGCCGTTCCAGGAGGAGCACGGCTCCGGGAATGCTGGAGACACCCCGAGGCAAATCTCCCCCGGTGTCCTGCTGTCCCTGAGCATGCTCCCCAAATGCCACTTTCCCAGCTCACACGCATGGATCAGCAGCGTTCCAGACAAAGCTGAAGTTTTCCCAAAATGCCGCAGGTGTTTGGCTGAAGGCAGATCCATGAAAGTCACATTTATCACCTGAGATCCACTCCCTCCTCACCCTCATCCCCCATCCCCTCGGCACTCCGCTCCCGGGGACTTGGGAACCAGATCGGGCTTCTCCAGAACCGTGGAATATCCAGAGTGTCCAACCCCCAAATAACGGCTTGGGTACAGGCTCTGAGCTTCCACGGGCATCCCGGGAGGTCGGGAATTGCCCTTCCCTGGGAGCAGCACCCATGGGCCCCCCGTGGGGTGGGAGCCACCAGCGGGGCAGGAAGAGGGATGGAGCAGGGGATGGAGCAGGGGATGGAGCAGGGGATGGAACAGGGGATGGAGCAGGGGATGGAACAGGGATGGAACAGGGATGGAGCAGGGGATGGAACAGGGGATGGAACAGGGATGGAACAGGGGATGGAGCAGGGGATGGAGCAGGGGATGGAACAGGGGATGGAGCAGGGGATGGAGCAGGGGATGGAACAGGGGATGGAGCAGGGGATGGAGCAGGGATGGAACAGGGGATGGAACAGGGGATGGAGCAGGGATGGAACAGGGGATGGAACAGGGATGGAGCAGGGGATGGAGCAGGGGATGGAACAGGGGATGGAACAGGGGATGGAACAGGGGATGGAACAGGGATGGAACAGGGGATGGAGCAGGGGATGGAGCAGGGATGGAGCAGGGATGGAACAGGGGATGGAGCAGGGATGGAGCAGGGGATGGAACAGGGATGGAGCAGGGATGGAGCAGGGATGGAGCAGGGGATGGAACAGGGGATGGAGCAGGGGATGGAGCAGGGGATGGAGCAGGGATGGAACAGGGGATGGAGCAGGGGATGGAGCAGGGGATGGAGCAGGGGATGGAGCAGGGGATGGAGCAGGGGATGGAGCGGAGGTGGAGCAGGGGATGGATGCGGGACATGGAGGCAGCGGCGGGAGCGGGAATGCCGCAGAACGGGAATGCCGCGGAGCTCCGCTGCCATCCAGCGGCCGCGGGACGCGACTGCAGCAGCCCCGTGGGTTCGCTGGAAGCCGCCGTCACCTCCCGTGCGGCTTCTGACACAGCGAACACCTCCTGGACGGGTTTTCCCCAATATCCCACCTCGTCTGCAGCAGCCCTGCAGGGTTTAACTGCCGCTCCCAAAGATATCGGTGGCTTCCTGGGTTTTTTACACTTTTCCCCAGCTTTTTCAGCCCAGAGAGGAGAGGGCTGGAGCACCTCTGCTCGGGAGCCAGGCTAGGAAAGCTGGGAATGTTCAATGCTCGGGGAAAATTTAAAAGCCTTTCCCGTGCCTGAAGAAGCTCCAGAGAAGCTGATGAGGGGATTTGGACAAGGGACAGAGTGACAGGACACAGGGAGTGGCTTCCCACAGCCAGAGGGCAGGGTTGGATGGGATATTGGGAAGGAATTCTTGGCTGCCCTATCCCTGGCAGTGCCCTAGGCCAGGCTGGACAGGGCTTGGAGCAGCCTGGGACAGTGAGAGATGTCCCTGCCATGGCAGGGGTGGCACTGGATGGGCTTTAAGGTCCATCCTGTCCCATCCCATCCCATCCCATCCCATCCCGTCCCCTGCGATCCCAGGGAATCCCGCGCGCCCCCTGCGGGCCCCGCCGGGCACTGCAGACGCCGCCGCTGCTGCCGCCAGGGGTCAGCGCGAGCCCGGGAGAGACCCCCGATCCCATCGGGATCCCCCTGGAATCCCCCTGGAATCCCCCCGGGATCCCGCATTTCCCAGCCGAGATGTGCCCCGAAGCCCCCCAGCGGGATCGGGCACCCCCTGCCTGGGATGTGCCCCCGCTCCATGGGAAACCGCCCTTCCAAAGGGAGCCTGTGGCCCTGGGGACTCGGGTGGCCCTGGCGGCGCTGCGGGAGTGGCTGGGCTCTGACCTTTGAGAGCTTTTCCAGCCGGAGATTCCGTAATTTCATGGGATGCCGCAGGGGCTGAGCAGGGTCAGGGAGCCCCTAAAAACATTTTGCAGGTGGGTTTGCCTGAGTCCAAACCTCACCTGCCCCCAGCAGCCCTGGGCTTCCCTGGAGCATCCATCAGGGACATTCCCTGCTCTGGGATGCGCGGGGCACCCAGGAATTGACAACCGGAAGATTTCACAGCCAGGGTTTGAAAAGGGATTGCTGAGGATCCTGATAAAGACCTGCCCTGCAGCTCCAGGGGAGGATCTCTGCAGCTGCATCCATCCTTCCTGCAGCACTGCAAGGCCAGCTTGCACAGGAACCCATTCTAAGGAAGGTGTCCCTGACCACAGCAGGGGTTGGGGCAAGATAAATTTTAAGATTCCAAATCCAAACAATTCCAGGAAGAGGCGCAGCACCAGGACGGGACTCGGCCACCAAAAGCACCAACATCTGCACCACAGACCCAGAAACCACATCTGGGCATCCCCCAGAAAAAGGGGAAAATGCAAAAAACCCAAATCAAACCCCAATATCAGCCCAACCCCATGCCACGTAGCAGCCAGGGAGGGCTGAGCGGTTTTACCAGGGCAACCATAAAATCTCTGCCCCAACTCAGCCCAAAGAGCTCAGCTGGGAAAGGTGGAACTGCAGCGAGATCAGGGGCACAAAGCTCATCCCTTCTCCTCCTCTTTCCTGCATTCCAGAGGCAGGGGCAGCACAGGGAGGCTCCTGTTGGGAAGGGATGAGGTCAAGGGCTTGGTGCATCCATGGGATCATCAAGGGAACCCCACAATCCATGGGATCATCAAGGGAAAAACACATTCCAGGGGATCCTCAAGGGAAATCCAGAATCCAGGAGATCCCCAACAGAAAACAACAGTCCATGGGATCAAGGAAGGACCACAATCCAGGGGATCACCAAGGGAAAACCGCAATCCATATGATCATCAGTGGGATACAACAGTCCATGGGATCATCAAGGGAAAAAACACAATCCATGGGATCGAGGGAAGCCCACAACCCATGGGATCCTCACAGGAAAACAACAATCCATGGGATTATCAAGGGAACACCACAATCCAGGGGATCCTCAAGGGAAAACCACAATCCATGAGGTCACCAAGGGAAAAAACACAATCCATGGGATCAAGGGAACACCACAATCCATGGGATTCTCAATGGAACACCACAATTCATGGGATCAAGGGAAGACCACAACCCATGGGATCATCAAGAGAAAACCACAATCCATGGGGTCACCAAGGGAAGACCACAATCCATGGAATCATCATGGGAAGACCACAATCCATGGGATCCTCAATGGAAAACAATAATCCATGGCATCAAGGGAAGATCACAATCCATGGAATCAAGGAAACACCACAACCCCGAGGGCCAGGGGAGAGCCCGAGCTGCAGCAGCACCACTCCAAACTGACTGAGAGGGAAACGAAGCCGCCCAGCTCTGCTGGAGCAGGGGCTGCAGCGCTTGAGGACTGGAGTCAGGAGCTGTTTCAGCCACTCAGAGCACCAGGTTTGCATTTTCCCCCTCTGGGAAGAGCAAACACCAGACCCTCCTGGATTTGTGGCCAACAGCAGCTCATTACCCACCCAAGAAACCTCATCCCATCCATCTCCCAAGCCAAACCCCCTCAACTCCGCAGCTGTTCCCAGCAGCTCCTCAGGCACTTGTCCCAGATGACAACACCAGCACAAGTCCCCTCAAAATCCCAAGTCTGGCATCATTTTCTGGCAGGAGAATGGATTTTCCATCCCAAGGAGGCTCAGAGCAGCCCCCCTCCCAAAGGGAGCCTTTTAGCTCCTCCCCTGGAGCCAGCAGCAGCCCCTCAGGACAAGGCACACATTGTCCCCAGTGACCCTGCCAAGGTCCCACCACTGCTGTGGGAGAGTGGAAAACCATCAGGATTTCCCTCCTGAGGGAAAGACACAAAAACCTCCTGGGAAGCTGCAGCCTTTAACCTTTTATCCATTCCTCAGCAATAAAACTCCAGGGAGAAAACTCCTGTTGGGGATTTCAAACTGGAATGGCACTAAAAAAATCCAAGTATTGATTAAAGCAGCCAGTGCTGCTGTCAGGACAAACCTGTCTGCTCCCTCATTCCCTCAAAGCAGCACTCCCTGGAGTGGGCATTTTTTTTCCCTCAAGACAGTGAAAATATGATTTTCCAAGAAATCCAATAGGAAGGTGCTAAAAAAAAAAAAAAAAAAAAAAAGGTACAAAAATACATGTTCTTGACTCACCTCAGAGCAGCAGGATTTGTCCTCCAGGAGTGCAGGGAATCCTTCCTCCTCCAGAGCCAGGATGCTCAGAGTAGCCCAGAAAAAGAGGGAATTGTAGCCTCAGGCTGTAAGTACTGCTTTTCCTCAGGTGTCCCTGAGGAAGTTCCCTGGGCCAGAGCCAGTCCCAGCAGGATGATCCCAAAGCAGTAAATCCACGGGGTGTGGGAGGAGCAGGCGCCCGCAGCCTCCCGGCCGTGCCATTCCCAGCTGCAGACAGAAGGGAGCATCCAAAGCCCAGATTCCCAAACCCAGGCTGGGGATCCCAGGGCACAGGAACCATCCAGGGACAAATCCCGCCTCAGGAGGATCCTGCTGCAGGGGATGAGTGCCGGTCCTGGGCGTGGTCAGGTGTCCTCACCAGGGGATTCCAGCAGCTCCCGGGGCCGATGGAATCCGGAATCCGTCCCTCCAGGAATGCCAAAACCTGCGGGGAAACAAAGGTCAGGATGAGGGACGGGAGTGGCCTCGGTCAGTGCAGCACGGCCTCGTGTGCAGTGCTTGCTCTCCCTGGGGCACCTGAGCACGTCCCAGCCAGCAGGGCTGCAAGAGAATCCCAAACTCAGCATCCAAACCGTGCCAGACTCAGGGAGCCAGCAGGATTTTCCCTGGATGCTGCTGGGCAGAGGCGTTGGCCAGGCTGGTGGCCACAGCCCGAGGGAGCAGCGGCCACTTCCTCAGTCAGGACTGGTCCCATGATCCTGGCACAGGGAATCCCTGCTGGAATCCACCCTGGCACACGGGATCCCTGCTGGAATCCATCCTGGCACAGGGGATGCCTGTTTGAATCCATCCAGGGAAAAGAGCCCAGGGTTCATTCCTCACAGGGAAGCACAAGGAGCAGCACTGGCACTCAGAGGTGACAATTCCCAAGCCGAATTCCTGTCAGGACACCAGGAGCTGACACCAGGAGCTGAGCTCAGGACTGGTCCCACTGATCCTGGCACAGGTTGGAATCCACCCTGGCACACGGGATCCCTGCTGGAATCCACCCTGGCACACGGGATCCCTGCTGGAATCCACCCTGGCACAGGGATCCCTGTTTGAGTCCATCCAGGGAAAGGAGCCCGGGGCTGATCCCTCGCAGGAGCCACATCTCCCGCTCACAGCAAACAGCGCTGGCACTCAGAGGTGACAATTCCCAAACTGAATTCCCGTCAGGACACCAGGAGCTCAGCTCAGGACTGGTCCCACTGATCCTGGCACACAGGATTCCTGTTTGAATCCATCCTGGCACAGGGGATGCCTGTTTGAGTCCATCCAGGGAAAGGAGCCCCGGGTTCGTTCCTCACAGGGAACCAGGAGGAGCAGTGTGGCACTCAGAGGTGACAATTCCCAAGCCGAATTCCCGTCAGGACACCAGGAGCTGATCCCTCCGAGGCTCGGGGCCGGGCTCAGAGGCGCTGCTGAGGATGTGCTGGGCACAGCCCGTCCCTTATCTCCGGTGACAAGCCCAGCGGAGAGCCCGGCACGGGAGCAGCTCCTCCCCAGAGCAGCGGGGACAGGGGACAGCCAGCGGGATTTGGGGGGGGGTTGGAGCCCTCGCCGTGTGCCAGGTCCCCCCGCAGCCCTGGCGTGGCTGGCCGGGCTCGCAGCAGCCCCGCTCGGGCTCGTTAGGGCGCCGCTGCCGCCGGCACAAAGTCCGTATTTGTTTCCCCGCAGGGGTGGAAAGAAAGGGGGTTTTGTGTTTTCTTTCCTCTGCTCTTTGCAGGCTGCGGGGAGTTTATTTGACACTCCGGCACTCTTTGTGAGCTGAGTGCCCCGGGATAAATGCTGCCCTTAAGAGTTACTTGGCGTTAGACAGAGGGACCCTCTTCAGAGGAGAATGGGAGCTTGTTGGGATGGGGTGGGAGGGGGCACGGGGAGGCGGGCTCGAGGAGAGCCCTCATAGAAGGGTCTCTGTCCTGGCCTCACAATGGAGCGAATTCTTCAAGATACCGGGAGCTGAAAGGAAGGAAGGAACTTTCCTTCTTTTTAAAAAGGATTTTCAGGAACAATTGAAGAAGCCATAAAAAGGGGAGCATTATTCCCCATCCAGGCCGCTGGGCTGGGAAGCTTCTCCCTTCCCCCTCTGAGCCCCGGGATGGGCAGATCCCACAGATCCCACTGGGACGAGCAGAGGGGTGGCATGAGGGTCACGGGCAGTTTACTGAGGGGACTGCCTCTAAAGGGGGGAAATGATGCCTTCAGTTTTACCTTCCCTGTGTTTCAGGCTCTGTGCTGCCCAGGGGTGCAGCTCTCAGCCTCACATTCAGGCTCACTCAGCTCTGCACACAGCACGGACACAAAACAAATCCTGTTCCTGCTGCACACCAAGGACAACTTTCAGCCCCAAAGCACAAACAAGGGTGGCTGCAGGGAGGAACAAGAAGGATGGGACCTCACACCCTGCAGCTGCAATTGGACAATTCAACCCCAAGGTGCAAATGGACCCAAACTGATCAAAGGGCGAGACCTGGTGACCCTTTGTCCATTTTGGGACCATTTTGGGTCCCCCTTGGGTGCAGCCCTGGCCAGGCTCTTGTCCTGCCCAAGGTGCACCCTAAAGGCCTTTTAATAAATCCCTGCTTTATTCTCTGGCTCTGTCCAGCCTCTGCTCCAGCTCAGCCTTCCCACCCAGACCCTGCCAGCAGGAGCTGTCCTGGTCCTTGTGCTCCCTCTCACAGGCTCTGCACCTCCATGAGCCACCTTTTCCTGCCTCCAGGTCCTTCTGCCTCGGCAGAAAAAAGGGATTATCCCAGGATGAAACCCCCACAGGTGCCACCATCCTGCAGGAACTGCTGTCCCCGGGGACACAGCCCGTGTCCCTGCAGCCAGAGGATGGCATTTCCATGGAACACAGCTGGAGAGGGCCCTGCCAGCCTCTCCCAGGTCAGCAGCTCCTCCTCCCCAGCTCAGGGACAGTTTTCTGCACACCCCTCTCTCTCTCAGCCCAGGAAGAGTTCAGCTCTGGATGGGGAGCTTCCCCTCCAGCCTGACTCCACCTCGGGGGATGGATTCAGCTCCTGCTCCCTCCCACTGGTGGCCAAATCCCCCCCAAGCCCAGCCAAGCAGGACCCTCCTGCCCCCACCTGAGTGCAACACCTCCCCAGGACCCCAAACAGAGCCCTGCTGCTCCCACTGGCACCCCAGAGGATCCCTCCTCCTCTCCAGTTGCTCAGGAAATGCTGGAACAGGAGCCAAAGCGAGCCCAAGGAAGAGCTGGCTGTGAGGAAACCTCCTGGAGCTCACCAGCAGGGCAGGGACCTGCCCTCCAGGGTCTGGAACTGAATCACAGAATTTCCAGGCTGGAAGAGACCTCCAAGATCATCAAGTCCAGCCCAGCTCTAACACCTCAACTAGACCAGGGCACCCAGTGCCACATCCAGGCTTTTGTTAAACACACCCAGGGATGGTGACTCCAGCACCTCCCTGGCAGGCCATTCCAGAACTTTATCACTCTTTCCATGAAAAACCTTTTTCTGATATCCAACCTGTACTTCCCCTGTCACAGCTTGAGGCTGTGTCCTCTCCTTCTGTCCCTTGCTGCCTGGAGAAAGAGACCGACCCCAGCTGCCCACAGCCACCCTTCAGGGAGCTGTAGAGAGTGGTAAGGTCAGGGGAGCAGCTGGAATTCCTGGAGCTCCCGGCCTCAGGGACAGGCAGCTGCCTGGTGGTGTCACTGGCAGTCCAGGTGGCAGTGCTGTCCCTCCAGGGCCACCTCGCCTGGAGCTGGGGCAGTGCCAGCCCTGGCTCTGTGTGCTGGGAACGAGGATGGGCAGGGCCAGTGCCACAGGAACACCCTGAGCTGCCACCCCACAGCTCCTGGGGCACCCCTGGCTGCGCCCCCGGCCTGCCAGGGCACCCCACACCCCAAAAACGGCTTTTCTCTCACAAACACAGGAAAAACTTCCAAAAATCCTCAGGCTCCAGCCTGAGAGTGCAGCTGAAAGGAGCAGCAGCAGGAGCTGAACCAGCTCCAGTGACAGCAGGGACACCCCAGACTGGGGACAGTGTGACACTGAGGGCCCAGAGCAGGCACCCCAGACTGGGACAGTGTGACACTGAGGGCCCAGAGCAGGCACCCCAGACTGGGACAGTGTGACACTGAGGTCCCCAAGCAGCTGCTTTCACCAGAGCCTGAGCAGGGCCCGTTCCAGGAGCTCTGAGCAGCCTGAAGCTCCTGCAGGGCACAAAACCCCTCTGGCCCTGCTGAGCCAGGCCTGCTCCCAGCCAGGCTTAAGGCTGCCTTAGGCTGAGCTTTACCCAGCAGACCCCCCCCCGCTCCTTGCAGAGACCTGGGGAGGGTTTTCTGCAGCTCTGATCCCCTGCCAGGGTGAAAAAGCCGGAATAAAACCCCAGAGGAATCAGCTTTAGAAACAGCCCCAGCACGCCATGCTTGTTCCTGATACAAAACCCATTCCGAGATTTATATATACATATATTTTTTTTTTCCCTCCCCCCTCAGGAAAGCTGCACAACCACCCAGGGATCAAACACAAATTTATTTCAAGGCTTAGGTTTTAGCCACCCCTCCCCCGCAAAAAAAAAAAAAAAAAAAAAAAAAAAAAAAAAAAAAAAAAAAAAAAAACCACCAAACCATCTGTGGCTTGGCAGAAGCAGCAGCCAATTGAACTGAAGAAATGTTCCCTCCTGAGGGCTGGACAGCAGCACAACCCCTGCGCTGAGGGCTTCACACCTCATCAGCTCTGGGGGGAGAACCCAGGCAGGTGAGAACAACCCCGACCATCCTCACCTGGTGCCAGGAGAGCTCTTCCTGCAATCCCAGTGTGGCTGGAGAGAGGAGGGAAACCCAAAAACGGGAAAGGGGATGTTGGAGCCCCGGGCACTGAGGATTCCAGGCTCTCTCTGCTGACAGGCACTGACCCCCAGGCAAACCCTGCATTGACCTGAGGCCGTGGAAGAGGCTCCCAAAATTGAGTGACAGCGCTGGGATTGTGGGGGTGTGGTTTGGATAGAAGTGTGTGACATCACAGGGTGCAAAACTCAGAGTTTCAGGGTTTAGAATACAGTAATACAGATATAAAGCAAGGTGGAGGGCTTAGGGCAGAGGCTGAGCCCTTCTTGTTCCCCTCCTTCTCTGTGGCTTTGGGGGGGGTTGTAATTGGGTAGAAAAATCCGCACTGCAGGCCAGGGGTGGTTGGGTATTGGGTAAAAGGAAAAATAATGCAGGTGTCATTTCTTAATTGGACAGTTTGTGCTTAAAAGGCCTTGTAGAGAGAGAGATGGCCCTCCATTTTTAGTTTGTTGGCTGGAAGTGCTGTAGCACTCATGGTTTGTGAGACTGTGGGATGGATAAGAATTAATAAACATCTGAGTCCGAACAAGAAACACGGTCTGGAGCATTTAATTCCCACCCTGGCAAAAACAAGAGAAAACACAACAAGGGGGAAGCTCTGGAGCTCTAAAATCAGCCTGGGAGCAGGAGAGAGCCCCAGAGAGTCCCCAGGGACTCCGAGCAAACCCGAACCCTGAGCCCAGAGCAGTGGTCAGGAGGGAGCAGCACTGATGGGGGAGTCACGGGGGACAATAAAAGCGCTCCCAGGCCGTGCCTGCAGCAGCACCGGGTGCTTTTCTGCCCCCTGCTCGCTGCTTTAATTCCACCTTTCCCGCTGGAGTCAGCCCGGCTGAACAAGGCCACCCTTTGTGAAGCAGCTCCAGCTCTCAGCGGTCAGTGGCGCTCCTCAGCCTCCCTTTTGTTGCTTTGCTTTCCTGTTCAAAGTTCAAACAAACCCCCAAGCCCCCCCCAGGAAGCCGCATTGTGTTCCTGGTGTGATCCCCCCAGGCTCAGGGGGCCGCAGGGAGGGGCCGGGTGTGGCCCAAAACTTTTCTGATCACCCGAAAACTCAAGGTGCTCTAACCGCTCCTTAACCAGGAGAGCTCCCAGATGGAGCAGCTTGAGTCCCAAACTGTCCAGATGCTGTTAAAAATCGCCAGGGAGAAGGGATGCTGCTGGGTTGAACATATTTCAAACCAGGCAGGAGGGGAATGGAAAAAGTCCAGCCTGGGAAGAGCCAGATCAGAGCCCAGGGATTCCAGATGTCACAGGCAGAGGGAAACTAAAAAACAAAAAAGTCAGGTGCCAGCAGTCCCCGAGCCCTCTGCACCTGCAGCCCCGACCCCAGCTCAGGCAGGTGCAGCTGAGGTGGCACCTGAACTTAAAGACCCCTGAACCCCCAAAAAATCCCACTGAACTCAGAGCTGTCCCTTGAACACTGCAGGTTACACCGCTCTGCTCCTGTGGCCGCCTGCTGTCCCCGGCTGCTGGGACATTCCTCAATTTCCAGCCCTTCAGGGGGTGAATCCACTTCCCCAGGACATTCCTCATTTTCCAGCCCTTGAAGGGTGAATTCCCCCTTTCCCAGCCTGTCCCAGCCATTCCAGAGAGATCCTTCAGCCCAGGGGGGCAGCCCCAGTTCAGCTCCTCCAAAACAGGTCCTGCCAGCATCCCAGAGAGTGGGATGAGCCCATTTGGGATGAGCCCATTTGGGATGAGCCCATTTGGGATGTTTTCCCTGCCTCAGCAGGCAGGAGGATCCTGCAGGACTCCACAGCCCCGAGTTCCTGGCTCAGCAGAGTGAGCAGGGATATTCCTGCTCCCAAATCCCTTGGGCAGGAGAAGCACCTGCAGCTCCTGGGACTGAACCTGCCAGAGCAGAGCACCTGAGTCCCACCTGAGCCTGCTCCCCCTGCCCGGGTCAGCATTCCCAAAATCCCTCCTGCCTTGGGAAACCCCTCAGCATCCCCCAAAATCCTCCTGCCTGGGAAACACCTCAGCCTTCCCAAAATCCCTCCTGCCTCAGGAGACACCACACAGGTGTCACCACTCCTGCCCACGGCGGGGATTTTGACTCCTCCTGACCCCACAAAAAATGGGATTTGGTTTGTTTTTTCTTTCACACTCCACAAAGCTCCTTCACACCTCAGTGGGAGCCTCTTCCCAAAGGATTGATGTTCCCACAGCCGGAGTGACCCCGCTGCCCAAACAGGGCCATCAGTGCCGCATCAAATGGAGTGTCAGGGGTGCCAGGTCTCCCAAACCTTCCTTTTGGGACACCCGAACACAGAAAGCACCTGGTGAACTTAAATAAAAATAAAATAACACCTGGACAGAGCAGCCCCAGCTGGCTGTGCAGCAGAGCCTCGGGAAGAGGGAGCACAGAGTGGTGGTGCCCACGCCGGGGCTCCAGCACCCCTCACACGGAAGATCCCGCATCCGGGGGAAGGATCAGCTGAACCGGGAGGATTTCAGCCCCGCAGCTCTACTGGGAAATGAGAGCTGTGACATGCTGGCAGCATCACCTGCCTGCCCGCAGAGAGGGCCGCTGTCCCCGGGAGCCCTGCTCCGCGTTCCCGGCTGGAATCTCCCTCCAGAGCCCCGGGCAGAGCAAAGCGCAGCCGCTTCCCAAGGCCTGAGTCACCGAGGCTCTGCCCCCGCTCCCCTCCCCGCGGCTGCGCCCGCGATTATAAAAAGATGTCTCAATTAGCGAGAGCTATTCCCGCAGCCTCCAAAGGCTTCGGAGGAAAGCCCGAGCCAGCGGCGAGCAGCAGCGACAACGTCCGGGCAAAAAAAGCTCCTCTTGTTCCTCTCCAAGAAACCTCAAACGTCCTTTCCCCGAGCAAGCATCCCCGGCCCTCCGGAGGGATCCCGGAGTTCCCCCGGCCACGCCGGGAGCAGCCAGCGCTCATTTCTCCCTGCGCTGCCGGCTGCAGGTCTAGACTGGTGTGGGCTTTTTGTTGTAGCCAGAAAAAGAAGGGAGTCAGGATTTTTTTCTTGTTTTTTTTTTTTGGTGGTTTGTTTTTTTTTTTTTTTTTTGGGGGGGGTTTTTTTGTTTGTTTGTTTGGTTTTTTTTTTTTTTTTTTTTTTTTTTTTTTTTTTTTTGGTGTTGTGTTGGGGTTTTTTTGGGGTTGTGGGTTTTTGGTGGTTTTTGTTTGTTTGTTTGTTTGGGGTTTTTTTGTTTCTTTCTTTCTTTCTTTCTTTCTTTCTTTCTTTCTTTCTTTCTTTCTTTCTTTCTTTCTTTCTTTCTTTCTTTCTTTCTTTCTTTTTTTTTCCGGGATACACACAAAAGTGCTCTCGTGCATCCCAGATCCCGCTCGCCCCGGGGCTGGGGACACCCTGGCGGGGAGGGGCCAGGGCTCCCAGGGGCTGCAGACCTTGCCCAAGGGCACCTGCACCGGGGCGAGACTTTCGGGGAAAGAATTCCCACGGCAGGGAAGGGAAAAGCCGAGCGTGGGTCCCTAAAAATAAACCAAAAATCCCATAAAAAAAAAAAAAAAAAAAAGCCAAACACACCACCAAAAATACCGCCAAGAAGGAAGGAAGGAAAGCAGCAGCCACACGCTTTTCCTTGGAGAGAAGGGGGAAATTCCGCCCCGCTCGGCGGGACCGGGAGCATCCCGGGCAGGGGAAGGGTCGCGGGAACACAAAGGGGATGGCACAGGGGGAAAGCGACAGCGGCTGCCGCCACCGAGGGGACCCGCAGTGCCTCCCCGAGCCGGGACCCCCGGCAGGAGCCCCGTGCTGACCCCCCGAGCCCAGCGGGGCACCCACCTCCGCTTCCACCTCGGCCAGCAGCGCCCGAAGCCTCGCAGGGCTGCGGCTCCCCCGGTGCGCGGAGCGGAATCCTCCTCATCTTCTTCCTCCTCCTCCTGCAGAGGCTCAGCCCGCCCCGGGGCTCGGGATATCGCTCCTGTCCCCTTTGCGGGCGGGAATGTCCCCGGGAGCTCCCGGGATGCGGAGCGGGAGCGGCTCCGCGGCAGCCGGGGATGCTCCGACTGCGGCTGCCGGGCCATTCCCCCTTTTATAGCCCCGCGCGGGCGGCGCGGCTTCACGGGACTTGTAGTTCCGCCCCTCGTCCTCCTGGCCCTCCCTCTGTCCCTCTGTCCGTCCGTCCGTCCGTCCGTCCCTCCGCGGGCGGCTCGGGAGGAGCCGAGGCTCGGGGCGGTTTCGCTCCCACCGGGACTGCGCCGCTCCCCCGGGGAGGGAAGAGCCGATGGTTTTTCCTGGGGAATTCCGGTTTTTCCGCGGGAGCCGCATCCCTGGCGCAGCCAGCCCGACGCCAGCGCGGCCCTAAAGTGAATGAGTAACCCCAAAAGCCCGGCACGAACCGCCAGTGCTTCAATCGCGCCCGGCGTCGGTTCTCACTCCGTTTAATTATTCTCCCAATTATTAATTTAACTTAATTATTAACCCATCCGAGAAATGAAGGAGCAATTAACTGTGCTGTTGACTTCGGGGCTCACTTCAGGCCGGTTCTCCCAAGCCCTGGGTGCTGGCGGTGTCTCCCAGGGGGGACGTGTCCCCCAGGTCCCCTCCGCCCTCTGAACCCCACGTGCTTTGGGGAAGGTCCTGAAGGGCACAGCGGGTGCCAGGAGAGGGTGGCACCTCCAGGAGTGTCCCCTCCCGGAGCTGTGGCAGAGGGGAGGGTGCAGAAGGTGCTGCTCAGGGCCGGGGGTATGATCCTGCCCAAACCCGGCTCAGCTGGGACATGTCCCACCCCGGCAGGGACAGGGACACGGAGCCAGCCCCTCCCCACCTGCACCAGGCTGGGATTTGCCATCCCACGGCCCCAGAATTGCTGCTGGAGCGAAACCACAGCAGATTTCTGGGACAAGGGGGGGCTGAGGGAGCAAGAGGGAGAGCGGAGGGGAAGGGGAAACAAAAAAAAAAATCCCTCCTGGCAGCTTTTCAGGGCCCACAGCCGGAGTGGAAATGCTTCCCTGCCTGTAATTGCCTCGAGAGCAGATGAAGAAACTTGAAGAAACTGCAGCTGAAACGCTGCACAAATCACATTGTTGTGCTTGTGTTGGCTGCCTGCTGAAGGAGGGAAAAGGTCATCGTTCGGGGATATTAAAAAGGGGGAAAAACCATATTTTAGTGCTGTGCAGGAGGGGGCTGAGCTGCGTTCTCATAGGCACGGCCTGGAAATTCAAACCTGTTTGGCGAGAGGTGGAACGGGGCTGGGAAAAGGTTCCCAGGGATGGAGCTGCTCCTGCCCCCGCATCCCTGGGGTGCCCAGGGCCCGGCTGGATGGGGCTGGGAGCACCCTGGGGCAGTGGAAGTGTCACTGATCCAACCCCGCCCCCGCCTGCCGAGCTGGGTGCCCAGAGGGCTCCCGCGGGCCCACAGAGGCACTGCAGTGTCTGGGATTTCCCGAGGCGAATTTCCATTTTTGTGATTTAATTCCCAAGTTTGACTCCCTTTGTTTCCCCCAGAGGACACGGAGCTGTCAGACATCATCTCCCCAAAAAAAACCGCCCCCCGGAGCTCTCCAAGGCTCTGCCACAGCTTTTGTGTCACCCTCTGATGGGTGGAAGGGACCACGACAGCCCCTGGGCACTGCTCAGGCCCCAAAGGAAAAGGAATTCCCACGGAATCCCCGTGGAAAGCCGCAGGACGCTGATTCCTGGGATGGCTGTGCCGGAGGCTGCCGTGATGGTGGGAGGCGTCGGGAGATGCCGGATCCAGCTCCAGCTGGGGCAGCACTCCCGGCCCTGCGAACATCGCTGGGAAGTGCCAGCCCTGCCCCTCGCCGCCTCCTCGGAAAGTGCAGCATTCCTGCCCCGCATTCCTGAGCCACAGGGAAAAGCCCTGGAATGCTGGGGTGGGCGGGGAAGGAGCAGGATTGCCCGTGGAGCAGGGAATGGAGAGCCTGGGGGTGGGAGGATGACAGCCAGATGTTCCCAAGGCGTGAAAAATCCCCTGGAATGATCCTTGATCCCACAGGGATCTGCAGCTCCCTGGTGGCCTGGGGAGCACAGAATCCCAGCATCATCCAGGCTGAAAAAGAACTCCCAGGTCATCAAGTCCACCTGGAAAACATCAAATCCAGCAAGGGGATGTGGCCACGGGGTCTGCTGGATCCGAGCTTTGGGGGAGATTTTAAGGGAGGAAATCCTCAGTGCAACGGCCAAGGAAAGGGAAGAGGGTTTGGTGGAAATGGAAGAGGGTTTTCCTGGAAAAAGGGTTTTCCTGTTTTTCCTGGGAAGGGAAGAGGGTTTTCCTGGGAAGGGAAGTCTTGTTCCTCGCTCCAGGGATGGTTTTGGGCCTCCCAAGGAGACCACCAGGAGGATGGGCTGGCTCTTCTCCAGAAGAATATTCCCAAGATACGGAGCTCCCGATGGCCAGGAATTGCCAGGGAGGAAGGACTGGGTTGTTGATTCCTCCAGGAAAACAAGGAAAGCTCTGGGAGGCAACAGGAGCCCTGCCCTGGGAGGGGGGAGCCAGGAGAGCTCCTCATCCTGTCCAGGTTGTGTTGGTTCCGAGGCTCTGTGGAGCAGTTTGGGATCACAGCCCCGGCTCGTGTTGCTTTTCCCACCCCAGCTTGGGAATGGCACATCCATAAACCCACACCGTGGGATTTGCTGGTGGTTTCTCCCAGAAAAACAAGAGAATAGAGTGTTTAGTGCTGGGCAGCACTGGGAAAATAAAGAGCCAGGGAGGGGTGAGCTGGGAATGAGTTCCCACAGGAAGGCTGTTCCCTGTTCCCAGGGCTTGGCCAGCACAGTAACCTCTGCAAGTCCTCTGACCTTCAAATACCCTCCCCAGCCCAGCTAAATCCATATAAATATATGGAAATATGGGAACAAAAAGCTTTTTCTTTCCAGCGCTGCTAGTGCCAAGTGCAGCGGGAGCCAATAAAGAGCTGCTGCTCCAGGGAGCTGTGGCAGGTAAAACACAAACAGCCCCGATCTTCCCCCAAAACTGCAGCCAACCCCCAAATTTAAAATAATAATAATAATACAAGTAAAACTCAAACCGAGCCTCAAAGCTGAGGTTGGTAAAAGAGCAGGAAGATGTGGTTCTGTGGTTTTAGCCCCTGCCTGGCGCTGGATCCCAGCCTGGCCCTGGGAAGGAGTGCTGGGAATCCTCCTTGGAGGGAGCTGGAGGAGGGATGGGGAACCCTTGGGGACGCTGCTGTGCCCTCCACACCCCGCTGTGCTCAGGGGGAAAAGGGACACTGCAGCTTTTGTCTTCTCTGCCAGGGTGGGGATTAAATGCTCCAGACGGTGTTTCTTGTCCGGACTCAGATGTTTATTAATTCTTATCCATCCCACAGTCTCACAAACCATGAGTGCTACAGCACTTCCAGCCAACAAACTAAAAATGGAGCCCCATCTCTCTCTCTACAAGGCCTTTTAAGCACAAACTGTCCAATTAAGAAATGACACCTGAATTATTTTTCCTTTTACCCAATACCCAACCACCCCTGGCCCGCAGTGCGGATTTTTCTACCCAAGTACAACCCCCCCCAAAGCCACAGAGAAGGAGGGGAACAAGAAGGACTCAGCCTCTGCCCTAAGCCCTCCACCTTGCTTTATATCTGTATTACTGTATTCTAAACCCTGAAACTCTGAGTTTTGCACCCTGTGATGTCACACACTTCTATCCAAACCACACCCCCACAATCCCAGCGCTGTCACTCAATTTTGGGAGCTGTTCCACGGCCTCAGGTCAATGCAGGGTTTGCCTGGGGGTCAGTGCCTGTCAGCAGAGAGAGCCTGGAATCCTCAGTGCCGGGGCTCCAACAAGACACAGAGATCCCGGCCTGGGATTGTCCCAGGAACATGGGAGGGATCCAGTCCTGGGCTCTCAGCCCCTCAAATCCTGAGCACAGCAGGGTGGGATCAGCTCCCTGGGAACACAGGACAGCAAACAGCCTCGGGTTGTGCCAGGGATGGTCAGCGTGGATGTTCAGGAAAATTCCTTCCCTGCAGGAGTGGCTAGGCGTTGGAGCCCTGGGCACTGAGGATTCCAGGCTCTCTCTGCTGACAGGCACTGACCCCCAGGCAAACCCTGCATTGACCTGAGGCCGTGGAAGAGGCTCCCAAAATTGAGTGACAGCGCTGGGATTGTGGGGGTGTGGTTTGGATAGAAGTGTGTGACAGCACAGGGTGCAAAACTCAGAGTTTCAGGGTTTAGAATACAGTAATACAGATATAAAGCAAGGTGGAGGATTTAAGGCATTGTCTGGTTCCTTCTTCACTTTCTTCTTCATGGTTTTGGGTGGGGTTTTTTTCTAATTGGGTGAAAAAGGTCTGCATTGCTGACCTTGGGTGGTCAATTATTGGGTCAAAACTATAAATAATAGAGGTGTCACCTCATTATTGGGTAATTCGTGCTTAAATAACCTTGGAAGGAGTTAGAGAGGGATCCATTTTCTACCTGGCTAGTCAGAGCTCACAGCTTGCGAGACTGTGCTGTAGAGAAGAATTAATAAACTATGAGCCTGAGCACAAAGCTGCGTCCTGTGCATTAATCCCGGCTCAAACACGAAGGAAAGAAGATAAGAAACCCACAGCCAGGCATGGAAGGGGCTGCCCAGGGAAGTGGGGGAGTCCCCACCCCTCGAAAAGGAGCCGAGGTGGCTCTCCTCCATCAGCTCCGGTTGAAAGGGGGGTGTTTGGTCAGAGGCTTGATAGTCCTGGAGTTCTTTCCCAGCCTTCTTCTGGAGCCACAGAGAGAGGGAGAGCCACTCCAAGCTGGAATCCCCTGGCTGCTCCCAAGATCCCAGGCGGGCTGCGGGAGGTTCCCAGCAGCCCGGGGAGGACAAAGGCAGGGCTGAGCAGGGGCACGGCTCCGTGTCACCTGTTTGCTCAGTGACACGGGCACACCAGGGCACACAGAGGTTTAAATGCCGTGGCCAAGGTCACACGGGACACCTGGAGCTGCCAGAGCCTGCCCCATCAGCCAGGGAAGGGAAACAGCCTCAAACCCCACGGCAAATACCGGACAAGCCCCCCAAAATCGCCACGAACCCAGAGCAGAGGAAGGGGACAGGTAAAATCGTGAAGAGCCAAACCTGCTCCTCAACGGGACAGGGACACAGAAAATCCCAATTCCTGCCACGCCAGCCTCTGGATGGGCGGAGTGTTTGACCCCTGAGCCGCTTAAAAGGAGCCTTAGAGTTAAAAAAAGTCCATTGTGTGCTGGGCTGGGGAGATAAATCCATTCTCTGACCCCTCCAAGGTGACTCAGCCCTCATCTCCGAGGAGGAGAAAACACCCGCAGGGGCCGAGCTCTCCTCGGAGGAGCCGGGCAGTGATTTAGTGTCTCCCTCTCCCCGCGCTCCTCGCCTCCCGCACAAGGATCCATTGAGAGGCTGCAGAACAAACGCTCCCTTATGCAGCTCCCAGAAAGTCTCGGCCGGTTTGAGCGAGGCAGCTGCCCCCGAGCTGGCTGTGGTTACTCATTAACCGCGGCTCCCGGGAAGGAGGAATCCACTTCACAGACCCTAAAAAAAAAAAAAAAAACCAACTTAAAATAAAATAAAAATAAAACAAACCGGCAATGAAAATAAATACATCAGGTGTCCTGGAAAAGGAGGTTGGAAAAAACAGGTGGAGCAGCTCCCGGGCTGGGATGGGCTGAGGGAGCCGGGGGGGGCAATGGCACGGAGGGAAATGTGTGGGGACAAAAGGGGACGGTGATTAAAGGGAAGGGAAGAAAGAGCAGGGACAGAGAGAGGCTTGTGCTTGGCAGAGAGGGGTTTCTGTGGGGAATCTGCTCCCCACCAGGAGCCGTTCCCTGGCCCCGGCGCGTTTTCCATGAGAATGAGGCGCTGCCGGCGCCGGGAGCGCTTTCCAGGTGTCACTGCAGTGCCCCGGCCAGGAGAGCCCCGGGGTGACCTGACCCGGCAGAGAGTGCGGAGCTGCTCCCTGCGCTCCCACCCCAGATCCCTCAGGAGCCTCCTCCAGCCCCAGGTGGATCAGGTGCTGCTGCCCCGGCCAGGTGAGACCCCGGTGCTGCCCTGGCCAGCTGAGACCCCGGTGCTGCCCCAGCCATCACCGCGTCCTTCACCTGCTCCTCCACCATCCCTTCCATGGAAAACCCCATCCCCTGTGTGCCCGCACTCCTCACCTTCCCCACACGGGGATCTGGGGGAGAAAACCATCCCGGGAATTACAGATCAGGTTGGAAAAGCCCCCTAAGATCATCTGAGCACTGCCAAGGCCACCACTGATGTCCCCAAGTGCCACATCCACATGGTTTTAAACCTCTCCAGTGATGGGGTCTCCACCAGCTGTGCCAGGGCTGGGCAAACCTTCCCGTGGAGTTTTTCCCAGTATCCAACCTCAGCCTTCACTGGTGCAGCCTGAGGGTTTTTCCCATCGTTTGTTACCTGGGACAGGAGCCCAAGCCCCAGCTGGGTTTGTGCAGCTCCTGGGCTCACCTGCAGGGCAGCTCCACGGAAAAGGTGGGATCCAGCCCCACCCCAAACACCCTCCGAGGTGGGGGGCACCTCCCTGCCCAGCCCTAGGCCCACGGGAGAGAGAATTCCTGGCACCTCCCTGGGATCAGAGCTGGAATATAAAGCTCAGTATTTGTGGGATAGCCTGAGTCCTTGGGAGGCTGAGCTGGAACAGAGGCTGGACAGAGCCAGAGAATAAAGCAGAGATTTATTAAAAGGCCTTTAGGGTGCACCTTGGGCAGGACAAGAGCCTGGCCAGGGCTGCACCCAAGGGGGACCCAAAATGGTCCCAAAATGGACAAAGGGTCACCAGGTCTCACCCTTTGATCAGTTTGGGTCCATTTGCACCTTGGGGTTGAATTGTCCAATTGCAGCTGCAGGGTGTGAGGTCCCATCCTTCTTGTTCCTCCCTGCAGCCGCCCTTGTTTGTGCTTTGGGGCTGAAAGTTGTCCTTGGTGTGCAGCAGGAACAGGATTTGTTTTGTGTCCGTGCTGTGTGCAGAGCTGAGTGAGCCTGAATGTGAGGCTGAGAGCTGCACCCCTGGGCAGCACAGAGCCTGAAACACAGGGAAGGTGAAACTGAAGGCATCGGGCCGGTGCTCCAAGGGAACAGGTACCTCGCGCTGGAGTTTCTGTGAGATGTGGAACATCTGGAGCTCGGCGGGCACAAGGCGGCCTTTGTGCAGCTGGGGAAGGCGGCGCCAGAAAGCGGCGCTGGTGTGGGGCAGCTGCAGGGAGAGGGGGAGGGAAAGGGAGAAAGGGCCGACGGGGGGCAGCCCCAGCCCCGGGAGAGGGAATCTCAGCCTGCCCCGGACAGCTCCCACCTGCACAGCCCCCTCGGGCTCTCCGCATCCCTTCCCGATGGGAATGCCTCCCTCCGGCTTGGCTGAGCCCAGGCTGAGATCAGCAGCGCTGTGCGGCTGGTCCTGGCTGCAGAATAATCTTTCTCATTATTAATTAATTATTAATTAATAAACAACTCATTTAGTATATTCATATTTCTATTTATATTTATCTTTTATGCTTATATTTATATTTAATGCTTATGTTTATATTTATATTTTACGCTTATGCTTCTATTTCTATTTCTATTTAAATTTATATTTATGAATTTTTTTTATTTTTATTTTTATGTTATTATAACATAAATCATTCGGATTCAGTTTGACTCTGGAAGGGGCGTCACCCCCTCCCGGCAGGCAGCATTCCAGCAGCGGGGATGTTTCCCTCTGGGATTATCAGATGTCCTGAGCTGAGGAGTGCTGAGCAATGATAATTAAAAGGGCTCCAAGGGTTGGTGTCCCTAAGGAACAGGCCAGGCATAACTGCCGGGCACAGGGAGCTCGGGAAACCCGGAGCTGAGGATTCCCGTGCCCGTGGAGGCTCCCACGGATCCAAGGAGACCTCGATGCTTCTCCTGCCCGGGCACAGATCACCCTGGGGAGCGGAACGGGAATTTCCCCTCTCCTTGGCCGAGGCAGATCCCGCTCCGCTTCCCTCTGGATCTGGGGGTGCCCCGGCAGATGTCCGGGGGGAGCCGGCTCCGGCCACCAGCTCAGGGGGAAACATTCCCGATGGAATATTCCTCGGGAGCCTGGCGGAGCGCACGGACTGGGAGCCAGGCTCCCTGAAGGAACTGGAGCCCACTGGGGAGGACTGGGATCTCTCCCCACACCACCCCGGGGACAGGGAGCTCATCCCAGCTCATCCCAGGCTCTGCTCCGCGAATCCAAAAAAGGGCTGGAGCTGCCGCCGGCTGCGCCCGGGGAGGAAAAATCCCCCAAAATCCCCCAAAATTCCCCCAAATCCCTTAGTCTCTTCCACCCACCGGAGCTGCAGAGCAATTCCCGAGCCCCCGGGGGTTTCACACCCAATCACCGGGGCCTCCTGCTGCTCAGACTTAATTTGTTTAATGACTCGGGAGGCCCCGGGGGTTCCTTGGTGTCAGCGTTCACCTCCCCGCTCTCCCAGGGTTCTCTCTCCACCCGGAACTGGAGGGATTTGGTGAAATCCTCACCAAGACAAGCTCCCCCAAATTCCCGGGGCTCTCTGACCTCCAGAGCCACCCCAGCAACGCTGGGTTCAGGGAAAGGACCTGCAGATCCTCTTGGATTTTTGTCCATCCAGCAGCAGAAGTGAGCTGGGATAAATGACGGCCTGGAACAGGAACGGAAAAAGCCAAATGAGTTGTGAGCTGTGATTTGTGTTTGAGATCCAACCTCACTCCTGCCCCTGCTGCCAGCCTGGCCTGGGAGACCTGGCTGGGGGAAACTGGGATGCTCCAGCCTCCACTGGAGTTCAGACCTTGGGGAAGAAAGGTGAACAAAAAAGGTTGGGAAGGCTGAGGGTGATGGTCTGTCCTGCACAGAGCTGGGGGTTCCAATGGGATTGGGAATGGCAGGAGATGGGGATTCAATGGGATTGGGAATGGCAGGAGATGGGGGTTCCAATGGGATTGGGAATGGAGTATGGGGGTTCCAATGGGATTGGGGTCCTGCAGGAGATGGGGGGCCCAGTGGAGTCTGATATCCCAGAGGAGCTGAGATCCTGGGAGAGATGGGATCCTGGAGGAGCCGGGTGTCCCAGTGGAGCCGGGGGTCCCCGGGAGGCCGCGGGCTGTGGGACATCCCCACCCCAGCCGTTAACAGCACCTCCCTCCATTGTTTCCCAACCTGAGTTTTTCCCGATGACCTCACCTTCCCTTGGCTCCCGCTGGTGATTTTATGGCAGGGAAACGATTCTGCAGCCAAAGGAAAGCAGATCCAGGCCTCTCCTCCCCAGGAAAGGTTTTACTGAAAAGTCAGCGGGGGGGAGGGGAGGGGAGAAATCCCCAGTTCAATTTGGCATTTCCCTTGCAAGCAGCTCCCAGGACATTTCAAACCCCTCCAAAGGCTGAGTCTTCCCACGGAAAGGATGGAAAGAGAGGGATGAACCTTCCCTCTGCTCACCATCAGCGTGGCTGCTGGGACCCAGCGGTGACCCAGGGGTGACCCAGGGCTTTGTCCCCTTTTTCCAGAGGCAGGGACACAGGACGGGGGCTCCATGGCCCTTCCCTGGGATGGGGAGGGAGCACAACAATCCCTGGGCTGCATCCTGACCCCTCAGGATCCCAAAGTATGGGATAACTTTCCCCTTTCCCCCCCGGATCACAAACTATGGCATAACTTTCCCCTTTTCCTCCTCCTTTCCCACCCACTCCCAGGGGGTTTGTTTGAGCTGCAGGCACAGCAGAGGGAGGGATGGTGTGAGAGCAGCTGGGAGCCTCAGGAACGTTTCCCTTCCTCCTGTAGGAACACGAGTGGCATCAGCCAGAGGCTGAAACAATTCAGGAACCAGCCCTGGACACAAAATCTTTTTGGTCATCATCAGCGTTTTGTGAGATTATATCCAAATAAACCTCCAGGCTGCCGAGATCCCCCTGGCAGGGTTGTGAAAACACTTCCCAGAAATCTCAGCCCAGGCTGGAATGCTTTCCCCCTGTTCCCACACCAACCCTGCATGCTGTGAAAACCTCAGAAGAAGAAACAAGGCACCAAAATGGGAGCTGGGCCAGCTGCAGCTCCCACAGGGGGGATTTTCCCTCTTTTCCCATTAGGAACAACCCTCTGGGCTGAAGAAGAGGAGTCAGAATCCTTCTTGGACTGTAGTCACTGCCTGTCATGTTTGCGTTTTCTGAAGTTCTTTCCCAGGGACCTAAACTGGTAAACAAGGTCACACTTTTTAAACTCTCTTGTTTTTCACATTTCTCTCCTAAGGAGGGACTTTGCTTGTTGACCCTTGGTATGACCAATGGTTCAAAGGATCCCACCTCTTAGGTGGGCACATTGTAAAAAGGTATAAAAACAGCTTCTGAGAATAAACCAGCCCCTTTTCGGAGCATCAGCCTTCTGAACCACGAGTCCGTGTCTTTCTTTTGTGTCCAACAGCGACATTGGACTGATGGGATTTCACCTTTCCTACCTCACACAACTCCTAGGGAAGCACACGGAGAACATCCCCCTGAGCTGGCACAGTGAAAATGAAGGATTTGGGGTAAAACAACCAGGGAAAGCAGGAGCTGATCCCTGAGTTGCAGCCCCAGGAATCCAGCACAGACACCAGCACGGAGCTGCTCAAGGGCTGGTTGGCCATGCAAGACTAAACAAACCTGCGGAGAGAGAGCCAGAAAATACCTGGAAAATACCTGGAATTAGGTTAAAAATCGAGACTGTTCAGCTTGGAAAAGAGTATGGGGAGAGCTCAGAGCCCCTGCCAGGGCCTGAAGGGGCTCCAGGAGAGCTGGAGAGGGACTGGGGACAAGGGCTGGAGGGACAGGACACAGGGAATGGCTTCAAACTGCCAGAGGGCAGGGCTGGATGGGAGATTGGGCAGGAATTCCTGGCCCTGGGATGGAATTCCCAGAGCAGCTGTGGCTGCCCCTGGATCCCTGGCAGTGCCAAGGCCAGGCTGGACGGGGCTTGGAGCAGCCTGGGGCAGTGGGAGGTGTCCCTGCCCATGGGATGGTGGCCCTGGATGGGATGTAAGGCCCCTCCCAACCCAAACCGTCCCGGGATTCTCTGAAATCTCCTCTCCAAACTCAACAACCCCCCGCACAACATCTGCCCCGGGAAAAGGACACCCCGAGCCGAAATCCCCGGTGCCCCCCGCACTCCCGGAGCCCAGGCCGGTCCCTGCCTGGTGTGGGAGGATGCAGGAGGAGGGGGCAGCCCCAGGGTGGGATGGGGAGCGCTGGGAGGGGGCGGGGAGCGGCTCGGCTTTCACCGCGCCGCGCCTGCCAAGCCCAACAAAGGCCCGCACGAAGAATAGAAGTCGTTCTGTCTGCAGCTCGGGATTGTTGCCGTGCCCAGGGAGGGGCGGGAGGTGAAATCCATCCCTTTTTTTCCAGGCGGTGACTCAGGTGCCGCGATCCGCCCCGGGCGCGCATCTCGCACCGCGAGCGGCTCCAGCCGCGCTGCCCGCGGGGCTCATAATGGGATTATTGTTCCTTTGCGTGCAAAGCCTCGCTTGGGGTTTGCGGTCCCCGCCCTGCCCTGCAAACCGCAGCCGCCTGCGCCTTCCCAGCCCCCGGCACGGCACGGGCCGCCCGGCCCCGCCGAGAGAGACAGAGAGAGGGAAATCCCGCTGATTCCTGGCATCCCCGAGAGCCCTTCCTGCGCCCTCAGTCACCCCAGGCGGCCGGGGATCGGGGAGAGAGCTGGAGGGACCCACGGGGATCATCCAACCCCGCAGGGATCATCCAGCCCCGCAGGGATCATCCAACCCCGCAGGGATCATCCAGCCCCGCAGGGATCATCCAGCCCCACAGGGATCATCCAGCCCCGCAGGGATCATCCAGCCCCACAGGGATCATCCAGCCCCGCAGGGATCATCCAGCCCCGCAGGGATCATCCAGCCCCACAGGGATCAGCACAGGGATCATCCAACCCCGCAGGGATCATCCAACCCCGCAGGGATCATCCAGCCCCACAGGGATCAGCACATGGGCCATCCAGCCCTATAGGGGCCATCCAGTCCCACAGGGGACATCCAGTCCAAGCCCGGCACAAACCCCCAAAATTCCACCCTGGGCACCCCCGGAGCGCTGTCCAACCCCTCCTGGAGCTCTGGCAGCCTCGGGGCCGTGCCCATTCCCTGGGGAGCCTGGGCAGTGCCCAGCACGCTCTGGGGGAAGAAGCTTTCCCTGAGATCCATCCCGATCCTGACACAGCTCCAGCATTCCCTGGGTCCCGTCCCTGTCACGGGGAGCAGTTCCTGCCCCTCAGGAGGAAATTCCTTCTCTGGTGTCCCCGGGCAGGGGCACCTCCCACCATCCCAGGCTGCTCCAACCTGGCTTGGGGCACTTCCAGGGATCCCGGGGCAGCTCCTCTGGGAACCTCCCCACCTTCCCAGGAATTCCAGGGAAGGGAAGGGAAGGGAAGGGAAGGGAAGGGAAGGGAAGGGAAGGGAAGGGAAGGGAAGGGAAGGGAAGGGAAGGGAAGGGAAGGGAAGGGAAGGGAAGGGAAGGGAAGGGAAGGGAAGGGAAGGGAAGGGAAGGGAAGGGAAGGGAAGGGAAGGGAAGGGAAGGGAAGGGAAGGGAAGGGAAGGGAAGGGAAGGGAAGGGAAGGGAAGGGAAGGGAAGGGAAGGGAAGGGAAGGGAAGGGAAGGGAAGGGAAGGGAAGGGGCCCAGAGCTGGGCATTCCACACCCCATTAATCCCCTTTCCAGAGCCCAAATCCCTGGATAAACCCATGGCCAGTGCCCTGCTCCCAGCTATCAGCAGCCTCTCCATCCTCCACTTGAGATTTCAGGACAAGCCCAGCTGACCCCTCCCGGTTCCAAAGGACTTTCCCTGGGAATTCCTCCACCATCTCCTCACCACTCACCCATGGTTCTGGTCCCAGGCAGCGCCCCCACGGTTTGGCCTCTGAAACACAGGAAAAGATCCCACAATAAAAGCAGGAAAATCCACCCAGCCCTGCATTCCTGGGCTTCTCCAGAGCCACGGTGCTCGGCCAAGCCCTGGGAGCAGCAGCTCCTGCACAGGAGCAGCACCGGTGCCAAGCACAGACACCTCCAGGGCTGGGAGGAATTGGGGGATTTTCCCTTTGTTTTCCCAATCTGGGGTCACCCCCTTCATCAGCAGGGCTTGGAAAAGCCCAGGACATCCACAAAAGCAGCAGCAAAGAGGCCACAAATACAAGCTGGAGAGGTTGGGGTGATTTTTAAACCCCATCAAGAGAAAAGTACTTTTATCTGGGGAGGGGTTGAAGCTTTCATTGGAGAGGGGTCACAGTTTCAGTTTCCCTCCAAGCAGTGCTAAAATTTATGACGATTTTAAGACCAAACTCAAGAATCTAAAGGTTTTACTGAAAAATTAGTGGGGGCAAGGTGGGGAGGGGAGAAATCCCCAGTTAAATTTGGCATTTTCCTTGCAAGCAGCTCCCAGGACATTTCAAACCCCTCCAAAGGCTGAGTCTTCCCACGGAAAGGATGGAAAGAGAGGGATGAACCTTCCCTCTGCTCACCCTCAGCGTGGCTGCTGAGACCCAGTGGTGACCCAGGGGTGACCCAGGGTGACCCAGGGTTACCCAGGGGTGACCCAGGGCTTTGTCCCCTTTTTCCAGAGGCAGGGACACAGGATGGGGGCTCCATGGCCCTTCCCTGGGATGGATTCCACAGCAATCCCTGGGCTGCATCCTGACCCCCAGGATCCCAAAGTATGGGATAACTTTCCCCTTTTCCTCCCCAGTTTGCTCCCTGCAGGATTCCCAGCCCCTCCAGCCAAGGAGCAGAGCCCATCCCTGTGTTCCAGGCCTTGGCTGGGTATTCACATTCCCTCTGCTCCCAAATTCCACTTTTCTATGGATATTTCTTGTCCACAGGGGCAGCTTTCCCCTCACACCAAGGAATGGGGAGATGATTTCCTTCCCCTCCAGGGGACAAACAGAGAAGAGGGATTTTCCTCTGGGGTTTCTGCATCCCTCCCTCCCTGCTCCTTCCCTCGGGCTCCATCCCAGCAGGATTAAATGCTTTATGTGGCATTATCTCCCAGAAACCTGATTACGAGGCTGCCTTTAACTCTCCAATGGATTTATTTTTGTACCAGCTGGCACCACGTGCCAGGAGTTAAACCAGGAAACATCCCTGACAGGCTGGAGAAGCCCAGGCCTTGGACATCCCAGAGGGATTTGAAGGTTTTTGAGTCTTTTGGCTGGAAACAGAGGGCTCAGAGCTTTCCAGAGCCTTCAGTGTGGGTGGAATTAGGGAGAGCAGTGGGAGATGGGGCGCTGGAAGGGCTCTGATCCCCAACTATGGCAGATCCCTTCCCTCTCATGCCCTGGGATGCAGGGGCAGCTCTCACCTTTTAAAAAGAAGAGTCTGACCCCCCCTGCTCATCCTGCTAAATTCCCAAATTTGCCCTTGTCTTTGTTTGGAAAAACAGGTATCTGACAGGGGAAGCTGGAGTTTCCCTTGGAATGGGGAATGCAAACTCCTCACCCCCGCCAAATTATAATTTTGCAATTAAGGGCTTTCAGGCAAAGATTTGAGAATAGGAATAACAGTTCTTTACTAGGAATATTCACAATAAAATGTAGTAGGAAAAAAAACCCCACCCAACCAAACCAGCAAACAAACAACAATTTTGGAAAACCCTGACAGAGTCAGAGCTACAACCTGACACCCTGTTGGTCAGGGTGTTGGAAGCAGTCCAAAAGTGAGTCCTGCTGGAGTGGCAGATGTGGTTCTGGTGGAGTAGAGAATGGTCCTGTAGAAAAGGGTCCAGGGGTGGTGAAAAGAGGTCCAGTCTTCCTCCGGGAATCGGGTGAAGCTGGACACCTTCGTGTTCCTGTGTCTCAGTTTTATCCAGGTAGGAATGGTTGGCTCCCCACACTGGGTGGAGCATCTCACAATGGGATGATGGAATGTGGGTGTTCTACTTTGGGGATGTGTGCTTTTAGGGGTGTCTTAATGGTCCATTAGCAGAAAAATATCCCCCTGGAGGGAGGACAGGCAGTGAAAGAGATAAGAAACACTGCCCTACCTGGTTTGAACAGTTAGCCCATTATCAGAAGGCATCCGCCCCTCTCCCCTCAGAGTTACAAGAGATAAAGAAAAACACCTCCCCAGCTGCTTTCAACAATGAAATAGAATACACAGCCCTGGCTCCACAACCCAAGACACCCCTGTGCCCGGAGGGCCCCGGCTCACCCGCACAGTCCCACACTTCCCAGGGATGCACACCCAGGATGGAACTGCCTTTCCTTGGCTTCTCCCCCCTCTCTTCTCATCCCCAGGGGAGCTGCCTTCCCAGCCAAGAGGCAGGGCCTTGGAAAGCTGGGAACGACGAGGCTGGAGAAAGGAAAGCCAGCGGAGTGGAGGCAGGAGGAGCAAATCCGTGGATTTATGGCATCCAAACAACTCGGTGCAAACTCCATTTCCCACTTATTGAAAGCAATCACAGTTAAAAGTTCAAATCCCTTGGCAAACAGGAGCTTGGGATCATCCAGAGGGACACACAAAGGAAATCCAACCCAAAAAACCAAAGACCAAACAAGAAGGGACAGCTCCAGCTCAGTTTATTCCAACCTGTTCCCTTTGGCTCCAGCGGGACCGAAGGCGGATTCGGGACATCCCAGCCCCAATTCCACAGGGGCTGAGCAGCAGGAGGCAGCCAGGTGATCCAGTCATTCCCACAGGAGGGGTTAGGGGAGCCCTTTGTGCTGGAGATCGGAGCCAGGGGCAGCTGGGATTTGCAGCATCCTCCCAACCCTGGCAATTCCCTCCTCCCCAGAGCCCCTTGGGCACAGGGATGGGCAGGATCCACCCCTCAGCCTGGATCAATAGATCTACTGCCCAGCCTGGATCAATGGATCCACCCCTCAGCCTGGATCAATGGATCCACTGCTCAGCCTGGATCAATCCTCAGCTCTCAGGACGAGCCATTCCACAGGAAATGCTTGAGAAGCATCAGGAGAGGCAGGAGCCTCCTCTGGCAGCACGTTTCTGGCTCTCCGGGTGGGATAATGAACTCATCCTGAGGGATTACTTCATTCCTCCTGGAATGCCGCGGTGCTGGCTCAGCTCCTGCTCCTCCTGCAGCTGCAGGGTGAGCAAGACAACCCTGGCTGGGCCATGCAGGGAGCTCTGGATCACTGGAAGCAGCAGCTGAAACCCAGCAATCCCTTGGGAAGGCTGGACAGCTCCACATGGAATTGCACACGGAATTGCACACGAAATTGCATCCAGGCAGGGACAGTGTGGAGCCCACACCCAGCCTGTCCCAGAGGACGTGCTGGGAAACACTCAAATCCTCCCCTCCTGGGGTTTTTTCTCATAGCAAACCCCGGAGCACTGGACACAGCACATTGGAGCAGGGCCTCTCTGAGATACATTTAAGAAAAAACGACATTTCCCTCTTGCAGAGATCCCAAGAAAGTTCATCTTTATTTGCCTGGACTGCCCCCATCCATCCAAACCAATCCCCTGCAGCGTTCCACAGGAGCAGCAGGATGTGGGAGGCCTGTGATCCCAGGGCTTGTCACAGCCCTGACACCTCCCACCTGCCTTCCCAAAAAAGGGTGGGACTCTGGACTCCTTCAGGAGCTGATGCCCCAGAGCTGAACCCCAGACCAGCCTCCACACGGGGCAGGGAATTCCCAGCCTCCCACAGAAGCGAGAGGATCAAAACCCCGAGCGCCTTTCCTTGGAGGAGGCAGCCCAGCGTCACCCAGCCCCTTCCAAGAGGAACCCACAGCAGGATCTGGGAGCACCCACCCATACTTGTGCTTGGAAACCATCGCCAGGAGCTCGGAGGGGAGGGGGGAGATACAGAATCAGAGGAAATCAACACCAAGCCAGATCCCAAAATTCTATGTACAGCTCCAGTCCCGGGCTGGCGCGTGTCCCGCTCCCCATCGGGAGCTCTGAGCTCTTCTCCTGGGAGTGCAGCAGTGCCCTATCCCAGCCCCACGTCCAGGGACATCATCACCACAAAGCCCAGGATGGAGGTCCAGGAGGCCAACTTCCCATTGCCACTGCAGGGAGAGAGGGGAGAGGGAAAGGTGGGAGGAGGGAACGCTGCTTGTGTCCCATCCCAGCCAGGGAAGGGATGTTCCCCAGCCCTCCTGCCCACCCTGGGATGGGGAGGGACCACAGCAATTCCTGGGCTGCATCCTGACCCCCCAGGATCCCAAACCCCATGGGATAACTTTCCCCTTTCCTCCTCCAGAACCCCAAACCCCACAGGGATAACATTCTCCTTTACCCCCCAGTTTGCTCCCTGCAGGATTCCCAGCCCCTCCAGCCAAGGAGCAGAGCCCATCCCCGTGTTCCAGGCCTCAGGACCCCCAGGTGAGGGGGGCAGGTCTCACCTGGTCTGTGCCTCGGGGATGATGTCGTCCATCACCACGTAGACCATGGCCCCGGCGGCGAACCCCAGCGCGTAGGGCAGCAGCGGCTCCGCCAGCACCACGGCCAGGGCGCCAAAAACGCCGGCCAGGGGCTCCACCATCCCACTCAGCTGCCCGTACCTGCCGGGGAGACAGACAGAAACACCCCTGGAGACCTGAAGGGGGCTGGCACAGCCGTGCCAGAGGGATAAGGGGCTTGCACCGCCACCCGGGCTCCCCAAAAACAGGAACAACCCCAGGACAATCCATCCAGTGTTCCCAAAACCAGGAATCAGCTCCACAACAATCCATCTGGGCTCTCGAAAAACCAAGAATCAATCCCAGGACAATCCATCTGGGCTCTCCAAAAACCAGGAATCAACCCCAGGACAATCCATTCAGTGTTCCCAAAAGCAGGAACAACCCCAGGACAACCCAACCAGGCTCCCCAAGGAGGTGCTGCTGAGGGTTTCCCACCCTAGGAGCAGAGGGAAGAGCTCACCAGAAGGCTTTCCAGGTGGAGAATCCAGCGCCACGCAGAGGCAGGCTGACAGCCAGCCCCTCCGGGAAGTTCTGAATCCCAATCCCAATGGCTAAGTTCCTAAAAAAAAGCACAAACAAAACCATTTATGTACCTCAGGGGCAAAACTCAGCCTGGGACTGCGTGCTGGGAGCAGGGACCAAGGGACACAGTGAAGGATTCAGGGAAGTGCTCCCAGCCCCAGCAGCCGGGATCAAATTTAACAGGATCCCAGCAGATTCCATTCAACAGCTCCAGCAGCAGCCCACGGAGGGACAGGGAGTAGGTGGAGGAAAGAGATTTGTCCTGGGAGGTCCCTGAATGGATTCCAGCCCCAGGATTCCCAGGAGCTGCAGCATTCCCAGAGCTGGGCACCTGGAGCAGCCCAGGTCAGAGCGAGGGCTGAGGTTCCTCCCTCCTGGGAGGCTCTGCCAGAGGGGCCCCAATAACCACAGGGCTCTGCTTTCTCTCTTCTCCCCCTCTTGCATCCCATGGGAGGGGAACACTTGGACTTCCAGGGTCAAAATCAGGAGGGGAGATCGAGGCTGTCCATCAGTCCTGAGATCACAGAATCCTGGGATGGTTTGGGTGGGAAGGGATTTTACAACTCATCCCATCCCCTGCCATGGCAGGGACACCTCCCACTGCCCCAGGCTGCTCCAGCCTGGCCTTGGGCACTGCCAGGGATCCAGGGGCAGCCACAGCTGCTCTGAGAATTCCATCCCAGGGCCAGGAATTCCTGCCCAATCTCCCATCCAGCCCTGCCCTCTGGCAGTTTGAACCCATTCCCTGTGTTCTGCACCTCCAGCCTTGTCCTCAGTCCCTCTCCAGCTCTCCTGGAGCCCCTTCAGGTCCTGGCAGGGGCTCTGAGCTCTCCCCAGACCCTTTTCCAGGCTGAACAATCCCAACTTCTCCAATTCCAGGGCCTCCCCATTCTCACAGGGAAGGATTTTGTGCCCTCAGGGAAGAATTCCTTCCCATGGGGTCCCAGCTGGGGCTGTGCATGGCTGGCACATCCAGCTCCCACCCTCCCAGCTCCGCAGGGCTGTGGGATTTTTGGGGAATGTCTCAGGCACCAAACAGGGCTGGCGTGTGTGGCCTGGACTCCCTGGGCTCCACAAACATCCCAGTTCTCCCTCCCTGGGGTGTTTCTCCAGCCTGGACTGTGTGGGTGGCCCTGGGGGACACCTGGAGTGGGACCATGCTGGGGGGGCTTCAGCAGGGAGGGCTGGGGCTCTGAGGGGTCTCCAGAGGGATCCCAGAGCCTCTCCCAAGCTCAGCTCCTCCTCTGCCAACAGCTCCCTCTCCTCACCCCCTCACTTCCCAGGAGTAAAATAAGCCCGGTGAGAAAAACCTCTCGGTGTTGTTTAAACTTCTCCCAGGGTTTGCAGAGGAGGGGAGGGGAAGGGGGAGAGGCTCCGGGTCTCCCTGGGCAGGACAGGCCATTACAATCACAAACATTATTCCAGGCAAAAGAGAGGGAGGACGGAGGGGAAACCATCCCTGCTGGAAAACACTGGAGCCGCTGTCTGGGCTGGGGTTTTTTTTTCCTCCTTCCCTGGCGCAGCACAAAGCAGCTATTGCTGCTCCCGGCCACAACAAATTAACGGGGAGGGAGCTGTGAATGGAGGGGTCTGTGTGGGAAGCGGGGGGAGCCACCCCCCCAGTGCTGATCCCACCGGGAATAGGGACCCCCACGCTGAGCCCCTCGGGGCAGGAGGGAAGGATGGAACTGGGGGGAGATCCAGGAGAAACCCGTCAGGGGTTTGTTCCTGCTCCCTCCCTCCTCTCCTTCCCGCACACACCCCAGGACAACACATCCGGGCTCCCCAAAAGCAGGAACAACCCCTGGACAACCCACCTGGCCTTCCCAAAACCAGGAATCAGCCCCAGGACAATTCATCCAGGAACCAGTCCCAGCCCTACAGCTGGGGCTGCAGTGAAAGCACAGCCCAGGGCAGGATTTTATCCCTTTTCCCAGGAAATGGGGCTGTTCCCATGGTGCTGCCAGCCAGGGCAGCTTCAGTGGGGGACGGGGCCAGAGCAGAGGCCACCAGAGGCCAGCCACTGCTGTCCCTGCAGCTGGAGCTCCTTGGGGCAGACAGGACCTCCTGGGCTCACCACCACGCTGAGAAGGTCCCCAGGACACCAGAGAGATCTGCTCACCCTGCCACAGCCCCAGGGAGCACCCAGGGCTCCCAGCATGGACACCTCACAGCCTGTGGGGCCGGGAGAGCCCTTCCCAGGGCCGCTGGTCCCAGGGGGATGAGGGACACTCGGTGCCAGCCTGGAGGACAGGGACACCCCAGCCTTCCTCTGGGCCTTGCTGGAGTCACCATGCCAAGGACACCTCGGGGACACCCCTGGTGTGTCCAGCACCCCAGGAGAGAGAAAGGGGATTCACCTCTGGGGAGAGGGAGGGAGGGAGGGAGGAGAGAGAGAGAAAAAGGAGAGGAGAGGAGAGGAGAGGAGAGGAGAGGAGAGGAGAGGAGAGGAGAGGAGAGGAGAGGAGAGGAGAGGAGAGGAGAGGAGAGGAGAGGAGAGGAGAGGAGAGGAGAGGAGAGGAGAGGAGAGGAGAGGAAAGGAAAGGAAAGGAAAGGAAAGGAAAGGAAAGGAAAAGGAAAGGAAAGGAAAGGAAAGGAAAGGAAAGGAAAGAAGGAAGGAAAGGAAGGAAAGGAAAGGAAAGGAAAGGAAAGGAAAGGAAAGGAAAGGAAAGGAAAGGAAAGGAAAGGAAAGGAAAGGAAAGGAAAGGAAAGGAAAGGAAAGGAAAGGAAAGGAAAGGAGATTCACCTCCAGCTCCTAACAAGCCCATCCCAAGGGATTCTCCCATCCCAAGGGACACTCCCTTGGTCCCTCCTGGCCGTGCACACTCACACCTTCCCGCAGCTCCTGGGAATCAAAGCCTCATTGTGCCTGAGGGGAACAAAGGCGCCTTTTGACGGGAATAGGTGGGGATTCTTGGAAGGCTTCCCCGACCGCCAGGGAATCCATTGTAAAACACGGGCACGGGGACACGGCCCGGCCCCGGGGGTGGCACAGGGACACGGGGGACACGGAAATGGGGACCAGCCAACATGGCCAGAGGTGGTGGGGTGAAGGGTTTGGGGTCTCCAAAGAGAGGAAAAGAAAGGTGGTGTAAGGGGTTGGAGAGGTGGTGGAATCAGATCCCACTGGGCCGGATTTTCTGGTGGAGTCTCCAGCCTGGGAGGTGTCCAGGGATGTGCACTCAGAGCTCTGGGTTGGTGACAAGGCAGAGTGGCCTTGGTGACCTTGGAGATCTTTTCCAACCCCGGTGATCCCACGAATGGGGCAGTTGTCCAGCTGGACAGCCTGTGGCTCACACCCAACCCATGGAGGGGAGCTGGCCCAAGGGAACCACATCCAGGGAGAACCACAGCAGGCTTGGCTTGGGGGTGCCCGTGTCCCTGTGGTGGCTCTGTCACCTGCAGGGAAATGTTACTCGGGTGGCTCCTCCACGTGGGCACAACAGCCTCGATGTCCTTGGAGGCATCAAGGAATCACAGACACAGATGTGCCAGCTCTGCCCCAGCCTCCCCGACTGTATAACAGACACAGGACAGCCATGGGACAGCCACATCCTCCAGAACCATCCCAATCTGAGCACAGAACCCCTGATGCCTTCAGTTTTACCTTCCCTGTGTTTCAGGCTCTGTGCTGCCCAGGGGTGCAGCTCTCAGCCTCACATTCAGGCTCACTCAGCTCTGCACACAGCACGGACACAAAACAAATCCTGTTCCTGCTGCACACCAAGGACAACTTTCAGCCCCAAAGCACAAACAAGGGTGGCTGCAGGGAGGAACAAGAAGGATGGGACCTCACACCCTGCAGCTGCAATTGGACAATTCAACCCAAGGTGCAAATGGACCCAAACTGATCAAAGGGTGAGACCTGGTGACCCTTTGTCCATTTTGGGACCATTTTGGGTCCCCCTTGGGTGCAGCCCTGCCAGGCTCTTGTCCTGCCCCAGGTGCACCCTAAAGGCCTTTTAATAAATCTCTGCTTTATTCTCTGGCTCTGTCCAGCCTCTGTTCCAGCTCAGGGCATCACCCCCAGGACACTGTGCCACCCACAGCTGAGCTCTGCCCTGGCCTTGGCTCATCCTCCATGCCCAGATTGTCGGGAGGAGAAGGTAAATCCGTGAGCTCCCCCAGGGACAGGCTGCGTGTCCCCCGGGAACACCCCAAGAGGGATGGGACCTCCAACCCCCCCCCTGCCGGCCAACCGCTCCAGCACCACGCTGGGAGACTCCAAGTTCACTTGCAAAAAAAAAAAAAAAAAAAAAAAAGCTGGCATCTCCGCATATTTGCAAGGTCAAGGCACAGAAAGCTTCTATAAGCCTAAAGCCTTGTTTTCAAGGCCTATTCTTCGAGGCAGTGATTATGAAAGCAGGCTACATATTCTTAACAAGCCCCTTTTCACTCGGGCGCTCCGTCCCCCCGCAGTGGAGAATGTGCATGTGTATTCTTGCATGGCAGCCCTTCCATACTGCCGGGATCGTTATCGGGCCGCCCGTGAAAGGCCCGATTGTTTGGGGTTGCGGCGATTACATCACGGCCGCCCCCGGGGCCGCCCGCCGAGGTGTTTGATCAGGGCTGGCAGGTGGGAAGGAGCTCACGGGGCCCTTTCCCCGGACCTGCCCTACCTGTCAAACCCTTCCCTCTGCTCCTCCCGGAGCCTCCCGCCGCAGGAGCCGCCCCAGCGTCACCCAGTGTGCAGCCCTGGTTGGTGCCTGTGATGTTCTGGTTTCTCTGAAACTCTTTCCCCAGAGAGTTTTCTGTCAACAAGAGACACGTTTTCCTGACTGTGACCTTTGTTTACATTCCTTTCCCTAGGAGGGACTTCTTCTTGATGTCCCTCTGCTCTGACCAATGTGATTGAAGGAGTTTGTCTTTCTTCCACCCATTTGGTTGTTCTTTGTAAAAGAGCATAAAAGAGAAGAAATTGCCAGGAAATAAACAGAGTCATTGCCAGCCCTCTGAGCTGGAGTCCGTGTTGTGATCTTGAACAGCGTCACAGGTGTTGTATTCCTCTGGGGAATGGTTTTCGCCCAGAACCCCCTGAAGCCTGTAACCATGGAGTTTGACCCTTCCTTCCTATCTTGACCCTGTTGGCTCAGGCCCAGCTATCTCTCCTGAGCAGAGACAAGATAAAGTCCTGTTCTTCCTTGTTCTCTCTCTCTCTGCCCTGGAACCCTTCGAGAATAAAGCCTTGGACTGATCCCAGGGGGTGAGAGCCCCTTTTGGAATCTTTTGCCCTGTTTCCTGAGATATTCCTCCAAAGCCTCTGAAGGAATTGAGCTATCCACAGGAGCCTGGGAGGACAGCAGGGGAGTATTTCAACCCAGATGTCCCCCAGGCCACCCCTGATGGCTGAAGTTTCAGCTTTCATATTTTCCAGATTCTGTACTGCATTGGTACATAACTCTGAACTTCATATAAAGTGTTAGCAAGTTCTCCTCACAGTTTGGAAACAACAATCCTTTTCCAGCCCCAGAACCAGGGGCACTGCTGCAGCTTCAGGCCCAGAAAGTGCAAACAGCAGGGAATTGAGGAGAGCAAACTGGGAGGGTGGGACTGCATCACCTGTAGCTGTAATTGGACAATGAACCCCAATATGGAAAGGGACCAAAACATACAAGTGTGAAAACTCCTGATTCAGAGTCCATCTTGGGTGTAGTTCTGGCCAGGCTCTTGCACTGGCCAAGGTGCCTCCTTTGAAGGCCTTTAAATAAATCCCTGCTTGATTCCTTTAACTCTGTCCAGCCTCTGTTCCAGGGAGCCTCTCAAGGCACCAGAAGAACTGGTCCCAATGTCCCCAGGCCAGCCCCAGCAGCATCCTGACCCCTCTGGGGATGGGGACTCCACCACTGCCCTGTGCAGCTGTGCCAGGGCTCGGCCACCCCCTCCAGGAGGAAATTTTCCTCCCCTGGTGCAACTTGAGGTGGTTTCCTCCTGTCCTGTCCCTCCTGAGCCCAACCCAGCCCTGGAGAGGACCCTGCCCAGTCATTCCCTTCCTTCCTCCAGTTCAAAACCTCAGTGTTGGCCTGGGTGGGCAACGGGAGACAGAAGGTGGAGCCCATTCCCTGGCAGGGCAGGGAATCCATGGCCAGATCCCACAGAATGGATCCCATTCTTCAGGGCCTGTTTATTCCTCTGCAGCAGATCCCACAGGATGGATCCCACTCTTCAGGACCTGTTTATTCCTCTGCAGTATTCAAATCTTGCTCCTTATCTGCCTGGTTATTTCAGGGACTGTTTGATTTCTGAGTCAGCCTCAGGCACGGGGGGAAGGTTCAGCTCTCTGCTGGTGTGGGAAGCACAAAGCCACGTTTCAGGAGCTGCTTTTGCTTTGACCTCCCTGAGCAGCAGGAAAAGCTCAGGGAGCCTCAGCACCTTCTCCAAGAGCAGGAACTTGGCCTGGGAGCTCAGGATCTGGCCAGGCTCCAGCTCTCCAGGGCTGCAGAACCAGCAGAAGATGAAGCCCTGGAGCTGCTTCCTGGAAAGTTTCCTTTGCAGGAGGTGGCATCGCCCTGGTCCCGCTCCCACGGTGCAGATGGATTTCTGCTGGCACAGTTCTGCTTCACCAAGAAAAAAAGTTCACAGATGCTCCCATAAAATCATGGAATGGGTGGGAAGGACCTCAAAATTCCTCCAGTTCTGGGACAGGGACACCTTCCACCATCCCAGGCTGCCCCAAGCTCCATCCAGCCCATCACAAACGGGTAAAACACCAGAACTGTTCCTTCCCCGCGCCACACCCCCACGCTGGGCTAAAACCCTGCCCAAGGATAGGGATCCTAGGATATCCTGAATGTTCCCAGCATCTTCCCTTTCCCAGAGGCAGGTCCAGCCCCAGCAGGGGCCACCCCGAGCCCTGCAGAGCCCCAGCTCCAAGGAGCAACCCCCAGGCTGCCACAAGAGATCTGCACCGACCCTAAACCCAGAGTCTGTGGGGATGGGGAGCTGATCCCTGGCAGGAATTCCTCCCTTTTCCAGCAGAAACCAAGGACAGCCTTGCCTGGCAGCACCTCTCAACCCCAGCCAGCATCAGGAGGGTCAGCTGAGCCCTCACCTCCCTATATTTAAATGCCTTAAGACAATGCTCATGTGGGACCTCGTTAATTCTGTTTTAAACAGCGCCAGCCTGCAAATCATTTCAGTTTTTACATATTCACAGTGGGCCAGCCCTAAATAGAGTGGGATTTAATGAGGTGGCTGCATTGATCTGGGGTAGGAACTCTACAAAGGTTATTAAATTTTTTTTTTTTTTTTTTTTTTTTTTTTTTTTTTTTTTTTTTTTTTTAATTAGACACCCACAGAAGCTGGGTGGTCTAAAAGCAGGGCTGGGATGCTGGTCCAAGTATTCCAAAAAATTCCCAATTAATGTTTATGGCTCCACGCAAAATATGTCAATTCTCTTCTTTTTGTCTGAATCCTCAAACTGGGAGCACATTTCACACTGGAAATCATTTGGTATGCCACGGAATCTCAGTGTAAAGGGATTCACACTGGGTGGGGGGACGGTTTCAGGGGTGGTTTTTAGGGATTTACTGCCTGGATCACACGGCCCCATCCCTTACAGAAAACAAAAGTAAGGGAAGGAGGATGAGTGAGGTTAACAAACCTGATTTTCCTTCCTGGTAAAGGGTGGAGAGAACCCCAGGGAATCAAAGCCCAGCTGAATGCAGAGATAAAAATGGGGCTGTGGGTAAGAACAGGGAAGAACAGGGATGAATGACAAAGCCAGGGACCCCCCCATCCCCTCTCAGGTGCCCTCAGGCCCAGGATGCCAAGGCAGGGCTGCTGTGCCGGGGGCACCCAAGGGCTCACACTCCATTCCCACACCTGCATCCTGCTGGGAATCATCAGCTGAGAGCACAATTCCAGCTGCTGGAACGATTCCTCTTCATCCCTCTGATGCCTTCAGTTTTACCTTCCCTGTGTTTCAGGCTCTGTGCTGCCCAGGGGTGCAGCTCTCAGCCTCACATTCAGGCTCACTCAGCTCTGCACACAGCACGGACACAAAACAAATCCTGTTCCTGCTGCACACCAAGGACAACTTTCAGCCCCAAAGCACAAACAAGGGCGGCTGCAGGGAGGAACAAGAAGGATGGGACCTCACACCCTGCAGCTGCAATTGGACAATTCAACCCCAAGGTGCAAATGGACCCAAACTGATCAAAGGGTGAGACCTGGTGACCCTTTGTCCATTTTGGGAGCATTTTGGGTCCCCCTTGGGTGCAGCCCTGGCCAGGCTCTGGTCCTGCCCAAGGTGCACCCTAAAGGCCTTTTAATAAATCTCTGCTTTATTCTCTGGCTCTGTCCAGCCTCTGCTCCAGCTCAGCCCTCCCAAGGCATCTGGTTAAAGGGCGCCAGGGGAGCAGGGGAGCAGCTCCTTTGTGCAAACCTGGAACTGAACAATTTCCTGACATTTTAGAGCTGGAATTGACATTTAGGGCCCATTATGAACCCCAGTCCTGCCCCAATGCCTTCATTCCAATTTTTCCCCTCTCCAATGGGTTTGTTTTAAACCAGAGACAGAGGAGCAGAGCACTGGAGCTGCCCAGACAACCCTGGGCTTCAAAGTGGTTTTTGTTTGGCATCACCTGGATAAAGAAATTGGTGCTCACGCCTTTGCCTTGCCCTGCTTTTCTCCCTTTTATCTGAAGGTGCTCAGGAAGCAAAGGGAGCATTTTGGAGAGCAGAGCAGGGCAGGAGAAACCTCCGTGGTGAGGCCCTGGAGAACTCCATCCCTCCATCCCTCCTGCTGGGGTTCAGTCCTGGGGGAAATGCAGCAGCTCAGGAGCCTCAGTCCTTCTCTGGGGCTCTCCAAACCTCCCAGAGCCCAGCTGACAACACCCCCGAGGCCACCCCCACCCTCCATCCCCCCCTTCCCAAAGAAATCCTCCCCAGCTCCCCAGTGAACACCTCCCAGGCTAACAGGAAGGCATTTAATGAGCATCTCCCCCTCTGTTTTGTGCCCAGGGCAGTGCCAGGCTTTGTTCTTCTCTGGGATCCCAGGAAAGGTGGAAATCCCCCCTTGCCTGGGGCCTGGGTGGGTTTTTGCACGAGGTGTTCCCAGGATCTGACTGAGGTCCGGATCCAACCCCCCCTTGGGATCCCTCCTCTCTCTGAGCTCCACGGGATCCATGCCCCAGCAGGAGCCAGGTCCTGCCAGTGGGAGAGAGAAATTCCCACTGTGCCTTCTGCTGCCTCCCAGCCCACAATGATTCCCATTCATCCTGAGAAAACACGGGATAAAATGTTTTGCCTGGTTTCAATCTCCCCACATTCATCAAACTTCTTTTTTTTTTCTTTTTCTTCTTTTCTATTTTTTTCCTTTTTTCTCTTTTTTATTTTTTTTCTCTTTTTTATTTTTTCCTTTTTTCTTCTTTTTTCTTCTTTTTTTCTCTTTTTTATTTTTCTTTTCTCTTTTTTCTTTTTTCTCTTTTTTCTTTTTTCTCTTTTCTTTTTTCCTTTTTTTTTCTTTTTTTTTCTTTTTCTTTCTTTCTTTTTTCTTTTTTTTCCCCCTTTCTCTTTTTTTTTTCTTTTTTTTTCCTTTTTTTTCCTCCCCCCCACCTCCAGCCTGAGAGACACAGCGTGGGAGGCACAGGCTGCCCCATGGAATAATATTTTCCAAGCCCTCCTCAAAGTCTGCCTGCCAGTCTGAAGCCTCTCTCTGCTGTCCCTTCCACCCAGGCTGGACAGGAAACAATCCGTGGGCACAACAGCTCCAACCAGGGCCAGCATTCCCAGCAGAGGGGAGGATGAATGGGAACCATTGTGCTGTGCTGCAGGAAATATCCCCAGCAGCATCCAGGGGGGGAAACAGTTCTGCTCCCATCCCCTCCCTGCTCGCTCCTGCTCCTTCCCCGCCTGCCCCAGAGGAGATTTCAGGGAGGAAACTGAGGATGGGGATGGGATGGTCCATGGGGAGCCACGGCAGGCTGAGCTGGGCAGCCCCAAACATCAGCACTGCTCCCTAAAACTCCATTTCCTCCTTCCCTGCAGCCAGGATCACAACTGGAGCAAACCCAGAGGGGTGCAGCAAAGCCCTGGGGTGATGCTGGGGGGCAGAAGGGTTTGGTGTTCTTCTTAAAATCTCCGTAGGGTTGCAATAAAATGTACAACTAGGAGAATGAGGGAGGGAAGCCAAGGCTGGATCACATTCTGCTGCTCCCTGCAGAGATTTGTACATTGTTGGAGCAGAAGGTAGTGGGGTGAGATCTTAACCTGAGCAGAATGCACTGACCTTCACCCACCTCGCTGCTCCAAGTGTAACAGCCTGGGCCTGAACTAGCTCAAAGTGCTCAGAGAATGTGCTCATGGTTGGTTTTGAACACTTGGGGGTTTAAAAAATCCAGAAATCTCAGCACCCCCCAGCTCGGGGTTGAAAGCTCAGCAGGTGCAGATTCACCTTTTGTGGGAAGATCCCAGCCCAGCAGGGACAGAGGGAGCTCAGGGGGATCCCCACCTGACAAAGCCCCCCCAAAACCCCTGTGCTGTAACCAGGCAACAACCAACACCCCAAAAAGTCCACACTCAGCTTTAACCTGAGGCAGAGCTCTGCCAAAAATTCACCTTTTGAGCTCCCCAAATTCTCTGCACCCAGTGGGGACCTGGAGCCCAGACCACCCATGGCTTAACAAAACACCTCACTCTGCTTCCCAAACCTGCAGCCCTTTAGATCTCCCCTGCTCCAAGGAATTCCTGGCATTTAACTCCATTTGGCTTCACTTGTTTGAACCTCTCCCAGCCTCGGGAAGAGCAGCCCTCTAGCAGGGGCTTTTCCAAGGAAAAAGGCACAGCTGGGAATGCTGCTGGCTCCAGGGTTTGCCCTGTGAGACCAGGCACCAAACTCGAATTTGTGGAGAGGAGTGGGATGGGAGGGTGGGTGTTCCACGGTGTCAGCTGGGAGAGGAGCAGCCCCTGGGGTGGGAACTCACCCCAGACACCTCTGCATTCCATCCACAGGGACAGGAGCTCAGGAAATAAAACCTTCCTGTGCTTTTGTGCAGGGAAAGTGCAGCAAATCCACCCCTCTTCTATCCCCATCCTTCAGTCTGAGTCAGACCTGCAGGGATGTTTTTGCCTGCAAGCACCAAGTGCTTCCCTGTACCAGCCAGGCCCAGGCTGCCCTGATCCAGCTTTGTTTTGGGTGGGAGCAGAGAAGCAGCTGTGCCCTGCCCGTGCCAGGAGCACTGGGAAGGTGCCCCAGGCTCCTGCAGCGCCAAAGCCACGTGAACTTCCCAAGATCTGAGCTAAAAATGCAGTGAAAATCCTGATTCTGCCGTTCCCCAGGCTCCACTTTCCAGCCTCAGCAACAACCTTGGAGGAAATATTTCAAATCAGACCCACAGGTGATTGTAAAACAACCCCAAAGCTGCGGGATGGGGCACTGGGAGCTGCACACACATGGAGCAATTCCCACTGGGAAAGCACCCCTGGAGCACATCCCAGCTGGGAAACAGCTCAGCCAGAGCAGAACCACGAGTGGCAGGCAGAGAATCAGCCAGGGGTGCAGGGAACATCCATCCCAGCCTCTGCAAATGCAGAGCTGTGATTCCTGACGGAGGAAGAAATCACCCAGCCACAGACTGGCAGAGAAACCCAGCTGGTTCCAAGGTAATTGTGCACCAGATTCCCTTTTCCTGCCTGAATCAGCCAGCCAAGGTCCAGGCACTGCTCACCACACACCCTCCTCCTCCTCCTCCAACACATTCCCAAATCTTTCTCCTGTTAAAAGCAAATTCCCTGGCACAGGTTTTTTCCAGCAGTTTTCTGTTCCCTCTGTAGCAGGACCCAAGCACACTCCCCAGCTCCTGCAATCCTGCCTGAGGAAATTAATTTTATGGCAAATTTCTCCTTGACAGGAAAAAAAAATAAAATTCCTCAGGATGCAGCAAGGCCCCGTAAGGAAATGGATTTGGCTTTTGTGTGCTCGCCTCCAGCACGGGGATGAGCTCCTGCAGACAGCAAACAGCTCCTGGGGGATTTGGGAGGTGCAGGTTCCGATTTGGGAGATGCAGGTTCAGATTTGGGAGGTGCAGGTTCAGGACTTGGGAGGTGCAGGTTCAGATTTGGGAGGCTCCTGGATCTCAGTTATCCCTCAGGATCACACTCTGTTCCCATGACAGGGTTGGGATGGGAGGGGGGATAATCAGCTCCTGGTGCTGATCTTCAGAGGAGGAGCTTCTGATGGGAAAAAGGCAGGAAAAGGGAGACCAGGGACCCCATTCCCCTCCCAGTCCTGGGATTCCAGCCAGGAGCTGCTCCCGGGATGCAGGAGGGGAGATGCTGCAGGTACCAGTGTGGGATGCTGTTCCTGCCAGCCCTGGACAGCAGCTTGGAGCTCCCCAGCATCCCAGCCCGTGGGAAGAGAGCTCAGGAGCACCCCAGGGACCCCTGGAGGTGCCTCCATCCTCCAACAGACACGGGAGGGGCGTGGAGGAAGGGAGACACGGGAATGTGGCAGCAGCAGAGACCTGGCCTGGCCCCTCTGCTGCTCCATCCGGCCTCGGGAGAGCCACTGGACAAGGGGAGCAGGGACAGACAGGCCTGTCCCCCTCTTTGTCCCCTGCCCAACCCCTCCTGTCCCCTGCCTGTCCCCGCACACACTCGGCCCGTGCTGCTCCCAGCAGCTCCAGCCCCATCTGGTTCCTGTTAAAGCAGCCGCCGGGGAGGGGAGGGGAGGGATCCCTCCCCCGCGGGTCGGTGCCAGAACAGGGGGAGGCAGAGCAGCTTTTTAAAGCCACGGCTGCCCTTCCCTTTACCTTCCTGCCTGGAGGGCGGCCAGGAGCAGCTCCTGCCTTCCCCATTCCCATCTGGAGGGAACCTTCCCCTCCTGGGCACACCCGCCCTGCCCTGACCCTGGCACAGCCCTGGCCCTGCCCTGGCACAGCCCTGGCACAGCCCTGACCCTGGCACAGCCCTGGCCCTGCCCTGGCACTGCCCTGGCACTGCTGCTCCTCCCCAGACCCTCTCCTGGCACTGGCTCCTCTCCTGTCCCCACTGCACTTTGTCCTGCTGTTCCCAGCCCATGGAAATTCCCAATATTCCCACCCCTGCACAGAGCGGGGCAGGAGCAGCACAGCCCCACAGCAGTGAGGGATGCTCAGCCCCCATGGAAAACACTACAAAAGGGGCATCCCAACCAAACACCCCAAAAGGGGCATCCCCACCACCCCAGGCTGCTCTAAAACCCCATCCAAGCTGCCCTTGGACAGCTCCAGGGATGGGGCAGCCACAGCTTCTCTGGGAATTCCATCCCAGCCCTGACAGGGAACAACTCCTTGCCAGTATCCCACCCAACCCTGCCCTCTGCCACTCCCTTTCCCATTCCCATGCCCTGGCACAGCCTCTCCGTATGAAAACCCTGCTCAGGTCAGGGGCTCTGATTCAGCCCCAGCTCCCGGAGGATCCCGGAGGATCCCGGCCGCAGGAACAGAGCCTGCACACCCGGTGGCAGCAAAGAAACGCAGGAGAACGGGAAGGGCCGGGAGCAGCGCCGGGGTGAGCTGGGAGACGGACAGAAGAGGGGAATCCCGGGATCCGGGATGAGCTGGGGTGATGGGAAGGATGGAGAATCCCGGGATCCTGGGCTGGAGGGAGAATCCCGGGATCCTGGGGAGGATGAGCCGGGATTCTGGGCAGCATGGAGAATCCCGGGATTTTGGATGAGCTGGGATGTTGGGCAGGAGGGAGAACCCCGGGCTCCTGGCTGGGATGGGGAATCCCGGGCTCCTGCAGCACACAGCAAAGGCAGGAGCCTCCCGGAGCCCAGGGATTCCCGGGATGGCTGAGCTGATCCAGCTGATCCAGCACCTCACAGCCCCGGGTGTGTAACAGGTGAGATTCCCTTCTTCCCAATTATCACTTCTGGGATTATCAAATCCCAGGATGTGCCCCTGGCTGGGACCATCACTGTGGGACCTGCTCTGCTCACACCCCCCTTGGGAAAGCCTCACTTGGACAGCTCAGGGAAAACCCTGAGCCCTGGAAAAGCCCTTTGGGATCCCTGCAAAGTGTCAGGAACGGGGTGTTAACCTCGTCCGAAGGAGATATTGGGAAGGAATTGTTCCCTCTGAGGGTGGCAGGCCCAGGAATGCAGGATGAACCTTCCCAAGAGGCTCAGCCCTGTTGTCTGGGTTTTTGCTGCTCTCCTCTCTCTCTTTAAGAAGTTTTTCTCAAGTTCTATTTCAGTCTTCTCTGTTTACCTTTTGCAATGGAGTCAGATACCATTTTACATAAACAACTTTCTTATTATTGTAACCATCTAACCATGTTTGCATTCTCACAAGGAGGAGACTGTGGATGGACTGTTGGGTTGCCCAGTGTGGTTGAAGAGGAAGATTTTCTTCCTCCAGTCCACGGTCACTGCTGGAATTCTGTAAATGTTGAAGTCTGTAAATAAACTGCCTCTTTTCTGCCTTGGACATCTCAGCATGGGTGTCATTTCTTTGTGTGTGTGTGACACAGCCCAGAGCTGGCTGGGCTCAGTCACACCCAGGAGGAAGGAAAAGTGCAGTGGAGGAGGGAAACTGAGTCACAGAGCTGCTCCGTGAAAATGCCATTCCAAAGGGATGGATGTGAGCGGGACCCTGACTCAGGGCTGTCCAAGGAGCAATTTTCCCTTTGCACGTGTCCACAGCCAGCACCACCTCTCACATCAAATGTAATTCCAGCTCTTTTTCAAACCTCCAGGACACCAAGGAAGCACCTGAAATCCCCCAGGAGATTCCCAAAGGATTCCCAGCTGCCCCAGGGAAGTGACAGTGACAGACACGCCGATGGCAGTGCTGGGACTCTGTCCCCTTTGCAGCTGACTGGATTTGCATCGGGATTTTCCTGCTCCAGATGCCACCTTTCATCTCCCATGATTAATGCCCTTGGAAATCCAGAGAAAGCACCAGCTGCTTCTGCCTTCTCAGCTTCCCTGGAGCAGCTGAGGGGGGAAAAAACTCCTTTTGTTCCAGCATCCCCAGAGCCTCTGCTGCCTTTCTGAAGAGCCTTTTATTCCCAAAGGCTGGGGAAACACAGCGGGTAAAGCTGGAGTATCCTGCTTTTCCCCCCGGGATCCGTGGCAATCTGAGTGTCTGGCCAGCCAGGGAATTGGGGATGGAAGGTCTGGGATGTGCCTTTGTGGGGCACAGCTTGTGCCCGGCCAGAGAAGGGGCTGGGGAGGTTCAGAATCAGCCTGGATGGGTGCAAAACCAGCCCTGGGAGCCCACAGACCCTTCAGCAGGAATCGTGGAACGGTTTGGGTTGGAAGGGACCTCAGAGATCAACCCTGCCACGGGCAGGGACACCCTCCACTGCCCCAGGCTGCTCCCACCTGGCCTGGGACACTCCAGGGGTGCAGGAGCCTCCCCACCCTCACAGGGAGGAATTTCTCCCTGAAATCCAACCCGGTCCCGCTCTCCTCGGGAGCGAGGTGACCGAGGATTTGCAGCAAATCCCCAGGGAAAGCCAAGCCCGGGCAGGAAGGTGCCGTTTGCAAGGCGGCCACCGAGAGGTGCCGGCAGCTCTTCCAAAGCCTGGGCAGCTCCTCCAGCTCCACTCCAGCTCCATCCCTCTCTCCCATTTCTCCTGGCCAGCTCCAGCTCTGCCGAGTGGGTGCTGTCACCCGGGCTGTGCTGCTACTGCGGGCAGCAGGGAATGTCCTCAGTGCCCAAAATCCCAGAGGCTGGAGGAGCTGGATGATCCCCCCGAGGTCAGGGCAGGCCCAGAGAAGCACAGAAGGGTTTTCCTGGGAGCACTGCCAGGAGCAGCTGGAGCAGGAATGCCAGGACTCAGGGATTCCGGGACACCAAGAGGAGCCAGAGCCTTCCCTGCCACCACTTCCAGAATCCCGTGGCCCTGCTTGGCAGGAAGGGGAGACAAAGCCACCAGAGGCTTCCCAGCAGCTGCTCTCACCCCCTGGGGATGCTGCTTTTAGGGAAAACCCCAGTGTTTCCCGTGCCTGAATCCATGGGGAGCACAACCAGGGTTGCTCCCAGCTCAGGTGGGACAGGAGGAGGAGATGAAGGAATCCTGCAGGGAGCCATGGAGACACCGGGCAGGGGCACTGGGAAGAGGAGGGTGGAGATTGCACCATTCCTGCTGCCAGCTCCAAGGAAAGGGATTTTCCAGGCTGAGATTTCACTCACCTCCACCTGATTTACACTCCCCCAGCTTCCAGCCTTGTCCCCTTCTCCTGCCCTCTCTCTCCTCTGGAGCTCCCCACAGCAAAACAGCTGAGCTGAGCATCCCCAGGGATGTTGAACAGAGAGGAGGGAGGAGGATAAATACCCCAAAATCCCTCCTGAGAGCCAGCAGCACTCACTGGGACACTCAGCTGCCTCCTCCCCAGCTCCAGTGATCCCAGAGAGGGAGAAACACGGAGCCATCAGCACCAGGAACCTTTCCTCACACCCGGCGAGCGCAGAGTGAGGGAAACGCAGCAGCACCGGGGATTTCCTCCTCTCCCTTTGCCACCCTCGTGCTTCCAGGCAAGTTTCACCAATCCATGGATCTCCAGCCCCCTGGCATGGGACAAGGTGGGGCAGCCAAGCCCCAAAGGCAAAGGAACACACAAAAAGCAGGAGTGGGTCTTACCTGGCGCTTTGGAAGGTGGCAGACGCGGATTTTCCAACGGCCCCGAATCCAACTCCCACTGCCAGGCCCTCTGCAACAGCAGGGGAAAACCAGTCAGGTCCAGCCCTGGGATCCAGAGGTGAGCAGGCAGCAGGAGCCCAGCCCAGGAGGATCCAGCTCCTCTGAATCCAGGAGAATCCAATCCAGCACTGCCCAGGGTGTTCCCACCCAAAGCTGCTCCTTGGGCAGCCAGCACGCAGAAGAAGTTCTGGATTGATGAGTGCAGAGAAGGGGAAAAGATCCCAACCCCCAGCAGCTGGAATGGGATTTTACCGAGGAGCCAAGCACTGCAAAACACCCAAGCTGGCCCCAGAGACTCGGGCTCAGCAGACCTTGGTGGATTCCAGAAGAACCAAAGTCCAGGAAGCCCCTGGGAGCTGGGCAGGATCAGGCTCCCAGCAATGCCCCCTCCCCTCTTTCTGTGCCCCAAAACCAGCACAACACCTGTATGGACAGGCCCCAAAGCTCCAGAAAACCCAAACTCCACCAGGAAATTCCTGCCTTGCAGATTATTGTACGTTACAGCTAATCCCATAATTTTAAACCCAGTTAATCCCATAAACCCCAGGGAAAACAGCTGAAAAGCCTTCCCAGGGGAAAAAAAAAAAAAAACCCAAACAAAAAACAAAAACAAAAAAACCACCACCACACAAAAAACCCCAAACAAACAAACCCAACAAAAAAACAAACAAAAAACCCCAAAACAAAAACACCCAAACAAACAAACAAAACCCACAAAACACAGAACAAAACAACACAACAAAAACAAAGCAAAAAAACCCCAACAAAAACAACAAAAACAAACCACCTGATTTTCAGAAAGCACCAAAGCCTCACTGTTTTGTTCCCTTTGGTTTAAAATCCCCATTTTGGGGTGGGGTTTTTTTGCAGCCTGGTGGCCTCGCTCCTCTCCCAGCAAGGGGAACGCTCGGGACAGAAGTGAAGCTGGAGGGATTTGCCAGCCCCCAGAGAGGGACTGAGGTGGGAAATGTCCCAGGGCAGGGGGGCTCAGGGGAAGGGCCCCGTGCCTGTGTCTGTGCCCCCCTGAGCTCCCAGCTGCCTTGGAAAGGGCAGGGAAAGCAGCACCACCCAGGAAAATCCCAACATTCCCAGTCTGAGCCCACCCCTGCAACAGCCTCAGAGCCTGGAGCCAAGGACAGGGGGAAAGCAGAGCAGAACCGGGGCTGGAGGGCAAGGAGAGCCCAAATCCACCCTAAAACCCCCAGTGGGTTCCAACCCAGGGGCACAGGGGCTGTGGCACACCTGGCAGGCCCGGGGGGGTGTGACACATTCCTGCCAGGTGTCCCCAAATCACCCAGGCGGGAGACAGAGCAGAGGGCAGGGGCTGCTTTGAAAGTTTCATTTGTTTCTTTTCTTTCTTTTTTTTTTCCTTATTTTTATCCTTCTAGCGTATATAAATAAACTATCTTTGTAATTTAAAAAGAAACCTGGCTTGCTCTCGATATTCTCCTAGTCACATAAAATAGAGTAAGGAATAAAGAAAATATATAATATTTTAATAAAATAATAAGTAATAAAATAGTAAGCAATAAAAGCATCACAGCCCCACAGGGCTGGGGGAGACCTGGGGATGCTCAGCAGAACTGAGGCTGGGAAAAGGAACAAAGATTTCCTGTCTGGGTGAAAATCATCTCTTCCCAAAGATCCCTCTGGAAGCGTGCCTTGCCCAGGGAGCAGGATTCAAAACGGGAAAAAGCCCTTTTTAAAAAAAAAAAAAATTCCCATGGGGAATCATTTGTGTGAGGAACAAAAGCAGCTGTGGCAGAGAGGCCAGGCCCTGCTGGGAGAGGGGAACTCGCAGCTCCCGGGAGCACAGATCCCAAATCCTGGGGAGCACAGATCCCAAATCCAGGGGAGCACAGATTCCAAATCCTGGGGAGCACAGATCCCAAACGCTGGGAGCACAGATCCCAAATCCTGGGAGCACAGATCCCAAATCCTGGGAGCACAGATCCCAAACGCTGGGAGCACAGATCCCAGATCCTGGGAGCACAGATCCCAGATCCTGGGAGCACAGATCCCAGATCCTACAGAGACAGATCCCAAATGCTGGGAGCACAGATCCCAAATCCTGGGGAGCACAGATCCCAAATGCTGGGAGCACAGATCCCAAATCCTGGGGGATTCAGGGAAGGAAGGAGAGGCAGCAGATGGTGCGTGGGGAAGGGCTGAGCTGCTCAGGAGGAGCTGCAGCCTCGGGGGAAGGCTCAGGGGGAGGAGGAGGAGGAGGAGGAGGGGACACGGCAGCTTGGGCAGGTCCAGGACAGGACACGGATCCCAAACTGGCCACGGATGATCCCCGAGCAGCCCCTGGAAGGCACCCAGCCAAGGGTGGGGTCAGGGGTGGGCCTGGCACAGCAGGAACATCCCAGCACCTCGGGAGCCTGGAAAACACCTGAGGCTGGGGGGCAACGGCTGTGGGATGGAGCAGGGGCTGTGGGATGGAGCAGGGATTGTGGGATGGAGCAGGGGCTGTGGGATGGAGCAGGGATTGTGGGATGGAGCAGGGGCTGTGGGATGGAGCAGGGATTGTGGGATGGAGCAGGTGGGGGATGGAGCAGGGATTGTGGGATGGAGCAGGGATTGTGGGATGGAGCAGGTGGGGGATGGAGCAGGGATTGTGGGATGGAGCAGGGGCTGTGGGATGGAGCAGGGATTATGGGACGGAGCAGGGGTTCTGGGATGCTCTCAGCCCAGTGCTGTGATTTATTCTCAGTATTTCATTTCAAACCTCCCCCTGCTGCAGGCTGGGACAGAAGCTGCAAGACCAAACAGCCCTCGGGAGTTTCTGTGTCTCAGCAACATCCTGAGCAGAGGATCCTAAAATCCTGGAATGGTTTGGGTTGGAGAGATCTTAAATCCCATCCAGTGCCACCCCTGCCATGGCAGGGACACCTCCCACTGCCCCAGCCTGGCCTTGGGCACTGCCAGGGATCCAGGGGCAGCCACAGCTGCTCTGGGAATTCTTTTCCAGGCCCTCCCCACCCTCCCAGGCAGGAATTCCTCCCCAATATCCCCCTCAGCCCTGAGCCAGTGAAGGATTCCCCACAGGCATTGCAGGACAAAAGCCCCTTGGCCTGGGATGGAAAAGGAAAGAATCCAGACCCCACTTCCCACATCAGGGAGGGTTTTCCCAAGGATTTCAGCCTCTAGAGCTGCAGGGGCTCCACTCATTCCGTTTTTCTGGAGAACTCCCTGGAAAAGGCACCGAGCTCCCCTGGGCAGAACAAAGAGAAAGAAATGACCAATCTCAGCCCCTGGCAGGGAATCGTTTCCATTTAACCCAAACAAAGGGATTTTGCCTCTCCTGGGCTTCCTTGGCTTTACAATCCAAGGATTTTATGCCGAGCAGGCATTACCAGGGATCACCCTAATCCTGGGCTCCCTCAGGGATCATTTTCCTGCTCCTTTTCCAAGGAAAGGAAAAAAAAGAAAAGGCTTCAAAAGCTCAGTCTGGGAGGGATAACTGTGCCCGAGGGTAAATGTGGGATGATCCTGGCACACCTGGATGCTTCCCAGTGCTGCCAGGCCCAAACCAGGCCTGACACCAAAGACCTGCTCAGAATAATCCATAAAATTCACCTTTCCTTTCTGCCTAAGAAACATCGTGGCAGGACATTTTCCCTCAAAAATACCCTTACAGGAATCTTGCCTAAAAAATATCCCGCAGGAATCTTGCCTAAAAAATATCCTTGCAGGAAACTCCTCTGGGGATGCAGCAGGGCAGGGGAGGAGGAGGAGGAAGAGGAGGATCCCTGGAAATGGGAAAATGAGAAGCAACTCCTAAATCCCACAAAAACCTCAGGTTTGGAGGGAAGGCAGGAAAGAAAGGAAAAGCAGGATTTGTCAAAAGAAAAAAAAAAAAAAGACAAAACAAAAAAAAACCCAAACAAACAAACAAGAAAAAAAAAACAAACAAAAAACACCAAAACCAACCCAACCCAGCTGTGCCTGAGGGGTTTTCAGGGAGGTGAGGGGAGCAGGGCTCAGCAGTACCTGCAGAACTTGGGGGGAAATAGCAGGAATTCTGGATTTAACAGTAGGAAATGCCTTTTTTGGGTTTTTGTTTGTTTGTTTGTTTGTTTTTCTTGTTGGTTGGTTGGTTGGTTTTTTGGGTTTTGGGGGGTTTTGGGGTTTTTTGTTTGTTTTTGGGTTGTTTTGTTTTGTTTTTGTTGTTTGTTTTGGGGGGGTTTTTGTTTGTTTTTGTTTTGTGGGGTTGTTTTGGTTTGGTTGGTTTGTTTTGTTGTGGGTTTTTTGTTTGTTTGTTTGTTTTTTTGTTCGGTTGGATTTTTGGTTTTTTGTTTGGTTTTGGTTTCGGTTTTGTTTTTGTTTTGTGGGGGTTTTTTGCTTTGGTTGGGGTTTTTTTTGTTTTGTGGGGTTTTTTTTGTTTGGTTTGTTTTTTGTTTTTGTTTTGTGGGGGGTTTTTTGTTTGGTTTTTGGGGTTTTTTGTTTGGTTTTGTTTGTTTTTTTGTTTGTTTGTTTGTTTGTTTGTTTGTTTTGTGGGTTTTTTTGTGAGGAGAGTTTGGGATGCTGAGAATCCCCTCTGCACGAGCAGGACCAGCACAGACACATGGAGCCCATCCCACAAAATCCCTCCCTGAGAGGAAACAAAGCACCAGCACTTCCCAAATCCCGCTCAGCGGTGCCAAATCCTGCAGGAGCTGCACATCCCCCAGCACTGGGACCCCCAGGGCAGAGCTGGGAATGCCACTGCCCCCTCCCAGAGCTGATTCTCCTGCCTCAGCACAGGGAGAGGCCTCCTCCAGGAAGCTTTTCCAGCTGCCAAGGTCTCATCCATTATTCATCCCGCTCTTGGAAGAGCTGTTAAGTTCCTAGTGGGAAATTAATCTTGCCATAACGAGGTTTGGATTTCTCCAAGAGTTTAAGCACGGCCCCGCTGCTGCCACTCAAGAGTTTTTCCCTGCAGGCTGAGGGCCAGGTCCCTCCAGGAAATTTCATTTTTGCCATCATCGCTCAAGGATGAGCAGATCCCAGGGATTTTCCGGTTTGCAGGTCCCCACCGCCTGAATTTGTGGGCATCCAGGTGGGATTTGGAGGAAATTCAGGAGGAAATCCTGCTGGTTCCTAATCCTGGTGTAACCCCCACAGGAGCCAGCCCATCCTCATCCCCCGCTTTTCCTCTTTTCTCCTCCTCCTGCAAAAGCAAATCCTCGTTTCAGTCCTCAATCCAATTCCGTGGGGCTGCAGCAGCTGGACAGGAGCTGACAGCTCCACCTGATCTGACAGAATTCCACCTGACCTGAAAGAATTCCACCTGACCTGAAAGAATTAAATGCTCTGTCCAACACCCCAGAACTCCTCCACCCTGGGAATGCTCCTCTGGAAGCTGAAACCTCTTTCCCAAATTCCCAGAGCAGAACTGAGCTGAAAGCAGAGACTGACCCTGCAGGAACTGGGCTCTCCTGACCCCACAGCACCTCAATCCATCAGAGATATTTAAAGTTTCATTCCCAGCACGTAAATGCTTTCCCAGGCCACTGCTCAGTGAGGTTTAATGTGACAGACCTGAGATCTGATGGGGACCAGGCAGGAGAGCAGCTCCCACATGCATCTTTCAGTGGAATATTTCCTTCCAGCTGGTGAAAATCCGGGATTTAATTGGCTTTTGTCGCCTTTGTGGCTGTTGCTGCTGACAAAACACCGAGGTGTGATCAGTGCCTGTCACTGGCTGCCTCCAAACGACTTTGTGACAGATGAGCTGGTGGCAGGGGGACACCAGAGACCCTCCTGTCCCCTCCTTAACAGTGTGAGGCTGGGAGGCAACCTCCCCATCCTGGAAAACATGGAATTGTCTGCAGGTGCTGCCTGGGGGGAGCAGGGGGACTCCTGAGGGAGCTGAGCTGGTGGGGACAGAGCCAAAAATAGCCTGAGAGCAGCAGCCACGGCTGGGGATGGCACCTGAGCCCTGAGAGTGTCACCTGAGCCCTGAGAGTGTCACCCAAGCCCTGAGAGTGTCCCCTGTGTCCTTCACTGAGAGCATCACCCAGAGCTGGGGATGTCACCCACATCCTTCACCAGAAAATGTCACCTGGGTCCTTCACCTGCGGGCATCACCCACAGCTGAGACTGTCACCTGAGCCCTCAGCATGTCACCTGTGTCCTTCACTGAGAGCATCACCCAGAGCTGGGGACGTCACCTGCATCCTTCACCTAAGAATGTCACTTGGGTCCTTCACTTGAGGGCATCCCACATGGCTGGGGATGTCACCTGCACCCTTCACCAGAAAATGTCACCTGTGTCCTTCACTGAGCACATCACCCAAACCTGAGGATGTCACCTGCATCCCTCACTTGAGAATGTCACCTGTGTCCTTCACTGATAGCATCACCCACAGCTAGGGATGTCACCTGGGTCCTTCACCTGAGGGCATCCCACATGGCTGGGGCTGTCACCTGGATCCCTCAGTTGAGAATGTCACCTGTGCCCCTCACTGGAAGCAGCAGCCATGGCTGGGGATGTCACCTGTGTCCTTCACCTCAGGCCACCAGCCTCACCCGGGGATGTCCCCCCTGTCCCTCTCCTGCCCTTCCCACCTCCCTGCTCCTCATCCCGAGGCCTCCAGCCTGTGTTTGCCTCCTCCTCCTGCTCAGGAGCTGCCCCAGGCTGTGCTGAGGAGGTGACAATCACCGGGGGACTTAAGGACAGCTCTGGGGAGCTCCCGCCGATCCCGGTGAGTCCGGGCCTCCGGAGGGAGCCGAGCTCCCGCCTCTGCCTCCATCCCCTCCGCTCTCTCTCCTCGCCCTGGCTGCTCAGGGGCCAGCAGGGCTCCAGCAATCCCTGCCCATCCCTGCCTCCCTCTGGAATTATCCCGGAGATGCCGTGGGCAGCGGCCCCGCGAGCCAATCCCAGCTGGATTTTCTCCCCAGTGCAGAAACGCTGTGAAAAAATCCCTGGCTGTTCCAATCTTCCCATCCCTATGGAAATCTGGAAATCCGGAATTCCATCTTTCCATCCATTCTGCCTGAGCCCCAGCGCCAGCACTCTGCTCCACTCCCCTGAAATTCCATGGAATTGCTGCCCCGTGTGCTCCTTGCACCCACCAACCCCTTACCTGCACCTTCCTTGGAATGCAAGGCTGCAGGGAAGCCTCTCCCTCCTTTTCCTCACTAAAAAGAACCCCTGCAGCAGGAATGGAGGGCGCTCCAGGTGCCCAGGGAGAGCCGGGAGCGGGCAGGGCAGGAGGAACGTTGGAGTTTCAGGGGGAGGCATCACCCAGACGAGGCACAGATTGATGGGTGCAGCTCAACTGGCTGCCATTCCCACGCTCTGCTGAGCCCCAGTGGGCTCCCAAATCCTCATTAAAGCCAACAATTGGAAAACAGCCTCAATTTCAGCAGCCCCACAAAAAAAAAAAAAACCCAAACCAAACAAACCCCATCCTTCCCAGCCCTTTAATGGATCTGGGGGAATATTTGCACAAATCATCAGCGCTGTTGATAATTGAGATGCAATCTGGCACTCATTGCCCTTCCCTCGGGAGCGCCCCCGTCCCGGGAGGACAAATCCAATCAATTTTTTGCTAATGACAAAGCAGCCAGCCTGGAAATCACCTCCCTTCCCAGGAATTCCAATCTGCCAGCGCAGCACGGAGCCGCTGCCGTGCACAGCCCCCTCCCCTCCCCCTGGCTCCATCCTCAGCCCCAGCACCAGCCCAGAGCAGCTCCTGGCACAGAGGGCGAGCCCTGCCTGACCCTGCTGGGGCTGGCCTGGGGTTCAAAAAGCTGCAGCGTCCAGAATTCCACCCGGGAGCAGCGTGGATTCAACCACAAGGGGTTGAGGGAGCTCACCTGGGAGATGTCAGACAGCATGGATCAGGGACAAACCCCATGGATCAGGGACAAACCCCATTGATCAGGTACAAAACCCATGGATCAGGTACAAACCCCATGGATCAGGGACGAACCCCATGGATCAGGTACAAACCCCATGGATCAGGGACAAACCCCATGAATCAGGTACAAACCCCATGGATCAGGTAGCAAACCCCATGGATCAGGTACAAAACCCATGGATCAGGTACAAACCCCATGGATCAGGGACGAACCCCATGGATCAGGTACAAAACCCATGGATCAGGTACAAACCCCACAGAACAGGGACAAACCCCATGGAGCAGGTACAAACCCCTGGGGGTGCTGAGGGACCTCCTCAGGTTCAAACCCCCCTGGGTGCTGAGGGAGCTCACCTGGAAGGTACAAACTCCATGGATCAGGTACAAAGCCCCCCTGGGGAGCTCCCTCCTCACTGGTGGGAAGATTCCTTCAGTTTTGGACCAGACGGATGTCACCAGGGCAGTGACACCATGGAGGTGTCACCAGGGACAAAATAAATCCATCCCAGCTCATTAATGGCTGGCTGGCACTGGGAACTGGAGAGGAAGCTTCAGGTAAAGCTCTGTGAGGTTTGGGGCTGAGCAGGGGACCTCAGTGTCACCTGACTCTGTGACCTGGTGGCTCTGTCCCTTTCCTCCTCCCCAGAGCCGTGGGCTCAAGAGCAGAGGCAGAACCTGGGGAGCAAACACGGAGGGGTTGGGCTGGAGGCAGAGCAGGGAGGTTCTGTCCCTGCAGGAAGGGGAGGCCTCAAGTTTTCTCTTTGATGTTTTTCAGGCTCTGTGCTGCCCAGGGGTGCAGCTCTCAGCCTCACATTCAGGCTCACTCAGCTCTGCACACAGCACGGACACAAAACAAATCCTGTTCCTGCTGCACACCAAGGACAACTTTCAGCCCCAAAGCACAAACAAGGGTGGCTGCAGGGAGGAACAAGAAGGATGGGACCTCACACCCTGCAGCTGCAATTGGACAATTCAACCCCAAGGTGCAAATGGACCCAAACTGATCAAAGGGTGAGACCTGGTGACCCTTTGTCCATTTTGGGACCATTCTGGGTCCCCCTTGGGTGCAGCCCTGGCCAGGCTCTTGTCCTGCCCAAGGTGCACCCTAAAGGCCTTTTAATAAATCTCTGCTTTATTCTCTGGCTCTGTCCAGCCTCTGTTCCAGCTCAGCCCTCCCAAAGGGCTGATCCCAGGATGGGCTCAGGCTGGGCCCACCCAGCTCTGCCCAGCACAGCACGAGGGAAAAACGGGAATTTCAGGTTTCCTTGGCAACGTTCTGGGGGTTGGAAGCATCAGCTGGTGCCTGGCTGGAAGCAGCCCCGCTGCCTTTCCTGGGGGATGCTCCAAGGCAGGGATGGGGCAGGGGCAGGTCCTGGCAGGTCCCTGCTGTCACCTGAGCGGGTTTGGAGGATGGGGAACACACATTTCTCACCAGCCAGGGGCAGGAAGGGCAGAGAATTGTCACCACTGACACCTGCAGCTCCTCCAGGCCTCACTGCCACATGTGGGAAGAGACTCGGGTCGGGCTGAGCCCCCAAAAGTCCCCACAAGGTCCCTGTGACCCCTCTGGGGGGAGGCTGAGGGAGCTGGGAAGGGGCTGGAGCACCAGGAGGGGCTGAGGGAGCTGGGAAAGGGGCTCAGGCTGGAGAAGAGGAGGATCCAGAGGGATTTCTTCCCTCTCTGGAATTCCCTGCCAGGAGGGGACAGTTGGGCTCTGCTCCCAGGCAACAGGGACAGGAGCAGAGGGAACAGCCTCAGGCTGGGCCAGGGCAGGCTCAGGGTGCAAGGATTCTCCTTGGGAAGGGTGGCCAGGCCTTAGAATGGAGTCCCCAGCCCTGGAGGTGTCCAGGGAAGGCCTGCAGGTGACACTCAGGCCTGGGGACAAGGGGGATATGGGGCACAGCTGGGATTAGACCTTGGGAGGCTTTCCCAGCCTCCATGGCTCTGGAATTCTGAGGCTCCAGGGCGAGCCCCAGGGCATGAAGATGAGCAGAACACGGCCTTGGGCCTCTCCTGGAGCTCCTTCAGCACCTCCAGGGTGGGGGAGCCCCTGGAATCAGCAGCAGAGCCCTCCAGGAACATCCCTGGAGCTTCCCAGCACCCAGCCCCGGTGCCAGGGCCCCCTCCCCTCCCGGAGCAGCACAAAGGGAGAGGCTGCTCAGCTCACACCTCGCTAATTGTTATTTGTGATACACCAGTAACATTTTAATTAATCTCAAGTCTTCGGCATAACAGCCACCCAAGGTACAAAGCTAAACCCGAATAAACAGGGCTTGATTAAATACATAATTAATGTTCTGCTAAACGCGGCGTAGATGAATATTAATTAGCAGGAAGAGTCTGCAGTTTGGCATCTCCTGTCATTACCAATTTATCCTTTCCATTGGCATTCCCAGCTTTGGAACAAATGATCCAACCTCTCCTCACAGGCTGGGGGAGGCTGGGCTGGGGCTTCCATCCTCTCCCCTGCACAAGGAGCTGCTCCCAGCCTGGAAACAAAGGCAGAGGCGCTGCCAGGACCCAGCCAGCTCAGCCCTAAAAGAGGCTCCAAGCCCACAAAACAATTCCCTGTTGGCAATGAAAGGGGAGCTGATCCCCCAGCAGCACGGGAGGGGAACAGGGACGGAGCTTGGGATGCCAGGCAGGGAAACTGAGGCAGTTTGGGGTGGGAGTGAGGATTCAGAGCAGCTCCCACCCCACAGAGGCACCAGGGCAGCTCAGAGACCCCACAGAGTGAGCGTGGATCCTCCTCCTGCAGCAGCCCAGCCCCTCCCAGGGACGTGAGGAGTTCTGGAGGCACAGGGAGGACAGAAACCCCTTGGGAAGGAGCTGGACACCTCAGTGGGAGTGCAGAGGGAGCACCAGAGGCAGGAGCTGCTGCCAGAGGAAGCTGGAGAAGAGCAGGCTCTGGAGAGAGCCCACGGAGCCCTTTCAGTGTTTCTGAAACACTCACAGGAGCTGCTGCTCCTCAGAAGAGCTTGTGAGAGAGATGGAGAGTGGCTCCTTACACGGGCAGCTGGTGATAGCACGAGGGGGAATGGTTTGAGAGGGAGAGAGGAAAGATCTCCATGAAGTGTTTGGCATCAGTTGTTCCCTGTCAGGCTGGGGAGGCCCAGGGATCTGGGATGGATTTCCCAGAGCAGCTGTGGCTGCTCCATCCCTAGAAGTGTCCAAGGCCAGGCTGCAGCACCCAGGGACAGTGGGAGGTGCCCTGCCCATGGCAGGGGTGGCACTGGATGAGCTCTGAGGTCCTTTCCCACCCAAACCATTCCATGACTCCCCGAGGAGCAGGGAGTGATTTTTCCCAGGGCCCGGAGCATCCTCAGTGCAGGAGGGCTCACCCTGCAAGGAGCCCGTGCTAATTCAAATTAAATCTGATTTAATTGCAGCCTGTGCCAGCCTCTCCTCTGGCAGGGCTGCTGACTGAGGCAGAGATTCCCGTGTTCCCAAACCCTGCCTGTAGCAGGGAAAGCAGAAGGAGCTCAGAGCCCCAAATTGCTGCTCACCTGATCTCAGCCCAGCCTGAATTATTTATCCCCAGCCTGAATTATTTCTCAGGGTGGTGCTGGCACCCTGGGGGAAGGGCTCTGCAGCACCAGGGCTCAAGGCCAACCTCTGGGATTGGAGGAGCAGTGACAGGGCAGCTCAGCACCTCAGGGCCACCTCAGCACCAACCTCCTGCCACGGGTGACACTGTGGTCACCCCTCTGCAGAACTTTCTCCTTTTACCGGTGACAGACAGCAACCAGGGAGGTGCCACCTGCCTCTTCACCCCCTGGCACCTTGTTTGAGGGCTGAAATCCAGTTACACTTCACCCACTGCAGACATTTCCCCTTTTTTTTTTTTTTTTTTTTTTTTTTTTTGAGTCTGGGGCTCATTTAAAGCTCCTTCCTCTCCCAGCAACACCTGGAGCTCAACCACAGCACCCAAATCATCCCCCTCGAATTAATTAAAAGAAGAGGGATGAGGAGGGGGAAATGTTTTGCTGCTGCTGACAAACTGGAGCAGGTTCTTGCCCAGGAACAGCTCGTGCTGGTGATGCAAGAAGAGCAGCAAATCAGTAACTCCCAGCCTCAGGATAACCCAACCCCAGGCAGCTGCCTGCCCCAGGGGGGCATCAGGAGCACCCAAAGGTGCCCAGGACCAGCTGGAAGGAGATAATCCCCACCCCAGAAGCACACAAATGTGCCCACAACCAGCTGGGAGGAGGCAATTCCCACCCCAGGAGCACCCAAAGGTGTCCAGGACCAGCTAGAAGGAGATAATTCCCATCCCAGGAGCACCCAAAGGTGCCCAGGACCAGCTGGAAGGAGATAATTCCCATCCCAGCAGCAGTAGGAGGCTGGAAGGGCTGGGGCAGCCAGGAGCTCTGCCAGTGCTCCCTTGGATTTTGCACTCCCAGGAAAAGGCAGGAGCTGGGGTCACACACCCCCAGTGGAGCCCTGTCCCTGGGAAGGCCACCCCGTGATGGAGTTTGGGATGGATGTCCTGGCACTGGACAAAAGCCACTCCCAAAGTCACCCAGCACCAGGTGACGTGTGAGGGGCCCCGCAAGCCCTGCAGCTCCAGGGGAAAGCACGGCTCTTTCCAAAATTTTCCTTGTTTCTTCCCAAACTGGCAGCTCCAGAAGCCTCTCCCTGCACCCACCCAGCCTCCAGCCTGAGCCAGGCACGGAGCAGAGAAGGGAGAAAGGAAGGCGAGGGAAGGAGAGGAGGAGGAGGAGGGAGGAGGGAAAACGCCCTGGGAAAGGTTGCCTCATTTTACTTTCAACATCCCCAAGAATTGCAAAGCAGCCCCATGTCCTGAGCCGTCCCAAATTGATCTCATCATCCTCTGATCTCCTCTTCCAGCAGCACAAAGCCCAGCCCGGCAGGGCTCAGCCCCCTGGCATGCAATTTTCCACCCATTGTCCAAACCCAGGGAAATAAACCCCAATCGCACATCCTCCTGCAGAGCCTCTGAGAGCATCTCCGGCTGCTCAGAGACACGAGAGAGGAGAGGCTGAGGCGGCAGCAGCAGGGTTTGTCACCTTTCCCTCGGGAATGACAATTCCCACCCACGCCGGGCTGGCAGCGGCCGGGCTGCAGCTGCTGCGGCTCCCCCCGAGCCCCCTCCCCAGCGGGCTCTGCTGCCAGGGCCTCCCGCGGCTCAGCCCCGCAGGATCTGGGAGAGGATCGGTGCCCAAAGGCGCCCACTCAGCGAGTGCCATCTGCCAGGGATGGAGGGGAGCGGGATCCGAGCGATCCGCACCGGCTGCGGCTGCCGGGGAGCGGCGCGGGGCTCACCTGGGATGTTGTGGATGGTGATGGCCAGGATCAGCAGCATGATCCTCCTCCAGCTGCTGCTCCCCGCCACGGCGGCTCCGTCCCGGGGCGCTGCGGGGCTCTCGGGCAGGGGGGGACCCGCTCCCCTCCTCCTCTGGTAGGGCTCGCCGTTCTCAGCCTTGTCTGGGGACACAACACCGGGGTCAGCCGAGGTGGGGTCACAAAACACCGGGGTGAGCAAGGAGGGGTCACAAAACACCGAGGACAGCCGAGGTGGGGTCAGGAAAGACCGGGGGCAGCTTCATTCCTCTCCAAGCCCCACAACACCCTCCTGCTTCCCCGCAGCTGGAATTCTGCTGCCCCAGGAAAAGCTGGAGAGTTGAACAGCTCGGACTGACCCTCGTCTGGGCATGGGGAAGGGCAGAAGGAATAATTTCCCAAAGGAAATGCCAGGAGCTGACATCCCTTCCCACAGCTGGGCAGCTCCTGCTTCCCCTCCCGGAAGGGAAAAGCAAAGGGAAGGAGTAAAAGCAGCCAAAGCAGGGGGTCCCACACTGCAGAGCCCAGGGAGAGCCCGAGACTCTGCCCCCTCCTCTTCCTCTTCCTCCTCCTCCTCCAGGGAGCTGCTCCTGGTCCCACCCAGCACAGCTCTGGGGCGGATGAAGGTGATGAGGATGATGAAGGTGATGGGGATGATGAAGGTGATGGGGATGATGAAGGTGATGAGGATGATGAAGGTGTTGAAGGTGATGAGGATGATGAGGACAGAGCTGCAGAGCCCCACAGTGAGCCCTTGCCCTCCCCCCCCCACCATCCCAAACCTGGCAGGGTTGCAGTTCCATTGCCTTTGCTGGTGAAGAAACACCCCCACCCCCCCAACCCCCCCAAAAAAAAAATTTTTCAGCCCCTCCCAAGACCATTTAACCATCATTTCTTCCCCCACCAAAACCATTTCCCCTTCTCCTCCCTGGGTAACTCCAGGCTCTCCCAAACCTCTGCTCCCAGCAGGATTGGTGCTCTCAGCTCTCCTCCAATCAGTTGTTTGGAACCACACCCCAAAAACTCGAGCCCAAATCTGGGCTGGGAGGGGTGGAAGGTTCCAGGCAAAGCCCACCCACCACCTTCAGCACCACCAGGGCAAGAAATGAGGAGCTCAGCTTCCTCAGCCTCCCCCAGCCACGGCTTCCAGTCGAAGATTGGACACTCAGGCACCAGAATTCTCCCCTTCTGGATTTATAAAATTCCCCTTCCTGCTCCTTGACTCTCCCAGCTCCGTTTTTGTGTCTGGACAGTGCAGGGAGCTGTCTGAAATCATTCTGACGGATGCCAGTGCTGCCCTGGCACATCACCCATCACACCCTGTGTGATTCCAGAGCCAATTAAGGACCTGAGCACCACGGGGCTCATGCAAATCCAGGGATGTCACCTTGGGAAGGCAGAGGTGTCACATCATGCCAGCTGTAACACAAATCCAGGCACCTGCAGGCTTCCCAAAGCAGCTCTCAGCAGCACAGGAAGCACAGGCAAGAACTGAAGGTGTTGTCACAGAACCCTCCAGGCTGGAAAAGAGCTCCAAGATCATCATGACTGATCCCCACCTTGTCCCCAGAGCACTGAATCGTTCCTTGGACACCTCCAGGGGTAGGGACACCTCCCTGAGCAGCCCCTTCCAACACCTGCCCAACCTTTTCCACGAGGAAATTCCAAGCTCAGCCTCCCCCGGGCACAGCTGAGGCCACATCCAGCAGCACAAAGCCCAGCCTGGCAGGACTCAGCCCCCCCAGGACACAATTTCTCACCCATTATCCAAATCCAGGGAAATAAACCCCAACTGCACATTCTCCTGCAGAGCCTCTGAAGCACATCTCTGGCTGCTCAGAGACACGAGGGAGAGGCTGAGAGGCAGCAGCAGGGTTTGTCACCTTTCCCATTTTTGGTCCCACAAAGCCAAAACGTCCCCTTGGGCAGCAGCCACTCCCTGGTGTCACCTCCCCTGTGACAGCAGCACCCCTGGCTGGCCCCAGCAGGGAGCCCCTGTCACCATCCCTCTGCAAACACAGTGAGATGCTGCCCAGGCAAATATTGTCCTTGTCACACGGAGCTGTCCCCAAACGCCAGCCCAGGCAGTGACGTTTGGTGGCAGAGCCCCGGCCCCCGGGGACAAGGATAAACGTTTTGTTTGAAGCAAGGCAAGGACAAACAGATCCCAGCCTGGCCAAGGCTCTGTGGGAATGCTGGCACTGTGGGACAGCCCTGGCAGAGGGGAGCTGCTGCCACCTCGGGGGCGGTTCCATCGCCTGGCACACGTCCCCTGTCCCCACAAAGGGCTTGTCCTGAGCTGGCCCTACCCAGGCTGACCCCCAGCCCGGACAGAGCACAGAGATACCTCATTAATGATTATTTTATGTTTTATTTTATCTTTTGTATTTTATCTTTTATCTTTTATGACTTATATTTTATGCTTTATATTCTATATTTCATATATTTATTATTTATTATTTATGTTTTATATTTAATATATTTTATATTTTATATTTTAGTTCTGCTTGGTCCTATTGGGGGGGATAAATGATGAAAAATTGCCCGTTGCTGATGGGCTCAGCAAAGCCTCCCTGGGGAGCTGCAGCTCCCATGGGGAGCAGGCTGCAGTGGGGCAGGAATCCCCCTCTGTAGTTTTGGTTTGTGCTTGTGATGTTTTGGTTCTTTTGAAACTTTTTTTAAAGAGAGTTTTTTGTTAATAAAAGACATGTTTTCTTAACTGTAACTTATGTTTCCATTTTTTTTTTCTTAGGAGGGACTTTTTCTTGATGTCCCTCTGCCTTGACTAATGTGATTAAAGAAGTTTGTCTTTCTTCCACCCATGAAGTTGTTCTTTGTAGAAGGGTATAAAGAAAAGAAATTCCCGGGCACTCCAGGAGAGCTTGGACAGCGCCCCAGGGATGCCCAGGGTGGGATTGCTGGGGGTCTGGGCAGGGACAGGAGCTGGATCAATGATCCCTGTGGGAGCTCCCCAGGGGCTGCAGCTCCTCCCCAGGGGCAGGTCCAGCCTCTGCTCTCTGGGACAGGAACAGGGAACGGCTGGAGCTGGGCCAGGGGAGCTTTGGGATGGATATCAGGGAAAGCTTCTTCCCGCAGAGGGTTCCTAGGGAATGCCCTGGAGAGTCATTGTCAGCCTTCTGAAGTCGGACTCTGTGTCCTTGTGATCCTGAACAGCGTCACCCCCCCGGCACCAAAGCCCCTCTGGCCAGGGGAGAAAGGGGCTCTGGGGAGACACAAAGTGACCTTCAAGTGACAAAACCCCAGCAAGCTCCAAGTGTTCCATCAAACACTGCAACAGCCAGGGCAGATTTTCATGGGATCATGGAATTATGGAATGGTTTGGGTGGGAAGGGACCTCAAAGCTCATCCAGTGCCACCCCTGCCATGGCAGGGACACCTGGCACTGTTCCAGCCTGGCCTTGGGCGCTGGCAGGGATCCAGGGGCAGCCACAGCTGCTCTGGGAATTCTTTTCCAGGGCCTCCCCACCCTCCCAGCCAGGAATCCCTTCCCAATATCCCATCTAATCCTCCTCTCTTTCAGTTTGAAGCCAAACAACAAAAACAAAAGCCCCGCCCAGCTCTTGTCACTTCACTGCCACCTCCTCAGGTGCTCAGGCCCAGCTCACTTCTACCAGATACCTCGTTAATGATTATTTAATATTTTATATATTTTATATTTTATGTTTTATATTTTATATTTTGTATTTTATATTTTATGTTTTATATTTTATACTTTATATTCTGTATTTTGCATTGTATATTTTATTTTATATGTTTTATATTTCATATTTTATTTTGTAATATATGTCTTATGTTTTACATTTTGTATTTTGTATTTCGTATTTTATTTTTTATTTTATATTTTATATTTTACATTTTATTTTTAATATATTTTATCTTTTATGATTTATGATTTATATTTTATATTTTACATTTTAGTCTGCTTGGTCCTATGGGGGGAAAAAATGATGAAAATTTGCCTTTTCCGAGGAGATCTGAAGCCCCTCCAAGGCCAGTGGTGACAAAGGATGGGGGGCACACCACGGGGAGTGAGAAAAACAGGGAAGAGCTGTGGAAATGAAAAAGAATTGGCAGAGCTTTTCCAGGGAAAGTGCTCAGGAGGGGGCTGGAGGGGCAGTTTGAACACAAAACCACCTCTGCTGATCCCTGGATTAGCCGCGGATCAAGGCAGCAACACCCAAAGCAGGGAGGCGATCCCGGCATCGCTTTCAGAGGAGTGTCACACACACAGAGCCCGCTCAGGGGACGGGCTCTGCTCCCAAGTCCTGCCGGAAGAGAGGATAAAAAGGAAAGGATAATTACAGAGCAGCGATGCCACCCCTGTCAGCCTCACAGCCAGCAACATTCCCAGCTGGGAACGCCGGGCTGGGGGAACAAAACACTCATTAGGGATGAGCAGGGGCTTGGCTGGGAGTCAGGAAAGCCTCAATGGCAAATTGGAGTGGAGATAAGAGCAGAACAAGGGCTGGGCTGTAAAGAAGAGCTGACACCACAGACAGGCTGCTCCCACAGCCGTGCCAAGACAATTAGGTGGCAAAATAACTCCCCGGTGCCACAGACATTATTTTAAATCTTGTTCACAAAAAGTCCTTTAGATATTCCACTCGATTTATCATTATTGAATTTCTTAGTAAAGCTGCGGGGCAAAGATTCTGCCAAAAGTTTAATTACATGTGTGCAGCCTGCTGCATTTTTCATATCCTCTGCAGCCAGCACTGGAGAAAAGATAAATGGCTTTGAGCCTGGCTTAAAACTGCTGCTGAAGTGTAAAAACCGACTGGCTCCTTATCAGCATGTGAAATGGCTTTTTATTTTTGATTATTTCTTAATGAAAACTGTTTGCATTAGCCGTGAGCTCAGCTTTGGTGCACAAACAGACCCAGGCTCTGTTGACTCTGGGCTCCAAAGCCCTGCTCCTGCTCTCCCTCAGCTCCCAAATCCAAATCTGTGCAGCTCTCCTGTTTTCCACACCTGCTCCAGAGCCCTTCTCCTCCTCCCCACTTTAGGCCTGGCTTTAACCTTGCCTAAGCCCTGGAGTTCAGCGCGCTCTGAGCTGTGGGGCTGCTCTTGTTTTTTCTTCATTCCCACTCTAGTTCCACACAAAACTTTTTCTTCCCAGCAGCATTAAAGTGAGTGCATCTTCTTCTGTCACACATGGGATTTTTAGCATACTTTTAAATAATTAAGTGAGCAGAACGGGGAATATTACACGGCCTGTTCATTATTGCCGGTTTTTAACTCGCTCCTCCTGTTCTGAGGATCCTCCACACCCCTGCCTCAAGTACGTTCAGGAAACCACAGAAGCTCCTGGCACAGCTTGGGAGCCCCTGCAGCCCCTCTGAGGGGGTTTGGGAGCTGTTTTAGTCCCGGCTTAGCTGCAAAACCCCTGCAGACAGCCCGGGGGCAGGAGGGGCCGGTCCCCTCTGGCCCAGGCTCCCTCTGCAGGCAGCGTCCCAACATCTCCTTTCTCCACCGAGGCCAACCTGGAGCTTCCCTTGGACGCTGGAAGGAAAACCATTCCCAGCTCCTCTGGAACCACATCCCAAAAACTCGAGCCCAAATCTGGGCTGGGAGGGGTGGAAGGATCCAGGCAAAGCCCACCCACCACCTTCAGCACCACCAGGGCAAGAAATGAGGAGCTCAGCTTCCTCAGCCTCCCCCAGCCACAGCTTCCAGTCAAAGACTGGACACTCAGGCACCAGAATTTTCCCTCTCTGGATTTATAAAATTTCCCCTCCTGCTCCTTGACTCTCCTCCTGTAAAGAAGAGCTGACACCACAGACAGGCTGCTCCCACAGCTGTGCCAAGACAATTAGGTGGCAAAATAACTCCCTGGTGCCACAGACATTATTTTAAATCTTGTTCACAAAGATTCCCTCCTGCACCTTCCCCCCATCCACTCCCCCAGCCCATCCTTCCAACAGGGCTCTGCCTCACCAGGAAGGGCTCTGCAGAGATCTCCAGAGGCTTGGGGGACTCTGGGAATTCTTCCTTCAGCTGCACTTCCAAGGGCTGAGGTTTGTCAGCTCCCAAGGTGTGGGAGAAGTGGGGAAGAGGCAGTGCCAAGCACGGATGCACCACAGACTTATTAAAATCCGCAATTAACTGCTGCTCCCTGGCTGTTTATGGGAATTGTTTGTTATTTGAGGGACACAGGAAAGGCAGAAAAGCCTCAAATGCTTCTTCTGTTGTGTAATTCTGACTCCACCAGGGCAGGTGATGCCTGGAGGGAGCAGCAGAGCAGCAAAAATGTTGCCCCAAATTCCCTCCCAAGCCCCACAACACCCTCCTGCTCCCCTCAGCTGGAATTCTGGGTTACTTCTGTCACAGGGGAGTTGAACAGCTTGGACTGCCCCTTGTCTGGGCAGGGGGAAGGGCAGAAGGAACAATTTCTCAAAGGAAATGCCAGCACCAGGAGCTGACATCCCTTTGCCAGCCACACAAAGGAATTGCAGTGAAATCCTCGCCCTTAAGGACTGAGATCAGCCAGAACCACCGGGAAAACCTCTGATTCCCAAAGGCTGCCCAGACAATCCCAGCCCTGTGCTCAGCTCCCCTCCGCAAACCCTGGATGCTCCATCAGCTTGGAGCCCATGGAGCCCTTGGGATTCACCCAGCCAGGCCCCAGCTCCTGCTGTGGCACACAGGGATCGCTGCCAGGGAGGTGAAACAGCTCCAGGGATCCACAGAGATCCTGCACGGGATCCCAGGGGAGTCACCCCGGGCAGGGGCAACCCCCACACCCCAAGGCTGAGGGAGGGTGGGCAGCTCCATCCCCCTGCACCCACAGCCCTCCCCTCTGCCCAGCCTCTACTTTGCTGCTTTTTTTTGGCCCAGGAGAAAGCCCGAGGTGAGAAACTGAATCACAATCCAGTTGAATTGGGATTGGGAGCCCCATGGGACGCCAGGAGTGCTCCACACCCCGGCACAGCACGCTCTGCTCCCCAGGGCTGCAGCCATGCCTTCCCTGGTTTAAAGGCTTTTTCCAAGGATTCCACCTGTGCCTTCCCTCAGCCTTCCCTGTTTTAAATGTTTTTTTTTCCAAGGATTCCAACCTTATCTTCCCTCAGCTTTCCCTGTTCAAAAACTTTTCACAAGGATTCCAACCTTGTCTTCCCTCAGTTTTCCCTGTTTTACATGGTTTTTTTCAAAGGATTCCAGCCATGTCTTCCCTGAGGTTTTCCTGCTCTTAAATGCTTTTTCCAAGGATTCCAACTTTGTCTTCCCTCAGCTTTCCCTGTTTTAAAAGCTTTTTCCAAGGAATTCTGGCAGCTCTTGGGGCCGAAGCCATCAGTGCCACTGCTCTGCAAGTGCCCCTCACAGCAGCCAAAGCCATTCCCTGCTGGCATCTCGTCCTCCTCCTCCAAACTTCCCCTCATCCTCGCTCTCCTCAGCCTTTCCCCACGGCAGGAGGAATTCCAGGGAGCACAGAAGGGCCTGGATGCCGAGGAGCAGATGGGTGTTAGGGAGCATCTGCTGCCACCCAGGGAACGCTGCTCTTATCTCCCACCTCCAGAAGAGGTTTTAATTACTGCCAGTAATTAAGCACAGCGCGTCTTGGGGGATGGCTGCCAGGTCCAGGGGAAGCTGCATCCCAGCCAGGTGAAATCCTGGGATCCACACAGCACGGATCCCACCAGAGCTGGAAATAAAACTGCCAGGGAATGAGCTGGGAATGAGCCCCCAAAGCCAGGCAAACCCAATCCTTGGGAAGTTTACACTCCTGACAACAAAAGAATGCTGGAAAAGAGGCTCCCTGGAGCTGCCCAACTATGGTCAAAATAAGGATTTCTTTTTAAAAATAGCTTTTATTTACCGCTAGGAAGGCTCAGGGTGCTTGAGCAGAGAGCACAGGCTTCCCATGCTCCAGAGCCCCGGGGTTCAGTGGGAATGGGGCAGGCAGGAGCCCCTGAGAAGGGTGTGTGACTGCAGCCCCAGCCTGCAGCCCCCACACAGAAAAAACTCATCTTCCAACGTTTCTGGCAGATCCAAGAGCTGCCCACTTGTGCTGAGGCTTCCAGAGGAAGGGAAGCAGAGACTCAGGGTTTGTTAGGGGCCTTCCTCCAGCACAGGAGCTCTCAGAAAGGGCTGTTCCCTTCATGGACTGTTCCTGGGCTCTGGCTGGAGCTTGGAGGGGGCTGGAGCACAGCCTGGACTGTGCCAGCAGCAGGACCGACCCAGCAGCTCCCTCCTGCACCCAGCTGGGGTCCCAGTCACCAAACACGGGGAGTTCCACACCCAAATTCCTCCTGGATGGCACCTGGGGCTCTAAACCCAAATCCTGCCTCAAAAAATCACTCAGAGCTTTAGCCCCAAATCCCTCCTCAAACATCAACCAGAGTCCAGCAACCAAATTCCTCCTCAAAAAAATCACTCTGAGCACAGCACCCACATCTCACCTCAAATTCCCAAATCAGAGTTTGATTCAAATTCCTCTGCAAACCTCAGCCAGAGCCCAACACCCAAATCCCTCCTGAACAGCTCTTAGGGAGCAAAACCCAAATCCCACCTCAAAAAAATCACTCAGAGCTCAACCCCCAAACCCCTCCACAAACATCTCTCAAAGCACAACACCCAAATCCCACCCCAAACATCAACCAGAGCACAACACCCAAATTCCTCCTGAATGGCACTTGGGGCACAACACCCAAATCTCACCTCAAAAAATTCCGTCAGAGCTTGACCCCAAACCCCTCCACAAACATCACCCAGAGCACAACAGCCAAATTCCCCCTCAAAAAATCACTCAGAGCCCAACACCCAAACCCCTCCTCACACCTCAGCAATCACTCAGAGCATGACACCCAAATCCCACCCAAACATCACTCCAGGAACAATCCAGCCTGAAAAGAGCCCCAGAAGCTTCCAGCACCCCCCCAGTCCCACACTGGGTGGGGGGAATTTCCCTGGCAAGGCACAGGAGCTGAGGGTGACGGTGCCACCAGGGCTGCTCCCAGGGAAGGACCCAAAGCCAGGAGGTGACACAGCACGAGGTGACAACACATGGCTGGTCCCTGAGGGGCTGGCAGCACACAGGACTGATTCCCAAACCCTCCCTGACCTCCCAGCCCCGTGTTTAAGGACAAATTAATCCTTAATTAATCCTCGGGCAGCACGTCCAGTGTCATTACATGCACCAGGTCCTTTCAAACAGACCAATTCCTGCTCCCCTTCCAAGAGCTCCTGAAAGAGTTCCCAGCAGATGCAGCGCTCGGCTGAGTCATTGGAAGCTGAATTTTTACACATCCCAGTTAATTTAATCACTTCATTTCCGAGGGCTGAGCCACGCTGCCAGCCTTGGCAGGGAGCAGCTTCTGAGGGGAGAGGGATCCGAGGCAGGGAAAACCTCAGCCTCACCCCCACTGGGAAGGAAAAGCTGGGATTTGATCAGGAGCTGGTAAGGAACCAGGAGCACCAGGCTGGGAGGATAACGTTGGATTCAGCTGGAAAATCTCTCTTTGCACATAAATTAAATTAATTTAAAAAATGGAAATAAATTAAGAAAAGCATTTGGTCCCAGAGGGTGAAGCAGAGATGGAAGTGACCAATGGAGTGGTGTCTGCAATTATGGAATGGTTTGGGTGGGAAGGGACCTCAAAGCTCCCAGCCCTGCCAACCTGCCCTTGGGCACTGCCAGGGGTCCAAGGGCAGCCACAGCTCCTCTGGGAATTCTTTCCAGGGCCTCCCCACCCTCCCAGCCAGGAATTCCTCCCCAATATCCCATCCATCCCATCCATCCCAGCCCTCTGGCAGTTCAAAACTCCTCCCTGCACGCCAGCTTTCTGCAAGCCAATTCCTCAAAGGAATTCCTGCAGTCCCAGCAGCTCCCAGTGCTCTGGGATGAATCCACATCTGGAGAGACACATCTGGAATTCCCACCCTCATCCCCCAGCCAGCACAGGAACTCAGCACCGACTTCCTAGTGCGAGGCTGGCAGGGCCCAGCACACACCTGGGGAAAGGGGCCCCTCTCGGAGCTGGAAAAATGAAATAAGGAATCGATTTCTGAGGAAAATAAATAAAGTGTTCCTTTGTTCTCAGCCCTTGGACTCACAAAATCAATCCCAGCTCCCTCTGGAGGGACAGACAGATTGGATTTTTGCCCGTTCCCCAGGAATAAGCAAAGCACGAGGCTGCTTCCAGGAGCTGAATCCATCATCCAGGCAGGTGGGTGGGACTGGGATACCCTGGGTGTGCCACACCCCCCTGAAGGAACCCCCCACACCCCCTTGATCCACACGAGATCACATTCCAGCAGAGCAATAGGATTTGTGCACACCAAACTGGATTTCCAAGGGACTGTGGGATGGGAAGACACCAGGACAGCCTGGAGAGGAGGCAGTGCTGGGATCCCAGAAATCCCTCCCATGGGATATGGAGCAGCCACATCCCTGAATCCCTGACAGAATGGCTGGATCCCAACAAATCCTTCTCATGGGATACGGAGCAGCCACATCCCTGAATCCAGAGGGGCTGGACCCCAACAAATCCTTCTCATGGGATACGGAGCAGCCAAATCCCTAAATCCCTGACAGAGGGGCTGGATCAACAACCCCCACGGGGAGGAGAGCAGGAGATGCCCCATCTCCCACTTCAGAGAAGCAGGAAAAACATGCAGCAGGAAAACACCGACAAGGGTGGGGAATGGATTCCAAGAGAGCCCTGCTGGCTGAGCAGGAGGCACTTCCCACATTCCTGCCAGGATCCCGGGTTTATTCTGAGTGCAGCTCCCTCCAGCCCTGTTCAATGTTTCATGTTCCTATTTTAGGGAGAAAAGCAGCGAAGCAAAGCCAGAGCTGGGAGTGACGTGGCCAGAGGGAGGATTTGGGAAGACAAGGCTCGGGCTCAGGGCCTGGGATTTTTCCTTCCATCAGCTCTGATTTCAGGATCTGGGATGAACAGCTCTGAAATGAGAACTCCTGGCTCTGGCAGAAGTAGGACCAGGCTATGGCTCCAGCCCAGAAATCCAGGATGGCTCCAGCGGCCTTCCCTGGCTCCAGCCCTGCAGGAAGGACATGCCACAACAGCTGTCCCCACAGAGGGGACACAAACCATGCCCAGCATCATCCCCACACCAGTCCCAAATCCCAGGGGCTGCCCTGGACAAAGGCAGCAAACACCACCCCAAAATCCATCCCATTAAAAAAACCCAGGATCTGAACCAGCCCTGGGGTTTATGCAGCTGGGGAGGGCAGCAAACACCACCCCAAAACCCATCCCATAAAAAAAAACCCAGGATCTGGAACCAGCCCTGGGGTTTAGGGCAGAAGGAGCTGTGTTCTTTTTTCTCCTCAGAATCCAAAGCAAATGGATGTCCCTGAGCGCGAGGTGGGAATGCAGGGATGACTCAGCCAGAAGCACACGTGGAAAAAAAACAATCCTCCTCTTTCCATTTGCCTGCTGTGTTTCCATAAAGGATCATTTCAGCTGCCCTCAGCTGCCTTTCCATGGCAAAGCCCCGGGCACTCAGCACCCCAGGCTGCTGCTGCTTCCATCCCTGACCCCTGCACACGGGGTGTGGATGTGTCTGACACTCCCAAACCAGGAAAACACCGACAGGGAGCAGGAAAGGGGGGATATTTTCACAGAATCACAGAATTTCTGGGTTGGAAGAGACCTCCAAGATCATCAAGTCCAACCCAGCCCTAACACCTCAGCTAGACCAGGGCACCCAGTGCCACATCCAGGCTTTTGTTAAACACACCCAGGGATGGTGACTCCAGCACCTTCCCGGGCAGGCCATTCCAGAACTTTATCACTCTTTCTGTGAAAAACCTTTTCCTGATCTCCAGCCTGTACTTCCCCTGTCACAGCTTGAGGCTGTGTCCTCTCCTTCTGTCCCTTGCTGCCTGGAGAAAGAGACCAACCCCACCTGGCTACAGCCACCTTTCAGGAGGTTGTAGGGAGTGATAAGATCACCTCTGAGTCTCCTTTTCTCCAGGCTGAACAACCCCAGCTCCCTCAGCTGTTCCTCACAGGGTTTGTGTCCCAAGCCCCTCACCAGCCTCGCTGCCTCCTCTGGACATGATCGAGCATCTCAGTGTCCATCCTGAACTGAGGGGCCAGAGCTGGACACTGCACTCAGTGTCCATCCTGAACTGAGGGGCCAGAGCTGGACACAGCACTCAGTGTCCATCCTGAACTGAGGGGCCAGAGCTGGACACTGCACTCAGTGTCCATCCTGAACTGAGGGGCCAGAGCTGGACACTGCACTCAATGTCCATCCTGAACTGAGGGGCCAGAGCTGGACACTGCACTCAGTGTCCATCCTGAACTGAGGGGTCAGAGCTGGACACTGCACTCGAGGTGCAGGGATTTGGCACCCTGGGCACAGCCAGTACCCCCGAGCCACCACACTGCCCTCTGGGAAAGCTGCTGAGATCCACCTGGGAAAGGATGGGCTCATGGGATGGGGTGGGAGAGACCTTTGAGCTCATCCAGATCCACCCCACAGCCATGGAATAGGAACGGGAATGGGAATAGGAACAGGGATAGGAATTTTCCCCTAGTCCAGGTTGCTCCGAGCCCCATTTCAAACAAAAGCAGATTCCCCAAACGGCCTCCTCCCGGGATGGGACTCAGGGAACTGCCCCCATCCCCCCCCCCGGCGAGGGACTGGGGCTGGGAAGAGCCCCACAGACATTCCCATGATCCAGCTGAAATCCCAGCATCTCCCAGAGATGGGAGAATTCCCACCCAGCTCCCGGGAGCAGGGAAGGCACCGGGGCCCAGCCCCCGGTTCTGAGGGAAGCCAGGCCCCTTGGCAGCCACAGAAACCAATCAGCCCCGCTTTAATTACACTTAATTGGGAATTCATCCCGCCTTGCAGGCAGCTCGCACCATCTGCTGCCACAGATCCACCCCGGGCCCGTGAGGGAAGCAATCCCTCTGCAGAGGCCCCCGGGGTTGGGGTTTGATCCTTGAGCATCACCCCGGAGGGTGGGATTGGGATTGGGGCCGGGGGAGCCCCAGGTGGATCCCAGCAGGGATCAGCTCAGCCCCAGGCCCTGCAGACAGCACAGGGTCAGAGAGAAAGGGGTTTGCTTGGAGCTGATGAGAATGCAGATGAGAAAGCAGCAGGGCTTGGGAAATCAAAATTAAAAGCAAAGTTAAAAAAATATAAATGAAAAATTTTTAAAAATCAAAATCAAAATTTAAAAAAAATTAAATCAAAGTAAATAAAAAATAAAAGTAAAATAAAAATAAAAAATAAAAAATAAAAATAAAATAAAAAATATAAAATTAAAAGTAAAACAAAAGTAAAATAAAAATAAAAAATACACATAGAAGTAAAAATAAAAAATAAAGATACAAATCAAAGTACAAATCCAAATAAAAATACAAATAAAAGTAAAAATTAAAAATAAAAACAAAAATAAAAATAAAATAATATAAAATAAAAAACAAATAATAATAATAATAAAAAAATAAAAATCCAAGACATTTTTCTGTGCAGGGCCCAAGTAGCTGAGCACAAACCCTGCTGTCACCTCCTCCCTGCAGGCAGCCAGAGCCCCTGGTGCCATGCCCAGGTGATGGGGACACTGAGGGGACACATCCCCATCCCAGCAGCTCTCCTGCTTTCCCAGCCCGCTGAAAAATCCACAACTGGAGCTCTCTGCTGCAGCTCTGCCTCCTCCAGACCCACCTGTGCAGCCTCCAAAGGGAGTCAGCCCCACCTGCCTCACTCTGCTCCAGCCTGGCCCTGTGCAATTCCCACCCCAGGCAGGAAATGGAGGGGGAAACCAGCAGGAGCCTCAAGAAATCCCACACTGGGCTGAAATCCCAGCTCAATTCAAGCCCCCAGAGCCATGTGCTGTGATGGGCAGCATCTCTGAGCAGCTCAGCTGGGAAGCAAAACTCATTTCAGAAGGCAGGAGGCTCCTCTCTGACGGGGTTATTATTTACCCAGCACCTCTCCTGGGGGCTGCACTGAGTGGGATTTGATGCAGGGAGGTGCCACAAGCCCGGGCAAGGGGCTCCCCCCAGCCCCCCTCTCCACATCCCAGCACAAAACCCGTCTGATCCGTGTCCCCTGGGAGCCCTGGTGGCTTTGGGATGCTGCAGCAGGCAGGCTGGAGGCACAGCAGCTGCTCCAGAGCTACAAAAGGGAAGGAGGATGAAGGGGGGGATGAGCTGAGCCAGGAGGAGCTCCCTCCTTGGCTAGAGAGGCTGGAAATCCAGAGGAAATAAATTCACTGCAGAAACGAAATAAATGAAATAAATCCACTGAAGAGGCCAATAAAGCCTCAATCACAGCCTTGGTGCTCTCAGAGCTGAGCCCTCATTGCCTCTGTCCCCTCTTCCAAGGGGAAGAGCTTCTTCCAAGAGGGGAAAATCCTCCTGGAAGTGTGTGGAACCTCCTGCTCCATCCCTGGTCCCCAGGGAGCAGCCTGAAGCCCAGATCCTGCTGTTCCTGGGGCTCCCAGTGGCCTCCAGAGCCAGGACTGGGGGGAATTCCAGGCCCTGCACAGCTCAGGAGGCTGCAGACACACTGCTGGCCCAGCAGGCACCACCAGCTTTCCTCCAGCCAGGAGAAACTTGGGGAAAAAAAAGCAGCCTGGGAAAAGCAACCCGGGATTTTTTTCCAGGGAAAAAAAAAAAAAATTGATTTGGAATGGCCCTAAAATTCCCATTCTGCATCAGACACCCTCTGTGGCTCAGCAGCTCCATCCCACAGGACGTCCCACAGCAGAGGCTCCCCCAAAACACTGTCCAAGCTCAGATGTGCCCTTGGCATGTCCCTAAATCTCCTCATCCAAGGGGCAGCCCCATCCCAGGGCACCCCTCAGCTCTGCAGTGCTTTAGAGAGGAATTACAGGGCAAACCCCTCCAGCCCCACTGAACTGAAGAGGAATTTCAATGCAAACCTCCCAGTCCCACTGAATTAAAGAATAATTAGAGTGAAAACCCCCCAGCCCCACTGAATTAAAGAAGAATTTCAGTGAAAACCCCCCAGCCCCACTGAATTAAAGAAGAATTAAGACTCTAAAGCCCCCAGCCCCACTGATTTAAAGAACAATTAGACTCTAAACCTGCCAGCCCCACTGATTTAAAGAGCAATTTGAGCACAAATCCGTAAGTCCCACTGAATTAAAGTGGAATTTCAGTGAAAACCCCCAGCCCCACTGATTTAAAGGGCAGTTATGATCCAAACATGGCTTTTAGCTCCACAATCAATATTTGTACCTGGGAGAGCTTCCTGCTGGGAGGGGGGGAGCAACTAAACCATTGATTTTTAGGGAGAAGGCATATTCCATCATCCTGTGCCATATACCACGTGCAGGGCCATAAAAGAGACGTGAACAACGTGCTCAGGGCACCGGGAGCTGCCGGGAAAAGGTATGGAAGTGGAGATCAGGGGGGAAGGAAATCACAGCACAAATCACAGCAGAGCAGCCACTCAGAGAGAGGGAACCTGCTGCTGCAGGAGGAGAAAGGATCCCAGCTCCTGCAACAGGAGAAAGGATCCCAGCTCCTGCAACAGGAGAAAGGATCCCAACTTCTGCAAGAGGAAAAAGGATTCTAGCCCCTGCAGGAGGAGAAAGAATCCCAACTTCTGCAAGAGGAAAAAGGATCCCCGTTCCCACAGGAGGAGAAAGGATCCCAGCTCCAGGGAGGATGAGCTCTGCCCCAGCAGCTCCCCAGTCACTGGCCCCCAGCTCTGGCTCAAACTGGAGTTAAACTGGTGCCTGAGAGCAAAACCAGCTGGGAGCCCTGACCCCAAATCCCAGCCAAGATGGGAATTTACCCATTTTCCCAGGGCAGAGGGAAATCCATCCGTTGTCCCAGCTCCACAAAGAGCCCAGGGCTGCCAGGGGGTGCCCCCAGCACCTCAGGAGCCCTTTGTGCAGCCTTGCCAAGAACCCCAGGTGCTTTTGGGGAATAAAAGCCCCCAAACCCCTCCCTGCACCCCAAGGCTGAGGGGGTTTGGGATGCTCAGAGATGAGGAAGCAGAGCCCAGTACCCAAACTAGCACCAGGCACAGAGGAAGGAGTCAAAATCCCAAAGCAGCTCAAGCTCTTTTGGACCTAAATCCCTTCCTTGGGGTGACACTGCAGGGAAGGAAACAGGGCACCTGCAAAGGGGTCAGAACCAGGCAGTTACTGTGTAATTGTTAAATTCTTAAATATTCCTGTCTCCAGGGCATGGTCAAACTGCCCCACACAGACCCAGCACCTCAGGGCCCCCTCAGTGCCCCCACAGCTCCATTCTGGGGTCACTGCCAGCCCATTTCCCACCCCACACCCTGCACCCACAGCCCCTCTGCATAGAACACAGCTGGGCAGGGGGTTTTCACACTCCTCACTATCCCTACAATGGCTGTTGAGCTGGAATCTGGGGAATATACCTTTTCTTCTGGCTGCAGTTTGCTCCCTTGCCCTCAGAGCAGGGCTGCTGGGCTCCCCACACTTCACAGCTCCTGCTTCTCATCCCACTCCTCCCAACCTTCCTTAGGGTGACTCCAAATTATTCCCATCCCCATCCAGCTGAAGAAGCAGCTCCAGCAAATAAATGAACTCCTGTGCTGGCTGAATGGAGCCAAACCAAGCTCTGCTCCAGGGGCTGCAGCAAAACCAATTGTTGCTCTGCTTTAATAAACCTTGAAATTTCAGGGTTTCCCCAGAGCAGCTGCACTGGAGTGAAGTTTCTCCCAAGATTTGCTGGTGCTAATCCCTCTCCCAGCCTCTGCAGAGGGGCTGAGCCAGGATTTCAGCCCTGCAGCTGCTCCCAAACCAGCCTGGGAAGGCAGAGGTTGGAGCCCTGGGCACTGAGGATTTCAGGCTCTCTCTGTGCTGACAGGCACTGACCCCCAGGCAAACCCTGCACTGACCTGAGGCCGTGGAAGAGGCTCCCAAAATTGAGTGACAGCGCTGGGATTGTGGGGGTGTGGTTTGGACAGAAGTGTGTGACATCACAGGGTGCAAAACTCAGAGTTTCAGGGTTTAGAATACAGTAATACAGATATAAAGCAAGGTGGAGGGCTTAGGGCAGAGGCTGAGCCCTTCTTGTTCCCCTCCTTCTCTGTGGCTTTGGGGGGGTTGTAATTGGGTAGAAAAATCCGCACTGCGGGCCAGGGGTGGTTGGGTATTGGGTAAAAGGAAAAATAATGCAGGTGTCATTTCTTAATTGGACAGTTTGTGCTTAAAAGGCCTTGTAGAGAGAGAGATGGGGCTCCATGTTGTATTCCTCTGGGGAATGGTTTTCCCCCAGAACCCCCTGAAGGTTGTAACCATGGAGTTTGACCCTCCCTTCCTATCTTGACCCTGTTGGCTCAGGCCCAGCTATCTCTCCTGAGCAGAGACAAGATAAAGTCCTGTTCTTCCTTGTTCTCTCTCTCTGCCCTGGAACCCTTCGAGAATAAAGCCTTGGACTGATCCCAGGGGGTGAGAGCCCCTTTTGGAATCTTTTGCCCTGTACCCTGAGATATTCCTCCAAAGCCCCTCAAAGAAACTGAACTAGCCCAAGGAGCCTGGGGTCAGAGGGGATATTTCAGCTCCATTTTTAGTTTATTAGCCAGAAGTGCTGTAGCACTCATGGTTTGTGAGACACTGACATGGATAAGAATTAATAAACATCTGAGTCCCAACAAGAAACACCGTCTGGAGCATTTAATCCTGACCCTGGCAGAGAAAAAGAACATAAAAAACAACAAATCCCTGGGGAGGTTCCTACCCCCTGACCTCCCAAAATCAGGAGGGGTTTCTGGAAGGCTGGTGACAGAGCAGTGGGTGCCACACCCAGCTGTGCCACTGTCACCCCCCAGCAGCACACACTGCTGCTCACTGACCTCACCAGCAGTGAGAACATCACTCTGCAGCACCCGTTCCTTCTACAAAAGTGCCTCCTCACTCCCTGCAGCAGGCTTAAACTCTCCCCCACTCAGACAAGGAAGAAAAGCAGCAGCAAGTGAGCTGCAGTTCAGCTGCTCTCCAGACACCACAGGTCAGGTTCCCCTTCAGAACAGATTTTTTTAAGTGCAAAATAAAACTGTCATTTGTGTCAACCAGAAACCCTCTGTTCTTCAGGAACCCTGACATTTTCATCCAGATAACAAACTGCTCAGCCTATGGGGGGAAAGTAAATTAGGAAAGTTACTACTGAGTAAGTTCACCTTTGAATTTTGTGCCTGTTTAGAGCGTTTTACAGCCTACTTGAAACACTTAACATCTAGGAGCCACTGGGGCACGGAGAGGACTTTCTGAGGGATTTATTTCATCCAGCTGCAGCATTACACAGGCTGTGAGGTGCAGCCAGGAAATTAAACCTCCTCGACAACAGCAGGGAACTCAGCCTCCACTTGGGAAAAGGCTCCTCTGAGTGGCCACAAGCCCCACAAAAAAAACCTCCCTGCAGCTCCCAGAGCCTCCCCAGCTCATCACCCCGGGTTTGACCAGGCTCCTGGAGGATGAACACACCCCCTGGAATTAAAGGCTGGCTGCACAACTCACACTTCCCATCTCCAGAGCCCCTGGACACAGCACAGCTCACCCAGAGCCAGGCTTTCCACTGGAAGGCCACAGGCTGGCATTTCCTGAGGGATCAGGGATGCTGGAGCTGGAAATCCTGATGTTTCTCATCCAGAAGAAGCTGCTCTGGGTGCTTCATTCACTGCAGAGCTGGGCCCTCCACAAGTAAACCCCAGAAGCAAAACGACAGCAAACACCAGGTGGCTTTTGGCCCTGTAAAGCCAAAATTCCTGAATCCCAGGAGCAAGGCAGGGACTGGAATGATGGGGGCACAGATCTCTGAGCGAAGCAGGCATTCCATCACTCCAGCAGGAATGATGTGCCTCCATTTCATTTATTTCTTTGGAGCCCTGGGTCCATAAATCCACGTTTAGTCTGGACTATAAAAGCCAAGCACGGGACCCAGGCTGACAGGGACAGTCAATAACCATTTGAAACGCTTCAGAAAGGGGCACCAGGATGTTTTTTAATCAATACAGACACTGCCACGGGCATTTATCACCTAGGCTGGCTCTGAAGCCTCCCAGTGAATTGATGGCTTGTGAAAGCAGCAGCTCTGTGGAAGGAGCACGGTGTGAACGTGTCAAAGTTCCCACAGGCAGAGCTGGGATGGAGGGAAACTGGGGAGCAGCCCCGTTCCTGAGCAGGAATTTCACCTTGTGTGAGTTACAAGGGCTGAATGAACCCTTTGGATGCACTCAGGAGGCTCTGGCTGAACGGCCTCAGGGTTTGGATCCATCATTTCTCCCTCACAGCTGCTGCTCCTGCTCAGGAAGGAGAAAATCCCCAGGCTGAGCTGCCCGTGCTCCTGGGCACTGCTGGGCAGGTTTTCCCCTCAGCACAGATCAGGGCAAAAAAAGCTGGGACAGGGTTGGACTCGCTCAAACCAGGTGGTGCATCCAGAAGAAACAGGGAAAATGGGGAATGTCTTTGGCTCTGAGGACAAGCCCCACTGATGTGCTGCCTGCAGCATCAGTGCCAAGCCCGAAATTCAGCTCCTGCCCTCTCTCCTTGTGTTGTTCCCAAGGGGTTTTTGGGCTCCTCTCATCTCCCCAGCTCACTTCAGAGCACTGATGAAGAGATGCTCCAGCAGCAGCTTCTGCTTCCTCTCCTGTGCAGCCCCCTGGGGCGTGGAAACCTCCCTTGGAGGGGAAAAACAGGGCACAAAATGGGAGGAATGAGCTTAGGGAAGGGGGTGATGCTGCTGAAAGGGGCCCAGCAGGTCCTGGCAGCATAGCAGGGCTGGCCCTGGAGTGTCCCCAGCCAAATCCCCACCTGGCTCAGATTTGATGCAGCAGCTCCAATTCAAGGGAAAAAAAAAAATACAATTTCTACATGCTGAGGTTTTTGTGTGAGGCCCTCAGAGCTCCCAGCTCATTTAAGTAACGAGTTTACCAAAATTTCATTTCTTACAGATGCTGCTGTGAACACAGGGTCGTTTTTCTAGCTCATAAATCCATCTGGATTTGCTCCCTGAGCAGCCAGGCAGTGATGCCAGGGCACCATTTCCTAAATCACAGCCCAGCAAAAGCCAACTGAGTCATTCCAGCAAAGTCTGATGCCCTTCAATAACACCCAGGGGGTCACTGAAGTGATTCCCACTCCTGCAGCAGCCAGAGGCACAGCAGCCAGCACGGGATCAGGGCAGGGCTTGGTGGGGAGGGAAATCAGAGATGATCCAGCTGAGCCATGGGCAGGGACACCTGCTCTGCCCCAGGCTGCTCCAGCCTGGCCTTGGGCACTGCCAGGGATCCAGGGGCAGCCACAGCTGCTCTGGGAATCCCATCCCAGCCCCTTCCCACCTCACAGGGAAGGATTTTGTCCTCCCCGGGAAGAATTTCTCCAGAACATCAATCCCAACCCACTCCCTGTCAGTCTGAAGCTGCTCCTCCTTGTCCTGTCACTGCAGGCTCCTGTCAAATCTCTCTCCAGGAGACAGACACACCTCTCTGACTCTGGGGTGGATGATGAGCAGCAGAGATGCTGCTGCTGCTTGTCCTGGTGCTTCCTCAGAGATGGATTTAGAGTTCAGGCCAGCAGCCAGAACAGAAATTCCTGCTGCCCTCCTGATGCCTTCAGTTCTCCCTTCCCTGTGTTTCAGGCTCTGTGCTGCCCAGGGGTGCAGCTCTCAGCCTCACATTCAGGCTCACTCAGCTCTGCACACAGCACGGACACAAAACAAATCCTGTTCCTGCTGCACACCAAGGACAACTTTCAGCCCCAAAGCACAAACAAGGGTGGCTGCAGGGAGGAACAAGAAGGATGGGACCTCACACCCTGCAGCTGCAATTGGACAATTCAACCCCAAGGTGCAAAGGGACCCAGACTGATCAAAGTGGGAGACCTGGTGACCCTTTGTCCATTTTGGGACCATTTTGGGTCCCCCTTGGGTGCAGCCCTGGCCAGGCTCTTGTCCTGCCCCAGGTGCACCCTAAAGGCCTTTTAATAAATCTCTGCTTTATTCTCTGGCTCTGTCCAGCCTCTGTTCCAGCTCAGCCTCCCCAAGACATCACTTCCCTCCCTGGAGCCGTGCTGGGCACTGAGGCTGCTCCTACCTGAGCACCAAAGGGATCTTTGGGATTTTATCCAGCTGTGCCCCCTCACTGCTGTGCCCTGCCCTGCCCCATAGCTCCCCAGAGCTCCCAGGATGTTCCAGGGGAGGGGAGGAGGCTGCAGGGAGCAGCATCTCCCACTCTGGGATCTGAATCAGCGTCCGAGGCCGGGCTGAGGCACTGGCTGTTCCATATCCAGCTGCCCTGACTCACAGCTCGGGTTCCAGGTGCTCTGCTGCCTGCAAATCCTTTCTGGGAACTGCCCCAGCACACAGCAGGGTCAGGCCTGGCCTCCAGCCCCGCGGTGACCCCGCCCTGGCCATTCCCTCTGGATTGAACAGCTGGAAAAGGCAGCAGGAGGGGCTGTGCCAGCCCTGGGCTGCCCACAGGGGCTGAGGAGCAGGGCAGGGGGGGCTCAGCCCACCCAGGGCACTCTTGGTACCCCAGAGGGCTCCACAAACCCCACTGAGCTCCAGCCCCACCTGCCCCAAAGCACAGAAATCCAAGTGACAGCCCTTGCCTACCCAGAGCTATCAGAGACAAGGCTGGATTCCCTCTCCCTTGGAGTAATTAAAGCCTGGTGATTATCCCACTCATCAAACAGAGTCTAGACAGACTTTTCAGCGCAATTGAGGGCGAATCCACCCATTCTGCATTTCCAGGGATACACACACACCTTAGCCCAGGCTCCCAGGAGGCACAGCCAGCTTTTGGCAACTCCCAAAAAGTCTCATGTCTTATTCAGGGCAGGCTGGAGAGGGGCTGGAGCAGCCCCAGCCAACACAAGGGATGGAAACCCAAAGGATTTGGGATGCTGGGGAAGAACACCAATGGTTTGGGTTGGGAAGGAGCTTAAAGCTCATCCCCCTCCATGCCCTGCCACCAGCCCAGGCTGCTGATTGAGGGGGAAAATAAAAGAAAAATGAGGCTTTTTTCTCACCCCAGAGCAGAGGAGGGATAGGTGTAACTCCCACCTTTCCCCCACCTCTCTCTCCTAGGTCTGCAGGAAAGCTCCTGGCTCGGTGACAGCCAGCAGGATCCCAGCACAGCCCACAGCCTCCCACAGCCAGGCTAAAAATGCACTCCCAGCCCCACAGAGACCCCAGACAGGCAGGCAGGGCCCTGGAGAGCCGCAGCTTTCCACACTTCCCATCCCAGCTCCCTGCTCCTCACCCCCCAGCCATCCCCAGGCACTGAGGCAGAACAAGGCAGCTGCTGCTTTGGGATTTTCCTTTGTTTTCACAGCTTTAGCGATTTAAAAAGATGTAAATATGAAGGAAGGGTCAATGATTCAACAGTGATTAAGCCTGAAATATTCCACTTAGTACCCATTAGACTTTGAAAACACCCATTATGTTCCCAGAGCTTCCCCAGGGCCCAGGCAGGCACTACCCAGCTCTGGGGAAAGCAGCTTTCTTGGAAGGCTGAGGGTGTGTTGTGAAAATAGCCAGTTTATTTCAGCAGAAAAAAAAAGGGGGGGAAAAAAGGAAAACACAATAAAAGAATGAATGTATTGTAGGTTCTTAATACCATTTCCCCAGAGAGAGGAAAAAAAAAAAAAAAGCCTCATGGAAATTTTCTATTCCCAAAACCATTTGCACTGTTATTGTCTGCAACTAAAAGGAGATGGGAACATAAAAACCTCGGCAGCTCGAGCTGCTGAGAACTGTAGGGCTGAGCACTTCTGCTTTCCCTGGCAGAATAAAATCGAGCTGCACCTGAGATGGGAAGTTTCCACCTGACAGAAACACCAGCCCCCCTGCAGCTGCCTCCGAGGATGCAAGGCTCATTGCATCCAGCAGAAAAAGAATCCTCCCACCCCTCTGGAAAAACCCAGGCTGCTCTTTCAAACCCTGAGGATCTGCAGCACTTTAGGAAACGTGTAATTAAGCAGCGTGGTTAAATGAAAGAGGCTGATTTAGGAGGGGAGCAAGGAAGGACCATTCCTTCAAATCAATCTGCTCCCAGTTGCACTGGGGGATGTTTTAAACCACAATTCCAACCAAACAACCAGAGGAGACATAAAAAGAATTTCGTAAATTGCATTTGCTTTGTCTCCTGGAAAGCTGCTGAGTGGAGGAAGAGCCGATTGTGCTGTCTCAGGTGTGCCCAGCACCCACCCCAAACACACCCCGGGGGCTGGGGAAGCCCGAAGAGGCACCCCAAATCCCTTCTTTGAAATCTAAGAGGAGGACTTAAGGAGGAAAATTTAAATTTAAGGAGGGGAGAGCTGCCAGCAGGACCTTGTGTTCCACTCTGTGGCAGGCAGGATTGGATTCAGCCCCGGGATGAGCAGGGACAGCCAGGCCCAGGGGCAGAGGCAGAGCTGCAAATAACCCCAGAGAAGCCCGGGGTTTCACTCCTCCAGCACAGCAGAGAGCTCCTGATCAATAATTCATGGCCCAGACAGTGCAAGTGGCTTTGAGAGCTGCAGGAGAAACCCAAGGAACAAGAGGCAGCAGAAGGGAGAGACGTGGAGAGGGAAGGCACCCCGGGCATGGGCAAACCCCTGGAATTTCGGTGCCAGGAGGGCTGTGTGCCCTCTGTGCCCTCTGTGCCCTCTGTGGGGGGTGGTATCTGACAGGATGCTTGCCTGGCTGCAGCCCAGCTCTACCTATCCTGATGGCCAGCTCGCTCTGGGGGCACGGCTCCTCCCGCTCCCGCTTCTCCTTCGCTCGCTGCTCGCAGCTCAGGGCCAGGGAAGGCCCAGGGAACCCCTGCAAGGCAAGAGAGACACGTCAGCACAGCCCAGAGCTCCCCCCAGCCTCCTCCAGCCCCCTCCCCTGGCACCCTGGGGTTCAGGATTGATGGGGAGGTGTCACAGCCTCTCCTCACCACTGCACCACGATGTGACATCCCAGCTTGAGAGGGACGTCAAAGTCCCATCCAGTGCCACCCCTGCCATGGCAGGGACACCTCCCACTGCCCCAACCTGGCCTTGGGCACTGCCAGGGATCCAGGGGCAGCCACAGCTGCTCTGGGAATTCTTTTCCAGGCCCTCCCCACCCTCCCAGGCAGGAATTCCTCCCCAATATCCCCCTCAGCCCTGAGCCAGTGAAGGATTCCCCACAGGCATTGCAGGACAAAAGCCCCTTGGCCTGGGATGGGAAAGGAAAGAATCCAGACCCCACTTCCCACATCAGAGAGGGTTTCCCCATCCAATCCTGCCCTCTGGCAGTGGGAAGCCATTCCCTGTTCCCTGACACTGCAGCTCCTGACAAAAAGGACTCCAGGACAGTGTTTCTGGATGTGCTCAGGTTCCTCAAACCCACCTGGAGCTACAGAAGCAGCAGGAACTGCGGAATGAGAGGCACCAGAGCACAGCTGGGAGAAGGGAACACATCCCATGGCAGAGATCTGTCACCTGGTGTCACCAACTCTGCATGGGGAGCAGGACCCTGAGTCCCCTCCTCCCTGCAGAGCTGGACTCCACCCCCAGCAGCACCTCCCGGAGGGATGTCCAGGTGGGATCACCTGGAATCACCCCAAGGACAGGGGTGGAGCTGCTGGGCTGAGGGCAGCAGAATAAACCAGCAGCCCTGAGCCAGAGCAGGAACAGGAGCCTCACCGGGGGGTGACACCAACCCAAAATAAAGGTTAAAGATGAATAACTCAATTGGCTCCTCTGCCCTCATTTGCATAATGAGTCTGAGCAGGGCTATTAATACTAATCACATATCTGCAGTTCAGCCCGGAGCTCTCACCTCCCCTAACCCAGCAACTCCAGCCCCAGGAGCTGGGGATTAAATCCCTGTGGGATGGGGGGAGCCTCCCCTCCCAGCACAGCTGCACATCCCAGCTGGGATCACCTCAGCAGCTGGGGGAGCAGCCAGGGGAGGCCTCAAGTTTTCTCTTTGATGTTTTTCAGGTTCTGTGCTGCCCAGGGGTGCAGCTCTCAGCCTCACATTCAGGCTCACTCAGCTCTGCACACAGCACGGACACAAAACAAATCCTGTTCCTGCTGCACACCAAGGACAACTTTCAGCCCCAAAGCACAAACAAGGGTGGCTGCAGGGAGGAACAAGAAGGATGGGACCTCACACCCTGCAGCTGCAATTGGACAATTCAACCCCAAGGTGCAAATGGACCCAGACTGATCAAAGGGTGAGACCTGGTGACCCTTTGTCCATTTTGGGACCATTTTGGGTCCCCTTTGGGTGCAGCTCTGGCCAGGCTCTTGTCCTGCCCAAGGTGCACCCTAAAGGCCTTTTAATAAATCTCTGCTTTATTCTCTGGCTCTGTCCAGCCTCTGTTCCAGCTCAGCCCTCCCAAAGCATCAAGGGACAGGGAGGAGTTCTCCAGCAAAACCTGGACAATGAGACACAGGAAAGGAAGAGGGGAATTTCACTTGGATAAGGAATGAAGGGACTGGGACTGGGAGCTCAGGGGCTCTCACTAAACAAGAAGGGAGTCATGGAATCCTGTCACAGAATCCTGGAATGGTTTGGGTTGGAAGGGACCTTAAAGCCCATCCCATTCCATCCCAACCATGGGCAGAGACACCTCCCACTGTCCCAGGCTGCTCCAAGCCCCATCCAACCTGGCCTGGACACTGCCAGGGATCCAGGGGCAGCCACAGCTGCTCTGGGAATCCCATCCCAGGGCCTCCCCACCCTCACAAGGCAGGATTTCTCCCCAGGATCCCATCCAACCCTGCCCTGTGGCAGTGGGAAGCCATTCCCTGTGTCCTGTCCCTCCACCCCTTGCCAAAGCCTCTCTCCATCCTTCCCATCCTGCTGAAAGGGTTTGTCACATCCTTCACATCCCGTTTTGGGATTTCGCATCCCAAAACACCAAACCCATAAGCCTGCACCGGGATGGAGGCAACTTCAGCTGGATTTGGGAAAGCCAGGGGCCCTCCCTGCTGGCAGGGACCATCGGTGGCAATATTGGTGGCAATATTGGTGACAATATTGGTGACAATATTGGTGACCTTCAGGAAAGCACACGGCTGATCCCAGCCCAGGCTGCTCTGAGTCATCCCAGCTCCGAGCCTGCAGGAGGCCCTTAATTGGAATGTGTCAGTGGGTTAGAAAACATTGCAAAGAGAAGAGGAAAGGCAACCGGCATTAATTAGTTCATGGCAGTAATTAGCGTCAGCTGAAATAACCACGGGGGTTGATTACTGCAAAAAAAAAAAAAAAAGAAAAAAAAAAAAAGCAGCGACAGGCAGGCAGAGATTTGGACAGGAAGGACTTGGAGGAAAACTATTCTGGGATGTGGGAGCTCCCACTCCACTCCTCTGGAGGAGTTGTGGGGTTGGCCTGACCCTGTGTGGAAAAGAAAACGAGGGAAGAAAATGTCCTTTATGTAGGAAAAAAGGTGTCCTTTATATGGGACAGAAGAGTGCCTTTTTGATACAAAACAGGTATTCTTTTAGATTAAAAAAAAAAAAAAATAAAGTATCCTTTTAGGCAAAGCAAGGGTTTGGGATCACATCCCCCTGCCCAGGATTTTAATTGATCTGAAGCCAATTTTAAAAAGAATTGCAGAGTGACACCTCTGAGAAATAATCTGTTCTTCTCCTCCTGGCCGAGGGAGGAGAATGAATTCATGAAGAAATAGTGATGGACTGAGGATGATCTGGGGAGGTCACTCAGCCCCAGAGCTGGAGGTGCTGCTTGGCCAGAAGGTCACACACGCTGCTCCTCCTCTGCAGGATTTGAACCCAGGAAAAGGCCCTGGAAAGGGCTCTGCAAAGCCCCAGGAAACACCAACGGCAGAGGAAGCACCACAGGGGGAGACAGAAGCAGAATTCACTTCACTGCTTTAAAAAAAAATAAATAAATAAAATCCCCAACCTGCCCGGGAGCAGACACAGAGAGGAGGAACAACAAAAAACCTCAGGTGGGGCCCAGAGGTTCCTGTTTCACACTCAAAAAAGTGATAACACACAGAGATAAGGGAGAGGGGAGGGGAGGAGAGGCTCAGGGCTGCTCCTGCACATTTGGACAGAGCCAGGCAGCAATCCCCCCCTTCCCACGTGCAGCATCTCCAGCCTGGCTCCTCCGGCCCCACACACACCAGGAACTGTTGGAAAAACCCAGCTCTACAGAGAGGGGCCAGCTGAGGGGCGTTTTTAAAGATTTTGGGCGTTTTTAAAGATTTTGTTCCATTCTCAATCTCGTAGAAGGGCGAGATTTTACAAGAGATGTAAAACTCAAGGCCGTTCTATCAGAAGCCAAACTATTTCTTTGTTACAACACCTCATAAATGCTTCTCAGCCCATCAGCTTTTGCCACACAATGCTGTTAATGCTTCTAACACCAATCACCTGCTATTTTACCCCATGTGGTCTCACTGCAATGCATCTTTCACATCTAATTCTCCAAAATATCTGCTCTGTTTGTGAGACTGCCATTTAAAACTTCTTTCCAGCTCAATTCCTCTCTCAGCAATGTCTTCTCTACCCCATGGCCTCTCTAGGCCAGCACAGCTCATCTCAGAGTTTGCACAGAGATGCACATGACCCTGTGAGCTTCCAGTCAGGCTTTGGGAATCCTCTGTAAATCCATTTCTCACAAGGAGGGAGCCCCGGGGCTGTGGGGATTGGGAGGGAAAGGTGCACCCACAGACAGAAAATCCCAGCCTTTTCCAGCAGATCTGCTCCAGGAGGAGCTCCCTCCATCCCCAGCTGCTGAGGGGGGTGTGAGGCAGGGCTGTTTATCAGTTTTATCTCAGTTTATCAGCCAGGACATTTCACTCTGCTGGCTGTCACTGCTCAGCATTCCCAGGAACTGCAGCTTGGAGCAGCAGCCTGGCAGGGCAGGGGCCCTCAGTCACCTCCCCCCGTGTCACCCCCAGCCTGGGGACAGCCCTGGGGGTGCCACCCGAGCTGCCCAAGCTTTGGGGAGACCCTTGGCAGTGCCAAAAGGTGCAGCAGCGTCCTGAGCTGGCAGCACCAGAACCCCCCAGGCCGGCACGGCAGCAGAGAGGCAAAGCCACCAAAAAACTCCCCCCAAAGCTTGAAAACTCAGGAATGGGAGGCAAGAACCCCACAGCCCTTCCAAAGCAGGGATGCTGGAGCCTGTGGCTGGATCCCCAGGACAGGGGGAGATGGGCACAGCCCAATCCATCCTGCGGCTCCAACAATGTTCCTGTCCAAAATAAACCCCTGGCTCTTCTCCCTGGCACGTTTGGGGCTTTCCCCTTGCCAGGAGGGAGGAGAACAGGAGAGCTGCTGGCAGGGCAGGAGGAGGGGACCTGGGATGTTCCTCTGACGTGGTACAAGGGAGGGGTGGCTTTCATAACCTCTGCCACCACAAAAAAAAAAAAGCCCAGGAATGTTTTCCCTGCTTTTTGCCAAAATAAAAACCTCCAAGCAACTTCTTCAGCAAACAAACCCCATCCCTGCAACACCAGGAGCTTCCTGTCACCAGCCTCCTTCCCACCAGGAATCCTGGAAAAACCTCAACAGCCACAAGCAGCAAACTCATTCTTCAATGGAATAATTGCTCCAAGCAGAGGATTCGAGCCCAGCAAAACCAGTTAGGATGGAGATCCACTCCCAGTTGTTTGCTGGGAGGGGGTTTGCCTGTTCCAGCCACAGCCAGAGCTTGAGGGGTATTTATTTTTCCTGGGGGTGTTTTCCTCACACCCTCAGCAGGACAAGGGGGCTGTGCCAGGGGGGCAGCCCCACAAGGTGAGATTTTAATCGTTTGCAATAAAACAACCCCGAGAGCCCCAGCTGGGATCAACAGGAGCTGTTCTGCACCCCTTCATTAAACCCTGGCTGGGATCAGTTCCACCCCTCTCCCCACTCCCTGCCCCCTTCCCACACGGATTTTCACAGGCTTTGTGCCAGGGCGAGAGAGAAAGCAAACAAACCTTCAATTAACAGCGAAATTAACAGCTCGGGGAGGATTTTGCAGAGGGAAGGGCTGGGGAAGAGCGAGCTTTGGGCTGTGGGAGCTCTGGCAGGATGCAGCAGGGCTCAGCCATCTATCCATCAGACCTCCAAAGGAAATAATTCCATTATTTGAACACACGGCTTCCTCTGGCTCCCCAGCCCTCCCTGCGGACGTGAGCCAGCCCTCGGCAGCTCCAGCCCCTTCTCCCCAGCCCAGCCTGCTGATGTTAGCTGAGCTTTTTCCCCTCTCCACGTTCTGGCCAAAAACCAAAACCAGCACAAAAACCCCCGGAGAAAGCGGCTCCTCTGCTGGGCTGGCAGAGCCCCCTGAAGAGAGGGTTTGTAGAATAGAGAGAGAGAATTTTTGAGAGAGAGATCTTTGAGAGAATCAGCAGAGATTCAAGTTTGCAGGGCTGAATGCAAACAAAATAATTTGGTGCCTTATGTTTAGCCGCTCCCAGAACAAATTTGGGGGGGGGGGGGGGACCCACAAAAAAAAGGAATGTGCTGAAAGATTTGCTTGGAAATTAAGAGTGGAAAAAGAAAAGCGCCTCAAGTCCTAAAATAACCAAAGAAAAAGCATGAAGTCAAATCAGGTATCACGTTGATATCTTATTTTCTTTGCCTTCAGCAATGCAACCTGACCTGCCAATGAACCAAAGACCAACATTTGTCTGTTTTCTTGGCACCTTCCCCAGCAAACCCCCAGGATTTCAGCTGTGAACACCCCTGGTGACCACCAAACCCATCCACGGGACCCTCTGAAAGACTCTGAAACCCCGAATTTTCAATCTGTTTCTTTTCAATCTGTTTATCCGTGGGATATCCATGGAAAACCTGTCTGCTTCCCAGCCCTGCCCTGCCCCTGTGCAGAGCTTTAGTGCTTGAAACCCAGTGGTGGCTGGACACCTCTCCTCCCTGAGTGCAGTTCATGCATTCAGCAGGGTGAGAGGTGTACAGGGGACCAGGCAGCTCCTCAGCAGCACCAAGGAGAAGCCAAACAGCTCCTCATGGATCCATGGAATGGTTTGGGGTGCAAGGACCCTAAAGCTCATCCCATTCCATGGGCAGGGAACACCTTCCACAGGGCCAGGTGCCCCCAAGCCCTGGTCCTGAATTCATTACAGGGATGAATTCCTTTCCTTTGAGAGCCCTTCCAAGCCTGCAGATCCCCTGAGGGGCCAAGAGGAGCACCCAGGGGTGTTTCAGTGTTCAATCCCCAAGCCTGCGGACAGCAGATCAAAGTGGCACCCCTGCCACCACCCTGGTGACAATTAGAGCAGGATGGGGCGACAGGAAAACACAGCACGGGGGTTTTCCCAGCCTGAGAGTGCCACAGCCCCGGAAGACACAGCCAGGCCACCCCCAGCCACGTGTCCCCTGTGGGACAAAGGCAGTGACAGCCCCAGGGACAGCAACAGAGGAGCCTCATCCAGGCTGAGCAGAGAGGAAATCTTCCCCCAAATTCCCAGCAGTGTTTGCCTCACCAGCAGCTCCTCAACCCAAAAAAGAAAATAAATAAATCCCACTGGATTAAGAGGAGAACCTGGTTCACACCCCTGAGCAGGAGCCAGGAGCCCAGGGGCCACCGAGCATCCCACAGCAGCCACTCAGTTTCCACTGGGAATGTTCTCCTTGGGGAATGCTCTTTCCTGGGGAATGTCCTTTCCTGGGAATGGCCCCCCTGGGGAATGCCCTTTCCTGGGAAATGTCCTTTCCTGGGAATTCCCTCCCTGGGGAATGCCCTTTCCTGGGGAAATCCTCCCCTGGGGAACACAGCAGCTGCCCCTGCAGCTCCCTGGGGCTGGCAGCTCAGGCAGGGGCTGACTCAGAGTTTACCCTGCAGCTGCAGAGCCCTGGGGATGTTTTCCCTGTGATCCCCACTTCCCCCTCCCTGCCTTCCCCCCCAGCCAGTGACAGAACCTCTCTCAGCTGCTCTCCCTGACATTTTAATGGCAGGTTTGCTTTTCACCGTGGAGGAATTAATTTGGGGTTCTGCTTCCAGCAAATCCAAAGGCACATTCTGAGATCAAAGAACAGCTGGGGGAGCATCCAGATAAACAGGGACTGGAGTCAGAGGGAGGGGATGGAGGAGATCCTTTTGTGCTCTTCCTTTTGGGAAACTTCTCTTTTACAATTCTGAGCCAGGCCCAAACAGAAAGGGAAACTCAGTCAGCAAAGGCTGAGCCAGGAGGAGGGAAAAGCCCGTGGAATATCAGCAGCAATTCCTGTTCCAGGGGGAAGGAGGCTCAGGATGGAGAAGGGAATGATGGAGAGAGGTCTGCCCAGAGCAGGAGCTCCTGGAATGAAGAATTCAGCCAGGTTTTCTCATAATAATAATTTGCAAAGATTCTTTTTAAATCCTTGCAAACAATGTCTCTATAAAACAAAAAGAAAACTCCTTTCCTAAACAAAAAATAAAAAAATTATCTTTAAATAGTAAAACTAACTAAATTTACAGGTTTTGTCTTTTTATGTTGAGTATAAAAAGTAAACACTTGTAAAAGGAAGGAAAAATGTTTTAAAAGTTTCATTTGTTCTTTTTTCTTCTTTCCTTTTTTATTTTTATCCTTTCAGTGTGTGCAAATAAACTATCTTTATAATTTGAAAATAAACCCGTTTTACTCTTTATGTTCTCCTAATCACATAAAATATGCTAAGTAATGAAAATCCATCACACTGCTTTATTCCAGAGGGATTTTTCACCCCATCCCAAAGTGCTCCAGATCCCATAAACCTAAGCAGGGTGGGAGGGAATTTAAGCCTGACTCAGAAGGGAGGAGCTACAGCTTTGGGGCTTCCCAAAGAATGTTTTTATGAAATGCCTGATGCATAATCAGAGAGAATTCTAATTAAGAGCAGCTGACAAATTGCACTGCGGCAGTAAACAAGCCTTCGCTTCCATTAATAAAATGAAACGCTCCGGTAGAAATTAGGATAATTGGGATTTTTGTGGGGTTTTGTTGGTTTTTTTTGGCAAATAATTCCAACCTATCCAGCCACCACTGGGCTTCAACAAGCACTAAAGCTCTGCACAGGAGCAGGAAGCAGACAGGTTTTCCATGGATACCCCACGGATAAACAAGTTGGAAAGAAACAGATTGAAGATTTGGGGTTTCAGAGTCTGTCAGAGTCCCATGGATGGGTTTGGTGGTCACCAGGGATGTTCACAGCTGAAATCCCACCTGGGACAGGAGACAGGGATCAATCCCTCACGGATCTATAACCTCTGGGTTGGGGTTAATGGGTTCATTAATGAAACCCATGCCCAGGTAACTCTGGTTTACTGGAGATTGAAGGGAAGGATGTTTCCCAATGGAAGGCTTCACTACATTCCCAAAAAAACCCACAATTTCTCTTCCTTCACCCTCAGAGCCGGATCCCTCCTTCCTCCCGGAGCCTGTGGAAAAGGGCCAGGGCTCCATAAAACCAAACAAACCCCAGGCCTGCTGTTTATTTTGCCCTGAGCAAAGGAAACCCAAGCAAAGCAGGAATGCAGGAGCCAGGCTGGCAGCTCCATCCTCCCCCTCCAGGAGGGAGAGGCTCTGCTCCAGCCCCACACTCCAAAACCTAAAACAGCAGAAAATCCACAACCCCTGGGCTGAAAACCTCTCCACCCAAGCCGGCAATGAGGATGTGCAGCTAATTAACTTCCTAGGAGTCCCAGCTGAGCAGGAAAAAGCGCATTAAAACGGGAATGTGAGCCGGGCACATCCCGCAGGAGCCGGCAAATTGCATCAGAGGAATCTCTGATCCCCAGGATGAAGTAACAGCAGCCAGCACTGCTCTCCACGTGCTCCCTGCCTCCTGGAATAATGAACCCATCAAATCCAGCCCCCTGCAAAGCTGGAGGGGGAGAGGCAGGAGCAGCTCCCCAGATTTGGAGGTGGGAGCAGGGACAGGAGGAGCCCAGGGACTGCCCTGCCTTGTCCCACCAGGTAGAGAACCCCAAAATCCCCGAATTACTGAGATTGGAAAAAGCCTCCAAGATCACAGAGTCCCAGCTGTGCCTGATCCACCTTGTCCCCAGCCCAGAGCACTGAGTGCCACCTCCAGCCCTTCCTTGGACACCTCCAGGGATGGGGACTCCAACTCCTTCCAATGCCTGACATCCTTTCCAGGAGGAAATTCCTCCTAAAGTGCAGGTATTTGCCAGGAATCGCTTCCTAGTGCCCCCTCTACTAAAAAAAAAGATGCTCCCCATGGTCTAATCCAGCTGTGGTTTAGCCCTGAGTAAAAAAAATTGCAATTTTAAACAGTGTGCAGCTACATCTTGATGGTGCTTCCTCCTCCTCCTCCTCCTGCAGCCTCATCCATGCACAACTCCCAGTTTTCCCTCCCAATTCCCAGTTTTCCCTCCCAATTCCCAGCTTTCCCTCCCAAAAAGGGACTTGTATGGTTTAGAAGGCAAAATACTCCTCCTGAAGGCACATCCTGAGCCAGACACCATCTCTGGGCAGGAGAGGACCCTCAGGGCTGTTTATCAAGCTCTCAAAGCCTTCCCAAGAGTTCTTGCCCAAAATAGCCCAAATTTTGCTGTGCAAAACATCCAGTCCCAAACCATATTCCCAAAGAGCCTCCCAGCCACATCCAGAAAAGGGCAGGAGCCCTTCTCTTCAAACGGAATCCTCCAAGGGATTCTGTCTGGAGGGGGTCAAGGGGACCCAGCTCCCACCAGGAGCATCCTCACCCTGCTCAGGGGAAGCTCAGGGCAGCTGCAAAGCAGAGCCTGAACTGCTCCCCAGACAGGTGTGAGACACCAGCCCTGCAGCCCAGGGAGGGATTTTGGCTGTGCTGGTTCTGTGGGATGAGGGGTCAGCACTGGCACCCATGGAACAAACACCAACCCCATAGAAAGGCTTTTAAAAGGCACTCCAGCTGCTGTTTGTTTAACTCCAAGGAATGCTCTTCCCATCACATGAGGCTTTATTGATTGCCTCTGTACTCAGGAGAAAAAAAAAAAAAAAAAAAAAAAACCAACCCACCAAACCTGTACCCAGCAGATGAGAAAAAAAAAAAAATCCAATGGAGATGGTATTTACAGGCTGGAATTACAGCCCTAGCTCCCAGTGCTCCCTCCCTGATCATCTTTTACACCCCAGGTATTGGCAGGCTCCTGCTTAGAGCTGAGTAATGGCTGCCCTGGATTATTCATTAACTCCTGCTGCTCCTGCAGCCTCTGTCCTCCTCTCCCAGCTCCCAAGGGAGACCCCACAGAGCCCAGCACCCCTTCCCAGGGCCCCTGTCCTTTCCCAGGGCCCCTGTCCCTTCCCAGCATCACTGTCCTTTCCTAGTGCCCCTTCCCAGTACCAGTGCCCATTCACAGTGTCCCTGTCCCTTCCCAGTGTCCATTCCCAGTGCCCTTGATCATTCCCAGTTCCCCTTTCCAGTGTCAGTGTCCCTTTCCCATTCCCAGTGTCCCTGTCCCTTCCCAGCATCATTGTCCTTTCCCAGTACCAGTGCCCATTCCCAGCATCCATTCCCAGTGCCCCTGTCCCCATTCCCAGTAGCAGTTCCCATTCCCAGTGCCCACTCCCATTCCCAGCAGGGAGGGATGGAGCTCTTCCCAGCTCAGATGTTCCTGAGGAAAATGAAGCCTGGAGGGAGAGGAGATGGGGCTGATTAAGCCTCATTATCCTATTTACCAATGATGGCAGCAGTCAGGCAGAGGGGTGGGAGGAGCAGGAGCCGAGGTGGGGCTGGGGCAGCCCCTGGGGGGTTGCAGCTCCCACCAGGAGCTGCTGGATCCCCCCAGGAGCTGCTGGATCCCTTCCCCTCCTGTCCCAGTCCCAGCAGGGAATTCCTGCTTGCTCAGAGATCAAAGGCTGTGATGCAGAAAGAGCAGGAGCCAGGGAGCTCCTGGCAGCCACAGGTGCGCCCCCAGGCCCCACCCGTGTGGGATGGGGATAATCCAACATCCCCCCTCAGAATTCCACAGAAGGCCCAGACAGCTCCTGGGATTCAGCAGCTCCAGGACAAAGGCAGCTGACAGAGAAAGATTAAATCCTTCAGGGTGGAAAAGCCCTCTGAGAGCACCAGTGCCACCAGCCCAGCACTGCCCTGGCCACCCGGCCGTGTCCCCAAGTGCCACAGGCACACAGCTCTGCAGGGATGGGGGCCCTGCCCTGACCAGCTGGGCCAGCCCCTTCCAGTGCCTCCAGTTTCCACCTGCATGTGAAAATCCAGCAGCAAAAGCAGCCAGGGACTGCCTGAGAATCCTCTGCACTATTGAGGGTTGCCCCAGAAAGGGCAAGAGGCACAAACCCACTGAAACCCCAAACTCTGAACACAACCCAGCCAAGTCAGCAGAGCCACACGACAGATTTGAAGGATGAGAATAATAACACTTAATTCCAGCATTCTTGTGCCTTTCAGCAGACCCAAAATAGATGCTGAGCCATCAGGGACCTGCTGCACTGAATTTTTAAGTAAACTTTCCCTCAGAGGCCGTGGGTCTTGGCAGTGAAGACACTGAGCCCCAACCCTTTTTAGGAAAGGCTCCCACAGCCCCATCAGCTGCCCCTCTGCATCCAAAACCTCCTCAAACATCAGCTGAGAGCCTCGTTCAGAGAAAAGATCTGGTTAAACATTGGTTCCGTGCCAGGAGATTTGGCAACACCAAGGAGAGCCCATTGTTTGAAAGCCCTGGGATCTCTTTGTGCCCTGCTCTGGCCCCCGTGGTTTGCCAACCTCCACCAGCATCTCCTCCTCAGCTGGAGGATGAACAAACACATTAAAGGCTTCACCCTGGAAAAGGCACAGATAAAGATGTGAGAGATTAGATCTGCCTTTTGTGAGGAATGCAATGACTCCAGCAGGATCATTACCACTGGGGCTGGGAGCCTTAACCCTCCCTGTGCCACCAGCAAATCCGGGATGCCCCAGCTCCAGCGGGGCTGAGGCAGGAGAAAAACCCTTCTCGCTGCCAGAAGAGCAGGGCTGGGCTGAGGAGGAGTCGATAAAAGCTTTTAGAGGTTGTTGTGATCCAGCCTGGAGCCGTGCCAGGCTGGGAATGCTCCCGGTGCAAAGAGCAGCAGCTCCAAGGCTCCCTCCTGCTGCTGCCCCAGCACCCTCCCACCCTCACCGGACACAGAGTGATGCCTTCAGTTTTACCTTCCCTGTGTTTCAGGCTCTGTGCTGCCCAGGGGTGCAGCTCTCAGCCTCACATTCAGGCTCACTCAGCTCTGCACACAGCACGGACACAAAACAAATCCTGTTCCTGCTGCACACCAAGGACAACTTTCAGCCCCAAAGCACAAACAAGGGTGGCTGCAGGGAGGAACAAGAAGGATGGAACCTCACACCCTGCAGCTGCAATTGGACAATTCAACCCCAAGGTGCAAATGGACCCAAACTGATCAAAGGGTGAGACCTGGTGACCCTTTGTCCATTTTGGGAGCATTTTGGGTCCCCCTTGGGTGCAGCTCTGGCCAGGCTCTTGTCCTGCCCCAGGTGCACCCTAAAGGCCTTTTAATAAATCTCTGCTTTATTCTCTGGCTCTGTCCAGCCTCTGTTCCAGCTCAGCCTCCCCAAGGCATCAAAACCACCCAAGAAGGAGCTGATTGACAGCCTGGTTAACCCTTGCCTGAACAGCAGCAGCTCCCCAGGGAGAGCTCTGGGCTCCAAAGGAAGGGAAATGGCTCCAGAGCCACACTCCCAGCCCACTGGAATTGCCACTGACCAGCTCTGGGATCAGCTCCAGCTCTGGGATCAGCCCCAGCTCTGGGATTCCCACTCACCAGCTCTGGGATCAGCAGGTCGGCCCCATAGACAAAGGCTGCCCCCAGGGCAAAGCCCGCTGCCACCGGGAAGAAGGAGAAGGCTCCAAAGGCTCCGGATTCCTCGGCCATTTCGATGGCTGGGGCCAGCAGGGACCAGTAGGATGCTGCCAGCATGACCTGGGAACAGAAGGGAAGTGGTGAGACCCCATGGGATGGAAGAGAAGCAGAAATTCCCACAGAGAATTGGAGACAGAAGCTGAAATTCCAGTGGGGAATTGAATCAGGAGCAGGATCCAGGGGGAAAGAGTGATGTGATCCCAGAGGCTGCAGCTGTGGGAAAGGTGACCCCAGCTCTGCCCAGCAGCATCCCAGCGATCTCCCTTTGCAGGATGCTCAGAATGCTTTGGGCTGGGAAAGATCTCAAAGCTCACCCAGTGCCACCACAGGCAGGGACACCTTCCCCTGCCCCAGGCTGCCCCCAGCCCCAGTGTCCAGCCTGGCCTTGGGCACTGCCAGGAATCCAGGGGCAGCCACAGCTGCTCTGGGCACCCTGTGCCAGGGCCTGCCCACCCTCACAGGGAACAATTCCTGCCCAATTCCCAAGCCAGACCTCCTCTCCTCCAGCTCAAACCAGTGAAGAGGAGCTGCTGCCCAGCTGTGCCAGCACAGGGACTCAGAGCAAACTCTGCCATCCCCAGCCCCTGCTCAGGGAGGGAGGAAGGAGCTGTCTGTGCTGCAGACACCGGTCCCTGGGGGTTTGTGTAAATCTGAACTGGCTGTGAGTAAGAAGAACGAGGGTTGTCATGTCAGGCTTAAGCACGGTTGTCAAACCTCATATTTCAAATGCCACCTCCTTGAAAAAACATCCACACACCCCAGTGTGGAAAGGCAGGCAGCAGGGAAAGGCTCGGGGGAATTATCTTGTCAGCTCATGTTAAGATATCATTTCCCCACGGCAAACAGAGCTCAGCCTCCAGATCCTGGCAGCTCCCAGGATCCCATCAGGATCCCCCCCCAGCTCAGGGCTCAGGGGAGGTGATGCCACAGCTCTGAGCCAGCCCCAGGTGAAGCAAAAGTGATTTTTTTTTCCTGTGTTATGCAGATCAATCCCACAACCCCAGATGCTGCCATGGATTTGCAGAGCATTCCAAGGGAGCCACCAGGATTCCTCCAGCAGCTTCCCCTCGAAGCTCAGGGGGGATTCAGGGACTGGGGATTGCCTGGAGCAGAGCTCCTGCCCAGGCTCAGCTGCAGCTCCTCTCAGCTGATCTCAGCAGTGACCAAAGGGGGAGGATTTCTGCCAACAACCCCATTCCAGTGGCAGATCCACACTGATCCCAAAGCTCTGCAGTGGCCCAGCCAGGGACAGCACCCAAACCCCGCTGCCCCCCAGCCAGCTGGTGGCAAAGGCAGGAATAAAAGAGGAAAAGGCCCCTGGATCAAGAAACCTTGAGCCACCTGGGCAGAGGGCAGGATTTTCCACACCTTCCACCAATCCTGCTCCTGCCAACTGGACTTGGGGCATTTTCACTGCTATAAATCCAGCAGTTCTTGGATAACTCTATAAAAATATAGTTTATGTTATTATAGAAACGAAGTTTAGTTATATTTTCTAGCAGCAATCTCAGGCTAAAGGGACTGATGGAGACTGATGTTCTTCCTGTTGGGAAAACAGGGAGCAGGCAGGAGGCAGCTGAGTGATCTAAAGCTGAGTTAAAGCATCACTGGAGCAGCCCAAACCCTTCCCTGGGCTCCAGCTGTGAGACAGGAGACAAAAAACCAACCCCAGGAAATGAACCCAGACCCCTGCCCTCACTCTGGTGGGAATCCCTCCAAGCACAGCAGGATCTAACCCCAAACACCTCTCCCAGGGCTGGGCATCTCCTTCCACAGGGATTCAGTGCAGGAATCCTCAAAATTCTGGGCTTCAAACTCTCCTCAGCCCCCAAAGGCTGAGCTGTGGAGCCAAAGAGGGGCTTTGATCTGCAGATCCAGAATAAACAGAGCCCTGACTTCCCTCCCACCCTGCTGGGCTGCAATTCAATCCCTCATTAAAGCAGGAAGGCTCCTGTGGGATCCCTGGGATGAGGAGGGGAAGGTGGGGAGCAGGGAATCCAGGAAAAGGCAGGATGGGAGAGACAGGTGGAAGGTGAGACCCTGGCAGGGCACCTTCCTCACTAAACTTTTCCACTGGGCTTCATCACAGCTCCCACAAGGAAGGAGCAGCCTCAGCAGAGCTGGGAGAATTCCTGGTGCTGTCTGGAGGGAATATTTGATCCCAGTGTGCCTGGGGAGGGTTGAGGAGCGTGGCTGGGTGATTTCCTGCTCCACCTGGGACAGGGAAAACCAAATTCCAGCCCAGGCAGAGGAGAAGCTGTGCCAGGCTGCGGGGACAGGGGGGCTGCAGGTGTTTGCTCCTGGTGGCTGAGCTCAGCCCTGCAGCACCATAGAGAACAGCTGGGGGAAAAAAATAAAAATAAAAAATAAATAAATAAAAAAAATCTCATTTAAGGATATCAAGATTTAAGAGAAAAGGCAGAATTTCACATCAGATGCCCCAGCAAGCAAAGCTTTGTCTCTATGGAAACACATCACCTCGGAGGCTCCTGCATGCAAAACCCTGCATTATCTGGGAGTTCCAGACAGGGAAGTGAGGCAGGGAAAAGGCAGAGGCAGGATGGGCAGGGCTGGAGGGAGCTGGGCTCCCCTACCTGCACCATCAGCAGGGGCAGCTGGAGCCCTTGGGATGCTCCCAGTACCCCCAGGGTTCTCCCAGTACATCCCAGTTCAGTTCCACAAGCCCAGGGCTCAGCCCAGCACCCCCAGCAGGGCAGGCAGCACCCAGCCCCAGCCTCCCAAAACCTGTGTGCAGCAGGAAACCAGCAGCTCCTAATCCTGATGGGATTCCTGCAGCAATGACAGCCCAAGGATGCCCTGCAACCACCCAGGTGAACAATCCTCACCCTGCAGGGAGCAAACCCAGCTGCTGTCACCCAGCACGGCACCCAGGTGCCACCTGGCCAGGCAGGACACAGCCAGGGGGACCTGGTGATCCCAAGATCCCTGCATGCCAGGCCACTCTCCCTGAGGTCACAGGGACATCCCTGTCCCACGTCCCCCTCCTGGCTCAGCCATGGCACAGCCACCTTCAACTCAGCCTGGATTTGTTTTGCTTTGCAGCTCCCAGGGCAGGGAAATGTTCAGCAGGGGGGTGAGGAGCCAGCCCTGCTCCAGCTGCTCCCACAGCCCCCTCACCTGAGGGTTGGGGCAGCAGGTGAGCTCTGTTCCACAGACTTTTAGCAAAACCACCAAACACAAACACCAGGAGAAGGGGCAGGGAAAAAGGGGGGCAGGGAGAGGTTCCTGGTGTTGTTAAACCCTTTCAGGCAAAGGAAAGACGGAGACCCAGCTGTTGGCCAAGCAATGGCAACGCTGCCCAGCTGGGAAAGTTAAAACTCAGGCGGATCCTGCTGTCACCTGGGCTGCCTGTCCCTGCTGTCACCTGGGCTCCCTGTCCCTGCTGTCACCTGGGCTCCCTGTCCCCTCCAGGCACTGCAGCACCCCAGGAACAATTCCCCCTTCCAGCCCTGAGCACTGCCAGCTGAAAGAGCTGAGGGAAAAGCAAATGTTTGCAGGAGTTCTGCTTCCTGAGCCACACCTGGGCCAGGCAGGGGTGACTCAGAGCTGCTGGCAGCTCTGGTGACACGGCGGCCGGTGGCTGCAGCAAGGACAGCAGCTCCTAATCCTGGTGGGATTCCTGGAGAAATGACAGCCCAAGGATCCCCTGCAACCACCCAGGTGAACAATCCTCACCCTGCAGGGAGCAAACCCAGCTGCTGTCACCCAGCACGGCATCTAGGTGCCACCTGGCCAGGCAGGACACAGCCAGGGGGGCCTGGCAGAGCCCAGGTGACCCCTCCACACGGGTGGGAAGGGGCACCTCCCTCCAGAGAACACCCCAGGTGTGCTCCAGCACCTGCAGGGTGAGGTTTAGCAGCTGGACTCGATCTTTAATGAGGGAAACAAAGGGGATTTAATGGGGCTGGACCCGGGCAGGGGCAGCCCCACATTCCCACGTTTTCCTCCAGGAGAAGATGCCACGAGCTCCACATTTCACGTGCAGGTTTCACAGAGAGCTGCAGCTCTCTCTTCCCCGCTCCTGACCAGGGTTTAAAGCATCCATGGGGAAGCACAAAGCCAGCCAGGCACAGCAGCCCCCAGCACAGCTCTCCTGCCCATCTCCATGGCTCCAGAATCCCAAGGAAACGGGGAGGGTGTAACTGCAAAGCCAGCGTGGGCAGCTCGGTGTCCTCGTGACCGTCCCGGTGCCACCTCCACCCTCAGCCAGGATGAGACGGAGCCTGAGCCCTTCCCTGCCCTCAGGGAATGATCCCAGCGATTTGAACTCCAGTGGGCAACCAAACCAAGCATGAAGAGACAGAGAACACGGGGGGAGGAGGAGGAGAAGGAGGAGGAGGAGGATGCACTCACCCCTGCAGCGAAGCCCAAGCTCCCATCGAGGATCCGCCTCTGGAACAAAAAGAAACAAACACAAACCACCTTGAACTCCTGGTGCAACCCCTGCCCACGGTGCTGGGGAGATGGGAAAGGGAGCACCAGGCTGGAGAGGGACTCTGGACAAGAGGGAATGGCTTCCCACTGCCAGAGGGCAGGGTTAGGTGGGATTTTGGGCAGGAATTGCTCCCTGTGAGGGTGAGCAGGGCTGGCACAGGGTGCCCAGAGCAGCTGTGGCTGCCCCTGGATCCCTGGCAGTGCCCACGGCCAGGCTGGACAGGGCTTGGAGCACTCTGGGACAGTGGGAGGTGTCCCTGGCACTCCCAGGGCAGGCTTTTTACCCCCTCCCCAAGGAAGAAAACCAAAGTGCTCCTCCAAAGGGAGCCTCGCTTTGCAGCCACCTCCTGAATAAATCATCACAAGACCCAGACATAAATAATAAACCCATCTGGGCAATTTGGAGCACCCTGGTGAGGGGGCCTCTAATTTTGGATCCAGGCTGACTTAAAGCTCAGTTCTGAGCACAGAGCGACCCAAATCCTGCCCTGGAAACGTGGCAGCAAAACCAGGTTAGAGACAGGGGAGCTGCTGTTCCCAGCACAGGGCCCAGCCTGCGGCCCCAGGAGCACATTCCACAGCCCAGGCTCTGCAATTTGCTGTCCTTCCTGTAGGATTTGGACATCAAAACTTGCTTTTGATTCTATTTCACTTATAAGTTTCATATTCTCAAAACCCAAGGCAGTCATATTTATAAGGCTTTCCTTTTTCATCGTCCCCAACACTTCTCCTCCGGTTTGTTGGGAAAGGAGCTGGGTTTTTCCCTCCCCTGGGAGCTGGGAGGGAGCAGGCTGGGGCAGGGGGGGCCGGGAGCACTGACCTGCCCACTGGAGAACACGAACACCAGCGCCGAGCCCGCCGCCGTCAGCGCCCAGGTCAGCAGCGTGCCCAGCACCGCCTGCAGCACCGGGCCCAGCCCCGCCAGCATGCTGCCCTAGGAGACAGACAGGGCAGCTGGGGAACGGAGCCCCAGGACCCCCAGAGCCCAGCCAGAGCCCCTGGGACCCCCAGAGCCCGACCAGAGCCCCTGGGACCCCCAGAGCCCAGCCAGAGCCCCCGGGACCCCCAGAGCCAGCCAGAGCCCTTGGGACCCCCAGAGCCCAGCCAGAGCCCCCGGGACCCCCCGAGCCCCCAGCCAGAGCCCCTGGGACCCCCAGAGCCCGGCCAGAGCCCCTGGGACCCCCAGAGCCCAGCCAGAGCCCCCGGGACCCCCAGAACCCAGCCAGAGCCCCTGGGACCTCCAGAGCCCAGCCAGAGCCCCTGGGACCCCCAGAGCCCAGCCAGAGCCCCTGGGACCTCCAGAGCCCAGCCAGAGCCCCTGGGACCCCCAGAGCCAGCCAGAGCCCCAGCCAGCCACCCCTCAGCGCCTCTCTCCCCCTTAGGCCAGGCTTTGCAGGTTGAGCCGAGCTGGTGGGACTCAGCACATCCCACCTGGAGCACGACCCCCAGGGGGATTTGGGGCTCAGAACCCACCCTGGACTCTTTTGTGTGGCCCCAGCCTGGTTTTCCTGGGGTGGAGGGTGAAGACCCTCACAGCAGCTGCTCCCTGCAAGGGAAAAGGGGGGGAAAAGAGGGGAGGAAGGGAAGGGGAAAAAGGCCAGGGGGAAAAACCCAGGGATGGGGAGCGGGCACTGGGAATGGCCCAGGGAGCAGCGCTGCCATGGAAATGCAGCCAGGCTGGACACAAAGAGGAATAAATTGATCACTCGTGCCTGCGTGGATCCACTGACAGGTCAGCAGATCAAACACACGGGGAGTGATCGGCTTATACGGAAATAGATAAGAAATACGCACACCCCAGTGCCAGCTCCCGAGGCTCTCCCAGCCCTGTCCCAAGGCTTTTCCCAATCGCTGCAGGTGCGTGCCCAGCTCAGACCCACCCCAGCTCGTCGGGAAGATCCCCCCCCTTCCTCCAGGGGGTCCTACAGCCCACCCAGGAGCACCCAAACGCCCCCCAAATCCTCCCCCAACCCTACACCCGGAGCTCCATCCTGTCACCCCGCACCCCCGGGCCCTCCAGCCGCGGGGCTGATCCCAGGACCACCAAATCCTCCAAACCTGGAGCCCCGGCCGGTCTCTGGATGCCCAAACACCCCGACCCGAAGCCGCCGGACCCCCGAGCCCCCCAAACCCGGAACCCCCAAGCCAGCCCCAGGACCCCCGAACCCCGCAATCCTGGACACCCCTGAGCCGCTGGCCTGCCCCAGCACCTCCGAACCCCCCAAAAGGCGGAGCCCCGGAGCCCCCGACCCACCCCAGGAGCCCTGAACCCCCCAAACGTGGAGCTCCCTGATGCCCTGACCGGTACCAGGACCCCCGCAACGCCTAAACCTGGAGCTCCGGGGCCGTGCCGGAGTCCCCTCATACCTGGAGGCCCTGGTCGGTCCTAGAACCTCCGTGCCGCACACCCGGAGCCGCGGCGGGGCCGAACCCGCGGTCCCGCCGAACCCGCAGAGCTCCAGACCGGTCCCGCCACCACTTCCGGGTGCGCACACGTGTCTGCGGGCTGGCCCCGCCCCCCGCTGCCCTCAGCCAATGGGAGCTCGGCGGGGGCGGGCCGCCCGCGGCTCTGCGGTTCGCGCGGGCGCGCCCGTCACAAAGCGAGGCGGGCGGGCGGCGCGGGCGGGCGCGACAAGACGGGAGTGTAGCTGTCGTGTCGCTGTCGTGTCGCTGTCACCGCCCCCCCGGCTGCAAAGAGACCCCCGGACACCGCTTCCCCTTGGCACTGGAGTGTCCTGAGAGCCCCCCCGCAAACTGCCACCCCCGCGCTGCCCGCGCCCGTAATCAGCCCCGCTAATTAACAACTTTAATGAGCAGCACGTGGCGGAGCTGCCGGGGGCGAACAGAGCCCGCGCACGGCTGGCGGCTGTCCCTGTCCCTGTCCCTGTCACTCGGATGGTGCAGCCAGAGTCCCCCGTCCGCTCCCACTCACGGGTGTCACAGAATCCCAGAATTATTGAGGCTGGAAAAGGTTTCTGGAGTCACCGAGTGCCCAATCCCCACCTTGTCCCCAGCCCAGAGCTCTGAGTGACGCATCCAGTCCTTCCTTGGATACCTCCAAGCCTCCCCGGGCAGCTCCTTCCAATGTTTCACAACCCTTTCCAGGAAGGAATTCCTCCTGCTGTCCACCCTGGACATCCCCAAGAACCGTAATTACAGGCTGGGCTGGGGACAGAGGCAGCTCTGTCACCAGTTCTGTCCCCCCACCCCGTGCTGGCACGAGGGACAGGGGCTGACAGTGACAGCCCCAGAGCCGGGACAGCCCCGGTGTCCCCTCCTGTGCCAGAAGGAGCCGGGGGTGGCGGGAGGACACATCTCGGGGAGTTTATGTGACGCAGCCTTTGATCGGCCCCCGCTGCCCCAGCTGGGAAAGGTCAGGGCCGCTGGAATCCTCCCTGCTTTAGGATTTAATCAATCCCGCCCCGTAATTGCTGCATCCCTCATTAGCTCCCAGGGCCAGGCAGATGCAGGGCGAGGTGCCAGCTGGGAGGGACACGGGGACAGGCACACGGAGCTCCCCCGCCTCCCCGGGGATCCCCGGCCGGCTGTGACAGCGCTGCTGGCAGGGCTGGGGACAGCTGGTGACCCGGCAGGGCTGGCCCTGGGGACACGGCTGACACCGGGCCGGGGGCGGCTGGCAGCGATGGCCCTGCCTGGGGACGTGTGGGTGGCAATGGGGACAGCTGTGGTGGCTCTGTGCAGGAGCATCAACAAAACCAACTCCCACCCCTGTTCCCCAGTGTCACTTCTGTGTGCAGGGACACTTCAGTGTCACAGCCCTGCCTGTCCCAGTGTCACAGCCCTGGGCAGGAGGGCTGGCAGCTCCTGCCTGTCCCAGCAGGGACAGAGGAGGCCCAGAACCCCAAAAATGCCCTTGAGACACCAAAAGGAGCACAAACCTGGCACCATCTCCCATCCAGGTGAACGAAACCTTACAAGGGGCAGCTCCTGGGGCAGCCAGCACCCAAATCCTTTGGGATTTTTTTTGCCATAAAGCTGTCTGGGGCAGAGAGGCACATCCTGCAGAGGGCTGGAGATGTCCCTGGGAGCAGCCAGTGTGTCCCTGCAGTGTCCCCTCCGTGCAGGCTGGGCTCAGGGCCGGGCTCTTGCCCAACCCAAATCCGTCTGTGTCAGGCTGGAGCCAGCCGGGATGGCCAGACGGGAATGAGGACATCCAGGGCCGTCCCCAAGGACAGGGCAGGGGAGCAGGCAGGGCCAGGCGGGGTCACGGCCCCATCCCACGGGCTGAGGTCACCTCTTTGTCACAGGGCACAAAGGAACACTTTTATCTCTCTCCTCTGCTTCGCGCGCACCGGGAGGGCCGCGAGGGTCCCTCTGCGAGGCTGGGGGAGCGGATCAGCGCCTGCTGTCACCAGCCGTGACATTTCCAGCTGGAACAAAGCCTGGCTGCCAAGGCCAGCCTGTTCAGCTCCGATTTAATGCGCAGGGCCCTCCAACGAGCCAGGCACAGCGGGCACAGGCGCGGGCAGGAGCCGGGATCTCGGCCGCGGCTGCCAGAGGCTCATTAGTGTCAGCGGCTCCGGGACATGATTCACCGGGAAGGCGAGCGGCGGCTCTGGCCGAGCCCTGCCCCGGCCCCTCCAGAGATCAATAAACCAATTACGGAGGCAAATAACGGCGGGGCGAGAAGGGGAGGGCGGGAGAGGGAGGAAGGAACCGGCTGTGCGGAGGTCTGGAAGCAGCAGCAGCCAGAGCGGGGTGTGGAGGGGAGACCCCCAGGCGTGCTGAGAGCGATGGATCCCACAGGGATGCTGTTCTGGATCCTGGGGGTGGGGATGCTGCCCTGGATCCCGGGGGTGCTGATGTGCCCTGGATCCCGGGGGTCTGGATGCTGCCCTGGATCCCGGCAGGTCTGGATGCTGCCCCGGGCGCAGGTGAAGGCGCCAGCGCCTCTCCCTCGCCATCCATCAGCGCTGCAGACGCTCCCGATTAGATCTGGCAGCCACCAGCCGGGCCCTGCCGCGCCTCGGGGTGCGGGGACATGGCCCAGACTGTTTGTCTGGCTAATTAGCAGCAAGCGAAGCCTCCCCCCAGCCCGGGCATCCCTGAAAAGCAGCCAGGCCGCCTCCAGGCAGGGAGCAGCAGAGCCACCGCAGCCACCCGGGGTCGCCGGGCTGGAGCTGGGAAGGGAAAAGGCAGGGGAAGGGCAGGGCCAGCCCGAGTGTCACCGGGACACAAACACCGTGGCCACCCCTGCTTGTGCTGGCAGTGTCCCCACGGCCGCAGGGGACAGCGGGGTCCCTCTGAGGGCAGTGCTGGCGAGGAGGGGGCTGGGGCAGCACGGAGCTGCTCTCTGCAAAGAGACATCGGCACCTCCAAGGGACCCACGGGGATCCTCGGGCTGGCTGCGTGTGGGAGCAAATCCTTCCCCTCCTGAGAGCTGGGGAACAGCAGCTGCACCCCCTCACAGCCCAGCCCAGCCCAGGCTCCTCCGTTCCTGCAAAATGCCAGAGATCTCCTGTGTCTATCCCATGGATCCAGGAGAAAGGCCAGCTCACCCTGCCTCTGCATTGGCATGCCAGCCCCAGCTCCTTACAACACTCATTTCCAGGACAGGGGTCGACAGCGCTGTTTTCCACTGGGACTCCAGTGGAACGGCTGGGAATGGATGGCAGAAAGCTTGGAAGGGCTTTTAAAGCCTCTCTATGGTCACGTAACCCCCGTGCCCCTCTCCCAGGGGTTATTTTGGCCCTGTGGGAAGGGGCTGTGTGTTCCTCCTCTCTCCAGCCCTGCCAGTAAATCGCTTTTCAGCGCAGTGGATGCTTCCCAGGCAAAAGGACAAAGAGGAGCTGATCTGCCAGCACCAAACCAGCTGCTGGTGCAGCGTCCCTCCGAACCAGGGACCACCCAGGGAAGCAGAGCAGGCTCTGCACGGGGCTTTAATTCAGCCCCAAAACCAGGCAGAATGAAAAAAAAAAAAAAAAAATCCCTTCAAAAGGCTCAAGGATGGCGTCCTGACTCAGCCAGCTCCTGGATGGAGATCAGCTCCGATCAGCTCCTCAATACCCACCGGACCATCATCTCATTAATTTTATGGGGTTTTTAATGAAGATCAGATCTGGGTTCAGCCAGGCTGAACTGGCTGGCTTCCCCCAGCTCCCTGGCCCCAGCTTCCCAAGGAGGTGGAAGTGAAAGGCAGGGAGAGGCTGGAGTCCTGAAGCTCCCCAGGCAGCCCCAGGCAGCTGGAAGCACCCTGGGATCCCTGTGCACCCCCCCGCCGCCGCCTCACTGCTCTGGATTCTCTCCAGCTGGGAGAGGCCCCTGCCAGCTCGGGCTGGGGGTCTGTCACTGCCAGGGCTTGGTGACCGAGGGACCCGGGGGAGGGACGTGGCAGCGTCACCCGTGCCGGGGAGAAATTCAAGGAGGCAGCGCTGGGAATGCTGACAGCGAGGCTGCTCCGCGCTCTTCCTTCCCGCTGCCGAGGGAAGGGCACGGTCAGGACATCGCTCCCGGGCACAGCAACCAGCCAGGAGAGGATCAAACAGCTCTGGAAAGGTCACAAGGCACCAAACCCCTCTCTTGGGCTGCCATCCCCCCTCCCCTGCGCAGCGGCAGCCACCCAGGGACTGCCACTGCTCGGGGCACCCCCAGGGCAGCACCCCAGAGATCCGAGCCCCGCTCACAGCAGCCGAGCATCTCCTCCGCACCCTCCCTCCCCTCCCGCTATCACCGGGACATTAATTCCCACATCATCTTCAGCAGAAGCAGCTTTTTCCTGCCTCCTAAAGATTAATGAGGCTGATAACGACTCTGCCGGTGCTCCAGGACCTGATGTCTTTAGATCCGCCTTGGGAAGTGGATGGCGAAGTGAAAACGAGAAGCTCCCGGCCGCACTCAGCAGCGTCAGCGCGGGGCTCTTTGTTCACAGTCACTCTTAATTTCCTGCTCTCTATTGTCTCCTGGACAAGCGATGGGGCAGGAATAGAGATAATTTAATTGCTCTCAAGATCCCAAACAAACCAGAGCAGACCTTATCTGCCCCAAACCTCTCCTACTGGGTCTTCCTCCTCCAGGGAGAGGCTGTGGCAGGAGCCACCTGTACTGCACAAGTCCCCAGAGACCCCAAATATTTCGGCATCACCTTCCGACCTCTCCCAGGTGAGAGGAGCAGCAAGGACCTGCCTTGGCTTGGCTGTGGAGGCAAGATGCAAACTCTTGGGGCCAAGGCATCGCCAGCGTTCCAGGGAGACTTTGGGGCTCTCAGAAGCCTCTCGGGCCACCCTCCATTGGGGTCACAGCGTGGCCACCAAGCTGCCATCTCCCTGTCCATCTGCTGGTGACTCTGGAGGAGCTGAGGCCATGGCTGTAACCAAAATGTTGCCAGACAGCGCGGTGGCAGAGCTGGAGTTAGGGTGGGCACGGCAGGAGAGGGAACGCAGGCAGGGTGGACAGGGCAGGCAGGGAAAGCAGCACAGGGTGGGGTGGGCAGGACAGGGTGGGCACAGTGGGGAAGGTGGGCACGGCATGGTGGGCAGCGCAGGGTGGGCAGCGCAGGGTGGGCAGTGTGGGGAACATGGGTAGGGCAGGGTGGGCACTGCAAGGTGGGCACTGCAAGGTGGGCACCACCGGATGGGCACGGCAGGGTGTTCAGCGCAGGGAAGATGGGCACGGCAGGGTGGGCACGGCAGGGTGGGCAGCGCGGGGCTCTGCGGGCTGTCCCCGCCCCGGCCCCGCAGAGCCGCCCCGCGCGGGGCGGGGCGCAGCCGGTGCGCTGGTCCAGCGGCGGAGCCGCGCCGGGAGCGGGTGCGCGGAGCCGTGCGGAGCCGGGCGGTGCGGAACCGAGCGGAGCCCAGCGGGGCATCGGCGCTGCCGGCGCCTCCCCGGTGCCCGCCGGGCAGGGCCGGGCGGCGGCCGGAGCAGGTGAGCGGCGGGGCAGCACCGCCCGGTGCCCTCCGCAGCGGAGAGACGGGGCCGGGGGTGGGGGGCTCCCCGCAGCCAGTTCGTCGCCCACCGGAGCCGCCCAGGCTCGGTGTGCCGGTGCCGGCTGGGAGGGAAGGGGCTGCACCCGCCGAACGGCCGGGAGAGGAGGAGGTTTTCCCCCGGCGCTCGGTGCTCCCGGGCATCAGTCGCACCCATCGGGACGCACCGGTTGGATTTGTGGAGTCGTAAAGGCTCCGGGATCGCCAGAGCCAGGAGGAGTTGTGGCGTCTTCGGGCAGGCTGCTCCAGAAGGGGACACAGGGGGGTGGGTCGGGAACCCCCCCTGCAGGGAGCCTCTCCCGCTGGGCTTGGCAGCAGGATGGACAGATCCTCCCGAGGAATCCCTTCATTTCTATTTACTCCCTGATTTCTAGAATCTTCTCCTCTCTCCCCAGAGCCAGAGAAGATGACATCTCGGCTCCTCTGAGCCAGCAGTGCCCAGGGAGTGGCAGAGCCATGGAGCTGGACCACGAGCTGCCCAATGCCACCCCATTCTGGTTCTCCCCGGCCTCCCCCTTTGACAACTTCTCCCTGGAGGCGCCCACCAACACCTCCCAGAACGCCACAGGCCAGCACTTTGACCTGACCAGCAATGCCATCCTCACCTTCATCTACTTCGTGGTCTGCATCATCGGGCTGTGCGGCAACACGCTGGTCATCTATGTCATCCTCCGCTACGCCAAGATGAAAACCATCACCAACATCTACATCCTCAACCTGGCCATCGCCGATGAGCTCTTCATGCTCGGGCTGCCCTTCCTGGCCATGCAGGTGGCCCTGGTGCATTGGCCCTTCGGCAAAGCCCTCTGCAGGATCGTCATGACGGTGGACGGCATCAACCAGTTCACCAGCATCTTCTGCCTGACGGTGATGAGCGTTGACCGGTACCTGGCTGTTGTCCATCCCATCAAATCTGCCAAGTGGAGGCGGCCCAGGACAGCCAAAATGATCAACGTGGCCGTTTGGGGCGTCTCCCTGCTGGTGATCATGCCCATCATGATTTACGCCGGGGTGCAGCACAACCACGGCAGGAGTAGCTGCACCATCATCTGGCCAGGAGAGTCGGGCGCCTGGTACACAGGGTTCATCATCTACGCCTTCATCCTGGGCTTCCTGGTGCCCCTCACCATCATCTGCCTTTGCTACCTGTTCATCATCATCAAAGTCAAGTCCTCGGGCATCAGGGTGGGCTCCTCCAAGAGGAAAAAGTCCGAGAAGAAAGTCACCAGGATGGTGTCCATCGTGGTGGCCGTCTTCATCTTCTGCTGGCTGCCCTTCTACATCTTCAACGTCTCCTCCGTGTCCGTCATGATCGTGCCCACGCCCGTCCTCAAGGGCATGTTCGACTTCGTGGTGGTCCTGAGCTACGCCAACAGCTGTGCCAACCCCATCCTCTACGCCTTCCTGTCTGACAACTTCAAGAAGAGCTTTCAGAACGTGCTGTGCCTGGTGAAGGTCAGCGGCATGGACGAGGCCGACCGCAGCGACAGCAAGCAGGACAAATCCCGGCTCAACGAGACCACGGAAACCCAGAGGACCCTGCTCAACGGTGACCTGCAGACCAGCATCTGAGGGGACAGCAGGGTTTGTCCTGCCTGCCTCTCCCCGGTGCCTCAGGGGGGTGGCACCTCGGGGCCAGGGCAGGAACGCCACCTGAGGGGATGGCTGTGAGCACCCCATGGCCTCGGGGGTCCTCTGCTGGGCTCCTCTATGCTGGGTTGGCTTTCAAGTGCTGGGAAGGATCCGCGTCAGGAAGAACTGCCTCGCCAGGAAAACAAAGACAGCTCACGGCGACACGGCACATCTCGACACCAAAGTGCCACCGTGGGCACAGCTACGGCTGGGGCGGCTCTGCTGGGTCCCCCGTGCCACCCTCGGGGCCGGCTGGCTTTGGGGCTCTGCCCCACCACAGGTGGGTGCACCTGGATGCACGGGGGGACCGCAGGAGGCCACAGGTGTGTGACAAGACGGGGACGCACCGATCTGGCGGGAGCTCCCGGCGAGTAGCGCTCCCGAGGAGCCCAGGATGTTCGGGATCGTGTTTTGCCCGGGTTATTCCTCACTCCGTGGCGTGCCCCGCAACCTCCCCGTGCTGTGTGACTGCCGCAGCCGCCCTGCCCGGAGGGGACACGCCAGCACGGAGGTGACATCCCCACGGGAAGCAGCTCTGCCCCCGCAGCAGCCCCTCTGACCCCACCCTGCCTCCTCCAGCCCCGCCGCGTCCCGCTGCCGCAGAGCGCTTTCCCTGCCCCTGCCGCGGCGTCACCCGCCCGCAGATTTTCTCCTCGGATGGAGAATTTCCCCCTTTTCCCTCCCCGGTAGCCGCTGCCCCTCCCACCGCCCGCACCTGCCGGGATCGCTGCTCCGGGCACCCGCGGCACGAGCGCTGCGCTCCCAGCTGGGAAAGCCGTGGGAGTGTTTAAGCAGCGGTGACACATTGGAGAAGCCTGGCACGGGCACCTGGCACTGCCCACGGCTCCTGCACCCGCCTGAGGTCCGGGTTTTTCCGGCCACGGCTCCGAGGATCTCTGGGGTGACACCTCCCTGCTCCTTCCAGGCAAGTCACGCTGGAGGCAGCGGCAATGGAGACGATGGGGACGGGAAGGGGGGTGCTGGGGACTCGGTCCCCACCCTTGTCCGAGCCGAAGGCACCGGGCAGAGCAGACAGCGAGGCTCCCAGCAGCTGGGGATGAGGAAGGGCAGGGCAGCACGGGTCCATCCCCTGGATCCTGCACCGTGTGAGGGGTGGCGGGGCTGGCCCCATATCTGCTCTCTTTGGCTTCCCAGGACTGTCCCGAAGTGCTCAGCCCTGTCCCTGTCCCTGTCCCTGTCCCTGTCCCTGGCTGCCCTCCCAGCCCAGCATAAACGCGGGGCTCTGGAGCCCTGACCCCCCAGCGAAGCCCCTCCTTGGCCAGCGCAGCGGGAGCTCGAGGGAAAGCCCAGGGGAGAGGGAGAAGTGGCGGCTTCCTGCCGGAGCCCCCGGAGCAGCTGCTGTGCCAGAGGCCGGAGCTGAGCCGTGGGAATGGGGGCGTTTAGGTGGAGAAAGCAGCCGGGGCTCGGTCACCCTGCCCTGTCCCAGCCCACCCCGGTGTCACCGGCACACACGGAGTGTGGCAGAACAAACTGCGGCAGGTGAGGCTGAGCACGAGGTGCCATTGGCTCTGGGGTGCCACTTGCTCAGCCACACACCCCCAGGCCGTGCCCCATCCCGGAGCACCAGTTCTGGCAGAACTTTTCCCATGGCCCTGCCCAGCTCCTGCAGCAAATCCCAGCCTGGGGCATCCCATCCTGCTGTGCCACCCCTGCCAGCTCCCCGAAAAGGGCTCAGTGCCAGGCTGGGTACCTGGTCCTGGCTCTGTTGGACACGGCCCCGGCATTTACTGCAAGACAAAGGAGAGCGATGTCAGAAACTGTTTGCTTTTAACCCTTTCCTGCTCCTCGGAGGAACAGCGCCGATGTCAGCAATTGTTTCCTTTTAACCCTTTCCTGCTCCTCGAAGGAACACTGCCGGCGTTCGGGCGCTGCCGGGCACCGTGTGGCACCGCGCTGTCCCCTCGCCGGGCACCGAGCACAGCCCCGGGGTGGGGAGGGGGGCTGACCCCGGGCTGGGGGGCGGAGCGGCTCCCTGCTGGCGCCGCAGGGATGAAAGCAGCGGCAGCGGGTCAGGGCAGGGTGAAACGCTGCCTGGGGAGGGCCGGGAGCGGGGCTGCGGTGAGGCGGGGTGGCACAGCCGCAGCGATGCGTCAGTGCAGCCGTGGGCACTCCGTGCGGAAGGCGTCTGCGTGCAGAGCGGGCGTGCAGTGGGGAGGGGGATGTGTGCAGCCCCCAGCACTCACCTGCAGCCAGGCCAAACCCGGAGTGGCGCCTGACCCCGTCCCAGCCGTGTCCGTGTGAGCCCTGCCACCAAAATCCCGATGGGTGAGGGAGGGGACACCTGTTCCCAACTGTACCCCCAGCAGGAGCCTCCAGCTGGGAGCACCCTCCCTCTGCACTGCTTTGATGTGGAAATACAGAAATCCTGGGAATTCCTAGCCATGAGAAGGACCCTGCCGGGCCAGCTTTGTCCTGGCAGTGACACTTAAGGGTGCTCAGAGCTGGGACCTGGAACGTGTCCCCCCTTTGCACCCAGGGGCTCTGCTGGGACGGGGCTAACGGGGCTGCAGGGCTTGGGGCGCTGCCACCAGCATCCCAAAGGCCACCAAAGCATCCCAAAGGCCACCAAAGCAGGATGCAACAGGGCAGGGGCCCGAGGGGTGCTCCTGGGGGCTGCCAGGGCTCTCCTTGGCCACCTTTCCACAGCTCACCGAGGAAAAAAGGGCAGGAAAGCAAAATGTGCTGCCTTGGAGCGCTGGGAGGCAGCTGCAGCCACGGCCCAACAGTGGCTGTAAAACCAGCAAAATAAAACCTTCTGCTGTTCATTGCTGACTAATAAACATCAGCACCGCTGCTGCTGCTGCCCGTAACGAAGTTTTCCTTCCCAGCCACTTGATTTTAGTGGGAACTTGACCTCAGATTGGATCTGCTCTGCGAAGCCTTGCAGGGCTGCTGGCGGCAGGATGAGAAATCTCTGCCGGTGACTGCAGAGCCAAGAGACTGAGCCCGCAAGTGCTTCACACACAGACTGGCCCCGGGCAGCAGGGATTAGTGACAGCTCCTGCCTGGAGAGGCAGGAAGGGCTTTCCCCAACCCAAGGTGCCGGGAAGCACGGATCAGGGTGTGCCACAAGCTCCTCAGACGCCTGGAGCAGGGATCTGGCCTTTGGGGGCTGGGTCACTCCTGCACGAGCCTAAAAAACCCAGCGTGGCCTCCCCAAAACCTGCGGGAACCAATTCCCCTTTTCCTCCTCACTGCTGGTTCCTGCAGTGAGGCTGAGGGGTGGCTCCACAGCTCCCTAATCCCACGGGATCCACCTGCCTGGGGACATCCCTGCTGTCCCCGTCCTCAGCCCTCGTGTGTGGAGCCGGGGCTGTGGCTGGGCTGGCCCCGTGTCCCCCTCGGACCCAGCCTGGCACTGTGGTGGCCAGTGCCCCGCTGTGCTCCAGAGCCCAATCCTGCTTGGCTGGGCAGGAGAGGCTGGGGCTGGACCTGGAACCTTCCTGGAGCATTTCTGCTGCTCCCCGTGTGTGCAGCTGCCTTGGACTGAAATAATCTCCTCCTGAACTGACTCCGGGGAGTTTCCCCACCCTGCCACAGTGGGAAGAGCCTTGTCTTTGTGAGAGACTCCACCCAGAGCTCCCTTCCCTCCCAGCACTGCCCAGGGTGCCCCTCCAGCTCCATCCCAAGTGAGGAGAGCTCCCAGCCTTAGAGCCCTTGCTGTGACAGAGCCAATTGCAAACTGCCCAGGGAGAGTCTCCTTCCCTTCCCTGCAGCTGCTCCAAGGGGGAAACACCAGCGAGGCACGAGCAAGGGACACAGCAGATCCCAAAGCTGCCCTCCTCCTGCCCAGCCTGGAATGGGACCAGCTGCTTTCCAGCCCCAGGGCACCTCTGCCTTTCCCTGCCAGCCTCTAATGCCCAGCCTGGCACCTGCACACCCTGAGGGATTTCAGCTCCACTCCTTGCTTGCTCCAGGACTTGGACTGTGAAAAGCCAGGGCATGAGAGCCAGACTGGGAAGATTCTTCTCCAGCTGTGTCCCGACCAGGAAACGCCGAGGGATGCAAAGCCTGGCCACTCCATCCATCCATCCTTCCATCCATCCATCCTTCCATCCATCCAGCCCTCCATCCATCCCTCCCACCCCACACTGTGTCTGGGAGGAGGGCTGGCGTGGCTGACTGTAAATAGATGTAAATTGTACATACTGGATGTGCCCAGGGGGGTTTCTGCTCACTGACACAGCCCCACAGGGGGGCCCTTGGCTCCCCCTCGCCCTCCCTCTCACCGGGGGCTTGGTGGCACCATGCCAGAGCCGGGAGGGACCACGGAGGCTGCTGCCACTCTGCCAGGTGACTTCTGCAGGGCCAGCCAGGTGAGGTGAGGTCTCTCTGTTCCCTGCAGAGATCCAGTGCCCCCAGCAGCACCACCCCTCCCCCTGTGTCCATAGCTATGCTCTGTCAGTGGATCCCCGGTGACCAGGACATGCTGAGGCCGTGTCCCTACTCCCAGCCCCGTTCTCCTCCTCAGGAATCATTCCTCAGTGTCCCGGTGTGGGACTGAGCCTTCCCACAGCCAAGGCTCCCGACTGCCACGGTCTGTGCCACGGGGAGGGGGCTGTGGTTGGTGCAGGAGGGAAATAAAAGAGTTTTCCTACAGTTTCTGCTTGTTTGTGTGTGTTGGAGCCAGCGGGGAGCAGCAGGATGTGAGCCAGGCTTGGATACTTCCCTGGGAGAGCATCCCAGAATTGTTCAGGCTGGAAAACCCCTCAAAGATCACTGAGTCCAACCTTGGCACTACCAAGGCCACCACTGACCATGTCCCCAAGTGCCACATCGACACGGCTTTAAATTCCCCCATCGATGGGCCTGGGCACTTCCAGTGCCTGACAGCCTTTTTCATGAAAAGAATTCCTGCTGATGTCCAACCTAGCCCTCCCCTGGCAATATTTGAGGCAGTTTCCTCCTGTGCTGTCCCTGGGAGCAGAGTTTATCAACTCCTATAAAGTGAAAGTTTGGCTCTGAGCAGCTGTGCAGCCCAGCAGCACCAACACCGCGAATAAACCAAATCACTCCAAAGCACCTGTGATTCTTCTTCTTCCCGTCTCAATTTCCAGCACAAACAGGGGTTTATGGGATGTGAGTACAACCAACTCACACCCAAGCCCACCTGCTCTGCTTACAGCAGCATCTCCCGTGGAGCTGGACCCTGCCTGGCTGTGGATCTGCCTCTCACTTTGGGGCTAGAAAGCACCTTAAAGCTCGATCCTGTTCCACCCCACCCTGGATGGATTTTGGGGGAATATCCCGGTGCTCAGTGCGGTGGTTTTGGGATGGGAGAATGGGCAAACATCCCTAGCCCTGCTCCAACCAAGCCCCCACATCCAAGGAGACCGGAGCACGAAACCTCCCGGGGTGTGTGGAGTGACAGCGGCACCCGCAGGCCGCGGAGCCCGACCCGTTTCCCAGGGAAACAGGGAAGAAAACGAAAACGTAATTAAATAAATAAACAAATTAAATAAAATAAAGCAAGCGGCGGTTTCGCCCTCTGGCCGCGTCGCCATGGCAACGCGGCTGTGCCCGACACAAAGATGGCGGCGCTGCCATAGCAACGGCACATGGGGGCGGCTGTGCCCGGCACAAAGATGGCGGCGCTGCCATAGCAACAGCACATGGGGCGGCTGTGCCCGGCACAAAGATGGCGGCGCTGCCATAGCAACGGCACACGGGTGCGGCTGTGCCCGATACAAAGATGGTGGCACCGCCCCGCGGTGACGCCCGGAAGCGCCATCCGCTTCCCGTGCCCAAGATGGCGGTGGCGCTGCCGGCGCGGCCCGGGCCCGGTGTCGGTGCGGGTGGGGTGGCGGCGATGGCGGCGCGCGGCGCCGAGGCCGAGGCGCTGTTCGAGGCCCACACGGCGGCCGAGCTGCGGGCGGTGGAGCGGCGGCTGCGCGCCGGCATCGAGCAGAAGCGGGAGGAGCTGCGGCAGATGGTGGGCGAGCGCTACCGCGACCTGATCGAGGCGGCCGACACCATCGCCGAGATGCGGCGGAGCGCCGAGCGCCTGCTGGGCGCCGTGCGGGGGCTGCAGCGCGGCGGCGCGGCCCGGCCCGGCCCCGCCGGCACGGTGAGGGGCAGCGAGGGGCGGCCACAGAGACCCCCTTTCCCCCTTCGACCCATTCTTTTTAACCCACTCCATCCCCCTCCCTGGCCCCTTCCCCCGCTTTCCCACCTTCTCCTCCTCCCCGTCCCTTCTTCTCTCCGCTCATCCCGTATTCTTCCCCCTCTTTTAGCTCTATTCTCTCATCCGCTCTTTCTCCTCTGACCCCTGCGTGCCCTCTCCAGGTTCGCCCAGCAGCTCACCAGAGTTTCTACGGGGCGGCGGCGCAGCTGAAGCTGCTGCTGGAGGTTCCCGAGCAGGTTTGGGGGGCGGTGGAGGGCGGCCGGTACCTGCCCGCCGCCCGCCTCCACCTGCTCGGGGCTCACCTGCGCCGGCAGCTCCAGCTGGACACCCCCCGAGCCCGCTCCAGCCCCGTCCTCGCCCGCTTCCCCATCCTGCTGCGACAAGTGGCCGCCGCCAGCCACCTCAGGTGCGCCGGGATTGCGGCGTGGGAAGGGCTGGCTCAGGAGCGGGGGAGGCCCTGGCACAGGTTACCCAGAGAAGTTGTGGCCGCTGCATGCCTGGAGGTGTCCCAGGATGAGGCTCAGAGCAGCCTGGTCCGGGGGGGTTGGAACTGCTCGATGCTGAGGTTCCCTCCCGGCCCAAACCGTTCCCGGTCAGGGGGACTCAGACACAGCCCAGGGAAGGCAGGATGGAAATCCTGCAGCAAGGTGGGAGAAGTCTTAACCTGTCCCGAGAGGCTCTGCCTGAGGCAGCTGCCCCTGGATCCCAGAGGAAAGCCACTGGCAGGATCCCCAGGTTGTGGCAGGGAGCACAGTGCTGCAGGAATGCCCCTGGGAAGCTGGCAGGCAGGGAAGGGGGATGTGAGGGAAAATCCAATGGCCAGCAAGCGCATCCTGGGGGCTGCAGCTGACAGGGACCAGGGGGATCTGACAGGACTGACAGGGATTGAGGGAGATCCTTTCCAACCTAAACCATTCTGTGAGCCGGGGACAAAAAAAAATCTCATCATCCTGTAATACCCAGATATGGACAGTCTGGGAAAAGTGACACTTTGGCAGTCAGCACACAGGCCCAGCTGAGTGCCCAGCTCAGGCAGTGACTCCCAGCGGGTTCCTGTGGCAGATCCACCATTCTGCAGGAGAGCAAGGCCCTGCTGCGCTGCCGGACGGGCTCAGACCAGGCGGTGGCAGAAGCCCTTTGTGCCATCATGCTGCTGGAGGACAGCTCCCCACGCCAGGCCCTGGCTGACTTCCTGCTGGCCAGGAAACTGGCCATCCAACAGCTGCTCAACCAGCCACACCACGGTCAGTGCCACGGGGCTGCTTCTCCTTGGGGTCAGCCTTCCCTTCCCTTCCCTTCCCTTCCCTTCCCTTCCCTTCCCTTCCCTTCCCTTCCCTTCCCTTCCCTTCCCTTCCCTTCCCTTCCCTTCCCTTCCCTTCCCTTCCCTTCCCTTCCCACTGCCCCCGCAGCAGGGATGGGTGATTCCCACAAATCTCATGGTGGCGGGGACACTGCAAAAGAGCCCAAGAATTTACATTCTCAGGGGCTTAGGCCAAGCCCACCTGTAGTGGGGAAGCAGGTGGGGCATGAGGCTGAGTGCTTTGCCCTCTAGCCCGTCCCTGGAAGGGACCACAGGCCTTGGAAGGCGGTGCCACTGACCTGTGCTGAGGGGCTGCCGTGGCTCAAAGTCACCTCTCTGCAGGTGCAGGTATCAAAGCCCAGGTGTGCTCCCTGATGGAGCTGCTGACCACCACGCTGTACCAGGCCCACGCTCTCTTCTACACCGTGCCCGAGGGGGTGGCCCCGGACCCAGCGCTGCCCTGTGGGTTGCTCTTCTCCACCCTGGAGAGCACCACGGGCCAGAATCCCGCAGGTGAGCCCTGCGCCTGCCCAGGTGTGCAGGCAGGAGGGTGCCCTGTGCTGGGTTGATCCCTGGCTCTGGTTCCAGGGAGAGGAGGGGTGCTGGAGGAGGATCTGAAGCTGAGCAGCTGGTTCAAGTACCTGCCTGAGTCTGTGGTGGAATTCCAGCCGGCCCTGCGGACACTGGCACACCCCATCAGCCAGGAGTACCTCAGGGAGACCCTGCAGCAGTGGATCAACATGTGAGTGGGACAGGGCACCACATGATCTCTGGGACAAGGCAATCCCAGCTGGGCTGACTTCCTTCTCTTCCCCTCATCCTCCTCATCCTTCGCCCTCATTTAAGCAGCCAGAGGCAGCAGGGCACACCCAGCAGCCAGACACCCTGTGCCAGGGCCTCACCCCTCACAGAGGTGAAACTTTGCCTCCAGGTGCAGCGATGACATCAGGACAGGGGTCAGGACCCTGCTGGTGTATGTGAAGAGCATGAAGGGGCTGGCAGGGATCCGTGATGCCGTGTGGGAGCTGCTGTCCAGCGAGTCCAGCAGCCACAACTGGGAGGCCGTGTGCCAGCGCCTGCTGGACAGACCTGTGTCCTTCTGGGAGGAGCTGCTGCAGCAGCTCTTCCTGGACAGGCTGCAGGTGGGTGCTGTGCTGTGGGAGCCTCGCTCTGCACCCCCAGTTGTTGTCTCACCCACAGTGCACTGAGGGTGTGTTTCAGTGGCACCTTGAAATTGGGTTTTTCTCCTGGTTCTGTTGCAGACTCTGACCAAAGAAGGCTTTGACTCCATTTCAAGCAGCTCCAAGCAGCTGCTGGCTGTGGCCTTGCAGGAGCTGGAAGTGAAAGCTGGCAGCAGTGCCCTGAGCAAGCAGATGCAGCTGGAACAGAACGTGGCGCTGTTCCTGTGGTCGGAGAGCGCTGGGGACCTGCCCGGGGACGCAGCCTGGGTCAGCGTGGGGCAGCGCGGGCCCTTCGCCAGGAGCGGGCTGGCCATGAAGGCGCAGGCACTCACGCCGTGCGTGCAGAGCTTCTGCTCCACGCTGGACTCCAAGCTGAAGGCCAGGCTGGAGGATGTCCTGTCCTACCTCCCTGGGGACAGCTCTGTCCCCAAGGAGCCCGCGGTGCCGCCGCACTCCGCCTTCGACCGCTTCGCCGACGCTGGCACCGTGCGGGGGCTGCTGCGTGACCACTGCACCGGCTGCGTCCAGCACCTCCTGGGCTGTGTCCGGGAGCAGCTGCAGAGCGCCCAGAGCCAGCTGGACTCCCCTGGGGACACCAAGCTCAATGCCGTGCTCTTCATGGCCAGGCTGTGCCAGGCCCTGCCCGAGCTGTGCCCTCACCTGCAGCTCTGCGTGCTGGGCCAGGCGGGCGGCGCCGAGCCGGCACCCAAGGAACCACGCTCCGCCAAGAAGCTGGGCAAGGGCAAGGCCCAGGAGGTGTCCCCTGAGCTGGCCAAGTGGCAGGGGGTGAAGGCAGAGCTCCTGCAGCAGAGCCTGTTCGCTTATCAGCTCTGGAGCTCGGCTGTCAGCAAAGTAAGGACTGTTTCCCTCCTCAGAGGTGCTTTTTGGGGAGGGGTTCCCTTGCTGGGGCTGCTCTGTGTGCTGCTGCCCGCTCAGAGGGGTGGCTCTGGTGGGATGGTGTCCGTGAGGGATGCAGCAGGTCACAGGCAGGGTGGCCTTGGTCCTGTTAGAACTGTCCTACAACCCAAGCTTTCATATTTGTGCTCCAGGGTCTGGTTCAGTGCTTCACCCACACATTGCTGCTCAACACAGCTGGGTCTGTCCTGGCCACGGCCACCAACTGGGATGAGATCGAAATCCAGGAGGAAACCGAGTCTGGGAGCAGCGTGACGTCCAAGATCCGGCTGCCAGTGCAGGTATGAGGAACGGCCTGTGGGAGGAGCCCAGCGCTGCTGGGAGTGCCAGAACCACGGGCTGAGCTGCCGGGGAGGTTGTTTGGAGTCACGAGCACAGGACAAACACTCTCTGCTGCTCTTTAGATCCTCACTTCGTGAGGACAGAGGTCAGAGGAAGGAAATAGGTCATTGTCACTGTTTATCTCTGTGAGTAAGGTTGGCCCAGATCCTGTAAAACTGAGCCCAGAGGAGGACTTAAGCCTGATTTAAACACAGAGGTCCCAGGGGAGAGATTCCCTGGAAGCTGGATGCATTGAAGGACAGGGCTGCAGCAGTGGGATTGTGGAGTCCTAGGGGAACTGAGACGTGTGGCTTCCCAAGGGTGTGGTGGTGGCACAGGAAGGACCTCACGGGGACAGAGGAGGTGGCAGGGGGGTGGAGGGCCAGGCCTGGAGTGAGTTCTGTGTTTGCACAGCACGGGAGGGGCTGGACAGGGAAATGCAGTGAGCCTTATCCAGTGAATTCTCCTATCTGAGGGGAAAAAGCAGCTGCATGAGAATTCAGGGGGCCCAGGAGCTGAGGGAAGATCAGGGAGTGGGTGGGCAGAGCAGGGTCTGGGGTGACAGAAGATGCACAAGCATCTTCTCACTGCACTCAGTGGGGACTTTTTGGGACTTTGGGAGCTGCCAAAATCTGGGGTGTCAGTAAACCAGGCCCTGTGAGATGCCTGAGCCAAGCTGTGGGGCAGAGCTTTGTGGCTGCTGAGGAAGTGGGACACTCCCACCACCCACCTGAGGGCAGGTGGAAGGGAATGGAGTTTTATAGAGCGACTGCAAATAAACTCTGTTCTCCTGCCCAGCCCTCATGGCACGTGCAGTGCCTGCTGTTCAGCCTGTGCCAGGAGGTGAACAGGGTTGGTGGTCACACCCTGCCCAAAGTCACGCTGCAGGAGCTGCTGAGGAGCTGCATGGCAGAGGTGCTGACTGCCTATGAAAAGCTGGTGCAGCAGCAGCAGGAGAAGGTACCTGGGTGTGGGATGGGAGTGTGGCTGGGAATGCAGGGACACATCCAGCTCCTGGAATAGAGAATGCCTGTCCGTGACAGCTGGAAAGGGAGGGGACACCCCCCACACTCACCCTGCCTCCCCCAAAAATGAGGCAGAAGGGGAGCAGACACCAGAGTTCACACTCTGGTTGTGCCTTGGGGTTGCTGTTCTCAAATATTCCCCCTTGGGCAGCCTCCCCTGTGCCAGGGAGGAACCCCATTCCTGCCTGTCCCGTTTGCAGAGGCCAGACAGCTTCCCCCTGACCCAGAGCAGGGCTCTGCAGTTACTCTACGACCTGAGGTACCTCAGCATCATCCTGACAGCCAAGAGTGAGGACACAAAACCCAGCAGGATCAAGCAGGACTCTGGGTATGGCACATTTTGGGGTTCACGTCCTCCAGCAGTGCTTTGGGGGGCCCTAAAACAGTGCAGGCTCCAAGCTCTGACACTGCACAAACACTGAGCTCATCCTCAAAACAGGAGAGGTGGGTTCTGTGCCAGGGGCTGAGGCAATGGGGTGGTCCCCCTCCCTGTGCCCATGGACACCCTCAGAGGATGCCCCTGGAGACAGCAGCTCAACTTCCAGCCAAGAGTTAAAGCCTTGTGTTAGCTCCAGCTGTGGGGGGTACCATGGGGAGCAGGTTCCTGCTGCTGGGGTTGCGTAAGAGTTGGAAACCCTTGGGGCAGCTGCTGTTCTGCTGAGTAACTCCTGTCCTGCTCAGTCACCCCAGACAGGAAATCCCTGGCTGCTTCAGAGCTGGCATCACCAGGATGTCACCCCTGACAGGAGCCCTCTGCTCTGCCTGCAGGATTGAGAAGGTCATCGACTTCCTGGAGGGACACATCGATCCCTTCGACCTGGATGTCTTCACCCCGCACCTGAACAGCAACCTGAACCGCCTGGTGCAGAGAACCTCGGTAGGAAGCAGGGCTGGAGCTGGGAGCAGGGCTGCAAACACCTTCAGCAGGGCAGCTGGGGTGGCTTTAAACTGCTCAATGCCTCAAGATAAGCACTGGCACTTCCTTGGAAAGGGGAAGAGTGATCAGTGCCAGCTGGAGATAAGAGGAGCTGGCTGAGCCGGCTGCACGCCCCGTGTGTGGGGCTGGCGGAACTTTATCTAACAGGATCCACTGGAGCCTGTGCAACACTAATTGGGTTAAGTAGTGCTGGAACAGGTCTGGGACTCAACTGGGGGAATAATTAAACACAAGAGTTAAGAGGGGGAAGGGAGAGACTTCACATTCAAACTCAGTGCTGATGGTGTGCTAGTGGACTCACCACGTACTGCGGGGTCAGCTCTGCAGGAACTCCAAATCCAGGCAGCTCCTGGTGCCTTCCAGCTTCTCTTCCCCAAATCCACACTGCTCCTGGTGCCTTCCAGCTTCTCTTCCCCAAATCCAAGCAGCTCCTGGTGCCTTCCAGGTTCTCCTTGGCCTGCTGACTGGGACAGAGAACCAGTACACGAGCAGGGGCAGTGCGCTGAGCTCGCAGGAGCTCCACAACATCCTGCCCTTAGCATCCAGCCAGATCAGGTGAGGCATCCGGCTCTTCCAGGCATTCTCCTGCCTCTGGGGAAGCTGCTCTGGAACCGCTGCTTCCCACATTTCTTTCTTCCATTTCTTAAGGTTTGGACTCCTGCCGCTGAGCATGTCGAGCTCGAGGAAGAGCAAGTCCACTGCCAGGAGCACAGAAAGAGTCCAGGTTGGTGTTTGAACTGAGCTGTAAAAATAGGAAGGTTTTCCCAGTATTCATTGTCCCCCCGACACTCGAGTTTGTGGGGAAAGAAGAAAGTAGCCAAATTTTATTTCACCTGATTTTTATTTTCAGTAAGATGAATCATTATGGCAGCACAGCAAGGAATGGGGTGGATTTCTCCAGGACCCTCCAAACCCCCCCGACCCTTTGCCCCTGTGGTTTTGGGGCCACTGCTCTGTGGCAGAGGCAGGGAGGGTTGACATGGATGAGGGCAGTGCATCAAAGACAACTCATTAAACAGGGCTGCAAGAAAGGCTGAAGGACAGTAGGTAATGCTTGCACTCCTTTGCAGTGGGATGCTGCCCTGTAACCCCTGAGGAGGCCTGGCCAGGTACCCCAGCTGTGTGAGGAGTGTCCTGCTGCTCTGCTGCTGCTGAGCTGTAGCAGCCAATCTTCCTGTTGCTCCTTTTCCCCCCAGTCCAAAACATCTGCTTAGATGGAGCTCTGTGTGCTGGGTTGAGAGCTAAGGAATACCTCATTGCTGTGGGAAGCAGCAATTAATGCTTCCTTTACTAATTACAAGCCCAGTCTATCCATGGTGGTCTTGGCAACTGGGACAAGTTGTTGAGTCTTGACAAGAGCCAAGACAAAGAGGTAAAGGCCTGGTTTTGCCAGTGTCATCTGAGATCACGTTCAATTTGCAACTCTCCTTCTCCATTACTCAGAGCCATGAAGGACCAGACCCAGCAGAAGGGGTGTTTAAAAGCCCAGGATTTCCCAGTAAAGGCATTCCTTACCTCTCACAGCTCAGCTGGACTAGAGCATAGAAGTGTGCAGTGATGTCTGACTCGTTCTGTCACTCCCCTCAGCTGCTGTGCTGTGCTCAGCACACCTGTGTCCTGTGCTAGCCACACTTCCCAGGATCCCTGACAGATGCTTGCTCCTTCTTCAATGCTAAAACTCTTCTGGAGAGGTTCAAATCTGCAGTTCTCCAAGAACAGTTCCTGCAAGGGCACCAGCTGTGCTTCTACCACGCTGTGACCCCTTGCTCTGAGAGCAGCAGCCCCTGCCCTGCTGCTCCGAGGGTTTCACTGAGTGTTCAGGGGTTTTATGAGCACTGAGTGACACCTGCCAAGTGCCTGTTGCTGCCAGCAGTGAGCTGCTGTGCTGTGGCCCCGTGTGTGTCTGTCACTAACCCAGCAGTGACACCGCTCTGGGGGTGGCTCCAGCTGCCTGGCAGGAGTGGCTGTGCCATGGTTCCTCCGTGGCAGCTCGTGTTGCAGAGGGGACAGAGGGAGCCCCGGGGCTGCTGTGATAGTCAAGAGTCCCTTTTGTCTTTCCCAAGGGCCCGGCTGCAGCTGCTGTGCTGCCCAGAGAGGACGAGGGGGCCCGCCCGGGCTCCCTGTTCCGGCAGCTCCTCACCGACGACGAGGACACGGTGGCACCGTCCCTGTTCAAGCTGGGCTGGCTCTCGGGCATGACCAAGTGAGGCAGCAAGCAATAAAACTGCTCTGGGTGTTTGTCTTCACTGAGATCTCTCTGTCCCCTCGGCAGCAGCGGTGACACCTCGGGGGTTGTCAGTGCCTCCCACCCTCAGGCAGAGCAGGGCGTGCAACAGGAACCAGGCACAGCTTGGGTTGTCCTTGTCCCCCTGGCTGCTGCTCTGTCACCTCCTATCCTTACGTTGTTAAAATCAAATGGAAGGAAAAATAATGCCAAAACAACCTACACACTAACAGAAAACAAAACATTTCACAGCTGGAAAGGGGTGCTGGAGCAGGGTAAGATGCCTGTGTCCCCCAAGCAGCACCACCCTGCCCTGAGTGGCCCCTGCAGCACCTGCCCGACCTGTCCTGGCTCTAATTCCACATTTCCCTTCCAGTCCTGCAGCAGTGAAGCTCGTGAGAGAAGACTCAGCACCCTGAGCTGGGTGGGAGCTCACAGGCCTGACCTGCACTCGCTGCTCCTATGCTCACTAACTAAATGCTCAAAAATTATGTTGCCAAATCATTTTTTAACTAGTTTATTGAAATTAAAAAAAGACTTATAAAACTGAAGAGGAACGCTTAAGAGAACTTTACAGAAAGCAACAACTTGCTAACAAACAGATTAGGCAGTCGATTGGAATTGGACAGTTTGCAATCCTATAACACACATGTGGACTCCTCAGTCTCCTCTTGCCACGTACTTTAGAACCACCCCAAAAAGAATCCTATAAAAATTGCTTCAAAGCCCCTTTTGCATTGCAATAGTGCAGCAAACCACAAGTAAACAATCTCCTGTTAACCTGTTATTTCAAATATAGACTGAAAAGGCAACAGGCAATTTTGTGCAATTCCATTTTAACAAACTTTGAAGTTGAAATATCAAATCTACACAGTGCTGTCCCTTCACAGAAGGCAGGGAGCTGCTGGGTCATCATGTAGGGAGGCGTCCCCGGCTCTGTAGGCTGTGGAAGTGGGCTTCCTTCAGGATCTGGTTGATGTGGAAGTAAGGACCTTGGCTTAGTGCAGACTGCTCGTGGAAGGGCTGGGAGGAGACAGGACTGGATCCTGCAATCCTGGGGTTGAGGCTGGACTCTGCTCTGTCGGGGCTGTTGATGCTGCTGCTGCTACAGCTGCTGCTGCTGCTGCTCCCGCTGTCACTGCTGGAGGACTGGGACACACAGGGTGAACAGCGACATCAGACACTCCTTCCTCACCCCACAGAAGCAAACCTTTAAAAGGTTCCCTTTAAATCCCTCCCTTCCACATTTTCAGCCTGATGGACTGAATAAATCCACCTTGGCACGGAGGGGTTGTTGCTGCCCACACCAGTGTCACTGAGCTGAAGGGACAAGGCTTCACCCGGGGTTCAGTGACCTCCAGGATGTTGGATTTCAATCCTTCCCAGTGAAACCCCTCAGCTCTGCCCCCAACCCCACATCTGCACTAGTGAAGTTTGCTGGAGTGATCCGAGAATTGGGAAATAAAGAACATTCCCAGGGAGCTGCACGTGGCAGTACAGGCAGGCAGGGCAGGGTTGGCACTTCTGCACGAGCAGAGGTTTGAGGGAAGCACCATGCAAAGCATTTTCCTACAAGGCAGTCCTAAACTGAGACCTGAAGCATAGAAAGCAAGAGGCTGTGAGAAACAAATGCACGAAACACCCAGGTTAAGTCTTTGAACACCCTAACATCAAGTACTCTTCTCCCAATTAAGTACTCCACGGAAGTGTTCCACAGCAATTCCCTACCAATTTAGTTGACATGAGAGGGAAAGAGCAACAGGCACCAAAGAATTCCTCATGCAGCAAAAAAGAACTCAGCATTTGACCGGAATAAGAGGCCAGGGCTCATTTGCCAGCGTTTAGGATAATCACCTTTCAAGGGAATGGCTGGAAGAGCATCTGCCATCATCATAAGGAATTCAAAGATATAAAACACCATTTTAAGGGCTGCTAAGGAAAGGTTCCATTAGTTCCAGCTGGAATAATTTAGTTTGTGTGACCTGCTGGTCAGGACCCGCAAATATTTGGGTGAGTCAATCAGCAAGTGGCTACTCTGCCACCCATTAAATGATTCATAAAAGCAGACAGAGTAAGTGACAGCAGCTAAAAAATCCACGTTTTTGTAAGGATTAAGCCACAGAAGTCACAGCTTTGTGGCCACAGCAAAAGAGGACAAATTTCACCAAAATCCTCAGGGATTTACCGATCAGCAGCACTTCTAGAAGGGCCTCAGCTGGAGTAAATCAGAAATGGTGCAAACAGCACCCAGGAGCTCCTGCAGGGCCCAGGGAGGCACTGTGGATGTTTGGGCTGGAACACAACCCTGCCCCCGGCCCTGATCTACCATCGATCCTGACCATCCAACCCTGACAAATTCCTTTGTTTCGCTAAGCACCGAAAATGCTTCAGCTCTGTGGGAGCACAGCAAGCCAAGCCAAGGGCCCCGGGCTGCGAGGAGAGAGAAACACACAGCGGGGGTCATTCCCCAGGGAGCACAGATGGAACTACGGGAGCAACCAGCTCCTCTTCCTAAATCTAGAGAGGGAGAGCCCCGGAAGGACAGGGAGGAGCTGGGGGTGGTGCTGGGCAGCGCAGCTGCTGTTGCAGAGCAGCACAAAGAGTCACACGCGATGCTGGAGGGGGGGTCACAGCAGCCTCGGAGAGAAACCCACCGCACAGGACACTTTGTTTCCTTTTATTCTGCGCTCCTTAGTGAGCTTCGTTACAGCCACCTTCTGCAAATCAAGGTAGAAATCCAAATGAGAACCTGGCCGTGCTTGCTGCTCACGTTTCACATCCCAACCAACATTTTCCAGCTGTTAGTGGTGATTGTTGAGTGCCTCTGGGAGGTTTGTGAAGCTGGCAGCGTGTCCTGGGACGTGCTTCTGACACCTCAGGCTGGTGACAGATGGGGTTTGTCAGACCCTCTTTATTTCCAGTTCTCCAAAGCAAAGGTTCACTAGCACTGGCACCCCTTCAGCATTGCCCACCTCACATGAACACCTACCATGTCCCCAGGCTGTGGTGCACATTCTGTAACGCATTGGGACTACAATCAGACAAGAAAAGAATCCTTAAAGTCATCACGTCAGCAAGACAGGCATCAACAAAGCTTTACAGGGGCAAAGGAAAGCAGCCCAGTGACATTTCTGAATACTTTAACTATCAAAAGGGCATCTTCGAGATTTACTTGGCTCATTAACCCTTAAGAACACACTTCAAGTTTGAAAACAAACAAATGTCCTGTTCAATGTGCATATTTGGGACAATCCCTCGTGACAGGAACTGGAGAAAGAGCCACTCCGCCCCTGCTGCTCTCAACATCTTCCAAGATGAGTTTAACAGAGCCACGATCTGGTTTTAGTTGGAACTGAAGAGCAGCCCCCTTCCCTGGATAGTGGGGGACAAGAACTTTGATTTGATCTCTGCCAGGAACCCGGCTGTGTTTCAATCCTGGCCAGAACAAAGAGGAACTATGAGAAATTCGGGTTTGCAGAAGTTATTCAGGAAGGAAAGGGTCAGCCAGAACACTCAGACTCGCTTCCTTCCCTGGGAAAACCAGAGCAAAGGGTTTGCACTGGTGATTCCCCAGGCTGCAGGGCACAGCTGGGAACCTCAGCATTCCCATAAGCGGGACCCCCTTGGAGGATCCACAACTTCTCCTGGCTTGATTTGGGGCCAAGCAATGGATTTCTAACTAAATACAGGGCAAACAACACCGCTGAGCTCCTGGAAAAGGGAGGACAGGCTGAACAGGAAGCAAAATTCCGTGGCCAAGGCTCTGCCTCGCTAACGTTTAACACTGGCTGTAGCTCCAGCCCTGTGTCTGCGCCTGTCCATGCACTGAGCCCAGAGCAGAGGTTTCTGTCACCCCCAGGGTGGCTGTGACCTGGGAGAGGCTCCTCCAGGAGCTGCAGGAATGGCACATCCTTACAGCAGCTGGCCAAAAAGCAGCATTGATGGAGACTAAAAAGAATCTCTTTCCATCCTGTGAAGGTTGGAAGTCAGGGGTGCTGGCTGTCCTGGGTGAAAGGACAATCCAGAGGGAGAAAACAGCAAATCCTTTGGAATTGGACATGATTTGGATGAGCAGTGGGACTCAAAAAGAGGGACTGAGGGATAACATCCCAGAACAGCCCAGGTTTGAACTGCCACTAAGGAAAAACCTCCCTTCACCTCACTCTCCAGAGCAAAACAAGCAAGACAAAAAAAAAAAAAAACAAAACAGGAAGAGATCCTGCCAAAAGCCAAGTCCTGTTTAAAATACAGCTGCTTGCTTGCCATCCTGAGGTTGTGTTCTCAAAGAGGCCTCGCTCTGCAAGAGGGAAGAGTCAGTTTGAAACACAACAGGCCAGAGGAATCAGGACTTTAGGTAACGTTTCACAAAAAGCAGGCGTGTGACACCCTGCACTGAAAAGCAACCCTCACGAGCTCTTGGCAGTCACAAATTGCTCCCACTGCCCCTTTCCCAGGCAATATCCCCAAACCAGTGGGGGTTTTTAACCAACAAGAGCTGTCTTTGCAGACAGCAAAGGAACAGGAAACTAAATACAAGTGTTCCAAACTGGCTGAGACTTTCCAAGCGACACCAATCGGAAGCACTCGTGCACAACGAGCACAAGGATTTCTCCCTTTGGCACAGGAAGTCCTTAACCAAATGTTGGAATAATACAGATTTCATCTCGTGGCTTGAATTTCTGGGCATGCTCAGTTCAGGGATCCGAGAAGAAAACAAGCCAAAAAAAAAAAAAAAAGAGAAAAAGCTCTATTCATCAGGAGAAAACATTGGGAATTCTGTTCCCCGGAGAACGGGGGCTGTGGTGTTTGAGAAGCTGTGTCCACATTCCTCAGCAGTGAGAGCTCCTCCCTGCCTCACACCAGGGTTTAATGTGTTAAAACCAGACTTTTACCAGGCAAGTGCATGCAAGAAGCAGAGTCTCTGTTAGGCTGAGCAGTGACCTTGCTCTGGGTCAGCCATGCCCGTGCAGGAAACCAGGCCGGGGTTGAGGTCACCCCTCCTGTGTGGCCACAAACCCCCTGCCAGCCCTGCTTTTAGTGGCTCTGCACAAACAGCAGGTGTTGACACAACAAGCAAAGGTGCTTCTGCCACTCACCATTGGGGGGGTTTTCCTGATATCCTTAAATTCATTACTCCCACTTCAATCCCTTGTTCCACACTAAATCCGTCCTCCTCCCGCCACAAAGCTGCTTTAGCCTTTAACTACTCTACACACACCGAGGGGTTTGACCTGTTGGACAAGTGATTCAGTGTCAGATGGCAACAAAGCAGGGCCGCTGCTCCCCACCACACCCCAAAAATGCAAAGTCTGCCTCCTGAAAACACAGCAGCACGGGGCAGTTTTCATCCCAGAGAATTCCTTCATGATGGACAGCAGCTCTTAAAGCATTTCCAGCAGAGTCCTGCTGCATAATCTACTTCTGCAGGTTAGGAGAGAGTCTCCCTCACAACAGGAATGCAGAAATGTCTATTTGAAACCATTTCCAGATTATGAAAGAGCTCAGAGTTAAACAGCAACTAAGTATTTTCCACAGAGTAGGATTAATAGTTGAATAACTGAGTTAATTCTGTAATAATTCAGACTGTAATTGCCCATTACAATCCACCTTCCAAGGGAGGAGGCTCTAAAAAACCAAGGATTTTCCCAAAACCTTCAAAGAAATTAATTTCATTCATTTCATTAACTTCAGAGAGGGAGCCTCTGCTCTGCACTCTTTTCCACAAATGTTTTGCAACACAAGGACATTGCTCCCAGTGAGTTTTCAGGTGATTCACCCAGGCAACAACTCAGGAAATCTGGCAGGAATTGGGAAATCAGCACTTTTTTTTTTTAAGGGAAGAAATCTCAAATTGCACTGAGAGAACACCTGTGTGGTGAGGGGTAAGAAAACAAGAGAGTTTATCCCACATCCAGCAAAAAAATCATGGAAAATGTGACAAAAAAAAACCAAACTAAACCAAACCAAACCAAAAAAAAAAACCAAAAAACCAAAACAAAACAAAAAACAAACAAACAAAAAAAACCAACAAAAAACCCCAAACAAAACAAAACAAAAAAAAACCAAAACAAAAAAAAAAAACTCACCAAAAAAACCCACCAAAACCAAAGAGATTAGAGTGTGAATGTTTTAGCTGTGAACAAGTCTTGCTTAAACTGAGCAGCTCTATCAGAGCATTTTTTTTCACATCAGATAAGGCCTGCCTGGAATGTGTTTTGTCTTTCTCCCACAAATAATCACCTCACTGTAAGGAGAGGCAAAGTTGACGGTCAGGCAGTGAGCACAGGGACACATCCACCCTCAGCATCTCCTCAGCTCTGGTCACTGCTCATCCCACACAGCAAAACCAGAAACGGCAGGAAATTATTTCCCTGGGTGCTGCAAAGCAGGATTTGAAATTTCTTCCCAGAAATATTCAAACCAGGGACAACCAGGCTCGCTGGAAGTGCTGATTTCCAAACTGGTTCAATGCTGATTTCTATCTCTGATGTCACCAAGTCAAACCTCACCACCTCAAACACAAAGCCATGAAATAAAAATGAAAAAAAAAAAAAAACCCCAAAAAAAACCCCACACAGGATATTCCAAGTGCTGTTGAAATGCAGCAAGGAAAGAGACTGGATCTGCCTGGGAAGGCTCTCACCTCAGTGTCCCACGAGTCCTGGAGGACAGTATTCCTGGTACTACGTTTGGTCTGGGGAATGTGACCATCATCTTCATTGCCATTCCTTCTCCTCTTCCTGCAGAAGAAAAGAAACCATCAGCTCACCAATCTACCCTCTGCTTTGTCCTCTGGAGGCACCCAGAAAAAGGAGAAGCACCTGATCAGTGAATGCCTGATGTCTGCAGCCCCCTGAGGTGCTGGGGACTCTCATATTCTCCTTTCCTGCTGCCTGGGGGCACAGAGAAGAGGATCCTGTTTCTCACAAGGTGTTTCTCATCTCACATTAAACTCATGCTTCTAAATAAACTCATTTAACAATTGTCAGCCTTGCACGTCTGAAAATAGTCCCTGGGCTCAGAGTGACACCTGACAGGCTGGGGCCAGCCCCGGGATGAGTGGCAGTGACCACATTTCCAATTATCCACCTGCTCACACCACCCCACAACAACTCTGTAGTCTCTCCACTCTGACTCTGTTTGGAGTGCAGTCATGTTCCAAAACAATCATATTTCCCACGTGGAAAAAAGGTTTTGTCAGGAAACACCTCGTGGAAAACAAACCCTTCCCTTTTTCTGAGGTATTTGCCACCCTCTCACCACACCTTGTGCTGTCTGGCCTGGTGGGTACAAGTTTTTAACCTGATTTTTATCCAAATCTTTGCAGACAAGCAGGCAAAGCAGGGTTTGGAGGAGAATAATGGGGTGGGGGCTGTGCTAATACCCCCAGATTAGAGGAGATAAAGGGAAGACCTCCAAGACCAGGTTGGACAGGACTTGGAACAACCTGGGAGAGTGGCAGGTGTCCCTACCCATGGCAAGGGGTGGCACTGGATGAGATTAAAGGTCACTTCCAGCCCAAACCCTTGTGTGATCCTGTGACACCACCACAGCAGCTGATTCCCAGCAGCATCCCAGAATTCCCACACACACATCAAACGATGCTTCCCCACCCTACAAACACGACGAGGATCTCAGCAGCCTCCAAAAAAACACACGATGGAGCTGTTTTGGTGTGCCTAAAATTAACCCGTGCTCGAATGAGTCAAAACAGACTCGAGGGAGGTATTTATAACTGGCTCCTTTCTTACAGCCGGGCTGTGCAGCAGCCTCAGCTGCCAGGATCTGGCCCACGCCTACAGCCCGGAGCTGCCTCCCTGCTCCCCATCCCTGGGATCACCGGCACCAAACGCTGTCCATCGGCCCTGAAACACAAGGGAGGATATTCCTCCCTTCTCCCCGCGTTCGCCTCTGGACCCTTCCTTTCCTCAACACCCGCAGTGACCTCAGTAGCTTGGCCGGGGCTTGGAGCACCCTGGGCTGTGGAAGGTGCTGCTGCCCATGGCAGGGCTGGATTTGGAAAGGCTTTAAGGTCCCTTCCACCCCATTCCCGGACACCACGATCCTCCACTACCTCCCAGCTCCGGCCCAGCTCCATGACCCCTCTGCTTCCTCCCCCACCGCCGAGAAGCTCCCCCGAATCCTCCGCATGCCCCACGTCCCTCCGCGCCCCCGCACGCACCCAACCTCCCCGCCCGACACCTTTAACCCCGCAGCCCTGTTTAACCCCTCCCAACGCTCGGGGGCCGCTCTCGCCTTTCCCACCCCCTCCCAGCGCCGCCCCCCGCCCTCCCCGCGCGGCGCCCCCGGGGCTGCTCCAAGCGGTCGAGCCCCCTCAGCGCGGCCCCTCCTCGCCTCCCTCAGGCCGCGCCGCCCTCACCCACCTCTGTCTCGCTCCCCGCTCGCTCGGCAGCGGCTGCCGGCAGCTCATGGCGGGTGGGAGCGCGGCGGGGCGGACGGGAGGCCGCGGGAAGGCCGCGCTGAGGGGAGGAGGCCGCGGTGAGGGGCGGAGGCCGCGGTGAGGGGCGGCAGCGCGGCCCTGCCCGGCCCCGACCGCCGCTTCCGCCGCCGCCGCCTCGCCCCCGTGACGTCACGGAGCGCGCCCGCGCGGGCGGGGCTGCGCCATTGTGACGTCGCGGCGGCGGCCGCGCGGTTGTGACGTCACTGAGGGGAAGGGGCCGGGCGCGGTGATGGCGGCGGGGGCGGCGCCGGGGCTGCAGCTGTGCCCGCACTGCGGGCGCCCCTTCAAGCGGCTCCGCGCGCACCTCCCGCACTGCAAGGCCGCGCCGCCACCGGCACCGGGGACCGACTCCCGCCCGGGCCCCGCCAGCGCCTCGCAGCCCGCACCCGGCGCAGGGGGGTCAGGTGCCCGCCCCAGCCCCGCCGGCGCACCGGGAAAGGCGCCGGGAACGAGCCCCCAGCCCTCCCCCGCCACCGGCAGCGCCGCGGCGCCGAGCGCAGCGCCAGGCCCCCCCCCGGGTCCCGGTACCGGCCGAGGCGCGGGTCCCGCCGCCCCCCGGAGCGGGTCGCGGGCGGTGCGGGACGTGGCCAGGAGCCTGGATCTGCACCCCGAGGAGGTGGAGGATGTCCCCAAGCTGCTGCGGAAGGGGGTGAAGGTGGTGATCGAGAAGCACCGCGCCAGGGTGGTCAGGGAGAAGCCCCGGGGCAGGACGGCAGCAGCGGGGAGCCGCGGGGAAGGGACGGAGCCCGGCCCGGCTCCGCAGCCCCGCAAAACTGCCCAAAAATCCAAGAGCAAGGAGGCTCGGAGCCAGGGAGCCGTGGGGAACGGGACTGGGAGCTCCAAGGAGGGGAAAAGCAGTTTAAAGGCAACAAAGGCGCTTCAAGAGCCCCCTGAGAGCAGAAATAGCCCCGGCGACCTCGTCCAGGAGGAGGGAAGAGACAAATTCACGGCAGGAGAGGAGCAGGTGCACCTGGAAGCTGTGAGGGGATCTGAACCGCTCGTGTCGGCTTTGTATCCCAAGAACCTCCGTCTGTCGCTGACGGGGGCGTTGGGAGGCCCGGGGACATCCCGAGAGGAGCTGAGCAGCCTGCGGGGGCCGCGGGCCGGCGGGGAGGGAGCGCCCGAGCCCATCGCGAGGCCGGGCAGAGCCCCGGCGCTGCCTCTGCTCCACACGCCCCAAACCCTGCCCCCCTGCTCAGCCCAGGGCTCCGGCAGGGGCGCCGCGGGCTTGGAGTGGTTTCCAGACTTGTATCCCGATGATGAAGGGCTGAGGATTTTTCTGGGGAAGCGTTTCCACCAGGATGTCAGGATCACCGCGGAAACACCCAAGGGTGGTTTGGCACAGGGGCAGCAAGGTAACAAAAAACTCCCGGCTGGGATTTGCTGGGAGTGGGAAGAGGAGGGGTAGGGAATGAGCTGAGCTTCCCTGAGCTGCTGGGCTTGCCTGGGGAAGGATCCAGGAGAATCCAAGGAGGTTTAACTGGGCCTCCTCCAGCCTGCAAACCCAGTGGTCAATGTTTTTGTGGAGCCTGGGGGCAGGCTCTTGCAAACCTTTTGGGGGAAGCAATTCCCTCTCCTTTTCCCAGCCCAAATTCTGCTTCCCATCCCATCTCCCTGCTCCCTGCCTGTGGCCCTCCCCACGCTGTGACTGTCACCCCACAGGTCCCCTCTGGGAGAGGCCCTTGCTGGAGGTGAGGCTGGGGGAGCTGCACACCTGGATCAGCACCTGCAACTTCTCTCCCCAGGGGCTGCTGGGAGCTGTGCAGAGAGGTGAGAATTCCTGGGAATTCCAATCCTGTTCCCTGATTTACTTTACTGGTCCCAGTAGCCAGCCTGGATCTTTACAAAGCACAGATCATGGGGTGGTTTGAGACGGAGAATAAAGATGATCCAGTGCCCACCCTGCCATGGGCAGGGACACACTTCCCACTGTCCCAGGTGGCTCCCAACTCCATTCAGCCTGGCCTGGGACACTTCCAGGGATCCAGGGGCAGCTTCTCTGGGCACCCTGTGCCAGGGCTTCACCTCCCTCGCAAGGAATAATTCCTTCCCTTCTATCATCCCATCCGTCCCTGCCCTCTGGAGAATAAACAAACATCCCCAACATTCTGGCTTTGTAAAGCTGCACAGGAACAGTGAATTCCCAAGAGCAGCCCATGGTTTACCCCTTTTCCTTTCTCTCCCCACAGCCTGGAGCAGTTACTGTGCCAAATACATCCACGTGAAGCAGGGGGGGCCTGCTGGGATCTCCATGCTCCTGGCTGGCTACTGCCTGCTCAGCTATGGCTGGAACTATCAGCACTTCAGTAAGGCTTCCTTGGGCTCTCCCATTTCATGAATTCTTCCTTTTGTAGCACTTGGAAAGTCTGCTTAGCATTCCTGCCAATTAAAGCTCCGGAATAATTTCAATTAAATTATTTAAATACTCCCCATTTAAGACTAACACCAGAGTTCAGAGAGCAGGATTCTCTAGGTGGGCAGGGGAATTTGGTTAATAAAAGTGCTGGTAGCAGTTGCTGACTCACAGCTTCTCCCTGAAGAGCAGCAGGATTGTCAGGAGCACCTTGAAAATCCTCCACAGGGCAGAGGGAGGAGATGTTCCACCAGGAGCTCCTGTTCCCTGCATTTCCTGACAAATGACAAGGGGCTTGCTGCTGTTTGAGTGGTTCCCCTTGCAGCACACAAACAGAGAAACTGCAGCTGGGCTCCTCATCCCAGCTGGAGCCCCCAGACACATCCCCCTGCTGACAATGGAATGGTTTTCTCCCTGTTCTTCCAGAGCGGCACCGCTGGAGAAAATACCACTGAAGGAGCTGGAGCTGCACCCAAGGAACAGGCACAGCTCTTTGGGAGGCAGCAGAGCACCCAGGAGCAGGATCCCAGCAGGAATTCCCAGCAGCAGGGGCCTGGCTGGGGCTGGAGCTGAGGAGGGGCCGCTTTGCAGGTCGGCTTGTGTAGCAGAGAGGTGACAGGGACAGCCTGTGGTCACTCCTCTGTGGGTCAGGCAGCTTTTAAGTAGTGAAATGAGAAAGCTTTAGAGGCACTCTGAGAGATCTGTGTGGGCAGGAGAGCTCCTGGAGGCTGCAGGGCCCCAGATCCCTTGTTTGGGACAGGGGACAGCACCTTGTCCTGAGCTGTCACTGGAGATTCTTTGACAATTCTGCTGTAGCTGAGTGTTGTAGCAGGGTGGGCTTCAACCCCAGTACCCATTCTCTAAATCAGCTGGCCCAGCCCAGTTTGTACTCACCCGTTTTACTGGTGGGACTGGCCAGGACCTGTGTGAAGGCTCTGGAGCAGCAGCTCAGACCACAGCACCCTAATTCTGGGGAAGAAGAACCCATGGGATGAGCTGTTGTGCCCAAAGGGCAAAGCCGTGCCTGCAGCAGACAAATCAGGACAGTCAGGAGTGCTAGTTGCAGCCTGCCATTCCCAGACATGTCTGGGAAAGGGTTGGTCATGTTGCAGGCATGAAGGGCAAAAAGAGAAGCCAAGAATTAAAAAGTCTGAGCTCTTTATTCTGCAGAGTGCAGCAGTGCCGTGACAGAGGTGTTGCACCAAAAACTCTCTCACCAGCAATAAAAACCTGTGTGGATTTTCCTTTCCTGCTTGGGTTGTGATCTGAAAACGTGGTGCTTTGTGCCCTCTTCCCCAAGGGATGAACACATCCTCACCCCTGTGCCCAGGATCCTGGCACCAGCCACTCCTGCACCCCTTCAACCCTTGGGAATGCTGCTGCTGCCCCAGCCTGCCTGCAGCCATCGGTGCCAGGGGGAGCAGCCAGCTGTGGGAAGTCCCGATTTTTGTGGCATGAAGTGATTTCTGTGCTGCCTGTGCCAACTGTGAGCTGGTGCTGGGCAAACCCTGCTGGCTTTTCTAGTCCAGCAGCCGCCCCGGTGCCGTCTCCATCGTGTCCCGTCCTCCTTCCCTGATCCGTGTGGGAGCTCTGGAGTCACTTTCCCAGCAGCATTTCCAGCGGAGTCCTGCCACTCTCACTGGCACAGGGACTGGCTGATCTGCTCTGGGGGCACAGGGAAAGGGTTTGTGCTGCATCAGCCACCTTCCCACACCTTTGTTTTGACCCCATTTCCAGTGGAATGGGGTCATGGAAACAGCACCCCGAGACCTCCAACTACACCAAACCTCTGACCCAGAAGGATTTGTTGTTCCCAGGGCTCTCCCTGTGGTCAGTACCACTGAAATTCCTTTCCCCTGCTGGTTCCCACCCTCCAAATAACACAAGGAAAACACACATTTTCCTGTCAGGGAGGCTGTTCTGGGAGCCCTCTGGGAATCCCCACAGCACCTGCTGCCCCCTCACCCTCCCTCCAAGGTGAGACCACTGCTCCCAGCCCTCCCATTGCCCAAAATCTCTCACCTTGGAGCAGGTGCCTCCTTCCAGCAGGCTCTGTGGGCTCAGGGAACAGCCACTGGTTTCCCACAGATGAGCTGCCAGGTGCTGGGTGCCACATGGAGGTGGCTCCTTGGGTGGCACATCCTCACCTCCCCTCTCCTCTGCAGCAGCCAGATCCCGCTGTGCCAGCCCCCATGGACATGCAGCTTCCTGGGGGGAAAAAAGGGGGGCAGGAAGGGCAGTTGGCAGCTGCTGCCCCACAGGAACTGGCGGGGCAGCTGGGGCATCACCCCCGTGGGCACGGGGAAAACAGCTTCACCTTGGATGGGTCTGTGCTGCTCGTCATCAGCCCGGCCTTGAGGCTGGAGGGGACACAGAGGACAGGCAGTTACTCCCTGCGGTGCCCCCATAGCGCCTCAGGGGTGTCCTGGAGCTGGCACCTCCGAGGGGACACAGAGGACAGGCAGATACTCCCTGTGGTGCCCCCACAGCCCCCTCAGGGATGTCCTGGAGCTGGCACCTCCATGGGGACCCAGGGCTGTCCCCTACCCACACACCGCTGACCCTGCTGTCAGCAGCACAGCTTGGGTGCGAGGTTTGGTTCCTTCAGACCCTTTTTGTCCTTGTCCCTGACCCTACAAGGGCCAGAGCCACCTCAGAGAGGGGATTTTGCCCCCCCAGCCACATTCCAAGCCACCCAGGCTGCCCGGTACGTACTGCACGAATTTGCACTTGGGTCCCTCCGGGCAGAAGCCCACCAGGTAGTTGGCACACATCACCCTCCTGGTGTGCTTGTACTTGCACAGGGGACCTGCCGGGCAGAGAGGGGACACTCACAGGGTCACGCCATTGCCCCGGGGTTGTATTGCACTAAGTGGTTTTGTTACATTTCCACTGGGTGGTTTGGGTTATATATATATATCTATATATATCTCCACACACTAGCCTTCCCAAAAATCCCTACGCCCCTCACTTGACACCACCTGTGCCTCACATCCCCCTGGGTCAGTCCCCATTGGCCGGGTGACCCCTCACCTCCCCCCTCCCCTTCCCAAAGGACACAAAACCACTCCGAGCCACGTGCTCGGCCTCTTACTCTCGTCAGGACCCCAAAGTGTAGGTTCTGCATTAAACTGTGGGACTGTTCCTGAGACTAAAGAGCGCCTTTTGTCTTTGTCCTCGCCTCAGTTTCCCCTCTGAGGATTCAGTGCCAGCCTGGCAGGACACTCAGGGCTGCGGGAACTGCAGCACCCCGGGATTGTGGGAGCTCTGCTTCCCTTGCAGTCCTGAATCCCTGCCGGGTTCTGGGCTCAGCCCCGAGCCCCAATCCCCACCGGGATCTGGGCTCAGCCCCGAGCCCCAATCCCCACCGGGATCTGGGCTCAGCCCCGAGCCCCGAGCCCCACCGGGATCTGGGCTCAGCCCCGAGCCCCACCGGGATCTGGGCTCAGCCCCGATCCCCACCGGGATCTGGGCTCAGCCCCGAGCCCCGATCCCCACCGGGATCTGGGCTCAGCCCCGAGCCCCGATCCCCACCGGGATCTGGGCTCAGCCCCGAGCCCCAGCAGCTCCTGCAGCCCCGAGCCCCAATCCCCACCGCGTTCTGGGCTCAGCCCCGAGCCCCGATCCCCCCGTGCCCGCTCACCGTGCCTGCAGAAGCCTCGGTCGTACCAGGGACAGCCCGCGGGGCTGGCGGTGGCACCGACGTGCAGGAAGGGACAGTCCTCGTCGCGGCACTCACCTGCGGGAGCAAGGCGTGGGACATTTGGGGACAATGCTCGCTCGAGCTGAACGCAGCGGGAATCGCTCGAGGAATGGGCGTGTCCCTGCTGTGATAAATGAATACGATTTCATGCTAGCTAAATTGTAATTATATTAATATTTTAGAAAAAAAAGTAAACTATTTTTGCTTAGTGTCACAAAAGAGATGTTTGCGGATGTTTATAAAAAAAATAGGATACAAGATGTAGTTTGAGATAAGTAAAATATCCCACAACAGAATAAGTCTTAGGATGATTGGAAAATCGGCCTTGAGATGGACAATTAGAATGGTTCCAAGTACAGAATTTAAGTTGTGTTTTTATAAAGCTTATTTTTAGAATACAATGTTTAACACAAGGCTTGGGGTACATGCGTAGCCTGTAAGATTATTCAGAAGACAATGAAAAAAATGTGAGCCTTCATCCAAAAAACCACCAAAAGAAGACAAAAGACCCCCTAGCAACAAGTCAAGCACGTGCCATACAATATGGTAAGATAAATTTTTAGAATCAAAAAATAAGAAAAAACTTACGAAAAACATTGATAAATAGGTATTAGCATAGAGTAGATAAGTATAGTTTAAATTGCTCTGTTTTGTACATAAAGTAAAAAGCCCTCTCCGTACCCCGATTAGTTTTGCTCCTGCCTTATCAAAACCTTCACCAGATTTAAATAATCATTGCCAAATTTTCGTATATACTTAATTTTACATTAAATTGCTATTAAAATTACCGCTAAATTTAAAATTTGTCGTTTATTTTATTCACATTTATAACATTCAGAACAGCCAGGTTTGGCTGGGGTGGGTGGGGACAGTGACCCTGACTGGGTGACAGTGGCGCTTCTTCCCGCAGTCAGGAGGTGGCATCAGCCGCTTGCTCCAGGCCAGGCCCGAGGGACGGGAGAGGCTCCCGGGAATGCCCAGCCCCGCTCCTACCGAGCTTGGAGCAGAAACAGCCCCCGGGCATCCCGCCCGCCTCGCAGTCGTGCAGGAAATCGCAGCCGTCGCCCCTCTTGCAGAGCCCTCGAAGCCAATGCGTGCACACCGCGGGCTTGGCCCCGCCGTGCCAGGAGTGGCCCTGCACACCTGGGACACCCCTGTCACAGCCAGCCCTACACACCTGGGACACGCCTGTCACAGCCAGCCCCGCACACCTGGGACACCCCTGTCACAGCCAGCCCTGCACACCTGGGACACCCCTGTCACAGCCAGCCCTGCACACCTGGGACACCCCTGTCACAGCCAGCCCCACAGGTGACCCTGCACACCTGGGACACCCCTGTCACAGCCAGCCCTGCACACCTGGAACACCCTTGTCACAGCCAGCCCCACAGGTGACCCTGCACACCTGGGACACCCCTGTCACAGCCAGCCTGTGCCCACTGCCCCAGCTCTGCCTGCACCTACAGCCCCGGGGTGGGGAGGGCTTCACCTGCCACCCCCAGTGCTGGGACAATGGGGACACTGGGGACCCTGGCAGCCCCTCCAAGAGCTTTGCCAGCTGCATCCCTGAGGGAGCAATGCCCAGAGCCAAGACAAAAACCACCCAGGCGTTGCCGGAGGGAAGAAGGAGGAGAACCCCAAAAGCTCCTACAGCCCTGTCACCCTCCAAAAATGTCCCCAACTTACTGTCCACCCCTGGGAAGGGCAGGGGCCGAGCTCTGAGCTCCTCCACATCAGCCTCTGAGTCAATCCTGATCTTTTCCATGCCAGTCACCAGCTCCTGCATCATCCCTGCTCCAGGAAGAGCCCACTCCAGCCTGGCACAGGCAGGGGAAGAGGCAGGGCAGCAGAGCTCCCGGGGCTGGCAGGGGCACTCCCCAAGGAAAACACAGCTCTCCTAAGGGAGCACCACACTCTGGGGGTCCCTGCAGCCACCCCAGGCCCCAGCAACACTCCAGAACACTGCAAGACCCTCCTCCTCCTCCCCAGGCAGAGCAGAACCAGCCCAAGCAGCCCTGGAGTGCTGCATTTAGAGGGGGAAGTTGCCCACATCTGATCCCAATTTGCAGCCCTGATTGCCTGGTGCCGCAGCCGGGGAGCTCAGCCCCGGGCCCCAGCCAGCCCCTCGCAGCCTCCCCGCTCCCACATCTGCTTCTCCTCCAGAAAACGCGGCTGGGGCTGGCTCTGAGCTGGGTTAACCCCTCACTTCAAGGCCTTAAATGGAGGCAGATAGAGCCAGAGTGCTGGGATTGAGCATTCCCAGCACAATGGGAATGGGTGCTGGGTGTGTTTTGCCGGGCTCTGTGAGCACTGTGAGCACCACCCCAGGCCTGCTCTCCAGCGCCTGGCAGGACAGACCCACATCCCCTGGAAGGAGTCACACCCTGCACCCCAACAAATGACAGAATCATGGAATAGTCTCTTATGGAATGCTCCTTGAAGCCCTTCTTGTTCCATCCACAGGCAGGGACACTTCCACTGGGCTGCCCAGATGCCCCCTTGCACCCCTGTTTTGGGGCTTTCATGGGTGCCAGGCTCTGGTGGCACATCCTGGCCATGACCGGGGCTCCATGGCTGGTGCAGCCCCGGAGCCCCTGGATTTATCCCAAAGCTCCATCCCTGCTCCGTCACGCGGCTCCCGCGGCCACGCTCAGCGCCCGGGGCGCCGTGGGCTGCCACGGCCCATGGAGCCCTGTTCCCATTCTGTCACTTGCCATCAAACCACTGGACCAGCACTGCCACGGCGCTGTCCGTGGGTGCTGCAGGGTGCTGGGCACCCACCGCCCACCCGGCAGCCCTGTGGGACAGCCCAGGTGCCACCCCGGGGATGTGACAGATGTCACTGTGCCCACCGAGGGGTTTGGGGAGGCTGGGGGTGCAGCTGAGCTCCCTGTGGCCGGCACTGGCCAGACACTGGCGGCGCTGGCGTCACTCCACCCTAGCCCAGGACACCTGGCCCTGTCCCTGTCCCCGCTCCCTGCCGGGGTCCCAGGGCCACGCCCTGTCCCGTGCAGCGGGGCCGTGTCCCGGCCGTGCTCGGCAGCCCCGCACACGCTGTTTCTGCCCCATCAGCTCGCGGCACCGCGGCGCTGCCGAGCCCGAGCCTGGAGCTGACAGGCGTCACAAAGATCAGGGCGGCCAAGTGACAGTGGCAGGCGGCCCGTAAAGTGTCACCCCAGGGCTCCTCCCCGCTCCACAGCCCCGGGGAACAACGGGGCCAAACCCCAGGGAGCAAACCTCACTGCTTCGTGCCACGGCAGCCCTGAGGGACAAGAGGAGCCAGCTGTCCCCCAGCAGCCTGGTGACCTCCCAGGTGACAGTGACCAGGATCATTGGCTCAGGGGGTAGGACACGGGACCCTGGCAGAGGGCAGGGGGGCATGGTGACCGGGGCAGAGGCAGCCTGGTGAGCTCAGAGTCTCCAGCTGCAGCTGCTGTTGTTCTCCCTGTCCCAGACAATGGCCCAATGTCCCCTGCCCAGGGTGACAGGACAGGACCCCATTGTGTCCCCAGTGTGGCACAGCATTTGCTCGCTCCCCTGGCTTCTGCAGGGAGATCCATTTGGGCGGACAGGGGCATCCAGCCCCTCCCAGGGCTGGGAGATGTTTAGGGGGATAAATCATTCCCTCTCTCCAGTGAGAGCCTGGCCAGTGCTCAGGGAAAGGCTGTGGGGCCATTCCTGGCACTTTGCCCCATCTCAGCCCAGCTCCATCCAAGGGGCTGGAGAAGGAAGTCATTCCCAGCACTGGCAGAGCCCCCATTTCCCCACTGGCCGAGCTGTGGGAAGCTGGCTGTGGGATGGGAGCGACCTGGCCTGCCCCAGGATCATCCAGGGCCACGGCAGCCCCACAGGGCGGGGAACCCCCAGGGCAGCCCTTGGCCCCCGGCCCGTGGGAGCAGGGACAGCCTGTCCTGCCCCCCCAGCACCGTCCCCCCCTCCCCGGCTGGAGGGAGCAGGGCTGGGGGAGGAGAGGGGAGCCTTGGCAGAGCCGGCCCTTGGCAGGAGGCGCCTGGCCCCAGGGTCCCAGCCCCGAGCCAGATCCGGCCAGCAGGAGCTCTCCCGCTTCCTCAGGCAGCGGGCAGAGAAAGCTCAGCCACGGCAGGTGCCCCAACTGCAGCCAGGAGCATGGCCAGGGATGGGCAGGGAAGGTGGGGGCAGCACAGGGACACCAGTCCTGCTTGGGCAGGAGGTCCCCCCCGTGTGTGTCACCCCTCAGGAACTCTGACACTGCGGTCACTACCATTTCCTTTTATTCCTTGCATTTGTACATACACGGTATAAAACCTGCTCCAGCCGCCTGCTCCCGGCACTGCCCAGCCACACCGGGACACCGGAATTCCCAGGCTCTGGTGGCTTCCAGGGGCTCCTCCCGCAGGGGACAGACCCATCAGGATCCCTGGAGCTGGCTGGGAGCATCCCTGCGACCCCCAGGCTGGTTGGAGGGTCAAGCATCTGGGATGGAACCATCCATCCATCTGAGGGATGGGGAGCGAGCACCTGCCACGGCACTGGGAGGCTCTTGGTCTGCAGAAAGTCCCCAAGAAACCCAGGAAGCTGGAGCTGCCCATAGTTCCAGGCCACCTCTAAGCTCCAGAGCCAAGTTCTTCCTCATGGGAAATCTTCCCTCAGTTAATACCAAAAGAGAGTAGAGAAAGGTAAGTACAAATCAGAAAACAGTAAAAACTGTATGGTGGAAAATATATATATATTACTAAAGGGGCTAAAATTCCAAAGGCTCGTCTTGTTGGATCCTAAATCGCTTTACACGGGCAGGGGGAGCAGGAGAAAGGAGCTAATATCCAAAGTCCAACAGAAAGAACCAAAATCGAGTCTGCTTCCCCTTCCTGGAAGTGCTGGAGCTCTCCAGGGGCTGACAGACGTCCCCCGGCCCCGGGAGCAGAGCGCTGTCCTTTTGCAGCACAGAAAGGGAATGAGGCAGGAGTCCAGTCTTCCCCAGTGCCACCAGCTGGGGTGTTCAGCCCTATGTTCGAGCAACCACAGTGCGAGCAGACCCTCGGCTCGGCCTTTATACCCGGATCTCATCATCATCCTCGTCGGCGAACGAGAACTCCTTGTCAGGGCGTTTCAGGGCCGCTCCCCGCTGGCTCGGTGGCCTGGGGACGGGGCTGCGCTCCTCGGGCCCCGAGGTGCAGCTGGATGCCGGACTGCTGTCCCTGGGGCTGCGGCCACCGGCGCCGCGGGCTGGGCTCTGGCTGGGCTGGGCTGCCACGGCCACCAGCGGGGAGCCAGGCGGGGCAGGCTCCCCCTCCTCCTCCTCGCGGCTCTCCTCCACCTCAGGATCTTCGTCCTGCTCCCACTGATCCTTATCCATGATGCTCAGCACATCCCCAAGCATGGAGGGCCCCAGGTCGATGTGGAAGGACATGATGGACTCGGCGTGCTTCAAGCCTGCCCCGCCCTTGGCCACCACCACGGGCAGGTCTGTGATGTCCCCAAAGTCGCGCTCATCCAAGGCGGGGCTCAGCGGCCCCGCGGCCGCCCCGTTCGGGCGCTGCTGCTCTTCGGGGCTCATCTCCTCGGGCAGCTTCTTCACGGGGCTGGAGGAGAGGCTCTTGGGCAGCTGCCCCGCGCTCCTGTCCACGTCCTTCTCGTTGAGCTGGGGCAGGGACACGGCGTTCTTGACGAAGAGCGCCGAGTCCCGCAGTGAGCCCAGCATGTCCCGCCGGTCCCCGCGCGTCACCGACTGCGAGCGCTTGCTGCTGCGGAAGCGGCGGGACAGCAGGCTGGGCTTGGAGGCTCCCGGCTCCTCTCCCACCTCGGGCACCGGCTCCCCAGCCTTGCTGGTGAGGAAGGAGGTGTCCCCGAAGGCGTCCCCGGCGCGCCCCACGTGCATGGTGTGGCGGAAGTCCCCCAGGGGCGCGCTGATCATCTCGGCCGTCAGGTCGGCCCGCGAGCGGCGCTTGGAGTGCGCCGAGTTGGACACGAGCTGCTTGAGGATGGGCATGGTGGCGGCCAGGGGAGGCTGTGCCACGCCGGCTCCCGTGCCTGCTGCTCGCAGCTGGGGCTCCACAGCCGGGATCCCACCGGCGTCACGCTTGGGTCACTCCTAAGGGACAGGAGGGAGAGACATGGTCAGGCTTTGGAGAGTGTGGGCGGGCACCAGATTTCATCCCAGCAAGCTGCAAAATGTGACCCTGTGCCCACCAGCTGCTTGGCTCTCCTGGGAATTGGCTCCATCATCGTCCCATCCTCAGACCCCCCCTGAACTCCCCACACCCCCAGACCCATCCCCGGAGCACAGAGAACTTCAGGAGAAAGACCCGGGCACAGAAATCCCTCAGGATGATCCCTGACTCTGTGCCCCACATGAACGGGCACCAAAAGAGATGCAGAGCACCCCGGGCACCCCCTGTCCCCTCCTCGTGCAGCCCCAGCCCTCCCGCACGGGGCACAGCAGCTCCAGCCTCTGCGAGCTGCGCACTGAGAAGATGCCTGGGATTTCTTTTTTTTTTTTTTTTTCCTAATTGGAAGAAAGCAGGGAGGAGCAGACGCCAGGAGGAATTGGAAACAGACGGCAGGAAGTGTGTGAGGAGGGCGTAGAGCCCCCGGGAGGCACCACCAGCCGAGCAGGGGGACGGGGGGACCAGGATGGGGACCCCACCATGCTTGGCAGGATGGGGACGCGGGGGACACGGCTTTGCTGCTGGCCTGGAGCCCCCCCAAAGCCCTCAGTGCTGCTCCTCGGAGCTGAGTCCATGCCTGACCATCCCCCGGCCGTCTCATGGTCACTGCTGTGACTCAGAGGTGACAGAAGTGACGAGGGCTCTGCCTGACCACAGTGGAACGGGCATGTTAGCCCTTCCCTCGGCCACCTCGGGGCCACCAGCCGACCTGTCCAGCCCTGCGCCCGTAGCCACGCAGGAGGGGACAAGGACAGCGACGGTGTCGCTGCCATCCCGTGGCGCCAGGCAGCCCCAGGTGGTCCCGGGAGAGGCTGCCGGGGAGGAAGGGCTCGTGGCCGCCCTCTTCCTCCCTCCAGGCACCGCCGGCGACACCGCGCCCCGTGACACGCACGGGAAGGGACGGACGTGTGTCCTCGGAGCGAGCCGTGGGTGGGAGCCACCTCCCCCTCCCAGTGCCCACCCGGCCCCAGGGTGTAGCTGGAGGCAAGCCCGGCCCCACAGCCCACGGGCAGGGATGGTCCCAGCACAGCCCCATCCTGCCCGGCTGGACAGCACCAGGAGCCACAGCACCCACCCCACAGCTGCCAGCACGGTGAGAGGACACCTCTGCCCCCCCTTCCCTCCCCACAGCCATGCTGTAACACCCCGCTGTCCCCTGCAGGAGCAGCAGCATCTCAGGCAGGCTGTGTCCGGGCGGGATGGACTCTGGCCCCACGCTGGGGCAAAGTCCCGTTGCCCAACCCTGCCGTGCGTGGCTCTGGGATGGGCCCGGCCGGGGCAGGAGTGCCCCTGGCACGGCGCTGGTGGCACATGGCCCAGCTCCCTGTCCAGCCCTGTGCAGGATCCCACCACCCCAGGGAGGCCCAGCCTGAACCCCCAGGGCCTCTCAGGGGGATGATGGCACATGGGGAGCCCCCAGTTCATCCCCAGCAGCTGCGGGAAGCCACCAAGGAGCCACATCCCCTTCCCTGCACCTCAGACCGGGAGCCAGGGGAATTCCTCCCCCCCTCAGCCCATCCCAACACAGAGGAGCAGCTCGCTGGACCCCGCTCCCTCTCTGGGATCTCCCGGGAGCGTGTGCATGGCACGAACGCTTTCCTCTTCCAACGTCTCCTTCCAGGCCAGCATTCCTCCAGCCTTTGGTTTTCCATAAAACAAACACTCCCGGCGAGCTCCCCAGCTGGGCCAGGCAACCGTGCTGCTGATTTAGGCCATCTGGGGACTGTCCCTCCCTTGTATTTAGATTTCGGGGCCAAGTTCAGCATTTGTGAGATACTTTGCAAGCCGCGGCAAAGGGGCCACCGAGAGGTTGGAGCGGTCCCGGCCGGGCCAGCAGTGCTCCATCACCATGTCCCTCTCCCCTAAACGCTCCAGCCCATGGAGCCTCATCCCAGCAGCCAAAATGTGCCCCCATCCCTCAGTGTTTCACTCCCAGCTCGCCCTGAGAGGTAATGGCAGCACAGATGGACGCTGCTGCCCACACAGCCCGGCCCCAGGGCGCTGGACACAGAGCCCTTTTCTCCTCCTCTCGCTCGGGGAGAGCAGATCCTGTGACATTCCCGCTGCCGGCGCTTTCACAAAGGAAAGCAGGCCAGGGAGGCATCGCTGGCGCTGCCTCTCCAGCCACCTACCAGGGGAAGCTGCTGGTAACCCGAGAGACTTCACCTGGCAGCGCTGCCCATCCCGGGGCAGCGAGCCCAGAGCAGAGCCAAGAGCCAGCGGGGCTTTGGGCAAGGGGAGGGGACAGGACCCGCACACACTGGTCAAGGACAAGAGGGATAACTTGTATTGACAGCCCTGTGCTGCTTCCCACCTACCCTCTGAGCCCTGTAGGATCACGGGCTCTGAGGAGTGAGAACCTGAAGCGCCCAGGGACACAATTGTCCCTGCAAATGAATGTTTGCTTGTAGGACAGTGGAGCCAGCTCAGAACTGGGACAGCCCCGGCCAGGCACACGTGCCCCGATGGTGCAGGCTTCCCACAAGGAGCCCTCCTCTATCTCACCCCCCTCAGCATCAGGCACCCCTGGGGACCAGAGCGAAAGTGGCTCAGAGAAGGAGGCCAGTGAATGAGTGCACACAGGAGAGACGCCAAGTCCAGCCACATTCCCGTGCATTCTGCCCCCAGCTCTTCCCGCTCACAGGCTGGGAAAGCCAAACTGGGAAAGCATCCTGGCCGGCCCAGCCGGCTCCAAACGAGCTCCCCTGCTTCCCCGTGCTGAGCCCCCCAGGCAGCACCCCGAGATCAGAGGATGCTCTCCCTGCCCTGCCGGGTGCTGGGGCAGGGGCTGTGCCCGACCGGTCGGGTCCCCCACGCTGCCCAGGGCCAGGGAGAACACGGGACAGGGAGGTGACCCCGCCTGCTCTCAGCCCCGCTTTGGGGTGCGCTGCCCCTCGGGGAGCCTTTGATCCTTTGATGTTGGAGCCTGGCAGACAGCAGCTGGAGCCAGGGCCCGGATCACACCCTGCCACCGCCGGCCCAGCAGGGGACACAGCCGCTGTCACACCCTCGGTCGGGCTCCCCAGTGAGTCTTCCCAGGGCCTGGGGGCAGACAGTCCTGTCAGTGCGGGCAGCCCCGGCGCCCCGGTGACCGCCCCCACCCCGGCGCGGTGACAGGTCTGGTCCTGTCCCTGGCAACCCTGGGCTGCACGGAGCGGCCTCTGGAAGTGGAAAAGCCACTGCCAGCGAGTAGCAGAGCCGGGCATGGAGAGACGGCACACGGGGAGAGAGGAGAAGCTTGGCTCTCACCAGGGCTCCCAGCACACGGAGCAGCACCGGGCTGGGAACTCAGCGCCAGTGCCAAAAGCAGAGAAGTGCTCCCCGAGGGACTGCCAACAGCCAGGAGGTAGCCAGAGTTCAGCAAGGAACCACTGGCAGGACGCGCCAGAACACGCACAGGGCCATAAATCCTCCAGCTCCGGGGCCACGAACCAGCCCGCGGCTCTGCAGGGCCAGGAGGGGACGTTTCCGGGGGGGAAAGGTTATCTCCTCGCTGACCCTGGTCTCCTGCAACAGGGGCTGGCCGGGCTTCGACAGGATACCGGGGCTGAACAGACCTCCCGACCCGCGCCGGGCTCTGAATTCCTGCGGTTTCGCTGGGGTGGACGGGAAGTGAGCAGGCAGACTTCCCACAGCGCGGCCACGGCTCCCTTACCTGCCGGGGGCGCGGAGCCCGCAGCCGGCCGGCTCGGGGGGCCCTCGGCGGCTGTTTGTGCTCGGGACAAAACCCAGCGAACAAAGGGAGCGACCGGCACGGTCAGCACAACGCCGGCGGCAGCGGGGCTGGCGCTGGGGGCCGGGGAGGGAGCCCCGCGGCCGCTCAGCCCCGGGCACGGAGCTGGGGAGGCTGCCCCGGGGATCGGGGGTCAGGCCAGGCTCGCTCTGCACCCCCAGATCCAAACACACGGAGCCTCCTCGGTGCTAAACCTCACCTGGAGTCGCTCCACGGTTTCCGAGGGAGCTGCGCCCAAAACAGATTTGTTTACTGCGTGCCCGGCTGCAGAGCAAGCCCTGTCCTGGCTGCAGAGATCGCACGCTGTGCCTCAGTTTCCCCCCACAGCCCATTAACGATCCCTTTAGAACAGCTCTCCTGCTCTATAGATCCCAACTCCCTTTGGAACAGCCTTCCTGATCCATAGATTCGGCGCTTGGAAACATCTATACTTCACTGCTGCTGCTGCCGGGGTCAAACCAGGGCGGGCGTGGGACGAGTCCAGCGCCCCGCGAGCAGTCGCTGCCCACCGGCCCGCAGTTCTACGGGCACCGGAGCCGGTCTGGGAGCTAGCCCCGTGCCCAGCGCTGGCAGAGCCGGGCAGTTCCTCTCTCCGGGGCTCCCGTGGCAGCGCCGTGTGCCCAGGGACGGGCAGCAGGGCGGAGGGCGGGCTGCTCTCAGCCGAGACTCCCTGTCCGGGCCACCGGGGGATGAGCGGGACGGGGATTTCGGGCGGCTCTGACTCAGCAGCCGCCGGCGCCCAGCTCCGGCCAGCCCCGGGGTGCTGCTGGACCCGCTCCAGCGCGACGACGATCCACCTTCCCGAGACGGGCCGCGGGCAGCCACCGCCCCGGCCGCGACCACCACCGCTCCGGCCACCGCCATCCCCGCGCGGGGCTCGGCGGAGCCGCGGGCGAACGGGCGCCGATCGCCGGTGGGGCGGGGTGGGGTGAGCCGGGCCGGTGCCCCGCGCTGGGCAAACAGCGCTCCGCATCCTGTTAACCCCTTCGCCCAACCGCGCCGCGCACCGGCCCCACGGCCCGGCGGAGAATAAGGCGGGGGGTCCCGGCCGCCCCTCTGCCCGGTACCGGAGCGCGGCAGCGCCGGGGACCCCGCCCGCCCGCCGGACAATAGCCGAGCTGAGCGCCGCGGGCTCCCGCCGCGCCGGGACGAGCCCAGCCGGGCCGGACCTGGCTGAGCGGGGCCGAGTCCGGCCGGGCCGCCGTGACCCCCGGAGACTCCGGTGTCCCCCCCGTACCTGCTCGCCCGGGCCCCGCCGCCGCCGCCGGTCCATGGCCGCGCCGCGCCGGAACGGAGCGCGCCCCCCCCGCCGATGACATCATCGCCCCGCCCGGGCCAATGGCGCAGCGCCACGTCACGGGGCGGTCCCACGCCCTCCATTCAAACCCGGGTGGGGGGGTGGGGGGGGGTGGAACCCTCGGCCCCGCCCGCGGGGTCCCGGGGGAGCGGGGACGGGAGAGGGGTCAGGAGAGGAGCTCGGCACCTCCCGGGGGGTGAAGGGGTCGGTGGGGCGGGGGTTCACAGGTCCCTTCCCCCGGGGGTCACGGGTGGGATCTCCGGGGACAGAGCGAGGAGTCGGCCGTGCCCCTGGCAGAGCGGCGGGGTTCAGGAGGTGGTGGGTGCCCGACCCGAATTAATTAAGGGGAATTAAGAGCAGCGCTGAGATGCCGAGAGGAGGCATCAGCCGCAGGGCAGCAGCGATGCCCTCGTTCCACTCGTGACCGTGACAGCTGCACCCACATCCCTCCACTGCCCTCATCTCCTTGTCCCCGGCCCGTCCCACTGCTCGATCCCTTCTGCGGGGCTGTGGGGTCCCTCCAGGCCGTGCGTGGGTTGGGTGGGCGGTGGCCGGGACACGACGGCAGGGGGTCCGGGGTCACCCCAGGTGTCCGGTGCTGGTGCGGGGCTCCACGGCCCCCGGGATGGATTCCACGGCCAATGGAGTCCCCCCCGGCACTGGCAGTGAATTCCACGATCATCCCAGCCCCACTGACACTGCGCTGAAAGGGAGAGCGCTGGGCTGCACAGCTGCTGCTCACTGGGATTAAGACAAGACCTTTGTGGGAGAAAAGGGGCGGGGGAGCCGAGGTGATCCCGAACCTGCCTAATGCAGCGTTTCTTGGCCATTCCGGAGAATCTGGCGTCTCTGTGGAGGGGGGGGCGGGCCGGGGCGGCGAGTGGGGCGCTGGGATCCTCTGGCCACGCCGCTCTTGGGGTCTCCGGTGACGCTGTGAGGTCCGGAGGCTTCTCGTGTCACCGGTGCAAGGAGCGCCAGTCCCCGATGGGGGCCGGTTGTGACAGCACCGGGCCCTGGGATGGCTCATCTGGGGCTGGCACTTGCCTCCATCGGAAGGGAAGCGGTGTCCCCGCGGAGCCGGTGCTCCGGTGGGCAGTGAGGGCCAGCGAGGCACTGCGGAGCTGCTGGGATTGGCACCAGGGCACAGCCTCTGCCCCCAGCCCGGGTGTCCAGCACCATCCCGCTCATGTCTCCATCCTGGGCTGTGCTGCTTCCTTCAGCGCTGCTTTCACAGCCCCTTTTATTGGCAATTTTTATTTTCCTTCCTCTCCACACAGAGAAACCGAGGCCAGAGGCAAAACCCCGGGCCCGCAGTTGAGGAGAGGGCCACCTCTGGGTGCAACAGTGGAGTTTTGGTAGGCGAGGAAGAGGAGGAGGGTCAGCCCCAGCCCGCAGCAGCACCTCGACCCAGTACGTCCTGCCAGGCTGGTGGCACACCGGTGCAGCGCTGCTCTCCTCACCTGACGCTGTCACGGGAGCGTGGAGATGGCTGAGACAGCGCAGTCGGGAGGGATTAACATCACCCGGCTGGTGGGAGCCGCCGGCAAGGCTCCCGCGGGCTGGCCTGGCTGGGGCTGGGAAGAGCAGGCACCCACTCAACTTGAAAAACCGCCTGGGAGAGACGGGCCCCCTCCCCTTTCCTGCCGCGCAGAGCCCCGCGGCTGCAGCCGGCCCTGGGGAGGCGAGCTCGGGGTGCTGGGCGGCTCTGGAGGAGCGCGGATGGCTCCCGCCCTTCCTCAGCCATCGCCGGCTCCTTTTGCTGCTTCTCAGCAGCTTTTGAAAGCGGAGAGGAAGAAAAGAAAAGGCTTGAAAAGCACTTTGAAAAGCAGGGCAGGGAGAAGCGCCCGAGTCCCCAGCAGCCCCGTCCCCTCCTCCTGCTGCCACCGCCTGCCAGCTTTGTCTGCCGAGCCGGCGGGGAGCTCTCCCTGAGCCCCAGTGCTGGGGATCACTGTCCCGACACCCCGGGGTGCCAGAACAAAGCACTGTCCCCACAGCCCCCCCAAGCCCCTCCAGCCCCAGGGCCCAGCACTGGCTGCTGCCAGAAACCTCCCCAGCAACGCCACAGACACCCACCCACAGCCAGGGGCTTCAGCCCCTTCCCCACGTTCTTCAGCCATGGGTGAGCAGTTACCCAGAGAATCCTGGCAGGACACTCCGGGCCAGGTGGGCACCAGGACAAGCTGGGTGCCATGGGCAGGTTCTTCCTGCAGCCTCTCACCTTTCCCAGCTGGAACCCTCTCCTGGCCAGCAGTGCCAGGGAATGGGCTCCCCCAACCCGCTGCCCCCCAGGAAACCATCACCTGGATGGGCTGCAGCCAGCCCAGCCTCTCCCAGCTCACCTGCCTTGCCAGCCTGGAACTGGATGGTATCTAAAGCCCCTTCCAACCCAAACCATTCCATGATTCCACGATCCCACCTGGAGCGTGGCTTCTGCAGCGCCCATGTAAAGCCCCTGCCCTGGCACAGGGACCCCTCCAGGGGGCTGGGACAGGGGGCACAGACCTGGCTCCGTCCTCTCCGCTGCTCTCCTCTCCTGCCACCCCTGGCACGGAGCAGTGCCCCGGGCACCGGGGCTCTGAGGATGCGCCGAGTCCCGTCTGGCCCCCGGCGTGGCAGGAGGGGCTGTCCCTGTCCCCAAGGCAAGGGAAAGGTGGGGACATGACACACTTGGCTCTGTCCCAGGAGCTGGCAAGGAACCGAAGATATCTGGAGGACAGGGAGAGCCCAGGCTGCAGGACTGCTTCTAAAATAAATAAGTTAAAACAAACCACAGATTTCAGCCCAGCTTTATCGGCCACAACCCTCGTTTCTGGCTCATCGACATCTCCCCGTCACACCTGGAGCAGGGAGCAGCTCTTGCTCCAAAGCTGCCCCATCCACCCACGAACATCTGGGGGTGCCTCGTCTCCCCTGTGCCCCCCTTTGGCTCTCCCGGCCCTGACAGCGAGCACTGCTCTGCCCTTGGGAGAACCGCGAGCCAGGGAGAGGCGCTCGGGAGAAACGTCAAGGCCAATTTGGTCCCCGGGGAGTGATCGGCGCTGACAGCTCACCCTGCCTGACTGCGGCACGGAGCAGCCCGGGGAGCGCCGGGAACGGAATGGGCAGCTCCCACCTGCCTGGAGGGGCCGGGATGGTGGGGAGGGAATTTGAGAAAGAGCTGGAAGCGGAGGTGCAAGAGAGGCGGCTGGGCTCAGTGTCCTCCTCTGCCAGCCTGGCTGGTTACTTCTATTCCACGGGGAAACTGAGGCAGCACAGCCGAGCTAGAGCTCTGAGCAGTGCCACTGGCACTCAGCCCATCCCTGCTGTGCCCAAAGTGGGCCCTGGGCACTGCACAGCATCCCTGGGAGCAGAGGCCCAACCCTTGGCCGTGGTGGGATGTGGTATCTCCCCCATTTCCTCAGGCGCTGCATCCCTCAGCCGTGGGAAACCACGGGCTCAGAGGGCTCCTCCCGCCTCGGCCACCGGCGATCCGGCCACAGCCACACCGCCGGTGTCACCTCCCAAACCTGCCATGGGTGTGGCTGCACCCTCCGGCTCCTCCTGGCAGCCAGGGACCAGCTGGGGCAGGGCAGGCGAGCGGGGCCCGGGTTCTGCTCTGTCCCAGCACAGGGAAATCCTGAGGGATGGGATGCAGCACCTGCATCTCCCTGCTCCCTGTGGGAGAGGTGTCTGGTGATGTATCTGTGTCTGGGGAACTCGGGGCTCACTGCTGGCAGGGCCGGCACAGCCCTCGCAGGAGGGACCAGCCCTCGCCCAGGGATCAGCCCCGATCCCAGAAGCACCTCTGGCACAGGGGATGTCCCTTGCACGGCTGGCACGCCTTGCACAGGAGCCTTCCTTGCACAAAGAGCATTCCTTGCACTGGGAACTCCCCCGTGCTGCTCGACTCCCCGGACCTGCTCTGCCCCGTGTCTCCGGCGGCTCCGTGACCCACCCCGGTGGGAGGAAGGTCCCTCTTGCACAACCGGGACACCCGGGGCTAGAGCTGGGCTGCACATGAGGGGCAGGATTTGTCCAGCCAGGCTCAGAATCCCCTGTCCCACAAGTGGGGCTCGGGGCTCCCCACGCTGCCCAGGAGGGGACAGGCACCCCTGGGTGCTGCCTTGGGCTCCAAGCGGGTCCGAGGAGTCACCCACCAGCACTGCCTGCTGCTCTGGGGACACCGTGAGCCAGCGAGGGGACAGATGGTGACTGTGGCTCAGCAGCAAGGTCACCACTGCAGCCCAGTTCTGCCAGCCCCAGGAGCAGCTGCAGCACTGGGTGAGCGCTCCCCTGGCAGCCCCTGGCCCACGCCAGGGTGAGGGTCCCGGGATGCAGCTTCCAGGGGCTCCCAGGTGCTGTGACAGGGACTTTGCAGGCCCCACAAGCCCTGGCAGCCCCTGGTGTTCTGCCAGCACCGTCAGAGCCCTCCCCACTCCCAGCCCCTGCTGGGGACAGGTGATGAAACCTAAACACCTCACCTGGATTTTCCTGCCAGGCCTGAAGGGCAGAGCAAGAGAGGGAGGCTGTGAACCAGCCCAGGAGACAGCCCCAGTGCCAGGGCTGCTGCTGGCAGTGCCCAGAGCACTGGTGCAGGGGGGTCTCCTGTCCCATCACCCCCTTTCCCAGCAGCTCCAGACCCCACTGTGATGGGAACATGTGGGACTTGGCTACCACAGCTCCCTGCACCCTTCTGGGCTCCATCCAGCCCCTCTGGCACCCCTTGCCCGGGTCCTTCCCTGGTGCCGTGGGGCTGCCACAAGCCCAGTGGGGCAGCAGGACACACGGACACACAGCATTGGTCCTTTCTCTGGCAGAGCAAGGTGACAGAGAGGGGACACACTCGTCCTCAGGCTGTTTATTGGCATCTCCCTTGGCTCAGCCCGGGTGCCGCGGCCCTGCCGGGCTGGTGCTGGCTCACCCACAGGCACTGCGGGGGCTGTGCTGTGCAGACACCCCCAAAATAGCCATGGACCCTCCCGGGCATCAACACCCCCAAACACCCCCAGGCCTCTGCACAAAACCCCATGAAAAAGCCCCAAACCACCAGAAATGCCAAGGGGAGGCTCCAGTCGCCTCATCGGAGTCCTCAGCAGAGCCCCCGAGGTGCAAAATCAGGGGGGGTTGAGCACCACGTGCACCCTGCAGGGCTCTCCTGGGGTTTCTGTCCTGGGTTCTCCCGGGGGGGCTGTGCTGGGCCAGGGACAGAGGAGGGGAGGAATATACTGTCCCATGGGCTCCTTCCCCCTTCTCCCAAAGGCTGTGGGGATCCCGAGTGGGGGGGTCCCAGTCCAGAGGTTTTTAAGATCAGCAGAGTTCCTCTCGCCCTCTGCAGCTGGGGGTCTCGGTGTCACCACTTGTCCCCACGTCCTGGGGGAGCCACGAGTGGAGGGGCCAGGGTTTGGCATGGCAGGAGCCCCTCACCCAGCCCCCAGCACCCACTGAGTGCAGCAGCAGGTCCAGGGCAGCCCTGATGGGTGCCAAGGACAATGTCAGTGCACCCCGAGCCCCCTGGCCCGAGGTGTCTGTGACACAGAAGCTTTGGCCAAGGAGGGGGCCTGGGTTTGCTCCCCAGCCCCAGGGACAGCACTTGGCTCCAGCTCTGGTGCTGCCGAGAAAGCAGAAAACCCCTGGAGCCTGGGGCTGCTCCTCTTCCTCCTCCTCCTCTTCTGCCCCTCACTGCTTTTTCCTCTTCTCTCAATTTCTTGGTGCTTTGCTTTTGCTTCTTTTTTTTTTTTTTCCTTTTTTTTTTCCTAATTTTTTTCCCCCGCCCCATCTCCTGTTTTGATGTTTGAGTTGTTTGTTTGTTTGTTTTTTCTTCTTCTGTTTAAATATCAAACGAAAGAGGAAAACCCAGCGATGGGGGCTCTGGAGCCGGGGGCCAGGCTGCTGGGCGGGCGGTACAGGGTCCCGGGCTGGCTGCTGGGGGCGTTGCCGGGGGTCTGGGGGGTGGGAGTCCTGCTGGCTTTGGGGCGGAACAGGCTGCCCTGCTGCGTGGAGGTGCTGTTGGAGAGCGGGGTGTGGTCGGGCTCTCCCGAATCGCTCTCGGTGTAGCTGTAAGCCTGTGCCCGGGAGATGCCCTTCTGCTGCCGCCGCCACGAGTTGTAGTAGGTGGGGTCGCTGATGTAGTGGTTGACAAAGGAATGCGCCTTCTGGTGCCCGGGGTCCACCTCGTACTCGCTGTCGCTGCCCTGAAAAACAGCACGGGGAAATGTGGGGGGGTGGGGACATCACTCAACAGCCCCAAAATTCAACAGGGTCGGGCTCTGCTCCCAGCAATGGGATGAGAGAGAACGGCCCCAAGCTGTACCAGGGGACACCAGGGACACCAGGAAGAATTTCCCCATGGAAAGGGTTGCCAGGCATTGGCAAGGGCTGCCCGGGGAGGTTTGGAGTCCCCATCCCTGGAGCTGTCCAAGGAAGGCTTGCACGTGTCACTCAGTGCTCTGGGCTGGGGACAAGGTGGGGATCGGGCACAGCTGGCACCCGGTGATCTTCAGAGGTCTTTTCCAGCCTAAACGATGCTGTGATTTCCAGTGCTTTCCTGGTGCTTTCCCAGTGCTCTTGGGAATGCTGGCGAGCACATCCCGAAAATATTTAAAGGCTGGGACGGCTGCAGCATCGCTGGGGGTTTTCTGCCTTTCGCTAAAACAAAATAAAACCTCATACAAAAGGTTCCTGAGCGCTGCCGAGGCCGCGATGCCTCCGGGCTGGCGGGGAGGCTGTTTTTGGGCTCTGCCGGTAATTGGATTCAGCTTCTCCGGCGGCGCACAAAGGGCCCATTGAGGGCGGTGGGAACTGCCCCGCGCCAGCGCCAGCTCCCGCAGCTCTTCACAGCTCCTCAAAAGCCACTCGAGCCCCGCTCGGGCCGCAGCGAGAGGAGCCGGCATCTGCCAAGGAAACAGCCGGTGCAGGCAGCAGCGGGGGGGCCCCCTGGGCACGGTCCCCTCCTGCTCGGGGACAGCCCTAGGGACCCACAGGACCTTCCCCTGGGTGTCAGCCTCTCAGGAGCCACCCTGGGGGTGACGGTCCCACGGCCTCCCTGGGGCTCCACGCTCCTGCCCGGCCACAGCTGCCCGCGGCCCCGGGACAAGACAAAGGTGGCATTTTGTGGAGTTGGCAGAGCCGCGGACGTTGCCAGCAGCGACCGGGCAGCGGGACAGCCCCCAGCCCCGCTGACCTCCCATGCCCCGGGAGCCCCCCGTGGTGTCACATCCCCAGCACACGGGCCGGGGGCCGTGCCAGCTTCACTCCGGCTCGGTGCCACGGAGCCACAGGGATGCTGCTGCTGCCTGCAGGGCGGGATGTGGCAGGAGCAGCAGCGCAGTTCCCGAACGTGCAGTTCCTGCTCTCGCGGCAGGCAGAGGGAAGGGCTGATGCTCTCAGGGCACCTCCCGGCGCCCTCCACCCCGCCCCAGGCCCCTGTCCCCGTGTGCAGCCCTGCGAGTCACCTGGGAGTCGGAGACCTCGGAGGGTTTCTCGGTCAGGCTGCTGCTCTCGGCGGGGATCAGGTCGTTGTACTTGGTCACGTCCTCGTCCGAGTAGTGCAGGCTGCCGGGGCTGGGCCGGGGTGGGGACCTCGGGGACACGCAGGGCAGGTGCTCAGCGTGTGTCCCCTCTGCTCGGGGCTGGCTCACTTGGGGACAACCCCAGCACATGCACAGGGTCGGCTCAGGGAACACCCCTCAGCCGTGCCAGCCTCCTCCCAAAGAACCCTGACCCCAGGGCCTTTCAAGGGGTACACCGGGCAGATCAGGGTCAGCCCCTCGGGATCCAAGCCCTCCCCACCCCGTGATGGAGCAGGGGTGGGCACAGGGACCAAAAATGCTGCCCCTGCCCGGGGAGGGGGCTGTGGCAGAGGGTCCCTACCGGGTGTAGATGCCGTTCTTCCGGCAGAAGGAATTCTTGACGGAGAGGCGGCGGTTGTTGAGCTCCAGGGCGGGGAAGCTGCCCTCATCCAGGCTCACCATCTCCCCGTGGCTCAGGGCAGCCGCCTTGGAGCTGTTCCCTGGGGGATGGGATGCTCAGCCTCCCCCAGCCCCTCCGCAGGCAGCACAGCACAGCGAGGGGGGCTGGGCCCCGCACAGGGGGCTGGGGAGTGGGGGGGGGATGGTGCTGCTTCCACAGCCTGGGGACAGCCAGGAGATGCCAGCCCTGCCCTGGCCCAGCCCCCTGCCCCAGCGCCCCCAGCTCCCCACTCCGGGCTGTTTGCTTAACGAGGAGGGCTGGATTTTCCCCACAATTTGAGCCCTTGACAGAGCTAAGAAAACAGAGCCGTGTTTGGCTAATCCCGGTGACCTCTGCGAGCCCCCGGGGCTGCCCTGCCTCCGCAGCTGTCTGTGGGACAAGGCTTTTATTTCAGCTGGAGCTCCCAGCGCTCTCCGGGAAGCCACAGCATCGTTATGGGTTGGCACTGGGGCTCTGCAGGATCTGTTCCCAAGGCGGGCAGGAGGGGAGGCTCCCACCACTCCCCCCAGACCCCAAAGGCAGGAAGAGACCCCCAAGAGGCTCCCATGGGAGCAGGAGGGTCCTGTCCCCACCCACCACGCTCCCTCACTCACCTGAGTCCGACTTCTTGGAGTACTTCTTGCTCTGGCCGCGGATGATGAGCACGAAGACGAGGAGGAGGATGAAGATGAGCCCCACCAGGGCAATGACCACCAGGAACCACCACTCCTCATAGAACGGGTTGGTTTTCTGGGCTGGGGCACAGCAGGGAGGATCAGAGAGGGGCAGAGGACAACCAGTCTGGATGGGGACACCCCTCTGCAGAGCACAGGGTCACTGGGGAGCTTTGTGAGGCCTGGATCCACAGGAAAGGGAGAGGGCTGGATTTGGAAAAGGGGCAGTGGGATTTGGGACTCTGTAGGAGCCAGGAGTGGGGTTCAGCGATATCCACGAGAACAGAGCAACACCAGGAGCCTCCCTCTGGCTCAGGGAGACAGAATCCCCTGGGAACACACCTGACACGGACGGGGAAGGGGTGCTGGGGGTCCCGTAGCCATAGTCGTTCACGGCAATGACACGGAAGTCGTAGCTGACCCCCTGCTTGAGGATGTCCATGCTGAAGGTATAGGAGGTCACCTCCTTGGGGATGTCTTTGATGAGGATGTCCCAGAGCCCCTCATCTGGAAGAGACAACGGGGCTGAGAGAGGAGGGCTGGCTCTGCAGGACACCCCAGGGCAAGGAGTGATGTCCTTCCATCCCCCAGCCCTTCAGGTGCTGCCCCTTCCATCAGCCCCACTTGATGCCCCAGGTTTTACATTCCGTATTTTCCAGATTCTGTACTGCATTGGTACATAACTCTGAACTTCATATAAAGTGTTAGCAAGTTCTCCTCACAGCTCAGACACAACAATCTTTTTCCAGCCCCAGAATCAAGGACACCGCTGCTCCTTCAGGCCCAGAAAGTATAAACAACAAACTGAGGAGACCAAACTGGGAGAGTGGGACTGCATCACCTGTAGCTGTAATTGGACAATGAACCCCAATATGGAAAGGGACCAAGACTTATAAAAGTGTGAAAACTCCTGACTCAGAATCCATCGTGGGTGTAGCCCAGGCCAAGCTCTTGCACTGCCCAAGGTGCCTCCTTTGAAGGCTTTTTAACAAATCCCTCCTTGATTCCTTTAACTCTGTCCAGCCTGTGTTCTGGGTAACTCCTCAAGGCATCACACTCAGCATCGTTTTCCTCATGGATCAGCACACAGACAATCCCCCAGACACCTGCTCCTAATGCCCCACCCAGGGCAGCACTCCCTGCCTTAGTTTCCCCCTCTCCTGAGCCCCGAGGTGGAGACAGAGAGCAGAGGCAGCTGTGGTACCTGAGGGCCGTGCCTCGATGACGTATCTGGTGATGGGCCCTTGGCCAGGGTCCCCGCTGGACCAGTGGATGGTGATGGCCGAGCCATAGCGGGAGATGAAGGGCTCTCCGGGGGGCCCGGGGGCACCTGGGCACCAGAGCACAGCTGGAGGCAGGGGGTACAAACCGGCACAGAGCCATGCCAGCCCCCACCCCATCTCCTCCTTCACCCCTCGTGTCCCCCCTGCCTGTCCCCCGTACCTTCCCCGGGCCCCGTGGTGATGTTGGCCTCAACGTCCGGCCCGTAGGCGAAGGTCTTGGCCCGGATTCGGAAGCGGTACGTGACGCCCTCGGCCAGGTCCTTGACTTTCATCCACAGCGGGCTGTTCCCCTTCACATCCACCGTCACGATCTTGCTCACGCCTGTGGGGGCAGAGTCTGAGCCGCGTCCCCCCGAGCCCGCCCCGCTCCCCCTGGCCAAACTCTCACCATCCACGGGCGTGCAGGGCTCGTAGACCAGCCTGTAGCCCTCGAGGACACCGTTGGGCAGTGGTGGTGGCTCCCACGACACGTTCACTGACGTGGTGGTCAGCTCACTGAAGCGGATGGAGCCAGGAGCGCTGGGGGCTGTGAGGGGACAGGGTGGCAGGGCCAGCTCAGAGCTCCCGGAGACATCCCCAGCCCCTCTCCCTGCCTCCACCCCAATACTGATCATCAACTCACACCCCCCGGGCCCCCTCCCTGCTGCAGCAAAGATTCCACAGAGGAATAAGCCTGCTGCTCCTTGTCTCTCCTCCCAAGACCTTCATCTTTCTCAAGCCTCAGCCTGAACATTCATCTCCGTGTGCCCCCATCCCACAAACCCGCTGGGGTGAGCCCAGGGATGTTCTGCTCGGGCTTGCAGGGTAAGAAGGAGTCCCTGGAGCTGGACCCATGGAGACACCTCCCCACGGAGCCCAGGGGCAGGAGGGTGCTCGGGGTGCCGTGGCACGGGCCCCACCTGCCTGCTGTGTCCGTGCCTTCACGGGGGCGCTGCGGGGCCCGTCCCCCGCGGCGTTGAAGGCGGCCACGCTGACCCAGTAGGAGGTGTAGCCCGTCAGGTTCTTCAGCTTCACCCCGGTCTCGGGCAGGAAAAGGGTCTTGACCCGCGCGCTCTCGTTCTGGCGCTGCTCCTCCCAGAAGTGGATCTGCGGGAGGGGGCGTGGGGGGCTGGATCAGGCACGGATCCAACCCAGCTCGCCTCCCCCGAGCCCTTGGCTCTGCTCGAACTCCCCTGCCCGGGTTCCTGAGCCCCTGTCCCAGCCAAGTGCACTGAAGGAAACGGAACAGTCTCTCCTCCAGGAGGGCTCAAGGCTGTGCCAGGCATCGGACACGGCTCACATCACCGGTGTGTGCTGAGACCACCGTGCCTGATTCCCGAGGGATGGGGGCAAGCGGGGGGAATCCCAAGGGATGGGGACCAGGAGGCGTCTGGAGCATGGGGCTGGCTACCCCGGCTGCACCCTAATGCATCCCAACAGCACCCTGGCTGCATCCTAATGCATCCCGACACTTCCCAGCTCTGTCCCGACACATCCCAGCTCTGTCCCGCTGCATCCCGGCTGCATCCCGGCCTCATTCCAGGGCCGACGGCGCCATCTGCTGCCCCGGCGCCGCTCGGCACCGGGATGGGACACCCGGGATCTCCTCGGGACCCCCAGCACGTCCCCAGAACACCTTTCCGAAAAGCTCTCACAGCACCCCCAGTGCCACCCACCCTGTGCCCGCCAGGGACTCAGCACCTCCCCAGAGCCGCCCGTGTCGCCGGCTCCCAGGTGACAGGCGGTACCTTGTAGCCCTGTATGTCCCCGTTCTGGCTCTCGACGGGGGGTGGTTCCCAGGTGACATCCAGCTGGGTGGCAGTGGCCGCCTGCACGGCCACGTTCAGCGGCGCTGCGGTGGGCACTGTGCCGAGGGAGGGGACAGTGTCACCGCGCTGATTCCGGGCGTGCACTGCCTTGGCTGGGCGATGGGGGCTTCCAGGACAGCCGAGTCCCCCTTCCCGCAGCCCCCAACAGAGGCACCCCTGCCAGGACTCACCTGCTTCCCCCACAAACACCTCCTGGGGGGGGCTGGGGGGTCCCTCACCCACGGCGTTGTAGACGCTCATCCGGATCTCGTAGCGCCGGTGCTTGCTCAGGTCTGGGGGACAAAGGGTGAGCGGGACCCTCCCCCCATGATGGGGCAGCCCGGGGGCACCTGGCAGAGCCCCCCTTGTCAGGAAGGAGGGGCTGTCCCCAAGGAGCAGCCGGAGGGGATAGGCAGAGGGATTCCAGCTCGCCCTGCAGAGCAGGTACACACAGGGGTGGCAGTGGGGGACACGCAGAGGGAGGTGGGGGACACAGGGGGTGGTCACTTACTGTCCAGCTCGTACTGGGTGAGGGACACCTCGCTGAGGTTGTGCACAGCATAGACGGCTGGGCAGGAGAGCAGGTGGGGGTTAGAGCAGGGCAGGGGTGGGCTCCTGCCTTTGAGACCCCTCCCCAGCACAGCCCCCACCCCAGCGCAGGCCAGGGCTCCCCTGCAAGGGCCCTGGCACCCCCAGGTGCCAACGGGGCTGCCACTGCTCCAAGAAGCCTTTCCATCCTCCAGCCCCATCCCGAGTCCCATGAGCTGGGTTGGTGCACTGGGGTCCCCACAGAGGGCAGGGCCAGGTCCTGCCTTGTGCTCCGCCCTTGTCACTCATGTCCCTGCTGCCCCCAGAGTGGATGTGACCCTGTTCCCTGCGGGCCTGAGGACAGCAGCACACCTGGACACACAGCAGGATGTCACACAGCCCGTGTTAGGTGCAGACACCCGTGTTGGGCTCAGATTTGTTGACACCTCAGCCACAGGGACACAGTGAGACAGAGCCAGTGACAACACAAAAGGATGTCAGGGACCACCGAGCTGGTGGCACAGAGGAGCTGGTAACAGCTCCAGCAGGCACTCCCTGACCTGGGAGATGCCATGGAGCATCCTCCTGCATGCTGCACTGCTCAGATCCCCACCTGCCACCCCCAGGCCACCCCAGCCCCTGTCCCCAGGGTCGGTGGGGCCGTGGGCACTCACGGGTGAGCTCGGCCCAACCGGTGCCGGGGTGGCCAAGGCTGCGCAGGGAGAAGCCCCTCAGGCTGTCGTACACCAGCTCCCGGTAGCGCAGCCGGAACCCCAGCAGGATCCCATTGATCTTGTCCTCAGCTGGGGGCTGCAAGGGCAGGGAGGGAAGGCAGTCAGAGGCTGCTCTGATCCAGGGCTCCCTGGCACTGTGAGCTGCCACCTCCCCGGGCAGGGCAGGGCAGAGCAGGGCAGGGCAGAGGGGACGGTACCTGCCAGCGGATGAGCACCGACGTGGTGGTGTGGGGGGTGATGGAGAGAATGGTGGGAGCCTCCTCAGGGGCTGTGGGGGAGAAGAGGGTGGTGAGGCTCCAGGGGTGCCCAGGGCAAAGGAGGAATTCCCTTGGGCACGTGGGTGCGTGCTGTCCCTGCCCCAGGAGGTGCTGACCCGCCTGCAGGGTGGTGAGCGACTCCGACTCCTCACTGTACTCGCTGTCCCCGATGTCGTTGGTCGCCTTCACGCGGAACTTGTAGGAGGTGAAGGGTTTCAGCCTGCAGGGAGCAGAGAGGGATGGGGACAGGGCAGCCCCCGTGTCACCAAGTTTTTTCAGCCTTCTGGTGATTTACTTTTTACAATGGGGTTTCTCACGGATTTTCACACAAAAAACCTATTGTTGTTGTAACTGTTCTTTCATGTTTACATTCTTCTCATAAGGAGGAGAGAATTGATGGACTGTTGGCTTGACCAGTGTGGTTGGAGAGGAAGATTTTCTTCCTCCCATCCATGGTCATTGCTGGAATTCTATAGTTGTCGAGGTGTGTAAATAAACTGCCCTCTTTTTTTGCCTTGCACATCTCAGTGCGTGAGTGTCATTACTTTCATGTCGTATTGTGACACCCCCGAGGCACCCTCCCTCCCACTGGGCATCACTCCCCAGCCTCGTACCAGCACCTCTCATGAGATGGGGAAACTGAGGCACGGGGAAACCACCCGAGGCATCATCACCCGCTGCGGTCCCAGCCTCTCACCTGTCCACGACGAAGGCGGTGGCGTTGTGGCTGACGGGGGCGGAGTGCAGGGCCCACTCACCGTCGGGCAGCTCGCGGCTCTGCACGGTGTAGTAGCGCACGGGGGAGAGGCCGTCGCTGCCCGGCTCCCAGGACAGCAGCACGCTCCGGGCTCGCACCTCCTCCTGCTGCGCCAGCGGCTTCCCGGGGGGCTGCGGCCGGGCTGGGGGAGGCGAGGGGCTGGGAGCACTGCGGGGGAAGCGCCAGGCCCCCCCCCACCAGCTGGGCACCCCATCGTTACCTCTCTTCTCTGTGGTGACGACCAGGGCTTCGGCCGCCTCGCCCCAGCCCTTGCGGGTCTGCGCGGTGACACGGAACAGGTAGGTGGCCTCGGGCTGGAGGCCGGTGGCCGTGAACTGCCGGGCGCCGGCTTCCAGCACCTCCACAGCGGCCGCGGTCACCGCCGAGGTGTTCAGGCGGTGGCTGACCTGGTAGGCTGCAGGGAGGGAGCAGAGAGGTGGCGCTGGGGAGGGGACACCAGCCTGGGCCCCTCCCCGTGCCGCCCCCTCCATCCCAACCTTTTCACAGGAGAGCTCACACCCAGCCCGGGACCAACATCCGAGCAGGGAACTTCACCCCTGGGGGCTCCGAGATGCTCTGGGCATCCCAGGGAGCTGGTCCCTGCCTCCCGACACCAATCCCTGCTCTCACAGAACCTCTGCATCCCTCTGCAGAGCACCCCCGTGCAGCTGGCCCGGGATGCTCCCCACCTACCCAGGATAACGCCGTTGGGTGCTGCCGGCGGCTGCCAGATGAGCCGCACCAAGGTGGTCCTCACTTCAGGAAAGAGGAGCCCTACGGGGGGCCCGGGTACTACAGGGGGAGAGACTGGAGTCACTGGGGAGTGGGGAAAAGTGGCTGATCCTATCCCCTGGGAATGGGAGCCCTGGGTGTCCCAGTCAGGGGGAGGGGGATCGCCCCAGGGAACAGGGAGAGGATGGGATTAGGCACCCAGGGGACCCCCCCAGCCCACCCAGGTGCTGTCACCCACCGTCATCCAGCGTCCTCTCGAGGACGGGAGGCCGGCTGGGGACACCATCGCCAATCCTGGTGAAGGCCAGCACCCGCACCTCGTACAGGGTGTACTTGGCCAGCCCGCTGAGCTGGGCGCTGCGGGAGGCATTGCCCTCCACCAGCCAGAACTGGGCACGCACCTCCGAGCCCTTCTCTTTGTACAGCACCTGCAACACAGCCCGTGTGACACAGCCGGGCCAGCCTGGCACTGAGGGGCACCAGCTCCCGGGGCTGGCACAGCCGGGACCCCACGGCCTGCAGGGAGATTCCCCCAGGGAAAGTTGTGCTGCCCCTGGGCAGGAGCTCACCTTGTAGCCCAGGATGAGCCCATTGGAGTCAGCCTCGGGAATGTCACTCCATCGGACCAGCAGGCTGCTGGAGGAGGTGGCCACTGCCGACACATTGCTGGGGCCGGAGGAGGGGACTGGAGGGGGGCAACAGAGGGGCTCAGTGGCCGGACTGGCCGAGGTGGGTGCCCAGCGCCCGGGTGGGCAGCGGTACCTGACTCCCGGGTGCGTCCCAGCACCGAGGGGCTCCAGGGCCCAGAGCCGATGGCGTTGAAGGCCTGGACCTGCACCCGGTACTCCGTCCACTCCTCCAGGTCCTCGATGGTGAATTCCCGCTCCACACGGTCGCGGATGACGTGGAGCATTGGCTGCCCCCGCCCGTCTGCCCGCGCGTACCGGATCCTGTACCCCACCGAGTCGGGGTTCCCATTGTACTCCTGCTCCAGGAGGGGCTGGCAGGGACAGGCACCGTCACTCCTGATGTCCCACAGGCCCCCCAGCTCCATCCCCCTTCAGCCTACGCAGGCACAGACCCCCCTGCCCCACAGCTGCCCCTCACCATCCAGCGCAGCCACAGGCTGGTCTCGCTGGCCGTCCTCAGGGTGACGTTGGCAGGGGCCATGTCCGGGGGGGCTTGGAGGGTCTGGATCCTCCGGGAGGGCAGGCTGGGGGGGCTGGTGCCCACGATGTTCACCTGCCGCATGCGGAAACTGAGAGAGGAGAGGGGGGGTCACAGGGGGGGACAAGAGGGCTCTAGTCCCCTGGAGAGGACACTGAGATAGGGTCAGAGTGGGGGACCCATTCCCCCAGGGCTCCGTTCCCCCGGGGATGGCAGCCTGGCACTGCCCTGGCACTTGCCTGTAGTAGGTGTAGGGCTTCAGGTTGGGCACCTCCATGGAGCGGGTGTCGGGCTCATTGGCCAGTTGGTGCACGAGCCCCCACTCACCAGCCTCGCCATTCTGGCCCACCTATGGGATGGCAGGGGGCTGAGTGGGGCGAGCTGCCCCCAGACGCCCCCTGTCCCCCCTTCCCGAGCCACCCTGTACCTGTGCCTCCACCTGCCAGCGGGAGATGGAGGTTTTGCCATCGTAACCCGGGCGAAACTGGATGGTGACGGAGCGGGGGCCAATGTTGGAGATGCCCAGGTTGGTGGGGGCACCGGGGAGCTCTGTGGGGATAGGGCAAGGTGGGTGGAACTGGCTGCTTGCCTCCAGCACCTCGCACAGCTCTCCGGCACCCCAGCTCAACTGTGCTCACCTGGGGGGACCCCTGAGGAGATGGTGGAGGAGGAGAGCTGTCCCTGTCCCTTGGAGGTCATGGCGGCCACCTCGATGGTGTATGTGGTGAGGGCAGTGAGGCCGGTGACGCGGTACTCCAGGGTGACGTTGGGCAGGTAATGTGTCACCCGCGTGTTGGTGCGGTTGTACTCCTCCCACGAGATCCGGTAGCCTGGAACGCACCCCCCGTGTCACCCCCGCATCGCCCACCCCGGGGGCTGCGCTGGGGACAGGGCTGGGACAGCACAGGTGGGAGAGGCTGCGGGGTGGGAATGGGACACAGGGGAGATGCTGCAGGGTGGGAATGGGACAGGAAAAGGGGGAGATGCCGTGGGGTGAGAAAGGGACGGATGACAGAACCAGCCCCTGCTGGTGCTCCCTTACCCGTCAGGATTCCGTTCTTCTCCAGCGGCTCCTGCCAGCTGACCTTCAGGGATGTATCCAGGATGTCACTGAAGCTGAGGTGTCCCACGGGGCCAGGCACTGCCCGAAGACACCCAGACTCAACACGCAAGCACGCGGGAGCCCTCAGCACCCACGGGACCCCCCCAGGAGGAGCGAGCGGGGAGGGGCTCCCCTTGGATGGGGCTTGGCAGCGGGACGGAGCCGGCGGGCGGGCAGGGCCCATCCCGCGGGAGTCGGAGCCTCCCCGTACCGTCCTCGTGGGTGCGCACCAGCTGGGGCGGGCTGCGCGGGCCGTCCCCGGGCGTGGTGAAGCACAGCACCGAGGTGAAGTACTCGGCGAACTTGCGCAGCCCCGCCACGTAGCCCACGTGGACGCTGTCCTGGAAGTTGGGGCGCACCGTCACCACCGTGGCCTCGTCCTCGTGCTCTGGCTCCCAGGCGATCAGCTGCCAGAGGAGGGAACTGGGATGAGCATTCCTGGCGCTGCGGCCGCCCCACATCCGTGCCACAAACACCGGCCTCTTCTTATTAATTCAGCCTTGATTAACGATCAATTAACGGCGAGGGGAGCACCCGATGCCTGTGCCAGCGCTGTTTACGGAGCTGTGATTATCTCCATCGATAACAGCGCGGGATCCCCCCGTTGCCCGCATCCAGGAGGGATGGCCGGGCATTTAATTGGTATTGTGCAAGATAGCCTCTAGCAACTTAATTAAACACTAATTAGGCCCTAAAAATACTAATCAAAAATACTAAGTGGCATTTAATAAGAATGTTAAATATCCTACTCACGCTGGTTATCTCATCCAGCGGCAATTAAATTCCCGAACTTCTTTCGAGTGGATTAAGACACAAGTTTAATGTTTTAATTCAATTTCATTAATGTAAATTTGAATTAATTGCAATTTGGAATTAATTACAGAGCATGGGAGACTCCGAGCCCATGCAAGTGTTAAATAACAAAAACATCCTAGTAAATATTCTTTTAACAGTCAGGAGAGATCCAATTAAAATCTGGGATTTCGGAGAGGAGGAGCCAAGACAGTTTGTGAAGGTTGAACTAAGTTTTCCCCACAAGCTGCTCTGTTTTTTGGGAATCACCCTCACCTTGTAGCCCTGGTTGATGCCATTGATGAACTGGGGGCTGGGGGGGTTCCAGGTGAAGCGGATGGTGGTGGAGTTGGTGGCCTCAGCCTGCACGTTCCCTGGAGGCACTGTGGGCACTGCCAGGACGAAGGGACAGCTCACAGGGACAGCTCCACGAGGTCCCCTCCATCAGCTGGGTGCCAACCCCGGGTCATCCCTGCCCAGCACATCCCAGTCCCCCTGCGACCTCCACACCCACCCTCCTGCCTCCCATCCCACCACCCCAATGGCACCACCAAGCCCCTGCCCACCCCTGATTGTGCCTGCCTACCTCCCTGCAGGGTCCACTCCGTCACCTTCATGCTGTAGACCCCCAGGCCGGCGCTGTTGTAGGCGGCCACCTCGATCTCGTAGTTGGTCCAGATGATGAGGTCCTCCAGAAGGAGGTTGTTGACCTCAGCATTGGTGATGTTCTTGAACTGGTACCCCACGGGCAGCCCGGCCAGGCAGTACCTGGGGACCGGGAGCCATCAGAGCTGCCATTATCCCCACCCACACCAGGTTTGGGGCCCTTGGGCATCCCTGCTGGCTCCTACCGGATGATGTAGCCCTTGAGGACCCCGTTCTGGTGGCTCTCAGGGGGTGGCTGCCACTGGATCATGATGGACTGGTTGGTGCGGCCGCTGGCAATGACGTTCTGCGGGGGCGCAGAGGGCGGCTCCTCGGGCAGGGACACCCTGCAGGGACAGGGCAGGGTGAGCACCCAGGGCCGCCAGCACCCCCAGGAGCCCCGGCCAGGACTCACCTCTCCGTGTCCTTGCTGAACTGCCCCCTGCCCACGTCATTTACAGCACACAGGCGGAACTGGTAGGAGCGGGCGGGGACCAAGCCTCGCACTGTCACCGATGTCACCTCGGGGTCCACGCTGGCCAGCAGCACGGTCCAGGGCGCGTCTGGGGGAAGAGGAGACAGCAGGGTGAGGACCTGACCTGCAGGACACTGCCCGGGGTCCCCAAGCTCCCTGGGGCGTTCCCTGCACCAGGGTGACGCTGGGGACTTGTCCCAGTGCCAGCAGTGCCAGGGGGTGGGAGCAGCCCCTTACTGTTCTCGGAGACCTCCACAACGTAGCGGAGCAGGGGGCTGTTGCCGTCGAAGGGCTTGGCCCAGGTGAGGTTGATGGCCCGTTTCTCCTGCGAGCTCAGGGCGGCCACGGGGCTCTCGGGGGCGTGGGGGAGCTGCCTGGACAGGGGGGTTAGGGAGGGCAGGAGGGAGGGGGCACAGCCCCAGGCGGGGGTGTATCGATGGGGTGGGCGGGGTCTCACCGGACACGGAGGTGGGCGCTGCGCGAGTCGTTGCCCCCAGCCGAGATCACCTTGCAGGTGTAGGTGCCGATGTCACCCGACCAGGTCTGGGAGATGTGCAGGGTGCCCACCTCGTCCAGGCGCACCCGAGGGCCACTCTCGGGGCCCAGCGGTGCCCCGTCCTTCTCCCAGACGTACCTGTGCCAGGGGGACCCAGGTGTGCCGGTGCCCCGCAGGCCCCCAGTGAGCAGAGGGGACCAGAGGCCTCGGTCACAGGGCAGCAGGTGGCACTGCAGGACCACCAGCTGAGGCTGAGGAGGAGGAGGACCCCCATCTCCCTCCCCAAGACAGTGGTGAGAGCAGCCGGGGGTGCCTGGACTTCCCAACCCTCTCACTCACCTGACGTCCACGCTGGGGTCGTGGGTGACCCCGCAGCTCATGACAGCCTTGGTGCCTTTGATGACACTCTGGTCCTGTGGCGGGTCTGTGATCCGTGTCCTTGCTGCAGGGGGACACAACGAATCACCGGCACTGCAGGGGTGGCACCAGCAGGGACAGCCCCCTTTGCACCCCAAAACCCAGCACCCACCCCCAGAGAGCTCCATCCCACATCACCCGGGGTGGTGCCTGGAGCCAGACAGGGTCCCTCCCTCCTGGCTGTGGGTGACACGGGCCCAGCGTGAGTCCCTTACCCCAGACCACCAGGTCTGCAGAGGCCTCATCCACACCACGGGAGTTGGTGGCCAGGCAGGTGTAGGTGCCGGCGTCGGGCAGGTGCGCGGGGCTCACCAGGAGACTGCCCGACTCCAGCAGGGTGAAGCGCGGCAGCTGCACGGAGCCACTGGCCAGGACCCGCTCCCCTGGGGACACGGCAGAGCCCCATCAGCGCCATGGCCACCGTTGTGGTGGTCACCGACCCCCAGGGCAGGGCTCGGAGGACAGGCTTGTCCCCAGCCCTTTACCTTTCTGCCAGGTGATGGCCGGGCGCGGCGCCCCCGAGGTCTCGCAGTTGAGGATGACAGACATGCCATCGATCACCGTGCTGTCCTGGGGACCCCGCGTGATGTTGGGGGCGATGCCTGTGGGGCACAGAGGCGCACAGCCCCCCCCTGAATTCCCTCCCTGTGCCCAGCCTGGGCCTGACCCAGAATTTCCTGGGGTGCCTGAGCCCCATGTGGGACTCATCCAGGGGCACATCCCGCCCACCACCCAGAGGTGGCACCCCCAGGGCAGAGGGGGACTGGCACCTACTGGTCACAGCCAGGTATGTGGTGGTCTGCACCTCGCCGGCCGCGTTGCGGGCGAAGCACTGGAACATTCCGGTGTCATCAGGGAGTAGCCCGCTGATCTGCAGGCTGCCATCCTCCAGCAGCTGGAAGCGGGACATCTTCTCCAGGTGCAGGAGGGCAGCATCCTTGTACCAGGCCATCTCGGGAGGGGGGACACCTGCAGGGGTACAGCCACGTCAGGCACGGGATGGCAGCAGCACACAGAGGGTGCCGGGGAGCAGCTCACCCTTGGCTTGGCAGGGGATGGCCACCACCTTCTCCATCTCGGCCATGATGTGCCTCTCTGGCTCCCTGATGAACTGCGGGGGCTCTGCCAAGGGAACCAGGAAATAGGAATGGAGACAGAGCCTCTCCCCAGGGTCCTTGGGCTGACCAGTGCTCCTCCTGTCACCTCCTATCCCAGCCCCAGGGCTGAGCCCACCCCAGCTCATGGCACACGTGGTCTGGGCTGCTTGTGGGGAGGAGCTCACTTAGCATGGACAGGAGCTCACCCAGCACAGATAGGGAGGTGCCATGGGGAAGGAGCTCACCCAGCACAGACAGGAGCTCACCCAGCACGGACAGGGAGGTGCCTGGGGGCAGGAGCTCACCCAGCACGGACAGGGAGGTGCCTGGGGGCAGGAGCTCACCCAGCATGGGCAGGAGCTCACCCAGCACACACAGGAGCTCACCCAGCAAGCACAGGGAGGTGCCTATGGGCAGGAGCTCACCCAGCACGGACAGGTAGGCGCCGGCAGTCACAGCGGGGACACTGCTGCTGCGCAGCACAGCCTCACACTCGTAGAAGCCGCTGTCACTCAGAGTGGGGTGCAGGATGGTCAGCCGGCGGCTGTAGTCACTGATCCCGCTGGACACGGGCGCCCCATCCTTCTTCCAGATGATGTGCAGCTTGATCAGTGGCCTGGGGGGCCAGGGGCGTGTCAAGAGCCAGCTCCAGCTTCCCTGGAGGATCCCAGCTCCCTCCATCCTGCAGGACTCAGGTGGGAAAAGGGATCTCCCTCCATCGCACAGGTTCCAGGAGCATGGTGGGAATGAATTTAGGGACACCCAACCCCAAGGCTGGGCAATGCCAACAGGGAGATTCCCCATCCCCATCCCAGTCCCCACCCCGGCTCACCTGGCATTGGCCACACACTCCATGGTCACCTCCGAGGTCCCAGCCACCACGCTGGTGTTCCTGGGTGGGACAATGATGGTGGGTGCGATGGGATCAGCTGGGCCACCCACGTCTGGGGAGAAGGAGGCCAGAGGGACAGCCATGAGCATCCCCTGCCCACCCTGGAGTGTCCCCAGAGAGGGCACCCAAACCCCTGGCTGCTCTGCTTGGAGGAGACAAAGGTGACAGGGACCTGATGCCATCCTGGTGGCATCGGGGCGCTTTCCCAGGTGTCCCTAAGCTGTGTCCTCCCGTGGGAGCCCCGGCACGCCTGGGCAGGGCCACCAGGCTGGTGGCAGCAGGGAGGAGGGAGCAGGGAGTCCATAAAGCAAAATGATGGCAACAATAAAAAACCCTCGTGTAGGCGCTGTAAAATCGCGATCGGCTCGAAAGCTGCTGATAGAGCTGAATCCATAAACAGGGGCTCCGGGATGTTTATGGCGCTCCAGGATGCCGAGGGATGGGAAAACAGATTAATGGGGATGGGAGACAGGCAGAGCCCGCCACAGACAGAGATAACCTATCCTAGCCCCGTGCAGCAGCAGGAGGGGAGATGGGGGAGAGTGTGACAGGCTGATGTCCCATGGGATGGGCTGTCACCACCCAGGGCCTGGGGGGTCCCTGGAAGTCCTGGAGGGCCCAAGGAACTGGAGGGATGAAGCCACAGGGGTGTCCCCCAGGCAGAGGCTGCTCCGGAACACCAGGAGCTGACAGGCGGACAGGGACAGGGGTGAGGAGGGTGTCCATGGGGTGACACTGCAGCCCCCATTCCACAGCCCATCCCGGGGCTGGATGCAGCTGGAGCAGCTCTGCCTGTGACACACAGCGCCTGCAGCACAGCCACGGGCTCCTAGATAAATTCTGAGCCAGCTGAACTGTTAAGTCAGCAGAAGCCGGAGCCTCTGAAGAGATTTACTGCAAATGGAATTTGGGGGCAAGGCAGGGGATGGGGGGAGCAGGGGCAGTGCCCCCCACACTCACTGGCCACAGTCAGGGTGATGGGCTGGCTCGTCTTGTTGTCCCCGTTCTTGTCATTCACCGCCTGCACGTAGTAACGCCCCGCGTCCGGCGCCACCGTGGACAGGATGACCAGGGTGTTCTCCAGCGTGATGGCTCTGGGGGACAAGGGGGTGGTGGCAGTGAATCCATCCCTCGCTCCCCACCCAGCACCCTCACCTGCCTGGGGGCACCCACGTGGGACCTCCAGCCTCCCCCACACCTGCCCCAGGTGCCAACCCCAGGATGGGGGGACCAAGCCCTGCACCCCTCTGTCCCTCTGACCATCCCAGAGGATGGTGGAGATTCCAAGCATTTCTCCTCTTTTTTTTTTTTTTCATTTTTTTCATTTTTTACTTAATGGAGCAATCTAATCTGCCGGAAACATAAAATGCTGTGGGGAAGATGGTTTTTTTTACCATTAAATATGAGATAAAGGAGTTTTATCTCCTCAATCCCGCTTTGCAAATCGAAAGGAGACCAGTTCAATTCCTGCATAATGGGGGTTACAAATTCAATTCCTGCAGGCTGTGGCTGCCAGGGCTCCGGCAGCACCTGGATCTGCCACAGCTCCGTGGGGACACCTGGCACACGGGTGTGTGCCATGCTTGTCTCTGTCCCACCCTCTCCCTTGCCTTCCTCCCTCTCTCCCTCTTGTTTTCATTTTTTGTTAGGAAATCCCTTTCTCTGGTGACAAACACAGTCATTAGTCACCGAGCATGTCCCTGGGTTTTAGCACGATGCGCTGGAGATGTTGGTTAAACACCCTTCGCGTGGGGGACAAGGGGAAAGGCAGCCCCCGGGATGCTGGGGGGCTCCAGGGGGGTTCCCGGTGGATCCTGGGGGTGCTCACATGCGGCTGCTGGGGGAGATCTTCCTCCCGTCACGGAACCAGGTGACCTGGGGCTGTGGGAAGCTGGCGATGCGGGGCGCGCGGATGACGGCCGCCTCCCCGTGGGACACGCTCTGCTGCGTCTCGCTGTCCTCAAAGCTCCCCATGTCTGCAGAACAGGGGAGAGAACCGTGGCAGGGGCTGGGGGTCCGGGTCTGGCCAGGCAGCAGGGCGGGGTTTGTGGGATGGGCTTCCCAGGGGATGATGCAGAGGGGCTGCTCCTGGTCCCCTCCTCGGCTTGGGGTGGTGTGGCTGGCTCAGGGTGTGGGATGTGGGGGTGGCTCAGATCCCACCAGCTGTGATCCACCCCTGCAGCACCTGGAGCTCCATCCCCCTTGTGCTGGGTCAGGGACCCCAGTCCGAGTGTCCCCCACCAGAGACAGGCTGCAGCCACAGCAGGAAGGGCCCAGTCCCAGGGCTCCCCAGCTTCTCTCCGTTCCCCATCCCACATCCCAGTGCCGGGAGCATCCCAGCATGACCCTGGCTCCAGGGACAGGACAAGGCACAGCTGCCTCCATCCCAGCCTGCCATTCCCAGGCTGGAAGCACACAGCAGTTGTGGGAGACTGAGGGAAGCGGGGGGCATGGAGGAGGGGAGTGGGACAGGGAATTTTTATTGACTTCCTTAATTGCTGTAATTAAAAACATGTAAAGAATCCTTTTTTAACGACTTTGCCATTATCATTAGTTGTTAGCACAGCTGCCTTATTAATTTCTCATTATCCTCCTGATTTGTCACTGCTCCTCAGGAGGTGTTTAAGGGGATGGGATCGGGGGCATCCCAGAGGCAAGGGGTGACAGAGAGGGGGGACAGAGCCACCATCCCAGGCCTCAGCAAATCTCAGGACATCCCTGTCACTGTCACCCCATGGATGCTTCAGATGTCCTTCATGGCATCGCTGCAGGGAAGCCACAATGTCCCTGCCAAGTGTCACCCCAGAGATGCTCCAATGTCCCTCCCAAGTGTCACCCCAGGGACACTCTGGATGTCCCTGCCAGCGTCACCCCAGGGACGTTGCAGGCTCGCACGTGCTGGCCACAAGTGGCACCAGCACCAGAGCTGTCCCTCGGTGCCGGGAGCTGGGTGTCCCCGTGTGGTCCCCACAGAGCAGGATGGTCACTTACAGGCCACCTGCACCTCGGTCTGGCGCTGCAGCAGGGCTCCCATGCGGTTGCGGACGATGCAGCGGTAGAAGCCAGCGTGGGTGCGGTCCAGCGAGGTGATCATGTACCTGCAGGAGGGGTATCAGCAGTGAGGGGACATCCGTGTCACTGTCACAGCCCCCAGAGAGGCTGCAGGTCCCACACACCCTCCTGATTCACTGCACCCGCGCCAGGAGCTCCTTCTCCCTGAGGAGCTGCTGCTGGAGGTGTGTGCATTGCTTGGGTGTGCGTGGCCGTGCAGGCTGGGGGGACACCCCAGGGTCCCTCACTGCCACACAGGGACTCACAGCCACCCACACTGGGGGTGCCTCCACTGTGCACAAGCTGGTGACTGTCACCCTCCCGGCCCAGGGGCTGGATGTGACCCATCACCCTGGGACCCGCTGTCCTGAGCCCTGCCCCAGCCCCACAGTGACACTGCGGTCTGCTGGTGTCACTCAGCCCGGAGCTGAGAGCGGCCAAGTCCGCCACTGCTCCCATGAATCCTGGCTGAACCCCCTTATCACCCCCACGCCTGCTCTTATCAGCCGCCAGGGCCAGCAGCCGGTGAGGAGATAAAGGAAATCACCACATCTCCACTCGGCCACTCCCCGAGCATCGCCGCCGTCCCCAAGCCGGACCCTGCTGCCGCCAGACCTCCCCGGGCAGTCCCCACCCCTGAAGCTCCTGTTTCAACCCCCCCAGAACAGCCGGGGGAGCCTCCGGGGGGCCGGGCAGGCGCTGCAGCGTCGCCGTCCCCGACGGGGAGCGCTGCGAGATAAAGAAGAGAGGGAATAAATAAAGTAAGCTCAGCCCTCCTTGCCCAAAATCTAATCTTGCGTTAAAACCCGCCGCGGGCTCTTTCGGCAGAGCTTTGTTTGTTCTTCTGAGAACTGAGCGTAAATTAAACTTTCATAAGACCTGAGGAGTGAGCGCGTTCCCTATGCCGGGAGCGCAGCGGGGCCCCGCGCCCACCTCCCCGCACGGGAGCGGGTGACAGGGGACACAGGGTCACAGGGGACACAGGGCTCCCCCCTGGTACCGCGGGGATGGGGCGGGCACGGCGGCAGCGGCACCAAACCCGCGGTGACACCCACCCAGCCGCCCAGCCAGGCGGTGTGCCGGGGTCACCCGTCCCCGCGGGAGGAGGGAGGGTGCCCTTTGGGAACGAGTCCTTGAGTGTCACGGCTGATATTTAAAAACGCTCCCCAGAGGCTTTAAATAAGATATTTCAATTCCACGGAGCTGTCAGGAGCGGCTGCAGACGCCAGGAATAATGGGCCCGCTCTCCTTGCGGTGTCCTCGTTAATAAATCACACCGTGACTCCCGAGCACACGCACGCCCATGGACGGATGGATGGACACGCAGCAGCAGAGGGACACGCGTGTCCCCAAACAGATCCATGTCCTCGCTGCCGTGTCCCCTCATTCCGGGACGGGGACAATGCAAAGCCACCGGCACTGGCACAGCCCAAGGGACACAAAGCAGGTCACAGGGAGCACCTTCAGTGCAGAGCCCTGGCAGCACCGTGTCCCCACGGGCAGGACACCTCCATGGGCCCACACATTGTCCCCCAGCCCGGGACACTCCAGCAGATGCAGTGAAGGGGGCCTGGTCCCCAGACACGGGAGCTGGAGGAGTTATTGAAGCAGCAGCACTTCCACACACACCTCAGCAGCTGAAAATAGCCCGGAGAAAGGAAATCAATTCCCGGCGCAGCCCAGCCCGCAGTCATCAACCAAACCAGCACAGACTTTGTTCTCTCCCGCTCTCCTTTCACCGAGGCTTTTATCCAAGAGCGCTCGGATTTGATTTCCTTCCCCCATCACGCCTGGCTGGAAGGGGACGGGAATTCATTTCACCCCCAATGTCACCCTCCTGTCACCCCCCGACAGGGGATGTGCTGCAGGCAGGAGGGGTGGAGGTCACCCCACATATCCCCCCCAGTTCGTGCCACAGCTTCACAGCCAGGAGCTCCAGGGCCATTGTTCCATGCAGGGAAGCAGCTCCTCCAGCTGGGACCGATCCCGGTGCTCCAGCCGGGTGGCTTTGTCCATCGGCCCCTGCTCCTGCAGGGATGGAGGTGAAGCTGGCCCAGCTCCTGGCACAGCCCTGGCTGCTGACTCCGCTGTTCCAGGGGTTTGTTTGGCTTCTCTGTGAAGACGGAGGTTGACAGGGCATCGTCCGTGGGGAAAAGCCCTTCCACAGCAAGCGCTGACCCGCACTGCTCCGCCAGGAAGCGGCTGCGCCCCGCTCAGCCCCGGGGTCAGGAGGGGGCAGCGCAGGCAGGAGCCCCGTGCCGGGGGACCGGCGGGTTTGCAGCAGCAGCTTTGGCACCGGATCCGTCTGACAGACGGATGGCTGCATGCCGGGAATGACAACCTGTCCGTCCGTCCGTCCATCCATCCATCCGTCCATCCATCCCTGATCCCGTCAGCAGGGCAGGGCAGTGCCCGGCAGCGTGCCCAGCTCCTCTCCGTGCCATCCTGGATTGTCCCCGTGGCTCCGGCACAGCCGTGCCCCAGCCCCGGCTGCTGCTGCCGTGCCTCTGTTATTGTAGGGTTGCTGAGGAGCGTGGGGCTGACGCTGCCGAATTATTCTTAGATTGAGGGGGTGGAGAAGGGCCGGGAAAAGCAGCAGCCAAAGGATTTGATCCATCAAATTGAAAGCCAGAAGAGCGCAGAAATCTGTGAGGTTCTTCCAATGCCGCCCAGTAACAGCAACAGCTGGATCGGATTTGGGATGGAAGCAGACTGGCACAGTCCCCTTTGATTAATATCCTGTATAACGACTAATTAATTCTGGAGGGGACGTGTGTTTGAATAGTTACTGTGGGATAATGAAATGTCAAGTGAGCATTAAAACACACTTAGCAGAGGTTTAACGACTCGAGGCATCCGAGCGGGTGTCCCCTGCTCCGGGCCAGCGCTCGATGAGGCGGTGAGCACCCCCCTGGAGCTCCATCAGCCCTGCTTAACTGGGCTATTGGATCTCAATTAACTCCCGATTGGATCTGTTTGCATCCACGTGGCCGCTGCCTCTCCTCCTGCCCGGAGTGTTCTCCCTCGGCCGTGGGAATTGGGCAGCCCCGTAAATCGCTGCCTCAATTGGCCCTTCCAGAACAACGAGCCATTTAATAATTAATGCCCGTGTATTAATCAGCCTCCTTCCTGCAGAGCAGGGCCGGAGCAAGCCTCGATCCGTGCTGCGGCATCCGGAGGGCTTTGGTGCATTGCAAACCACGAGCTTGGCCACCTCCCAGCTCCGGTGGCACCTCCCAGCTCCGGTGGCACCTCCCGCTCCGACAGCTCCCTGTCCTCTCCACCGCGGCTCCTGAGCCCCTCTGAGACCCCCGCAAGGAGATTCCTTCTGCTGCCACCCCAGCTCGTGCCTCCTGCCAGCCCTGACACTGCCGTGGTTCACTGGCACCGCTGCCCTGTGCCCACGGCTCCTCATGCCAACATTCAAATGTCCCCCCAAGTTCTCAAGTGTCTCCCCAGTTGCAATCAAGGCACAGAGACAGGCAGGAGCCCCCCCCTGCACAAGCATTCCGAGGAAAACCTCCCCCCCTGCTGCCCACACTGCTCCTGGGGCTTTGCCACCTGTGGTGATGCCAAAGGTGTCACAAGAAGCAGGAACGTCCTGCTGGGCTTCCCCCCAGCCTGGATGCCACCCTTCCAACGTTCTTCAGCTCCCACTAATTAACTCCTTGCATGGTAATTAGCTCCCCAAGGCAGAGGGATGGGCTTCACACCTGGGCTGGCAAAGGGTTGGGCCCACCAGAGCAGGGATAAGCTCCCAGTGAGCAGCAGCACAGGCTGAGATTCCAGCAGGAATCCAGAGATGATCCTTCCTGTTGCCCTAGATCTGGGCTTTTCAGAGGCTCCTGGCTCTGTATTTTACATAATTTGGGGACAACCTCTGGGCATCAAACATTTGGGATCCTCACCAGGCCATAAAAGCATGTCAGAGTCCTGTGTGTGCAGCCACTTGTGTCCCTGCAACCCTTGGGGACACTCCAAAAGAGCCCAGTGAGGAGCTGGGGTTGAAAGAGCCCCAAATCTCAGTGAGCCCACACAGAAAGGCTCCTGGAAGGAGATGATGATGGATCAGAGACCCCACGTGCTGCAAAACCCACCCCAGGGCTGGCAGGGGGTGGCACGGGGAGGCTCAGCTGTGCCAGCCCTGCTTGGCTGGCAGCAGCTGGGGCAAAGCCAGCCCGAGTCGGAGATGGAATTACATTTCTCCAAACTCCAGCAAAAGGGGATTTGAGCTCTTGAGAGGAGGTAGGGAATCCTTCAGTAGCTGCTGGACTCCTGCACCAGCTGTGAAGGCCATGAGGAGAGGCACGAGGGCTGATTTAGGAGCAGGAGGATGCATCCCTATGGATGGGAGTCTGTCCAGAGGTAATCTATGTGTAAGGTAATTTCCGAAGGCAGCAGGACTCGATGCAGCCCTTAATAGGACAATCTCATGTGATAAATTACCAGACCCAACTAATCTGCATGTTAAATTTCTTGTATGAGAAATAAATATCCTCAATTCACCAGAGAAGCGCCTTCCTTCCGAGGATTTCATTAAAGACATCAAGCTGCCTGATTTGCATGTTATGATTCCTCATACGAGCAGCTCCGGAGAGCCTGGCACCAGAGAGATCCTGCAGGGGAAAACTGAGCTGGCCCTGGGCAGCAGGGCCAGGGCACCCCAGCATGCTGTGCTGTCACCTCAGTGGGCACTGGAGGGGTGTCACTGTGGGGTCCCCAGAGCAGGAGGCAGCAGGGATCCCATGGAGAAGGGCCCCCTGCACCCCATGGCAGCGGCAGGGAATGGAGGGAGCAAGGAGAGGGGAAGGCAGGTGGTCCCTGACCCTGTTCCAAACACCAGGGATGTGCCTGACATCACAGCTCTGTGGGCACACACAGAGCCAGCCTGATCCCTGAGTCCCCCACAGGCCCCAGGGATGCTCCCGAGGCAGGATGTCCCCCCCCCTCCCCGCCCCCACACACACACACAGAGCCAGGCTGCTGCTCAATCCTTTGGGGGTCCCTCATCCTGCTCCATCCCCTGGGATCCTCCTGAGCTCTGCATGCGTGTGGAACCAAACTGGGATGCTCCCGTCCCCAGGGATGCTGCAGGGGAAGGCTCCATGATCACACACTAAGCCCGATCTCCCACAGCCCCCAGGGACGGCTCCCGGGGGGGGCTGACTCCACAAGCACACAGCCCCAGGCTGGCCCCCTCAGGAGTCTCTCATCACAGCCAATCCCCTGGGATGCTCCTCAGGGAGGTTGGCTCCAAATGCTCATAGAGCCGAGTGATCCCGCCGTGCTTCCCGGGGATGCTCCCGAGGGATCAGCTCCACGCAGAGGCACCGCCGTGGCCCTGCCGGGCTCGCCACCAGGGTCCGGCCGAGCCCGCTGCCCACCCGGCCCTCGGCGAACGCCAAGAGCCGCTCCGGTGGCGGCGGAACCGCTACGGGAAGGAAAGGGCGGTCGCCATGGAAACGCTGCCAAACTGGGAGAGCGGCTCCTTCCCTGGAAACACGGCGTGAGCTCCTCCGACCACCGGCGAGCACCGAGTGGGGCGCCTCGAGGGGGGCGGGGGGACAGCGAGCCCCTGCCCGCTGCCCCCCAAAACGGGGGAAATGCACCAGGGCCACTGCAGCCGGCGGTGCCGGAGGGATGCCCGGCTCAGGAGAGGAGCTGGGGAGCAGCGGTGGGGATGATGAGGATGGAATGCTGTGGAGACACAGCCCAGGCTGGGAACCGCAAGCTGATGCCACCAAGCCTTGCTGGGAATCACGAGGCGATGCCACCAAGCCCAGCCAGTCCCTGGGCACAGCCTCCCCCTCCCCAGCACATTGTCTTCTCCAAAGCCTCCCTCGTGGGCACAGCCAGGCTCTGGGGATGTCCCTCTGTCCCTGCACCAGGGAACACACGGCAGCACCGAGCTGGGAGGGACTGGTGCACCCCAAAGCCCTCACCTACGGCACCCACGGACCCAGAGCCGTCCCCAGCCCCACGTGGCCAAGAACATCCCTGAGCCTCCCTGGCCATCAGCAGCAGCCCTCCCCTCTCCAAGGATTACTCTGTTTCTAAACTCGTTAACTTTTAATTACAACCTTCCCACTGCCTGAGCGGGCTGGCTCCGCGCCACCGACAGCTCTATTAAAATTCAATTTCTGCCCATCATAACTAATTCTGGTCCTTTGCCTTCTCACCAGCAGCCTCCAGTGCCAGGCAAGACAGCCAAACCCTCATCTCCACACTCCAAATCCCCACGGAGCCACGGGCAGAGCCAAGGGATGCTGGCAGGTTCCAGGGGAGCCCAGCAGGGATTTGCACGGCGGCTTCTCTGCTCCATTGACTGCGCTGGGTTTGTTTGGGTTTTCCCCACGTGTTTGTTTGTTTGGTTTCTCGCTTCCTTCCTTAATCCCTTTCTGCCTGGATGCTGGAGCTGGGGGCTGGGGGCTCTGGTGGGAGGGGAGTCACCTTGGAGCAGGGGTGCAGGGGTGCAGGGGCTGGATCTGGTGCAGGGGTGCAAGGATATGGAGCTGCCGGACATCCCAGAGCACAGACACCACTGCTGGGCCCCTTCCTACTGAAGCAAGGATCAAACCCAGGAGAAAGTCAGGAAAAGGAGTCAGAATCCCCATTTTGGGTTTGGAGGTGACCCCCCAGGCACTCCAACCCACTCCCAGGGCAGAGCTAGGCCCAGGATCAGGGTCCTGTCTCCTTTCTCCTGCCTGGGAAAGAGCTGCATTTCTGACAGGAGGGAGCTGTGGGAATTGTGGGGCTCAACAGGTCTCTGAGCTTCCACACCATGACAAGGGACAAGAGTGTCTCCCAGGGCCTCAGCCAGGGACTCAGGGCTTTGCAGAGCTGCAGCCACCACGGCTCAGGAGGGGACAGTCCCCAGGGTCCCCAAGGAGGGCGCGGGCTGCAGGATCCCAGCACGGCACACGACGTCACCCAGCCACTCTCTCTGCGTTCCCGGCATCCTGGAGCAGCTCCGTGTTGCTACAGCAACACGAAGCCTTTGGATTCGACGCCTGGAAAGGGGGAACGGCTCGTCTCGACCTGAATTATTGATTAAAACAGAGAGGATGACACACACACACTCAGAGGAGACGGCAAGAGGTGCCCACCCTGATTTAAAGGCCATCTCAAAGGGGCTGGAGCTGCTCTGTGCCAGCATGGGTTGGCACTCGGGGCTGGATCTGGGCACTCTCTGACACCAGCCTGCCTTGCCCCTTCCCGGCCTGGCTGTTCCCAGGGAGCCATGGATGGGCTGTGATCCGCAGCCCAGCATTGAGGTGTTAATCCGCTTGTGCAAACACCTTGTCCCTGGTGTTGACCTGCTTCAACTCCCCGCTGGCTCTGCAAACAGAGCTGGCAGCTCCCGGGCTGCCAAGTGCTGCCTCTGTGCTGCCTCCCAGGATGGCAGCCCTAGCACAGGCACCTGCCAGGAACCAGCATGACGGGCAGGATTTGCCACAGGATGCTCGGGAAGACTCAGAATCCCAGCGTCACCGAGGCTGGAAAAGACAGACCTCCAAGGTCATTGCGTCCCAATCCGTGCCTTGTCCCCAGCCCAGAGCTCAAAGTGCCACTTCCACTTTTCCTTGGACACCCGCAGGGATGGGGACTCCAAAGCTCCCTGGGCAGCCCCTTCCGATGCCTGGCCGCCTTCCCAGACTCACCGGTACTCCAGGGAGAACTTGGTGAGCTCCCGGCTGTTGTGCAGCCACTTGAACTCGAGGGGCCAGCTGCCCTCGGCCATGCAGGTCAGCACCAGCCGGTTCCCCTCCAGGTGCACCTGGCTCCGCACCGGCTCCGTCTTGAAGTACGGGGAGACATCATCTGTGGAGAGAGGAGGGAGAGGGATCAGGGCCCTGCCAGCCCCACGGATCGCTCAGCACTGCTGCAAAATGATCATTAAGGTTCCCCTCCGACCCAAACCATTCCATGATTCCATCGGCATCACCATCACCCCGCAGCCGCCTCCCCACCCCCTGCCCCAGCCAGGCCACCCAGCCCCCTCCCCTGTCCCTTGTTCCTCCCTGAGCCATTCCAGCAGCCCATCCACAAGGGCTCAGCCCGCTGCAGGTTTATCTAAGCTGCTTCTTTGCTTTATTCCCGGCTCCCTTTGTAGCATCTCCGAGCTTTTAACTCGGGGGGTGAAGGGGCGGAGGGGCTGCGAGCGGAGCGAGGCAGAACCACTTACTCCTCTCCTGTTTTATTTGCTAAGTAAAACTATAAATCGAACCGCACAGCTCCATTTTCTGCTTAACAAATGGAAGCCCTTTTACTTCAAAGGCACATTCATATTCCCCAGCAGCTTTCAAGTGCACGTTCAATCACAGCTCTGGGTTTTTTCTTTGGGGTAGGGCTTTGCTTTCTTGTCTGCTCGAGCTGAATTCCTGCCGTGGATCCCCGTGCCGTGAGCGGCACTGAGGCAGTGCCCACCACCCCGGGGGTGTGACAGGAGTTTGTGGGAGCTCAGAGGCACCCAGAGAACCCCCAGAGCTGCACTGGGGGTCCCTCTCCTCGGTCCTGGCTCCCGCACACCCACATGGGAAAGCCCAGTGGATTTACACCACCTTGCCTGGCAAAGGGGAGGGCACAGGTGGTGCTGGATGCCAGGCGAGTCATTAGGAAGGAACAGCTTGTGGCTCGTTAATTTAATCTTCCTCTCTGACTTTCAGCAGCGCCGGCTGGAAGGGGCAGCCCTCACTCTTCCTGGTGTCCCTGCCTTAGATCCCAGATGGATTCAGGTATTGGGGCATCAGGGCAGGCAGCTCAGCCCGTCCCGGGTGGCACAGGGGCAGAGTGGTGCCCATTGGCAGCTCGGTGCCCTGGCTGTGGGGTTTGGCACCACTGGTGCCAGCCCCACCCATGGCCACGCTGTTCCCTGGTCTGGGGAGCTCATGGCAGCCCTGCAGCCCTCAGGGTGCCCCAGGAGTGGGGACACAGGCATCACAGGGCTCACGGGAACACCCCAGGGCAGGATCTGTGTCACCTGCGCAGGGCGGTGGCCGCACGTGTCCCCACCAGGGCGTGACCTGCAAGGCCAGGGCTTCGCCCACGCCACCCTGGGGACTTTGGGATTATGGCACCAGGGGACGTGGCACAGCCAGATGGCAGCTCCAGATCCAAACACCTCCTGCAGGACACCAGGAAATGAGCCGTGCACCTGCCTGGGGTGCAGCTGCAGGGACAATCCAAGCAGGGCACAAGGGGCTGATCCCCAGGGAATGCTGATCCCTCAGGAGCACCGGGCTGTGCTGCCAGGGCCCAGCCAAGCGCTGCCATGGCACAGTGGGACAGAGACCTGGCATGCCTGGTGCACCCCCTGCACCCAGCCAGCACCCAGGGTCTGGGAGATGTCCTGGAGATGCCTGCGAGGTGCTTGGGAAGCGTTTGGGAAGTGTTTGGGAAGCAGGGTGCTGCTGGTGCACCTTCCCCTGGGCCCGCCCGCCGTTTGCATCCATCCTAATTTGATTTTAAGCAGCTAAGGCTCATCACGCTTTGAAGCGCCCCAGCCATCTGTTCTGCATTAAGGGGTGAAAAACGGCACAGAGGAGGAGAGGCAGCTCCTAATTCCACGGGGATCGCTCAGTGGTGATCCTCCCGCCAAGGTCACGGCCCCCAGAAAGGCAAACCCACCCCCACCACGGCAGGGGACAGCAGGGATGGGGCTCCTGGGGGCTCCCTGTGAGGGGTGAGGGTGGTGCTGAGCTCGAGTGGAATCCTTCTCATCCTCCTGGGAGCCCCGTGCCCCTCCAAGGAGCCCAAGCCAGTGCAGGGGTGGCTGGAGGAGAGGAGGGGTCCAGAGAGGGGAATGTGGCCCGTTAATTCCCAGGTCTCCAGGGACAGGACCAGGTGTTCCTGGTGCTCCCAGGGGGTGCCACACCAGCTCTTGGAGGGGAGAAGAGTGGGGGGCCCCACTGCTGAGCAGCGTGCCCAGCTCCTTCTGCAGCCCCCTGGCCTCAGTTTCCCTCTCCAGCTGCACCAGCCATCCCAGCTCTGCTCCCTGGGGGCAGCTGCACTCTCCCACCATCCCTAACAGGCCTTGGCACCACCATATCCAGGCTCATGGAGCTCTCACCGTGTCACCACAGAGCCAGCACGGGTGGGAGCTGCCAGTCCCGCAGCCCCAGGGCCCAGGGGGAGGGCTCCCAGTGGGTGACAGCCACGTCCCCCCCAAACGAAGGGTCATTACTGCTCATTCCGCCTCTCCCCCATCTGTTGTGACTGTTTACACTCCACTTGCTAATTAGAGGCTAATTAGTTGGTGCAGAAATTCATCACTTTCCAAACACAGGCGGCAGCGAGGGGCGTCTCCGGGAACATCTGCACATCTGCCGGCAGCACGGGACCCTGCGGGGCTGCTGTGCCACCCCCTGCCACGCCACCCCATGTCCCCAGGCACCCAGAAAGGTGCCACCAAACCCATCTGTCCCCATCCTGCCCTCACCACTGACCCCGGGGCTGAGCCGAGCTGCCAGCGGTGACGGATGGGATTCCAAGGGCTGGCAACAGGGAAGGGGGACAGGGACAGGGACAGGGACAGGGACAGGCACAGTCCCAGCTCCCTCCCCTGCCGATGACAATCTAATGCCAGGCCCTGGCACGGCACTAATCCCACCTAATGGGATCACAATCTTGGCCCCTGCACTTTAGTTACATCAGGGCCGGCGGGGCATTACAGCGCGGATGTAGGGCAGGGCTCCCCAAAGAGCCGTAATGGATCCTAATTCCCGGCCCTAATGGGTGAGCTGGGAACTAAGCTCCCCTCTCCCCGGCTTCAAATCCCTCTTGATGGGAAGGGACGGAGAGTTTTAAGCCTGGAGGAATCCCGGAATGGCTGCCAAGGGAACGGCTCTGCCTGGCAGCTGCTGGCAGGGGGGGTGGTGGGGACCGAGGGTGCAGCCCCCTCATTTCCCCTTCCCTTTCAGAGGCGAGATGGGGATGGGGGCAGGAGATCCAATTCCACTGGTCCCCCCCGGCCAGCCCCGAAGCACCAGCAGCTCGTGGGGCACCCGGGTCCCCTCCTGCCTGGCACCACCATCCAGGGGACAGCACAGTCCCCATCTCTGCTTGTGCTCAGCACAGTGTCACCTCCACTGCCCCTTGGGGACAGGAGTGACATCCATGCCCTGCCCAGCTCACCCACTGGAGGGTGACCAGCCCATTCCTGCTGGTCACGATCCAGCAGGACGCACCAGGAAGCCCAACGGAGCCGATGCCTGGGGGATGTCCTGAACCCACCCCACCTTTACCTGCAGGCTCCAGGTACCCAACAGTGCCCTCCAACACCAGGGAGCAGCACCTGCCTCAGGGAAAACATCTCCATCCTCTTCCTCCTTCCCAAAAACCCTTCTCTGGTCCCACCAGGATGTGTCCTGTGCAGCCCTGGGAAGTGCCCACTGCACTGCCCACACCCCACCTGGACCACAGCGAGGGGACAGAGCCACGTCCTTGCTCCCCTCACAGCTTCCCAGAGCTCCCCCATCCTTCCCGGGGCACCACCACCCAAAAAGGAGGATGGCAGCCTGGAGAGGAGGATGCCAGCCCAGTAGAGAAGATGCCACCCCACCAGGAGCGGTGGCATGGCCACCTGGCACTGCCACCAAGCAGCTCCCACCCCGGCCCCCCCCAGCACGGGGAGATGGAGCTAAATCTCCTCGGCATCAGACTCTCGCTGGCTCCGCAGCACGAAGAGATTAAAAAACAATAAAGAGAAAGCGAAACCCTCCGCTATAATTACCAGCCTTTAGCCGCCAGCGGAGGCAGGAGGGAGGGAGGCAAGGAAAAAGGGGGAAAAAGAAACAGAGGAGAAGAAGAAATCCACTAAAATTTTAATAGGAACCACTGCATTTAATTTAACGACACATTTTTTCAATTACCAGAATAATTGTTTTATTCATAAAACGAGTTTCAATAAGAGGGTAATTTTCCTTTGTTTTTATTATTCATTTGTGGAACATATTCGCCGCGCGGTTCCCCGGCGCCGCCGCAGCCGCGCCACATCTGGGGGGGGTGGGCTGGGGAGGGGGGAACGTCACCCACGGCCCCCAAAAACAGCACCCATGGGGGACCAGAATGTCCCTGAGCACCCTAAGGGGGCACAGCCTCACCTGGGTGCAAGGAGAGGTGGCCCCAGGGGATCCATCCTGGCCATCCAAGGAGTGACGGGGACACGGTGGCCCTGGGGACAAGCGAACCCCTGCCCAAGCAGCCGCCCCTTGGCTAAGCCCCATTCCCGGCTTGCCAGGTGCCAGGTGAGGTCGGGAAGCACCGATTTTTCAGTGGATGCTGGTGAAGCCACCAGGTCGATCCAATGGCCCACGCGTCCCCGAGGGCACGGAGCCGACGCCAGGCCCGGGCACGGCCCCCGGTGCTCCCGGTGTCCCCAGGTGGGGACTCCTCCCCTGCCGGGGTCCCCGGTGGCAGGTGGCAGGTGCAGGGTCAGTGGCTCTCTCTGCCGTGCCGGGGCCATTAGTATTCCTGAGGCACGGCTCCATCCCCTTAATAAAAAGCAAACACGGAATTGAAATGCCGAGCGCTGCCGGCACCTGGGGAGCCGTGGAGCGCGACCGCGCTGCCAGGCGGGGACCGAGGGGACCAGGCTGCAGCTGGGGGTGCTGAGGATGGAGCCAGGAATGAGGCAGTGTGGTTTGGGAAGCTTGGCTGAGCCCTGCTCGCTCTCCTCCCTACACCTGGGCAGGTGCAGAGCAGCCTGAGCCACCCCCTGCAGCCTCCAGGGGATCCCACAGGGTTGGCGGCGGGGCAGGGCGGCTCCATCCTCCTCATCCCATCCCCACCACCGCCAAAATCACAGAGTCACTGAACACCAGAGTGGTTTTGGTTGGGGAAGTCCTCAGAATCCATCCAGACCCACCCCTGCCATGGGCAGGGACACCTGCCACTGTCCCAGGCTGCTCCAAGCCCCAGTGTCCAACCTGGCCCTGGACACTGCCAGGGATCCAGGGGCAGCCACAGCTGCTCTGGGAATTCTTTTCCAGGGCCTCACCACCCTCAAAATAAATAATTTTTTCTGTGAGATGCATCCCAGCATTGGCCCTCGGTCCTGATCCCAGCAGAGCTGGCCCTGGAGCAGCCACGAGGACACCCAGCCGTCCCTTGCTGTCCCCCCAGGCTGGGTTGGTGCCACGGGGCAGCGCCAAAGGCACCAGCACGGTCCCACCCATCCCATCCCCAGGGATCAGCCCGGCTGCCCCGCACACCCCCACCCGCTGCGCGTCTTTTGATCTGGGGTTTTTTGCCCTTTTTACTAAGAAAAAGACTTATAATTGCAGATGTGACCATTAATCCTCCCAACTTACTTTGTTCCCTTCCTTCCCTGCTTTCCCCTCCCTCCCTTCTCCCCCCCACTGAGACCAAGAGCTTTAAAACTCTCCTTCTGGCTATTAATTAAAAGCAACCTCTCCACTGCCGTGAGTGTACTTGCCATAAATTAATAGCAGCCTTCTTAATCAAATCTTATCTCCTCTCCAAGCACCCGGCGCACGGGGCCGGGTTGGTATCCCAGCCCGCCCAGCCGTGAAATGCAATTCCCAATGCTCCAGTGGCCCCGGCAGCTCCGCTCCGGCCCCTCCTCCGCAGCGCCCGTACCTGTGCGGGCCCGGAGTCACCACCTGGGCCGGGAGGGAGGAGAGGGGCCCGGCCACCCGGCGCGGAGGTGGCTCCCGAGGGACACGCTCCATTTCTCAGCCATTTACCACGTTTATCCGCAGCCCCTGCGGACGGCACTCGCCTTCCTGAATTATTTAGGAGGGGTTCGGTGCTCGGAGGCGGCGAGAGCCGTGCTGGGAAGCCCTCCTGCCAGAGCTGGGGGTGTGGGAAGGAGGCGCAGTTTTTGGGGGGGGGTCAGTTCCTGGACTGGTGAGCTCATGGTGCTGCAGTTTCAGCAGAAGGCTGGAGAACACCATCCCTCCAGTCCCCCAGCCTCGGCTGTCCCACCAGGTTTTCCTTCTCCCCACACTCCAGCCCATCTCTGAGGCGCTAGTTCCCCAACCCCACAGAATTCCCAGACAGCAGCCACAGAGGGGGACATGGTGCCCTGCAGCTTCTGAGGCTGCTCATTCCAGCCCTCTCCTTTGCCATGTGGAAAACAACAGGGCTGGACATGATTTTCCTTCTTGGCAGGGGAGTCCCTGTCCTCCTGGTGGGCTCAGATGGGCACGGGGAGCTCCAGCTGGGGCCAGGAGACACCCAGGAGACACCAAAAAGGAGCTAAGGGGGTTTTCAGCCTAGGCAGAGCATCCCGGACAGCCCCCCTCGCCCAGCTCCAATCCCACCGGGATCACAGGGATAAAAACAAACCCCCCTGTGGGGCAGGGAAGCGCTGCCACTCGGGGACACAGGAGCATCTCCCAGCGGCCACATCCCTCCAGCAGCAGAGCCCAGGGCCCTGCCAGGTGCTGTGCCCATCCTGCCCGTGGTGAGGGAAAAGCTGGGAGGCTCCAAGGGCTGGCACCAGTGCCCTCCAGCTGCCATCAGCAGGTGCCCTGCCATGGCCTTGCTGCCAGGGCACATCCGTCCTTGTTCTGAGCTGCCGGGCTGCCCGCAGTACTGGGAGCTGCTGCTCTGCCATGGGGAAGGGGCAAGGGCAGCACGAGGGGGCTGCTGGCCATGGGCTCAGGTCACAGCTCCTGCCCAGCTGGAGGGACACGGCTGGAGGTGGGCGGCTCATCTCCATCTTACCCCCTGCTTACCCGTGCAGCTGCTTTAGCAACTCCCTGACACGGGAAAAAGGCTTTTTGGGTCCTGGGTAGCTCTGGGGATGTGGGGACACCTCCCATAAAGGGTGCAAGGACATGTATGTGCCCGTGAACCCAGGAGGGCTGGCAAAGGAGGGGAGCTGGAGCTGGAGCTGGAGCTGCCATTACCACCCCAGTGAGGAGCCAGGCTGGGCCTGGCAGAGCCTGGAGCTCTGGCACCGCTGCTCTGCTCCCTGCACCTCCCTCGGAGGGGATTTGGGGTTCCCTACACGCCGTAAGCCGATTGCAGAGGTGTGGTAACTGGATTAAGGGGGAGGCTGAGGGAGATGCAAACCTGGAGGAGCTGCTCAGCGGAGCAGGGCTCCCGCCCGTGTGACACGGCAGGATTTGCAGAGCTGCAGCTTAAACTGATTTCCTTCCCTTAAGCCTTTGGAAAGGTGAAGCTGCAGGAGGGACGTGGGCTCTGCCCCCTCCTCACCCCACAAAAACCCTGCAGGGCCCCGGTGTGGGCTGGCAGAGGGGTCATGTCCCCATGGTGACCCCTTTAGCCACCCACGTCCTCACACAGGCACCGGCTCACATCCCCACATTGGTGCCCACAGCCACCCCTGCCTGTGGCACTGGGTCACACCCACAGCCACCCCTGCCTGTGACACTGGGTCACACCCACAGCCACCCCTGCCTGTGGCACTGGGTCACACCCACAGCCACCCCTGCCTGTGGCACTGGGTCACACCCACAGCCACCCCTGCCTGTGACACTGGCAGGGAGACCTCCAGGTGACCCCGCAGCGCCTCGGGGAGCAGCACAGTGGCCTCGAACCCCCGCAGGGCCCCATCAGCACCCACCAGCCACCCACAGTGATAATCCCCTCTGGCAGCAGACACCGCCCGGGGCTCTCGGTGACATCCCTGCGGCTGATCCAAGCTGACCACTGCAGGGCACGGTCAGGGAGGCCACAGCCTCTGCACCCCCTCCCTGGCAGCCCCCAGCACTCCCCAGACCCTCCACACGGCCCTACCCCGGGGCAGAGGTGACACCAATGGGGACCACGGCAGTCCCTGCGCAGGGAGGCAGGAGCAGCCCCCGAGCGCTGCCCCCCGAGCACTGCCCCCTCCTCCTGCAGTCCCTGGTGTCACCTGCGGGCTGCACAGCAGTTCTGCCGGTGTCACACCTCATCCATCTCTGCTGGAGATCTGTCCTGCTGCTTCCCGGTCCCAGGGTGGGGGTAGAGGCTGCAGGGGAGTGGGGGTGGATTCCTGGAGCCGGCGGCGCTCAGGAAAAGCCCAGGCAGAGACCGGGATCTGCAAGCCCAGCCAGGGTGGCCCTGGCATGAAACATGGCCAGATCTGTCCTGGCACTGCCAGCACGAGCCCCCTGCACTCAGTGGCTCTGAAGTGAGCTGGCAATGCCCACCCAGACCGTGGCAGCCTCCAGGACAAATGGATGGATGGATGGATGGATGGATGGATGGATGGATGGATGGATATCCTGCTCCCTCACTGCATCCTGCCGGGCCAGGCCGGTGGGACACCTCGACCACGCTGCCATCGCCCCTTCCTCCTCCTCCCACATCTGTCTCCAGGCCCATACTTATTTATTTATTTGTTAATTAACTGCTGTTTCCATAACAAACGCTCCAGCTTCTCCCAGCCTCCAACAGCCCTGGGGCTGGATTGTTAACTAGGATTTTAATTTGTTAATTAAAAGCAGGATGGCTCCATAACAAGCTCCTCTTCCACAGCCGGGGCTCTTGGCGGGCTCAGCGGGCCATGGGCAGCCTCACCATGCCCGGGTGAACCCCTCCAGGGATGGGGGATGTGGGGAGGGGGGAGCCCAGCTCCCCCAGGACAAGGGGAGTTGGAAAAAGGCGCAGAATCTCACTTCTCCCAGTAGCAGTGCTGCAGATGAAGCCACCTTTCCCTGCAGTCTCACCCTGGCAATCCCTTCTCCAACACCCCAGCAGCTCCCAGCCCATATCCCCGGTCATCAGGGGTCCCAAACCTGGTGGCAGACCCTGCAGCAGACCCAGGGCCATGCCAGCATTATCCCCTCAGGATTCCCATGGACCACAGCCTGGGACAGCCCTCAGTCCTCACCCCTGTGGCACTGGGGACACAGCCAGGTGCGTCCCGGTGACAAAGGTGGGTAAGGTAAGGCTTGAAATGCTCCTGGGAACCAACGGAGAAACATCAGCCCTGGCTGGGAAACAGGGATTTATTCATCCCCATGGCCGGGAACAGAGCGGGGCTGTGTGCCTGCCCATCCCTGCGGCTGGAAAAACCAACATTTCCCTCCCGGGAAACCCCAAACAGTCACACACACACACACACACACACACACACACACGGCCGCCTTGTGCACGCCCAGCCCCGAGCCCGCGGGGCCGACAAGAAGAGCTTTGTGCACCGGGCAGCCCCCACGGACCCCCACAGCCGGCTGTGAGCACACGGAGCCCGGAGTCTGATCGCAATCCTGGCCCCAGGGCACGAAGCTCCAAACCCAACCGCGTGGAGCTGCCAGGAGCTGGAAGGGACCTGCAGCAAAGGGATCATCCTGGGGGGGACAAGGGACAGGAGCCCCCCCAGCCCAGGGGACATCCCCAGGGCTGCCCTGCTGTGGGTGGCACGGACAGACACTGTCCTGCTTGTCCTGCTGAGCCTGTCCCCCCGCAGGACACAGCCCCGTCCCCGGCTGGGGATGTTTAACGAGCTCCAGGCTCCGGACAAAACTCCTTCCGACGGCAGGAATCCTGTGAAGCCCGCGATTACGCAGCTCCGCCGTATCTGGGTCACTGCTGTGAGTCACGGACACCCGGAGAGTGACTCAACGCTATTAGAGGGGCCAGATCCTGTGGCTGATTTTCCCGGGAGAGGCTCCAAAACGCCGAGGAAGGGAAGGATCGATGGACATCACCTGCAGACCCCCCACCAGCCAGCAGCCGGACACCCCCGGGCAGGAGAAGGGGTCAAAGTGCATCCCCTGTCCTGCACTTCAGCCCTTCCCAGCCCAACCCGGAGCTTCCTCACCTGGCTTTGGCAGGAACAGACTCCACACCCAGCTGCCAAGTGAGGTGGAGGTCCCAAGAGACCAGACCCCATCCGCAGGGGGATGTCCGCTGTCACCCACCCCAGCAAGGGACACACAAGCCCAGGGCAGCACGGCACAGCTCAGGGCTGGGTTTGGCCCCATGGAACACGCTGAGTGCATCCTCGAGGAATTCCTGGAAGGACACCACAGCCCTGAGCCGTGGAAACTCCCGGGGTCACAGTGGCCATAAAGGGATGGGAAAGCAAAGCCACCACAGGCCTGCCCTGCGGGAGCCACCACAGCACCTGAGATGTCCGTCCTGCCAGGGGCACTGTGTCCCACCTCCCCCGGCCCCGCAGGATGCTCAGCAGACGGACAGACAAACACACAACAGCCGCTTCCCAGACTTCGCCCCGAGAATCCCAACGAGGCGGGGAAAGAAAAACAGAAGAGGAGAAACCACAAGAAAAACCCCACTCAGCCCTTCCCAGGGCACTGACGCAATCGCGTCCCCAGCCCCGCGGGATGGAAAACGCTCTGCCAGCTCCCACCCTGCCCGTGCCAGGCGGGATGGAAGGTGCTGGTGACCGGAGTCCCCCTCCCAGCGGCACGGCCCCGAGCCAGCGGGCACCGGGTACTGGCCCATTTACTGGGGTGTTGCCCAGACATCCTTTTTCCTAAGTATTAATTAGTCATCGCATTGCTCACTTGAAACAGAAATAGCTGTAGCATGACAGCGAACATGAGTTTTCCTTGGAAAAGCTTTTTTTTTTTTTTTTTTCCCAAAGCTTTTCCTTCCCAGACAGCTCCGTTCGCGGGTGGGGGAAGAACGGGCAGCCTGGCATTCCCCCGCAGTCAGCCCTGAATTTCCAGGGCAGCGCAGCAAACTCTGGTCACCGCATTTATTCACACACTTGTGGCTCTCCCAGCCAGAGGGGCTTTTCCAGCCAACGCCGCGCCAGCGATTCCAGCCTGACGTGAAGCTTATGGGGAGAAGCCAAGCGAGCGAGAGTCCCCCGGCGCCCCGGGGGAAGGGCTCCGGCAGCTCCGTGCCCTGCTCCCCGCACGCGTCTTGCTTCCACCGCCCTGCACACCCCCTCCGCCCGCCCTGCCAGAGAGGAAAACGGAGACAAGGAGGCGACCAAGGCACCCATCCTCTCCCTCCCCTCCGGGGCCGGGTGCCGAGCGCTTCCCGCTGGGGAGGGCGCTCCCAACGGCGGCAGAGCTCGGAACGAAACATCCCACCCTAATGAGTTGATTTTATTAGTTTGCGAATGCATTGAGAACTCATTATCAAAATAAACATCAGTTCACTCCACCGAGCACGGCACCGCACGCCCCGGCAGCGCCGCAGCTGCGGCCGCGCGTGGCTCCCGCCCCGGGACACCCCGCGGGTCCCCGCCCTGCCCCGGCACACACCGGGCGGGCCGGGACAGAGGTGCCCACCCTGCCAAGCCCTTCGTGCCACGAGGTTCGCCTCTCCCTTTCACTGCGGGGCTCCAGGGCGGGCACCCAGTGGTGGCCGGGGTGGCACAGCTCCGAGCTCCTGCCAGCCCAACAGCTCACCTGGGAGCTGCTGGTGCTGGAGGCAGCACCGAGAAGCGCCCACGCCGCCCCAGGGTCTCCAGCAGCCCCGGGAGTCTGTGCAGCGCCCAGTGCTGGAGCGCACGGGAGGGTGGCACGTCCCGCCGGGGACAGCCAGGGCAGGGGACAGCGCCGAGCCCCTCTGGGCAGGGCCGGGGTGGGGCGCGGGGCAGAGCGGGCGCATTGTCCGGCTCGGCAGGACGCGCTCCCTTTGGAAGCAGCAGCTAATCCCATTTCATCCCCCTCACGGCCATCAGCTGTTTTTCAGGCATGCAGGAGGCGGGGTGCTGAAACCAGAGCTATTGTGTCCGCCGGTCCCAGCCCCCCCCAGCCAGCCAGCCAGCCAGCCAGCCCGCCATCCATCCATCCATCCATCCATCCATCCATCCATCCCAGCCCCACGCTGGGCCAGGAGCCGGCGTCGTGTCTGCATCCTGCTCCATCCCCAACCAGCCCTTCATGGACTGCCAGCAGCTGGGGATGCCAGATCCAGGCAGGACCCTGTCACCTCCTTCCAAGCTCTGAGCCTGACTCCTGATAAGCCCAGGCAAGGAGGAGGAGGAGGAGGAGGGGAAGCATGGAGCAACCCACCCTGCAGAGACCCCTGGGGGCAGCCACCCGCAGCACCCAGTACTGGATTGCTCCCTGCAGGGGGACATGGGCTCCTAGAAGGAACACAAATGTCCCCAGAAACCCCCAGCCCGTGCCCCAGATTCTAGTCAATGAGCTGGGATGTGCTGGGGGGTGGGCCTGCAGGATGGGGCATCCCGGGAAGAGCTCCGTCCCGCAGCCAGGAACAGGGAGCACGTGTGTCCCCAGCCTTACTCTTGCCCTCTGGATGCAGCAATTCCCAGTTAAGGGGGTCCAAACCCAGCATTTCCCTTCATCAAGCTGAAGGAAATTAGTCACGGACCCATCACATGAAGTCCACACCCCATGGCCACCCCTGACAGCCAGAGTCGTCCCACACCACGTGTCCCCATTCCACACAAGGCACAAGGGACACCGCCCCAAGCTACAGGCAGCAGGACCCTGCCAGGCAACCCAACCCCTCCCAGCTTTGTACCCCTCAATGTCCCAGAGAAACCCCTCCAGGGCCCAGTGACCCCACAGAAGGATCCCCATCCTGCTCCCTGCCCTGGCAGGACCAAGGTGCAGGGAGCCAGGAGGACTCAAGGTTACAGCTGAGGACTGGCAGGTTGTGGGCTCACCCAGCAGTGCAGAAAGCAATTAGCTACCAGGGCTAAAATTAGCTCAGCGGCTTCTTCTGCTAATGGTCAAACTCATCAAGGCTTCCCTACACCCGGGGCTTCCGCACGGGAGAGAGGGATGGGAGCCAAAGCAGCAGCTCCCGTGGGTCCCCTTCCCGCTGTCCCCAGTGCCACCAGGCAGCAGGACACCAGCCAGCCCCATTGTCCCCATCCCACCGTCCCCACCACCACCCCTGGCCTGTGCCTCAGTTTCCCCCTGCTGCCCAGGCTGGAGGGAAGCTCCAGCCATGCTCAGGAGCTGCCACGTGTCAGGGTGGGTGGTGGGGACAATGACTGCCAGCAGGCAGGGAGGGAGAGTGGCTTCAGCACGGGGGACCCCAGCATTCCTGGAATGGCCACCATGCCATCCCTGTGGCCAGCCGGGATGCCCAGCTGCTGGCACGCAGCAGCAGCTGATCCCAGGGCCTGCAGAGAGTCCTGGAATGGTTTGGGTTGGAAGGGGCTGAAACCTCATCTTGTCCCACCCCTGCCATGGGCAGGCACACCTTCCTCTAGAGCAGGTTCCTCCAAGCCCTGTCCAACCTGGCCCATGGTGGTGGCACTGGTTCACACGTGAAGGTGACACCCCAGAGCATCCAGCCCCAGTGTCCCCGGGGACGGCCCTGCTCGAGCCAAGAGCCCCCACGCCCCAAATCTCCATTCCTGGGGGCCTCATCAGAGCAGAGAGACAAAGGGGCCGGGGACCAGCTGCAGCCCGGGAATGTCCCCTGCCCTCGGCCCCCGTTCCCAGGGATCAGGTTTCCCAGTTCCCAGGCAACCCGAGCCCGGCATGGCTTTCCAGGCAGGCATTCCTGCACCCCCGGGGCTGGGGGCGAGGGGAGGGTGGGGCAGGGGCCGCCAAGGGGGCCACAGCCTGCCCGGGGCACAGGCAGGTGCTGGGAGCCAGGCTGGGGAGAGGGGCTGGAAGGTGAGGTAGCACTGGGAGAGGGGTGCAGGGGTGGGAAATGCACCCCCAAGAGCCGGTCCTCAAACCCAGGGAGGGTGCTGAGGGCAGTGCCCATGCCAGTAGCATCGCCAGCAGCATCGCCAGCATGCTCAGGGTGTGAGGGATGCCAGGGGGGCTGTGAGGGCTGCCAAGGGGGCTATGAGGGATGCCAAGCATGGCCAGCACGGCTGGAAGCTGCTGCCAGCACATTCCTGCCGGGCAGAGTGATAGGAACACATCCTGAGGCTGGATCCACCTCCATGGATGGGGGGAACCCCAACTCAGAGCAGCAGCCACGGGGATGAGGGTGGTCCCTGGCATTACCACCACATCTGAGTGATCCTGACCCCATGTCCTTTCCAGCAGCTCCACTGCACCGGCAGAGCAGCTCCCAGGACACCCCAGTGCCCAGCACCCTGAGCCATCCCAGCTCCCCAGGGCTGCTGGATCCCCCCGGCTGCTTTGGAAGTCCAAGGCCCAGTGCCATGAGGCACCAGTGGAGCACCGGAGCCACCAGCCCTGGCACAACCGCGGGCACGGCGGGGGCTCAGCTCGCCCTTCGTTAGCACAATCACATCACCACTGACAGCAGCATATTTCTCCCCGGCCGTTTCTCACCCAGCCACACGCCAGCCACTCGTTAACGAGCTTGGGGCAGTAACGAGGCCTCAGAGGGGAGGGCACCCTCCGCTCACCCACCCACCCAGCACCCAGCGGGTTCTGCTCCCACACGGCGCTGCCCCATGGGGCCATTTCACCCCAGGCACTGCCTGTGCTGCTGCTCCAACCAACACACCCCCAAACCAGTTGGCGTAGGGCCTACAGCAATGTGTGTGTGGCTGGAGCTCATCCCCAGGCGGGAACCAGCCACAGGCACAGGCTGGGGACAAGGACACAGCTCGTGAAGTGGCAGAGGCAGGGTCACCCCTTGTCACAGCACCCGCCGGCCTCCCTCCTCCCGGTTTAATTATCAGCATTTTCCCAGGTTCTCAAGCAGCCAAGCATCCGCCTGCTCCCTCCTTCCCGCTCTCCTCGAGCTCCTGCCTGTGCTCCCGCTGGGCGGAAATGCCACCGCAGCCCAGTCCCCGTCACTAAGGGACCAGCAGCACTTGACGTTGTCACTCACCCTGGTCCCCGGATGGCACCGGGGCAGGAGCTGCTCAGCCACCGCCAGCTTTCCCTGCCCACCAGTGCCATTTCCACCCCATGACAGCTCTCATCCTGCCTGTTCCTTCCCTCAGCTGGCACCCCAAACCTTTGGGGACCAGGGCAGTGACAGGCACAGTGGCACAGCCTGCCTGGGACCAGACCGTATCCCCCTCCCTTACGGTTATCAGGTCATCAAAATTTCATCATCACTGTGCCCAGGCACTAATGGCTTCCCAAGCAGCATCAAATTTTAATCTTCCCTTCCTCTCCCCTAAAAGCCACTCTCCTTCCTGAGCCAGAGCCTTGCACGAGGCCACCAGCGAATGTGGCAGTGCTGGGCAGGGACAGGGGAGCCAGGGCAGGAGACCCCGCGCTCGGCCATCCCCTCCTGCCCTGAACCAGCAGCTCCCATCACCAAAGTCCTGGCGTGAACCTGGCACCAGCACCACGTCCCCAGGAAGGGCAGAGGCTCGTCCTTGCCCCCTCCCGCCCAGCCCCACAGGGCACCGTGTGTGCAGACGTGCCCAGGCCCCACACACGGGCACAGAAGATGCTGGAACTCCCCTGCTGCCATCTCTAATAAGCCTCTTTGGTGGAAGCTGCCCATGGCAGGCCCCTGCCCCAAATCCCGTCTGGAACCTTAAGCTGCCCAAATCCCTCCTGGGACTGGCCGCAGCCTCCTCAATCCCATTAGAGGTGCTGTGCCAGCACGGGGGGTCCCAGGCTGCACCCCCAGCACTGGATGGGGGGAAACCACATCTCTGGGTGGCAGAAAATCTACAGCAAGTGAGCAGAAGGGGGCTGGGGACCCCCAGACTCCCCCCAGCTCTTGAGGAGCCCTTTATTGCTTTGTTCATCAGCTGAAGGGGCTTTTGCTGGCGGGGTGGGCTGCCCGTGCCCCCAGCCCTGGCACAGTCCCCGGGCCTGGCACAGGTCGCACTGCGACAGCTCCCACCCGGGCAGCGCTGCCGGCTGAGCCTTCCCCCGGCTCCGCATTGGGCTCCGGGTAATTAGCGCCAGGCCCCTAATCAATAAGTTATTTTTTGCCACGGGTAATTAATAATTACACAGCACAGACGGGTTGTAATTAAACTTCCATCCTCTCTCTCACGGGCAGCAAGGGGCCTTTTTTTTTTACCAACCACAGGTAGGGAGGTGCCTCACCCCGTGCCCGGGCAGCCCCCGCTCCCCGGCCGGGGAGGTCTCGCGCCGTCGCCTCCTCCTTCCCTTCCCTATTGATCCCATTTTCCTTGGCTGCCAGAATCAATAGCCCTGGCACAAAGCGCTGCTGTCCCTCACTGCCACCTCTGCCTGCCCCACCACAGAGGGGCAAACCAGAGCCTGGAGCTCCGTGCCAGGCTGGGAATGTTCCCAGCTCCATCACCCTGCTCCCCGTCCATCCTGGAGAGCGCCGGCACCCCATGGGCACTGCAGCCGGGAGGTGACCCTGCTGGCACATCCCCAGTGCCACCCGCGGCAGGGGAGGCGGGCACGTGCCAGGCTTTGGAAATGATCCCTCCAGCACGTCCAGCTCGCTCGTGGCCGCTGCCACGCCGGGGCCGGGCACCGAGCAATGTCACAGCGCCCGCGAGGACGTGACATGCACCGCAGAGAGCCAGGGCTGCAAAGCTCGGCTCCTGCGCCAGGAGAGCGGAGCAAAGCCCCTTCCCCACCCCTCCCGAGCGCTGGGGCACAGGCAGCCCCACATCTTCCACCCCACAGCGAGACCCCGCAGCCCCACGGATAAAGGGAAGGAGATTGGGTCACCCCGGGAGCCTGTCCCGCAGGCAGGGAAAGAGCGGATCACAGGGGACCCGCCAGCCAGAGACGCCAGCCAGGAGAAGAGAAACTCGGCAAGGGAGTGAATCAATCAAAGAGACCTTCAGAGCTCACCACACAGGGCCTGCCCGGATAATATACTGCCGCTTTAGATGTTATGTTCTGAACTTAATTACTGAGAAATTATAGCAGTGCTGGGGGAGGCTCAGGGGGAGCGGGAGCACGGGAGCGCACAGGGACTTCTGGCTCCACTTGCTGCCACAAACAAGGGCAAGAAATGTCGTGGGTGAGGACCCCCGGCGCTGCGCTCAGCTGTGCCCCCCCCATCTCCAGTCTGGATCTGCTCAGCCCAAGCGCAGGGACAGAGGCAGCCACGCTGCAGCCCTGCCAGCCAGGAGCCTCCTCTCTGGGCCTGCAGGGACCCTCACGGCCAGGAAGGGGACCACAGGATCCTCCCGGCCCCTCTGAAGCCGAGCTGCACCCCAAAGGGCCACAAACTATTTTTATGTCCCTGTGGGGGTAGTGGAGCAGCTAAAAGCAGCTTGTGCTGTGCCTGAGCCCAGAGGCTGAGCAGAGAGGGGCTCACTCTGCCCGGCAGCCCCGCAGCCTCCAAGGATTGTTGGGGTGCAATGGGAGCCCCAGGCACCCAGGGCTCAGGGGTGCAGACCCTCCCAGCCCCCTGCCAGTTCATACCAGTGGCTGGAAGTCCACGGGACCAACATCAGGGTATGAGCTTCTCCCTGGGAATCCCCCAAACTTGCACCCTGGGTTTTGAGGTACAACCCGGGGGGGGGGGGGGGGGGGGGGGGGGGGCGGAATGGGCAATGCTTACCCCTCGGGGTTGCTCACCCTCTGGAAGGTGGTCCAGCACAGACTCAGCCTCATGCTCAGAGCAACACGTTCCCCCTAACCCCAGCCTGAGGGCACTTATGGGGAACGGGGAGGCAGAGCAGAGCCCCGCTGCTCGTCCCCCTGAACCACCACGGACACCGCGCTGCGCCCAGCACCGGCGGGCCCCGCGTCCTGGCTCCGGGGAGGCTTTGCAAATATCACGGATGCTGCTCTTCCCCCGGTAGGAGCTTCGGAGCCTCCTCGCTCCCACCCCCCCGGCTGGAGCACCGATCTCCCAGCCCGGGGTAGCAACAGGCTCGGTTGAGGGGTGCAGCGCGGGGACCCCCCATCTCTCCATGGTCCATCTCCCGCCGCCCTCCGCATCCCCTTACCTTGGGCGCCGGCTCCCGGGGGGCCGGGCAGGGCAAGCACGGCGAAGCAGAGCAGCCCCCAGCTCTGGAGCCGGGCCATGGCTCTGTCGAGACAAGCTGAGGGGGTTGCGGGGGGAGAACTTCCCCGACTTTATAATCCGGGCGGCTCCGGCGCAGGGATCCCCGCAGCAGTGCTGCTCAGGGGGAGGCGAAGGCGCCGAGGTGAAAGGCTCCTCGTGAGGCTGGGGGCGGTCCGCAGGCAGCTCCCCACCATCGGCAGCTTCCCCAGGGACGTGCGGAGCCGGGACCACCAAATCCGGAGCGGAGCCGGCAGCCGAGCCCCTCCCCGAGCGCTGCGCCCCGCGTCAGGGAAGGGGACGGGAAGCGCAGGGCGCCGCGCCCCCGGCCCCTCCTGCCCGCCCGGGCTCCATGGGGGCCGGGTCCCCGCCGCTCCGGGGCCGAGCGAAAAGTTTGGGGGCGGGGGGCGGCCCCTCCCCAGCGCTCAGCTCTTGCCTAGGGACATCCCCTCCTAGGCGGCTCCGGGCGACAGAGAGAGGATTCGTCCCCGGCGGGGAATGGGGGAAAGTGCGGCAGCGTCGGGAGGCGGCGCGGGGTCCCGCTCGGAGCCGCCGGCGCTGCGCGGCGGGCGGGCTGGCGGCGCCGCGCCGACCCCTCTCGGCGCTCCGGCCGCTGCTGCTTCTCCTGGGCTGTGCGGCGGCGGAGTGAGCGGCGGCGGCGGCGCTCGGCAGAGCCGGGGGCAGCCCGAGCCGGGGAGGCGGGGAGACGGCGCGGCCCCGAGCGCTACCCAGCGGCCGCGGAGGGAGCGGGCGCGTCCCCACCGGCCGCCCCCGGTTCGTGCGGAGCGGGCGGGTCCCCCCCTCTCCCGGTGCCCCCGCTGTGGAAACAGCGGCTCCTGTCTGCAGCTCCCACCCTAACCCGCCCCTCGCAGCCCCAGTCCCCCTGACAGCACTCAAGAGCATCAGCACTCGACCCCTGCGAAGGGGACGCAGCACATCCCCCAGGTAGCTCTAAGGCAGAACTCAATGACACAGGATTACCAAAGCAAACGTTTTATGGTTCTCAAAAACAAACCCAAGAAAACCCCAAGAAAACCTTTAACCCCAGAGATGACCCAGCCAGCACTTCCCTGACAACACACCACCTCATCAGGTCTGATCCCACAATTCCTCAAGCCCAGAGCTCCCAACAGGATCGCACATCCTTCAAAGATGTCTGTGCTTTCTGCTAGCACAGTGCCTTGCGTTAGGTGGGGGAAAGCAGCTCAGTCACGGCTGCTACCAAGCATTAACACCCAAGGACCTGCACCATCTGCACGGGAGGAAAATCCATCCGGAATTCTGGATCAGCCTCCTGAGCACACACGGCACCTCTGAGCTAAGGGACCTGCAAGGATCAGGGTGAAACGAAAGCATGAGCAGATTAGCCTGGAGCCAGCCCCGGCACTGCCGGGTCACACCAGGGCAGGGATGGAGGGAACACTCTCCCACAGGCATTGATACAACTGCGTGTGACAACGCCCGGGCCCCGGTGTGCATTTCCACTGCAATGTAACACTCACGTGTAAATCCTGCACAGTCCTTGGGGGAACGCCTGTGCGCACGTTGAGTATTTGGAGAGCTACTGCCAAATTTCCCATCGACCTCTTGAAGAGAGACTGAACAATAACCCAGCTCTTGCCCACCCCGGCATTAATCAGCTCCGTGGCTGGCATTCTCAACCGAGATGACGGGATCAATGTGCTGTGGGAGGTAGCAATCCCGGCTCACCCCTCAGGGAGGTGTTTCCCGCTGCCGGCTGGAACAAGCAAAGGGAGAGGCTGCCCTGCCAGGGGTGAGCTCAGCCCCCGTCGGGGGTTCAGACCCATTCCTCAGGCACCTACATGCACGCTGCAGCCACAATAACACTCAGCATGCTCCCAGGCCCCTGCAGGATCAGGGCTTTGTTCCATGAAGAACAGGAATTCCTGTCTCCGGGGCCATAAATCCAGGTCTGACCCTGGTGCCGGCACTGATTTATGGTTATTACCATTAATCTCGCCGGGCTGTGAGTAGTTTATTACCCACTTGCACAGGTACCTGCTTCCCCACGGTCACCCAGACTGATGGAGTCTGGATCTCACATCAGTGCTCCCACCAGAGCACGTCCCCCCCGGCCGGCTCTCCTCTACCCAAATCCCTCCTGGCAGGAGCAAGTCCCAGCAGGTACCACCACCCCTGTCTCCAGGAGCATGTGGAAGAGCCTGCACAAGGCTGGTACATCCCAGGGATCAGCGGTGGCCCCACATTGTCACTCACCCCATGTCCCTGAGGACGTTCCAGGTGACACCCGGGTAGGAGGCTGTGTCCCCCCCATGCTGCTGGGTCGCCCCTGCCCCACACAGGGCACTTCTCCATCTCCCGTGAGCTTTGGCTCCCTCCTCCACCAGCATTACTGAGACTCTAACTCGGCCTACAATTTGGGACTTCTAATTACACCAGGAATCGTGACAGCACATCCCTACAGACCACCACGAGCCACATCACACGACTCCGCCTCTCCAAACTTCCCCAAAAAGGGGTTTTTGAGCTCTTCTCTCAATCGCTGACCCCTGCACGGGGGTCTCCAGCCCCCAGCGGCAGCTGCGCATCCCCGAGCTGCGGCCGCAGCCCCGGCCAAGGAGGGGCCAGCCCCGCGGAGCCGCGGGCAGCAGGAACCCGCCCCGGGGCTATTTGCGGATGTGAACGCTGTTATTTTGCCTCCTGCTTGAAGAGGGCGCATCAAAGTCAAACCCAAAATACGGCGCTGGGCTTGAATTAAAAACTCTTGTCTGAAACCAAGGCAAGTTCCAAAAAAAGATCAAGGCTTTGTTTGAAATGTAAAAGTCTTTGCTGGGTTGTCAGGAGCTTTGGGGACCATCAGCATTATCCAGAGGCTGCAGGACAACAGCCAAGAGCTTCAGCTGTCCTCAGCATCCCTCATCTTTCTCAGAGGAGGCACTGACTCCCAGCAGCATCCCTGTTCCCTGAGCAGGAGAGCAGCATCCACGCTCCCTGCTCTGGGAAAGGGCTGGGAAGTGCAAGGAGAGGTCGGAGGCTCTGCCTGAGCACTCCGGGAGCTCCGTCCTTCTCTGCTATCAAAGGGGAGAGGAGGTGGATGTAACCACAGGCTGTCAGCACCGGCGCAGGGAGGAGAAATTGGATCCGGGAGGCTCGGCAGCCTCACCGACAGCAGGGTAACAAGCTCCCACAGGCAGGAGGAGCAGCCAGAACTATCCAGACCAGCAATAACCTGCACATTTCTAACAGGGAGGATAACTCTGACTGCAGCAAGGCGCCCTAGCACTTTTTTTTTCTTTGGTAATTAAGATTGAAAGAGGCTTTTTTCTCCAGAAGCATCAGCTCTGCTGGAAGAGTCAATCCAGGGTAGTGCTGCAGGCCAGAGCAGCCTCTGCAATCATTTAACTGCTCTCTTCAAACCTGGGCTTAGGACAGGTCCCTTCTCCCCTGAGCTTCTCCTGTAGCTTGGGATGAGTCACAGCCACCTCATTCCCTGAGCCCTGAGGGTCCTGAGGGCTCTGGAAGGCCACACCAAAGCAAACACCCAATTTTTGGCGGGGCTGAAGCTGCCTCTCCTTGAAGGGCATCAAACAGGGCTCCACGTTGCCCTTGGGTGCCGTGCAAGGAGCCTCCAAACTTGCTCGGAACAGAAACATCTTAAATATTTTATGAGTTAAAAAAAAAAAAAAAACAACCGAGGATAGGAACAGCACCAGGAGCACGCCCTCTCCTTCCTGCCAGGGCTGCTCCTCTTCCCAGCCCTGGGGCTGTCTCCCAGCATCTGCTGTTTGGGGCATCTCAGCCCAATTAAATCTTCCTTCAAGCCCCCAGCAAGGCCATGCTCGGTGCTGAGGGGGCTCTGAGCTGGCAGAGAGCAGAGCAGCATCACCAGCACTGCGGGCAGGGCTCCCACGTCCGAGCAGGACCTGGCTCTGCCCTTGGAGAGCTTTGGGAACAAGCCACAAAGGGCCAGAGACTTTGCAGGGAGACCTGCCTGTGGCTGCCACCCCCCTGCTCAGCCTCTGAACCCACCAGATGGGCCCAGGCAACGCACAAAGCACAGGAGCAGGGGGTTGAGGTGGATGTGGGGACCATGGGACCCCCACGGAGCCAAACCACTCCTGGTTTCCCCTTCAAACACGAGGGTCTGGCAGCACCACCACAGGCTCCCAAACCCACCCAGGGCTGGCAGTAAAGTTCCTTCTCCTGCTCTGAAGCCCCTCTAATAGAGCACCCCGGGACAGCTGCTCACCTTCCCCAGGTGGAGAGCACCAATCCCAGCAGCCAGGGAGGCGGGCGGAGCCGGAGCCTTTGCTCCATCCAAAGCTTTTATGCTCCTCCCCACAGTGTGGGCGGCTCTTGGGGAGCTCAGGGCAGCGTGGCAAGAGCTGCTCCCACCGCAGCGGGGGCCTCTCCCCCCCCATACCAAGCAGGATGTGGGGGTTCCCACCTGGATCCTTGTGTGAGAGGGGCTGAGGGCGGGGAAAACACCAGTCCTGCTGCTGCAGACCCTCCCTTCCTCAGCTAGGGGTTCACATTGGTGAATCCTTCTCCAGAGCATCTCCGAGGCTGCAAGTGTTGGGGGCAAGAAACATTTCTAACACTGGAACCATGGAACCAGGACCACCCAGCCCCAGACACACAAACTGCTCCTCCACAGCCCTGCAAAGCCAAGTTTTTCCTTTTCCTGCAGGCTGGAAAGAGTCGAGAGAAGCCCCAGGATGAGCCATGGGAAAAGCTGGCTCCACTCAGCAGCAGGAGGGCAAAGGTGCAACCCCCATTTCCAGAGCTGACCCCACAGCCCAGGACCACCAGCACAGAGACACCCACTCAGCAGCAGCAGCCCCCACCAACAGCCCAGACCTCAAGGCTGAGTTTTTAAATCAGGAGATTAAAAATTTAAACTAAGGCTCTGGCTCATTTTAACATGATTTCTTAACATTTAAAGGCCACCTTCTGAGCCTTCCTCGGGAGCAGCAGCTGGGGACCAGCCAGGTTTGCTGGGGGCTGCATCCAAGGCTCTCACTTAATCACATGCTTCCAGAAGCTGAGGTTTTCCAGGCACCCACTGCTGACCCCCAGGGCCAGGCTGGGGGTGCCAGAGTCCCCCCCCCCCTAAACCCCCTCCCCTCAGCCAGAGTGTCTGCAGTAACCCCATCCCTGATTCCCACATGCAAAGCTCGAGGAAATGGGGTTTTGTTGGACAATCCAGACCCAAAAAGTCTTTTGGGGGAGACCAGATCAGTTTTTGGGAGATGTCACATGTGTTGTCACACTCCCAGCACCCCTGACCTTGCCATCACCACCTGAAGCACTCACAGATCTGTGGGTGCCCACAGCAGCTCTGGGCACTTTTCAAACCCCATTATTTGGGGTTCCTGCCAACAGAACCCTACAAAAGGATCAGAGCCCCAAACCCACCTTACCAGTCCCCAAAGGGCATCACTCGTGGCTCATCCCTCCTGGAAAGGGCCAGCTCCAGCATTTCCTTGCCTGGCACAGGGTGGGTATCCCAGAGCAGCTGCAGAGAGCCAGCATCCTAACTCTGCTCTGCATTGAGGCAGGAGATTTAACCCACCTGCAGCTGGAACTCCTCCAGGTGTGCTCAGGGGGTACCTGGAGCCCCCAGCCTGCACCTTCCCAACTCCCTCTTCTGCAGCCGAGGGAAAGGGGGTGCCCTGTCCCTGACAGTGGGACAGGATCCTGCCTGGGGGCTCCAGCCCTGCCTGCAGGTGATAAATAATGAGTGAAAATCGGGGAAATAGTAAATAATATATTTACAGACCTGCATAATGGATGACACCGAGCTCAGGCTGCGGCAAGACATCCCTGCCTGCCAGGGGAGTGGGCACGGTGAGAAGGACATGTGGCTCTGGCAGGCTCCCCAAATCTGTCCCCCCATAAAAATCAGTCCTTCCCTTCCCCACTTGCCTTCCCACAGAGCCCCAGGGGCCTTTTAGGGAGATGTAATTACCAGCTCCTCAATCAATCCCATCAGCAGCAGCCAAACCTCAAAGTGAATTATCCCATAATTGGGTTGGGATTGGGCTGTGGGGGCACCAGGCAGGAGGGGAGGGTCCCTGCCCAGCCCCTGCCCAGCCCCTCCCCATGCCAAGCCCATCCATCCTGCTGGATCTGCTGTTCCAGCCAGCTCAGCTCTGCTCCCCCTGGGGGCCCCGGCTGCTCTGGGGTCACCACACCCCGAACATTGCCCTGTGTCACCTCAGGGAGCGCCGAGACACTCAGGAAATGGATTCTGGCTGGCTCCCACTGAGGAATTCTGCTTCCAAGGGGATGTGGATGGGATTTGCTGTCTCCTGTCACCCCTGAGAACTGTTGGCTCCTTAACCACTGGCAAAAGACGAGGCTGTTGGGTGGGGGCTGAAGGGGCAGGGCTGAGCCCTGGCACTGCTATCCCAGCACATTCCTTCCCACAGCAAACATCCCTGTGGGATACAGGGGGAAAGACCCAACAGCTGCAGCAAATCCCCAGCACAGCCTCACAGGCAAGACTTGGGGGCACCACACTGGTGCCTCAGTTTCCCTGGATGAGGTCCAGCCTAGCCATACCATGGGTGAGGTGGGGACAGGGATGACATGGAGCCCTTCCCAACTGGGTCGTGCCACCACCTTGCTGGGAGCAAGGCTGGGAAAGATCCGTCTTGCTGCCCACTGGATAAAACAGCTACATTTCAGATAATTCCAGATAGTAAATTTTTTGAGTCCCTATAAGCTAAAATCAATATTGGCACAACTGTGCGTCATTAAAAACTAAATGAACATGACAAAGCCAAACTGCTGCCTATTAAACAAATGAGTTTCTATCCACACAGGCACAGCGGGTTCTGAAATCCTTTATTCCAGGAGCAGCGCTTTCATCCGAGGGGTGGGAGCAGGCGGGAGCAGGGAGCGCTGCGTGCTGCCCTTCCCAGGACACGCTGTGCCAGCAGCTCAGCCAGGCTCCCTCGGCTTCCCGAGCTCGGGATGGGGGCGGAGCAGCCCCGCAGGCACCGGGATTTGGTGCATCAGGGAAAAGCCAGCAGGAGGTGACCTCGGGGTGGGAGGCACTGGGACAAACTGGAGTGCTCTGGGGAGGGCAGGATGTGGGAAGGGTGGTGGGATGGGAGAGGGATGAGAGAGGGATGGGAGAGAGATGGGAGAGGGATGGGAGAGGCAGGATTGGTGGTGGTGGTGCTCCAGGGATGGTATAGCAGTGCAGTGGTGACACAACAGTGCCACAACAGTAATGGTGGCACAATGACAATGTGATGGTGACGTGATGGTGACATGATGGTCACACAATGGCAACGCAATGGTGACGCAACGGTGACACAAAGGCATAATGGTGATACAACCATGATGTCACAGCAATGCGACAGTGACAGAATGGTGACACGATGATAGTGTGATGGTGACACAATGACAATGTGATGGTGACACGATGGTCACACAATGGCAACGCAATGGTGACCCAACGGTGACACAATGGCAATGCAATGGTGATACAACCACCACGTCACGGCAATGCGACAGTGACACAACGGTGGCACAACGGCAATGCAATGGTGACACAATGACAATCTCATGGCAATGCAACGGTGACAGAATGGTCAGACAATGGCAACGCAGCGGTGACACCATGGTGGCACAATGACGGCAGCACAGCAGTGTGGTGGTGACCAAATGGGACTGCAGCTGTGACACAGCAGCAGTGCAGCGGTGACACCAAACGCAGCAGTGTCACTGTGGCAGTGCCATGGCCGTGCAAGAGCTGCACCCACACCGGGCACTGCCTCACCCCCTCCCTGGAACTGTGGCAGGAACCTACAGCGAACCTTCCCAGTACAAAGCTTGGAGGTCCTGGCAGTGCCCCCGTCCTCTCAGGGGATTCGGAGGACCAGGCTCTGCCTGTCACCCTCAGCTGCCACCATCACTCCGTGCTGTCACAGGCACGCACGGGGGACACTCTGCCAGCCGCCCACTGCCTGTCCCTGTGCTGTTAATTCCCGTGCCCTGATTGTGTCCAAGCTCTCCGCGCACACCCGGAGGTGTCCATGTGAGGAGGTGCTGGGTGAGTGCTGGGGAGGAGGGGCTGGAAGGGGGACGGGGACGGGGACGGGGCTGCTCGGCTGCCGCCTCCCCCCAGCTCTCAGCGCATCCAGCAGCCGGCAGGAAAGCCGGGAAGCGCCGGGAAGCGCAGGGAAAGGTCAGCGTGCTCAGCCATGGGAAGGAGAGCGCTGGGGGGCGGCTGAGCCGCTCCCACCCGTGCCAACAGCTCCGGGGGTGCTGGGGAAGGGCACCCCGTCACCTTCCTCCGGGACACGTGGGGGCCGCCGGAGCCCCGCAGGCTGTGCCGAGCTCACCGATGGCTCCTGGTGACACTGGTGACCTGCTCCACCCCCTGCTGTGCCCTCCCTGGGGACATCCTCCCATCCTTCCCACTCCTTCTCCCGCCAGAACCTTCCTTTCACCGCTTTTTCTCTATCTAACATTCAAAATTCTTCCCCTTATTCCTCATCTTTTCCATTATGGTTCCCATTTCCTTTTTTAAAGCTTTCTGACATGGAAATATTTTATTTTTGGGAGCTCAGCGAAGGCCTTGCTTGGCACAGGTTCCTTGGACATCCTCTGCTTAGGCCAGTTTGGGGGTGATCCCTGTAGGTCCCTTCCAGCTGGAAATGTTCTGTTCCTTTTTATCCAGAAGTGGTTCATTTCTGCAGTCTGCTTAGGATTTGGAGGAATAAAGGGGAAAAAATAGGGAGTTTGGCAGGTCTGCTTAGGATTTGTGGAAAAGGGAAATGGGGGTTTGGGTGAGCAGAGCCCCCTGTCCCTGCCCCATTCTCTGGAGGATTCCAGAGCCTTGCCTGACTTTAGGGGGTGGTGAGTTGTGTCCACACATGGAATTTTGGCTTCCTGGAGCCACCAGCTGCCCGTGGCACGCAAGGGCAGTGCCGGTGCCACGTGGATGGTGATGGATTGTCCCACTGGGGACAGCGTGGAGCATCCCAGCTCCTGCCTTGGTGGCACTGAGGGCTGTCACTTGGAGACCATCAGTGGAGTGTGAAGTTCACCTCTGAGAGGAGAAAAAGGGAATGGAAAACTGAGGCTTAGGAGGGATTTCCCCAAGGAAAATGTGCAGGATTGAGCTGTGGCCTCCAGCCCCATCCTGCTCCAGCAGGATGGCTGGGTGGCTGCATCCCTGATCTGGAATTTCTCCCACAAGGAGCTGGGAAGAAGCTGCAGCCCCAGGAATGCCGGACAGAGGCAGAGGAGTCAATCCCATCCCTGCAGAGCCGAGGCTGGGAGGGCTGGGAGCTGCTGTGGGAAGTTTTATGGTGCTTGAATCAATCAGTGGGAATCCCATAAAAGTCAGTGGGTATAAATGGGTTCCTGGGATAGGTTTTGACATCCAATTGTCTTTTCCATTTCAGTTGTCATAAAGCTCTGCACACCCAGATATACAGCCCGAGCCAGGGTGCACACTCCGAAACCCTGATGTGCAGCCACGTGTGCCACAACCCCCGGCACACGTGCACGGGGAGGCTCTGGACACACGCAGGGAAGAGCCCCTGCTCCTCCCAAGGACCCAGGGATCCATTTCCCTGCCATTACCCACAGCAGGAGCAGAGGATGGGTGACAGGGGATCGATTTGTGAGACCGTTCCAAAAAAAAACCCCTCATTTAAAGGAAAACTTAGATGAGCAAGCAAGTCGTACATCATCTCCCTGTAAAGCATTTGTCGGGCTGGGGGAGGTGAGAGACAGGGCACGGGGATGGGGGTGGCTTGGGAGAAAGGGGAAGGAAGAGAGGTTGTGACCCCATTTCTGAGCCAGAGGACTGGGGTACACCCCCAACCCCCCACCCAGGAGCTGGAATCACTGGTGTAAGATGGCTCTGCCCCACTGTAGCACTCCCAGATAAAGAATCATGGATCATTTCCTTCTGCCCATCTGGCACACAGGGAAGAAATGTGCAGGAATGAAACCCCTGGCTGCAGAGTCCCCTTTTCCTCCTCCTTCCTCGCCTTGGCCTGTTTGGAAATGAGATTTAAAGAAGCTGGAAGGGCTGGGAGGGAGAGGAGGGACTGTGTGGTGCAAAGATCCCACACCGGACACCTGGGATCTCTGGGGTCCCACACTGGAGACCCAGCACCCCTGGGGTCCTGTGATGGAATCCTGCCATCCCTAGGGTCCCACCAGACCCCTGCCATCCCTGCTGTCCCACACCGGAGTGCCATCATCCTTGGGGTCCCCTGCCAGCTGGCACAAGTTCTCCTCAGGCAATAACTCACACCCAGGCCTCCCTTCCAAATCCATCTCTCCGGAGAGCAGGAACGTGCCGACAGGGATTTATCCCCTCCCCGGGGCGGGCGACTCCGTGCGAGCAGATGCCACTTTGTGTCACAGCCTGATTTCTCTCCCCTCCATTCGCAGCTCATCATCAGCTCCGCCGGTGACCGGTCCCCTAAATCACCGCCCCTGCTCCCGCTGGGATTGATGCGCGATTTTTCTCCTCTCCAAACAGCCACCCGCTGGCTGCGGCTCCGCAGGGACCCCGAGGAGGGAGGGTTGGGACAGAGGGGCTCCGAGCTGGCCCCTAACCCGCGGGAGGATTAGGGATTTCCGTGCTGGAGAAGGGGGTGCCCAGGCACGCACATCCCGGCACCAATCCTGCTCCTCCTCCTCCGCAGGACGCAGCGGTTCCTGCTCCAAAGCCGCGGCTCTCCCCGGCGCTGGGGATGAACCGGGGCTTGTTCCCAGGCGCGGCTCCCCGGCTTGGCACTGCCTGCAGCCCAGCGGGAGCTGCCAGGCTCTGTCTCCCTGGCAAACAGCAGCTTCCTTCTGGCTGCTGTCAGGGCTGAGAATTCCAGAGAGCGTCCGGGCTGCTGGCAGGGCTGGGGCAGCGGCGCCGGGAGCCCCTTTGGCAAAAGGGCCTTGAATGCTCACACCGGTGTCCCCTGGGCGCTGGGCTGGGCTGTCACCGCAGAGTGGCTGGGCACGGTGCAGATTTGGATGCACGGAGCGGTGCGGATTTGGCGGTGGAGGATGCTCGGCATGGATTTTGTGACCGAGTGGTCGAGCAGGGGACGCCAGTGTCCCACGGGGGCTCAGCCAGGTCTGCTCCCGCCCCACGGAGCTGCAGGGAGGGAAAGGGGAGATGGAGGGATGCTGAGCCAGAGCCCAGTATCCCTGCTCCAGCCTGAGCCTGGGCTGCAGCCAGAGGAGGCTGGAGGTGGATAAAGCTCATCTCCTCCAGCATATGGAGCTCGGAGCGAGCTGTCCCCAGGCAGCGGCGGGGCGTGCACGGGGAGCTGCCTCCTGAGCCCACAGCCCTTGCCAGAGCCTGCCCACATCCACACGCTCCTGCCCCCTGCCAGGATCCGCCACCGCCAGCTGCCTGGGGAGGGGCGTGGGCACTGATCCGTGCTGGCCTCGGCTGCTGGCACCCGCGGCCAAGGACATGGCACAGCCCCACAGCCGCGGGGAGGGAGCGCTGGCTGTGGTGCAGGATGGAGCTTGAGGTCTCCATGACCTCGAAAGGGAGGAATGGACCTTTCCAGCCTCCAGCTCCAGGCAGCAGGGACAGGCAGCTGGTGCCCCTTGTCCCCTGTGCCACGCTGACATGACCATGGCCAGGCCATGGGGACACACATCCCTGGGCACTGGGGGGGACAGTGGGACTGATTTAAATCCATTTTAGGTGCCAGTCCCTCTCTGTGAGTCCCTGTCTCATGTGACATTAGACTGTGGCATCACCAGGGCTGGATCCACGAGGTCCTGACCGAGCAGGACGAGACCCTTTGCCGTGTCCAGCCTCAGGAATTAGAATGAGCATGAGAGAGTTCGAGTCCATCTGCATCTCCTGAGGTGCCAATGAATCCCTCCCACTGCCGCCAGCTCCTGCAGAGCCCCCGTTCTCTGTGTCCCCAACCCCAGGGAGCTGTGGCCCACAACACCCCCCCCAGCACCCCAGGACACTCCATGCCACCCCCTGCTAGAGCCAGGGCCGTGCTGGAGGAGGGTCCCCAGTGCAATGGCAGTAACAAGCTTCAGTTAAATAATTGAATTCCTCAAATCGTTCCCTTTTCCCTCCGGTTTTGGTACACATTTGTCACCGTGCCATTAGGCAGACGCTTTGCTCGCACTTCATTTATTCATAAGCGCAGCCGTGACAACGACAGCAGAGCTGAGCAGAACCGCTGGCACGGGGCACGGCTGTCCTGGCACTGCCAGGGCTCACAGTGGCACCAGGACAGTGACAACACCGGGGTCACAGTGGAGGATGATGAGGGCTCTGTGCGTGCTGCTTGTCACAGCTTTCCCCACTCTGGGGGACAGATGGGGACAATCAGCCCTGCGCCTGCTGCTCCTCATCTCCTGCAGTGGCTTTGGGTGGTGGCAGTGACCACCCCAGGAGCTCTAGAGTGCCCAGAGCTGGAGCTGCCTCTGCTCACCATCTCCAGTGTGTCCAGAAGGTCCAGGGGAAGGATTAAAGGTGAACCTGGAGCACAGAGCCACCATGGGCTCCTGCACCAGTGCCAGGAGCCAGGCAGATGGGAAAAGCCATTAAAGGTCACGAGGGAGCAGCAATCCCTTGGTGCTGGATGTCACCGCCCTCACGTGCAGCCAGGGACCAGCACCGTGGGTTGCCACTGGTGCCCATCCCATGGCAAACGGCTGGTGCTGCTGCCAGGACGGGGGTGGCCAAGGCAGCTCTGGATGGCCACAGATCCACACACCCAGCCCCGGGCTCCTGCCAGAGCCCCCGAGGGGCTGAGCACCCTGAGGGTGCTGAGCTGGAACGCTCTGATCCAGGTGGAGCACCCACGGCCACGCCTGGTGCCACCTCCATGGGCTGGGGGCTGGAGGGACGGGCCTCGCCTTGCAGGAGCTCTGCTCAGCTAATTGCAGTAATTAGCCCGTAATGAAGCAATTACTTGAGGACGTGGTTCCATGTGTTCCTGCAGGGGGGGAGGATGGGGGACGCAGTCTCAGCGGGCACAGGCCTGTGAGCTGAGGGGACAAGGACACCGCGCATCCCCCGAGGGGACCGAGGGGGCACAGTGTCCCCTCCATGGATGCTCTCCCGGGATTCCCGTTCCTCCGTGACTCTGGTTTAAGGGACAGGGCGGACCCCGGGGTGGGAGCCCGCGGTGGCGGTGGGGAGGGATGGGAAGGGATGGATGGAGCTGCGCTGGCGGGAGCTGCACGGACACGTTGCTCCCGAGGTCTGTGCCGGAGCTGGAGCCAGGGAGTGCCGGAGCCAGGCAAGGGGAGGCCGCCAACTGGCCGGCTCCACACTGGATCAGAGCCCGGCTGTCTCTGCTTGCATGGAAGTAGCCAAGTTAACCCCCCGCACATGGAGAGGGGCCGGGAGCTGCCGAGCAAAGGCATCTCCAGCCCTGGGATGCTGCCCACGGCCGGGGTGCCTGTCCCAGTGACACCCCGCAGTCCCAGAGACATGAACCGGGGAATCACCCCTCTGCAGGGCTCCTGGAGCGCTGGAGGCACAGCTGGAGGTGTGGGAACATCAGGATTCTCCTTGGGGTCTGCTGTCCCCCAACCCCTCCCCACTTGCACCAACCCCCCACTGACAACCTGGATTTCCCTATTTTCACCCACACACTGGAGAGATGAGGCTCGTCCCAGCTCTGGTGAGGGACAAGAGGATTCTCTGGTGGCACCACACCCACCAGAGCACCGGGAGCATCACCCAGGCTGTGCCGGGCTTGTGGCAGCAGAGCCCCCGGCGCGGAGCGTGCCTGACAGGAATCGTGGCTCGGCGGGGAAGGAGCAGACGGGAGGGAAATAAAAGCAAATTACATCAGTGCTGGCATGGGCAGCCATCCCGGAGAGCTATTTCGGGAAGGGCCAGGCCGGCTGCAGGGATAAGCACTTGCAGATGTTGCTGGGAGAGCCCCGCTGGGCTCCTTCCGCCGGGGCTGCGGGGAAGGGACACGGCCAGCGCGGGGACACGGCGGCAGGACGGGGCAGGGGTCCCTCCTCCTCCCACTGCCACAGCCAGGGGATCCCTGGGTGGTGCTGGGTGCCTGGATCCAGTCCTTGGGCCGTGGCGGGGATCCCCAGCACTGTGTCCTGCTGCCACGTACACCAGGACAGCTCGGGGACCGCTGTGTGAGGGGACGTGAGGTGCCCGGCTGGTGGCCAGGACGTGGTGGCATCTCAAGGTGATTGGCAAGGGCAAGGAAAGAGAAACCTGGCCGTTGTCATGGTTACTACCTAACATCCTCCAGCACGGGCTCCAAGCAGTAATTCCGGTGTTGCATCGCCAGGATGGGTTGTGGCAGGGAAGGAAGGGATGGATGGCTCCCGGCTGTGCCGTTTGGTTTTGGGGAAAGCTGAGGCTGCCCCTCAGCAAGAGGCAGTGAGAGCTCAGCCCAGGCTCGGCTGGGGGAAGCTTCGATGCACAATCACCCCCCAAGTGCTCCCAAATCCTGCTCAGGATCCGAGCCCACGCAGGGATATGGCCTTGGCTCCAGCTGCGGGGGCTGGAGCCCGGCTCAGAGCTGGGATCTGATCCCAGAGCTCCGTCAGCCTCCGCGTTACCCTCGAACCAAAGCAAACAGCAGCTCGGGGTGGAACGGACTCAAATGAAAGACGTGGCAGATGTTTCTCCTCTCCCCAGCTCCCTGCTGACTACTTGGGACACGATGCTGACGGGTCCCCGTCCCTGCTGCCCCCGGTGTCACCCGGTGGCACGGGCTGATGGGTGCCATGGTGGCAGGTGGCATTTGCCAGCTGCCCCGGCTGCTGCGGGGAGCCGGCACCGCCGCCACCACAGGCGGGAGCAGCCCGTTTGTGAGCTGCTGCCAGATGTTCCTCTGCAAAATAATCTGATGGAAAAACAGGGAAGGGAGAACATTTTTTTCCAGCAACATCTTGCTTTAATATTAAAAAAAAAAAAAAAAGGAAGTAATGTTGGAGGAAGGAAAGCAGTGTCTAAGTTTATCCCCATCCCCTGCACAAACAGGGTCTGTGATGTTGGGCTCATCCCAGAGGGAATCCCAGTTCCAGGTTCCACAGCCCCAAGGACCATCCCAGCACCCTCAGGAGCCTGAGGGCGCCTGGCCAGGCGCTGTGTGTGCTGGTCACACTGCAGTCACAGCCGTGCAGAGGTGACAGACTGACCCACCACGTCTGACAATCGGATTTATTGCCTGGACAAGCAGCCAAGGCCCTGTGCAGCCTCCGAAGAGGAGCCAAGGACAACACAGTCCCTGTGTGACCCCAGAGCCTCCCCCAGGTCCTGGCTCCAGCCCCAGAGGGGGGGTGTCCTTGTCCCATGCAGCATCTGACAGCCCCCAGGGGACACCGATCCCCACGGATACCTCTGTGTCCCCCAGCAGCTCCACATCACCTCGGGGAACTCCAGGGAAGGCAGAAAGCCCTAAAATCAGACCAAGGGGAGGAGGAGGGGCTTTTCCACAGGGCTTGGTGTTCCCCCAAGCTGCATTCCTGCCTCCATGCAGCTGGGCTGCCAGCGGGCAGAGGGGATGGAATGGAGAGAGGAGGGAGCCACAACACAGCTCTGGCCACAGGGCCATTGGCACACTCCAAATCCCCTTTTGCCTTTCCCATCCTTATCTCCAATCCCGTCCCCATTTCCACCCCATTTCCCTTCTCCATTCCCATCCCCATCCCCATTCTCTCCCTTGTGCCCATTCACCATCACCTTCCCCTTCCCTATTCCCTTCCCTGTCCCTTTACCACACCTCTTTTCCCATCCCATCCCATCCCATCCCATCCCATCCCATCCCATCCCATCCCATCCCATCCCATCCCATCCCATCCCAATGGATCATTCTCACTCCAATCCAGGCTCACTGGCACATTGCTCCCACCATCCAGCAGCTCCAAACTGGGACCAGGAGGTTCAGGCTGCAGAAGGAGCAGAGCCAGGACATGGACACCAAAAGGCGTCACTGTCCCCAAGAAGAAAAAAAGATCCCCTGGGAGAGGAGGGGGAAGGAGAAGAAAAAAGGAAAAAAAAAAAGTTCAATCAGCTTTGTAAAGGGCACAATTTACAAAATCCATTCCATATTTTACTAGGCTGGGATTTAGGGATTAGTCTGTAATACTTAGGTGGCTTTTTGTAATAAAACCCTGAGCTGCAGCAGCCTTGGGAAAGGAGAAGGTGGCAGGAGTCTCCTCTCCATCCCGCGCTCATTCTCCCAGAGTTTCCTCCTTGTTTCTTTCTTTTTTTCCTTTTTTTTTGATCTCGGCAGCCCCGTTAATCTGGGCTTTATCTGCCTATGGAGGAGGCCTGAGCTCTTTATTGGATTTTTGGCAAGAATAAATGATTTCGTTTGGGATATTACGGAGACGATTCCGTGGGATTACGCCACCTCATAAACGGAACAGCGGGGATCAATTCCTCACCGTGGGAATGTGCCTGTGCCTACGTGCTGCTGCCTCAGGGGTGTGGCTACGGCAGCTACGGCACAGGTGTGGTGGCTATGGCATGAGTAGAGTGGTTATGGCACGGGTGTAGTTGCTATGGCACAGGGAGGGTGGCTATGGCACAAGTGTGGTGACTGTGGCACAGGTGTGGTGGCTATGGCATGGGTAGGGTGGCTATGGCACAGGTATGGTGGCTATGGCACAGGGAGGATGGCTGTGGCACAGGTAGGATGGCTATGGCACAGGTATGGTGGCTATGGCACAGGTAGGGTGGCTGTGGCACAGGTGTGGTGACTATGGCACAGGTGTGGCTATGGCACAGGTGTGGCTATGGCACAGGTAGGATGGCTGTGGCATGGGTGTGGTGGCTATGGCACAGATGTGGCACAGATATGGATTATGTCCAGCCCAGACCCCACAGGCAGCCCTGAGATCAAACCAAACCCACCTGGATGTGCCAAGGAGGACATTGGCACAAGGCCACCAAGCAAGAACATCCACCCTGGGCGTGAGGTGGAAGGTGACAGCACACCCCCCTCTCAGGAGGATCCCAAACCTACACCGAAGTTCTCAATCCCCTCAGCACCAACCTCGAGGGGGAAACAAATCCCAGGGGCAGGAGCAGCTCCAGCCTCTCCTCCCGGCTCAGCCCTGCCCTGGGGCTGGGGACAGGGTCCCTGTCCCCTCCTCAGCGCAGTGCTGGTGCCACCACGGTGTCCCCAGTGCTCTGACAGGGGGTGGGCAGAACTTTGAAGCACGGGGCTGAGTGGGTGCGGGAGCCAGCACAGTTGTCAAGTCTCCTAATTAAGAAACTCCTTTGGGGATCATTAAGAAAATCCTTTGGGGAATGCAGATCCCTTGGCTGCCGGGGCTGTGTGGGAGCACAGCCCAGCCAAGGACCTTGGGGACAGGAGTTTCATTGGGAAGCCACCCCTGTCCCTGTCCCCACACCTGTCCCAGGCCCACCAGTGATGCAGGCAGGGGCCTGCAGCCCACAGCCCTCCCTGCAGATGGGAGACCCGGCTGTTCCTTGGCATTCCATCATGGAAAAGGCATCTCTCCTCCATCGTGCCATAGCCAGCCATGGATCCCACCAATCCAAGGGAGAAATCTGGGGGAAAAGCAAGGCAGGAGAGCCCGTAAGCCATGGCTGCCCTGAGAGGTTCATCAATAATGAAACACATTATTGTTTCACAAACTCCGAGCCGGGGAGGGCTTTTCCCAGTTAATTCCATGCACGGGGAGTGCCCGCGGCCACGGCAGAGCAGCTCCCTGCTCCCAGGGAGTTCCTGCCTGCAGGACTGACACATTTATTATTTCTCCCATAATTACGTTACTGTGAGAGTTTGTCAGGAAGCTCCCTGGGAGTCACGGCCCCACACGGGGCTCCCAGGCAGGAGCTGCCTCTGGAATGCTGACGGAGAGGGATTTTCTTGGGAAAGTAGGTCAGGATGGGACCTGTGGCCTCAGTGGTGCAGCCCGGAGCTGGGATTCACTCCAGCTGCTGCACCGTGTCCTGGGATGGGCACGGAGATGGGAATGGGGTGGGGATGGAATGGGGATGGAGATGGGATAAGGATGAGATGGGAATGGCAAGAAGATGAGATGGAAATGGGATGGGATGAGAATGGGAGGAGATGGGAGTGGGGAAGGGGGTGGGGTTGGGAGGGGGATGGGAAGAAGGTTAGGATGGAGACAGGAATGGGAAAGAGCATGGGATTAGGATGAATATAGTGTGGGGATGGCGATGGGATAGGGATGGGAACAGGGATAGGCTGGAGATAGGAATGGGAAAGGGCATGAGGTTGGGATGAAAATAGTTGGGGATGGGGATGGAATGGGATGCCATGTGGATGGGGTTAGATAGGAATGGGTTTGGAATGGGATCAGACGGGGATGGGATGGCCATGAGGATGAGGATGTGGCTGTCCTGGGGATGGGCACAGGGACAGCACCGGGGCAGCGTGTGCCGTGTGTGTGGCTGTTGCAGGCGTTGCTCCAGAGCCGCTGGATAATTGCAGCGCTGCCGCCCGGAGCCGAGCGGATGAGCCGGGCGACAGCTCCCAATTATTGCAGCGCAGCGGGAGAAAGGGAAAGAAAGGAAGAGAAGAAAAGCACAATTATCGGGGCCTCGGCGGCGGCGCCGCACACGGCTGCAATTTCCAGGCACAGCCCCGCTCCCAGCGCGTGACATTTCCATTGATTTTTAAATGGGCACTTTTCCCCTCTCTGCCTCCCGTCCTTCATCCCACGGACATTGGGACAGGCTCCCGAATCTCCTGGGTGATCCCTGAGCATCCCTGCCAGGCTCAGCCCAGCCCTTGGTGGGTACCTCAACACCACCCATCTGCCTGGAGACCCCGATGCTCCCCCCATTTCCATCTCGCTCTCCCACCTTTCCCTCCCAGAGCTGCTCCCGGCTCCGGAATCGCAGCCCTGTATATTAAAAAAGGTCAGATTTCAGCTCTTGTGAGGAAGCAGGAAGCAGAGCAGCGTGAAGAGCCGCAGCTCCTGGTTCTTGGGGGATCAGGGAGTGGGGGCACGGGGGGGTCCCGGTGATGGATCTGCTCCCTGCTGCGGGGGATGGGCAGGATTGTGCCGATCCCGCATTGTCACTCCGTAATTGACAATTAAATTTAATTACACCTTTGAGAAATAACAGCGTGCGCTGGGTTAATGGGCCTGTCTGGAGAGGGGTGGGTTCCTCCCACTCCTCGGGGTGGGGCAGGGGTGACATCCCTGACTTGGTGACACCGTTTGCCGGGGTGGGGTGGCAGCTGTGGGGCTGAGCAGTGCTGTGGGGACCCCAGCAGCAGAGCTGGCCTTGGCATGGGGACACGCTCCAGCAGCAGCAGCAGCAGCAAACCCATCCCTGGGCACATCCTGGACACTTTTCCTGGGAATCCAGCAGCACCCAGAGGAAACAACACCTCTGGCACCCTGCAGGTCCCCCAGCACGGCTCAGTTATTTATCTCCATAAAAACCACAGAGCATGGAGCTGCCCAGCTGCCTTTACCTGCTCCCGTTCCTGCTCTTCTTCCCTCTCTTTTTTTTTTCTTTAATTTTCTTTGAAGCAACATCACAGCTGTCTCCCAGATTTGCTTCCTGCTTTATGAACCTTTGGATGCAATCATCGGCGGCTCTCAAGGTTTCTGCTGCAATTAGAGAGATTTTTCCAGAGTGAGGATCAGGTGCTCGGCAGGAGCCAAGGTGGTTGGAGGCTCGGCAATCCCAGACTCCACATTTGGGATAACCAGCTCAGCATCTCCCTGGCATCCCCATCCTTTCACACCTCTCTCTAATTAATGATAATCACCAGCAATTTCCTAATTAGTTGGCTGATTTTTGCCCTCTGATCCCGCATCCTCAGGACTGGATGAGCTTGGGGCATCAGCACCTGGGAGCACCTGCACCCACACTTCGAGGTCACACAGCACCCAGGGGTCCCCAGGCAGGGGACAGGTGGGGAGGCCAACCCTCCACGTCCCCTTTGCACCCGGGAGCTGACAGACCTCATCCCAGTGTGGCCCTCAGGGGAACAGGACTGTCCGGGTCCCCTCTGGCTGCCTGGAGAGCCATGTGTGCCACAGTGGTGGCATCTCCCATGGCACCCTCTGACATGTGCCATGCCTGTGGGGACATGTGCCAGGACTGTGGGGACACCCTGAGTGCAGAGACTCATCCTGGAGGTCCCCGGTGCCACTGTGCTCCTGAGGGACACCAGACTGTGCAGAGACATCCTCGGATTCCCACAGCACTTCCTGGGATTGTCACCCTCAACGTGGCACCGTGACATGGTGGCCCTGCTCTGAGGGATGGCACTGAGGTGACAGGGCCACAACCAGGGCTGGGGATGGGTGGCCTTGGCTGCTGGACGCTGCAGAAGCGCGGCAGGGAACGAGGCCAAAGCGCGGCCGCTCTCTCCCTCCCAGTGATCATCGCCCTCATTAAAGCCCAGCTAATTATTATTCGGGCTCATTAGCAATTATAAACTCCAGCACTGGCACTTCATTAAAAAAATGACAACTTCGCACTTAATTACGTTCCCCAGCAGCCCAACGGGTGGGAGCACTCGCCCCCTGACCCCTGCCCGTGCCAGCGCCGGCACCCACAGCAGTGCCAGAACCAGTGCAGTGCCAGAACCAGCACCCACAGCAGTCCCAGAACCAGCACCCACAGCAGTGCCAGAACCAGTGCAGTGCCAGAACCAGCACCCACAGCAGTGCCAGAACCAGCACCCACAACAGTGCCAGAACCAACACCCACAACAGTGCCAGAACCAGTGCAGTACCAGAATCAGCACCCACAGCAGTGCCAGAACCAGTGCAGTGCCCAAACCAGTGCCCACAGCAGTGCCAGAACCAGTGCAGTGCCAGAACCAGTGCACTACCAGAACCAGCACCCACAGCAGTGCCAGAACCAGTGTCGTGCCCAGACCAATGCCCACAGCACTGCCAGTGCCCAAATGAGAACCCACAGCAATGCCAAAACTGGTGACAGTGCCCAAACCAGTGCCAACACCCACACCAGGACCAGTCCCCAAAGCAGAGCCGGCACCCACAGCAGTGCCAGCACCCACAGCAGTGCCAGCACCCACAGCAGTGCCAGCACACTGCTTCCTGGCACTGGGCAGCCTCTCCAGAGCAGCACATGGCACATGGCACACGGCACATGGCACACGGCACAGGGCACCCGGGGCTGGCAGCCAGCACCTTCCCTCTCCCTGATGGATAATTGGCCACTAAATCCCTCTGGGGGAGAAATGGTTGGGAAAAAAATTACAGCTGCGGAACCAGCTCTCCAAAATTATATCACCTTCTCTGACAGGATAATTGCTCCTTTTCCCTGAGATTTAGTACGGATCTCACATCCTTAAACAGTTGGGTGTTATTTTAAGGGCTCCCAGTGTTTTTCCCTCCTCTCCCAGGTACCGGGACCCGCGGCTGAGGGGGGGTGGGAGCGGGGACACCAATCCCGGGAGGTGACAGAGGGGAGGACACGCCTGTGGCACCCGGGGGAGAGGTGGGGATGATCCCGAGCCGGGTGGCACCGGCGCTGTGCCTTGTTGTCCCCGCGCTCTAATGGCCACATCAATATTATCTCGACTCCGCGTTAGCCGGTGACAGGTGAATTAATGACACGGAGCCGGGGAGGGACACGCGGGGACACACAGGCGGGGTCTGCTCAGGACAGGCAGGGCCCGCCCCGGGGGTACTTGAGGGGGTTTGCCAGACCCCGGACTCAGAGTGGTTTCAGCCCTGGGCACACGGAGCCCCTCCCTGAGAGCCCCCCCCCCGGGTATTTTGGGGTGCTCAGTGCAGCGCGTGTGGCTCCCTGGAGTCGCACCCCCTCCCAAGGAAATCTCTCCCTCCCTCTGGCTCTTACGCAGCTTCCCAACCTCCAGGCCCACCCCCGGTGAGTGATAAATCAGCCGGAGCCCTCAGTGTCACCGGCGCTGCCACCGGCCCAGCCCCATCCATCATCACCGTCCCGCCGCCGCCTGCCACCTGCGCCCCGCCACCCTCACCGGGGATGCTCCGGGCGACCCCAGCAGCGCCAGCCCCCGGCACAGCCCGGGCTGCTCATTAGGGCCCCCACGCCAGCCCTGTGCCACAGCGAGAGCCACGACCAACCATCAGCGACGTCCTGGCAGCAGCTGGTGGCCGGCACACGGCAGCAGCTGGGGAGCGTGCCCGGGAGCAGATCCCGGGAATCACCATCCTCCAACAGCCCACACCTGCCCCGTGCTGCCTGCCAGCCCAGGGACCCCCGTGTCACCCTGCTGTCCCCTCAGCACCGAGCCCGTGCCAGGCGCTCAGGGCGAGGAGCAGCCGTCCTTGTCGCTGCCTGCCTTGCTTGGAAAACAAACCCCCATTAAAGCGTTTGGGGATTACAGCCAAGCAAGATCGAGTTCGTCAGGAGCCAGGGAGCATGAAAAGGCGGCTCAGCGAGAGGATTTCTGCCTGCGAGCCCTGGTCGGGAGCATCACTTGGGGAGCCGCTGCCCTATTATGTCCCCGTGTCACCCAGCGTGAGGACCGGCACCCTCCGGCGAAGTTTGGCTTTGCCAAGCTGCACCGAGCCCCGACGTGGCACCTGCTGTGCCGCGGGGACATCCCTGCCAGCCCCACGCCGGGGAGCGGGGCTGCAAGTCTGTAAATATATTATTTATTCTCTCTATTACCCTCCTCCATTATTCATTGTTTAATCCGTTGCTATTCTATTATTAACTCTCCCAAGCGCTTCGGCGCTGCTCTGACATGAAAGAGGCACCGCGAAATTCCGCATCCCGCGGTCCCCGCACCGGGATGAGGCGGGAGAGGGACCAGGAGCACCCGCAGTCAACATCCCACTGGTTTTTCCTTGGGTTTGGAGCATGGCCCGCCCCAAAAAACCCCTCACCTCCCGCAGCCGTGATGGATGGATGCACAGAGCAACAAGAGGTCCCAGCTGCGGAGGGGAATTTGGGGTTCTGGGGGAAGGGAACGCTCTCCCGCAGCGTGGGGGGGAGGTTTTGCCACATTCCTGCCTGAGATCGCTCTGGTTAAATTATGCATCGGGGTTTTAAAGAGCCGTTTGGGCTCGGAGGGAGCTGGCGGGGTTTTGTAGCAGCGCCTGGTGCCCGGCTCGGCCTCTGAAATTTCATTCCAGGGTGATCAGAGGGCTCCTAACTCCTGCCGTTCTTGGGATGCAGGAGGCAGCTCCCGCCCTGGCACCTGGGCACTGGGCTGCAGCTCTGGTGCCTCATTCCTCCTTGGATCACCCCAGGATTCAGTTTTGGGGTGATTTTTAGTGAAGGCAATAATGGTGAGGCGTGGAGGATCCTGAGCCTACTGTCAGGATGGATTTACACCAAGAGCCAGGGGAAAGGGACGCTCATTAATTTGGGATGATCCCAGTGGGAATTGGGATCTGCAGGGACAGGATCCAGCCCCAGGTGCCTCAGGGATGCTGAGGGAAAGAGTGTCCCCCTCCCTCCCTGGGGACAGGGCCCAGCCCAGGCATCTCAAGCCCTGGGGACGTGTCCCAGAGCTCTGCTCCTGTCACACCTCCCGGTGTCACACGCTGTCACCACACCTGCCCCAGCACCGCGTCCCCGGAGGGAGGGAGAGGAGGCACTTTAATCTCAATCAATTAGAAATAAGGCAGCCTTAACGACAGGGCAATAAAAGAACACTTTAATTTTAGAGCTAATTAAATATCAACAATTGGAATGCAGCAACAGACAGTTAACCTGGAGTATCCCATTATTTATAGGGAATATAATGCATTGACTGGGGGGTGAAGTGAGTTGTAGTCATTTTAATATCAGCTGTCACAGTCTAACTGTTCTCTTTTGTCTCACTCCAGCACAATCATCTCCCCGGCTTCCTCCGGGACCATTCCCACTTCTCTGCTCGACAGAAGATTAATTAAGCCCAGGTCCCCGCAGAGGACGGGTGCGTGTGTTCATGTCCCCGCTCCCCGAGCCCGGGTGACACCGGGGCTCCGCGGGGGCAGCCGAGCGAGGCGATGCCTCCAGCCCCGGGGCTCGCTGTAATTGCAACCCCCGACCGAGTGACAAGGCTCCGGAGCTGGGGATTATTGATGGGGAGCGTTCCAGGCTCCGCCGGGCACCCCGCGGCTGCCGCGGCTCCGGGCAGGGACAGAGCCACAGCGGGGGCCAGCTGCCACCGCAGCCCCCCAAAACCCGCAGAGAATCGCTCTGCTCCCCACGCTGCCACAAGCCCCGGGCCCCCTGCTCTGGGATGAGGAGCCTCTGGATCTGGAGGAATCCCTTCGAGGCACCCCAGTGCTGCTCCAGGGCTCTGAGTCCCTCTCCAAGCCAGGAGGGGATGCTGAGCCCCAAACTGGGGATTTTCATCGCCAAAACGGGGCTGCACGGCCCCCTCACAGCTCCCAAAGCCTCGGTGGCTGCACATCCATCCAGGGCTCCGGCAGAGCCTCGTTCAGTGGGTTCAAGGGCCCTGTTCAATTTGGCACGTTTGGTGGGGGGTTAATGGTTTCAGCAGCGGGAGGAGCCGCGGGGAGCGAGCGGGTCCAGCCACCCCCGGCAGCAGCTGCGGATCCCTGGAATGCCGAGGGTTCCCGACGAGCCTGGGGGGACACGGGGCTGATGTGACACCCTGAACACCCTGAGGACTTGGCCCCTGCAGACCAGATGGAATAAACCCCCTGGCAGTGGCTGTGCTCCATCCTTGCTCCCTCTGCAGGAAGGGAAACTCCTCCCTTCCCGAAATTCACATTTTCCTCCACGAAAGTTCCCTGGAGCTCATTTGGGCCTCACCAGGGAGCCATCCCAGAGCTCACACCCTGCCACTGCCACTGCTGCACTGCCACCCTCATGTCCCTCATCCTCCTGTCCCCGTCCCAGCCCCTCCGCAGTGTTCCTGCACCGGGCTGGGGTCTGGGCAGTGCAGGAAAGATGGGAGTTACCCTCACCTTTCCATCTACCTGGGGAGATGTGCCACCCCTGCCACTCACGGGGCATCCAGTGCCACCAATCCCGGCCACTGCTGCTCTCCAGCAGAGCTGCACAGGGCTGCACTGAGGGAATTGCTCCCGTCTTTAAGCGGTGTTGACTTTCCCTCTCCGTTTTCCACTCTGGCTGCTCCCTGAAGGTGCCATCAGGCTGCAAACAGCACCACGGAGCAGCTCCGGGGAGAAGGGACCCAGGAGGATCAGCGAGCCAAATTCTTGGGCTCTGCCCCTGCCCTGAGACCCCAATCCTTGGGGACAGGGGAGGAAGAGGGGAATTGGGGGGTGCAGCAGCAGTGGCAGGGGAAAGGTTTTGCTTCCCAGTCTCTGGGTTTTTGTCACAGATTGGAGATCCTGGATTTCAAAGCAAAATGTCACTGTGCAACAAGGAGGCAGGGAATTTTCTTTGGGAAATGTCAAAACGAAGCACTTCCAGAGGGAAATGTCTCACTGCCCCCATCCCCACAGCCTGGAGCCTCCCTGCTGCTGGCAGTGCCACCCGAGGGGGCCGGGGAAGGGCAGGGGGAGGGAGGGAGAGAGGACAAAGCCCCCATCCCTTCATCCACAGCGTTTCCATGGGAGCTCTCTCAACCCTCATTACTGCAAAAATAATCCCGAGCCCTTTTCCACCTGCCAAGGCAGGAGAGGGGCTGCTGCGAGTGGGAAGTTCAGTGGGATTTCATTAGTGTTATTATTGTTATTATTTAATTCTCAAGGTCATGGGATTTAGGCCTGAGCTTACTTATTATCCAACCCCGCCAAATAAATGATGGATTCCCATTCCTGCCTCCAGCCGTGGCTATTACGGTTGCTAAAAACGTTTTCTGCTCATAAAAAAAAAAAAAATAATAATAAAGGGAGAGGAAAGAAAAAAAAGGGGGAAGAGAAAGAGCGAAAGGAAAACTGCAATAGGAGCCAGGGAAATGATGGATTGCAGGAGATAATCCATCTTGTCAGCCCAGGACTACATAACCTTGATGTCAGCGGGTATTTTTCTCTGCCTGAGTCTCTGGCTGCGTGCGGGAGAGAGAGGAGCAGGGATGCTCCCACCACACCTCGGGAGAACTGCCGGGATCCGGGGGCTCGCCCTCATCCCCATGTCCCAGGTGGGCAGGGGGACGCCAATGCCCAGAACTGGGTCCCCAGGGGGAGGTGGGGACGGACTGAAGACGTGGGGGGCAGCGCGGGACAGCAGGGGACCATCCCCAGGCAGGCCCTGCCAGCACAATGTCCCTCCCCTCAGCTTCTTTTTGTCACCAGCCGGTCCCTCCTGTCCCCCCCTGCTTTTGTCCCCCCCCACTCCCGCCACTCCTCCTTCCCGGCGTCTCTGCCATTTTTATCCGACGCTGCCCGTGAAAATTGGTGTGAAATAAAAAAAGGCCTCTGTGCCCAGAGATGAAATCAATTGATTTGGCAGGGTCGCCTGTGGACACCTCCGAGCAGCTCTTCCAATTTGCAGGACGGGCGCCGGCGCGGAGCAGCTCCTTCCCTTTCTTCTCCTCCGTCTCCCGTTCCTCCGCCCCGGTTTGGGGTTTTTTTTTTTTTGTTTTGCTTTCTTTTTTTTTTTTTTTTTTTTTCTCTCTCTCTCTTCTGTCTTTCCAATTTCCCTTTGATGTTCCCCTTATTTCTGCTTTCCACTTAATGGAAATCAGCCCTGGGTGTGTGAGCGCTGCACACGCGGCCCCGGTGCCTCTCGTCAGAGGTGGCTCAGGATCTGCTGGGTCCCGGAGTGCCCGGGGACAGGGAGGGTTTGGGGGATCCCAAGGGGCTGAGCAGGAGCACCCCAGTGCCCTGGGTTCCTGGTCTGGCTCCGTAGGTGGGCTCAGAGCTGGGGAGGATCCCCTGAGCTCAGAGCAGCCTGGCTGCTGTCAGGGAACAGGGCCAGGAGCTGCTGCACCTGGAGCCAATCCTGTCCCAGGCTCTGCTCCATCCCTCCTCTGTCTCCTTCCTTCCTCCCTCTCCATCTCCTCATCTTCATTCCATCTCCATCCCTCCACCTCCCTCCCTCCTTCATCTCCCTCCCCTCATCTACATCCCATCCCACCGAAGAACACACTGGAGGACACCAAAACTGGAGCCAGAGGGGTTTCAAACCAGCTCTCCCAGCTCTCCAGCCCCTGGGGGAATGTTCAGCCCCAAACCAAAACCCCAAAAGCCAGGGAAAATCCTAGTGCAGGGATGGGAAGGGCTGGTGCCAACGAGGAAGCACCTGGGCAGCTCTGAGCTGTGTTGTGTCGATTCTCCCTCCTTTAATGGATCTCCCTGACCTTGGGCACCCCCAGGATGGGCAAGGAGGGGCCAATGCCTGGAGGATCCCAATGGATCCTCGCTGGAAGGGCCGGGCCACCCACGCTGCAGGAGCTGCCTCAGCCCCACAGCCACCAGCCTGGCTCTCCCCAAAATTTTCCCCCAACACAACTTCCCTTCCTTAGAGCTTCAAGGCAGACGCGACGCTAATCAGGAGAACCTTGATATTCCGCAGGAGCCTTAAGCCCTGAAAGGGAAGGGGAAAAAAAAATCCCACACTCGCTTTGCAGCGCTTTCACTGCGCTTTGAGGTTAATGGAAGGCTAATTTGAAAGGACTCGGTTAATGAGAAAGCTAAAAATATTCCTCCCGTGCAGCCCCTTCCTCCGTGCGCCCGGCTCCGCGCCAGCGGCAGCCAGTGGTGCTCCCTGAGCCCAGGGACGTCATGTCCCTCACCTGACCCCGTGCCCACCCCTTGGGGACACAGCCATGAAGAGATGTGGTGGCATCTCCAGCAGGGACATGTCCCTGCTGAGGTCGTGCCATGGCCCCCTAGGAAGGGGTGGGTGGGAGTGGGAGGCTCCTGTAGGGGTCTGAAATTCCAAGGAGTTTAGGGTGGGACACGGGTGGGGACACCTGGGGCTGGCAGCCACATCTCCACCTCCCAGGAAGGAGCAGGCCTGATAAAGCTCCTCCACCCTCTGGATACTTGGATGGACTCATCCCTGTCCTGAACATCCACCCATGTCCAGGGTGGATCCACATCGCCCCAAGCAGCTGATGATGCTCCTGCAGGAGTTTTAATGGGAAAGATGGAAACTCAAAGGGATTTTCCAGATGTGGAAGGGTCAGGGTTGGCTCTGCTCCGTCCCTACCTCTTCCTCGCACGGCCGTGGCAGCTGGATTCCAATTTTCCCTCAGTGAGACTGGATCAGCTCCAGGCTTGGCAGGGGCCAGCGGGGGCTGGCGGGGGCACATCCCACATCCCGGGAAGCTGTCGCCTTCCCGGCGCTCCCAGCTCACAGGCAGCCACTCGGGATGTGGTTTAATTAGGGAATGATCTGCACGGAAAATCGCTCACTCGAGCGCCTCCCATCCCAGGCTCATGGCTCTGCTCCAAACCAGCAGAAAATCACCCAACTCTGAGGACAATTCCTGGAGATTTTCTGGAGCTGCTGGTTGGGAGCAGCAGCCGTGGCCACGGGGGCTGAGGATGGCACCAAGTGCTCGGAATGCTGCCACTGCCATCCCAAAAGGAGCCACGTTCCCTGTACCCCCCAAACTAAACCACTGGCAAGGGAGGTTTGGGGGAGCCCTGGGCCCTCCTGGGAGAATCTGGGACATGCTGGGACATGAGATGCCCAGAGAGGCTGGGATGTGCTGGGATGTGCCAGGAGATGCCTAGAAATGCTAGGAAATGCTGTGTCATGCCAGGAGATGCTGGGACAACTGGGGACATGCCAGGAATTCCCCATCCATGGGCCAGCAGGGAGAGGCTGCTGTGCCCACATCCCTGGAATTCTACTCTCCCAAGCTGCCCCAAAGCTTTTATCACAAGAGGGGGATCAGGAGGGCAGGGCTGGATTGTCTCCCTGGAATCATCCGGGAGACTTTCATTCCCTTTCCACAGCGCCACATGAAAGGGTTTGTGTTCTCCTCACTGCAGATCAGGCTCCCACCTCCCTTCCCTGCTCCTCCAAAGACAGATCCCACATTTTCCCCCTTGAGGGGTCTGGGTGCCTCTACCCTCCACTTCCCAGGGCGTTAGGAAAAATTACCAGGGTGACACGGGGAGATCCGGGCAGGGGGAAGGCACTGGAGCTTCCCGATCCCATTGATGGTTTAATTTTCCTTGGGAGAAGTAAAGCAGGAGATAATTGTGGCAGAAGGGGCTGATCAGGGATGTTTGGGCTCCTGTTCCAGCCATTCCCCAGGGGCCCGTTATGGAAATTTTTCCTCTCACAGGAAAATTGGCGAACAAGTCTGGATGAGAACCAGCAAAGCCGGGCAGGAATTTGTGTTTTAATCCAAGTCCTGTGCCCTGATGTCCCTGAGTCCTGTGCCACAATGTCCCCAAGCTCAGCTTCAAGATGCCCCAAGCCCTGTGCCACAGCGTCAGTCCCTGTGCCACCATGTCCCCAAGTTCTGTGTCACAACATTCCCAAACCCTGTCCCTCAATGTCCCCAAGCCCTGTGCCAGCCCCACCCAGTTCATCCAGAGCTGTGAGCATCCCACCACCCAAAAACCTGCTGGTGACACCCCAAGGTCCTGGCAGGGCTGTAAACAGCCACTTTGGGTCCAGTTTGAAGGTTGGGCTAAAAATAAAAGAATGAGTGGAAAAAAATCCCTGTGGGACCAGCAGCCCCCTTTGCAGGGTCACAGTGTCCCAGGTCACCAGGACAGCAAGCTGTCCCCATCCCTGTTCCAATCTGGAGCCTAATTGGGATCAAACAAACACTCCCTCCCACAGAGAACTGTCCCTGGATGAGCAATGCAGAGACACCCAAATTAAGTTATTTTTCTGTCCTGTTTTATTCCAGTTTTTAATTAGGTGGCTGCTGAGATGTGACGTGGCCCCATGTAATGGTGTCACCGTGATTTATTAGGGCTGGAGTCGCTGTCACCCTCCAACCTGCTTGTCTCCAGTCACTGATGGGGTCCTACAGGTCCCTGTCCCCTTCCCCCTGGTGGGGACACCTCTTGCCACCTTCCCAGGGGAGGGAAACCTGCTACAAACAGAATTTTTTAAAAAATAACACAAAAAAAAAAACCAACCAAAAAAAAACCCAAAAAAACCCCCACGAAACAACAACAACAACAAAAAAAACCCAACAAACCCAAACACAAAAGAGCTGAAAATAGCCTGAGCCTTCTTTTTAAATAATTACAAATGTGTTTTCCAGCAAAGCCCCGGTGCTGCCAGCAGTGGGGACAGTGACACATCCCCGAAGGGCACAGGGGAAGGATGGGGTCCCAGGGGGACACAGAGCCACGTGCCAGCTCTTCAAGGGACACCAAACCAGTGGCCACCATCCTGGAGGACGAGCACAGGTGGCACTGGCTGTGTCCCCACGTCTGCAGCACGGAGCAGATGGCGAGGCCAGCGGATGAGAGCCCAGCCGGGCACTGAGGGGCCAAACAGCCCCGTCCCCCCCGGATCCATCGGGAGATTCCTGAGCTGACAGCCTGAGCTGCCAGCACTGGGCTCTGGGGACAGTCCTGGGACAGTCCTGGGACAATCCTGGGACAATCCTGGGACAATCCCGGGACAAACCTGGGACGATTCTGGGACAATCCTGGAACATTCTGGGACAATCCCGGGACAAACCTGCGACAACCCTGAGACATTCTGGAACAATTCTGGGACAATCCTGGAACAATCCTGGGACAATCCTGGAACAATCCTAGGACAAACCTGGGACAATTCTGGGACAATCCTGGAACAATCCTGGGACAGTTCTGGAACAATCCTGGGACAATCCCAGGACAATCCTGGGATGCACCAAGGCTTCGGCTGGGGGAGCTGTGGGATGTGCAGGTACCTGTGACAACTTTGCAGGGCCAAATTGCCTCTGGAGGAGGAAAAGGAGGGAAAACCAAAGGGGATTTCCCAGCTAGGGCCTGGCCGTGCTGGGGGAGAGCTGTGTGTTTTGGGGGGACCTGGCAATGCCACTGGGATGTGTCACCAGAGTCCTGTGAGACCAGCAGGGATGCAGGCTGGGGTGTCCCATCCCCTGGGAGGTTTTGGGGAGGTTTTCCCGGTGCAAACAGGGCACTGAGGCTGGATCCATCTCTCCTGCACCACCAAGGATCGCTCGCCTCCCCCTCCGAGCCTGCCTGGCTCCTGCCACCTCCGTGATTGATGGGATCATCCAAGCGCCAGAGAGCCAACAGAGGAGCAGGAGAGCTTTGGTCGGTTCCTTCAGAGAAGGAAAAACCTCCCAGGGAGCTCTGAGGGCAGAGATGGGGCCAGAGCAGGGGGGCAAGGGTGGGGAATGAGCTCCAGGTCAGATCCAGGGGGTCCCACAGGTCATCTCTCACCTGGACGCTGCCTCTGCTGACGGAGCAAGGTGAGTGATCATGGAGTCCTGGAATCATTGAACCTTTTGGGTTGGGGGAGACTTTAAAGCTTCTCCCATTCCACCCCCTACCATGGGCAGGGACATCTCCCACTGCCCCAGGTTGCTCCAAGCCCCGTCCAACCCAGCAGATATCTGGGATCACCAGGACGGATGCGCCCCAAGGCTGGGCTCTGCCTGGGATCTCCCTGGGCATCCAGGTGGGGAACCCTCATCCCAGGGAATCCTCATCCCAGGGAATCCTCATCCCAGGGAGTCCTCATCCCAGGGAACCCTCATCCCAGGGAACCCTCATCCCAGGGAATTCTCATCCCAGGGAACCCTCATCCCAGGGAATCCTCATCCCAGGGAATCCTCATCCCAGGGTATCCTCATCCCAGGGAATCCTCATCCCAGAGAATCCATACCCCGGGGAATCCTGGGATATTGGGGGATGAGAATAATGAGGGAGGAATCCATGAGTAATTACATTCTAATTAATTTAGGATGATGGATGGAGGGGACCTGGTGACTCCATGGAGTGGTAAAGGACCTCGCTCCTGTCACCATCAGAGTGAGTTGCTGCTTCTGAGGAGGGAGGGAGGGGAAAAAAAGGAAGTGGAGGGGAAAGGAGGAAAAAGAATAAAAGTAATAAAAAAGAGAACGCCAAGTTTTATATCCTTGGAGGAAGGGAAGGGAAGGGAAGGGAAGGGAAGGGAAGGGAAGGGAAGGGAAGGGAAGGGAAGGGAAGGGAAGGGAAGGGAAGGGAAGGGAACCCCCAAAGCTCCATTCAAGTTCATTCCCTGTCTGTGATCCTTGGCTTTGTGCAGCTCAGGGAAGACCCCATGTTAAGAAAATTCTATTAAAAAAAAAAAAAAAAAAAAAAAAAAAAAAAAAAAAAAAAGCCAGATTCTCTTTAATTTTGCAATGAAATGAGTTGGAGTGTGAGGAATGGCATGATAATTCATCCTGAAGATGTTGGGCACCTTGCCAGGAGGATCCTCTTCCTGCAGTGAGGAAATTTCATTTTAAAATGGTTTATTTTACCTTTTTTTTTTTTTTCTTTTTTAACAGTTGTTATTTTAACCCAGAGCCCATAAACTTCTGAGCAGCGAAAGCCTCTCTCAACTTCCTGGCACATAAGCTCCTTCCAATGCCCAGGCCAGAACTTGACCCCCCACTTCCTTTTCCCATTCTGATATTTTAATCCAGAATTATTTTATCGCCCACTGCTACCAAAAAAAAAAAAAAAAAAAAGTGGCTAAGTAGTCATTTATTAACAGTTATAAGTATCATTAGGTAGAAAGATGTGGTAAAATATAGATTAGAGCGGGAAGAGTGCGGGATCCGAGTGCCATTTTTCCTGTTCAGCGTTGTCATTACACATCCCGGCGTGCCGGATCACAGCCATGATTAGTGGCATCAAATGACTCCTGAAAAATGATTATGTGCCATTAAAACCATCAGTCTGCCTGAAACCAGCACAAACAAATGGCCGTGCCGGGCATGAGGCAGCAGCTCCGGGGCTGCGGGATGTGACGGGAATCCCGGAGCCTCGGTGGGATGTGAGGGGCTGGGATTGGGGTCACTGAGGGAAGGACAGCCAGGGGTCCTGGGGTGGCGGCTGGGGGGATCCAGGGTGGGATTTGATGATAAATGGCTCCCACCGCCGCGGTGCCCCTGCTCCAGCCTCCTCTTTCCCTTTCAGCAGCTGCAGTTCCAGAATGGGGCCCAGCACAGCCCTCACCCTGGAAAAGGTCTCCCTGCAAGGTCTGTGGCATCAGTCCCACCACCCCAGACCATCTCCCCAAATCATTATCCCAACCCATCGCTCCCAAACACGCCACCCCAGATCTGTCACCCCAGCTCCATAACCCTGACCCATGACCCCAATTCTTCATCACAACCCATCACCCCCATTCCATAATCCCAACCCATGACCCCAATTCTTCACTCCAACCCATCAACCCCATTCCATAACCCTGACCCATGACCCCAATTCTCCATCCCAACCCATCATTCTAGTTCCACATCCCCAACCAATCACCGCAACCCATCATCCCCAGCCCCTCACACTCCACCCCAGCCCTGTGCCCACCCCGTGCCAGCCACTTCCAGCCCTTCACTCCCTGCCATTTCTGCTTTCTGAGGACATAAATCCAGTGAGTCCGTCCAAGGAAGTGAAATCCAAATGTCATATCTGACCCCAATTCTTCACCCCAACCCATCATCTCAGCTCCATAACCCTGACCCACAACCCCAGTTCCACATCCCCAACCAATCACCCCAATCCATCACCCCAAACCCATCATCCCAAATCCACCAGCCCATCTCCATAACCCAAACCAATGACCCCAGCCCTGTGCCCACGCCGTGCCAGCCACTTCCAGCCCTTCACTCCCTGCTGTTTCCGCTTTCCGAGGACATAAATCCAGCGTGTCTGTCCAAGGAAGTGAAATCCAAATGTCACATCTGCGGAGACGGCTCAATCGAGGGTATTGATTGTCACGGAGAATATTCGCACTTCATTCACCTACTTAGTCCCTTCCCCCAGGCACACAGGAATTCATCAAACCTTGTCACACCACATAATAATACTCGTTCCCAGGTGTTGCCGAGGCAGCTCAGACTTTCTCCAGCCTTCCTGGGCAAGCAGGAATTTAGGAAGGGAAGAAAGGATTTGCCAGCAGAATAAATGTGACGGCTCTGAGATGTGAATTAACCCTGTGGCAGCCGAGGGAGGACTCGACCCCCTCCCTGTGCCCGTGCAGAGGCTGCTCAGGCTTTCTTTCCAGCTCCTTGGGATTTTTGGTGGCAGGAATGAAATTAAGCTGGGGAGAAAAGACATTTTCCCGTTGTTTGGAGCCTTTTATTGACGTGTCTGCACTGCTTTTGAACACCCCAGAGCAGAGCAGGGACGTGGCTGCTCCCCTTCTCCAGAGGGGAACCTGGGCAGGGAAGGAAATGCAACAGGGAAGGAGATTTGGAGGAGAAGGAAAGGCTGGATGAGGAGAGCAACTCAGGGTGCTCCGTGCAGCCCTGCTGGGGCTGTGGAGGCTGCAAGGCCTCACTGGAGTGAGCAGGATGCTGGTGGGGTGAGCCTGGACCCCAAAAGGGACCCGCAGAAAGGGGCAGGTCACACTGGCACGTCTGGTGTCATTGTCCCCAACCCCGGAGCTCTTCCATGTGTCCTCTGTCCCTGGCCCATGTGGGTGGTGGCGGTCCCCAGCCCTCGCCTGCTGGCTGAGATAAAGTGGAAGCAGGAGCTGCTGCCCCTGAGCCACGTTTATTATTCATATTATTTGTGCGCTGATCTGATTCCGTGTAATGATTTAATCTGTTAATGGCCCCTGATTCAATCGCTCCTCTCCCGTTAATCTCCTCTTGCCATTTGCACCTGATTTCCTGATTTTTCTGACGGCGTTTTGGCAGCTGAGGGTCGGGTTTGCAGCTTTCCACGGGCACCGTGCCACGGCAGGTCACCCAGGGGCTGTGACAGGACTCTGCAGAGCCATGGCTGGCAGAGGGGAGGAGGAGGAAAAAAAGGAAGCAATGGGGAAACCCCTTGAGGCTGCCCAAACCTGGACATCCGGAGGGCATCGAGGCAGGTCCCAGCTCCAGCACCATCCCTGGACACCACAAGACACAAAGGTGCCCCAGGCTGTAGGTGCTGGATGGGAGAAGCTGTTCTCTTCCTGGGAAAGCTCCCGCCATGCCAGCATGCATCCCATCCCAGGGACATCCCGGGTGATCCCTACATCCCATCCCAGGGACAGGGTGGTGCTGATCCCTACATCCCATCCCAGGGACAGGGTGATGCTGATCCCTACATCCCATCCCAAGGACAGATGGTCCCTACATCCCATCCAAGGGACAGGGTGATCCTGGTCCCTGCATCCCATCCCATCCCATCCCAGGCACAGGGTGGTCTCTGCATCCTACCCCAGTGCCACGGCTGTGCTCGTCCCCTGCCTGTGACATTGCCATTCCCCCCCTCGCGCTGCCAGGCTCCCCGGGCTGATTTATGGAAGCACAAGGATGCAATCAAGGCCCCGGCCCCCGAGGACGCGGCGGCGGCTCGGCTGCATTTGGACCGGGAGCACGCGGCCGGCGCGGCGGCTGAATGCCAATGGGAAGCGGGGCCGGGGCCGGGGCCGGTCCCCGCCGGGAAGATGGATCTCTGCACCTGAGCCTGGAGATGCTCAAGGCAGGGCTGGAGGAGCGGGACGTGCTCCTGCTAATGGGGATGTGGTGTCAGGAGAGGGGATGCGCCGCATCCATAACGCCGGTGACAAATGCCACCCCTCAGGGAAGGAGCCCCCGAGGCAAAGCAAATTTCTCCCTGCAAAGACAACAGCAGTGTGGCGAGTGACAGGATTTGTCACCAGCTCCTGGGAAGGCGCCAGAGCCGCGGAGCCTTTGCCTTCGCCTCTGGGGAACCCTGGGCACCCCGCTCTCCCCGGCTCTCCCTCTCCAGCCCCCAGCAGCGATTCCCGGCGGCGATTCCTGGTCTGTGCCGGCTCCTTCTCGCCTGACGTGAGCTGATTTTGGGAGGCAGTGGGTGACGAGGGAGTACAGCTGCCGCTAAGTTATCCAAACGATTTATCTTAAGATTCATCCAGAATTCATGGCGCGGGAGCCTGGGCCGTGTCGGCCGTTAATATTCATGCGGATTTGGAGCAGCGTTAATCACCGGCGCTGACAATTGGCACTTCCCTTAATTGCCCGTGCAGCCGGCTCTGCCCGCCGTGTCCCTCCCCTTCCGCGCCCCCCCGGGATGGGTGCAGGGTCGCAGAATGTCCCCGCCCGGCTTTTTGTCCCCGTCTTGGTGTGGCACGAGGGGCCGCTCGGAGCATCCGCAGCTCCCCGGGGTGAGCATCGCTGCACCCACAGCAGAGCTCAGGGGGCTGGCGCACCCCCGGGGGTGTCCCTGTCCTCCAGCGGCACATCCCAGCCGGGTCCCGGCGGAGCTGTGCCCTCGCTGCCGCCGTCCCCGTGGTTGCTGGAGCATCCCCAGGGTGACATTGCTGCGCCCACAGCAGAGCTCAGGGGGTTGGATGCCGGATATCCACCCCCGGGGCCCTCTCCATCCTCCCCGTGATTCCACCGTGGGGACGTGGATCTGGATTCCAGCGAGCCCTGTCTTCTGTGCTGCCGCTGTGCCCGGGGCTGGTGGAGCATCCCCAGCACCCTGGGGTGGGCATCTCCCACCCACCCCGGAGCATCCACCCCCGGGGCGCTGCCAATCCTCCCACGGCACATCCCGGCACGGAGACGCTGCTCCGGAGCTCAGCCGAGCAGCGGCCTGGCTGCCAACCCGCCGGCTGCCGCTGTCGCCGTGGCTGGCGTTACCTGTCACCGCTGTCACTCCGCTCCCATCCCGCCAGCTGCCACGGCGCGCCCCCGGAATACCAATGAGGATCCGGGAGCTGCAGCGCACGGGGCCCCCCTCGCCGAGCGGCACCGCCGGGACCCGCGGGGATGGGGGACAACGTGTGCCACTGGCAGGGGTGGCAGCTGCCCCCAGCGAGGTGCTGAGAGCCCTGCAGCTCGTGACAGGCAGCGGGGTGGGATGCAGAGGTGTCATCGTGTCCCCTGGCAGGACACTGCCATGAGGACCCCTTTGAGGTCACTTCCATCCTCTTGGGGCCGTGCACCCCAAAACCAAGGCCGGGAAAGCGGCACATGGGGCTGGGACCCGCTGATCCCATCCATCTCCCTGCAGAGCCAAAGGAATCCCAAAAAATGCATCAAAGCCCCCAGACCCTGGTGGCCCCTCTCGCCGCTGCGGCTCTGGGCGGGTTTCAGCTGTCCTCGCGCTGTAATTGTCCTAATTAGATCGACAGATTTTGATGAAGGTTTCACAAGGAAAAGAAAGCAGGGAGGCAGGAGGAGATAATGGAATCGCAGATGACATTCCCATCACCCAGCCTCTCCCACAGCCGCTGCTGCAGCCCGGTCGGAAAATTATGCGTAAGGGGGGAGGAAAATTACCATAATCTTCCTCTGCAGGATGACACCAAATTCGGCTGGAGCCCAGAGAGGTGACAGGGAGCTGCTCTGTCCTCACCCAGCGGTGCCACAACGGCTGTCACCCACCCGTGTCACACACTGCCCACTCTGTGTCCCGTGGTGCCAGCATCCACCGGGGCCACCCTGGTCTGGGTCCGTCTGGGGCTGCCCACCCACGGCACCCCTCCTCCAGCACCCATGGGTGGGGGGCTCCCTGCATCCCATCAGGTCCTGGATGTGTCAGGTGTCATCGCTGAGTCACTGTTGGTGACTGCCGGTGGCTTTGGGGACATCAAGGGGACATGTGAGGGACACGTGGGGACAGTACACAGCACCCCACATGCCGGCCTATGCCCCCTCTGAGGAGGAGAGGGGGTGACATTGGGGAACCCCTGGCTCCAGCTTCTCAGTGTCCCCCCAAACAACTGGAGGCAAAGCAGGAGCCGCTCCCCATCCAGACGCTGCTCCTGGCTCCCGTCTGGGTGCTCTGCCCAGGCAGGATCCTAATTAAAAATATCTATCTGTATTCCAGAGCTTCAAACAGTGCCTGCAGGAAAACTTCCAACCCAGTTCCCCTTCTTCTCCCTGCTCTGGCCACACCACGACGCCAACGCTGAACTCAACTCCCCGGACCTTTCCCCAGCCCTGAGCTCCTCCTTTTCCAAATTTGCCGCCTCCTTTCCGGGGCATTTCCATGAAAACAGGCGCTTTGTTTGTTGGGATGCAGCTCTGCCTCGGCTGCCCGTTCCCCCCTCAGCCTGCGCCTGCTTTTGTCCTCCACCAACACGGAACAAAAGGGGAAGAGACGGAGAAAAGAGGACGGAGCCTCCAGACGGGCCGGTTTGGGCCCCAGATTGCCCGGGAAGCTCGGGGTGCTCGGTGCGGTGGTGCCGGGCTGGTGGGTGAGGCCGGGGGAGCCGCGTTAGGAGCGGATTGATCGGCTCCTGCAGGGAGATCCGAGCAAGGAGGAAAATGAGAGTGAAAGGGGAAAAAAGAAGGAAATAGGGAGAGACTGGGGAGAGATTCCTGTCCCTGGTAGGGATAAATGGTCCCAGCACACGGCAGAGAGGGCAATCCACCTTTCTGCTCTGCACCGGGGGCAGAAATTCCCGTAAACTGGGGGAGAAATCAATTCCTGCTGCAGTTTGTGCCCCGAATCTCCAGTGAACGCGTCCTGTCCTGTCTCCTGTTCCCTCTGCCAGCTCCCACCTCTGCCCCCAGGCACGATCGCTGTTCCGAGGGACACGGGGGCTGGAAGAACAAACCAGCGGCAGCACGGTGCCGGCGGTGCCACCAGCCCGGGAGCGGCGTGGGGACACCCTGATCTGTGTGTACAGCTGGAGACGCGTTGGGAACAATTCGAGGGGAATTCCTTCCTGAAAGGGTGGTCAGGTGTTAGAAGGAGCTGCCCAGGGACGTTTGGAGTCCCCATCTGGGCTGAGGACGAGGTGGGAATGGGGCACAGGTTAGATCCAGTCCTGGATTCACGTCCAGCCTGGATGATGCTGGGATTCTGTCGGGCACTGGGATGCACAGCTGCATCTGCCACATCCCAGCCGTGTGTCATCTCAGCCACTCGTGTCCCCTCCTGGCACCTCTCGGCCCAAACTGCCAGCCATGGGATGTCCCTGTTCCCGAGAAGACCTCCCATGCTGCAGCCTGCTGTGGCACCCCAAAAATGAGAGTGGCCGCAGAACCACGGAATGCTTTGGGTTGGAAGGGCCTTAAAGCTCATCCAGTTCCACCCCCTGCCGTGGGCAGGGACACCTCCCGCTGTCCCAGGTTGCTCCAAGCCCCATCCAGCCTGGCCTTTCCCTCCTTTCCCTCCTTTCCCTGCTCCCTGGCTCTCACGGAGGTGTGACCTCGCTGGGTGGGGGGCACCGGCAGCTGCCAGGGACCCCCCCTCATTGTCCCACCGGTGCCCTGTCGAGGTTCCCCTCGTTTAAGGACAGGTTAATCATGGCTAATTGACCCGCGGCAGCCCTCGGGTGCCGGAACTTCCTCTCCCTGCAGCCTCCATCTCTGTCCGCCCCGGGATCCGGGGATGGAGCAGAACGGTGACAAAAGAAAAAATAAAAATCCCGTTGGCTTTTTGTTCTATTTTTTAATGATTATTCCCTGCCCACCCCACCCCCCCTCCTCCCCCATCCCGCAGCCCGCGGCGCTGCCGACACTGATAAGGCGATAGCATCTTGTCACCGGCTGCCACCGCGCCGGGGGGACACCCTGCGGTACCTCCCCGCTCCCCCCGCGGGGGTCCCTGCGGTCCCCCAGGGACACACCCGGACCTGTGGCACTGTGTCCCAAGGGCTCTGCCGGGGGGACCCCAACCCGTGCCACCAGGTCCCCCAGGTCCCCAAGGGGACAGGCAGGTGCTGGGGAGATGGGATGGGTTTGGAATCTCGTTTTTCCTCCATGTGGCTCCATGGACTCGCAGCTCCCGGAGCCTTTGGAGCTGCTGGAGAAGAGGAGGAGGAGGAGGAAGGAGGAAGGAGGAGGGTCTTCACTGACCTGTCCACCAAAGCCCACACCGAGGGGCTCCACGGCACCCCCAAACCACGATGTTCAACCCCACCCCCGCCTTGATCCTTTCACGGCGCTCCCCGAGCAGAATCCGAAGGATTTTTTAATCTAAAACTGGCAGTCGGAGGGTGAATTAAGGCCGTTAATTGAATTTCCTCCGGCGGCGGAGCCGGGCCGGGGGGAGGCGGCAGGAAACGCATTTGATGTCTTGGAAAAGCTGCGGATTCCGAACGTGGTGGGGTTTGGGGTTGGGATTTTTTTAATTTTTTTTTTCTAATTTCTTTTTTTAATTTAAAGTCGGTCGTAAAAAAAGAAAAAAAAAAAAAAAAGCCTGACTTTGAGGAGCTAATGACTCTCATGAATTATTTTTGTTGATTTAGGCACCCACTCGGCTTTAAATATTATTAATAAAGGAAAAAGGAAAAGTGATTCCTTTCCCTGGGAAGGGTGGGAATGACGCTGCTCCGGGGGTGCAGGGGAGGGGGCACAGGCCCACCCAGCCCCTTCCCCCCGAGGGAGCCAAGCTGCCTTTTGGGACACAAGTGGGTGGATTGGGGATGGATAAGGAATTGTTTGGAATGTCCCATCCAGAGGGTCATGGTCAGTGGCTCGGAGGGTGGACATCAGGGACCAGCGGTGACCCTGGGGGTCCTCACTGGGACCAGCGTTATCTCATCTCCTCACTGATGGCACAAATGGAGGGATCGTGAAGCTGTGGAATGCTTGGGGTGCGAAGAGACCCTAAACTCATCCCGTTTCCACCAGAGAACACCTTGCACCATCCCAGGCTGCTCCAAAACGTCCAACCCGGCCTTGGACACTTCCAGGGATGTGGCAGGGAGTGGAACAGGGTGAGCCTTACGGTCCCTCCCAACCCAAATCGTGCCATGGCCCCACAAAAACCTGGGGATTTTGGGGTGCCTGGACGGTGCCTCACCCCCCCTCGGCATCAGCATTCAGCTCTGGTGCCAAAAACGGGCACTTTTCATGCCGGTTTAGTTTTATTGTTCTGCCAAAAGCTTTAATTCGGGGCTGTCGTCCTCCCGCGCCGCTGATTTACGTTGCCAGGGGTTTAATTACACCATTCAGCATTTCTTAAAACATGAAAAACCGCTCGAGTTTGGGAGCAATTAAAAGGCAGCGGAGTAGATCAGCCCATCAGAGAGGAGATAAGTAAATCAAACAATTAAAAAGCTCGTTTGGTGGCGAGGGAGAAGGGTCCCACCCCGAAATCATCTCCTAGGTGGGAGCCCAGGGCCGGCAGCTGCGGGGTTCCCCCCAGTAACTGAGCTTGGGGGGATACTGGGAGCTACTGGGGGGATTGTGACCCCCATCCAGAACCCTTTAGGAGCATCCCAGCATCCCCAAAAACCCACTTAGGGCTTGGCAGGATGGGAATGGGGACAGTGACAGGACGGGGTTCCCGCCCCCCGCCACCCACCCCCAAGGATTCTGCCCGGCGATTTGGGGTGGTTTCTATGGCTGTGGGGTTTTCAGCGGGATTGAAGCTCTCTCTTGTGGCAAAACCCGTCCATTGCAGCCCTATCCGGGCTATCGAGCCCCAGCATCTCCCGGGGTTCCCCGGAGCAGGGCTCAGACGGAATCTTAGACGGATCATCCCTCCGAGAGATTCTGAGGCTCGGGAAACTGCAAGCAGTTCCTGCTCCCCGTTCCCGCTCCCCGTTCCCGGACGTTCCCGGCCGGCTCTGGAGGGCTGGAGGTGCCCAAAGTTCCCTGGGCAGCCGCCCCGGCCCGCGCTGCGGGCTGAGCCCCCGCCAACTCATCGCAGGTGCCGCCGCCGCCACCGCGATCGGACGCTTTTTGTCCACCGCCCGCGCCGTAGGAAATAAAGCCCCGGATGCGGAAGTGCCGCTCTCATTTCCGGTTTCTGCGCAGCGGCTGCGGGTGAGCGATGGCGGCCGGGGGGACCGGGTGGGGGGGGGGGCCGAGAGGATCCGCCGGCATCCGCGGCCTGGCGACACCGGGCGACCCCGGGGCGGGCTGGGGGCAGGAGGGGGCGCGGGGGGACCCGATGGCGGGCGGGGGGCGGTGGCGGAGGACGCGATGGGCGGGGGGCTGCGCTGACACCATCTTGGCTCGTTTATGCCGCAGGTTGAAGCTACCGAAGCCGAGCTGGAACCATGGTGAGGGGCCGGGGGGCTGCGAGGGGTCCCCGGGGATGACGGAAGGGCGGCTTTGGGAGTCCTTGGGGATGAGGCAGGGGTGGCTTTGGGGATCTCCGGTGGGGAGGAAGGGGTGGCTTTGGGGGTCCCTGGTTTGCCAAGTCCTGGGCGTGGTGCTGAATGAAGGGGTCGGTGAGCAGGGGGGTCCTGGGGTTTTCTGTGGCCAGAGCATGAGCTGGGAATGGGCTTTGGGCGGAGAGCATATCCCTGGAGGTGCTGCAGGCCTGGAAGGTGCCCCTGCCCGTGGAACAGGATGAACTTTAGGGTCCCTTCCCAGCCAAACCATTCCGTCATTCCACGAGTTTCTGTTCGGCTTTGCAGCCTCGCAAGATTGAGGAGATCAAGGATTTCCTGCTGACGGCGCGGCGGAAGGACGCCAAGTGTGAGTGGGGGTCCCCGGGCAGGGCAGGGGGATGCTCCAGCACACGTCCCTGTGGGCAGTGAGGAGCTCCTTGGCTCGGGAATGCCGAGGAGTTGGGGTGACCTGGCTTGGCTGTAGCTCGGTGACCGAGGTCGCTCTGGTGGGCACAGGGACTGGTGGGGTTCAGGGTGCTGTTCCCAGCTGTGCATTCCTGGGGTGTGTGGCCAAACCCCAGGTGCTGCTCGCTGGAAGCAATTCCCAAATATCCCCCGGCTCTGTGGGATGCTGGAGTTCTGTCACAACGGGTGATTCATCCTCCTCGATGGGAGATTGCTGTTGCCACCACAGAGTGAGGATTAATTGAGGCAGAAGCGCCGCCTTGTCTCACTGTTCAACAACAAAGGAAGAGTTTTCCCTGTTCTCCCGCCTGTTTGGATGTGGCTGTCATGGGATCTCTGGGAATGTTTTGGTGTGGGAGAACTGAGCACTGAGAGAGCTCTCAAGGAGCTTTTTCCTCTCCATCCTCGCCCTGGATGGAGCTGGAGTGCTCTGCACGGGGAAGGGAGCAGGTTGGGTGTCCCAGGGGTGACCTCGGGGTGTCCCTGCTGTCCCCTCCACCCCGCAGCCGTCAAGATCAAGAAGAACAAGGACAATGTGAAGTTCAAGGTGCGCTGCAGCCGGTACCTCTACACCTTGGTCATCACCGACAAGGAGAAGGCTGAGAAGCTGAAGCAGTCCCTGCCCCCAGGTATCCTGGGAATCTCCTGTTGGATGCTTGGGACTGAGGGGGGGCCGTGAGAGCCCCCTCCTTGTGGAAGGGTCCCTGCAGAGTTCCCACTGTTTCCCACTGTCCCTGGAACTGCTGCCACCACCAGTGCCTGGCCTGGGTCAGCTGGAGGGCTCCAGGCAGCCCTTCCATGCCTGAGCCCCCCCAGTCCATGTCCTCTCTCTCCTCCCCAGGTCTGGCCGTGAAGGAGCTGAAATGAGCCAGGATCAGCTGGTACCCACTGGATTCTCTTTGTTTGTTAAAATAAATAAAAAACTGTTCCCGATGTCGTGTTTGGTGTTTCACAGCTCGCTGTTGCTGGTCCTGGAGCCATTCTGGGGGTCCTGGGGCTGGTGTTGCTCCCTGCAGAGGGGCCCAGGGGCCGGTTCTGGTATCTGGAAGGCGTCACCAGACCTGGAGCCACCCCCTTGTTCACGTGGGTGGCCCTGGGGTGACAGCTGGGGCCATGACCTGCGGGACCTAGGGCTGGCACACGAAGCCACCGGCGTGTCCTTAGCGCGGTGTCCTCGGTAGCCGGGGCTGCCGGGCTGCGGTGCCCCCACAGCAGGAGGTTTTTGGGGGGCCGTGTCCCGGTGGCGGGCGTGACGCCGAGCGCTGCGAGCGGCTCCGCGGGCCCGGCGCGGCCACCGGGGGCGGTGCGCGGGGCGTGCCCGGGAGGCGGTGCCGGTGGGTGGGTCCCGGGGCGGGCGGGCAGAGCCCGCGGCGTGGCGGCACCGCCGCCCCCCGCCCGGCAGCGCGGCGACCCCGGCCCGCCATGGGGCCCGCCCGCGCCGATTACCTGGCGCCCTGGTGGGCGGCCTGGCTGCACGGGCTCCCGCACCGCGGCCCCAACCTGCAGCCCGTGCCCAGCACCTTCCGCCCGCAGGACCCCGACTACCAGCAGGTACCGGCCCGGGACCCCCGCGCCCCCCGGGCCCTCCCCGCGCTGGGTCCCGCTCGCCCCGCGCCCCCCGCGCCGCTCCCCGGCGGCGCCCGGTGCCAGCTCTGATCTCACGGCGCACAAAGCGCCTTTCATCGCCCGGCTCCCCCACCCCGGGCCGGCCGGCACCGGCACCCCCGGCCCCGCCGCTCTCCTGCCGGCCTCGCCGCTCCCTTGGGTGCTCCTGAGCCCCTGCCCCGCGCTTCCGGACCCGCCGCGGCATCCCGGGGCACGGCCCGCCGTGACCCCGAAACGGGGAAGGGGGACAGCGCCGGGGTCCCGGTGTCCCAACATCCCGGCAAGGGGCGTCTGCACCCCCGGCTCGGCCACCGCGGCTCGGGGGCCCTGCGTGGGAATGGGGACAGGGGTGGAGATGGGGACGGGGACGGGGACGGGGACACTTCCTCTTCTCCTCGTGACAGTCCCGTGGAGCGCTGAACGCGGCCGCATCCCGGGCACATCCACGGGTCACGGGCACGGCTGCTGACTGTCCCCTCTCTCCTTCCAGTCGCTGCTTTTCCTGGGCTTGGTGGCCGCCGTGTGCCTCGGCCTCAACCTTCTCTTCCTCACCGTGTACCTGATCTGCCTGTGCTGCTGCAAGAGGGACCAGGACCCCGAGACCAAGCGGCCCCACTCGTGTTGTGTCACCTGGATGGCCGTCACTGCCGGGCTCATCTGCTGGTGAGGACAGGGGACGGGGACCTGCCGCTGTCCCCCCGTCACCGAGGGGACTCTGCGCTCCAGCCACGAGACGCTTTAATTAGATCTGTGCAATTAAATGAGCTCCATCCCTGCCTCCTCCCGTGCAGCTGCTGGGGCAGCCCCAGGGACCAGCTGCGGGCCAGCCCCGTCCCCATCCCCGTCACGGCTGTGCCGCCTTCCCGGCTAATCCTGGGCGGGAGCGTGGCCGGTCGCTAATCCCTGCCCGTAGCAGATGGCGGGTGGCAGCGTGACCCAGCTGGCAGGTCCCTTGTGCCCGACCTTAATTGCAACCACAGCAATTAGACCAGGCGATGCTTTTTCACCCAGCACCGCTCCGGGGGCTTTCCAAGCCCACCTCAGTTCGGGTCAGCCACGGCTGGGAGGACCCCCAGGGCAGCCACCCCCAGTGTCCCCCCAGCACTGCTGGCCTGGGAGGGAACAGGATGGGCCACGGGCCCCTTTGGCTGCCTGGCCACGACCCTCGCTCCAGACAAAGGGGCTGCTTTGCTGGGGCGGAGCGAGATGGCTGCCTGCGAGCCTTGCATGGAGCAGGGAAACAGGGAGACAGGGAAACGGCACTAATGAGCTCAGCGAGCTGCCCCCAGCCCCCCCGCCACGGCAGGGGCCGCTCTGCAGCTCCTGGGGACTTTGAACCCCCCCAGCAGCCTGTTGGTGGCCGTCCAAGGGCTGCTGGTGGCCGTTAGCAGGCTGGTGTCTGTGGGTTGTACCGGTGTTTGGCGAGCACCGGGTGCTCCTGCCACGTGTGTGCACGTGCCCAGCCAGGACACAGCCGTGGGCACCTCTGTCCTCAGAGCCAGCTCCGAGCTCCATCCTGGCTCTGTGGGGAGCTCTGCAGCAGCTGCAGGGAGTTCGCCACGGGGCTGGAGCTGCTTCAGCTGCCAGCTGAAGGTTTCATCGGGAGCCACGGTGCTTCCAGTGGATTCCCCTAATCTGCTTGGCCCAGCCCCTCCGCCCTCAATCTCTCGGGGTTTGGCAGGAGGAGCTTCCAACCCACCATGCTCATGCTCACAGAGCAGCTCTGGCTATCCCCAGGCCCCTGTCACCAGCAGGAGCAGGTTCCCATCATGGTGCTGTCCCTGTCCCACTCTTTGTCTCTGCCCTGCCATTGGTGGGCTGTCCCTCAAAAGCAGGGTGCTCCAGGGAGTGTCCCCTGTCCAGCCGGTGTCGCAGGGTGAGCGTGTCCCTCCCCTCTCATCAGGGTCCCCTCTCTGCCCACAGCGCAGCCGTTGGCGTCGGCTTCTATGGGAACAGCGAGACCAACGATGGGGTTTTCCAGCTGCTCTATGCCCTGGACCACGCCAACCAGACCCTCACTGGCATCGACTCCCTGGTAGGGAGGGTCCATAGCCCCTGGGGTGCATCAATCCCCAGTTCTGGGTTTGGTTAAAGCACCAGGGAGGGACGTCCGGCCGCTCCGGCTGAGCCCCCGGGGTGGCTGCGCTGTGCCCAGCGCGGGAGGGTGACGTCACCCTACAGAATGGGACCTTTGTGGCCATTCTGGGACCTGGCAGGGCCGGGTCGGGGCCTCGGCAGGGCTGTTCTGAAGGCACAGCGGGTTGGGGTGGAACTGCCCTCCTGGAGAAAGAGTGTTCCAGGGATGGGGCACATGGAATGTGCCAGGCTGGGGGGGGTGACCATCCTGGGGGGCTGACCATCTCGCTGGCCGGCCACAGGTTGCCAGCAGCACGCTGCAGATGCAGGGGGGGCTGGAGCAGCACCTGGCGCGGCTGAACGAGCTGCTGGCCTCGCGGGGGGATTACGTGCAGACCCTCAAGTTCACGCAGCAGCTGGCTGGCAGCATCGTCCTGCAGCTCCAGGAGCTGCCGGCCTGGCGCGGCGTCAGCGCTGACCTCACCGAGCTGTCGGGACAGGTCGCCTATGTCGAGTATTACCGGTGAGCTCCAGCACCCTGGGGCGTGTCCTGGCAGGGCTGGGGAGGTGGCAGTGTGTGACAGAGCCTCCCTCTGCGCCCAGGTGGTTGGCTTACTTGCTCTTCTTCATCCTCGTCCTCACCGTCTGCCTGCTGGCCTGTCTGGGGCTGGCCAAGCACTCCCGCTGCCTCCTGGTCATGTGAGTACCCTGGGGACGGCCTCGGGGGGCTCACAGGGACCCCCAGCCATGCTCCCCACTGGTGCTCTCCCTGCAGGATGCTGTGCTGTGGGCTGCTCATGCTGGTCCTCAGCTGGGCCTCCATGGCCATGGACACGGCGGCCGCGGTGGTGAGTGGGGCAGGAGGGAAGGGCTGGTCAGGGCTGTGCTGGGCACCGTGGGCACCAGTGACGTCCCTCTGTCCCCACAGGGCACCAGCGACTTCTGTGTGGCCCCGGACAAGTTCATCATCAACCAGACGGACGATGAGATCAGCGCAGGTGAGAGCTGGCTGTGGTGGGTGAGCACGGGCAGGGACCCCAAAACCCATCTGGAGGTCTGGTGCCCCCCACTGCCACTGTCCCCCCCACGGCTCCCTGTGCCCCGGGTTGCTCCTGCTGATGTTCCCATTCTCTTTGCAGAGGTGGTTCATTATTACCTGTACTGTGACCAGAGCCTGAGCAGCCCCTTCCAGCAGGTACAGGGAGGGTGTGCACTGCCCTTGGTGCTGCCTGGGGCTGGGAGGGTCCTGTGACTGTTCCCCACTCCCCCCTGCAGGCTCTCACCATGTTCCAGCGCTCACTGACCACCATGCAGATCCAGATCCAGGGGCTCATCCAGTATGCAGTGCCCCTCTTCCCAACAGCTGAGGTACAGGAGGGGAGAGCAGGGGATCCCCATCCCTCCTTCTTCTTCCTGAGCAGAGCTGCCTGACCCCCCTTTTCCCACAGAAAGACCTGCTCGGGGTCCAGCAGCTCCTCAACTCCTCAGAGACCAGCCTGCACCAGCTGACGGCCCTGCTGGACTGCCGGGGGCTGCACAAGGTGAGGGGGGAGCTGACTGGGGAGCAGCTCTGTGGTCCCCCTTCAGTGCCACCAGCACTGCCCTGCCTGTGTCCCACCAGGATTACCTGGATGGCCTCATTGGGATCTGCTATGACGGCGTCGAGGGGCTGCTCTACCTCGGGCTCTTCTCCCTGCTGGCGGCCGCCGCCTTCTCCACGGTGATCTGCGCGGCCCCGCGCGCCTGGAAGCAGCTGGCTGGGCGGTGGGTGCGCCCAGAGACCCCTGCTCCGGCCAGCCCCTTGCCCTGCCCCTTGCTCTGGCCACGGAGCCCCTCACTTTTGGGACCCCAGGGCGTGAGTGCCAGCACCTTGTCCCCGCAGGGACCGGGACTACGATGACATGGATGAGGAGGATCCCTTCAACCCTCAGGCCCGGCGCATCGCCACGCACCGCCCGCCCCGGGGGCAGCTGCGCAGCTTCTGCAGCTACAGCAGCAGCCTGGGCAGCCAGAGCAGCCTCCACCCCCCGGCACAGACCGTGTCCAACGCCCCCGTCTCCGAGTACATGTGAGCCCCACCCCGAGCCCCTGCCATGGGGAGGGAGCTGTGCTGGGGGCGGCAGGTGACGGGGGTCTGGCTGTGCCCCCCAGGAACCAGGCCGTGCTCTTCGGAGGGAACCCCCGCTACGAGAACGTGCCCCTCATCGGCAGAGGCTCGCCGCCCCCCACGGTACGATGGGCGACCGAGGCCAAACCCTCGTGACGTCCCTGGGGGGTCACCTTGGGCAGCCACTCTGGGTCACCGAGAGCTGGGGTGGGACAGGGACAGGAGATCCCGGTGCCTCCTGCGCTGGCAGAGGACGTGGCTCCCTCTGCCTGGCTCTAACCCAATTCCTGGCTGCCCACGGGGAGGGGGACACCAAAATAACCCTCCCCTCCCTCCCTTCCCTGTGTTTCCTCTCCGTGCTGGCTCTCAGAGGACGCTCCTCACAGCCTCTCCCTTCACGTTCCCATTTCCCTGCTCATTAATCCTGCCCCGTCTGGTATTGCTGCTTTATTTTTTATTCCTTGTCTTTTTTTTTTTTTCCTTTTTTTTTCCTTTTTTTCCTTTTTTTTTTTTTTATTTCTTTTAATTTTTTGCATCCATTATTTTGGAGCTAAGTTGCCCATCAAGAGTAAGTTCAGTCACTTCCTTCTCCCTCCTTATCCCGGGGCAGCAGCCAGGTTCTTCTCTCCTCCTCACCCTTCCACGCCTCCCTCCATCCCCTTTTCCTGCTTGGCTTTTCGGATGCAGAGAGCTCAGGGAGGCGGGGACAAAGGGCCACGTTTTGTGCCCAGCCACATTCCAGGAGGGTTTTCAGCTCCTGCATGTTGGGATGCTGGTCCCTATCTCCATCCCTGGAGCAATGAAACCCCTCCCAGCCAGGATATGGCTCTAGGAATGCTGCCATGGGAGGAATACTGTGTCCCTCTCCTCCAGGGATGATTTTTTCCATCAGGTTGTAGCTTGGATCCCCTCTCACAGATCTGGTAGCTGGTGGGAGCCATCTCTCGAGGGGGGGACACAAGTGGGGAGATTAATTGGAGCGCTTCTCCCAATCCTGAATAGTCTAATTTCCCCAGGATTCAGATCCTTGAGGAGAGACTTTCCGAGTCCAGAATAACAAACTCAAAATAATCTTCCTTAATGCCTGGCCGGGGTGATCCTCCCTGCTGTGAAATCCTGGAGGAATGTGATCCGGGGGGGGCTGGAGGCTTGGCCTTGATGGTATCCCACAGACACACCCTCACGGGCAGATCTGGGATGAATTCGCTGCTGGGCTGAAGCTGGGCAGGTGGAGGATGAACCTGGGAAGGGGTGAAGCAGAGCTGGATGGGCTTGAAGGGTCTTGGCTTGTGGCAGGCGGGCGTTTTGTCTCCCCCAGCCCTCAGAGAGGCTGAGAACAGGGTCTGACCCTTTCTGCACCCGCCTGGCAGATGAATTTGGGATTAACCCTCACGGGAACAATCCCTGGGGCAGCGCAGGGGCTGGCTGGGGGGTGTTTTGGGGTGCTGACCCCAGTGTGCCCCTCTCCCAGTACTCCCCGAGCATGAGAGCCACGTACCTGGCGGTCACCGATGAGCACGTCCGGCACCGCGGCGACTTCTTGGCCTAGGAGGGGATCCCACTGGGGAAACCAAAGACCCTGGAGAGAGAACAGGCGGTAGGAGACACGGCGGGGGCTGGAGGACGAGCCCGGAGCCCCCCCAGCTCCTCCCTCCCCTCGGCAGCCCCCCCCCGACCCAAATCCTGCTGCCTTAGGGGCTCCCAGGAGCACAGAGGGGTCTCCGGTGTCTTCCGCTGTCCCTGCACCGTCTCGGGAACATTCTGGAGCACAAATCCCGGGCCACGCTGCCTCCGGGTGCAGGCAGGGGCTCCCATAGCAATGCAGCACCAACCACTAGTGATGCCAAGCCCCTCCCAGGCTGTCCCAGCTCCCCGTGCCCCCCTCACTGCCCCCCGGCCGCAGCGTTCCCAGGCTGAGGAATGACGGATGTTTTGGCCCTGCTGGTTTCCCTTTGCTTTGCCCCCGGGATTTGGGAGCTGTGGGAGGTGTTGGCTCTGTTTCAGAGAGGGGTCGCTGCAGTGGGGTTTGTAGCAAGTTTTTGGGGTGGGTTTTAGGCTCTTTTTGGCTCCCCAGGGCAGGTGTGGGCTGGGGCAGGCTCCCCTCCTCCTGCAGCCCTGGAGTGGTCACAAATCCCCTGGGAGAGGGACGGGAACTACTGGGGCATCCCTGGGGTGCATGAGGTGCCCAGGAAGGGACAACAAGGACCTGCCACCCTGGGAGGCTCCTCCAGGATTTCCAGGGCTCCAGGGTGAGGAGCTGGGAGAGCAGTACGAGCTGAACTTGGCACACGGATCCCCAGGAAAGGCCCCTTCCCCCTGGAGCAGGGATGGACCCCCTGCCCCATCCCACCCAGACACCCAAAGGGTGCAGGCAGGGGAATGGGTGTGCCCCCACCCAGGGCCAGGACATCCCCCAGACTCCCCATCTCCATATTCCCCATGACTAGCTTCCCTCCCCTCGGGAAAGTCCCGAGGGATTTTTTTTTTATTCTTTTGGCTTTTAACGTTTCCATGTAACGGTACTGGTAGAAGAGCTGTTGTAACCGCATGTGAACTAACCGAAGGACTCCGGCGGGGAGCTGGAGTCCGGCTGGATTTGTATGTGCCCTTTTGGAGGAAAGGATAATAAACACTTGGACTAAATTAATCTCTCCCGTGCGGTTTTTTTTTTTTTTGGGGGGGGGGGGAATAACCGGTGTTTGGGGCACTTGAGTTGACCTTCCCAACATGGCGGCGGTCACGTGATGTCACGCGCTCCGCCATTGCGGGGAGGGCGGTACCGGGTGGTGTCACGTGACGGCAGCGCCTGTGTCACGTGAAGTGGCTTCAAGCTGTTGCCTGGCAACGGCGACGCGTCCCCGGGCAGGCCCCACCGGGAGCGGGACGGGACCAGGCCCCACTGGAGTGCCGGGACTTCCGCGGCGTCTCTTGTCACCCTGGGCACTTCATCACTCCTTCCCTGCGGCTCCAGGAGCCCCAGCTCCGTTTTGGGGCTCCCTGAGGCTCCTGCTGCCTTTTGAGGCCCTCTCAGGGTCCTGTCTCCACGGGATCCCCGCTCATATTTGGGGTTTGCCGAGGTTCCCGTTCCCTTTGGGATTTTCTGGGACTCCCTGAGGTTCTTGTTCCCTGTTGGGAGATTTCCAAGGTGCACACTGTCTTTTGGGGCTCCCCACTCCCTTTTGCGATCCATCCAAGATCCCATTCCCTTTTGGGGTTCCCCGAGGTTCTCAGTCTCTTTCAGCATCCTCCCTCTCCAGGGTCTCTGTTCACATTTGAGTCTCCCTGAGGCTCCCATTCCTTTTTGGGGCTCTTTATCCTTGAAATCTTTGCTTCTTCTCAGAGTTCCCTGAGACCCCCACTCTGTTCCAGGTCCATTTCTCCATCCCTGAAAACCTCACTCCCTTTTGGGATCCTCTCAGAGGCTCCCACCCTCTTTTGGAATCCTCTATTCCTCCCTGAGGCCCCTGTTTCCTTTTAGGCTTCCCCAAGGCCCTCCATCCCCTCTGGAGCTCTCAGTCCCCGAGGCCCCCACTCCTTTTTGGGGCCTCCTTTGAGGACCCTCCCTCCCCAGGCCCCGCAGCCCTTTCCCTTCCCTCCCGCCATGGAGATCAAGTACGAGTACGCGCGGAAGCGCAGCGAGTTCGGGCGGCCCTGCAGCTTCTCCGACTTCCTGGCCGAGGTGACTGTGGACATCCCGCCCGACCCCAGCCTGGCTGACGACTTCATCCCCCAGGACCCCGTGGACTCTGCTGTGCAGGAGGGTCCTGTCATGGCCTTGCACGAGGTACATGGAGACCCCCTCCCTCCCCAGGTGGAAGGGGACATCCCGGGATGTCAGCCACACACAGGGCAGCTGGCCCGAGGGGACAAGGGGTGTCAGGCACCTTTTGGGCTCAGGGCCTCTGACTGCACCATGTCCCTACACCCAGGTGAACATGGAGTGAGTGCAGGGATGGATGGATGGATGGGTGATGGATGGATGGATGGATGGATGGATGGATGGATGGAGAGAGGGATGGATGGAGAGAGGGATGGACGGAGAGAGGGATGGATGGTTGGAGGGATGATGGATGGATGGATGGATGGACGGATGGATGGGTGATGGATGAATGGATGGGTGATGGATGGATGGATGGATGGATGGATGGAAGGATGGATGGATGGATGGATGGATGGATGGATGGAGAGAGGGATGGATGTCAGCCATGTGCAGGGCAGCTGGCCCGAGGGGACAAGGGGTGTCAGGCACCTTTTGGGCTCAGGCCCTCTGACCCCTCGGTGTCCCCATGCCCAGGTGAACACGGAGCGGATGGAGGTGTCCATCCGGGGCATGAACCATGTGGAGGGGGGGTGGCCCAAGCATGTCGACCCTAAGAACCAGGAGCTGACCAGCCGCTACCGGGAGGAGGTGGAGAGGGAAGAGGTCTACACCAGGACTGTCCAGCGCCTTGGCTCTGTGAGACCCTGCCCTGATCCCCCCGCCCCGACCCCCTGAACCCCCCGGAGCTCCCCAGAGACACAGCCATGCTGTCCCTGCAGCTGATGGAGCACTACATCAGGCAGAACAACACCATCGACATCTATGAGGAGTATTTTCAGGAGGAAGATGAGGAAGAGGAGGAGGAGGAGCATCTCTCAGCCAAAACCATCAATGTCCTCAGGTAGCACAGCTGAGGGGGCTTACCAGAGCCACAGCAGGGTCAAACCACCTTCACAGAAAGTGGGAAAACTTTAGGAGTTAAATCCCAGTGGGTTTGGGATGGTCCTGGTGCAGTTTGTGGGTGGAGAGACCTGCTGAACCCTCCCTGCTCCATCACTCCATCCCTGCCCCTCGCCCTGCTCAGGTGATTTGGGGATGGGAACCAGGGTCAGTCTCAGCTCTGAGCATCTGCTGATGGTGCTTTTGGATTTTCCTTCTTATTTTTGGTGCCTCAAAGGTTAATTTCCACATCAGGGGTGTTTAGGAGTCAGATCCAGTAAGATAATTGGATTTTTAGAAAGGTATGACTGGAAAGACAATGAAATCATCAACTCTTCCCCCCTGCCCAACCCCCCAGGACAATAATTTCCTGCACTCAAGGCTTGAGGGCTGCAGAGTGGTTTCCTTGTGATTCCCACAATTCCCTCTGGGAGGTGTCCAGTGGTTTGCAAACTGACCTGTCTTGGCTGGTGTGTCACCCCAAAGGGACCCCAACGCCATCAGGAGGATGGCTACGCACCTCTCCTGGCACCCCGACGCCAACAGGGCAGTGGCTGTGGCTTATTGCAGCCTGGACTTCCAGGACAGCAGGGACATAAACTTTGATTCCTACACCTGGGATCTGGGTAAGGGCAAGGGCAAACCCACCCAGGCCATAAGGGAAGAGAATTTGTGGGGAATTTGAGGGAATTTATATCTCAGAGAGCGGGATGACACCTTGCAGCACCCAGGGGAGGATCGCTGGGGGAGCCTCCCACTTTGCCCACACAGCAGTGCAGAAACAGGGAGAAATGGGAGCTGGAAGGTGGGGAATAACCACTCCATGGCTCCAGAGCCATGACAGGGAGCAGAGCCTGGAGCCTCGGATGAGGTTCTGGTGTTGATGTGGTTCAGCTGGCAATGAAGGAAGAAAGAGGCAGCAAGAGCCCAGGGTGACTTGCACTGATCTGTCCAAGCCTGGCTCACACCTGATTATTTTGGGGTGAAAAGGACAAAGAAGAGGGGTGGGAATGCAGGAGATTTGTGTACTGGAGGTCTGTCCCCAGGCCAGCTCCCAGTGACATGGGCACCTCATCCTGCACAGCTGTGTCAGGGAATGGGGTGGGGGCAGCAGGGTGGGCTGGGGGCTGCTTTTGGGGCGCTGCCTTCACCCTTTGCTCTTCACTCATCCCTCCTCGGCAGAAAAACCCTACACCCCGGAGCTCACCCTCAAGCCCTCGTCCCCTTTGGTGACCCTGGAGTACAATTCCAAGGACTGGTTTCACATGCTGGGAGGCTGCTACAACGGGCAGATAGGTGAGGGGGTTAATCCTGCTCCAGCTGCTCCAGCCTGCCTCCAGCACTCCCAGCATCAGCACTGCCACTGGGAGCACGGGGGAAGGCCTGGGATTTACCTGTGCATAGTGTGTGCTCCCCTGAGAGGGTACCCAGGGAGGGGAGGACACTGTGCCAAGGAGCCCCTCACAGCAGAGGGATGGATGGATGGATGGATGGATGGATGGATGGATGGATGGATGGATGGATGGATCGATCCCAGGGATGAGCAGGATGGGTGCTGTGCTCCTGCCTCTCCCACCACCCTGGATGATCTCTGGGAAGCACTGGGTGAGGTTTGCTCCCTGTTCCAATTTGGACAGTGGGGGAAATGTGACAAGGAGAGGAGCTGGGCAAGGGTGGTTTTTCTTTTCCTTCCCAGTGTATTGGGACACCAGGAAAGGGGGGCTGCCTGTGGAGATGACCCCTGTGGAGTTCAGCCACAGGGACCCCGTGTACGGAGCGTGCTGGCTGCCCTCGCGCACGGGCACCGAGTGCTTGTCAGGCTCCACCGACGGGCAGGTGAGGGGCTGGGACAGGGACAGGGACTCCTGAGGGGTCCTGAAAGATCTTCCTGTGCCTGCTCTGCCCCTCAACAGCACACAATCCAGATCTCCCAGGCTGCCCCCACAGCCCCTGCCACACCTTGTCCCCGCAGGTCCTGTGGTGGGACATCCGCATGCTGTCACAGCCCAGTGAGAAGCTGATCTTGGACATCACCCGGGAAGATCAGCTGCAGAAGGCTCTGGGTGCCATCTCCCTGGACTTTGTGCCTGCCATGGTGAGTGTCCCTGTGCCCATGCCCACCATGTGTCCACCCACACCCTGACCTGGGCAGGAGGGGAGCCCAGCTGGGCACAGGGCAGTGTCTGGTCATCCCTGTGGGCACAGCCCAGGGCCAGATGCCCTCGGAAGGACTGGGGGTTGATGTGCTCCAAAACCACAGGGTCCTGCTGGTATTTCAGTCCCTAAGCCCCCCGTGGTGGTGGGTCCCAGGGTTCTGGCTGCAGCGGGATCCCCCACTGCCCCCCACACCATGGGGTCTCCATCCTGCTGACAGCTGCGCCCTCCTGCTCCCACCCCCAGCCCACCAAGTTCCTGGTGGGCACAGAGCAGGGGATCATCATCTCCTGCAATCGCGACGCCAAGACACCGCCCGAGAAAATTGCCAACATCTTCAGGAGCCACATCGGGGCTGTCTACACTGTGACCAGGAACCCCTTCTTCCCCAAAGTCTTCCTGTCAGTGGGTGACTGGACTGCTCGGATCTGGACAGAGGAGCTCATGGATTCATCATCAATTATGGAGACCAAGTAGGTGTGGGAGGGCATTTACTTGGCCAGAAATCATCCCCAGGGTGGCAGAGTGCTCAGGGCGGCTGGCAGTGGGGTCTGGTCAGCTCTGAGTGCTGGGATGGGCTGGTGACCGAGGCAGGGCAGTGCCAGCATGGCTGAGGGGTGGCTCTGCTGGAAGGTACCACACCGCCTACCTGATGGATGTATGCTGGAGCCCTGTGAAGCCGGCTGTGTTCTTCACCGTCAGGTCAGATGGGATCCTGGACATTTGGGACTTTCTCTTCCATCAGAAGGAACCTTCCCTCAGCATCAAGGTGGGTCCCCAGCACCTCCAGGACCCTCGCATCACCCCAGGGCCCAGTGTCACCACCCACCTGTGCCCTGTCCCCAGGTATCCAACGATCCCCTGCTCAGCGTGCGCACGCAGGACAATGGGCAAATCGTCGGCTGTGGCACCAAGATGGGCAATGTGACCCTCCTGGAGATCTCCCCAGGGCTCTGCACCCTCCGGAAGAATGAGAAGACCCTGACCTCCACAGTATGTGCCGGGCCCCACCTGAGCCCCACCCTCTGCCTGCAGCCCTGCGCTGCCCCCAGACACATCCCAGGGTCCCCTCAGCCCCACGTCTCCCCCAGATGTTCGAGCGGGAGGCGAGGCGGGAGAAGGTCCTGCAGGAGAAATACCGGGAGCGGCAGCTGCGGGAGCAGGAGCGGCTGCGGGCCCAGCCGGAGGAGAAGGAGAATCCACAGGAGGTGTTCAAGCAGGCCCAAGCAGATTTCTTCTCCAACATCAAGGCGGAGCAGCGGAGGAGGGGCATGGATGTCCCTGGAGAGGTAACGGGGGCAGGACAGTGTGGCCACTATGGCAGGGACCCCACCAAGGGCAGGGGAAAGGGTGAACCTCTGTCTTTCAGGATGAGGAGAGCAAGGCAGCTGCACAGTTGGAAAACCAGGAGGAAGAGTAGGAGGATGCCAAGGTCAGTGTGCTCCAGCTGCACGTTCCTTTCCCCTCCATGCCAGAGCTGCTGCAGGGATGAGGCCACTGTCCCCAAACCAGACAGCTCTCCTGGGCTCTCTTGCCCTCCTGGGGTGGCAAGTGGGGGACCCTGCACAGCCCCCTGACCCCACAGCTGCTCCCTGACCTTTGCATCCTGATTTTCTTTGGTGTGAATAAACCAGTCACATTTCCACGTCACATTTCCTCTTTTGTCACAGCAGGGTCGAGCAGGGGGTGGGAAAGTCACGTCCTCCTGTTCCTCCTGTCCTTTCCTTGACCCAGGACACTCAAAGGCAGTGGCTGAGGACAGCCAAGCACCCACAGCAGCACAGGGTGTCCCTCAGAGTCCCCAGCCCATGGAGCAGGGCACAGCAGGTGGCGGGTAGCAGCAGGGGGGCCCCAGTCCCCTCGGGGCGTTTGCAGCTGGAGAGCCCTGTGTCCCCACAGGAGCAGCCCCCGGGCTGGGTTATCAGTGCTGGGTAAACACAGCCCTACTGATTGAACTGGCAGCCACTCCAACTCCTCACCCCCCTTAATTAATCATTAACGAGCTGCCAGCAGCACTGTCACAGCGCTGGGGACATCACACAGGTGATGGCTCTCCGTGGGCTGACAGGGAGCCCCAGAGGCTGAACCCACCCGTGGGTGAGCGGTGCCAGGACAGGGCTCAGGGGCCATCACCCCCCCACACCCCAACCCAGCCCTGGGGGTGCTGCTGTGCCCCTTCCCCAGGCACTGGGCTCCTGTCTGTGATTCTCCTGAGCGCCTGTGCAGCACCCTGTGCCAACCCTGCCAGGGCCAGCTCTCCCCGTGCCAAACCCAGCCCAAGCAGGGACCCACATCCCCACAGGGAAATGCACCCGTGCCTGGATGGGTGTTTTCCTTCCCAGGAGTTCCATGAGGAGCTGAGCTGGGGAGCAGCATCACCCCAAAGATGCCCCACACATCCCACACTCATTTTCTGCTTTATTAGGAAAGGGGTGGGGGTACCTGGACAGGGGTGGGGCAGCTGCCACCACCAGTGGGGACAGTGTCCCCCACCCCTCCTCCACTGGGGGAGGCTGATGGGCCTCTCACCCCCCAGACTGGGCAGCTCCATTTTCTCCTGAGCTGGACCCAGCTGCCCACACAGAAGGACCATGGGACTGCTGTCCCTGTCCTTGTCCCTGTCCCTGTCCCTGTCCCTGTCCCTGTCCCCGCACCCGCTGGGGTCTGTGATGTGCCCATGGGCTGCACGTTTCACCTCCCACACCCCCTACATGGGTCTGGGGCACTCCCAGCATCCTCCATCCCCAGGGACAAGCGATGGGGACGGGACGTGGCAGGGGAACACTCAGGGAGTGGTGGGCAGTGCAGAGCACAGTCCTGGAGCCCCCCCAGTGAGGGGACCCCCATCTACCTACAGGTCCAAGCGTCCCCCCCACGGTGCTGGGGCCAGCGTGGCAGGACCCAGCTGTGCCTCGTTACTTCTTCACTTTGATGAGGGAGTGGTAGACAGGCTTGATGATGATGTGGAGGTGCAGGGAGTTGTCGATGAGGTACTCGGAGGTGCGCTTCTGCAGGTCGGCGTGCGCCAGGAAATCGGCCGCCTCGTCCGAGCTCTGGTGGAAGCTGTAGGCGTGCTTGACCAGCACGCGGCCCTGCTGCCGCACGCCCACCAGCACCGTCTTCTGGAAGCTGACACCGGCGAAGTCGGGGCTGCTCATGGCCGGGGTGATGACGAGGCGCGGGCGCCCATCCTCGATGCGCACGGGCTGGATGGCGCCCGCCACCGAGTCCGAGTACACGGGGCGCAGGCTGACGGGCAGCCAGCGCGGCGAGAACAGCACGTTCCAGGTCACCCTCTTGCCGGCGTCGTGGCTGCTGGGCCCCAGCTGGGTCTGGAAGCTGGTGCTGCGGTCGTCCCGCGCCGGGTTGGTGATGACCCACTGGGAGCCCCAGCTGGGCGCGAGGTAGTTGCGGGGCAGGAACATGCTGCAGTTGACGTCAAAGTACTTGGCGAAGTGGAGCGGGGAGGCGGCGTGGAACTGGAAAGCCTGGAAGAGCAGGTCCTGCACTGCACCGCGGTGCCGCGCCAGCACCGCCGACTGCGCCTGCAGCCGGAACAGCTGGCTGGGCGCGATCATGGGGTAGCGGATGGCGCGCAGCACCCGCTCGGCCACGGGCGCCTCGGGCTGCCGGCGGTTCAGCCAGCCCTCCACGGCGGTGTAGAGCTCCAGCTCGCTGTGCAGCACCAGGTCGGAGCGCTCCAGCAGCAGCAGCAGCAGCTCCACGCTCACTGAGCCCCACTCGGCGCTGCCCAGCACCGCAGACAGGTTCCAGGCCAGGAACTGGAGGCAGCTCTCCTGCAGTGCCGCGTCCCCAACACGCACGGCGTAGTGGTACCAGCCCACCACGTGGCCCTGGCTCGACTCGCTGGCCAGGTGGGTCCTCATGTATTCAGCCACGCCGCGCTGCAGCCCCCAGACCCGGTACTTGCTGGCCAGCTGGTGCATGGGAATGGCCTGGTGCAGCAGGATGGAGACCCCTCCGCAGTACAGGTACCTGGAGCAGAGCGTGGGGTGGTGACACTGGGGACAGCCATCCCTGGCAGCTCAGTTCCCAGGGGAGCAGCCTCTGCCCTGGGCTGCTTTCCTCTGAGTATTCCCACCCCATGGGGTCCCCAGAGTTTCCAGGGAAGCATCCTCCCTCTTTGGATGCTTCCCTCTGGGTTCCCCATCCCTTGTGATCTCCGTGGTCCCCAGGAGAGCATCCTCCTTCCCCAGCTGCACCCCATGAATTCCCTAGTGGAGCATCCACTATCTTTGACTGCCTCCCTCCAGGTACACCCATCCCACAAGATCTTCGTGGTCGCCAGGGGAGAATCCTCCCTCCTGGGCTGCATCCCTCCCAAAATGTACATCCCTTCCAAAATGTACATCCCTCCCAAAAGGTACATCCCTCCCAAAAGGTACCACCAGGTCCCTGTGGTCGGGAACATCCCCCTTCCTTGGCTGCATCCCTCTGGGCATCCCCATCCCGTGGAGTTCCCCGTGGTTCCCAGGAGAGCTGCACCCTCCTGACCTCCCCATCCCATGGGGGTCCCACGCACCTGATGAACTTCTCGAAGAGTGCGGCGGTCTCGGGCGGCTCGTACAGAGTCACAACGCTCTGGTTGCGCAGGAGGCTCTCGAAGACCTCGCTCTGGAGGCTCAGCAGCAGCTGGTGCGTGTGGAACACCTTGGGCTCGTCGGAGGCGGCCGAACGGACCCGCAGCACTGAGTCGCTGCCGTTGCCATTCTGCAGCAGCTCCTGCAGCCGCTGCAGCAGTGTCAGTGAGTGGTTGATGGTGGCCGCCGTGGAGTCCCCACTAAAGTCGGCTTTTTGGGCTGCCAGAGAGATGGGAACACCCCAGAGCTGCACCCCAGTCCCAGGCACCGAGATGGGGTGTGGTTACTGGGGGGCCGTGCACCTCCTGCCTCTGCTGCCCCAGTGCCAAACGGCTGCTGGTGCCAAGGGGGTGTGGGGGAACAAAGGGCATGGGGACATTTGTGTCCCTGAGAGCCAAAAAACTGCCTTTCTGCAGCAGAAGGGCTGAGACCACCATGTCCCAGGCTGGGGTGTGCTGGGAAATGGCCGGGTGCCGGCGGCACTGGCTCTCAGCCCAGTCTGCCTGTCCTGACCCCGTCCCTGCTGTGGGCAGAGCGAGCCCCGGGCATTGCCCCGATCCCTCACATCCCAGATGGATACATGGGGGGACAGAGCGGGTGTGGGGAACCAGGCACGCTCTGTCCCACACCCAGGAATGGGGTCCCAAGCAGCCTGAGTCCGTGCTGGGATCCCAACAGGGACTGGAGAGGGATCTGGGAATGTGGAACAGAGATCTCCATGCTCCTGTGGGCACTGGGCTCCTTCCTTCCTTCTTCTCTTCTCCCTCCTGACACCACTCCCACCCGCTCCCCAGAGCATCCTTCCCCCAGGAGGAATTTGTCCCCGTCTGTCTCAAATCCATCTTGCCTCTCAAATCCCATCTTGCCGAAGGATTACCCTTCCCGGCGCCGGCTTAAGGCCGCCTGAGCGGGGATGGGGAAGGGGAGCAGGCACTCTGGACCCCGCGGTGCTGGACTCGTCTGCCCACGGCACTGAGCCCTTTCCGGGGCACCAGTGAGCACAACCCGGCTCCGAGAGCTCAGCACGTCCAGGAGCCACTTCCATCCCCTCCCGGCACCCCGACGGCAGCCGCCAAGACGCGCTCAGCTCTCCCTCAGCCGCCGAGCCGCACCCCGGCACCCGGCGAGGGCAGCGGCACCCACGGCTCGGGGACCCTCCGCGCCTCCCCCCGCCACGGCCACCCTTACCGGCTTGCACGGTGAAGAGGAGGAGGAGGAAGGCGGCGGCAGAGCCCCAGCGGCGGGTGGCCACGGGCCGGGTGCCCGTCAGCCTGGCCATGGCTTCGCAGGCGCATCTGCCGGGTGCGGCACACGCTGCGCGCCCGGGGCTTATGTAGGCCACGCGCCCTCCCGGCCCGCGCGCCCGCGCCGCCGCATCGATTGGTGGAAACTGGGACCGGCCGTTGCCACGGGAACGACTTCCAGCCTCCCTGCATCCCACCCTGACCCCCAGCCCCGCACCCCGGGGTGCTGCGGCGCGGGGATGTCGCCGTGCGGCACCTGCTGCTGGCACCCCCGCGCCGGAGCTCCACGCGTGGCCGCGGCCCTTTGTGCCGGGGTCTTTGCATTCAGGGCACAGCTCGGTGGCCTCCCGCTCCCCCCGGCTCATGGGTATTCATGCCGGCAGCAGCCCCATCACCATGGCATCCGCGCTGCCGGCAGGAACTGCCTGCCCTTTTCCCAGCCTTTGCAGCCAAGAGGCCGCCTGGGCGCCCTGTGCGGCCTCCCTGGCCCCCCGCCCGCCCCGACACCTCCTGGGGAGCTTCACCATGGGCCTGGGCCCCCCCAAAGCCTCAGTGCCACAGGCGCAGCCGGGGTGGCGCTGGGCGGGCAGGGCAGGGGCAGTGCGGTGTCATCCGAGTGGTGCCAGCCCCGCTTCGGCTGCAGCCCCGGTGGCACCGTGGGGTGGGGACCCAGGACCCCAGGCACGGGGGACACATCCCACCGAGGAGGCAGCACAGCTCGCAGGGACACAGCGGCCCCTTCCCCATTGCCGAGGAGCCCCGTTCCCCTGCACAGCCGTTTGCACACGGGCTCAGACACGCTTTCCAGATGTTGAGCGTGGGCAGATGTTGCTGCAGCTGCCGAGGGGGTGGCATCGCCATCTGTCCCTGACCCATGGGCGAGGAGACTGAGGACAAGACACCGACCACGCCCATGCCACGCTGTCGGGGCAGCAGCCCCTACTGGGCAGGGGACCCCCAAAACCGCGGTGCCAGCAGAGCCCCCAGCGCGGGCGAGTGTCCTTGCACCGTGGGGGGCCGGGGAACAGGGCCCCCACCCACCACGGCACAGCCGGTTCATGGCTCAGCGAGCCCTCCGACGCCTCATTTCACCACCCTCCTGATAAACAACAGCTTGCGGGAGCGTGCCCGGCGCGCCGCCGGCACCGTGCCAGCCCGGGCGGCGGCCACAGCCCGGGGACCCCCGCGGGGGTATCGGCTGCTCACGGCTGCTGGGTGACCATGGGAGGACACGGGGGACCACGGAGCTGTTTCTGGAGGCCACCAGGGCACAGGGTGACATCCCCCAGCCCGCGGTGAGGTGAGGGAGCAGCTGGGCTGGCCCGGAGATTGCGGCTGAGGTGGTGCAGGGCTGGCTCACCATAGCGACCTGTGCCAGGCAGCAGTGCCAGGGCATCGCCCCCGCGGGCTGGGGGGGCACCGGGGGGACGGAGCTGGACCCAGGCACCGGCAGGGGACATCAGCCCCCTCCCTGTGCTGCTGGGGAAACTGAGGCACGGTGTCCTGGCAGTGGGCACTTGGGAACAGCCAGGGCAGAGCCAGGCGGGGACACGCAGGCAGCGCACACGGATTCACACTGGCGGGCACGGATACACACGTCACACCTTGTGCACACCCGCTCCTCTGGGTGGCCGCGGATCCAGCTGCCCACTGGCCCCCGCAGCACCATTCCTACTGCTCTGGGGCGGGGACGGGCTCTGTCACGGTCCCTCGGAGCTCCGCAGGGGACCCCTTCTCTGGCCTCCGCGGGAGCCGAGGGCCGGTGACGTCCCTGTGCCCAGCCAGCCCAGCCCGCGGCTCTGCCCGTGGCTCTGCCCACGGCGCTCTCCCTCCGCCCCGTGCCCCGCGCCCCGGGAGGCTGTGCCATGCTGCGGGTGCCGGCGGGGACAGGGACACTGGCAGGGACACGGACCCCGGAGAGGACACGGGCACTGCCGGGGACACGGACAGTGGTATGTCCTTGGGAAACACCGAGCCCAGGGAAGGTGACACTGCACTCCCGGTGAGAGTCCCCCTGGGCAGGGCGAGCAAAGAGGGGCCCAGAGCGAACCCAACACAAAGGGGATCGGGCTGGGAAAGGGTTACGGCGCTCGCGCGGCGCCTGCAGCCGATCGATGCCCCAGTTCGGCGGGGGACGTGGATGGACGGGACCTCCTGCCGATGAACCGGAGCTAATTTGCAGTTAATTGGCACCCCTCTGCTCCCCCATCCCCCCCCCCCCCTCCCCCGCCCCCGCCTTTTCCCTCGGGCTGTGTTCAGGATCTTGCTTGGGTCCCGGCGGGGAGTTCCAGGGTCAGGGAGGTGGGACCCCCGGGATCCCACACACACCTCGGGCACTTCTGGGGGAGCAGATCCATCACTGGGGGTCCTGGAAGGGGAGAAAGATCTGACGGTCCCTCCAACCCCGGCCCCGACGCCATCGAGTGTCTGCAGTGTCTGGGACAAGGGGAATTTGGGGTTCCCCTGCGGGCACGGTCAGACTGGGAGCAGCCTGGTGCCCTGTACCCCCTCCCTGAGCTCAGGAACCCCTTTGCACCCAGCACCCCCCGATCCCAAGACACCCGCCCCAAAATGCACCCCGCACCTCCCGGCCCCACAGCCCCCGATCCCAGAACCCCCGTACCCCAGAGCCCCCCACACCCCATAACCCCCAATCCCAGGACCTCCCCTCCTCCCGCACCCTCCCCCGGCACTGGGACCGGGGCTGGCCGCCCCCCAGGGGATGCAAATTTTGGGGGGATTCTGACCAATCAGAACGCAGCGCTCAGCTCTGGCCTCACCACTCCCGGGGAGCCCCTCTTCGATTGGATGGGGCCTGGCGGCTCTGAGCCAATAGGAGCTCAGATCTGGGGAGGGGGTGGAGCCTCCCTGGTTTATGAATGGGCGAGGGCAGCGCGGGCAAGATCCGGGCGTGGGGAGTGGGCAGGGAATGGGGCAGGGATGAGGCAGGGATCAGGGCAGAGGATGGGCGGAGGATGGGGCAGGGAGGGGCAGGGATGGGGCAGAGATAGGACAGGGATGGGGTAGAGATAGGGCAGGGATGGGGTAGAGATAGGGCAGGGATCAGGGCAGGCATCACGGCACAGATAGGGATGCGGATACAGATAAGGATCCGGATACGGGCGGGGATGCGGGCAGGGCTGTGGGCAGGGCCCCTGCCAGGCTCCTCCAGCTCTGCTGCCTCAGCCTGAGGAGCTGGAAAAGGACCCAGCTGGCAGATGGCTGCCTCACATTTGGCACCACTGGGACCCCCCATTGGCACCTCTGGGTCCTCTCTGCCACCACTGGGAGCCATCTGGTGGCACCTAGCCCGGGCTGGAGCCCAGAGCCTCCCTCTGCTGGCAGCTGCCCAAGAACATGGTGTTTTAATCCTGTTTTCCACAAAAACGAGGCTGAAGGAGAAAGAAGGAGCAGCTCTGGCAGCAGGGGTTCTGCTGGGACACGGCACAGGGGAGTTGGGGTGCATTGTCTCCCATGGGTGCAGCAGCCCCAGGTCTGCCTGGGGTGGCACATTTTGGAGGTTCCCACTGTCCATGAATGCTACAGGACAAGGGAGCTGGGATCCAGCCAAAGTGGTGACACCCAGGTGACAGTCCCTGTCCCCAAGCCCCCAGTGGCATGTCATGGCTGACCTCCCGCCTGGGTGCACCAGGACTCTCATCCCCCTGATGCTCCCTGTCTCTCCTGACAGCAGATCCCTGGTGGAAGATGATGGTCCCGGTGCCCAACAGCACGGTGCTGTCATGGGCACAGCCAGAGCCAGAGCTGGAGAGGTCACCCTGCCTGGTCGGCATCGTCCCCATCGTGTATTACAGCGTCCTGCTGGGGCTGGGGCTGCCAGGTGAGGGGGCTGAGGGGGCTGGGGGGCTGCAAAGAAAAGTCCTCAGGATGGAGGGACCTTACCTGCTCCCCTCCAGCCTCAGACCTGGCCTCAGTGCCCGGCTGTGCTGCCCGGCCCCAGGGCAGGTGCCACCGCCACGGGGACAGATGGTATTTGCATTTCTTGGGCTGGCACACGGAAGAGATTAATCAGCCCAGCAAATCCCCACAGCACCGGGATATTTATAGCTCCCCTCAGCTGGAGCCTGGGCACCAGGCTGTGGGCAGGGGGGGCTGTGAGCCCCCAGCTCTCACCTCCACCCATCGCTCCCCTCCCTCCAGTGAACATCCTGACTGCCGTGGCCCTGTCCCGCCTGGCCACCAGGACCAAGAAGTCATCGTACTGGTACCTGCTGGCCCTGACCACCTCCGACATCCTCACCCAGGTCTTCATTGTCTTCGTGGGCTTCATCCTGCAGACAGCCATCCTGGCACGGGCGGTGCCCAGCGCCTTCATCCACACCGTCAACGTGCTGGAGTTCACGGCCAACCACGCCTCCACCTGGGTCACCGTCCTGCTGACCGTGGACCGCTACGTGGCCCTGTGCCACCCGCTGCGCTACCGTGCCGTGTCCTACCCGCGCCGCACCCGCAAGATCATCGCCGCCGTCTTCGCCGTGGCCCTGGCCACCGGCATCCCCTTCTACTGGTGGCTGGACATGTGGCGCGACGCCGACCCCCCCACGGCACTGGACACGGCTCTCAAGTGGCTGCACTGCTTCACCATCTACTTCCTGCCCTGCAGCATCTTCCTGGCCACCAACTCCGTCATCATCCGCAAGCTGAAGCGGCGGCGGCGGGCGGGGGGCGGCAAGACCACGGCGCTGCTGCTGGCCGTCACCACCGTCTTTGTCGTGCTCTGGGCTCCCCGCACCGTGGTCACCATGTGCCACCTCTACGTGGCCTCGGTCAGGAGGGACTGGCGCGTGCACCTGGCCTTGGACATCGCCAACATGGTGGCCATGCTCAACACCTCCCTCAACTTCTTCCTCTACTGCTTCGTCAGCCAGACCTTCCGCAGCACGGTGGCCGAGGTGCTGCGGGGACAGCCCCGGCCAGACCCCCGCCGTGGCAGTGGTCACTTCCCAGCCCCAGCTCTGAAACCGCTGAAGCTGCTGGGCAGCACCGAGCTCTGAGCCGGGGCAGTGCCCGGCTGGCAGTCCTGGTGCCCACCCAGCCCCACCCATTGCACCGGGACCCAGGGAGGCCCCACCCTCCGGGGAGCCGGGGTTAATGCTGCTGGAGGTGGCAGGGGCAGGTGGCTGTGCCCAGACACTCCTTTGGGGATATCGTGGTGCCTGCCTGGCAGCAGCACCCCGGCATGTGCAGCTCAGGCCTGCCCATGCTCAGCCCCTCCCACAATAATGGAACTCATCCAGGGAACTCATCCAGGAACTCATCCGGGGAATTCATCCAGGACATGCCCCAGCTCAGTGGCACCCAGGGTCCTGGGGAGCCCAGGGGCTGCCCGTGGTGAGGGGTGGAGGGCACGAGTGAGCTGCTGTGAGCCCTGACAAGGACATGGTGGGTGCCCCTCGATAAACTGCCGTGCTGAGACCAAAACTCTGCCTGGGTCCGGCTCCCTGCGGGCAGCTGGAGCGGGAGGCATCCTGCACCAGCATCTCTGGCACAGGGTCCCTCTGCCCTGCCCGCTCCCGTGCCCCTGCCCTGCTGCCCAGGAGTGCTCAGGGAGCACCCACAGGGTCTGCTGTCCCCAGCGGTGGGGTCTGGACACATGGCAAGATCACAGCTCCTGGCCCCCACCCATTAATCCCCCTGGCAGCAGCCAGGCTGCAGCCCCCCGGGAAATGCCCCCCTGCACCGGGTGCACCCAGTGCTGCCCTCCCAGTTACACCAGCGCCAAACCGGTGTGACACTGGAGGAGCGGCCGTGCCGCGCCAGCCGGTCCCCAGCAGCCAGCAGAGGGCAGGGATGGGACAGTGCGGGGCTGGCACTGCCGGGGCAGGGAGCTGGCACCCCCAGCCCCCCAAACCAGCCCTGCCGCCGCCCTAATTCCCCGTAAGATCCTTAGCGTAATCCCCCAAAACCGTCCAGCCTTTCCGCTCGGATTCCCGAGACGGGGCAGGACAGACCCAGGGGGTGCCCGGGGGGGATCAGGGTCTCAGCTGGCTCCCGACAGGGCACAGAGACACCCCCAAACCCCACCAGACTCCCTGCGCACCCCCGAGCCCTGGCTGTGCCCGCACTGGGGTGGGATGCGGCGCAGCCTGTGCCCCCAGGGTGTGGGGCTGACCCACCCACGGACCCACCCTGCCCCCGCACCCGGGTCATTCTCCGGCGCGGACAGACCCCGCCGGGGATGTCAGCTCATCCCGGACCGGATCCCTGCCGGGGGACGGGGTTAAAGCCCGACCCGGTGGCGCGGGGGGTACCTGGGAGGTTCTCGCTCCATTAATTCTGGCACGTGAGGAGAGCAGAACCGGGAAGGGATTAGTTATTAACCCGACCGCGGGCAGGGGCTGAGGGGCCGCCGGGCGGGGGGCTCGGCTGCCTCGGGAACCCTCGGAGGAAGCTCCGGGATTGCCACCGCCCCCCGCGATTGCCACCGGCCCCCCTGTGCCAACCGGTGCGTATTTACTTGGCAAAGGAGGTGGAAATGTGCTGACGGCGTCCGCCGGCGCGAGGGGCTCCGCTGGGAACGGCTCCGAGCCCCGGCCGGAGCGGCGGGAGGCTCTGGGAGGGCAGCAGGGACCCCCGGCTCCAGGTGCGGCTCTCGCCTTGCCCAGGGGAGCCGCCGCGGAGACGGGGCTCAGCCAGCCGTGCCACCGTGCCAGCCGTGCCAGCCGCCCGTCCCTGCGGCTCCCGAGGAAAGGTAAGCCTGGAAAAAATGCGCCCGGCGTGCTGATGTTTTCGGATAGAGCCTGGCCAGGGTCCAGGTGCCGGTGCTGAGCGACATCCCAGCCCCTCACTGTGGCCTCTGCGCTGGCAGGAGCAGTTCTGCCCAGTTCCACCGCTGGGATCGCGGATCCAAGCCCACCCAGAGCACCGGGAGCTCGGATCGGGCTCTGCCCGTGCCGGGAGGTCAGGGCCAGGGGTCCACCGCCCCCAGAGGAAACCGAGGACAGCACAGGGTGGGCATCACCTGCAGTGACCCCACAGCCTGTAGGGCTCTTTCTGTAGGACCCATAAAAACGCCGGGAGCAAGCAGCGGGGGCTGGAAACGCGGGCAGGGAATTCCCCGTGGGAAGGGCGAGCGGAAAACGCCCGCGGGGGGTGGAAGATGAGGGTCTGCGTGGGAAGGGGGCTGGAATCGCCCGCCGTGGGGGAATGGGGGGGCTCCTATGGGACGGGGATGAGGAAATCACCCGCCAAGGAGGGGGACAAGAAAGGCAAACGCTGTGCGGCCGCGGGGCAGCCTCGGCGGGACGGACGCCTGCCGGTGGCCCCTCGGGGGGTCACGGGGGTCTCGTGCTGAGTCAGCAGCCGGGAAAGCCTCCGGCGGAAGGAAGCAGCCGGTGGAGAGGCCGGGCTGCGGTGTGGGGGCGGCAGGACAAGCTGCCTCCGCTCCCGGCACCGCTTATCCCAGGCCGAGCCTTTCCCGGAGAGCCAGGGCTGTGCAAGCCCGGAGCCTGCGCTCCAAACCCCGGGGGAAACTGAGGCACGAGGGCCGCTGCAGAGCCCCTCGCCTGCACCGCCCAGCCCCGTGTGAGGGCAGGGATGACCCAACCCCAAACACCGTCCCCAGGCCAAAGGGTCCTTAGGAAGAGGGCGGGAGGGTGGCGGTGGCGCAGCTCTGAGCCTGTACACACCGTCCTGTCCCCGGGGGCTCCGGCGGGCGCCGGTCCTTGTGCCGCGGGTGCCGCCGGTTCCGGTGGGAGCCGGTCCTCCCGCTGAAAGCTCTGCTGCCCTTTCTCCCCGGATTATTTTCATCCCGGCCTGGATTGGGGCAGGCCCCGCCGGAGGCGCATTGAACTTTCCTCTGCATCCTTTACCCTCTTGCTTCACCCTCCCGAAATAGCAGCGCCTGCCTGGAAACGTCTCCCAGGGCTGGCGGCGGCCCCGGGGTGCCCCAAATCTCCCAGGGCTTTTCCCCATTCCCAGGGGTGAATGGAGTGATTGTGGGATGCCCATCCCAATTCCAGGGTCACGGCCACTCCCATCAGGAGAGGGACCACCAAACCCTGCCAGTGCCCCTGACTGGGGCTGCCCTGGTCCCCAGCCCTGCAAAGAAAGGGTTTTTCTGGGGTTTTCTGGGGTTTTCTGGGTCCTGCTGCCCTGCCAAGGGCTCCGGCTTTATCCATCAGCTGACATTCCTGCGGGAGGCCCCTCCAGGCCGGTGTATCCTTACACGGCGGGGCCGCCTGTGCAGCGCCGCTCCCGGCTCCCACCCCAGAGCCCACCGGAGCTGGAGGATCCCGTGGGGGTGACGCAGACCCCGCTGCTCCGTCCCTTATCCCTTGAGGGTCTTTCCTGATGTGCAGCGCTCAGCAGGGCCGGGCTGACACCCCCAGACTCATCACACCGATGGCCAGGTGGGCTCCCCCTGCTTCACCCCCAGCCTCCCTCAGCCCCGTCCGTGCCCCGGGGCAGCCCCCCGGCTCCGTCCTTTGTCCCCTGAGAGTCTTTCCCGGGGAGACAGAGCCAGGCTGAGTCCCCCCAGACTCATCGCACTGATGGCTGAGTCCCCACTGACTCATCACACCGATGACCAGGTGGGCTCCTCCCTGTTCCGCCCCCCCAGTGCGGGTTCTTCCCCCCACCAGCTCCCTCCGTGCCCCAGTGCGGCACCCCCGCCTGTGCGGGACCCCGGTGCCCCCGCCCGGTGCGGCGGGGCAGGTCCCGGCCGGCCCCGATCGCGCTCCCGGGGCTGAGCCGCACCTCGGGGAGGGGCCGGGCCAGGCAGGCGCACGGTGCGGCGGCACCGGGGCTGGCTCGGCTCGGCACGGGGGGAGCGGAGCGCCGGGCACCGGGGGCTGCGGCCGGTGAGAGGGGCGGAGGGGGGGGCGGTGGGGGGGACGATCCCTGGGGGGCACCGGCAAGGGAAGAGACGGGAAGAGACCGGGACCGAGAGCCCTCCGCCCCCGCGGCTCCTCCGGCCGGAGGGTTGGGGGCGGCTGCGGCGGAGTTTCGGGGCCAGGACCTGGCGGGAGCGCCGGGAAGCACCGGGACGGTGTGGGATGGGGGTGCGGGAGGACCGGACGGGGGGAACCGGCGGGAGGGGCAGGGGGAGCGGGACGGGAGTGCGGCGAGACCGGGCCGGTGAAGCGGGGAAAGCCAACGGGCGATGCGAGGGACCGGGCGGGGTGGCAGGAGGAGAGCAGAACTGGGGACGCCGAGGGCGCGGGGGAAACCGGGCGGAGGGCGCGGGGGTACCGGGCTGGAGGCGTGCGGGAAGCCGGGCTGAGGGACGCGGTGGGAAGCGGAGGCGGCGGAGCTCCTGGAACCCGCGGGCACAGGGACTCCGTCCCAGCGTGGTGCCGGGGGTCTCCTCCCGGTTTCCTCCTCCAGCAGTGAGGCTGCAACTTTCTCGCTGCCTCCTCTTGCCCATGCCCGCCATGGGGGGCCAGGAATGGGGTGACAACAATGGGGACAGGGCCTGGGACTCTGTGCCGTGCCGTGCCATGCTGTGCCATGCCGTGCTGTGCCAGGCTGCGGCTGCCTACGTGCCAGCAGCCTGGACATGCAACCTGCACTGGGCCGGTGCCCAAAGCCAGAGGGAAGTGGGACGGAGAAATGGAAAGAGGAACGTGGTGGCACGCAGGGACAAGGCAAGGGGACAGCCCTGTTCCCCAGTATCACCTCTGCCACCTGGTCTGGGCCCACATTTGGTGCTCCTGGGAAGCCATCAGGTTCCTGACACTGGAGGAAGTGATCAGAACTGCCCCAGAGAATTCCCACGTTGGGAGGAATCTTATGGGGCACAGAGGGGCTGAGCCCCTCCTCAGCTGCCACCAACCTCCAGGCAAGGAGCCAATGGGGGACACGTGGCTGCCTGATCCCATCTGGAGCTCCCTGGCCGTGTTGGGTGAGCTCAGCTGTGCCAGTGGGGCAGAGCTCCCCAGGACCCCACTGCTCACCACGGGATGCCCAGTGGGCACCATGGGCAGGGATGCTCCGAGCTGGGAGCTGATCCCCATCCCCAGTCCCTGTGCCCTGACCCCGCTGTGTCCCACAGGGTCCCTGGATGCCGCGGTGCAGGATGGGCACCACGGCCGTGCTGCTGGCCCTGCTCCCCACGGCCGCCGCGCAGCCCACGCCGCCCCCGGGCTGCAGCCATGACATCTCCTCCCTCTACTACAACCTCTGTGACCTCTCGGCGGGCTGGGGCATCGGGGTGGAAGCAGTGGCCAGCCTGGGCGTGGTGACCACCTTCGTGCTCACCATCGTCCTGGTAGCCAGCCTGCCCTTCGTGCAGGACCACCAGAAGAAGAGCCTGGTGGCCACGCAGGTCTTCTTCCTTCTGGGCACCTTCGGGCTCTTCTGCCTGACCTTCGACTTCATCGTGGGGCCGGATTTCTCCACCTGCACCTCCCGCCGCTTCCTCTTTGGCGTCCTCTTCGCCATCTGCTTCTCCTGCCTGCTGGCGCACGCCATGGCCCTCAACTTCCTGGCGCGGCGCAACCGGGCCCCGCGGGGCTGGGTGACGCTGGCGGTGGCCCTGTCCCTCGCCTCCGTCGAGGTCATCATCAACGCCGAGTGGCTCATCATCACGGTGGCGCGGCGCGAGGGCGGCCCCGCGGACCCCTGCCAGCTGGCGGACGCCGACTTCGTCATGGCCCTCATCTACGTCATGGCGCTGCTGGCGGCCGCCTTCGGCACGGCCTGGCCCACCCTCTGCGGTCGCTACGGCCGCTGGCGCAAGCACGGCGCCTTCATCCTGGCCACCACCGGCCTCTCGGTGGCCATCTGGCTGGCGTGGACCATCATGTACCTGTACGGGAACCAGCGCGCCGGCCGCAAGCCCGGCTGGGATGACCCCACGCTGGCCATCGCGCTGGTCTGTAACGCCGCCGCCTTCCTGCTGCTCTACGTCATCCCCGAGGTGACGCACGTGACGCGGCGCAGCCCCGAGCAGGCCTTTGAGGACGACGGCTACCCCACGCGCGGGGTGGGCTACGAGACCATCCTCAAGGAGCAGAAGTCGCAGAGCATGTTCGTGGAGAACAAGGCCTTCTCCATGGACGAGCCATCCTTTGGTAGGTGCCAGGGCTGGCCAGGGACCCTCTCACCCCACGGCGGGGCTGCCAGAGGGCACCACCCTCTTGGGGACGCTGGGGGATGTCCCCACCGCGGATGGCAGCGGTGGCTGGGTGACGAGATGTCTGGCAGTGACCTGCCCAGCACTGGCGCCTGCTGCTGTTGTGGCTCCCGAGAACTGGCCGGGCTGGGTGTACCAGTCTGGGCTGAGCCCAGCAGCCGCGGGGAGCTCCCTCCCCGGCCTGGGGTGCCCGCGGCTCCTGCCCCTCCGCCCCAGGCCCACGAGACCCTGCAATAACACGGGGTGGTGACAGTCCCCGTGGGTGTCATGGGCGGGCACACCAGGTGTCTGCGCCCCATGGGGGAGGGAGGGTCCCCCTGAGCAGCACCTGCACCCGAGAGACCCTACAATAACAAGCCACGGCCAGGCAGCAGCGATGCCATCCCTGGGGACAGGAGTGTCCCGCGGGAAAGGCACGCAGCTGCTGAGTCAGCTCATTAAAGCTGCTAACGAGGTACAGGGAGCCCCAGTGGGGTGGCAGTGGCTTCGTGGTGACTGTCCCCGTGTCTCAGCAGCCAAGAAGCCGGTGTCCCCATACAGTGGCTACAACGGGCAGCTGCTGACCAGCGTTTACCAGCCCACTGAGATGGCCCTGATGCACAAGGGGACGGTGAGTGTGACACCAGGGGTGGCCACATCCTGCCAGGAGCACCGGGCGTGGGGGACAGACAGGGTGTGGGTGGGGTACTCCTGTGTGTCCCAATGGCTGCTGTAACGGGGTGGGCACCTCCCAAGCCTTCCCAGGACCCTGTGGGGTTGGAGCATTCCCGGTGCTGTGACCTCCCACCCCCGTGTCTGTCCCTCAGAGCGAAGGTCCCTACGATGTGATCCTGCCCCGCGCCTCCACCAGCCCCATGCCCGGCAGCGCCAGCTCCACGCTCCGAGCCGAGGACGCCTTCGCGGCGCAGGCCCGGCACGCCAGCATCCCGAGGGACAGCCGGAGCTGCCAGGTGGGTGAACGGTGGCTGCAGCAGGGGCAAAGTCCAGCCCTACCGTGGTGACGGCTCTGCCTGGCACCCAGAGCTCGCCGCGGTGGGTCAGGGTGCACGTCCGTGGTCCTGGTGCCACCCCAGTGCCACCCCGCTCTGCCCACAGGTGCAGTCCCCGTACAGCAGGAACCGGTGGTGAAGCCCCCGTGAGGCAGCTCCCGCAGTGCCGGCACAGCCGCGGCCCCTCCGTCCCGCCCCCTGGGGCTCGCCCAGCCTCATCCCACCCTGACGTGTGAATCCCACCCCGGCTGGCAGCCAGAGCTGCTTCCTGCCCGTGGGGTGCCCGGACACGGCCCCAGAGCCAGCGCTCCTGCCTGCCCGTCCCACCTGGCCGTGGACCCTGCCTCAAGGACTGGCTCCCGTGGGGACAACCCCCAGCTGTTGCCTCACTGCCTTCGTGACGCACAGACACCCCACCCTCCCCAGAACACGCACCCTCCAAAGCTGGGGACCCTCGCCCAGGGCAGCCTCAGCACCGAGCCCCCGGCCCCGCACTGACCCCACCAGCCCTGGGGACCCCGAGCTGAGCTGGCCCCATCCCACCGCAGGGCACAAGGGGACACAAAGCTGTCCCCAGCTCTGCCTCCCTCTGTGCCTCTGTTTTCCCGTTGCTGGGGGCCCGGGGGATCAGTGCCTTGCTGGGGCTGGGGATCAGCCCCCCACAGCTCTGGCCACCTTCTCGGTGCCTTTCCCCCTCGGGGCTCGGGGACACCTGCAGGGAGTGGGGAGGGAGCTGGGCCCCTCGCCCTCCTTGTGGCTTTCTCTGTCAGATTTCCTTTCCCTTTTTTTCAGGTCACCCCAATAAAGGCGGTTTTTCCTATGAGGCTGTCACAGGTGATCTGTGATGGGGGTCCCAGGTGTTCCCAATCCCACCGGGGTCTCCCACGGGCTCAGCCCCATGCCCCCATTTAGGGGAGTGATGGAGCATGAGGGGGGACTCCGGACAGGGTCCCCAGCGCCCCCATCCCCCCAGCTGGGGCCGCTGGGCCGGGATCCCGTGGGCAGATGGGCTGCCGGGCAGGAGGTGGCACAGCACGGAGGACGCGCCAAGGTCGCCGTGGTTTTCCCGCTCGGATTGCCTTCCCCTCCACAGCCATTCCTCCTCCTCCGGGCAGGAAGCCTGCGGCCAGCAGTGTCATGAATTATTCAGGGCTGGAATGGCTCCGTGGGGGCAGCGGGTGACCCGGTCTCCTTGAGCCGGAGCCGGGATGGCGGCGCTGGGGCTGCCGGTGGGCAGGTGTGCCCTGCACGGTGACCGCACGAGGGACACACAGCGGGAGGGTGGCACCGGCCGTGTCCCCGCCGTGCCTTTCGCTGGCCCAAGCCCACGCTCCCGGCTCCGGGGACACGGCCGCGGGAGCCGCGTGTTTGCAGCAGGATGTGGCTGTGCCCCCCGGGCTGTGCTGCGTCACCCGTGTTTACCTGTCACCTGTGTTTACCTGGCGCCGAGTGGCAGCGGGGACATTGCCCAGCAGCACCAGGCACTCGGTGTCACCAGGGCCACCGTCACCACCGCACGCCCTCGTAAAGCGCCGCGGGCACCGCACGGCACAGCGGGTGCCCCACAAAGGCACCTCCACCTTCGCGGGGACACAGCGGTGACACCCTGGGGACGGCAAAGCCACCCGAAAAAACAAGGTGCAAAGACTGCCGCGCTGAGGCGGGGCAGGGGACAGCGGAGCGGCTCAGCGGCCGTGCCCAGCCCCTCCGGAAGCTCGGGATCCCACCGGCCCCGCCAGCGCCGGCCGCAGCGCGGGGCGGCCGCGCTCCAACAGGGAACGCTTTGTGCCGGCGGGGCCGCGGAACAGCGGCGCCTTTGTCCGGCCAGGTGAGGCAGACACGGCTGCGCCGCGCCGGGAGCAGCCCCGGAGCCTCCCCGGAGCCGGGGGCTGCCCGCGGGGGGTGGCAGGGCGGTGGCAGGTGGCACCGGGGTGGTGCGGGCACAGCGGTGGGGACGTGGCAGCACGCCTGGCACCCGGGTCACCGTGACCAGGGCCAGGCAGGGACACGGGCAGCGATGCCAAGGGCAGGGCTGTGTGCGGCTGCAGCCCCAGGGCTCAAGCAGGATCACCAACAGTGACAATAAAGGCAAGTGACACCGTGCTGGTGAGTGCTGGGGCACACTCTGTGTCCCCAGCACTGCCTCACTGTCCTCCCAGCAGAACAGGGGTGGAACTGGTCAGGCACTGGGGTCTCCTCACAGCTGAGGAATGAGGCTCCTGCCCCCATCAGAGCCCTGCCAGGGCCAGCCCGTGGTGACAGTGACATGCCTGGGACTGCCACCTGCCAGCACAGCTGTGTCCCTAAGGGATCCCTAGGGAACTGGAAGCACAGACACGCTCACACCACCAGCTCCCACTGGCACTTTTTACTCCAAGCAGGGTCCGTGGCACAAGCAGTGCTGAGCCGTGGAGCTGTGGGAAGCCCCAGGGCTCAGCAGTGACACAAGAGATCAGGGCAATGTCCCTCTCAAGTCCCAGAGTCCTCAACCTGGCCCAGCCCGGGCCCGCTCCAGCTGTTTGCGCCTCTGGATGTCCCTGTAGGCCCGGACGACGCGCGCCCGCTCCTCCTCCAGGATGCGCCGCCGAGCCATCGACACCACCGGGGACACTGGGGACACAGGGGACGCCTGGCTCCGGCCCAGGCGAGGCGTCAGGAGGAGCTGCTTCTGCCCAGCCTACAGGCAGAGAGGGGAACAGCTCAGGGATGAAGGATGAGACACTGGAACTGCACCCCAAGGAGCTGTCACTGGCTCACTGAGACCATCGCTGCCCCCCCAGGTACCCAAGGGGCGGGTGGCATTGTCCCCAGAGCTCACCTGCTCGGCAGGACCCTGTCCCCTGGGCCGTGAGGTGATGGTGGGTGGCTGTGTCACCACTTCTCCGAAGGGCACCGTGTCTGCAGGTGAAGCCAGGGTCAGTGGGAGACCCTGGGGAAGCCCAGTCCAGCTCCCCCCACCCCTCCAGGCGCTGCCCCCCGGGGCTGGGGGCCACCTCAGCCCCCCCACTCCATTCCCACCTTGGAACAGGCTCTTCTCCAGCATGGCCTCCTTCTTCTCCTCCCTTTTCTTCTGAGCTTTTTCCAGCTTCCTTTTCTGAAACCTGAAGAGCCACATTACAGCTGGGGCTCAGGAGTGGACAGGGAGTAAGGAACGAGTCCTGACCCCATGGGAGTGCCCCCAAATCCCACAGCTTGTCCCCCAGGAGGGTGAAGCAGGCTCGTGGCTGTTCCCAGAGATCCATGCCCATGGAAATGGGACCCACTGCCCCCCCCTTGCACCCCCAGCCCCTGCCAACGCCAGACTGCCCTGCAGAACTGGGCAAGGGGACAGGCCACAGGCACGGGCTGGCCCCATGCGGCCTTGCTCTCACTCTTTTTTCCTTTTGGACTTCTCTGGAGCCGTCCCCTCCTTCTCAGGCTCACGCTGGAGCTGGTTCTCCGTGAGGAAGAGGACGCGCTGCACCTCCTGCTCCATGCGGCAGATGTAGGAACGCTCCGACTCCCCCCTGCCCCGCCGGAACCTGGGCACAGGGATGTCCCCCGGGGCCTTGGGGCCCTTGGACTTCTCCTGCTGCTTCTCCTTCTCCTCTAGGAGAGACGGGTGACATTTCTGCAGCGGTGACACCACGGCTGGCAGAGCACGGGTGGGACAACACCGGAGGGAGGAGGATGTCCCACGGCAGGATCCAGCCGTGCCACAGGCTCCTGGGCCAGGCCCTGGGCCACCTGCTCGGGCCACCTGCGTGTCCCACCTGTCACCCGCTTCTTCCCGGGGTCTGGGCGCTTCAGGGCCTCGCGGCTCCGCATGAGCTCCCGCAGGCGGAACGGGATCTCCTGCTCATCAGGGTGTTTGGGCTTCATGTTGTCCTTCTTCTCCTTCCTGGGGAAAATGAGCACAGTGAGGACTCCAGGGAAGCACCTGGAGGCTGCGACACCGGGACTCGGGCACCGGGATACCTTCTGTGCAGGTACAGAAGGATGCTGGGATTTGAGCACAGTGGGAAACTGAGACTCAGGCATAGCTGGGTACCGGGACCGAGGCATGGGGAGACATCAGCGTCAGCACCGGGCAGACACCGGGACCCGGGCACGGGGAGAGATCAGGACGCAGAGGCCGAGAACGGGACCCCCGCCCCGAGCCCCCGCGTGGGTGCGGGTCCCAAACCGGGAGCGACCCCGAGTGAATACCGCGGGCACTGACCTTTTGCGCAGCGGGACGGCCGGACCATGTTCCGATCTCGGTCCCGCTTTCTGTCCCGGTCCGGCTTTCTGTCCCTGTGCTGGTCCCGGTCCCCGTTTCGGTCCCGGTCCTGGTCTCTGTCCCTGTTTCGGTCCCGATCCCGCTCTCTGTCCCTGTTTCGGTCCCGATCCCAGTTTTTGCCGCGGTCCTCGGGCCGGTTTCTGTCCCCGTCCCGGTCCCGGTCCCCGGGCCATGGTTCCGCCACTCCTCATGTGGCCGTTCCGCCGCCACTTCCGGAATTCTGGCCCCGCCTCCTGCTGCTTATTGGTCCCACCTTCCCCGCCGCGCCCGCCCTGCTGAGCGCGCCGCACTGCTATTGGCTGGAATAGCTGTCAATCAGGGCGGGGGCGGGGCCAGGGCGGAGCGGCCGGATGTTGCTGCGGGGGGCGCAGGGGCTGGCGGGGGCGCGCCGGGGGGTGAGCGGGGACGGGGGGGGGCACGGGGGGGACACGGGGGGGACACGGGAGGGACACGGGAGGGGCAAAGAGGTGCTGGGAGTGAGGTGTGAGCGAGGACAGGGGGACAGGAGGGTACTGGGGCTTCATGGGGGCTGCTGGGCAGGGCAGGGGAAAGGGGGGCTGAGGGGACAAGGGGGGATGGGGACTGAGGGCAGTGGGGACGTGTCGGGGATGGGGCTGAGGGGGGCACAAGGGAATGGGGCGGGGGGGGCAGGAATTGGCGGTGGGGGAAGGGGGATTTGGCGGTGTTGGGGGTGCCAGTGGTGGGCGGGGGGGTCTAATGGGGGCAGAGCTTCTTGTGGCCGAGCTGGGGGTGCAGCGGCCCCCCCAGACTGGTCTCGGTTGCCTGCAGCCCCCAAACAGCCCCAGAGGGACCCCGCGCCCCCACCCCGCCAGCACCCGCAGCCCCCGGGAGCGCTCGGACACCGCGGCAGAGGCCGGCGGCACCTCGGACACTGCGGGCAGGGACAGCAGCACAGCCACCACCCCCGACGGTGACAGGGGGGACCCTCCCGCAGCGCCCCCGCTGCCCCCCCCGCCCACCCACTGCTGCGGCACCGGCTGCCCCAACTGCGACTGGGTGGGGTACGTGGAGGAGCTGCTGGAGCGGTACCGGGACGGCGGAGCCCAGGCCTTGGCGGCCGTGGAGCAGCACGTGGAGGACGAGAACATCAAAATGATCCTCAGGATGGAGATCAGGCTGCGTGCCAGGAAGGACTGAGCCTCCCCCCGGCCTCCCCAGACTGGTGGGGGGCACCCCTGGGGTGGCAGGATCCGGGTTTGGGTTGTTTGTAGTGTTCGTGGTGTGCTGGGCATGGGATCCCGGGGGTGTCACGCGAGGTCGGGTCACCTCCCGCCTCGGAGGGAGCTGCCCTTGGGGACAGGTGGGGGCTCAGGCCTGTCCTGAGCCCCGGATTTCCCAGGAGCTGGATGCTGTGCTCTCCTCAGCATGGCAAATCCCTGCCAAGGACAGCCCTCCTCCTGTGCTCCCAGCAGCAGGAATTTAAGCACCTTGGGGGGATTTTCAGCACCTTGGCCGTGCCCTGGTGATGTGCCACACCCCTCTCCAATGGCACCACAAAGCCTCTTAGGGGCCTCCCGGTGGGGAGCAGCGTGTGGCACCGGGCACGTGGGAAGCAGCAGCCTCCTGTCAAGGACACTGTCCCTGTCCCTAGTGTCACATCCTGCCAGGCTGCTGCTCTCCAAGGTGCCTTTTCTGCCTCCATCTTAAATCCCCATAAAACTTGTCCCAAAACCCCCGTCTCACAGACCCCCCACATCATCCTGGGACAAGGTCCCCAAGAAGCCACCAAGCCCTCGAGTGTCACTCATTAATGAACCCCAATTAACAGCTGGGCTCTGCTCTCTGCCAGGGAAATAGGTGGTTCTCCATGGAAAACACTCCTGGATCCCTTTAATCCTATTTGTTGGAGCCCAACTAATTGCAATTAGTGGCAGGGGCTGAAGTTCAATTAAAGTGTGCCGAGATTATTCTGTTTTTAATTGCTTTAGTGCTGGATTTGGGGAGCTTTGGAGCGACACCGGCCATGGGCAGGGGTTGCCTGACCCTCTCTGGACCAGGACCTCCACCCAGGCTGGGATGGAGGCTGGAATGGGGGTCCCATCACTCCCTCTGGGGTCAGGGGACACTGGGGGAATCTCTGGGAATGGGGATCCCCCAGGAAAGGAGGCAGGATTCCCCCCAGGGGGGATCCACCACCCACCTGGCACAGTCAGGGCTAATCCTGACACCTCCTCCCCACCAGAGCAGGGGAAGGACACTGGATTACCCCTGGGGAAAGAAGGGAGAGAAATAATCCTATTACCCCTGGGCAGGATAAATCTCCCTCCCTGGAAAGCCCCCCAGAGCATCTCTGAGCCTCGGGGCAGAGGGAGCATCTGTGGAGTCAGGAATTCCAGGGTTCTGTGAGTCAGGGGTTTCTGGGCTGGGAGGGGGCATGGGGTTGCTTTGCTGCTCTTTCTGCACCGAGGAACACCCAGGAACATCTCCCTGGGCTGGATCCTTGCTTCCAGGGCCGTGTTCAGCTCTGCAGCAGCTGCAGGAAATCCCTCATGCCAATCCCAGAGCCGCCAAATTCCCACTCCTGGTGCCATGGGCCATCATCTGCTCCCCCTCCCCAGCCTAGGGCACCCCCCACCCCACACAGAGCTGGGGCAAGCCCTGGGAGGGTCCTGGCAGTGCCCTGTGAGGTCACAGCCACACTGGGGTGGGGGACAAGGGAGGAAGGAGCAGCAGCAGCTCTGGTGGCCCCTGGGCTGCCCTCCCCTGCTTTGGGGAGCTGGGCTGAGTTAATGCTGTGGGGAGGGGGCTCTGCAAAGCCCCTTGGGGCCTGGGTGGGAGGAGAAGCTGGTGTCCCCCCTTTCCCTGCAGTGGGTGTGAGGAGCCAGCCCGTGCCAGCGCCGCAGGGAACACCTGGGGCTGCCAGCCCCCCACAGCCATGAGCCTGGAGCCCCCCAAGCTGGAGGTCAAATCGGCCACGAGGGTGACCGGGGGTCCCGCCACTCCCCGCAAGGGACCCCCCAAGTTCAAGCAGAGGCAGACAAGGCAGTTCAAGAGCAAACCCCCCAAAAAGGGGGTGCAGGGGTGAGTGGGGAAGGGCCCTGGGATGGGGGGGCGGGGCTCTGCCTGGGGTCAGGCCAGACATTCCCTCTTTCCGTGCAGGTTCGGTGATGACATCCCAGGCATGGAGGGGTTGGGAACAGGTATGGGAATGGCAGCCCTTTGGCAGAGGTGGGGGGTCAGGGGCTGGGGGGGGTCACAGTGCCACAACCTCTGTCCTCTCTCTCCTCAGACATCACTGTCATCTGTCCCTGGGAAGCCTTCAGCCACCTGGAGCTCCACGAGCTGGCTCAGTACGGAATCATTTAGGATTTGGGGAGGCTCAACAGCCCCATAGTGCTGCATAGGTCAAGGCCCCCCTGCCCATGCTGGGGGGCTCAGCTTGGAAAAATGCTCATTAAACCCAAACGAGCACAGGAGTCAGTGTTGTGGGCTGGGGAGGAGGGAAAGCGGCTCCCCACAGCTTGGGGTGGGATGGGCAGGCCACAGACAGGTTCAGGATTCTGACAAGGTTTATTTGGGGCTTGATCAGCACCCCAGACACCCCGCAATCCCCACCTCTGGACAGCTGCAACGTCCCCACACACCCTCAGCAGCAGCACGGACAAGACACAGACGGGTTCATGATTTTCACAAGGCTTATTTGGGACCAAACCATCCCCCCGCACACCCCGATCCCCACCGTGCCCTCACACAGCCGCGATATCCCTGAGCACCCTCAGCGCCATCAGCGCTCCCACGGCCTCCAGCAGCACCAGGGTGGCAGCCCCGATGGCGATGGCCCCGGCCTGGCCCCGCAGCCAGGCAGCCAGCGCGGCCCCGCAGCCCTCGGCGTGCACCACGGCCCCGGCCGCCGCCGCCCCCAGCCCCAGCACCCCGAAGCCGCACTGCGCGTTGGGCACGGAGCCGCTCTCCAGCGGGTCCTGGCAGCACGAGGCCGGGACGCCGCAGGCCTGCACGCCCGGGGCGCTGCAGTTGAAGTACCTGCGGGATGGAGGCGGAGATGTGGGGTCACGCAGGTTTGGGGTGCCTCCCACGCCCCCAGCCACAGAACTGGACACCAAGCGTGGGTTCCAGCTCAGCCCTCTCTTTTCTGGACTGTTCTGGGGCTCCCACCACCTCCCAAACACGAGTCCCCAGCGCAGACCCCACAAGGAACAGGGGTGTCTTCAGCCCAGTGGTTTGGATGGGGTCCCACAAAGGAGGCTTTCAGCCCCATGGTGGGGATGGGGTCCCACACCCAACAGTTTTCAGCCCTGTGGCATGGGGTCCCAAAAACGAGGTTTTCAGTCCCATAGTGGGGATGGGGTCCCACAAAGGAGGCTTTCAGCCCTATAAGAGGGACAGGGTCCCAAAAACAAGGTTTTCAGCCCCATAGTGGGGATGGGGTCCCACAAAGGAGGTTTTCAGCCCCATAAGGGGGACAGGGTCCCAAAAACAAGGTTTTCAGCCCCATAGTGGGGATGAGGTCCCACAAAGGAGGCTTTGAGGCCCGTGCTGGGGATGGGGTCCCACAAAGGAGGTTTTCAGCTCCGTGGTGGGGATGCGGTCACCCACTACACCCCCCTGGCCCCGACTCACGGGTTGCTCTCCCAGTCACGGTAGGACTCAAGGCCGCAGCACTGGAGGCTCCGCTGCACCTCATCCACCAGGAACTGCAGGTCGGGATCCTCCTGGTAGCGCAGGAGGCAGAGCAGCAGCAGGTCCCGCAGCGCGTCCCGCAGCCGCCGCCGCGCCAGCAGCAGCAGGAGCCCCCCCAGCACCTCCAGCCCCCCAAAAGCCAGCACAGCTCCCAGGAAGAAGCGCAGCAGGCAGGGGCTGGCTCGGAAGGCGCCCAGGCAGCCAGCCAGGGACACGGCGCTGGCCCCCAGCCCCGCCAGCACGAAGAGCAGCATGGGGTCTGAGCCCAGGGGCACCCCACGCTCCCCCCCAGGCAGGGGGCTCTTGGCCAGCAGCCCCCAGACCCCCACAGCAAGGGTCAGCAGCCCCAGCAGGAGGAAGAGGAGGTTCCAGAGGACGGCCAGGTAGCGCACACAGTGGCTGAAAGGGCTCAGTTTGGGGGGGTCGGGGTACCACACCCCATAGTCCTGCTCAGCCGTATCGTCATCATCATCGTTATCAAAGGAGGAGTAGGGCAGCTCCACCAGCCTGGATGCCTGCAGGGACAGAGGAGCCAGAAATGTTCCTGCAGCCCATGTACCTCATCCCACAGCCAGACACCGATACGGGTTCCTGCAGCCACGCTACACAGCCTTGCTTAGCCCCAAGCCCACCCCAGCTCATCAAGGGGGTCTGCGGGGGAGCACCCCAAAGACTCTGACCCTAAGGGACCTCCAGATCCATCCCTGTGGATACCCCCAGGGATGCAGCACAGAGGCAGCACGCTGCTGCCCAGGGTGGAGGGACGTGGGGTGCACGGGTAAGGTCCCACAGGAGACGAGTGGGAGGGTCCCAGGATTACCTGGGGCAGCAGCCGGGTGCCCTCCCCGTGGGGCTGGAACAGGCGGACTCTGCTCAGCGCCATCACCGTTACCTCGTGCCCGGACCCGTCACACTCCCATCATGTGAGGGGCTGCGGGCGGGCTTAAATGGGGTTGTGTGTGCCGCCCCGCAGCTGGGCACGATTTCCCTACCCACCCACCCCCACAGCTGGCCCCGATTCTCCCCTGCTCCACAGCTGGACCCGATCCCTCCCTCCAGCACCGCGGGGCTCCTCCGAGGGCAACGGGGAGGGCTGGTTGCGTGAGGAACTAAAGAGAGAGCGCGGCGGTGGAGGGAGGGACACTTGTATTTGTATCACCGAGGCAGCATGGGGGATCATTGTGGCGGTGACACCGAGGCAGCACGGGGGGGACGACTGGTGGTGACGCCGGGGTAGGAACCTTGGTGCGGCGGAACGCGGGTGCGGGGCGCGGGGCCGGGGGGGGCGGGCGCGAGGGCGGGCCGGTCCCGGGAGGCGGCGGGCCGGGCCGGGAGGAGCCGGGCAGGGCCGGGCAGGGCCGGGTAGGGCCGGGAGAAGCGGAGCGGGGCGGGCCGGTCCGGGCCGTGTCTGTGCGGCGCGGCGAGCCCCGGGCCCGCGGGAAGCGCCATGGCCGAGACGATTGTGAGTGCAGCCGGGGGAGGGGCGATGAGGCAGCAGATTCCTGTGGGGCCGGGACGGGGCACCGGGACGGGGGCCGGGGCCGGGGCCGGCGGTGTTCGGGCCGGGCAGCCCCCCGAGCGGCGGCGCGGGCGCGTCCCCCGTGGTTTTCCCTGCGGGGGTCGGGGCCGGGACCCCGCGGTGCCGCTCAGCCGCGGGCAGGGGGGCTCGGGGAGGGAGGGGAAGGGGCTGCTCGCTCCGGTGAAGGGCTCCCGGCCCCGTCCCGGCAGCCTTGTGGCCGGGAGGGAAGTTGGGAGAGTGGAAAGGGGCTCCTGTGGGGTGACGGCGGGACACGGGCAGCTCCCCGTGTCCCCTCCTGTGGCTCTCCCTTGCCCGTGTCGCCGTCCCCGCACACGCCACCCCGTGCCCGTGTCCCCGTGTCACACGGGAGCGGTTGAGCGTCCCCTTCAGAACGACTCGAGTTCCAGCGCTGCCCCTCAGCGCTCCGGGGACACCGATATTTACATTTGTCCCTTCTCTGCCTGTCCCCGGAGGATTCCCTGGCCCGTTGTTGCCGTCCGGGAGCTCAGGTTTCCCGGGAGCAGCTGCAGCCCCGTGTCTCTCCCCACTCCCTCGTTACCGGGGCTCGGCCACCACCAGTGCAGTGCCCAGTAACACCAGTTGGGCCGGTGCCTGTGTGAATAACTCCCCTTGGAAGGTCTCATCCACCCTCCTGAAGGTCTAATTCCACCTCTGAGGTCAGAGCTTTGGCCAAAGGTGTTTTCCTTGGAGCCGACTCCTGCCAAGAGCCCAGAGCATTGGAATGATTTCCCCCATGCTCACAGACACCCGGCAGTGCTGCCCCAGAACTGCTCTCCTGGGTGTTTCCAGGCCCTGTGGAAGATGGAATGGGGAGGGAGGAGTGGGGGACATCAGGCTGGGGGCTCAGCCTGGGCTCTGTCCCCGCTCCCTGACTCGGTGTTCCCTCCTTCCCAGATTATCCGTGTGCAGTCGCCGGAGGGAGTGAAGAGAATCACGGCCACGAAGAGAGAAACGGTGGCAACGTTCCTCAAAAAGGTACCCCAGGATGCACAGTGCCTTCCCATGGGATGTCTCATGGAAGATCCATGTTCCACCCCCTGGCAGCAGCGAGGGACAGCATTCCATGTGGAAAACCACACTTTGATTGGTGTTGTTTGTGTTGTTCCAGAGAGAAAATAACAAATTTAAAGAAAAAAACTCCCTCAGCTCCTCTGTTGGGGCTTCCTGAGCTGGGAGCTTTCTTGGGAAGGAGTTTTTGGGGTTCTTCCAAAGAAGTGGCAGCTGGGAAGCAGAAGGGGAGCTGTGGGATGGTCAAACCTGCTGCTCCAGGCAGGTTCCAGGCTGGCTCAGCTGCTGGATTTGTGCTTGGAATATCATTTGGATATGCTGTGTGTGCCTGTGGTTTTCCAGTATGGATTTGGAGAGAGCCAGGGAGGGATGGAATGAGATCTCAGGGGCTCTCCTGGGGAGGGGAACACGCCAGGTGGGGCTGGCTCTGCTGTGATGCAGCTGCTCTGTGTTCTTCAGGAGTGAGCAGCTCTCCCTTTGCTTCCCTCCTGGAATTCCTCTGGAACCCTCAGACTGGGGGTTCTGTGCTCCATGACGTGCATTCCTGAAGGGAAGGGAAGGGACTGGGAGCAGGTGGAAACCTTCCCTTTGTGAGTCACAGCTTTGCCTGGAGCTGTGGCCCAGACAGGACAGCATTCCCTGACAGCATTCCCACCTGGCCAGGAAAAATCCTGATGTTTTTCAGGGCTGGCTCAGGGACACTCCCTGCAGCCTCAGCCAAGGCAAGAGGAGCTCCCAGGATCTCTGGAGCCTGTGCAGAACGAGCTGCTGCTCTCCAGGCTCAGGTTACCCCAGGGAACAATCGGGCTGGAAAACACTTCCTGCCAGGACAAAAGCACCTGGAATTGCCTGTTGGTCTGGGGAAGGCTCTGTCCTCTGGCTGAGCTGGAGCAGAGACGTGTTTGGGTTTATTTCCTGCTGCAGGGTTTGCTTGGAAGAGGAAAGCAGCAAATTTTCCCACCTGAGGTCTGTGTTTTATCTGAATCCAGGTCTGTCCTACCTGTGCTGTGGATTTTAGCACTGGAATGTTCACCCAGGGGCTGGGTTTGGGGTGTTTAGGGGGACAGCTGTAATTAGAGAGGTGTCAGGTTGCTGCTTCCATACCAGGAATTAACCTGGATCTGCTCCAGAACTGCTCAAGGAATAAAGGGCTGGAGAATCTTCCCTGTCTCCTGTGGCACATGCCGGGGAAAAGCACCCAAAAAAGTCATTCTGGGTGTACTCAGGATCAAGAATTAGCTCAAACCTGCTGTTAATGTGTTGTAGGGGTTTGTCTGCCCCCCAAAATGGAATTCTGTGGCCTGAGGAGCAGGAGCTGATCCCTGTGAAAGGGTCCCATTCAAAGGGATGGCTCAGTGCTGCAAATCACAGCCAAGCTGACAGGAAAAAGCCCTGCTTTTCATGGCTGTGCTCATGTGACAGCTCTTTGTGGCTCATCACATTTGTCCTGTGGGCAGGATCCTGTCCCTGACTCCGACCAAAGCTGTGGGGATTGTTTTTATTAGTAAAAATAAAGGCCTTTCACTTCAGAATTTAGGGCAAAACCTGGCAAATAGACAAACTTCAAACACCACTTCTAAACTGACAAAGTTCTCAAGGGGCCAAATGTGCAAATTATTTTTGCTGGGAAGAGGTGTTGGAGTGATTCCAAGTAAACCAGACTTAATCTGAGCTGGGAAAACCTGCCTGGGGACTGAGGGGTGGCAGGACTGTTGTGGGAGTGAATTCCATGGCAGAGAGGAGAAAAGGGGGGAAAACTGAACAGCAGGAAGAGGTTGAGTGAAGCAGCTGGGGAATGGAGCTGAGGGCAAAAGATCCACAGAGGTGAAAGTGGGAACTGTGGAATTCTGGTCCCAGGAGGATGGGAATGACCTGGTGGTGTGTACTGGTGCAGCTGAAGCAAGAAAATTGGGGTAATGGAGAAGCTTCCTCCTCCAGTCATGCAGTGCTTGCCTGGCTGCAGCTGAAACGCTGCGTTTGTGTTGTGTGAGGCTGGGACAGTTCTCGTTAAGTTGTTCGAGCTCCTGGTTTAATCCATTGCTTGTTTTTCCAGGTGTTTCCATCTCTTGTTATCCTGAGCTCAGGAATAGGGGTGAATTGAGCTGAATTTCTGGAGGAGAAGTTCTCTGGGATTAGCTCTGGCTCTGAGCCCCTTTCAGGAGGCTCACACCTTGTCCCTTTTCCCTGTGTTGCAGGTGGCCAAGGAGTTTGGGTTCAGGAATAATGGCTTCTCCGTGTACACCAACCGGAACAGGACCGGCGAGATCACGGCGGCGCAGAACAAATCCCTCAACCTCCTCAAGATCAAGTGAGTCCTCACCAGGAGGGGAGCTCTGCTTGGAGCTTCCAGAATGGGAAAAGTCACACCCCAGGAGTCCCCAGCTTCCAGTGGCACTCCTGGGACTGGGGAGGGGGGGTCACAGTGATATGGGAGAGGCAGTGGCTGTTCCTTGGGTCACTCCTTGGGGTGTGTTTGCTGTGGGGAGGCTTCATCCTGGATTTCTCTCCCTAATCCCTGCTTCCACCTCTTTGTCCCAGCTTTCCCTGCCTGATCCTCGCTCTCCCTCTCTCATCCTCAGCTTTCCCTGCCTTATCCCTCCACTTGCCCTCCTGTATCCCTATTTTCACCCTTTCATCCCTGCCTTCCCTCCCACACACCTGCTTTCCCTCCCTCAGCCTCCTTCCCCCACCTCATCCCAGCCTTCTCTCCCACATCCTTGTTTTCACTCCATCCCAACTCCCTCCTCCATATTTCCCCCTCATCTTTGTCTCCTGATGGAAGGATTTGCATTTATTGCAAATTAAAGCGGGAAGAGGTGGCTCACGGAGCAGCTTCCAGCTGTGCCACCTGTGCTGGTCTGGTGAGAATCTGTGCCACATTCCATGCTCTTCCATGGAAGTTGGCTGCAGCTTCCTGGCTGTCGTTTCCCACAGCTCCCACTACCCCTGTGCTGTTTCCCACCCTGCAGGCACGGGGATATGCTCTTCCTGTATCCCTCCAGCCCGGCTGGCTCCTCCTCAGAGACCATGGACACCTCTGTCTCCCAAAATTCCCGGCCTGGGGGTGCCCCCCAGGTGGTGGAGGATGAGATTGACCAGTACCTGATCAAGCAGGATGGGAAGATTTACCGGAACCGAGACCAGCAGCTGTAAGTGGGGCTGGGTCGTGTTCCTGCCCGTGGATCTGGGTCTCACCAGAGCCTGGAATGTCATGGCTCAGCCCAGCAGTCAGGAAATTGCTGTGGGAACTCCATCCTGGGTGCCCTGGGGATATTCTCAAGGGAAAACAGCCCTGCCATTGTCCTGAGAGGTTCAGTGGTGCCCTGGTGAGCCCAGGGAAGAAGCAGATGCCCAAATCCCAGGGGTTTTGGCAGGAAGGAGTCACTCAGAGCAACCATTGTTCTGATGGAGGCGACCCTGGTGCTGGTGCTCCTGGATTTTGTGCTCCTGAAGCACGTGGAATTCTCTGGGTTAGAGTGAACATTCTGCATTCTTCCTGGGCAGAGTTAGGTGAGATATTGGGAAGGAATTCTTCCTGTGAGGGTGGGGAAGCCCTGGCACAGGGTACCCAGAGAAGCTGTGGCTGCCCGTGGATCCCTGGCAGTGTCCAAGGCCAGGTTGGACAGGGCTTGGAGCACCCTGGGATAGTGGAAGGTGTCCCTGCCCATGGCAAGGGTGTGGAATGGGATGAGCTTTAGAGCCCCTCCCAACCCAAACCATTCCAGGATTTGCTGTCCCAAGCAGGAGCGCTCTGCTCTTTCAGATTCAGCCACTCCTTATAAAGGAAAACATGGAAGTGAAGGGAAGGAGTGGAAATATCCAATGGCAGAGGTTTGGAAGTGGCACTTGGGCCCTGGCTTCCATCACGTGTCTGCCTGACCTCTCCATGAAACCAGGGAGTCCCTTTTGCTCACAAAAATGCACCAAAGTCCAACTTCCCAAAGCTCTTCCATGCAAGAGGCTTAGGGAAACAAAGCAGCTTCTCTTTCTGTAAAAATAACACGACAACGAGTTAAACCCACCCAAAACCTGCTCTGGTGCTGCTAAAACATCCTCTGCTGGAGGGGGCTTTTATTGCTCAGTGTTAATGACCCAGCCGGGTCCTGGCCTGATGTCTGCACTGGTTGAGGCCTTGGGGCTGGAACCATCTGGGATAAGACTCCTGAAAAGGTTGGAGGGAGAATTTTAAAGGCAGGAATTCCTGTTAAAACAGAGTGATTAGCCCTTCCCCTTGGGGTTGTCCTCCACGTGGTTTATCTTCAGTGCTGCTGCAATGAGGAAGTTTGTGGAAAGTCCTCCCTGACCTTCCCAGCTGACCATAAATGATGGGATGTCACATCACTGGAGCAATAAAGGCAAACCCACCACTCTGTGGCAGAAACTGCCTTGAACCTGCCCACATTTTTCAGAGGAATTGATGGAGCTGTTCCTAGCAGGGAGCCGAGGCCCAGGGGAGGCTGTTGAGGATAAAAGGAGTTGTCTGGGCTGGTTCCTGGCCTTGAGAGTGTGGATCAATCTCTGAGTGCTTTAGTAGCACTTAACTCTCCTTTCTTTACGTTATCTGCCACAAAACATCCTTTAGAAAAATCTCCTGCAACTGGATCCCATCCATTGTTTCCACAGCCCAACCTCACTGCTCCTCTCCTGGGCCCTTTCTTTGGAAACCAGCACTGACCTGGTGCTGGGGATGTTTTCTTGTTGGTTTAGAGGGTTTTTTTTAAAGCAATCACCACAAAAGGAGATGTTTTCCCCTCTGTAACTCTACCCAGCAGGACTTTATCTGCCTGATAAACACACACTTCCCTGGTTGTTCCTGCCCTGCCTGATAAAGGATGAACATTTTGGGTGGCTTTTTGTTAAAATCACCCTTGCCACGTGGGGGGTGGAGAATTGCTCAGAGCTGGTGTAGATCTCCCACGCCAAACTTACTCCAGAGAAACTTTTACAGGCGGATTTTCCCATGATGAAATAAGATTTATTCCCTCTTCAGTTTTCAGGTGAAATGAGATTTAACCCCAGTTCTCTCTCTCTGCCCAGGTGTCGCCACGGCCCCTTGGGCAAATGTGTGCACTGTGTCCCACTGGAGGTAAGAGCCCCAGGAAGGTGCTACAGACTCACTCCAGTTCCTCCCAGCAGGAACACTTCTCCTAGGAATGCTGCCTGCCAAGAGGTGGCAGCTCCAGGCTGGAGTCCTGCCATGCACTGCCAGAGCTGCTGGTTCTGGGATTCACTAAAGCTCAAGTTTAACCAGGTTGACCCTGGTTAAAGCTGGTTTTCTGCAGTAATGAGTTTAACAGAAAGTGCTTCAAAAAAGCTCCATTCTCCCTCAGTCTTCCCTTTTCCCTGGATTTTCTTGGTTTGTTCCCTCTCTCCTAGATCCCAGCACTTCCCAGTTTTAACCACCTGGCACAGGGTGCCCACAGAAGCTGTGGCTGCCCCTGGCAGTGTCCAAGGCCAGGCTGGACAGGGCTTGGAGCAGCCTGGGATAGAGGAGGGTGACCTGCCCATGGCAGGGGGTGGAATGGGATGAGCTTTAAAGGCCCTCCCAACACAAACCATTCCATGATTACCCAGGTTGGAGCAGCTTTAGTGACGCCTCCAAACGGGCTGGGCTGTGTAATTTATAGCACAGAGCAGCAGCCACCCCTCCAGAGGAGATCCTGCCTGTTCCTGGGTGGCTGTTCCCCTCTGCTGGAAGTGCTCTGGGAGTCCTTGGCCAGGCTGGAACAGCTGGGCCCGTTGTTTGTTGTTAGATATTGAAAGGAAAAAGCTTTTGGCCATCGATTCTGATTTGTGGGGCCGATCTGTTCCCGGAGCAGGAGGCCACCATAAAACTCCTCCTTGTAAAGCTCCACTGTTTGCATCCCAGTAGTAGCTGCCTTGAAAATGAGCCTGAATTTCCTTGATTGCTTCCACATTGGCGGGGTTGAGTGTGGAACATGCATTTGCTGCTGGATCAGGGTGTTATCAGACAGGTGTGTGACCTGGCTCTGCTCTGGGCCGTGTTTTTGGCAGCCCTTCGATGAGGATTATTTGAACCATCTGGAGCCTCCTGTGAAGCACATGTCATTCCATGCCTACATCAGGAAGCTGACTGGAGGGGCAGACAAGTAAGGAAATCTCTGGGTTTAAGGGAATCTGGTTGGAGCTTGGGTTTTTCTAACACAAACGAAAGTACAGACAGATCTCAGTGTTGGACGTGAGGATTGAATGGCAAACGGAGGAGAAAACATAACACTTGAAAAAGCTGAGGATAAAAGGAAAAGGCAGGAGGGAAACATTAGGTCTGTCTTTTTATTTTATGTCCCCATTTTCTTTCTATTTTTCCTTTTCCTGTGGCAATATAATTCCTTCCAGGAAACACTCCTGATGGGAGGGAAGGCCAGATGGAAGGAAAGGAGTTCCCTAATTATACCAGGCTCCAAGCCTGTTTCTCAGACTTGATGGACATAAGTTACACAAAAGTGTAATCTTCTCCCTGCTATTCCTAAATACCATTGAGACTTTAAAAATCTCTTTGGGAGGTGCAGCTCAAGTCCATGAGACTTCCATTTGAAGGGAATTTCCCTTTCCAGGAAGCCTTGTGCACATGAAAGGTCCATTTGCTGTGATGCTACAATCTCTTGCTTCCCACACACTCCAGAAATGATTGCTCCAAAAACACTTACTGTGCTAACAGCAGCCTTTTCTTCCCCCTCTTCCTTTTCATCCCCCTCTTCATTTTCTTCACCTTCTTGCTTTTCTTCCCCCTCTTGCTTCTCTTCTCCCCATCTCATCCTTTTTCTTCTCTCACTTCTTTTCTTTCTCTTTCTTTCTTTCTTTGTTCCTTCCTCTCTTCCTCTCTCTTCCTCTCTCTTCCTTTCTCTTTCTTTCTTTCTTTGTTTCTTCCTCTCTCTTCCTCTCTCTTCCTCTCTCTTCCTCTCTCTTCCTCTCTCTTCCTCTCTCTTCTTCTCTCTTCCTCTCTCTTCCTCTCTCTTCCTCTCTCTTCCTCTCTCTTCCTCTCTCTTCCTCTCTCTTCCTCTCTCTTCCTCTCTCTTCCTCTCTCTTCCTCTCTCTTCCTCTCTCTTCCTCTCTCTTCCTCTCTCTTCCTCTCCTTCTTGTCCCCCTTTCTTTCCTCACTCCTCTCCCAGAGGGAAGTTTGTAGCCCTGGAGAACATCAGCTGTAAGATCAAGTCGGGATGTGAGGGACACCCTCCCTGGCCCGAGGGGATCTGCACCAAGTGCCAGCCCAGCGCCATCACCCTCAACAGACAGGTGAGAGGAGCTCAGGCACCTGCCAGGGGACCTGGCTTTTCGTGTGGGAAAGGTGATTCTCAAAAAAGCCAGCCAAGAGCACAAAGCATCCATGTGTCAGGGCAAGCCTGTCCAGGTCTTCAGGCCTTGCAAAATGGGCTCCAGAATGTCCTGGGTCAGAATTTCCTCCCAGCGTGAGGACTGAGCTGGCAGCACTGGTGATGAATCCTGGTGATTAATCCTACTGCTTTTCCTCATGGGATCCAAAAGGCCACTCGGATTCTGCTGAGTTTTGTTTCCTCCTGAATTTCAGTGTCCTTTTCCCTGCAGAGGTTCTTGGGGCGAAGGTCCCAGTGAAGCCCCCGAGGTGCTGGGGGTGCTCAGCACATCCCACGCTCCAGCCTGAGCAGGGAGCAGTGCTGAGGGGTGGGAGCTGAGCAGAGGGAAGAGGGAGGGAGCCCCCAGCCTCCCCCAGCCCCGCTGTGCAGGAGCCAGCTCCGGAGGGTGGTGTGTGTGTCCTGGGAAGGGACCGCAGCCAGCAGAGGATGGCCTGACGCTTGAACTTTGTCAAACAGAAATACAGGCATGTTGACAACATCATGTTTGAGAACCACACAATTGCAGATCGCTTCCTAGACTTCTGGAGGAAGACAGGGAACCAACATCTGGGCTATCTGTATGGCCGGTACACGGAGCACAAAGACATCCCGCTGGGAATCCGGGCGGAGGTGGCAGCCATCTATGAACCCCCCCAGGTGAGACCCAGGGGCTGCTCAGAGTTGGAGAACACACAAACACTTTCAGTTTGGAAAACCTCACACAGTATTTCCAGCTGCAGTTCCACAAGGGAAACTGCCGAGAAGAGGTGAGACCCAGGACCCTCAGTGCTGACCCAGAATCAGGGAACGCACAAACACCTTTTTAGTTTGGTATTTCCAGCTGCAGCTCCCCCAGGAAAACTGTCCTGAGCAAAAGAGGACATGATTTATTTCCTTAACATCACCATCCATTTCAGCCACAGAAAGAATTTTAAACCCCGGTTTTGCTTTTTTTTGTTTTTTACGCTCGGATGATTTAAATCCAAGGTGACTGTAACAGTGGATTTTATTTTTAGTCTTTCCTTGATTCCTGGCTTTCCAGCAGATTCTGTGCTAGGAAAAAACAGTTGCAACCCTTCCTTCAGTTCCTTACCATCTCTCTAGGAAAATTGAAGCAGCTTAATTAGATAGAATGAAGTCTAAATGATTTGAAGACGAAATGATGGAGAGGCTGAGGATGGGTTTGGCTGGAGCAGCCGCAGTCCCCACTAGGTGGGGCACGGCACCACTCCTCAGCCTAGTACTCCTCATGCATTTCCTTCCTCCTGGTGGCTTCTGCTCAGCTGCCAAGTAAAATCCAACAGATTGCCAGTGGAAAAGGAACAAATGGGAGTGTGGCTTGAGAGCAGAGTGGCACAGGGAGGTCTCTGGGGTGACACCAGTCTGTGGTGATGCCCGAGGGGAAGCCCAGACCTCTGCTCCCACCTTCTGCCTCGCTGGCCACAGGGGTTGTAGTGGTTTTCCCCAGTTCTCTGTCACTAACCAGTGTCTCTCTGCTGCAGATCGGCACCCAGAACAGCCTGGAGATCCTGGAGGATCCCAAAGCCGAGGTTGTGGATGAGATCGCAGCAAAGCTCGGCCTGAGAAAGGTCAGGATGTGTCAGATCTCGTGTGTCTGTGTGTGGCAGGGCAGTGGTCAGCGATTCCCTCCAGCTCCATGGGGTTATCCAAGACCCTCTGTGTTACCTAAATCTTGCTAAAGTGTCAGCAGCTGTTACAGTTTTAGGTCTGAAACCCAAATCCAGAGGGTTTTCCTGAGCACAGGCCCCACTCAGGGGGCTGCAGTAGCAGGGGAAAAGCAGCACAAACTCCATCTTCCCTTTCTTTCCCCTGGAACAGGAGCCATTCCTGGGAGCATCTCCCTGGCAAGTGCTAATTTGGCCCAGATGGAGGTGGAGTTGCCTCTGTGCTCCGTTTCCAGGAGCAAGGGCTGCCCTTGGATTGTGTTCCCCTCCTTGGTGCTGCAGGGAGTCAATGGTGTGTGGGGTATGGGGTGCAGGTCCCCCTCAGTTGCAGCCTGCAGTGATCCCATCAGGATTCCCTGATTTCCTGACAGCCCTCCAACCTGCACTGATGTTTTCCGGTTTGGGAGCAGCGTTGGAATGGTGGGAATGCCAGGAATGGGATGTACACAAACAAGATTTGACTTGCTGGAGAAAACCCGCCTGGGAGAAGGCTCAGTGCAGACTGTAAACATCTGGGGAGAGTTTTGTTCTCCCAGATAAGATCCCACCCCTTGCCAGAGGCTGGAGCAAAGTTTCTCTGTGTGTTATTTATTTCCATGTTCTCCCATCAGATATTTTTAATCCATGGGACTTAACACATCACCAAGTGCTGAGCGCAGGGTTTGGTCTGCCTGGGCTCTGGGAGCGTTGGGATCAGTTCTGCTTTGGAAGGATTAATGCTGTGGGAGCTGGGATTGTCACCTAGGTGGGGAGGGATCATCCCAAGGTGTGTGTCCATGTCACACCTCTGTGGGAGGATTGATTCCAGGGTGTTTGGACACATCACACGTGTGTGAAAGGGTTCAGAACTCTGAGCTCTGCTTGCACCACAGAAAGCAGGAATTTGCTTTCTGGGGTCAGTGCTTACTCCAGTTTGGAATGAATCACACACCACTATGAGCCTTCTTGTAACCAGTGCGTGCAAGGTTCAAACTGGGATTGTGTGAGAGGTTCAGACTGGGGCCACAGGGTCTGCTCTGTCACCCACGGGTGCCAGGTCCCACTCCAGACTCTCTGTAGAAAATGCTGGGGGTGGAAGCAGGTGGTGCCACTGAGGCCTCTTGCAGCCTCCAGATCTTTCCATGAAAAAATATTCCATAGTGAAACCTAATGCTGCAGGTGCCCTGGCTGGCCAGCTGGCATGCTGCTGCTCCTGGAAATGGGATTCCAAGGAGCCCAGCACAGCTGGGAGAGCCATTCCCTGCAGGCAGTGTGCACAGGGCCGAGAGGAGCCAAGAACATAGTGTCCTCTGAGCAGAAAATGGCTGAGCTCTTCTGGTTTCCGCTTTCCTTCTCTTTTTTTTTGTCCTTTTTTTCCTTAAAGCAACGTTCTCCATCCCCCTTTGTAGGTTGGCTGGATATTTACTGACCTGGTGTCGGAAGACACACGGAAAGGAACCGTTCGATACAGCAGGAACAAGGTGAGATCCAGCAAATTCCCAATGAATTCCAGCTCCTGTGCCAGGCAGAGAGCTGAGCCAGGGCTGCAGGTGGCACAGGAATTCTTGGGAGATGGGGTTTTCCAGGTACTTCTGAAGGAAAAAGAGCTGGATCCCTTGGATATGTTGGGAAGCAGGCAGAGTTGCAGGAGCCCTTCATGCTCCTGCTTTGAGGAAATGGTGCTCATGGAATAGTTTGGGTGGGAAGAGACCTTAAAGCCCAAGCAGTGCCACCATGGGCAGGGATAACTTCCACTGTCCCAGGCTGCTCCAAGCCCTGTCCAACCTGGCCTTGGACACTGCCAGGGATCCAGGGGCAGCCACAGCTTCTCTGGGCACCCTGTGCCAGGGCCTCACCCTGCTCACAGGGAAGAATTTCTCCCCCAAATCCCATCTATCCTTGCCCTTTTTAGGACTAAGATAACTCCAGAGAGTGGAGGGAGATGTTGAGGGAGAAACCCAGTAAGGCAGAGTGACTCAGAGGATGTTCTCATGGGCTGGGCTTTGTGACACATACGTGGCTCAAACTTCGACCTCCTCAGCTTCCTGTCCTTGTAAACTCAGTGATGTCCATATTTGGAAAGTGAAACTTGATTTTTCAGAAAAAAAAAAAAAAGAAAAAAAAAAAAAAAAAGGTGTGTAGAGGTGGGTGGGACAGTCCTGAGCCAGCCCAGGGCTGGGGAGCTGACAGGTCACATTCTTGTCCCAGGCTCCGCAGCAGCTTTCCACGAAAGCGTGTTTTCCTGGGGTGTTGGTCGTTTTCCTTGGCTGCAGCCCAGGGAAATAGGTCTGGGCTACGTCACCTTGTCCTTTGGCTGATTGGAGTCCATGCTCTCCCCTCAGGACACGTATTTCCTGAGTGCAGAGGAGTGCATCACAGCTGGCAACTTCCAGAACCAGCAGCCCAACATCTGTCGCCTCTCTCCCGATGGGCACTTTGGATCCAAGTTTGTCACAGTTGTGGCTACAGGTACAGACTGGCCTCAGCCCTCTGGGCGTCACCTGAGTTATCTCTTGTTAGTAGGAGAATATGCCAAAAATCACATGTCCTGCTCCCCATCTGTCCTATTTAACAAGGGGTTTGCTCTATCAACTAAAATACTTCCTCATTCTTTGTTTTTTCCTCTCTACAATTACTCACTCATTATTTATTTGCCCGATTTTTACTCTACAGCTCTTTAAAGAGACTTATTTGAGCCTCAGCCTCACCTCTTTGACCCAGAAATCGCTCTCTGCCTGCAGCCAGGACAACAACTGTTGCTCACTTTTTGTTTCAAATCCTTAAGCTCCAAGTTCTGTTGCCTGGAAGCAGCAGTGCAGAACCACAACACTCCAGAGTTACGGATTAGTTCCTCCTTCAGAAGGGATCTTTACCTCCCTCATGTCGCTGTCAGGGAAACCTGACAGGGGAAAAAAAAAAAACTGTCAGGGGAAAAAAAAATGTTTGGAAACATTTTTTTGGCTGAGTAAAACAGAAGCTCCTGCAAAGTGCTTATGGTTAAACCCTCTGGTTTCAACCGTTTTTAGGGAGTCTCCAGAGGCACCGTAGATGGGCTGGGCTGGGAGGGAGGACACTGGCATGTGCTGGGAGGGCTGGAGTGTTCCCAGTTCACTCTGTTCTTCTCCATGGGATGACACATGTCTTCATTTAAACCTTCCCTGGAGCAGAATCGCTGGTTCTGGCTCTGTTTAACACAATGAAAAAACCCTCATGACTTCCAAATAACATCCAGAGTGAAAAGTGAAAGTGGGTTGGGACATTGCCTGCCCTGAGCCTGGCTTTGTAAGGGTTCCCAGGGCCTTTTTTTCAGTGAAAAAGCTCTTTTTTTAGTTAACAGGCCCATGCCTGTACATTCCAGACTGCTAAACACATCCGTCTCTCATTAAATATAGATCTGTATCTCTCTTTTTATATATATTTATTTTTTTTTTTTTTTTTTTTTTTTAAACAAGGTGTTTTACTGAGCAAACACACTGCATTCAGGCCTTCCCCCGTCCTAGTCTATGTTTAATTTCTAGGAGTGTTTGTTCTGGAGCAGTGAGTGATTGAGGTTACAGATCAAAGGGTAGAAAAGGAATATTTCCTCTTTGCTGTTCCAGCTAATTTCATTCTCCTCTGTTCAATCAGCCCAGCAGGTTCTATTTAAACACTTGAAGTCCCTCTTTTTGTGCTGCAGAAATGTATTTGGATAGTTTGCCTCAACTTTGCCTTTAAATCCTCCACATGGATTTATTCCTATTCCCTCCTGAGTTCCATAGCTTTGGAAATAGTAACGTTTTCCTACCATCTGCCTCCCTCCTCTCTTTCCAGTTGTATTCCAGTGACACATGACCTGATGTTGCTTACATTATCCAAATGAAAGCGCCAAGCATGTGATCCTTCCGTGAGCCAGGCTCTTAATTCCCACTTTCCATGTCAGATTTCCACCAAACCGTCCAGTACAGGCTGAGAAAACACTGTTCAGGCTTGGCATGACCAGGTGATCTGCAGCTCAGGGATCCTTGGGAGTGAAACAGGGCCACAGAAGCTGCGTGCCTGAGTTTTGTTTGGAAAAGGAAGAGATAGCTGCAGGGTAGTGGAGGGTGATGCTGTCAGAGCCCCCAGAAGGGCAGCTCCTCCTCCTTGAGCTCCTGGCAGAGCATTCCTACTGTTCCCTGGCCTCTGTGCTCTTGGGATAATTGTGGAAATGTGTGTGGCTATAAAAACGTGGGGTTTAGAGGAAACTCTTGCCTAAAATTCTTGCCATGCAGCAGTCCCAGCAGCTTCATCTTGGTGTTCATCACTGTTAGCCTTGTGTTTAATCATGGAGTCTCAAAATTGTTAGGGTTGGAAAAGAGCTCCAAAATCATCCAGTCCCACCTTAGTGCTGCTCTTCCAGTCATTTCTGTTGGAGTTACACCAGGGTGCAGGATTTTCAGGAAGAATTTCTTTGTGGGAAAGGTTGTGAGATGAAGTCCCCACCGCTGGAGGTGTCCAAGGGTGTTGGCCTGGGTGACAACGTGTGGATCAGTCACAGATCCTTTCTTGGAGCTGTTGTCCAACCTCAGTGATCCTGGGAGCTTTAACCATCCTCTCCTCCTCCAGGTGGTCCTGACAACCAGGTGCACTTTGAGGGGTACCAGGTGTCGAACCAGTGCATGGCCCTGGTGCGAGACGAGTGCCTGCTGCCCTGCCGGGACGCGCCGGAGCTGGGCTACGCCAAGGAGTCCAGCAGCGAGCAGTACGTGCCTGATGTCTTCTACAAGGTGAGGGCTGAGGGCCTGGGCAGCTCCAGGGTTGTGCCTCTGGGTCTAAGCACTGATGCTGAGGAGCAGCAGGAAAAATGTGCATCCAGAGTGGATCGAAATACTCGGTGTCGTAGAGTCGTGGAATGGTTTGGGTTGGGAGGGGCCTTAAAGCTCATCCCATTCCACCCCTGCCATGGGCAGGGACACCTTCCACTATCCCAGGGTGCTCCAAGCTCCATCCAGCCTGACCTTGAACGCTTGCAGGGTGGGGCAGCCAGAGCTTCTCTGGGTAAAATGTGCCAGGGCGTCACCACCCTCACAGGGAAGAATTTCTTCCCAGTATCCCATCTAACCCTGCCCTCTGGCAGTGGAAAGCCATTCCCCCTGTTCTATCACTTCATCCTTTGTCCAAAGTCCCTCTCCAGATTTCTTGGAGCCCCTATAGGCACTGGAAGGGACTCTCAGTTCTCCCTGGAGACTTCACCAAGTAAATATCTCCAGATGAATACCCCCTCCTCTGGACTCACTCCAGCAGCTCCACATCCTTCCAGTGCTGAGCAGCCCAGAGCTGGAGGCAGCTCTGCAGGAGGGGTCTTGGAAGGACATGAGGTATCACTGCTGTCCCTGCCTGCTGCACTTTGGGGTTGGTGGTGATGGATGGAATGTCGTTGTTCTCTTGCCAGTTGTTCGTGGAGCCCTTCAGCCCCTCCTGTGCCTGCGAGGCCGAGTTGGGAAGTCTGGACCAGGCTCCCTGTGGATGCTGATAGCACTGCCACTCCAGCCCAGGGCTCCTGGTGCCCCATGAGCAGGGACAGAGGAGTTAATTAATGGCACTGCTCAGTGGCTAATTAGCCATCCATCACCCCCTTAGTTATCTCCTTCCTGTCCTGTCTGCTCCTGCTGCCTGTGGTAAAGCTGTCCTTTAAGGAGCAGGGGAAAAGGAAAGTTGCCTTTGTTTGGGAGGAGTGAAATGAGGAGGTTGTGCTCCAGCAACAGGAATAGAGCTGGTCAGGGTGTTCCTGCATGCCCTGAATGCGGAACTGGGAAGTGCTGGTTTCCCTGTGAAACCTTCCATGGTTTCCACCCCTTAGTGCCAGACTGCTGGCTTGCCTTGACCCCGCCTGGAAACAAGGAACACCTCTGGGCTGAATCCAGTGCTGGAGAGGAAGAGCAGATGGAATCCTGCTCTCTCTGGAGCAGGCAGCTTCCTCCTAGGAGCTGATAAGCCAGGGCCAGTTACAATCCAGCGGAGCCGGGTGTGCAAAGGTTGGCCCTGAACGTGAGGAGGATGAGATCATCTCCTGGCGTGCCCTGATCCCGCTGCAGAGCAGCCCAGGCCGTGCCACACTCGGGCAGCCTCGCAGGAGGTCCCGCAGCTCTGTGGCCCACATGTGGCCCACCCGGGGTGCTGGGAGCAGCAGGAAGCCAGTGGGTGTTCCCAGAAGGGCTTCACTCCCATCTCTAATCTGAAGCAGGGAGATAAACAAAATGGGAACGAATGGCTCCAGCCTTGTGTGGAAATTTCCATCATCCACTGATTCACTGGGTCGGGCTGCAGCTGATTTCACGTTTTAGAGCTTCTCTCCCTAACTGCCCTTTCCAGAGTGCTCGAGGATGGCCCGGCCGAGTGGGATTCTCCCTCAGCCTTCAACAGATTTGGCTCTAGGATCCCTCAATTATTTTTGAATGTTCTTAAGTCTGTGGAAAGCTTAGTCACTCCTGGCTTGGGAAACCTTTGGGGTCCCATTAAATGTGCAAGGCTTGAGATCAGAGATACTACCTCATCCTGGGGTGGTGACAATAGCCATGTCCGAGCCCCAGTGAACAATGTGCAGAGAAAAGTCCATCTGCGTTCCCATACAACATCCAAGTATTCATCTGAAAAGCCCTTTAGGATGAAAGAAGCTCTACAAATTAATTCTAATTGGATGAGGACCAGGAGGCCCATGCTTGATGTATTTATAGAACAGCCAGATGTGAGGCAGGATCCGTGGAACTCGGATCTGTCCGAGGGCAGCGCGGTGGATTCACCTCCGGCTTGCCAATGGGAAAAGGGGCTGCTTTTCTTCCTTGGAAATGGGAAAGCTGATGGCACTGGCATTGTCCTGTGGTTTTCCTGAGCCTGCAGCTGGGTGGTTTCTGTATTTCTTTACCATTCTCTTTATGTTGGCTCCTCGCCTGCTGCTCCGAGGAGCCACCCCCGTGGAGTTGGCTTTGGACACGCAGCCGTTGCTGTCCTGGCTCAGAAAGGGAGAGCTCTGCTCCAGTGGGGAGCGTGAAGGGTTTGGGGACTGTGAGAACAAGTTCCTTTGCTCTGAGGTGCCTCCCCAGGTAAGATTAGCCAGGAGGAAGAACGGATCCCTCCCGGCCTCCAGGGGTGTCTGGGAAGCATCAGGGCTCAGCACTGGTTCCAGCAGGATTGGGGCATAGCCAGCACGTGCTGCTTGGCCAGCTCAGCACATGGAGCTCGGGTAGGAGTTCATGATGTGCAGACAGGGACACAGGTTGGGATAAGCATCCCTGTGAGTGAGGATGATGATGTTGCAGTGGCCACTTCACCCAGTTTCTGAGCTGGCTGAATATTGCACACGATTTTCCATCCTGTCTTCTGTCCTTGAGCAGCCTCCCCTGTTCATCTGGTTTTAGAAAACAGCTGGATTTGGATTTCAGTGAGAATGTACCTTGAGTTGATATTCAACACTGAGGGAGTGCTCAGGGTGCAGCTGGGGGATCCCTCCCTGGGGCTGCTGCGCCCCATCCCTGCTGTCACCTCCTCCCAGTTCACTGGGCCAGGAACTCTGCAGTGCTGAACTGTTCCACCATTAACTTCATCAACTGTGGCAAGAGATTCCCGATGTTTTACAGATGCTTTAAAACTCCTGGATAATTGGATTTGGGGGCTGGCTGGCTTTGTCTCTTATCACAGGTATTTGTGACAGCTCAGCTGCAAACACTGTGTCATCCTCATTCTCCTCCTCCTCGCAGTGAATTGCGTTTTCCAGCTGCCTTAACATACCCCCAGAGTTTCTTTAGGATGGTTTACCATTCCCCCAGAGTTTCTTTGGGATGGTGTAAGACAAAAGCCCTTTACGAGCGTTGTGCAAGAGCCCTTTGCCCTCGAGCCCTACACGTGCTCTGAGCTCTCCTGCGGCTGAGCCATGTCTGAGCCCTGGCCTGGCACCAGTGACACGTGTCCCATCCCTCCCTGAGACAGCCCTGAGCCAGGGCCCTGCTTTTATTAGAGCCCAGCAGGACCTCTGAGGCAGGCTGTCCTACCATGGCATTGGAAATCCTCTTCCCAGGGAGAGCCAGGCTGCAGGGAGTGTTCACTGACGGGGAAGGACTTCCCTGGCTGCCCTCCCACCAGCTCATGAGCTGCCTTAGCCTTAAATGTCCCAGCTGCTCTGGGGAGGAGGATGCTGGATTAGCTCAGCAGGAGTCTCCTGGGAAGGGTTTCAACTCTCCCTGACCTGTCACTTGCTCTTGGAGAAGTCGCTTCGTTTCTGCGCCTCAGCCGCGCTCCCCGTGCGAGGGGCAGGACTGCCCGGGGAAGCGCCTGGAAGTCAGCAGAGGGAAGAGCAAAGCTGGGATTTATTCACACATGGGAAGGACAGATGGCTGCCGAGCTCCGCCGTGCCTTCAGCAGAGGGAGCAGGTCGGGAATGACGGCGTGGGATGCGGGATGCTCGCAGCATGGGATGGTGACAGCACGGGGTGGTGGCAGCGTGGGATGCTCACGGTTGTCCTGGGACGCGCATCCCGAGGTTCCCTCCTGGCCGGCAGCTCCCCGGGCTCCTCACTTGGCTGCTCCCCTCACCCTCCATGATAATCCTGAGGCCACTCAGAAGTCTTTCCATCCTGCTGAGGTGTCTGCGTTCCCACCCTTTTCCCTGGTCACCCTCATCCCTGTGCAGCCCCTGCCTACAAACAGTGGGTTGAAAGGCTCTAATCCCAGCCTTGATGCAATCTCTGCTGGGATGATGCATTGTCCAGGCTCTCCAGGCCTTGCTGCTGGATTTTTGTCCCAAAGCCAAATGCTCTGCGCTCCATTAACCCCTTCCTGGACTCCCTTTGGAGCTGGTGCTACTGGGCTTTGGTGGTCCCAGGCTGCAGCAATAACAGGGAGGGTCTTGGTGATGCCAAGCTCAGGATAAGGATCTTTGTCCCAACAATCCCAGCTTGATGTCCATTAAGGCCTTTTAAAACATAATCAAATAATCATGGTGGTTGGAGAGGAATACTGGGGTTTGAGGGGACTGTCCTGTCAGGATCAGGACATGTCCTCGGCTCGGGGGGAGTAAGGTTCCAGTCTGTGGATGTCTTGGAGGCCTCAGCAGCATGCCATGGAAAAGCAGGCATTTAACATGGAAATCCCCAGAGGGGGAGATTAAAGCCAACAGGTGCTGGAAAAATGTTTCTGCATATTAGAACTTAATGAGATTGGAAAATGAATTCCAGATGGGCTAATTATGCGTGAGTTGTTGCAGGTCCCTTCATGCAGTGGCAGGATTGTGTTTGGGAAGCTGATTGGATCTGATTCCTGCCTCTTGTGGTATCACTGAGATCTAGAAGCAAGTTGGCTCTGGGGTCCTGTGATCTCCCAAAAAAAGGCTCCACGGCTCCTCCTGCTCCTGTCGGAGCCAGAGAGATCTGAGGCCACAACCTGTCATGTGCGAGGAGCAAAGATGCTTATCGGGATTGCCTTTCAAAGGAGCTTCAAACACTGGAAGGGAGATTTTTTTTTTACAGAGGGAACAGTTGCTGGGGACAGCGGGTGCTTGGGGAGGGGGTCAGGAAGGGGGGCTGTGCCTGGAGGGGAGCAGCGTGCCGGAGCCTGCTGGGGCGAGGTCTGCCTGGGAGAGGGATGGTGCTGGCTGCTGCTCCTCATAGCTGTGCTGTGTAAACACCAGGGAGAGCGGGGGAGTGGTGCTGGAGTGGTGTTCTCTGGGAGAAAACACGGCTGGGAGAAAGGGGAGGGAGTCCTGGAGTCAGCCCTGCATGGTGCTCCCTGGCTCAGCCCATGGGATGCTGCTCCCAACCCACACAAAGGACTCGCTGTCACTTTGGGGGTGACAGCTCCGGGTCTGGCTCCCACCACCGAGAGCCCACGGAACGTCCAGTGCAACGTCCCTGACTGGGAATTATGGGAATTATGATTTATGTGGGGCTCCATGAATGATTTATGCCACGTTAAGTGATGATTTAGGGAGAAAACACAACCCCCTCGTACGGAATCTTTAATGAAAAGTGTCAGTTCTCCGGGATTTATCTCCGAAGCGGCGTTTGAACCCGGCGTGTTTGACATCAATCACGTCTAATTGTCAGGTTATGATTAATGAACATATGCCGGCCGTTTGTCTGCCTAATTAAACTTTATGTTCCCTTCGTCTGGCAAAGCAAAACAAGTTTACGCTGTGGGATGTGCTGGTTCCAAGGGTCTGGCTATGAGAAAGTGCCCGGATTCCCAGTTCCCAGATGAAGAGTTGGTTGAGGCACTCTTGGACTTGCAGAGAGGCAGGTTTGCCTTGGCTGAGGAGGCAGAGGTGACCTGTCCCTCTCTTTAAGATGGAGCTGCTGCCTAAATGGCATTTAAAATCATGGAATCATAGGATATCTGGAGTTGGAAGGGACCCATCTGCAAGGATCATGGAGTAGAATCCCACCTTTACACTCCTTGGATAATTCCAAGCCTGTCTTTAGTGGGAGACAAGCCCAAGGTGGTTTGTGACCCGATGCTCTCTTGGCTCACAAGGAAGCAGAGATCCTGATTCCAGAGATGCTGGAATTACAGAGATCTTCAGCCCCAGGGAGCAGCAGGGAATTGGGCAGCCCTGCCTCACCCATTCAGGTTCTTTTCCACACCCTCAGTGGTCTGCCAGAGCCCAGGATTCTGCATGAGCATCTCCAGGGCAGGATCCCTTGGGCTTTGTAACAGGCTTCACACCACTTCCATGCTCAGGAGTAATCCAACTCTTTCTCTTTCAGGACATAGACAAGTTTGGGAATGAGATCACCCAGCTGGCTCGCCCGCTCCCGGTCGAGTACCTCATCATAGATGTGAGTATTCCCTGCACGTGTTTGCTTCCCACAGGAGATGGTCAGAGTGGAGCAAACTCGTAACCCACCTCTGAAATTCCCAGGGGAAGGGATTCCTGAGACAGATTATTCTCCTCTGCCTGCTGCTGCCAGACATTCCTAGCAGGGAGGTGGCTGCCCTGCTCTGTGGGGTCGGTGTGGTGCCAGGGAACACATTTGTTTTCCAGGAAAGCACTGCCTGGTGCCTTATCAGGGCTCTGAGCTGGCCCAGAGCCACATGGCCGGGAAGCAGCAGCCCCACGGACCCGTGTCCCGGGCACTGCCTAATGAGGAAACTCCAGAGCAGCAATTAGGGATCCATCTCCTTTGAGTGACTCAGCAGGTTGTCCAGAAATGCCTTTTCTTGGAGGAGGGAATTCATTCTCTGGCATGGCTTGGCCAGAGCAGAGCTGCTGCCAGGCACGGCACAGTTCAGCCCTGGGGGCTGGGAAACAAAGTTACGGCGTGGAAGGCAGGAAAGCAAATAATTGGGATGCCAGATGATATTGCTGGAGTTGGAGGTGGTGCCAACAACCATTAGATCCACCTGGAGCAGCCTCTCTGGTCCAGCTGCCCCTGGCACAGGCAGTGCCAGAGCACAGGAGTTCCTGCAGGAGTGAGGGCACCTGTTCCTGAGATACCTGGGGTGTCACTGGGATGGAAACAGAAGGGTGGAACATGTATTGGGATCCCCCCAGGACCTCCCTCCAGCAGCAGCTGCCTGCCACAGGGCACAGCTGTGCTGGGATTGCTGTATCCAGTGACCTGTGCAGAGGGGGATGCTTTCCATGGCAGCTGTCAGGAGCAAACCCATCATGTCCCTCCAACTTCCTTAGAAAGGGAGCCAAGGGGTGTGGTGATGGAATATAATTTAAAATTAAATTAAAAGCCATCAGATCCCTGCAGGATCCCTCACTGTTTGTCTGAGCTGGGATCATAGCCATGGCTGTTCTCAGCTATCTGGATTCGCTTCCCCTTATCCCACTGGTCTCTGATCATCTTTCCTTGGATTTTTTTCTTTTTTTTTTAGATTACTACAACTTTCCCCAAGGATCCAGTCTACACTTTTTCTATTTCTCAAAATCCATTCCCCATTGAGAACCGCGATGTGCTGGGAGAAACTCAGGTGAGGGGTGATTCCTGAGGGAGCTGGGTTCCATAGGGACGGGCTCTGCCTCCCTCCCTCGTGCTCACTGACATCTGCAGAGGGACAGCTGTGCCCTCAAGTCACCCCTTCCCAGCTCAGCTTGCCAAGATCCTTCCTGCACGGAGCAGTGTCTGCATGCCAATGCCAACTGCTGGCTGGTGCTGAGCTCCTGCCAGATCCACGATGTGATCAGAGTTCCCAGTGCCTGCCAGGCAGCTCCAGAGGGACCAGGGGGCTCCAGCCCCATGGTGACAGCACAAACCTGCTGAGGCTGGGGTCTGTTTCTGCTCCCAGAGTGTTGCCTTCTCTTCTTGGATGGAATCTTTAAGCACAGAAAGCTGTTCCTGCAAGAGGCCAAGGCAGAGGATGGGGAGGAAGGGGCTGCTCTGTCCTTTTCTCCCTCTTTTCTGTAGGAACAAGGCTGGAGTTGCCTGGCTCCCCCTCAGCAGCTCTTGGATCTGAGATCAGCTCTGTGGGTTGGTCAAGAGGAGCTCCTGTGGGTCCAGAGATCGTTTTTCCTGGAAGTTGTTAGCTGGGATTCAGTCAGCCAGGCAGGGATTTGATTTTGGGAATGTCCCTGCACATTGCAGACAATAGCCAGAAGGACAGGAATATCTGCTAGTGCATCCAAACAGGAATTGACTTCTTTTCATTACTGTCCTCTTTCCCCAGGACTTCCACAGTTTGGCCACGTACCTGTCCCAAAATACTTCCTCCGTTTTCCTAGACATCATTTCTGATTTCCATCTGCTCCTCTTCCTGGTCACAAACGAGGTCATGCCTCTGCGGGTACGTAACAGGGCTGGGAGGGTCCTGTCCCCACACCATCCCCCCCTATCCCAGGGCCCTCAGCCCCTCCAGGGGTCCCTCAAGTGGGTGGAGGTGACAATTCCTGCCATCCCATGACCCTGGGTAGGGCCTTGTGCTGGCTCTTCCCGAACAAGCTGCTGGGAGAAGGTTTAAAGAGTTTTAAAACCTTTTTTAAACACTAAACACAAAACCCCTGAGCTGCTGGGAGTACTGAGGGGGGGTGGCTGTCCACACGATCGCAGAGCCAACTTGGCTGCAGCTCCCAGAGTTGGAAATGTTTTAAAAATTATCTCAGAATCAGGAATTTGGTGGGAACAACAAGGAGATCAGAGCCCCCAGAAGTCAAGGCCAGCGAGGTCCTGGCTGTGCAGCTCTGCTGCCCTTGGCCGGGCACCGGGGGCCTGGCGGCTGCCCCGGCACTGCCGGAGCTTCCCGGTGAGATCCAGCTGGGCCGTGCTGGCCAGAGGCTGCGCATGTGCGAGGCAGCCGGGATGACCGTGGGCAGCTGGAGATCAGGGTGGGAACAGGGGTGGGGGCTGGAGTGCTCCAGCACGGAGGGATTGCACCTCTGGAAGCTGGGAGTGGCCCGCAGTGCTAGGACACTGTCCCACAGGGGTAGGGAGTACCTCCTGGAAGCAGAATAGAGGAGCTTTTGGCATGTTGGGATCTGTCGGAATGCTGGGGAGCAGAGGGATAAACTGGGGTACCCCAAGGATGTCGGGAAAGGGGGAACAGCTCAGATTCAGGGTCCTGCCTTGCACTGGAGGGGTCCCCAGTGCTCATTTCCCACCTCTGATTTCCAGGACAGCATCAGCTTGTTGCTGGAAGCCGTGAGGACCAAAAATGAGGAGCTTGCACAGACCTGGAAAAAATCGGAGCAGTGGGCAACCATCGAGCAGCTCTGCAGTAAGAGGAGGGTCCCTGGGGCAGGGTGTCCCTCAGGGAGGGGGGGTCTCTTGTCCCTTGGCAGAGCTGGCTGGGGGTTGTGTGGAGCTACTCCAAGGCTGCCACAGAGGCTCGTGGGGAGGAAGCTGTTCCTTGGTCATGGGATCCTGGAATAATTTGGGTTGGAAGGGACCTTAAAGCTCATTCCACCCCCCTGCCATCTTCCACCAGACCAAATTGCTCCAAGCCCCATCCAACCTGGCCTGGAGCACTTGCAGGGATGGGGCAGGGCTGAGCAGGGTGGGATGTGCAGGGGGATTCCAGCTCTGCCCCGGGCTCTCTCCCGCAGGCACGGTGGGTGTCCCGCTCCCGGGACTGCAGGAATACGGCGCCATGGGGGGCTCGTCGCACGCCGTGGCCGCGGCCATGTGGCCCTGCCAGCACTGCACCTTCATGAACCAGCCGGGCACGGACCACTGCGAGATGTGCAGCCTGCCCCGTTCCTAGCCCCGCTCCTGCCCGGAGCCACCCGGAGCGGCTGGCGCGGCGCCCGTCCCTTCCCTCTCCTCCCTTCAGCTTCCAGCCCGGGCTGCGGAGCCAGGCACGGGTGGCTCCAGCCCCCCGGTTACTCCTCGCTCCCTTTTGGGGGCTAACAGCCCAGACAACCAACGCTTTCCTCAGCCCGTGCCTGGGCTGGTCCCCCCCACCCTCAGCTCCTGCCAGCCTGCCCTGGGGGAGCTGGTGGGCTTAGGGAGCTGCCCGTGCCCACCTCCCACCCAAGGGGAGAGGGAGGGAGGCTTTGGCATCTCCCTGCTCACAGCTTTGCTCTCATTCCCTGCCCTGCCTGAGTGCCTGGATCCCGACAGCTCCGGCACTGACCAGCCCCGGCGGCACGGGCAGGTGGCTGTGACGTTCCCAGAGCAGGACAGGCACTCCTGGACACCGAGCATGGCACTGCTTGGTGAGCTTTGGCACCCCGTAGGGGCTGCGGGAGGGGCATCCCCTCTGGGGGCCGTGTCCCCCCACTGTGCACGGTTGAGCTCCCAGGGAAGGGTTTGCGGGGCAGCCACGTAACTTGGGCACCCACCTCGCCTCCATCGTGCCCTGGGAGCCAGTCCTCCAGTTGGTGCCTTCCCACGTCCCTCCGGAGCGTGTCCTGGCCAGAGCTGGGGCTTGGGGGTCTTGCCCCCCAGCCTCCCTTCAGCCCCCAGCTGGGGCTGCTCTGGGTGCCACAGGGCAGGGGAGAGGGGCAGGCAGAGGCTGGAGGGGCTCAGCTCTCCTCTCACAGGGCCTCTGATCCCCAGACCCATCCTGGAGCTCCCAGCCCTGGCTCCACGGGCTCTGGTTCAGTCCCGGGGGCACCGGTTCCAGCACTGTGTCCCCTCATGGGAGGGGTCCGGAGGGCCTGTCCTGCTCCAGGACAGCACTGCCCCGACCCCAGTGGGGCAGGGACCCCCATGCCCCTCGCTGGGGTTTTCCAAAGGCTTCATCCCAAGGCCCGGCTCCGGGCTGCGGTTGCTTTTCCCCTGGGTGTGCTGGGGTTTGGGGGTGCAGCGCCGGGAGCGCCCGGGCCGGGCTGGGCTGACCCAGGCGCAGGGGCTGCAAGTAATGTGGAATAAAAGCACCTCAAACTAGAGCCTCCTGCACTCTGTCACCTGTCCCAGGGGGCTCCACATTCCCCCTGGGAATGGGGGAACACTGCAGCCCCGTGCATGCCTCCTGCACTCCCTCACCCGGGCCAGGATGGGGTTGGGATGCTCTGCGTTCCCAGTGGAATCTGGGGGAGACCGTGTCCCACTGCTGTCTCCTGCACTCTGTCCCCTCGGGTGGGGCTGGCATGCTCTGTGTTCCCGATGGGAATGGGGGGACACTGTGCCCCAGCACGGTGCCACCATCTGTGCCACGATGGAACCAGGATGCTCAGTGTTCCCAGCTGGAACAGGGGGACACAGCACCTGCGACCGACCAGGGCTGGGATGCGCCGCATTCCCAGCGGGAACGCGGGAACCCTGCTCTCAGGGGCCGTACCGCCTGCACTCCATCACGGCGACGGCCCGGGACGCGCCGCATCCCCGCCGGGGCTGTGTGTCCGGGCTGGTGTCCGCGGTCTGTTTGCAATCAGCCCCGGAGCCGCGTGCGGCCGGGCCCGGTGCCAGCCCCAGCCTGGAAAAGGGGGAGCGGGAGCGGCGGGAGGCAGAGCCGGCGAGCGCAGCCCGGCGAGCGGCGGCGGGAGCGGGGAGGTGGCACCTGCCCAGCCCGGCCCTGGGGGACACCGCACCCCTGGGGACACCGGGACACGGCCCCGCCATGGCCCGGCTGCTCCCCCTCCTGCTCCTGGCGGCTCTGGGCTGCGCGGCCAGGCCGGGCCGGCGGCCGGCGGCGTGGGACGATGGAGCAGATGGTAATTGCCACCCCTCGGGGACCCCCTTCCAGCCGGGCTGTGGGCACGGGGAAGCGCCTGACCGGGCACTGCCCTGGGTGCGGGGCCGGAGGGGTCCCGGGGGGGTCCTGGCCGGGGCTGGAGGGATCCCAGGTGAGGGCTGTGGGGGTCTCCTGCTCCTGGGGGGCTGTTCGTGGTCCCAGCCCGGCCCCTCCAGTCCAGAGACCTTCGGCGAGGGGCTGCGCCAACCTGACGCTGGTGCTGGACAACTGGAAGTTCGCCATCACGTCCCAGCTGCGGAACCTGCTGCTGTCGGACCACCAGAGCGTGCTGCCAGACTACGGCCGGTGAGGGCCCGGGGGAACCGGGGGATAGCTGGGGGGATATTTGGGGGTGCTGCCCTCACGCCGCTGCGCCCGCAGGATCCCGGCGCTGTCGGGGGCCCTGGACGAGCTGTACCGGGATTTCCGCGCCCTGAAGGAGCAGCTGGGCCGGCTCTCGGATCGCTTCGCCCACCTCGAAGCCTCCGTGGAGCAGCTGAGCCGGGCCCGGAGCGCTGCAGCCCCCCCGCGCCGGGGAGGAGTCCCCCAGAGCCCCCGCAGGGCCCGCGGGACCCCGCAGTGAGCGACCCTCGCTCGGCACCGGGGCGGGGACGGCGGCCGGGGGCTCGGCCAGGCTGGGGGGACAGGGACAGCACTGGGGGGGCTCAGTTTGGGGGCGGCAGAGGCATCACTTTGGGTTGGTCTCAGAATGACGGGGGGGACAGAGACATCACTTGAGGGGGCTCAAGCTGGGGGGCTCAGGGTCATTCATCACTTGGGGGTCTCAGCCAGACCTTTGGGGGATCCATCCTCGTGGGTCAGGGTCAGCTCGGGGGGTCTCTGCCCCCTCGGGGGTCGCACCCGGCCCCTCTATCAATAAAGCCGCTGCCGCCAGCACCGCCTCGCTCTTTTCTCCCCTCGTGCCGGGATATGGGGGGGGGGGTGTCACTGATGGGGCGGGGGTTCCTTCCCCCCCCGGTACCGACCCCCGGGAACCGCCCCCTCTAGCGCCGCTTTACGGCCTGTCGTAAACTCCCCCCCGCCCATTGCGGCGGCCGCCGCGCAGCCGTAAAGCGGAGCCGCCCGCGCCCCCCGCCCGGTACCCGCGGCCCCTCCGGGAGGGATCTGGGGGGGCGGGATGGGGGGGCGAGGGGCGGGGGTTTGCGTTTGGGTGGGGGGCTGTGGGCTGGGCGGGGGTGGGTCTGGGGTGGGGGGCTGCCGGTGGAGCTGAGCTTGGGGGTGCTTGGGGGTCTCAGTCTGGGGGGGGTGTGGGACAGGGCCTGGGGTACAAGGGATGTGATGTGGGGGGTCTGGGTGGGTCTGGAGAGTCTGGGGTACAAGGACTGTGATGTGGGGGTCTGGAGGCTGTGGAGGTAGGAATGGGGGGGCTGAGGTTGATGCTTGGGAAGGGGCTGCTTGCGGGGCTGGGCCTGAGGGTCTCATTCGGGGTGGGGAAGGGGCTGTGGGGCTCAGGATGGTGGGACTGGAGGTCCAGAAATGTGCTGTGAGAGGCACGGGGGTCTGCAGGGCTGTGTCACCACACACTGCCCACAGCTCAGGGCTCCAGGCTCAGCCCCTCACGCCCCCGGTGTCCCCCCGCCCCCTCCCCACATGCCCAGGCCGGCACCATGGCACAGGTGGGGCACAGGGTGGATTACCTGGCCGGATTCTGCTGCCCGGTGGGGGGGCTGGTGGCGGGCAAGCCACGGGTGCTGTGCCATGAGAACGAGATCTACCTCTCCAACGGCACCGAGTTTGTCTACGTGTACGACCAGGAGGGCAAAGTGCTCAAGGTGAGGGGCTTGGCAGGGCGGGGGGTCACCCTGTGTCCCCCATCCCATGGGGACAGTGTCCCGTGACACGGTGGGAACACCTCCCAGTCATGTCCCCACTCCCTATCCCTGGATTCCCTCCGTCAGGATCCAACAAACAAACCCTACAAGCAGCACCCTTTGCTTTGGGGTTCGGGGGTGCTGCCAGCTGGCCCCTCTCCCAGTCCTGTGGGACACCTTTAGATCAGACTCCGCAGGCTCGTTCCCCCCAGCACAGGGGCTTCTCCCCCCTCTCCCCCCAGGGCTGGTCGCTGTCCCCGCTGTCACAGCAGCCTGACTGACACGCTGCTGCCTTTGTTAATTTGTTCTGATTATCATTTCTAAGAAATCCACCGCTGTAAGAGCGGGATCTGCCTCCCACACTGCGTTCCCGCTCAGCAAAGTAGAGCACGTACCCTGCTCCCTGTTTTCCTTCCCCTCAGGGAGCGGGAATGACAAGCTGCCTCAGCCCCCCTCCCCACCCCCTGCCCAGGAACACCCAGCTGGGTGCTGCCCAGGGATCCGTTTGTCCCTGGGAATGGCCTTGGATCCCCCTCTGCAGGGAGCCCCCCTTGTCCCTGCCACCCCTCCGGGTGCCGTGGGAGGTGACATTTGCTTCTGTCCCCGCTCCCAGGCTGTGTTCCGCTGCCCCGACCAGGTATGGCACGTGGAGCTGCTGCCCCAGCCCCGGCAGCTCTACATCCTGTGCGCCCACAGCGGGATCTACTGCGTGTCCCTGGAGCAGCAGAGCAGGTGAGCCTGGAGTAACCCCCTATCCCTGGGCTCCCGGGGCTGCCCCTCCTGCCGTGGAAAGCTCTGGATCCGTCTCTGCCGGCGCTAAAAGCTCTCCTGCAGGAGTTCATTTCCCAGGGCCAGGCAAAGAGGCGGCCAAGGGACACCACGCTGGCTTCTCCCCACGGCTTGGCTCAGAGCTCTTCCCTCTTCTCCCGAAGGTTAATGGAGCAGATGGACGGCGACGGCCAAGAAAGCAACGGCCCTTCCGGCGTCTTCCCGGTGGAAGCGGATGCCTGCATCTTCCCCGACGCCAGCCTGAGCATGTTCACCCTGCTCAGCACCTTCGTCATCACGCTGGCCCAGGACGAGGGCAAGTGGTGGATGCGGCTGCACGAGCTGCCGCGCCCGGAGCAGGACGGGCCCCCGTACCGACAGGTCAGCCAGGTGGAGTTCTGCCCCGGCACCCCGCCCGGGGACGGCGGGGACGCGCCGCCCTCCTGCTTCCTGCCCGTGCTGTGCTGCGCGGCCGCGCCCGGCACCCAGGGGCTGTGGTGCTCGGGGGGCTTCGTGCTGGAGGAGCCTCTCTTCAGCCTCCTCTTCGGCATCGACGTGGCCATGCTGGAGTCGCCCATGATCCTGTGCGGCTTCCCGGACGGGCAGCTCTGCTCCGTGCCCCTCAAAGCCCTCAGCTCCTCGCCCGCCGCCGACGGCTGCCGCGACGTGTCGGCGCCGGCGCCGCCCGTCAAGATCCTGCACCACCTGGAGGAGCCCATCGTGTTCATCGGGGCGCTGCGCACCGAGCGGCGCGCGGCCGACGACGCCGAGGACGAGGCGCCGGCGGGCGAGCCCGGCTGTGACTGCGTGGTGGCCGTGGGGCACTACGGGAAGATGGTGGCGGTGAAGGCGGATCAGCGGGAGGAGGCCACGGTGCCGGAGCTCAGGGAATATTACCTGCGGGGGCCCATCCTGTGCGCGGCCTGCGGCAGCGGCTCCCGCATGTACTACAGCACCCACTCGGACATCTCCGCCGTCGACCTGGACTGGGCGGGCGACTCCTCGGACCCCGAGGACACAGAGAGCGGCGCCGGCGTGCTGCCCCCCGTGCTGTCCCCGGCCAGCCTGAGTATCTGTAGCGTCGTGGCTCTTTCCTTGTCCTCTCGGGCCTCGGAAGGTACTGGGGGCAGCGGGGTGGGGTCCCAGCTCTCCCTCTGTGGCTCCACGTGGGCTGGGTGGGGCTCCATCTTTCATCCTTGTTGGCTCCCCTTGGTTTTGTGAGTTGTTCGTTTGTGATTCCTGCCCGTTCCCAGTCCCTCAGCTGGGCATCGCAGGGACTGGCCAGCCCTCACAGCCGTGGGCTCCCTGCGTGGGGCAGCCTGGGACAGACCCAAGCCAGCTCCCTCCAAAAAGGGCGTGTTCAATGTTCCCCTGGACTGGCTGCCCATGGAGCTCTGTGGCCACCAGCAGGGTCGCTGTGTGACAGCTGGGTGCTGCTGGCCTTGGCTGGGGAGTGGCAGGCACAGGGTGGTGTCCCCTCTTGGGGGTCTGTGTGTGAGCAGGGTGTGCTGTGCTGATCCATGTCTGTCTCCATCATATCCCAGTGTCGTGGGGAGGCAGTGCCATCCTGCTCCCTGTCCCCCCTACCTCAGCCATCCAGGAAGCCCCTGCTCCCTTCCTGGACCCTGACCCACCCCACCTGTGCCTGCAGGGGAGTCAGAGCTGTTGGCCCTGTCGGCCAAGGGACGCCTGGTGTCCTGTGGCCTGTGCAGCCCTGAGGAGCCGGACGTGGAGCTGACCCCTGCTGAGATCGGCCGGAGGATCAAGGAGCTGCTGTCGGGGATAGGAGACACTTCAGAGAGGTAAAGCTGGCACCAAGCTGGGGGGGTTGTGCAAGTCATGGCCAGTAATTAATTATGGAATCACAGAATGGTTTGGGTAAGAGAGACCTTAAAGCTCATCCCATTCCAACCTCTGCCATGGGCAGGGACACCTTCCACTATCTCAGGTTGATCCAAGCCCCATCCAGCCTGGGCTGGGACACTTCTGGGGGTGGGGCAGCCACAGCTGCTCTGGGCAACCTGTGCCAGGGCCTCACCACCCTCACAGAGAACAATTCCTTCCCAATATCCCATCTATCCCTGCCCTCTGGCAGTGGGAAGCTGTTCCTCTTTATTCTTCACTCCAGGCCATTGTTCAAAGTACCTCTCCAGCTCCCTTGGAGCCCCTTTAGGCACTGGAATGTCTCCCTGGAGCCCTCTTATCTCCAGGCTAAACACCCCCATCTCTCCTCAAGCTTTTCTCTTGGAAAACTGCTCCAGCATTTACCTTTTCTGTCTGGGAAGCCCCCCCAACCTCGATAATATAAAACCAGTGTTTGAGGGCAGCCCCCTCCCATGGCACAGCCACCCCCAGCGCCGTGGGCGGGCTGGCAGCGGCAGCCATGGCAGCAGAAGGTGGCACAGGCAGGGTGCCAGGCGCCTGCCACGCGTGCCAAGCCGGCAGTAACAGGCAGGGCAGGCACATGCCTCCATCCTCCATGGCTGGCTGTGTGCAGGGAGGGGCTGTGGGTGAGCCCTCCCCTTCATCCACAGGGGGATTCCTGAGGTCTGGCTGTCCAGAGCCACTCCACAGGGTCAGCTCTGACGGGAACACGGATCTGTGGCTGCCATGGCAGGGAAGCTGGGTGTTCCCTGTGGTGGGATCGTGCCAGGAGCAGCTCAGCTTGACAGCACAGCGCCATCCTGATGTCCCTCCCTTTGTTTCATGCCTGTCACACTGTCCTTGCAGAGTGTCCTTCCTGAAGAAGGCCGTGGACCAGAGGAACCGAGCCCTGGCCAGCCTGAACCAGGTGATGAACGTGAGCGCGGCGCTGCTCTCCAGCCATGAGGGCCACAAGCCCATCGCCTGCACCGTCACTGCCAACTGGAGCTGCCTCCTGCTCCAGGACACCGTCACCATCTCCTGCTTGCTGGAAAACTGCAGCGAGTACAGCCTGGAGGAGGGCTGGACCCTCTGTGTCCAGCTCCTGGCCAGCCCCTGTGCCTTAGAGGAGGAATCCATGGATTCGGCCACCACCTTCACCTTCCCCATTGACCAGCTGCTCCCTGGGAACAAGCGGGAGCTGACGCTGCCCCTCGGCCCTGCTGCGGACACCAAGCTGGACCTGCCTCTGACCATCTCCTGTGCCCTCTACTACAGTTTACGGGATATTTTGGGCAGCGGCTCCGACTCCTCCGAGGACCTGGACGACTTCCTGCCTGACGACTCGCCCCTGCTGTCCCCGGACAGAGAGGGGATCTGCCTGCCCCTCAGCCAATGCACCATTGACATGCTCCAGTGCCTCCGTTTCGGGAGCAGCCCCCCCGGGCCCAACGCCCCCCCTGCCCCCTCAGACCCTGTGGAGACCTTCCTCAAATTGTCCCGGGAACAGACTGAACCCGAGGAGGGGAAGGGAGAGGAGAACCTGCCTCCCTCGGCAGCATCCATCCGGGTGTCCTCGGAGCTGCTGAAAAATGCTCTCAAAACCTCGGAAACAGGTGGGTTCCTGGAGAGGAGCATCCCAGGAGTGACAGAGCCTCCTGGGGCAGGGGCGCTGGCAAGGTGGCACTGTCACAGCCCCTCCCTTGGGCGAGGAGGGCTTGTGACCCCAGTGCCCCCACCATGGCCTTGGCAGACATGGCAGTGGCATGACTGAGCTCAGCGTGTCCCAGCAGGGAGGGTGCAGCCTGTGCTACCCCTGCCCCCTCAGGGACTGCCTTGGGCACACACTGGCAGTGGTATCACATCTCTGCTCTGTCCTTTGGTCCCCAGATGTCCCACTTTGCTGTGCCACCCTGCGCTGGCTGCTGGCTGAGAACCCCGGGGCCGAGGCACTGAGCACGGAGGTGGCATCGGTGTGTGGCACGGCACCCGACGGTGGCCACGTGCAGCTGCTCGTCCGAGAGGCAAGGAATGGGTTAGCCCTGAGCCAAGGAATGGCTCAGCCTGCAGGGAAGCTCCCTGTCCCACAAAGCCAGCTCCTTCCTGGAGCCAGGGAGATAAGTGGGTGCATGGCCATGCCATTCCAGCCCCCTCCCGTGGAGCTGGGCTTTGAGTGCTGGGCTGGACAGGCAGCACTCCCACTCATCTCCCAGCCCTGGGCTTCCCAAAAGCTGTGGTCATTTCCCTCCCTCCCCAGATGTTCCCATTTCTTTGGTTCTAGAAAATGCACTCGGATTTGGGTTATAAATCCACCCCATGCAAAATTCCTCTCTAAAGGCACAGGGAAAAAAGGGATTTCTGCCCAGCTCTCCTGCCTGACCCCACCTGAGGGGTCCCCATGTACCTGGCACAGATGGATTTGCACCTGAGAGCTCAGATGTCCCCAGAGTGATGAGTGACAGTGTAAATTCTGCCGGGTTCAATCCTGCCAGGGCTCACCTGGTAGCACTGGGCTGGGGGCAACTGCTCCTGGGAGGGGTGGGAGGGTTTGGGGGTGTCTGGAGCCTTCTGGGGAACCCAATGCCTGTGGGGAGGGGTCCTGGCCCCCCACTGCCCAGCGAGGGCAGTGACACTGCTCTCGCTGTCCAGGTGTCCATGAATGACCTGAGCACTGCAGGTCCCATCCAGGCTGTGGAGATCCTGATGGAGAGCCCATCCCTGGCCCACATGTGCAGGACACACCACGCTGTCATCCGGCGCATACAGGTACCCCCTGGGGGCAGGGGGGACCCCAGGTGACCCCAAACCCCCTGGAATGGAGCCTGGGGTGCACTGGGGGGCGTTCCTGTGGCACCACAGTACAACAGACCAGCACCACTGGGGATCCCCAGATCCTGGGGTTTGGGGCTTGGGTTGCCCTGAGACTGGGGCTCCTCAGGGCTCAGGGGGATCCCCGTGGCTGGGATTCTCCAGGGCTCAGACTCCATGAGATTGGGAATTCCCGAGGCTGGGGCTCCCAGGATCTGGGTGCTGCTGGAGCTGGGGCTCCCTGAGCTGGGGGTCCCTGGGGCTGGGTGCTGCCAGCTCCCCCAGCACCCTCCCTCCCTCGCACAGGCGCTGGTGCTGGAGCAGGCGGCGCAGGGCTCGGGCCCCCCCGACCTCCGCATGCAGTACCTGCGTCAGATCCAGGCCAACCACGAGGTGAGCCCCCCCGGTCCCCTCCCCGTGGGAGCCCCGCCACCACCCCGCCCCTCACCCCCGCCCCGCTCCCGCAGATGCTGCTGAAGGAGGCGCAGACTCTCCGGGACCAGCCGCCCCTGGGCGAGGAGGGCGCTGAGGGCTCTGCCACGGCCGAGAAGCTCCTGAACATCTACCGGCAGCTGCGGAACCCCAGCCTGGTCCTGCTGTGAGCGGGGGGCGGCCAGCCCGCCCCAAACCCCGCCGGCCGGGGTGGGGGCCCACGGGAGAGCCCCCTACCCCACCCCACCAGAGCAGGAGCGGGGCCGGCAGCGGTCTGGGCGGGGTGTGTGTCTGTGCGTATTTCGTGGTCGTGTTGTCGGCAGCACCGGGGGCGGGTCTCGGGGCTCCGGTGGCGGAGCGGGGGTTCCTGGGCTGGCCCAGCCCTGCCCCGCCGTCCCCCAGCCCGGCCAGGCCGGAGCAGCCCCCCGGGGCCGCGCTGTCTTGTGGATCCGTGGTAGTGTAGTGGCCGTGCCGAGCCGGGCCGGCCGCGGGCTGAGCCCCCCGAGCCACCTTCAGGATCAGGATAAACAGGGTGCTGTGCCCGGGGGAGCCCCGTTTTCTGCTGGGCAGGGGAGGGGGTCTCCGCTCCCCCGTTGTTTCTATAAATGATCTCGTATCTCCATGCTGGTGCGGCGTGGTCCGGCCCCGGCCCCTCCCGCACCTCTCCACTGTCTGTAACTCTGTCGTCTGCCATGAAAACGATCCTGTTGCTCACCCCGCCTGGCTCTGTTCCTTTCCGTCCTCCCGGAAGGTCCTGGCAGCTCTCGGCGTGGGGGGCTTCCACTGCCACCCCCCTGCTCCTCCAGCCTGGCAGAGGAGCCACAGGCTCCCCAACCCCCTGGGGCTCCTGCCTGCAGTGGCTTTGCTTTGCTGACCCCCCCGATCCCACGTGGCACCCCTGGGGGTCCCTGCATCCCCCGGCTCAGCCCTTTCCATGGGGTCTGGGCGCTCCTGGGAGCGAAACAGGGCTGGATGGGAAGGAGGATGCGGCGCTGCCCCGGTGTGATCCAGGTGACTTTAATGCCATGAGTCGCGGGGGCGGGGGCACAGCTGCCACGGACGGTGCCACCGCTGCCACCACCCCGCTTTGCCAGGGACAGGCGGTGCCCGTGGGCGGCTCCGCGGGTCAGTACTCCCAGAGCGTGGCCCGCAGCACGGACTCGCTGTCGGCGCGCAGGGTGCCCGCCGGGTCCCCGCGCAGGTACCGCCCATTCTTCCCTTTGATGGCCACGCGGCCCCGCTCCCGGAACTCGAAGAAGAAATCCTCAGAGAGGTCCCCGTCGCTGCACACCGACCCGCTGCTCGCCACGTACCAGTACTTGCCCCCCTGGCCTGCAGAGAGCCCCGGGGAGGGGGTGTCAGTGCAGGCTGGGCAGACCCCCAGGGCCACCCCGCCCCATAGCCTCCCCTGCCCACCTTGGATCTGGTAGGCGCCGTCACTGAAGCTGATGTGGAAGACGTCGTAGACGGAGCGGTTGGAGTCGAGCAGGTTGGAGCCCCGGTGGTAGCAGACGAAGCCGTGCTCCCCCCGCAGCACCAGCATCGGGCGGTTGATCAGCTTCAGAGTGAACTCCTCGTCCTCCCCTGCGCAGCACCCGGCCCTCAGCACCCTGGGGACCCCCCCGTCCCCCCCATCCCCCCCAGCACTTACCCACAGTGTCGCTGACGGCCGCCAGCTGCCCGTTCCTCTTGGTGCAGACGTAGCGGCCGTTGCTGGCGCGCAGGGCCACGCGCCGCCCGCGCCACTCGATGTCAAACATGGTGTTGGCAGCGCTGGTGACAGAGGGACGGCGTGAATTGGGGGTGCCTGTGTCCCCCCAAACCATCTCTTCACCCCACAACTGCAGCCTCACTCACATTTCGGTGGCCACGGCCTGGATGCCCCCATGGGCCACCAGGGTCCAGTAGCTGCCGGTGTTGGTGTGGAGGCTGCACTTGTTGGTGTCACGGTCGATCTGCAGCTGGAAGGTCTCGTGGTTCAGCTCCTCATCCTGGTTTGCCGAGACATTCACACCTGAGGGGGACAGTGGATGTTGGTGCTGGTCCTGCTCTGGACATGAGCACTGGTCAAGCTCCAGCCACTGGCACTGGTCCTGTCCTGGCCCTGGGGAGCAGTCTCAGTCTGTCCGTGGTCACCGATCCAGCTTTGGCACTAGTTGGCACTGGTCCTACTCCAGTCATCATCGGTGACCCCGCTCTGGCCGTTGTCACCGATCCCAATCCAGCCACAGGCACTGATCCCACTCCGGCCATTGTCACCAGTCCCACTTGGGCCATCAGGACCAATTCCAGTCCAGCCATTGTCACTGTCCCATTCCAGCCATTGGCACCCATCCTGTTCCATCCATGGGTATCGGTTCCACTCTGTTGGCTGTTGTCACCAAAACCGCTCTGTCCGTGGTCACTGATCCCTCTCTGGCCATTGGCAGCGATCCTGCTCTGGCCATCAGGACTAATCCCATTCCAGCCATTGTCCCACCCCAACCATCACCACTGCTGCCCCACAGCCGCCCTCCCCCTCCCCCCCAAATCCTCCTGCGAACAATTGTGCTAATTGGGCTGGTTAATCAGCTTGTCACCGCCGTGTCCATCTGGTCACAAACCCCTATTTATAGCTGGTCACCCCCGTCACCCGGCACTAAGCTGCTTGGCACAGGGGTGGCACTGTCCCCGGGGGGCGCCTGAGGGCAAGTGGGGTCCCTTGGGTCTCAAACAAGGGGTTCTGCTCACCTGTGCTCACACCTGCTGGCTCTACACACAGGTGTGCACACAGGGCATCGTGTGTGGTGTGCACAGGCAAATGTGTGAACCCATAGATGCTGCACAGAGCATGGCACACCTGTGTGTGTGTGTGTGTGTGTGTGTGTGCACGTACACACCTGTGCACACCCACAGCCCTGCACGTGTTCACACACACAGCCCTGTGCACGCCCACAGAGCCCTGCACATGCACACACGTGTGTACACACACACCCACGCCTCCCCCCCGCAGCCCTGCCCACCCCACAGCTGCTCCCAGTCCGTCCTCACTGACCACAGGGCCCTCTGTGTCCCTCACCAGCAGCCAGGCTGCGGTCCCCCATGTCCCCAGGATATGGCTGTAGGATCCCCTCCAGGCAGGCACAGCGCTGTGGGGTTGTTACTGTGGGGTCTCCCCTGGGGTGGAGGTCCCAGGGGTGCTCCCACGGAACTGTGGGTGCGTGGGGGTCCCCATGTGGGCAGGGAGCGGGCAGGGGGTGTGGGGAGCTCTTACCCTGCCGGATGGAGACATATCTGCCGTTGGCCGCTGTGAACACCACCTGGGGGTGACTCTCCTCCAGGTCAAAGAGTTCATCTTTGCCCGGCTTGGAGCTGCGGCCGGATTTGAGGGTGCCGGTGGGTCCGGTGGGCGCCAGGTATTTCCCGTCGCAGTCCTTGAATGCCAGCTTGCCGGCCTTGAACTCGAGGGTGTAGCCGGTGCCGGCGCCGGGCTCGGGCACCAAGGTGCCATCGCAGCGCAGGTAGCGCTCGTCGGCCGTGCGCAGGCTGTACTTCTTGTCCTGGAAGCAGAGGGTGATGAGCGCGTCCACCCCCCAGGGCAGGTTGCTGTCGGTGGCGATCTCGTCCTCGTGGGCGCTCAGGTGGGCGTAGCGGCGGCGGCTGACACTCAGCAGGTTGGCCTGGGGGTGCATGGCCAGGTGCACGGTCCAGAGCTCGCCCTCCGTCACGCTGGGGGCGAAGCAGGACAGCCGGTCCTCGCGGCCCCCGAAGAAGCGTCGGTGCGGGGCCGACTGCAGCGCCCAGCGCCCGTCCGACTGCGTGATGATGCTGAAGCCTTCGTCCCGGCCCGGCTGCTCCGCCTCGCAGCGCACCTTCCCGTCCTTGTCGGCGCCCAGGTACCGGCCCAGGTGGCTCTTGAGGAAGACGATGGAGCTGTCGGCTTCATCCTGCTCCAGCGTCCAGATCTGCTTGCGCTTGAGGCTGGGCGCCGAGGCGTTCACCTTGTAGCCGAAGCTCTCCGCCGTCAGGTACCGGCTCTCGCAGTTGATCAACCCGAACTGGATCTTCAGCACCTGGTGGATCCCATTCGTTGGCATCTTCCGCCGAGGCGGGGCGGCCCCCGGGGGCCGGCGGGGGCTCCCCGGCGCTGCCGAGCCCGGGCGTCGCGGCGGGGCCGGACGGAGCGCCCGCGGCGGGGGCGGCTGCGCTGGCCCGCACCCACGGAGCGGGACGGAGGCCCGGGGGGCTGCGACCCGCGGGTGGGATTAGAAACCAGCCGGGTTGCGATGGGCACCGGGGGCGCCCGGGCGAGGGGGCACCGCGGCAGCCCCCGGCCACGCCACCGTCCCTCGCCGCGGCCCCGTCCGGCTGTGGCGGAGCCGCGGGTGGAAAACTTGGGTGGGAACCCGATCCGGGCCGGCGTATCCGTTCCGATCCCGGCGGGTTAAGGTTACCGGCCCCTCTGATTCAGCAGCGGGTCACCTCCAGCCGCGCCGCCTCCCGGCCAGCCCCTAAGCGCCTTTTCCAATTAGCCAGGCATTTTGATTAGTGTAAACCTTTTATCCTGCTTTGGGGCCCTTGGCCTCCATCTGTCCTGTGGCCCCAAATCCCTCCTGCAGCTGTGGATCGGGGTCACCCCCAAACCTCTCCCCCCGAGCCAACCCCCTGGGCGTGGGCTCCTTCGGGGCTGAGCCGGCCTGGAACCCATGAGAGAGGAGGGTCCGGCCCCTTGGTGAGGAGCAGGAGAGGATGGGGGCGTTGGGGACGGGAGGGGACAGCGGTGTAGGGGACAGTCCCCACTCCAACCGCAGCCCTGCTGAGACTCCCCCAGCCGGGGCAGGCGCAGCCACAGGGACCCCCGGCCTGGGCCACGCTGCACCGCGGGCACCTGGGGACGGGCGGGGACGGGCTCTGCCAGCACCTGGGCCCCCGAAAGTGCCCCGACCCCCCGTGCCGGGGTCTGGCCGTGCCGTAGCGATGCCGCGCCGGCTCCCTCCGCCGTCCCCCCGGCCCTGCGGCTCCGGTGTCAGCTCGGTCCCCGGTTATTGTTCCCGCAACAGCCCCAGCTTTGGTTGCTCATGACTTTTTCATGCTGGGCTGGCGCTGCCCGCGCCGGGGGGTGCCGAGGCCCCCCGAGCCGCGACACCCGAGCCGCAACCGCCCGGCTGCTGAAACTGACCCCCGAAACGGAGCCGGGTCGGCTTTCGGGCCACGCTGCGGGGGGAATAAGTGGGTCAGGGTCCTGGGGGCCCGGGGGGGCCGTGAGTGGCGGGCTGGCCGCACGGCGCTCGGTGGGTGCCCGCTGGCACCTGCCCGGCAGCGCAGCCGGGAGCGGCATTTATACATCCCGGCCCACCCCCCCCCCCCCCGCCCCGGCGGGGTCAGGTTCCCCTCGCGGGGGGGGGGGCCTGGGCGCTGTCCCACAGGCACAGCGTGTCCTTGCGTTCCCCCGGCCTGGGGACAGCCAGACCCCTCCCCACCGAGGGCTGCTGAGACCAGAACACGCTCGTGACAACCCCTCTGGCCGGGGCATCGCGGGGGGCTGGGGTGGGTGACCCCTCCGGGTGGGTGCCCCCACGTTTCTATCCCACACGCTTCCCAGGAGGAAAATGAGGGTGCTGCGCTGCCGGGGTGGGGGGGTCCCCAGTCCACAGCACGGTGGGGGGCTGGCAGAGGGAAAGGGGGGGTTCAGCTGTGCCCCACACGCCCGGGGGATCAGGCAGATTCTTGGGGTGGGGATCGTGGTCCGGGTCAGGACGGTGTCGCGGTGCCGGCTGGTGGGAGCCCCTCCTGGTTTCCATCCAGGGAGGGATGTGGGGCTGCACCCGGGGGCCCCGAGCCCTGGTAGGGAGTTGGCAGAGAGATGGAGGGGCCTCAACCGTGTCCCAGCAGCCCGGGGGTGTCAGGGCAGGGGCTCGGGGGCTCCGGTGGGGGATCAGGAGGGGTATCGGGGACCTGCGAGGTGGGACCCTCCCATCACCACCCCATCACTCCTCCCCTGCGCACGGGCGGCAGGGACGGACGGACGGACGGACGGACGGACACCGGGCGGCGGGGCGGAGCGGGGGTGGTGCCTTCCTCCTCCTCCTCCTCCTCCTCCTCCTCCTCCTCTTCCTCCTCCTTTTCCTCCTCCTCCTCCTCGTTTTCCCGCCCCTGCCCCTCCCTGCTCGGCCCTGCCCGCCCTGAGTCACGGGTGGGAGCGGCCCACGCGGGGCGGCCCCGGTGCTGTGTCCGGGTGGGGGGGAGGCCGGGGTGTCCC